>CM068580.1:73836031-76236031 GCA_035048485.1 Pteria penguin | reverse complement strand
TATTTATTGGAGACAAAAAAAGTCAAGAAAAAAAATATGTTCCAGGATACCATGGAAAGAAATATTCCATTCTTTAAAGATCTGAAAAGGAATAATCTGGCCAGCCTCCCCCCCCCCCCCACACACACACACACTCAGATTTCAAATGATCATCTCTTAATAGGGTTTTTGTATTGGAAACATTGGATGTTCAAGGTTCTGAAATATTGCGGAATTTTAGATGTGAATCTATGATTACAGAACATATTGGAAATGTCAAGTAAATCTAATTCTTCAGTGATAAATTTTAAATTAAGAAATTACTGAAACATGATAATATAACAAGCATATATATATATTTATTTATTCTCTGATAAAGTATATAGTAAGTATATTAACAAAACTTTCTGAGGGAACCCCCAAATTGTTACCCCACATAATGTTTATGATATCTTGTTCTTTGATCGTAATGATTGAATAGTCGTTTGTTAAGTTGTCATTTGCCATTACTACAGTTATGAAGGTGTCTGCTCACAAAACAACTCTCGGTTTTGTGAATGTTTTATATTGCTTTTATGTAAAGCTACTCTGTGGTTTAAAGATTGTGTTGACCAAATATTTTCTTCCTTACATTTGTCACATAATATTACAAATATATAACAACTTTTAACGCGGATACGACGTCTCTGTTCATAATAATGATAGTATGATAGTGTAAGTCAAAGACATTCATAAATCATTTGATATACTTTGATATACTTTAATAAATTTCAACAGATGTATTTTAATGACAAGCACGATTACAGAATAGATTTAAACGCTAAGCCATTAACCATTGATTTTACCATATCAGTGCTGTAGATGCTTAGTAGTAATTGTCTGCAGGTCCCTTAGTGTACGTTCACGCTGTTTTGTGTCCCTAGGTATGTTGATTTTCTCCATTTGAATTCAGTGACTGCCTCAAACAATTGAGAGATGTAGAGTTACGTACTATATGAATCACTTCGTGCGTGCTGATCCTATTGACAATCATACATTACTAAAATGTAAAATCGTTTAGATTTTATTGCGTAACTTTAAATACATAATTATACAGAGATTGCTTTCTAAAGTTATAGACATAGAATTTTCATTTTTGTTTTGTAAAATTCTTCCTATCAAAAATAAACTGTATATCTATCTATAATGCAACACTCTCTTGTGAGTATTAATATTGTGTATAGTGTAAAACATTTTGTTTACAATCCTGGATACAAAATTTTAAACAATGAAGTAAACTCATCTATGGTAAGATCATGAATATATAATCTAGATATCTAGACTTACTGACTTCAAGTTTATAATTAAAATATATGCAGCAATATTTTAAAATTTATGCTGAAAGAAACATGCATGTAAAATTACATGTGGTATTTTAAAAATTATTAGGACTTTGAATCAACTTCTAAGTAAAGACAGCTATATTGTAGTCTTTGTATATGCTTTATGATCATTTGAAGTGTATCATTATTAAAGCACACAAGCACAACACATGATCAATACTGTACATATGATATGCACATCCGGGCTCTGGAAATGCTAGTAAATAATTATATCAATATCGAAGAAGTACCAAATCGTTAATCATTCTCAAAGTCCAAGAACAGAAACAAATCGTGTAAGTTTCAAAAAGGAACTGAATCCCAAAATACTGAAAAATTCCGAGGTAAGACCAAATGCCCGGGGAGAGTTAGTGTCTCCTGTCACTCGTCACAGGAGTTCTCAAGAAACATGTCAAAATCAAGAGTTTTGGTTTCCTATCTATTTGGTGTGATACAAATCATGAGATTAGATTAAACCTGGAGACAGTGTAGCTACCGGTAAGTTACTGAGTAGTATACTGCCTGAGGAGCTTAAGACATCCCATCACCAGGCACATGTAACAGTGAAAATCAAGGTGCAGTGGCACATAAAAGATCCCTTACTACTTGAGGTAAGCCTGATGCAAAAGGATGAATTTCTTTGTAATGTATCTGCAGATTCAGGTTGATGTAGATTGTTACTATATAACCTGTGTGAAGGTATGGTGGAGTCCCAAAAATGTCAAAAAAAAAAATATAAATAATAATAAATAAAAAAAAAAAAAAAAAACAAAATAAATAAATAAATAGATAAAAAAAAATTATCATAATGATATAATCTTGAATCTCCCAGCAAATATTCTTTTAAGGGTGGGAAGCACGTATTTTTCATTAGAATTTTTTTTAGAAATGGATAATCTCTAAGAAAATTCTAGTGAAAAATACAAAAATATACATGCTTTTTCAAAGATTCTTTTTTAATTTGAAGAACATTTAAGACACAAATAAATTGTTGTGTTAAAACATAACCTACCCATATCTGTTTTTATTTGAACAAGAAATCAAAATTATGGAGATTTAACATGCTTAAATCATATTTTGGTAATTTTTGAGTCAAACACATCATCTATTAGTTTGCATTGCACAGCCAATTTATGTATATCGGCAGATTATAAACAGTTCTTATTTGTAGTAAAATATCTTTCCTTCATGCTTCAGAGTCAAGTTGAATCCCTTAAATATGTTATGAGGGAAAAGGGTGTCTTGCATCACTGCTTGATAAAATTATAGCGGTGCAAATGTATCAAAATGTGATATTTAGAGTGCTGATAATGTAAAATACATGCAAATCTCAATTTCGTTCTTTATTTTCATTGTACAATACCATATATGCTTAATACACAAAAGAAATATGTATGTATCTAGGATAGATTTCGTGCAAAGTAAGATTTTATTACTCTACCCCCTATTTTGTCCCCAAATCATTGTAAAAACAATGAGAGGGTAGCTCGTATAGAGATAAGTTATATGTGTGGTTCAAAATTTTACACTGCACTCTTTCTACAATATCAGATGTTTCTTTAAACATTAATATTTTTATATAACCATGCTAAATTTAAGAATAAGCGAAATAAAAGAACACTGCTGTCTTATTTTGACACAAAATTGATGCAAACAACTATTATGATTTAGTAAGTTATAACAAATCAGAAACGTGTTTAATACCTATAGTTTTACATTATTTTGTTACTACTATAATATATATGCTATTTTTTACGAAGACAAATCAACAAAGTTGTATTATCCCCCATCCCTCCCTCTGACGGAACATATATGACGTCAACGAAGGATGGAGATCCTTATAAACTTCTCTTGCTTGGCTGGAATGACAATGTCAACCTTGTCGTTGTCAGACATACAGTTCAGTTGGATAAGCCTTTTTCAGTTTGCTTTGAACTGGATGGTAATTTGTTTGCCAATATGTTCATGTAATAATTATATATGCTAGAAAAGGATGTGCTAAACTAACAACGTCGCTGAGAAAGTTTTATGGTCGTTATGACACTCTTATTACACAATATGATATCTCGTTATCCAGACTTTTAAATGGTATTCTGAACTGAGACCGATTTCAATTATTTTAAACAGATTTGACACCTTCTGTACTAGAAGGTTACCTACATTGACTTCTCTATATAAAATATATATGGAATTTACACGATTTGACTCTTTCTACTAGTTATATGTGACGGGTGTTGCTAGCAACAAGAGATGCTCCCCTCCCCGGGCACGGGATCTCACTCCATCAAGAGGGTTCACATATGCTCTTCAAGAAGACATTTTTCGTTGTTTTCTATTTGGTTTTCATTTTCATTGATTTTGTATGTCCTTTGGATTCATGATTTTCGGACTTATGGTTTGGATGTATCCATCATCTTTACTTTAGACATGATACTCATCAAGGATCATACATGTAGATGTCTTGGTACAACTACAATGATGTTTACTCTCATTATATACTGTCCTTGACTTGGTCAGTATGAGTATATAGGCCTAATTAGGGGTCGGGTGGGGATAAATAACAAGAGTGGGTACGTGTCGATTAATTGATTCTTCAACTAATGAATAACCAGTTGCTACAAATACATTGTTAAATAACTTAAATAATGACTCACATATAATTTATTTTTAAACGTACTGTACATGTACATGTTCCAATCGTCCAAGTCGGCAGTTGGATTCTCTCTCGACTCGCCATCTTCATGCCTGGTTTCTTCCTCCGATTCCTCTGATTATGTCGAGCTCTGGCGGTAATCATCCATTAATGGTTTAAACTGATACGCTTTCACCGCATATTCAAAAGTTTCTTCGTTCATTTTGATAGAAATAGCTTACCATCTGTAGTATTTAGTAGTAATCTAGGTTTATAGTACGACAGAAATTACGTCAGAATTCAGTAACCAATGAAATTGTTTGAATTGAAAAAGACCGATAACTCTTATTTCTTGACATTCAATGGTAAATAGTAATTTACTTGCAAGTGTTGTAAATGTCAAACATATGAAATTCGTAGTATTATAGTCAATACTGTCACTTCGATTATTTCCGTTGAGCTTTAATTTTTACATTCGATTAAATTCATTATTTTTTTTTTTTGGTGGAAGCACTTTAATTTACAATAAATATAAGAACAAATAATCCATTTTATTGTACAATGAACTAAACATTTTGTTTCTACCATGATTAATAATAATGTGAAATACGGAAGTAAGTTGTGTCACATGACTATGGTACTAACTACAATGTACCGCAGAGGACATTCAAAGAAAATAGGTGAGACCAAGCGCATGGGAGTAGTTGTGAGCGTCTCCTGTTTGGCTAACCACACCCGAATACAGAAACTGGAAACTGAAAATATTTAAAGAGGAAATTAACTTTAACTATTTTCATATGTTTACGCGCTGTGCAAACACGAGCTTGTAAAAACTTATGTATTCTGATTTATTGTTCACTCTGGATGAAAACAAGATGTTACTTTCTTCTATTTCCTTTTCTTTTATAATACGGATGACCTCAGGACAAGCAGAAATCATCATCGACATCAACAATCAATTAATCATGTTATTGGAGTCTAGTTGTCAATTAAATACTAATTATTTCTACAAGAACTAATTACTGCAAACATAAGTGTCGCCTTGTGTGTTGCGCGGAGGATTTGACTTAAGTGTTATTATACCTTTTTCCTGATGTGATGTGGCTTTGACACTTTCTATACAGTGTTTGTTCACATTCATTTATATATACAGTGTTGAATTATTGTTGTTTCTCTGTGTGTAAGGATATTCGCGGCGGGTGTGGCTAGCTCACTCCTCCCGGGCACCTGGTCTTGCCTCTGAATTTCAGGGGTCCGTGAATGTCTACTGTGGTACATTGTTGTTAGTGCCATAGTCATGTGACACCAGTTACTTTCGTATTTTGCTGGAAATAAAACCTGGCTTGACCGAATATTTAACATGTTTGAAACTAAGCAAATACCACGTGATTGCTGATGGTTGCGTAGGATAAATTCCATAAAGTGATATTGTAATATATTTTTAATGAATAATTCTTGATTAAACTCTCATTGGTGTTTATTATTGAAAGTATACATAAAACTAAACCGACAACGATTTCAGACATATCAAGGAAATTCATTCGGGATGTGTCAATAACTTCAAACACAATGCACAAATTGTGGCTTGATCAAAGTACAGTACAATCCTGTGACGTTTCCATTGGTTTGACGCTGTTTTAAACATATCAAACACAACAAGCTTAATTAGGATCAGGAACATGGAAATTACAAGCATCAAAGTCATCTTCAATGATTTTTCTTCCTTAAAATCCATGCTTTTCTTGTCATGCAATCAATATTCGGGACATTGCCAGTAGCTTGTAGTATTGCGGTAACAATTGTAAATCATCCTGAATATACAAACGACTTGCTATTTGGTAATATTCTTTACAAGATTAATATAAATGAATTAAAACAGCCTTAAAACTAAATCTTTTACATTAGTAAAATGTTCATTTTGATACATTGAGGTTTCTGTGATATAGTCCTGTGGAAAGTTCATATAGCTATCTCAGATTTATTTTAATCATCTGACCCAAAGAATCAAGTAAGCTCTTGTGATTACTCCTCGTCCGGCATACAGACCGAATACACCAGAATTATCTAAGAGAGTATATTAATAAGTGTTGATGTTTTTGGTTTCATTGACAAATTAAAATTTTGACGCTTTTAGAATTTTCTTTGCACAATTTCATGTAATGTCTTAGATTTCCTCTAGGCTGATTGGTTGTCATGCGCGGAATTTTTGTCGTATATCAAAGTAAACACAAAAAGACATAAACTACAGAAATACTTTTTGGATTGTTTTGCAGGTTTTAAGATTACAAAAGGGGATGAAAGTATTTGTATGTAATAAGAAGCTTTGATGAATTTCTTTATAATTGAAAGAATGATTTTGATAAGATGTGGTTAGATTGAAGTACCTTGTTATAGCTTTTGTTTTATTTTGATCAGAATCATAGAGGAGTGGATTTGGGGCGAGGCAATATTCGACAAAGAGAGTTCCATCATTTGACAAAGCTCTCTTCAGACCGGCGGCATAGATAAGTAAACCGAATGTACAAAATTGATGTTTAAGGGGAACTTAAAGAGTGTTGCTCTCAAAATGTATGAGATTGTTTAAGACTAATTTGATGTTGTTTTTGGTTTAACTTCGAAATGAAATTTCTGAAGAAGTAGACTTTCTAGTTTCTAGTCAAGTTTCTAATGTGCTCATATTAATGGATCAATTTGGGCCTCTTGTTTTGTTTTTTGCTGAAAGTTTAGACAATGCATGATAACTTAAAATTAGATTTTACAATTAACATTTTTGTATACACTTCTTTCATATCATTCAAAATTAAGTTGTTTTCTATCTTACTCTGATGTTTTTCTCAGAGCGCTCTGTCCTCTGTGATAATATAACAGTTTAATTGATCAGCAAATTATTGGGATTCCTGTTGGCATTTACTGTGCGCCTTTCATGAAAGACATGTTTTTGTGTCGTAATAGGAATTCCATGCACCAGCGTTAAAAAATCTAAACGGTTCGACATTATTGACTTCAAGACATTTAGATTTCGTCTTTGCAGTTGAAAATCCTGAAAAAGAAAGATACATTCATGGTATTTATCCACTGAATAAACAAGTCTGATTGATGAAATAAGGAAACATTTTGGTGTTGAAGTATACAAATAACCGATAGCAACATTCGGAACGTACAGAAAACTTTTTTTTAGGTCATATTAAGAATGAAGTGAATGCAACAGCATCGTCTTATTGACTTAAAAGTTTTTAACCAGTATCAGGATGACCCTAATTTTTTACCATATATTAAAGTCTTACCCTGGACTTTTAAAAGTTGCATTAAAACGGGATATGGGACTTACAATTATTTTTTCAGAGGAATAGGTATGAAGACGTTTTCGTGCCAATTTAATAAAGAAAAACATTTTTTTTCTCTCGTTTGAACGAGAAATATATCGTTACATAAACAAAATCTATACTTGACCGTGCCCCCTTGCTTGGCCTGAATTTAGTTGAAAAACATTATACAGATTATTTCTATCAGTATATAAATTGGTAGATCTAAAGTTTGTTTGTAAAATTTGATTTGGAACCTCATTTCCTCCATTTTAAACTTTACGTCACTGGAATCAACCTAACTTGGCAGAATAGCCTCGCCAATTCATAGTAATCATTATAGAAATTATAATGCATGATTATTAGTATTTTACTCTATATCAGTAAATACCATACAGCTTATATTTCTATTTTGAGATTTATAAAACCTAATTAATAGCTATTATAATATTTTTAATTACATGAGGGAGACAAAATGTCTCTGATTGCATAATACCCCTTTTCCCCCTCCAATTCTTCTTCTTCACGGTGCCATAAACTATACTATAACTTAATTGTTTCCTTTCTATTTATAAGCTGTCTATGAACATCTATATGTACATTATGTTTGTGAGCGTGAAGTGGATCTAGATTTTTATGAAATTTAAGTTGAAATATATGCAATTATGCATATATAAATGTATCATTGTATGTATCAATTAAAATAATTTCTAATTATACATTTTTTTTAAAATAACCAAGCGCCTTTATTCATATATAATAATTTCTCGTCCGAACGACGTTTGCCATTATCATTGATTATACTACTATTGCTGTTAATGGGATTTACCAGTCAGTTTGACGCCTGATGTCAGTACCGCAACAGTATTTAATAATTTCAATCAAATTAATTCTTTTTATATACCTATTCTTCTGATATCATGCATGTCCGTGGAATGTTTTGCCATGCATTCACCATAATTAAATCTTTTTTTTTCTTTCTTGTATTTTATGTTATGTAAAGAAAATAGTATATAATGTACTGGTACTGGAATCAGAAACATGAATTCAGTCGTTAAGAATAAGGATATTTCATAAATGTACACATTATACTACATGCTAAGGAAATCTCATGATGTTAACAAATTTCACTAAAGGAGCATTCAAACATAAACCAATGTATTAGTATTTTAAATAAATAAATTCGAATCCAATGAAAATTTAATGGTTAAATACACATAAATCAGGACTTCAGAATCTGCCTCTAGGAAACCGGAAATTTGAGTTTTTGTATTTTCGTTAACTAGAACAACTTGCATTGCGTAATTGCTAATATTTCACTCTTACTCATTGTAGGATAAAACATTACAGGTAGCATTCATTGTACTTAAGTGTTATTATACTCTTTTCTTGATGCTGTGTGGCTGTGTCACTTTCTGCAGTGTTTGTTCACATTCATGTATATGTACAGTGCTGAATTATGTTTGTTTCTTCTGAATTTAAGGACATTCACGCCGGGTGTGGCTAGCCATACATGAAACGGTCACTCCTCCAGGGCACCTGGTCTTACCTCTGAATTTCAGGGGTCCGTGAATGACCACTTTAGTACATTGTTGTTAGTGCAATAGTCATGTTACACCAGTTACTTTCGTATTTTACATTATCTTATTTATCTTTTTCGATTATAGATTTCAAAAGAGGCTCATTGTTATCATTATTACATACCATATATATCTAGTATATCAATTCCATTTAAGAAACATTAATGGTTACCAATTTTCGTTTTGATTCAAGTCACCCAATATAAATAAGCCAACACATTTTATAATGTCAATACTTGTATGTCATTCGTATGAATCTCGCTGAGCAAAAACCAAACCTAGTCCCTAAGAGAGCTTAATTGGTCACTCAAGAACCGCCGGATTCACACTGCTGTGATCAATGTCGATAAATCACGAAGAAATAGCAAATATAAAATCCAATTTTAGCTAAATGTCTCAATTTGCATAATGCACATAACAGAACACAAGATTTACAAATAAAACTCGAAATTGTACCGAATCACCACTTTCTGATATTCTGTCCTATTCTTGAAGATGAATTGTGTCGTGTTTTAAAAACCAAACATATTTAGCATTTTATTTATAGTGAAATACCGTGATGAATATAATTCAGAATCAATAAGGAACCGATTGCAAGAAGCTATTACAAAACGGAAAGATAAAAGGTGTTCGAAGAAGCTTTATCGACTTTATAAATGTCTTAAATCAGAAAGTGATGATTGCTTCAGAAAGAGTACATATACCATACCAATTAATGCGGATGTCGTCCGCTTAACGTCACGTATTTACAAAGAAAAAAGAGGAGTTACCGGCTCAGTTATGTGGCAGAAGTCACCATGGAGCTATACAATACATGAATATAAATAATATAATAGAACATTTAACACATTACAAAAATATTTGATTGTAGTGCAATTACGATACCGACTTAGGACGGTCATTTAATTTGACAAAAGCCAAACAAATGGCGTGGTTAACCGGTTTACGGGCCCACCTTCCCACTCACCGTAACAGCAGAACAATCAAAAGACGTACATTTAAAAATTTATAAATAATCCTCCATGTAAAGAACAAGGGTCAACAGGTATCGCATATTGAGAGGTCATAAAAATATAAACACGTAAGGTATTGTAAAACACATAATGGTATAAAAATATATGCGACATCAACATGATAAACCGTGCTCTGCCAGTCTGAAAGCGAGCTAAGACCCTAGATCTGTAGGAGTCCCGACTAACAGTCAGAGGGGACGAGGTTCAGGACCATGTCTCCTCTGAAAGAGGTTTGGACAAGGCCCGTCATATAGTCCCCACCGCCCTGTTAGTCAGCGTGCAACGTTCAAGTAAAAGTCTGCATAAGGCTGTAGAGGGGCCATATTCAAGACCTATAGTCTTTTTGATGATCTCAATATCATATTGTCTATTTAGGAGACGTTTGACTATTTATTACATGATAAAATAACGTTATCGGAGCCTTTTACTTTCCTTAGTTTATATACGAGATCACCGTAAAAAGTAGGATGGGAAATTCCATTGGATACATACTGTTGAAAAGAAATATTTCCAAATTTAGATAGAAGTTCTGAATAAGATCTGAAGAATTTGCCGAATGTTTTTCTTAGCTTGTGATATCTGTAACCCTGAGTTAAAAGTTTAGTAGTAATTTGTAAATTTCGTTTATGAATGTCCAAAACATCGGTGCAGCCTCTGACAAATCGAACTAACTGAGATATATAGATACCATATGATGGGAGTCGAGGGACATCGCCATCCAAATAAGGGAAATTTACAATAGGAAATCCAAAATCCTCACGTTTATCATAAATATTAGTATATATTAGGTTGTTGATAATTTTGATGTTTGAATCTAAGAAAGGTGTAGATTTATCTCAAGTACTAGCTTTATTCAATGTGAGCTCTGGTGGATATATTTCTGATATAAATTGTTCGAATTCAGGGTTGTCGATAACCAAAATGTCATCCAGATATCTGCAAGTATTATTAAATTTGTCAATGAGGTCAAAACGTTTTGATTTTTGAATAGAAACCATAAAATCCCTCTCATAACAATAAAGAAATAAATCTGCTATCAGAGGCGCGCAGTTAGTACCCATAGGAATCCCAACTATTTGTTGATATATCTTGCCATCAAATTGCACAAAAATATTATTCATGAGAAAATCTAGTGCTTTACATAATTCCTTGCAAGTCCAGTATTTATATGAAGTATACTGTTTGTTGGAAAAGAATCCAGAGTTATTGGAAGTACATATGTACGTTTTAGATTCACGCTTGATAGTGACGTTAACTTGATGCCTTAAATCTAGACGTTAGTAACAAACCAACACGCAGAACAAGAGGACATTAATATGGAATAGAAAAATGTCAGTAACAAACCAACACGCAGAACAAGAGGACATTAATATGGAATAGAAAAATGTCAGTAACAAACCAACACGCAGAACAAGAGGACATTAATATGGAATAGAAAAATGTCAGTAACAAACCAACACGCAGAACAAGAGGACATTAATATGGAATAGAAAAATGTCAATAATCGGTATAAAGAAAGCACACAAAATAAAACAGAATATTGAAACTTTACCCTAAATCTCGTCATTAAATACGATATTTAGCGAACGAATAACATAAGAAGTGTTGAAAAGTATGTTACATGTGGCAATACATATTAGATGAAAAATTCTACGATAAATCAAATGACATAAATTGTGATTCAATTTTTTGAAAAGAATATGATGCTCGTGACAACTTAAACTCGTCAGAATGAAGGTGCTGCAGGCGTAAAGTATAATTGGGAACCATGTCTCTTTTCCTCTGAAGTTGGTATTGATTGGATTTTCTGATAACAGTCTGATGGTTTTCATTAAATGTACCAAATCAACTCGACATCTTGTCTTGTACAATATTCTGTTTGGGCTTTTATTGTGGTATTTTTTCTTTACAATTATTAAGCTTTGTATCACATTCCTGTTTTCCTGTTTATAATAGCGTCATGGAAAATTACTTGCATCTGTATTGCATCATTTTCATCATTTACTCCAGAATCCAAGTCGTGATCGTAAAATTTCATTTAATTTTTTATTCCAAGAATCATAATGAAATAGTTTATTGGCGAGATTGTATTTACAATTTAACTGGTAAAGAGAATGCATTGGTATGTCTAGACTTGTAATAAGAAAGGAAATCTAATATATGAGATGACATTGAAAATGTTGTTAGAACTATTCTCAAGATAATTACTGGTTGAACTTATTCCTTTGACTTGAAATCAGGTTCAAACAATAAAATGTCTTATTGCTATTATTTAAAGCGTGTGTATGATATTTACATATTTAGTTAAGTGCTTCTCCTTTGTTATTTGCTTCTGTCTTAGTACTCTGAATATTGACTAAACGGTAAACGTACTACTTCACTGTATGATATACGTACCGATTTCAATTTTCCTATTGTTAACTTTCCATATACGTGTCTTTATATTTTTTATCTTCTGCGTATGGTGTCTAAATGTTTCGACTGATCCGATTTTTTTAGGACTTCTTCAGACAACTGTTCTTTCATTTATCGGGGCAAGGTACTGAGTAAAACGTTGATATCACAAGGATACGAAAAACCACATTTAAAGTCTGCGTTCTGCATATATGCGGTCGCATTAGGGACATTCTTTGCGCTAAGCAGAAATCATTGACATGCTGATCTAATAATTATTGGATTGTAATCATTGTTACACCGTTTGTATCGTGATGATACAATATTAAGAATTTTCACATTCCAATGCCTTACCTAATATACCGATATGGTATCACCGTTATCCTCTTACATGACTATGAGTAATACTAGCTCAAAAATATGCTGGCATCAAGGCTGGTGTGGCCATTTAGAAGGGGTTGCTTATTTCTCCTTGGTAATTGATCCCATCCCTGATTCTTCCAGGGGTCCGTCATAGACTATATCTCTATTTTATTATGTAGAATGGATGTTATTTACTGACTACCGCTCAGTGTTTTAGCACATTACTTGGTTTGCATGTCTGTGGCGACTTTTATAATATGGCTGAGTCAGAGGTCTTTGTTTCTTTCTTTTAATTGATTCCAACACCAGATTGAGCTCAAATATTGTTTTTGTGTTTTGCTTTCCAACTGCTTTTTGCTCTGTTCCTACACCTCTGACGAAATTTAAAATACAGATAGCAAAATTTGCTGAAACACTTTTTTTAGGTTTAGATATTTTTCACGTTTATAGAATGAAATCCTCTTGACAAGGATATCATATTTGTGAAACATACGTCCACAGTAAATTGAAACTACAATTTAGTCTACAGTATTCAAAGATGATGCCATAAACATGTGAAATGAGAGATGAGATGAGGCCACATGACAAAAAGGAATACAGAAATCCCTGAACAGACACATACAAGCCGGCACAAAAATATTCAGTTATATTACAATACTTTACTTTCTTAAAAGACGATAAAAATTCAGAGAACCAAATTAAGCATAAGTTTTCAGTCTTCTGTATAAACTTGTATGATTATAACCAAATTAGCAAACCAAAATGGGGAATCAAATATGGCAAATGTACAGATGTGATATTGCAGAATTTGCAAACATGTTCTAATGATGAATCAAAGATGTATGATAATTTATTAAAGTATTAAAGCAACAAAATGCCCGTAGAACGTATACTCCTGTAATAATAACGGATATTTCCATGTGGTCGTTGACACTGATGTCCTAAAACAATAAGGTTAAAATAACTCTTCAGTTTCTTTCCAATGATGTGTTCAATACTACACCTTATTTAATGTATTTCATTTTGAACTTCAGAACCTCGGAAAATCCCTTAAATTCATATTGAAAATATTATGTATGAATCTATTTTATGCGTCCTATATCGCATACCTATTTCTGGATTTTTTTTCTCCGTAACATCTCACATTTGGTCCTCAGATGTCTGTGTTTACCTACCATGACTTATTTTTTATGTATATTGCGTTGTGATGCTGGATATACTGCAATACCTTGTATTTCGGGGTTTTTTTGTAATTGATGAATGATCTCCGGTCGTTGTCGTTTGTCTATCAAGATTTGAACAAATTTTACTTCTGAGACACTACATGACCAATTAAGTAAATTTTAGGACATAAAATGTAAAAGAATAATAATGATAAATAATAAATAAATAAATAAATAAATAATAATAATTATTATCATAATAATAAACTCCTCTAGTTCATATTCATAAAGAACATGACGTCCTCAACCTCTTACTGAAAATTAAACGTTTCAAGATTATACCGCTGTATTTCATAAAGAATTTACGAAACAATAAGTATTTATTCCACTGGCTTTTGCTGTACTATTCAATTCATCTTTAACTGGAAATTGCCATACAGAACATAAATGAAATGTCAACAGCATTAGCTTTAACATATATGTATTAGACTTGACAAAACCTCAACCAACGAAGAACTCATTAATTGGTAGTCTGTCATTTTTTCGTCGCTTCATCCGCCAGATCTTTCACTAATTGTGCTTCAACTATCACACTAAGTATTGATGATGGACATATCATTTATCATGAAAAAAGTGTTTATCTAGACGCCAGTGGAAGAGAGCTCCCACTAAGGAGTCTGAGAGAGAAAGGTTTACATTGTTAAATGACTGTTGCACTAATAACAAAAATCTACGTCATGTATCCATGGCTCATAATTAAAGGCTAGAATATGTGTCAAAATTAGTGGTGAAGCGCTTTTTGCTTGGACAATCGCACCCGCCATTGATTGTTCTATAGCATATGGAAATACGGAAGCATTTTAACATAGCATGGAAATAAGGTGGACTTCAATTCTTACAACATCATATCATAACATACTTTCAAATTTATTTATTTAGCAGCTCAGTTCAAATTCCCAAAGAGATAAATTGACAACGTTACGTCAATCATTAATTTAAACTCTCATAATTACCTCGGTCATATGTATCCACTGATCTTGAAATCAACAGAGAATGGCAAATATGATTCATAGAGAAATTTACTCTATCGATAGAAATCGTCATTTACACACATCCTTTAAAGGTGAAAGCTTTCTTATATGACTGTACCACATGCTTGCAAGAGATGATAAATCCTTTATTACAGTCAGTGTCGTCTCATTTGGGACTCGCAATCGTTTTTGCTGACACCAGCACCACCGAATTCGCAATGTTTTCTCTGGACTTTAAAACCGGACATCCAGTGCTACTCTTTCGAGTTTTTAATTCTTACATTATCATATTCAGTATTGCATCTAGGTATGCGGATTGGATGTTTTAAAGAATTTCACGCCCATGATTATAAAGTATGATTGTTTCTTACTGATGATTTCTTTACCGGTTTGGAGAAGGTGATGACTAACACAATTGTCGTCAACGTTTAGAGAAACAAGTAAAGCCATTAATAAGGCAAACATTTCAATTAAACAAATTTGACACTTCGCACTGAAAACTCTAATTGATTACAAACTAGAATGGCTGGTCAATTGAAACAACGCAAAATTATTATTATATAATGTTTAATTTATAGATATGACATGGAAACCCCGTGAGGACTGTGATAGCTGTAGAAACACAGGTACATACATTCATATAGTTATTAAGAAAAAAAATGCATTATAATATTCGTATAAAATTACGATTAATGTTCATAATACTGATAATTTTTTTAATAAGTTTTTATTATGGCGAATGTGGCTAGGAAAACGGTAGGCGCTTATTCCTCCTGTTTAACTTCAGGTTGCCAAAGTACCACCATTTTGATTGTGGTACATTGTTGTGAGTGCAACAATGGCATTACACTAGTCACTTTCGTATTTTACATTATCTGGTTCTCTTCATTGATTCTAAAGACCACAACTATGCAATTCCAAAATACAAGCAACGTAAATATATAACGAAAATACTAAGAATACTTATTACACTACTATTAATAAAACCCATTTTGAAGTCCTCAAAAGGTTTGCTTATTGCGTCAAGAACATTACAGGCACACACAGTCGATCTCAGTATTTTTATATATATTTCAAAAATATTTTTATATATATTTCTGTTTCAAAGCCGTAGAATGTTTTCGGGCAACACAAAGACAATACATTATTTCAAAGCAGTTATATAGGAATAATGGAATACTGTATGCCAGTGTTTCAATCAAATGTCAGATCTAAATTTGGAAGTTTGCACCTACAATGAATTACATTTCTGCTAGTACACTAAATTAATTTCTTAAGATTTTGTAATACAATGTTTTTGAGAACATTTTCTATTCATTAGAAATCGTCAGGTTATTTTTCCCTCATAATCTATAAGAACTATTAAATCAAAGGAGACATTTCTACATCGTAAATGACTTTATTACTTATTGATCTTTCGTCAATGATTTGTTATATAACTGTTTAGCTCCTGAAATCTAAGCTGTAATTGGCATATTATAAATGTAGATAGAAACGGACATCCGTATAATATAGCATTAAGATGGAGATTCTTCTATATTAGATGTTATATGATTGTGACAACTTAATATGACTAGCTTTGGAGGAAAATTTAATAACAAAAGGAAATGTAAATATTGTTTGTCTGAGATCAACATATAAGATGAAATTTGGTTGTTATGATATTGTAAGCTTAAAGGAGATAAATTGCACTCATTGATAATTGACATTTTTATAAGAACGTTTCAGTATATGCATGAAAACAACACTAAGAAATGATATATACTCAACTGACTTCAGTAGAATGAATCTCAAATTAATATTGCCTTATAATTCTATATATCCTTTTAGATGAATCCAAGCGGACTACATCATTTATAGGTACAATTATATGTATCCGTACAATAACTCAATCTCTATTATGTTTGACACCTGTAAAATAACCAGGTGTCGGGCATATAAAGATAAAGACTGGTAATTATGTACGTGTGTGTAATAAAAATCGAATGAATTCAAGCAATACTGCATAATTTTTTGATAAGAATGGTTTTGTCAATAAAGCTTTGACAAATGGAAAATTGTAAGTTTGATTTGTTGCATCGTTAAGCTCATATGAATGACTAAAACCTGTATACTATTTGTTTCTCTAAATTTATGACTGCTATTGCCACTGGTCAAATATTTAATTATGAAGTTTGTAGCAATCAACTTGAAGGTAACTCACGCGCGTGATCAGACATAACATGAAAGTGATTATTATATTGTTCGGGGGAAGGGATTGGAATTTACACATTTTTCGTTGCCAAGTTGTTAATGCTGATATATTCAACTGGTTATATGATACACTAATTATTTAAACAAGTATTTAATAATTGTATCTGATAATATGAAATAAGTATTAGGCCATGTATAAATTATAATTTTGTGCACCATATGCGCATCTCGACAACTTATAAAATATCTTTTATCGTCATATTTATACAAGTGTAGAAAATTTGTTTATAGATAAGAAAAGCATCCATATAAGTTTCATAATATTCAAAGTATAACTTTACCATGACACACCAAGAATTTTAATGAGAAAAACTCCTAAATAAATAAATAAACACAGATTGATAAAAAAAAATGCATTATATTTTTCTTACCTTGAATACTACTGCAGATCTAGTAATGGAAATGTTCATATATTGTACGACATAGATATCGGTATATTTGTTCTTAAAGTAATTGTACAGAAATATAAATGAGATTACAAACTGCATTAAAGATACATATGGTCTCCTGTAGCGTCTACTATTGTGATTAAAGTAACATCGTAAATTTGTTTAGTACAGTATCTTTTGACTGCCCATCAGTTTCAAATGCAGCTATCGCGTACAAATACGCTAAATAACCCATGTTTTCCTTATCAGTTTTATTCATCTCGGTCAACCTCGGAAATATTCATTTGCATAATGTATGCATTGCACGTGATACAAATTCTACTTCTTGCATGCTTTACATCATACTAATTCTTTTTTTCTTTTCTTTTCCGAGTCACTTAGTGCAGAAGGCCGATTTCTTTTCTTTTTCTCTTTCTTATCTTCACCATTGTTGTTTTACTCCGTATGCAAATGTATGATTTTAAAGTCACGTGCGTATTCTCCGGTCTCGTACGAACGTAAGTAGGTTAAATATGAGGGTCGTATTTCTAACTCGCTGCAGCAATAACTGTATAACCAAGGCTTATTAAGTTTGGGGGTCGCTGCAGTTTATTATCTTTTTATAAGTAAAATAAGTTAAGAATATATTTTATTGTACCTCTGATTTTATAAAATCAGACATTATGTATCTTTAATCCTTTTTTGTTCTCTGATACAAAACTACAAATAATATCATACGTAAAGAAAGTTCGATTAGCGCACCAAATACCATTTACAGTATTGAATTGATTTGACATAAGAATTTTACAGGGGCTGCGCCCACCCCGCCCCCAGAACGGAAAACAAGGCGGGTTATTTTACGTTACTCCATGATTCTTTCACGTGACGGCATCTGCCTGATGCATGACAGAGAAATGCATGCATTTGCATCGGACCAACCCGAAGCAGTGAGGGATTACCTTTCTTGCAGGCATATCGGAAGCATTTTTATAAATGAGTTTTATAACATGAATCTTACATCATAGACAATTGGAAAGAGCTTGAAACAAAGAAAATACCCTAGAAAAACATTTTCATTCCTGAAACACAGCTCCTAATGGTATAAGCTTTAAAACACCAGGGATTCTGAACCAGATCCTGACCCTCCAGTCATTGGATCTGACCCCCCAGCCAATGGATCTGACCCTCCAGCCATTGGATCTAATTATGCATATTCTAATTCAGGTTTACTGTATCTGTGTCTGTGTTATTTGAAGGAACTAAACAATTAGCTTTTCCAGTCAGCTTCAGATACGGATATATAGATTACTTACTTTCAATTGATAATCCTACATTCAGGGATTACTTTATCATCATCAACTGGAATGTGAAGAAACCACAAAGAGCAATAAATCTACTTCGTATCACGGTATCTTACGTCGTTTATAGTCACTTGAACACCTGTATTTTGTCACCATATTTCATTGATTCGTGTTCGTATCATGTTGTCATTTTTAGTGCATATATCATGTTAAGTCACTTCTGGTTTACAAAGACCGTGCGAAATACGATTTGGAAATCGATAGACATCTTTAAAAATTCAGACGTCTGGGACGTAAACCGTAATTGCTAGTCTCTAGGAGACATTTCACTAGTATGGGACGGATATCGACCTTATTCTTTTCAGAATTATTTACCATATGTCTGTTATGTACCATGTCTATGTCATGTTATGACCTTGAATGCATCATTAATCCTGATATTGTGATAGAACAACCTGACTCTCTGTGAAAACGTGACGATTTCAATTTCGGAACCACAGAAGTAAAAAACGAAGAAGTACCGAAGGGTAAACCATATCTCATAGTCTATGGAACAAAAGGACATCATGTATAGTGCCATATTCAAGCAAATGCGAACTCTAATAAAATCGAGGTGAGACCAAGTGCCCGGGAGGAGTAAGCGTCTCCTGGCTGTAGTAACACCCGTTGCAAAAGTCCTGCAAAAACTTTTCAAGTCAAGGAAGAAAATACATAAATATACACGTATGAACACATAAAGGAGACAAGGACACGAAGTCAAATCTTCCTTTTCAAGGCATGACATTTTGTTTAACTGAAATCCCGGCATCGGAAATGCACGTACACGAATGCCTGTATATGTTCGTATCATGTCAAATCAAGCATAGTCAAAAGTTAAGATGGTTAGTTATATGGTCAGGTCCAAAAATACCGGTTAACATTCTTGAAAGAGGAATCTGAAATTGTACTAGATCCCTATATCGACCAGAGAACTCCCCCAGTGACAATTTCAAACATTTCTCAATATAACCTTGTGAGAGTGGTTGGACAGAAGAACAGCCTCAGGACTAAATTTTCGTATTTAGAGCATGCCCCTGGCATAGCGTATAATTTGTGAAATGAATACGCCATATGCGTATGTATAAATAATGAAAATTGGAGGTATGCGTATATATAAATATAAATGACAATTGGTGAAATCAACATAAAAATAAAATCAATATTAAATTGAAGAGTTATGAGATTTCAATTTTATTCCCGAAATGAAAACTTAAGTAAACACCTCATTTTATGAAAGAAATATAAACACCGATTTCTCTTTGTAAGTACTTATATCCTATGATAGTCTACCTATAGATTATTCATGTCTCAGTTGATATATTATGACAGAAGCAACTTAAATTGCAATGGTTTGTTTTCTTTTTGATTTTCCGTTTTGCTGATTTTGTTCGCCCATTGGTGTTATAAGTCTTGGAATATTAACTTGGTGTTTTTTAATTATCTCATCTTTAAAATAAAAAATAGACATTTATTAAAGTAATGATGAATATAAGAGCATATATACGTGTATTTATTCAGTGCACTATCGCAAACGTATGTCTCCTCAGAAATGCTCTAGACATAGAACGTTTTAACTATCTCAAATTCATTTTAAATATAAATAATAGTTACGAAAAAATATAACCCTGGAAATGTAGAAAAACAATGGATGGGATGGGATGATTTCTCGTAGTTATGCATGTAAAGTACAAAGGTACCCAGCGGTAATCCATAAGAACATTCATTCTACTAGACCAATTAGAGATACAGGTTATCACGATCCCCTGGAAGAACCATGTCTGTCGGTTTCCATCTAAACCAATGAACGATTGAAGGTGAATGTTTAATAGTGCTTATTAACAAAATAGAAATTGCATCTGAATTAATCAACAACCCAATGTACCCAAATATGTACTGCTGTTTATGTTTTCAAATCTGAATCATGTGCTAATAAGTGTATTGACGTGACATATAGCCCCGGATATTACTCATTACAGTATCTCCTACCTTCATACTCCTCTTTTTTCTTTGTGATTTCGCGACTTAAAAGAACATTTACAAAACTGCTATTCAAAATATGGGCTAAAAGGAGTACTCGATTGTGTCACGTGACATTAAAACCTATTGGGAAACAAGTTCCGTTTAATTCAATTTCAACACGTTTAGACATGATCTACGTTTTATTACCAATTGTGTTTAAGGCTGTTGATGGAAAGCTGAACTCATGTTTTTCGATCTAATCAATAATGAAGTTTTTTTTTCATTTACGACTAAATTAAATTACAACGCGACAAGGGTGATTTTATTTGTGAGTCCGGTTTCAGAATAGCAACTTCTTTTCAAAGTTTATGTTAGGGATGTAATAACAAAGCCTTGCTATCGTGGGGATTAACATCCTCCACTGCATTGTTAAATGTCTGAAAACAACAGCAATGGCAAAATTTAACATTTTTGTTGTTTTTAGCACAGAACATTTTATTTGACAATCGTCTCTCTGTTGACTCATTTAGGAGAAACTGTTACTTCAATTGTAAAAGTGAAAGAAATGAAGATGTTGTTATTTAGCAGATGTTAGAATTGTAAAATAGTGCATTTAAAAAAAAATTTTTGTTTAATAAATGCACAGCTAAATCTTGCATCTTTTTGCACTTTATTTTGATACTAAATACTTCCTAAACCATAATGTAATTCGATGATCTAAATGAAAGAATAACAGAACGGTACTATTATTAGTATAAAACAGATTTAAAAGTAAAACAAACAAACGAAAATCCATCCATAACCAAATCATAAATATATGAATTTATGAGGGATAAATAAGATCAATGAGGCATGGTTCTAAATATATTCATTTATGGAATATGTTTTTTTTCATTTGTAGAAGCACCTCAACAATTATGATTTACCATTAGTAATTGATCATTGAATATCATTTTTGTAGATAACACAGCTGCATTGCGTATGTTAATCATGGCTGGAAGCAATGGCTTCCTCACTATCATGATATAGTATCCTTTATGGCAGAAACAACGTCTATCATCAAAAATTAGTAAAATTCTTTATTCTACCACCTGATCCCCTTATGACCTAATACACCGCTAAAATCTGACTGAGAGTATCCCGAAAGAGAATTTTTAGAAATGAGTAATATCAGTTTTCTTTTACTTGTACTTGAAATTCAGTTAACTTTTCTTGAGTTAATCATAAAAGACACCATGAAATGCTAAGGATATTTGACGACAACCTTGCGTTGATACGGTATAAATAATTGACTGATCGTCAAATGCCCGACATCACACATTTTGGCACACTTGTTCATTATGACGTAATAAATAAATGGCCCGTCAAACATGATTTTAACTGTGACGTCACAATGGAACTACGTAATGGGCGTGGTTAAAGTTGGATCTGGCGAACCCTCAATTAGCAGGGTGCTTGAAAATCGCGGTAGGTAATGCCTTTTCCCCCCAATTTATCAAAAAATATAATGATATCAGTTATATTGTAAATTTGATAATGATTAAGTTTTCATTTTTGCGTAATTATATCAGTTAATAGTTTTGTAATTGTTAAGTACTGAGTCGGCACTGTGATTGTTGAGGTATTGTACTGAGTCGGCACTGTTGTTCTTAGCTGGCATCACGTTTGTTGACTTATCGTACTGAGTAAGCAGTGTGATCGTACTGAGTAACTGCCCATAATCGTCTCTATGGTTAATGTGTAACAGTCGGCACTGTGATTATTGGACAATTGTCCTGAGTCTTCATTGTGATTGCTGAGTAAGCTTTTTAGCGACAATGCGATTATTAAGTAATGGTGCTAAGTCGGCATTGTAATTGTTGAGTAATCGTGCTAAGTGGGCACTGTGATTGTGGAGTAATCGTGCTAGGTCGGGACTGTGATTGTTGAGTGACCTCCCTTAGTCGGCACTGTGATTATTGAGTAATCGTCTTAGGTCGGCACTGTGAATTTTGAGTGACCTCCCTTAGTCGGCACTGTAATTATTGAGTAATCGTCCTAGGTCGGCACTGTGATTGTGGAGTAATCGTGCTAGGTCGGTACTGTTATTGATGAGGGCCTCCCGTAGTCGGCACTGTGATTATTGAGTAATCGTCCTAGGTTGGCACTTTGATTATTGAGAAATCTTCCTAATTTGGCACTGTGGTTGTTGAGTAATCTCTTCTAGTGGGCACTGTGGATATTGAGTAATAGTGCTAAGTCGGCACTGTGATTGTCGAGTAGCCTCCCTTAGTCGGCACTGTGATTGTGGAGTAACCGTGCTAGGTCGGCACTGTGATTGTTGAGGACCTCACGTAGTCGGCACTGTGATTATTGAGTAATCGTCCTAGGTCGGCACTGTTATTATTGAGAAATCGTCCAGGTCGGCACTGTGATTGTTGAGTAATCTCTTCTAGTGGGCACTGTGGTTATTAAGTAATCGTGCTAAATCGGCTCTGTGATTGTTGAGTAATCTCCCTTAATTTGCATTGTGATTGTTGAGTATTGTGAAGTTTTACATATAATTCATTCTTATCATTTTAAATTATAGTTTATTAAGTAAATACACCAATTTAAAAAAATCTTTTACTCCATTACAAGTATCTTGGATTAATTGGAATTTCTTAACTCTTGCTACATCATTCTACATCTATCACAATATAGACACAGAATCTGTTAAATCTCAGAAATCGTGTATTCGATACTGAACATCAAACGGCCATTATTTTTTTTAAAGATAAACCGTCTGATACACATCATTTTTTGCTTTAGTTCCGACAGTTAAAATCGAAAATCATTATGAAGTCCCACGTGTCATCCATCACATATACAAGATATCATAGTGCATCAAGACATGAATATGTATAACACGTGCTGAATTAGAACTTCGCCACCACACGTTACCACATTGCCCGAGCAACCTACCTAGTAACTACCTATACATTTTCTTACCTAAAAATGAAAACGAGATACCAACATTTATGTAGCTAGAAAGTCTATTCCAAATTACTTGCATCTTACATGTATCTTACCCTACATTATATCTTAGCATATTTTAATCTTACTTTACCTTTATCCTGATTTATATCTAAGCTTAATTGTGCCTTATCTTACTGGCATCTATCTTACCAGACCATGTTCAAGAATTCGATCGCTTTTTACGGAAATTGTATGAGTTGTTACTGAGAACTACTAAAATATTGATATGAAAAGCACATTATTTTTCAGAATTACTTGTTAAAAGATAGGAACAAAACCTTTCAAATCATGAACATTTAATCGAAGATGAAAGCTCCGATAACCATCTGATTTATGAAGTATGCATAAACTATGACGGTGTAAAATTGTGAAAGGAATCGCGGATGATGGGTAGGTGTTTTATGTAATTTATGTAATAGTTGACATCTCACATTTCAGAACTATGAAATTTACACTGATAGTATGATGTAGTATCTAAAACAATTAAAATATTATAAAGAGTTTTAAGCCCGCACGTTTATTTGCACGAGTCACTTTGTGTCAAAATGAAGAATCAAATATAAGATCAGGTATCATGAAGGAAAAACCACCCCTGCCTGCCGGTTACAACCACAGTTATAATATAGAATTATCCGGCTTAGGTAAGCCGCTAGTCACATTTAGTATTAACCATAAAAGAGAAAGGAAAAGACATCTGTCTTAGCTGTAAGCAGAAGTCACCAGGGAGATGTACAATAAAAATTTTAAATACAATAAGTAATCAGTCAAGAACAGTTACATCACAAAGCAGACCACAAAGTCAAATAACAAAGCTATAAATCCCGGTAAGGGTTTCTGATATTTTAAAGATTGATCTTTTCAGCGATCGAAAATTTATTTAATTAAAATATACTTAAATTCAGTTAATTATAATATGTGAGACCTATTTACTATACATATTGCATATTCCTATACAATCATTCCAATCAGAATCTCAAAGGACCATACTATCAAACGCTGCAATTTTCATGTTGATATGAAGTACCTTATATATTTAAAATTACAATGAAATTATTTTACAATATTTGTTTTAGGTTCACAGAGATAGCTCAAGGTTGTGAGAAAGTCTATGCTGTCTACGATATGTTTAGAAAGTCATCTTTGATAATGATGTAAAAACGTGCAAATAACACAATGTTTCTTAATCCTGACTTCTTTGCGTAAAAGAATTATTTTGTTAATGAAAAGGTACCATGAGCAGATGAGACTCATTATCGTGTTTATTTGTCTGGAGAGGGAAAAAACATCAACAAGGCTATGCTCTTTCACAGTCTGGATGAACTCATTGATACTTAACTGAGTTATAAAAATACCATGGATAGTGAACGCAAAGGTTGGTATGTATTCCCTAGGGAAATTAAGAAAAATAACCTTTATTAATTATAAGAAAAATGATTCTACTACATTGTTCTATACGTCTACGATATAAACCAATTGATGTTGACAAATACATAGCTTTTCCCTTCAAACACACACTCACAACTAACCAATAAACACACATATAAACCCAGTTATCCATATACCCAAACCCAAACACCGGTTATTCCAATAGGTTTACTTTTAAGTTTCTTTTAATTGCAGAAATATCTGCAACAAATAAAGGGATAATCAAGCAATTAAACATTATACTGTGGCAATAATTAACATAGATACATAATCAATATCGAAAAAGTATCAAACCGTTAATCATTCTCAAAGTCCAAGGACAGATGCAAAATCGTGTGAGTTATTTTGTAAAATATTTCCTTTTTTGTTTGCCACATAAATAAATCAACTATTCACATAGAAAATTTGCCATATACATAGGACGATGATTCTCATAACAATTGTCATGACCATATCCGACTTCAAAATTAAAACTGATAAATCTGATCTACCAACCAAGTACTGGCTCCCAAAACTACATAAAAGTCCATATAAATCACGTTTCATATCTAATTCTAGCCTCTGCTCTACTACGGTACTATCGAAACATGGTACGTCTGCTCTAACTGCTATTAAGATCATATTATCAAATAATGTGATGCCGCATTTCATAATAGTAACATCAATTACTTTTGGTCAATTACAAATTCTCATGAAGTTTTAGACAAACTTCTTTCACTAAATTTCAAAGCGACTCAAATTTCTACATTTGATTTTTCTACACTCATACATTTCTACCTCATGATTTGATTAAAAGCAAGTTGCTGTCTCTTATACAATGGTGTTTTCACAGAGAATTTAAAAATTACATATGTACTTCCAATAACTCCGGATTGTTTTCCAACAAACAATATACTTCATATAAATACTGGACTTGCAAGGAATTATGAAAATCACTAGATTTTCTCATGAATAATATTTTTGTGCAATTTGATGGCAAGGTATATCAGCAAATAGTTGCCATTCCTATGGGAACTAACTGCGCGACTCTGATAGCAGAGTTATTTCTTTATGAGAGGGATTTTATGGTTTCTATTCAAAAATCAAAATGTTTCGACCACATTGACAAATTTAATAATACTTGCAGATATCTGGATGACATTTTGGTTATCGACAACCCTGAATTCGAACAATTATATTAGAAATATATCCACCAGACCTCAAATTGAATAAAGCTAGTACTTGAGATAAATCTACTCCTTTCTTAGATTTGAACATCAAAATTATCAACCACCTAATATATATTAATATTTATGATAAACGTGAGGATTTTGGATTTCCTATTGTAAATTTTCCTTACTTGGATGGCAATGTCCCTCGACTCCCATCATATGATATCTATATATCTCAATTAGTTCGATTTGTCAGAGGCTGCACCGATGTTTTGGACTTTCATAAACGAAATTTACAAATTACTACTAAACATTTAACTAAAAGTTACAGATATCACAAGCTTAGAAAAACATTCGGCAAATTCTTAAGATCTTATTCAGAACTTCTATCTAAATTTGGAAATATCTCTTTTTCAACACTATGTATCCAATGGAATCTCCCATCCTAATTTTTACGGTGACCTCGTACATAAACTAAGGAAAGTAAAAGGCTCCGATAACGTTATTTTATCATGTAATAAAATGGTCAAACGTCTTCTAAATAGACAATATGACATTGAGATCATCAAAAAGACTATAGGTCTTTTATATTTGGCCCCTCTACAGCCTTATGCAGACTTTTACTTGAACGTTGCACGCTGACTAAAAGGGCGGTGGGGACTATATGACGGGCCTTGTCCAAACCTCTTTCAGAGGAGACATGGTCCTGAACCTCGTCCCCTCTGACTGTTAGTCGGGACTCTCACAGATCTAGGGTCTTAGCTCGCTTTCAGACTGGCAGAGCACGGTTTATCATGTTGATGTCGCATATATTTTTATATCATTTTGCGTTTTACAATACTTTAATGTTTATATTTTAATGACCTCTTAATATGCGATACCTGTTGACCCTTGTTCTTTACATGGAGGATTATTTATAAATTTTTAAAAGTACGTCCTTTAATTGTTCTGCTGTTACGGTGAGTGGGAAAGTGGGCCCGTAAACCGGTTAACCACACCGCTTGTTTGGCTTTTGTCAAATTAAATGACCGTCCTAAGTCGGAATCGTAATTGCACTACAATCAAAAATTTTTGTAATGTGTTATATGTGCTAGTATATTATTGATATTCATGTATTGTATAGCTCCATGGTGACTTCTGCCACATAACTGTGCCAGTAACTCCTCTTTTTTCTTTTACAAATTGCCAAATTTATAATGTTGCCATGATTCACATAAAAATGTTGTCGTTATTATTATTATTTGACTGTATCGATTTTATGCATTTCGACAGGTTTATTGTCACTTTGTGACATTTTATCGGAGAGTCTATATAAATGATCGGTAAGGAAAGATAATTGCCGCATATATATATATATATATATATATATTATATATATATATATATATATATATATATATATATATATATATATATATATAATATATATATATATATATATATATTGAGATGTGTATTTTAACAAATTTTATGTCTTTTTATTGATGTGAATTTCCAAAGCATTTGTAAAGCAAACAAATAATTATTTTCCTATTCTCTTTAAGTTCAATGACCCTGATCGGTTTGAAGAGGTTACTTTTGTTTTTATGATATTTTATCCAAAATATATCTATTTCCAAAAAAAAAAAAAAGCTCCTGACAGTTTTGTTTTGTAACATTATTCACATTGCCTACTATTCAGTACGTTGGCTAATGATGATGATAATGATGATGATGATTGTCGTTGTTAATTTTATTTAAATCACATTTTGTACCTCATACCTTAATAATGTATCTGGCCCAATTACTTTTATAATCATCTTAATGAAAATGTGAATACTACAGCATTTACTTTTTTCTAAGTTGTGCTCTTTTGAAACAATTTATAAAACCCTTTATCTTGTACTTTCTTTGAATGTGTGTTTTCTGCATGTATACATATATGGGTGTGAGCCCGCAAAGGCGACTCGTCAGTGTTATAATTATTGCTTACTGCTTCGGTCGTCTTCGATGAAATGATTAACCTTTTGAGCAATAAATGAGACAGATACCGTCACCAAATACATGAAATTATCTTGGCTTAAAACAATAAAAGCGGACAAACAAATAGTGAGTGTTGATGCTTCAATGATAATCCCGTATAGTACTGTGGTAAATCACTGTCTCTGCACTGTAGTATTTGTAGTATTATTAATGGTGAATGGTTTATTCTTAACAAAAACTCCGTAGTATCGTGTAAGAAGTAACTTTTATTGAGTTGAAAAAATCATTTCACTATACATTACTAAAACACATTCTTTCAAATATTTATATATTACGAGAATTCCAATCATTTGGCCAAGAGTATCACTGAAGAGACATACGTTGTCGAAATTTGCATATGGTGCACAAAATTAAAAGATATATATATTCTATACTTATTATAACCACTAGGCTGGTGTCACTGCTGGTGGACTGATAGTTCCCGAGGGCATCATAAGTGTAGTTTTCAGTGCTTTTGTACTGACTTGAAATATATACTTCATATTTTCGGTAATCAAATTAAGTAAATCTCTCTAAAACTAAGGAGTATCTCCCTCATGCATAGCTCTGTCCATAGATGGATTCTTTGGTTCACTTTTCGGTCATTTTAGCTTCAACACTAACACTGCTCTTCAAATATTCATATATTATGAGAATTCCACACACTTGGCCACGAACATCACTGAAGAGACATAAGTTGTCGAAATGCGCATAAAAAGGTATTTATATTCTATAATGATTAAGAATATACGATCATATCTTTCCTTAATAAATCATACATAATTTTATCCAATGTGTTTGTATTAATAAAGAAAGACAGATGATTCGAAATTTGATTTCCACAACGTTTTCTTAAACAGTGTCTGTAAATGTTTTATTATTGTTATGTATCACCTATATCTCCATAATATTTATATTTCTTTATTATATTAATATTAAATTAAAGATATCTTAGTCCGCATTAGGCAATGCTTAGAATTTTGTGCTCTTTGTATGCTTAGATATTCATAGTGGGCGTGACAATCCCAGAGGGCAATACCACGTCTAAACCTTTAACTATCAGGAGTCTATCAATGTCCACCGTGGTCTCTGACCACAGTTTCATAGCACCAGTCACATGTTTTACATTTTGATGAAATAATAGCGTCTAATGTTAGTTTTTCAATTAGGACCAACAGATCCTAGGTTCTCATCACTGTCATTTGTTTTTCAAACAAAACCTCCGTACCATTGTAGACGTTGTAGTATTGTCCATATTATAATTTCTAGCTTTATTTTAAAATGGCATTGTACTCTGGTGTCTTTCTGCAATCGAATCGAATCGGCATTTTCCCATAAATTAATAATCAATTTATGCTACTCCATTTCCGTCCGTTTATATAAAAACAGTATTGTTATTACCATATTATCAAATTATCATATTGAAACAATAAAAACAATAGTGATATTTGTTTTATCACGATTAATAGATATTTATAAGATTTAAGATTTAATTTTTGCAAAAATGAAAATGAATAAAAAACATATTTAAATTTTAAGTGTATACACTGCCGCCGACAGGTAACCCAAGCTTAAACTTAAACTTTTGAAGAGGTGATTCTTTGGAAATGTTTTAATTGCCACACTTTATTTTTAGAACGTATCAAAGTTGGTTTCTAACTATACCATATTGTCTTAATTTCTTCACAACACGAATTTCAATAAAATACACTCCATCTAGTCATTCGATTCTCCTTATCAAAGAAGAAAGACTCCCTGAAATTTTCCATAACACTTTCATAATTGAAAATGGCGAGTGCATATTCAATTTATTGTTGTAAACCATGATTAAATTTTTTTGTCAAGGAGAAAGGCAGTCGGTAGCGCGTTTGCTTCTCACCAATGCGATCCGGGTTCGATTCCCGTTGTGGTACGTGAGATGATGAGGCTGTCACCAACCTGGCGTCGAGGGTTTTCTCCGGTGTCCTCCCACACAAAAGACACCCTTACGCCAAGATCCGTGCCAACGAGCAAGATTTATATAAGTTGTTAACTTGTTCCTTAATCGTTGTAAAATAAATAAATAAAGTGTGGATTAAATCTGATTCGAAACTTAAGTACACTGACTATTATGTAGAGTGACGTCTTTTACCGATCAGACAAATTATCTACATGACTTTTGTCGGCCCCTTTCCGCCGATAATTTTTGTACTTAAACGAAGCAGAATTCATGTAGTCTCTGCTCTCCGATGGGAATAAGCAATTAGCATCTCGGTTATGCTTTACGTAGATACATCAATGACGTTTTGCCGATTAACAACCCTGTATTTAAAGCTCACCTCAACATCATATATCTAAAGAAACTCAAGAAAAAAGATACAACTGAGAGCGCATCTTCTACTTCACACATCGATATACTCCTATCAATTAGTGATCATAGTTCGTTAGTTACCTATCTTTATGACAAACATGACGATTTCCATTTTATTTTTACCAACTTCTCTTTTGCGAATAGTAAAATACCTTCCTCTCTCGCATATGGCGTCTTCATTTCACAACGAACTATGCCAGAGCATGTTCTAAATACGAAGATTTCATCTATCATTACACTAGTACACATATTATATTATATATTTCTTGAACTTGAATAGTTGTTGCAGGACTTTTGCGGGCGTTGCATGGAAGCAGGGTCGCTTACTCCTTCCGGGCACCTGGTCTCACCTCAATTTAATTGAGGTTCGCATTCCTCTGATATTGTTTACGATATTGTCCTTTTACTCCATGGACTTGGAGATGTGGTTACTCTTCACTACTTCTTCGTTGTTTGCTTTACCACTTAACATGAGAGGTAACATTTGCGAAATAGGAGATGCAAACTCCTTCCTGACACCTGATTATGTTGTATTTGTGAATCGCGCATATGTTCTTGCTGGAAGCAGCACTTCCGAGTCTGTAGTGTTTTTAAAAATGAATTAGAGATTTTCAGTCTAGGAGTGTACATACCTTATATATTGTATACTACGGCTTATGATATATAAAAATAAATGATAAATCATCAAAAGTTTTACTTCGCTTACATCACACTCTGTGTCAACCATCAATTTTTCATGCATTTCTTGTAATCAACGAAAAAATACCGAAGGGTTAACTGTATCTCGTAGTCTATGGAGTAAAAGAACAATATTGTGTATATTGTCATATTCACACAAATGAGAACCCCAATTAAATCGAGGCGAGACCAGGTGCCCGGGAGGAGTAAGCGTCCCTTGGCTACATGCAACGCCCTCGCTAAAGTCCTGTAAACTTTTCAAGTCAAGGAAGTTAATATATAAATATAAACATATGAGAACATGAAGGAGACAAGAACTCTGAGTCAAGTTACCCCATTCACTATATGAAATGCTGTTGAACTGGAAATCCGGCTATGTGCAACTCTAAGAGATGTCTTACGTGCCTCCATATCTCTTGCACGTTTACCACTAAATCCGCTAAAATAAATAAAGACATCAATTACAATATCCCCATTTAAAATACGTTGTAGCTTGAGTACCAAATGGATGTGGGCTTAGTATGTTTGGTGAAATTTTCAAAACAATGAAAACTCTTTTTCGTAATAATTCATGTAAAGTAAAACCGAAAAAGTATCGAAAGTTTGTTAATTATTCATATGAAATATAATTCGAGACGTAAATAGAAGAACTTTTTTACAATCACTTCATCAAGTAAAAGCACAATATGTTTGTTTGGTTATTACTCATATCGTATTGTTATTACTCATACATGTATTTGTTATTACTCATATTGTAAACTAGTCCAAGATTCTCTGCCCTTCCACCACCTTTGAACGTCGGCGGTTTGTGGGAAAGGGTCAGAGCGACTTTGTTCATCAAAAGTTGGAATTTTTTTGCGATACCAGCAGGTATCGCAATGTACAAGCCTCTGGCAACAAATAAACATTCTCCCAGCGAACATGCAACCTATAATCTTACAAATGAAGATTTAACTTACTCGATCATAGCAATATCTTCTCCAAACAAGATCTATATCTTCTACTAGCTGCCGTTCTATCTAAAACACAAGATTCTCCTTTCGCCATTTGTGTATACAGTATGACGTCAGATCTCACAGAACGCGACTTTGCATTCGTGACACTTGGCAGCTGACGCATATTTAAAAAACACGATTCAACCTCGTCACAATGCAATTTACCTAGCGAAACTAAATCTGTGCAAAAACGGGTAACCCTTACTCTAACCCTTAACCGACGTTTAGTTCCTGAACTTCAGTGGATTAAACATTTACAAACCCCATATTCCCTCGGTCTCAATGACCAAATTTTTCAACAAGGTAATTGTTCCTCTTACCATAACAATAAGACGTTAAGAGGAAAGAGAGGTCGCACGGTTGTTGCCGTAATGAGAACCGCAGAAGACATGGTCGATTAAGTAGGTCATTAGACGATCTACTGCGGATAACCAGAAATAACGGTCGTCACGAACTTCAACATGCACTATCGTCTATTGCAGTTAACATGTTGAAATTTATCCTGGATGAGACTGATCTTAAAATTTTACGTTATACAGATACAGAAGACTTAGAATTATCATAGCCTTTTAATATAACAAAACATTAACCATGTGTACCATGGCTTCCTCCTAAATCGCAACTCATCAAAGAGAAGACCTTTTATCAAGCTGTATGACAGAAATCACCAAGGACATGCACACATATAACATGATAATAGTCAAAGAAATATTTAAACAATACAAAAATATTCGATTGTACTGCAATCAAGATACCGACGGTCAATTTAAGTAATGAGCATCACTCAAGTTGTGTGGTTAATCGGTTTAATGGCACACAAGATTAAAGATCAATTTGTATATAAAAAGGCTATAAAATGAAAATGGCCGATTTACAAAACACTTACAAAAGTAACGTCAATTAACAATAAAAAAAAAATTCTGGTGAAATCATTGAAAAACTCTGAGAATTTTAAAGTTAATTACGTTTATACATTTGATTTTCCGACACTATATACCTCTCTATCTCATGAACTTTTTTTTAAAATTGAAAACCAAGTTGTTGTCTCTCATGCGCTGGAGTTTCAACAGAGTCTAAATCATACTTCTTATGTCATGTTATCACGGTTGTGATGGATAATATTTATGTGCAATTTAATGGCAAGATTTATTTACAGATTATTGGGATTCCTATGTGCAATAATTGCGCTTCCCTAATAGCACATCTACTATTATATTGTGATTAGAGGAACTTCATGCATTCTATTTATACTTCGACGCGTTTCAACCTTATATAGCATATCCCAGATATATTGAAATCGAGGAGACGTAAAAACTAGTTAAGTATTAGCGAGTTTCAATATATCAGGGATCAATCCCATATTTCAGTTTTTGACTTGACTCTTTTGTCAACCGAAATAAATATTTCATGTTTTACATGGAGGGTAAGAGTTTCTTCTTTTACGTGGTGCACCCTTCATTTTCAATCGCAAATCCTGTACCAAAGGCCTTGGGACGTTATTTTTGTTGTTTGTTTTACAATTACTCACTCTTCTTTACATACTGAACATAATTCACTTTAACGGTAATTGTTTGTTTGTCCACCTGGCACAGTGTCTCGGGTAAGATAGAACTGGACAGGTATGAATAATTGGTTTGTTTACCTTATTAGTCGTGCGCGATTAAAAGCATAATCAAAGGCACATTTTCAAGAAATTCAAGTGGATTTTGGCATGATTTGCTTTTGTTTTGGCGTTGATCGGCAAATATGAAAACAAGGCAAAAATTTACCCCAGAGACTTTGAATTTTGTTCAGTATAGGCGGATTTTTATAGCACTGTTTTTATTTTAATGTCGCTTTATATATTTTTGACACCATGATGTTTTCTGCATTATCATACTTGTTTATATATTTCTATGACATCTCAACTTGAGACACTTGTTGATCCTTGAGCTTTATATGAGGAATATTTGTTTTTTTTTTAAATGATTATTCTGCTGTCGCGATGATTCGGAAGGTGGGCCCGTAAACTGATTAACCACACCAATTGATTGACAATTGGCATATCAATTGACCGTCCTAAGTCGATATCGTAACTGCACTATAATCGAATATTTGTGTGATGTCCCTATGTGTTTTTTTCATATCATTACACTAAATGCTGTATATTTCCGTGGTGACTTCTGTCATACGGCTGAGTCTGTAACTTGTTTTTCTTTCCTCTATATATCCGATTCAATATATCCGGGTTAAATTTTCTAGGACACTGAATGGTTTTGGTCGAGGAATATGTGAAACCTCATTAAATGCGGTATTTCTATTCAAGAGAGTTCAATATAATTGATTCAGAATGTAGTAAATTTCAATGACACCTCTGGATGTCTCGATGATATTGTAGTGTTCCATAACCCTGAGTTCATTACCGTAATGTGGAAAGTGAATAATAATTACTTATATTCATGAATTGATATTTGTAAAAGCGTGATCAAAAAAGAGATATGAACAATGAAGTGACACACTCCAATGCCGATGCTGGCAGCCTATACAAACAGCTTTATTAAAGCCTGTATAAATTTCCAGATGTATCAGGTATTGATTTGCGGGAAATTGGTACTTAACTATCACACTATGCTTCCCTAGATAATAAACGAGAATATAACACATCAATGAGGTGTAGTCATATCGATTTCTAACCTGATTTACGACGAATAAATTCAAACACATACATATGCTAATATAAAATCTATCTCAATCAGTTTATAATTAAAAAAAATCACACAAGCCAATTGCCTGTCTGGACTCTTACTAGAACAGCTGTCTAAATAAGAATAGTATAAAAAGTCAACTACTCTTTAATGACAGGTGCTAGCAAGTCTCCAGTTTCAAAACCCAGCTATCCGAGGAACTCAACATTATAAGATAATTAAAAAGAAAGTGCGGAGAAGTCCAGTACCGTTATTGTTGTTATACATCCTGATATTGTCGGAGTTTATCCTTGCTGCAGGAACTATAAATTTTATACTGATCTGTAAATGCTTCATCTTTAAATAAGAATATAATACACCAGTTCGACTAGGAAATTAAGTTGATTGTTGACTAAATGCAAACTTAACTTTGGACTCAGCATATCTGATAATTTTGTTTCATAACAATTTAATGTCATTTATATAATTTTAAAGTATTTAAAAGAAAGCATAAAGACATCTGACCCAGTCGTATGACAAAAGTCATCACATACCAAAAAGCAATTAATAAAAACATAGAATGACATTAAGTACTGTACTATTCAACAGGTTGCATAACATAATGGGAGCAATTCACCTAGTTATTTCTTTTTGAAACATACCAGTATTTAATTAAAAGTAATATATATATATATATATATATATATATATATATATATATATATATATATATATATATATATATATATATATATATATATATATATATATATATATATATATATATATATATATATATATATATATATATATATATAATGTTAATTCTCAGAAGTTACTCTTCTAAATTTCGAAGAAGGATGCAAAAATATTTCAAATACTAAAGATTAAAAATTAGTTTAAAAAGTAGATTTATTTGTGGAGTTAGTATTTTTCTGAATAAAATCCAATTATAAAATATTTAAAATAAGGTTTTTGTATCAATATTAACTCACTCTCGATATTGTCCTTTTATTCCATAGACTTCTGGACATGGCTTTACTTGGATACTTCTTCGTTGTTTTCTTCTTCTTACACGTTCTCATAAAATGATGTCGACACTAAACATTGATACTGAGAGTATTTACATAAGTATCTTGTGCACAAGCAGAGACATAGCTTCATAGATACAAATACAGTATTTCAGCAAATAATGTTTCCAAGAACGGTTGTTACATCTAGTTGTGTCATTATGTTACACTTGTAGTTTCCAAGTAAAGGAAACAGTAAACATGTGGCGTCCTCCACTGTAAACAAGACATTCATACTATAGAAGACAGAGACCAGATGCTTAATATGTTCGTTAAAAAGAAGCCTCACAGTTACACACAAAGTAGTGCTGAAGTGATATTGAAAACTACATGTATGCCTTTAACAATAATAGTGATATTTTCACTCTTCTCGTTATAGGTATATTGTCGTTGAAAATAAATTGTCTTAAAACTTTATGTACGTTATTTAAATGGTATTAACTTATTCTACATTTTCCCAGCTTTTAATTCTGTCCATGTTTTCTTATATATTCATTTTTAGACATGGGGCACAATTGCTATTTTTGGGGGCTTTAAATAAGCCTCTTACACCAAATCTATTATAGTTTTGTATTATTGGACCACATCAAGCTGGTATACTACAGTTTTACGAACACTTCATAAAAAGTTATATTAAGCCTATTCATAATTCCTGAATTGAGTATATTAGAAAGGGGAAAACATCTGACTGAGTTGTATGAAAGGAGTCACCATGAAAATGCATTGATAATGATGTGATAATTTGAATATATAAAGCACAAATGGAAACAGTGAAACACTCGGGAGTACAATGGACCTTGGATCTCCGAAGAAATGTTTGTAGAAATAACGACAAATTAGACAACATATAAGGCACAAAGACACTACAGCTAACCATGCACCCTATATTTCACTTATATTCGTTCCCCGACGGGGACTAGAACCCACGACCTATGGTACCGAATCACCTAGCTGTCATGCATCCGACCGTTTAACCGACTGAGCTACCAGAGCTCCACAAAATAGAGCTTTAATAGCTAATCGTATGCATGACAACACGGCCGCGGAAAGTGAAGGAATTTACCCGACGTAAACGCAGGCGGACCATCCGAAAGAATACAATCACTGAAAGAGAAATAAACATATAAAGGACACAGAAATAATTGATTGATTGATTGATTGATTTTTGTTTTACGTCACACCACGAATATTTCACGTATATGGTGACGGCATCTGCCTGATGCGGGGCATACAAATTTTGACCTTTGCAACGGACCCACCCAAAGCAGTGAGTGATCTTTAACGTGCCATGCATACCACGACACGGGGCCTCGGTTTTTACTGTCTCATCCGAAACACATGACACCGGCATGACCAGAGCGGGACTCGAACCCCGGCCTCCCGATCAGGAGTCCGACGCGATACCACTAGGCCACGCCGGCTTGACACAGAAATAAAGAGAAATTAGACAAACATATAAAGCACAAAGACACTACAGCTAACCATGCACCCTATATTTCACTTATATTCGTTCCCCGACGGGGCTATAGGGAAAAGCAAAATACACATAAAGATATATTGGAAAACTTGTATTGTAAGTGCATAGGATTAAGTAAAAACCGGAGTGTAAACCATATCTCATTGTCCATGGAATAAAAGGACAATATCGTGTATAGTGTCATATTCAGACAAATACAAACCCTAATAAAATCAAGCATGATTACATGAAGGAGACAAAAACACAGAACACAAAGTCATGATTACATGAAGGAGACAAGAGCACGAAGTCAAATTTTCCTATACAGAAAGTGCTGAATTCGAACTTGACAACAATCTATACAATACAATGTATTCAATATTATTGCCCTCATGCCCAACTCGATAATTAAGTGGTTGTTTAGCTCTTTCGTTAATTTGTCAATTTGCTTCGGCCTTGAACATTACTAAAGAAACACATGTTGATGAAGTAAAAATATTATGCAATAAACAAACATATGTTTTAGCTCTTACTTAGGTTCTTATTCTTATATTTAGATCTATTCGGTAGTTAGTTTGATCATTAAATGTTTACTTAAGTTTTCGAAATGCGCATATGGTGCACCAAAATTTTATATATAATGATATATATTATGTATATGTTTTCATAGTTAATATTTTTATTACCAATGTGTTAAAGCTGCTGCTGATGGGTTGTAAATTTCCAACGGTATATCCTGACCCGATCTATATATTTGTTTTGCTTCTAAGAAAGTTTGTAAATTATTTTAAAACTCATGAGTATCTCCCTCATGCATATCCTTGTCTTTAGATGGGTTACTGACTCAATATGGTATTTAGACTTCTTTTCAAATATTTTGAATTGCCAAGAGTTCGGCCTTGAGCATAGTAGAACAGACATAAACAATGGAAAAGTGCATTGACACAATAAATTCATATAGGTATATTTATTCGTATAGTTATTTTAAGCCGGTGTCGACTATTGGATACTGCCCTGGGCACACCGGCGTTCTGTCTTTCCGATGAGACAGTAAAACCCGAGGTACTGTGTCACGGTAGGTGTGGCAACTAAAAGATCTCTCACTGCTTCGGATGGTTCCATTGCAAAGGTCTAAGTTTTTATGCAATGCATTAGGCAGATGCTGTCACCAAATACGTGAAATAATTATGGATAGACGTAAAATAATAATCAATCAATCAGTATAGATATTTTTGACGGTGTTTAACAGTTAGCAATACAAATCCCATGAGCAAACACATGTCTGATTGATTTGATAATTTTGAGTAGTATTTTAACGTTTTAATAGAGTGCATTTTCTTAATTATTCCGTATCCAAAACAAACATTTTTTAAATTATTCCGTATTCGAGATAAACAAAACCTATTCTGGTTCGTGTTGATGATAGAGATCCCCAAGGAATACAAGTCAAAGCTCAATCCACACTTCCGCTAGGAGGCAAGGAATAACAAGAGTTGTCAGAAGACAACATAGCTCGCTGGCGGGGTATTATTAGAGAGAAAGTATGCATTATCAATGTTTTCTAATTCAAGGTCAAATTCGAGGTAAAGGTCAAAAGTAAACCAGATGAAAACTCTGGTAACAATGAATCTACATGTGAAATCCCTATCTCTAATATTTTGAAAATAAAAAAGCCCATGTAAAAGGTAGGTTTACTTCCAAGGTCACGTGGTCAAAATTCACTGTATCAAATGACATGAAAAACCTATGAATGAAGTATCAATGCACTACCTGTATTGGTTCAAAAGATATAGCCCAGGTTGAAGTATTTGAAAAGGATTTCAATTTCACAAGTCATGGGATCACAGGAAACCTATCTATGAAGTATCAAAGCCCTACTCTAATTGGTTCAAAAAGATAGAGCTTAGTTAAAAGTTTTTGAAAAGTAGGTCAAAGCCAACATTTTAACGTAACAACGTCAATTGTGAATCCTATGTATGACGCATGAAAGCCTTGTTAGTTCAAAAGATACAGAACAGGTTAAAGTTTTTGAAAAGTAGGTCACACTCAAAGGAAGAGCTCTCATGGTATCAAATGAATTGGTTCAAAAGCTATAGTCTAGATTAAAGTTTTTGAAAATTAAATGACACTCAAAGGTGAAGATCACAAGGTCAAAAGTCATGGTATCAAATGAAAACTGTTGTCTTGAGTAACCTATGTATGAGGTATCAAATTTCTACCGCTATTGGTTCAACAGATATCGCTCAGGTAGCTTTTCGAACAGTGGGTCAAACTCTAAGGTCAAAGTTAGAAGATCAAAAGTCATGATATCAAATGAAAGCTTTTATCATGTGGAATCTATGTGTGAAGTATCAAAGCCCTACCCTACTGATTAAAAAATATAGCTCAGGTTAATGTTTTTGATAAGTAAGTCAATGTTCAAGCGGGAGCTCACATGGCATCAAACGAAAGCTCATAACATGAGGAATCTATGTCTGAAGATCAAAATGTAATACAAACGGTTAAAAATATGGCCCAGTTTAATCTTTTTTGTGCATAAGGACGCTGACACTCGGTGTATGAAGATAGCTCTGTGGACATTTCATACCGGCGAGTTAAACAAATTTTTAATGAAGTTTCATCACTTAAGAATTTTACCATGAATTAACAACTGATTCTTTCCCATTAAGATATTATACACCACTCTGATGAATGTTTTGCACGCTAAGGGTAGATGCAACGGATTCGCGTTATGACATAGTTCAGATCAAGAAATGAAATTTACAAATGTACCGTGGTGGAAGATTTGGTTTCCTATCCTAGGTATTATGTACAAATCCAAGATATTGTTCCGAAATCTACAACTCGAAGTCGAAGAAACACGACAATACATATGTAAGTATAATATAAACAATCACGAACCTCTGTCAAAACAAAGGTGGGATCAAGTGCCGTCGTGATGCCATAAGTATAAGCGAAATAGTATCATTCGCTGTCACAGAATAAGGAAACGGCACAGCCGTAGTCAAAATAGGTATATGTTATAAGCAGTAAGAATACTGCTGTATAGTAAAGGTAATACAGTTGGTTTAGTTGCTGTGAAATAAGGAAGTCAACATATCCGACAACGATCACATGAGCAATTAAGGTCTTTATAACGACCGTAAAATTTGCGGAATGTTGACATAAGTCGTGATATCTCATGTCCTTGTTTGAGTAACTTTTCTCTTAGTAATTGGCTTCGATAAATGAAAGAGCAATACTCAGATGACGCTCGCGCATATCGAATCAATTGGGATACATAAACACCGTACGCAGGTGATAAAAGAATGTTGCTACTAGTATATGGAAAGTTAACAATGGGGAAACTAAAGTCATCACGTTTGTCATAAATTGAAGTAGTAAGTTTACCATCTCGGTCGACATCAAAAACTAGATCTAAATATGAAGCACATGAATTGGATATTGTAGTGTCCTTAATTTTAGGTTCCTTTGGATATATTGTATGTACGCATGTATCAAAGTTTTTGTTATTTATAGCACGGTTTATCATGTTGATGTCGCATATATTTTATACCATTATGTGTTTTACAATACCTTACGTGTTTATAATTTTATGACCTCTCAATATGCGATACCTGTTGACCCTTGTTCTTTACATGGAGGATTATTTATAAATTTTTAAATGTACGTCCTTTGATTGTTCTGCTGTTACGGTGAGTGGGAAGGTGGGCCCGTAAACCGTTTAACCACACCATTTGTTTGGCTTTTGTCAAATTAAATGACCTTCCTAAGTCGGTATCGTAATTGCACTACAATCAAATATTTTTGTAATGTGTTATATGTTCTAGTATATTATTTATATTCATGTATTGTATAGCTCCATGGTGACATCTGCCACATACTGGAGCCAGTAACTCCTCTTTTTCTTTTATAGATAGTACATCATCAATAGATCCGTATGTAAAATTAAAGGGCATGGCCAATTGCTTCTTATTTTGATTTATAAGTTTTTGTATAAAGTCAATTTCGTACGACGAAAGGAACACATCGGCTAGCAAAGGAGCACAAGTAGTCCCCATAGGGATTCCGATGGTTTGTTTGAAGACCTGGTCACCGAACACAACAGATATATTGTCAATCAGAAAGTCCAGCATGTTTTAATGTCATCTTCAGAGTACTTATATTTGGATTCAGAGAGGTTTTTTACAAAATATGTATCTGGATATCCTAAAACAATAAATTTATATCTGCGTGAACACTTTTTGGTGAAGAAACAGTTATCAATAATTCTAAAGAGCTTTGTTTTCAATTTACCATGAGGTATGGTGGTATAAAGTGTAGAAAAATCATATAACAGTTGTCAGATTTTGAGATTTTAAGTTTTCCAATAATTCTTTGGAGTTTTTTAGTATCCAAAACTGATTAACACCACTGCGAGAGTAAATCACATCGGAGTACGTCTGAAGTTTCTCCTTAATTGCAGATAATATTTTGGTAAAGAGGGCTGATAGAGGTTTGCTGGAGCATTTACTGGATTCTGCAATGAACCTATGTTTATATGGATCTTTGTGTAATTTAGGGATCCGATATAAATAGGGTAACTCGAACTCACTATCCTTTGTACATAAGTTAAAGATACTCAACACTGACTTATGATTATTAGTAATTTCATCTAGTGAGATTGTAGAGCGAGTGTAAGTGGGATTTCCAGTAGATTTGTTAATGCTAAGTTCCTCTAAAAGACAATTTATATAAAACGCGTTGCAAATAAAAACAATATTGTTCGAGGCTTTATCAGCTGGCACTAACACATATTTGTCATGTATTCTTTCGAGTTCTTTTCTGACTCTTGGGTCGTCGAAGACAGACGGATGACTGGTCTTCATGTTCCTTTTTAAATTACTAATACATGTGAGTATCAAATTTCTTACACTCTTAAGCCATTCTGACAACGTAAGCTCAACTTCTTCACGTTTTGCCCATCTACGAGCATAGTCCTCTACCGAATCTATAACAATACGGAAGTTGGTTCGCCAATTAAATGTTTCAGGCTCTCTAAATTTTGGACCCCGGGTATTTAGCTGACGAAGAGTTATATTGTTCACGATGTTGACATCGCCAGTGATGACGTGATCAACAGGACTATATGTAAATTTGGATAAGGAGCATGAACACGCGGTAAGGTTTTGTGTAAGATGTTTGACATGTTTTTCAACACTAAAGCACTACAATGAAAGAGCACAAATATATATATTAAAAAAATCACGGGGGAACAAGGATCAATGAGAAATAAATTTAAACTGAAACCTATAGTCATAATCAGTATGAGATCGAGCAATCATATGGAATCAAAAGTAAACGCTTTAGAAGTAAACAACAAAAAAGTACTGAAGGGTTTACCATATGTCGTTGTCCATTGAATAAAAGAACAATATAGTGTAAAGTGTCATCTTTAGACAAATGCCAACTCCGATTAAATCGAGGTGAGACCAGGTGCCCAGGAGGAGTAAGCGTCCCCGGGTTGCAAGCAACACCCGTCGCAAATGTCCTGCAAAGGCTTTTCAAATAGAGGAAGTAACAACATAAAGATATAGATATGAGAAAATGGAGGAGACAGGAACACTAATTCAAATGATCCTATTCACGGTATGAAATGCTGTTGAACTGAAATTCCGGCGTTGGAAATGCGCGTCATCAAATGTTTGTATATATACGTATTATGTCAAATCAAGTATAGTCAAAAAGTTTAGACGGTTAGTTTGTATGGCCAGATCCCAAACTGTCGGTGAACATTATTGAAGGAGATCTCAAATTGCATCAGATCCCTATATCGACCATAGAACTTTCTGAGTGACAGTATCAACCGTTCCTCAATATATCCCTGTGAGAATAGATTCGTGGCAAGAGGCCTCTCTCTCAGTATCTAGAGCATGCCCTGGCATAGCGCATAAGTTGTGAAATGAAGACGCCAAATGCGGGAGAGGAAGATATGTTGCAACTCAGGAAAGGGAAGTCGGTAATAATGAAATTGAAATCGTCACGTTCGTCATAAAGAGAGGTTACTAATGAACCATCGTCACTAATTGATAGGAGTACATCGAGGTATGAAGCAGAAGATGCGCTATCTGTTGTATCTTTTACCTCGAGTTCCTTTGATATATAATGTTGAGATGATCTTTAAATGCAGGGTTGTTAATCGACAAAACATCATTTTAGTATCCGAGTTAAACCGAGATGTTAATTGTTTATTGCCTTTGGAGAGCAGAGACTGTATGAATTCTGCTTCGTATGAGTACAAAAATATGTCGGCCAGAAGAGGCGCGCAATTAGTACCCATCGGAATGCCAACAACCCATTATAAAATCACAAAAATATTGCCTATAAGAAATTCAAATATTTGGATGATCTCTTATTCGGTATACTTGCTGCTGGAATCATATGTGTAATATATGTTATTCATTTTATAACATTCATGTCGACTGCAAGACTGTCCGGAATGTTGTTGGTTCTGTGAATTCTGATAGCAATGTGCCGGCACATTTCTGGCAAGAAATAAACTTTCAAGCATCACATGATGTCCTGACTCATATTTACATATGCATTGAGAGATGCATATTCGGAAGTGTAAAAGAGAAAACAAAAGACATCTGACAAAACTATATGGCATAAATCACCAAGGAATATTAATACACATAAAATATGGAATGGTGATGTCACGAAAAAAAGTCATAGAGTTTGTCGCATATATATAGCTTTGGTTATGTAGTCTGCTTCTCATGTGAGTGTTAAGTAAAATGTTTAAAGTCGAATAGTATGTACCGAATTCTATAGTGTCGTTCATTGAAAATCGCTATAACAGTAGGGTAAAAATTGGTATTGCTAGTTGATGAAATCTACTTGATGTATTGAAATATGCCATCCGAACACTATGGCAAAGACGCTGTTCTAGGCATTCTGTTTCATACAATAAAACAATCATTGTGAAAGAGGTATAATTAGTACTCTTTGTAATACCAATAGTTCGCAGGAACACTTCATAAATGTCATATAAATTATTTAAAAAAAGAAAAAAGTCATCGCACTCAGCTGTAAGACAATAGTCGCTATGGACATTCAGAGCAAAGAAGAGTAAATATAGAAAAGACAACAAAAATATTCGATGCAACGTTTGTCGCATCGACGCTTAATTGAAGTATCAATAGTCACTCAGTGGTTAAACGGGGTTCACCTTCCTTTTCAACACTAAAGCACTACAATGAAAGAACACATATATAGATATTAAAAAATCGCGGGGAACAAGGATGAAAATGTCATTCACGATGAGAAATGATAAACATGGATAGTATTATGGAATAAAGTATTAATATCCAAATTATAAAGAGACACCATTGTGTTTGTGATCCAACGATAATTTACCCGTCTAAAATCAAATTAGAATTCCTGGTCTGAAGGAGTTCCGACATGCAGTCTAAGGGGACGAGACTCGTGACCTTATCTTCTCTAAAGAGGTTTAGACAAAGCCCGTCAAAGAGTCCCAAATGCCCAGTTAGTGTAGATTGCAAAGTTATTAGCAAAGTCTACATAAAGCTGTCGAGGGACCCGATGCAAGAATGATGATATTGCGACGATATTAGAGTCATATTGTCTATGTCGAAGGCGTTTTATTATTAGTGGACGCTTAACATAACAGAAACTCACTAAAACATATTATCTCATGACAAAAAAATATGATCATGATAGCTTTATCTACTACCATACACATAGAGAAAGGACAAACAAAATTCCAGGGATTTTAATATACAGAGTATTTACGGAGGGAACAAGAACAATGCATTACATCTCTCAAAAGGCAATCCTAATACGCTTGACTCTATTCCATCATTTTGTTAATGCAGTCATTTTAAAGATATTAGCCTGCGGATCATGAATCCTTGAGCCTCGTCCCTTTGATTGTTAGTCGGCACTCCCTCAGATCAAGGATCTGAGCTATATTCATGAAATGTTTCGTGTGAAAGAAAAAAGAGGAGTTACTGGCTCAGTTATGTGGCAGATGTCACCATGGAGCTATACAATACATGAATATAAATAATATACTAGAACATATAACACATTACAAAAATATTTCATTGTAGTGCAATTACGATACCGACTTAGGACGGTCATTTAATTTGACAAAAGCCAAATAAATGGTGTGGTTAACCGGTTTACGGGGTGTGAAAAACTGTATGACCTCTCGTTGTGAAGAAACCTGTTGACAGTTGTTCTCTATTTGGAGAATTATTTATAACTTTTGAAATGAGAGTATTGTGATTGTGTTACTTTTGCTAAGAATGGGAATGTGGGCGCCCGTAAATGGACTGAAGTTTGTTACTTTAATTGGACGTCCTAGGTCGTTATGGTAATATGGAATAATATTTGATACGACATTTTCTGTGTTTATATAAATATAGAACAGATATATTCTTTTAATTCTGTGCACCGTATGTGCATTTCGACAAGATATGTCTCTTCAGTAATGCTCGTGGACGAATGATCGTCATTTTTTATGTACACGTCCTTGATGAATTGTATCAAACAGTTTGGTCAGATGTCTTTTGTCGTTTTTTTTTTTATAGAAATGCAGAACATCAGAAATCTCGGTTGAAAACAAGTTTAAATTATCATGAATTCCTCAGAATAATTGTAGAATAACGAGACATCATAATACAGTGATGATGTAATGTAGCACACCTGAAGTTTCTCCTTAACGGCGGTTATTATAAATAGTTCAAAGAATCTCAGAATGATAATCTTAAATATTTCATACATCCGATAAAATATATTTTAATTGCATAAATTACGTAAGTGGTATCGCACTGGACTGGACATCTGAGATTCTGACCGTCGACTTAAACATTATAAAGGTGACTAAGCCTCCAGTGGATCGGAAACAATAATCTGTGACTCTCGTAAAAATCCTTCATTGCTTCGGTAAGTTATGTATCCTACAGCCAGATTATGAAGTAATGCACCAGGCAGATGCTGCCATCATATATGTGAAGAAGAAGAAGAATAACAACAACAACTATAATTATAATAATAATAATAATAATAATAATAATAATAATAGTGACAACAGTAATAATGAACAAATAAATTGATAAAATAAAACAATAGTAACGATAATAATTATAATGACACTTACTTTCTCGGGTTCCTTATCTCAATTCCTTTTTGGTTTTACTTACATTCCTAAGTAGATGTTTTTGGTTTGACTTTCCATTATTGCTGATTTATGTGTCATTCTGTATCATGCTTTCTGGACTAGTGAGTTGGTTTTATCCATCATCATGTAATAAAACTGAAAGTATGTGAAATCAAGGACACCTCACAGAATCCTACTTTTGTTTTTATTAGACCTTTTACGGCGTTGAGATGTCGCACTATGCTTACTTTATTGCACTATTCAATCTCATTGTTTCCTGTTTATGAATGCTGGCTATGTCCTGTCCTAGACATTACGGATATGATGGCACAAAATCATAGATGAATTCACTGACAATTTTTGTCAATTTTGAATGGAGGGACTCTCTTTAAAATATGTAATTGAGAAACTATATTAACCTACAAACAAAAAGTCTGATTCTTGCAAAGACTAAACATTGATTGTATATGGGGGTTTCCATTAAACTTCATATTCACTATCTTGCATTGACTCGTGTCACCTTAGTGAGATGGTATTTATTCTACCGTTGATCGAATGTTCTCTAATGTTCAGACTACCTTTATCTTTCTACAGTGTTTGCCATCGTATAACTGAGTGGTCATGGATAAGCGCTTAGCTGTGGTGCACTCAATTCGCATTCAATTTCCGGATCAAGACATTATGTTTATGTGGTTAGTAACCTCCCGCTTCCATAACGTGATATGACTGAAACATATCATCTCGGGATATGACTTCAATGTTTCATGTCACTATATGACTTCAATATTTCGTGTCGCTATATGAATTCAATATTTCATGTCGCTGTCTGACTTCAATATTTCATGTCGCTATATGACTTCAATATTTCATGTCGCTATATGAATTCAATATTTCATGTCGCTGTCTGACTTCAATATTTCATGTCGCTATATGACTTCAATATTTCATGTTGTTATATGTTTTCAATATTTCAGGTCGCTATATGAATTTAATATTTTATGTCATATATAAGCATTCAATAATTCATGTCACTATCTGACTTCAATATTTCATGCCTCTATTATTTTTTCAATGTTTCATGTCGCTACCTGACTTCAATATTTCATGTCGCTATATGTTATCAAGTTTTCAGTATTTCATTTCGCTATATGAATTCAATATTTCATGATGGAATATAACTGAACAATTTCATGTTGCGGTATGACTGAAAAATACCATGTCGTAAAATGACTGAAACATTTTATATCGGAATAATAAAACATGTCATTTTATAGTACGACGTAAAAATGTTTTAAAGTGACGTAAACATCATGTTCTAATATTAATAATGGAACATAAACACACAAACAGCCCTCCCAACAACCCCCCCCCCCCCAAAAAAAACAAAACAAAACAAAACAAAACAAAAACAAACAAAAAATAAAAACCAAACAAACAAACAAACAGAAACCAAGAAAATAAAAAATAAAAAAATATAGAACATGCATACCCTTTAATTTTGTGCACCATATGCGCATTTCGACAAGTTATGTCTCTTCAGTGATGCTCGTGGCCGAATGATTGGAATTCTCAAAATATATAAAAATATGAAGAGTAGTGTTAAAGCTAAAATGACCGAAAAGTAAACCAAAGAATCTATCTAAGGACAGAGCTATGTATGAGGGAGATACTCCTTAGTTTTAGAGTGAGTGATTTACTTAAAAAAACCCAACAAAAAAAAAATAAAAAAAAAGAAACCAAAAAACCCAAAACCGAACAAACCGATCAGTTAACTTATAAAACAACCGACGTCTGATTAATAATTTTGATTTTTTATGTACTTCGGTTGATAACATTATTGATAAACATTGTATGTGCTTGTATCATGTAATTAGCGACGCTGTTCATGTTGTACAAACAGCTGTATTAGCTTCCTTTGTGGATATTATGCCGGAAATTCTCGCTTTTTGTAGCTAGCGATCTTGATAGCAGTACCTGTTTACTGTCCAAGTTATGAACTGTAAATCTGGTGAGATCAAGGTTCAAGTCATACCCAGAACTTCCAGCCGTAATGTGACATGTATTCACTGCAGTATAACGCAGTTTCAGTATAAGATAATCAAATGTGCATTATATTGATTAGGTTCTATGTATATTGTATGGAAATTATGTATATAAACATTAGACACTTCACCTGTTGATGTTTGATTCTAACTGATAATAAATACCTTAATAACCGATTGTGTAATATCAACAGTGAACTAAATTAGCTTTGGCAGCACAGATAATGCAATAAAATAATGTAAAGAAAGCTATTTTACAAAGGAATAAATGTAACAAAAGTGTAAAATGTGTAACAGGTACTGTTTTGCTGTGGAACTCCCATCAAAACATTAGTCTACATTTATAGACAGCTTTAAGGACTAGATTCATACAGGTGTTCGATGTGCTTCAAAGTCATTGGCAGCATAATGGAAACACTCAGATCTTGATAATGTTTATTTGTTCAGTGCATAACATGGAGCGATGCAGCATTTCAAAAACGCTGAACATTTTAAACAGATTGTCTGTGTACGCTTATAAGATTCACGATAAAATAACAGAAGTATATACCGCCAAATCTGCGATGAAACTGCTTAGACTTAGTTCCATAATACCTCAAACTATATGTTTCCAGCTGAATTTAAGATTATGGAGATTCTGAAAATTGCATTTTCTCTGAATTTAAAGCGAAATTACGGTGAAGATAATTTGTATATTTGCTGAAGCTAAGCAGATGTGGGTATGAACGTAAATATCCCAATGTACATCTAGAAAGTACAATAACCTTATTTGTAAACTCTTCAGAAATTGTTCCAAGAAATATTTTCGCTTAAAATTACAATTAATTCAGGTGATGCATAGATCCATATGAGAGTGTTAAATGCATATGATCTACATATTTATTCATTCTGGGATAGCGTTCAGTGTAGAAGAAACACAACCAGTCCATGTTCTATGTTTAACATTCATGTAATTTTGGATGGTATCCAGTATAATTTGAATTATTGTGTTGCATTTCCATAAGTCTGTTAATATGATTACATTTTTGTCACATCACTAACAATTCAACTTTGATTTTTGGTAATTGCACAAGAAAAATACAAGTGTAATTAAACTGATACTTTGTAAATAGCCTTGATGAATGTTCACCATAATAGACTGATGTGATTATCACAGTGACATAAAATTCGTTACTCTAATATTGTACTTCATTGATTAGTATTCCAAGCATACACCAGCAGATAAAGCATCTAATAATTATACATTTACTTGTAAGAAATATTACTTTGACAGCCTAGTGAAAGAATTATGATTAAATTCAGCTCCAGGAAATCCTACTTATACTCTCACGAACTTTTCGGTTTCGGAAGTACTCGAGAATCATAAATCTGTCCTCAATACGTTTGGTATTGACTCAAATAAATTGAATTTAGAACTTCCATATTTGTACTGTATTCCAAAAATGCACAAAACTCCGTACAAACAACGCTTTATCGCTGGTTCTTCGAAGTGTTCCACAAAATCTGTATCGATGCTACTCACAAAAATATTATCAGAAATTAAATCTGGCCTTCATAGATATTGCGAAACAGTATATTCCAGAAGTGGAATTAATCAAATGTGAATCCTTAAAAATTCAAAAGAGTTGTTAGAACATCTAAAATCAAAAAGTTTTACTAAAATTCACTCCATCAAGTCTTTTGACTTTTCGACTCTGTACACAACGATCCCTCATCAGAAATTAAAAGACAGATTAGCGGAAATTATTCAAAATGCATTTACTAGTAAAAACGGAAGCCGCAAATTCAAATATATAGTAATAGGCCACGATAAAACTTACTTTGTTAGGGAAAATTCTGATTCCAAAAATAAATACACTGAAACAGCTGTCATTCAGATGTTGAACTTTCTTATCGATAACATTTTTGTGGTGTTTGGAGGTAAGGTTTTTCAACAAATTGTCGGCATTCCAATGGGCACTAACTGTGCTCCGCTTCTGGCTGACATATTCCTTTATTCATACGAAGCTGAGTTTATTCAGTCTTTGCTTTCGCAAGGAAAAAAACAATTGGCTCTTGGCTTCAATTTTACTTACAGATATATAGATGACTTGCTTTCAATTAATAATCCTTCATTCGCGGATTACCTTAGCATCATCTATTCAAGTGAACTGGAGGTCAAAGAAACCACAGAAACTAGTAATTCTACTTCGTATTTAGATATTATGTTGTCTTTCGACATTAATGGTCAATTGAACACCTCACTCTATGACAAACGTGACGATTTCAATTTCGCTATCACAAACTTTCCTTTCATAAGTAGCAACATTCCATCATCGCCCGCATACGGCGTATTCATATCTCAGTTAATACGTTATTCTAGAGCATGTTCAAATTACAATGACTTTGTTCTGAGAGCTAGGCGACTTTCAGTTAAGCTGCTCAACCAGGGTTATATATGTGCTAGACTAGCATCGTCACTGAGGAAGTTCTACGGTCGTTACGAGACTCTTATTACTCCATATGATATCTCGTTATCCAGACTTTTAAATGATATTCTGGACTGAGACCGATTCCGATCACTTTACACAGATTTGACACCTTCTATACTAGAAGGTTACCTACTTCGACTTCTCCATATATAGATACATATGGAATTCACACGATTTGACTCTTTCTACGGGGTATATGTGACGGGTGTTGCTAGCAAGCAGGAGATGCTCACTCTCCCCGGGCACCTGATCTCACTCCATCACAGGGGTTCACATATGCTCTTCAAGTAGACATATTTTGTTATTTTCCATTTGTTTTTCATTTTCACTGATTTTGTATGTCCTATGGTTTCATGATTTTTGGACTTGTGGTTTGGATTTATCCATCATCTTTACATTTACATACATCTTTGTCAATATATTCGGATACTCGGATAGGTAGTTTGAGTATATGACACAGCATTTTGCACTACTATTTTCTTCATTAATCTTCATTATTATTTTAAGGTTTATTGTTGTAGAGGCCAAGTCAGTCCAGTGAGGTTTCTCGCATGTAGTAGTAAATCGTATTCTCAGTCTTAAAATCAAAGAATAGATCATAACACATATACTACGTTATAGTACTCTCACTGCAAATCACGATTGGTTCAAAGTGTATGGGTAAGAAATACAAGTAACCAGCACAGCAATTCAATTCCAGTCTAAGTCAGATGCTGATATTATCAGCATACAGTTGTCTGTACTTAGTGATGGACTACCTGTTCCTATCGGTAACAGCAATCATACAGTCTGTTGTCCGTGCTGCAGTTATGTAATTTGGAGCTCGTAGAAAATTTCCCCGCAAAGGGTTTGTCTTAAGTATTAATATACGCTTTTCCTGAATTGATGTTGCAACGACACTTTTACACAGTGCTAGGTCACATTCATTTATACATACAGTGCTCAGTTATATTTGTTTCATCTGTATGTATGGACATTCATGGCGGGTGTGGCTAGCCATTTAGGAAACATTTACTCCTCCCAGGCATCTGGTCTCATTTTTGAATTTCTTCGATCCGTGAATGTCCACTGTTGTTAGTGCCATAATCACATGATACCAATTACTTTCGTATTTTATAACATACTGTGATAATCAAATTTATTTCTGTCATGCTTATTGAAATCTTGTATGATTTTGGCTCTGAAAGCAAAGTCAAGTTTAGATGAAATATATGTTGCAGTTTTTTTTTTACATCTAACGTGCTGGATTGATATTAAAACACACACACACACACACACACACACACACACACACACACACACACACACACGTATATATATATATATATATTTATATATATATATATAAACACAAACGTTTTTAACACATTTCCTAAAGCTGTTACTATCAAAACTTGATATTTTCCATGCAATCAAATGAACTCAAGATCCGAAGTGATATTTACAAAAAAACGGCAATAGCCTGAAGAAAATTAGTTTTCTGAAATATGATATTTTGTCGTCAGCATTTTCTAGCTTGATGTCGTTAATGCATCTATTTTTCCCAAGGATTGGTTCATTTCATATTTGTAGAGGTGAATGAGTGGATTATATTTTGCGTATTTCAATATACATTTTGCCGTTAAAACTACATTCAGTATTATGGTCATCTTATTTTTTAGGAACCTTGCAAACGGCGTAGATATTATTATATAAAGTATTGTTAGATGTGAAAAATCTGACTCAGCTGTATGTACGTAAGTTTGTGTTCTGTTGCTAAAGAATAATGCAGCGACAAATATTTCCTCTTGAACAATATCAAGTACTTAATTTACGATTTTGATCAAGTGATTTTATTTCCATTGAATTGAAATAGTCTTAAATCACCATTAGAAAAGCCTTATATCAAGATCAAGTGTAAGTAGATGTATGGTTTTATAAACAATTTACAAAGCTTCTGGTGTAGGCGAGGACACACAGACGCCCGAAGGAAAATGATTTTAATTTCTAATAACTATATCTATCTCTTACTCAGAAATGGAAGTAAGTGGAAGTATGTGCCTTCATTTTGGTTTTAATTGTTACCGTACAAGTAAAATTGATTCCTTCAAAGAACTATGTGAAAATTTCTTTTGGTAAATAAATATAGAACGACGATAATCATTAAGAATCAAATACAAATTCCGCAAATAAACATTAAAGTGGTGAAAAAATTCTGAGACAGTAAAAGGAGGTACGTTAAAGAAATGAAATTGATTGAACTTCCGACATTATGGTTCATAAAGCAGCTTACACGGCATATCATACTTTTGTGCAAGTACATGATGTCATGTCTTATAAGTGGTATTGACGTTTATAACGTATCAATGCTCAATTCATTGCCGATGCCTTCTTAAAAATTTTGGTGACACTTTTCATAGCCGTCTACCGTCTATTTCCATATATCAGCAATATACATAAACAGTTTTCACATTTCTCAACAGCAGTTGTTGAAAAGTATGAGTATGTCTTGATTTAATAATTTATGAAAAAAAATGTACATTTTCGCCTCCTTCTTAAAAAAGATCGTTTTGAAAAAGTTTTTGAATAAACATTCCTTATTTCATGGATAAATCATCATGTGTGTAAGGATTATATAACCCCCCTCACTCTTCATATAAAAGAACCTTAAAAGAAAGGAAGGTTTTTAAAAATCTTGGCAGTGGTTTTGCAAAGCCAGAGATTCGTTCTATGAATTATGTGTAGAGATTGTATTGAATGATTCTTTTAGACTTATCAAATATTATACAGATACAGGTAATATGCGATCTATATACACTGGTTACTTATTCCCCCGTTGGGTTAAAATGTCTCCTGATTTTTTTCTGATACGCCAGAACATACATAATCAAAATACGAATATAATTAATATAACATTTACGACTATGTAATAAGTTCTTGTTTCAGTTACACATTCAATACTCTACATGAAAACTAGCTGAAATGTACATATGATGAAAATCTGTAACTAAAGAATTAAAGTGGAAAAAATAACACAATTTGATGAAATCTCTGGTAATTTTATTATATTTAGAGTAAACTAAGATTTCAAGGCGAGTATTAAGAAGTGGAGAGAAGCTCCATTGACCATATCGATCAGGCGGTTTTCTATCTCGTTTTGAACTGCTTAACGGAGACTGAGATATGAATGTCTCATGATGTTGAGATAAAACAAATGACTGCTGAGAAAATGAGATTTGTGGCATGCAGTGAACAACCTGCTGTAACGAGGAGCTTGTGTCAGCAGTGTGAAGGGTATTATGGCGTGATTTTTAACTTTGAGAAGAGTCATGTTCACTTAAGGGAGATAACTCTTGCAACATACTGCTGTGTTATCTAAGGGAGATACTTATCTTTATTTACGTTTGGGAATTATATATCTCTGATGATTAATATTGTCACAAGAATCGGAATCGGAACTAGACTATTTGACTTTAGGATATTTATTGCCTTGTATCTATGAAGAATGAGACAAAACAATTTGTGGGAAGTACATTAAAAGACACTAACAGGTTTCTGTCGAGAAAACCAGAGAGCCCTTTCCCACCCTATCTTTTGAATTCTAAAAACAGGAATCTCTCTATTTGAGCCATGGAACACCAAACAGTTGTTCCAATGTATTTGCCAAGTATTGAGTCCCCTGTAATCCACTTCCCTGACTAGAATTATGTCTACTAGTAAATTTGATTCTCTCACTTTCTTATCATAAAAATCTTTGTTGTTATTGCCCCGCTCCTAGAATTTGTAAGCAGCCACTTTGTAAGCATACTATAGACTGGTTGAATGGTTCAGCAGAACCTTTTCCCATACGGTGGTAATAGGTAGTCCTTTTTACTCTCGGCATTTCACATAGCTTTCTATCAGACGGCTCTCTAAGTTTCTGCACTGATCACTATGTACCTAGGAGAACTATAGTGTACTATAAACTTTTTCCTACAGGACTTTGAAGCCGGCGTGGCCTAGTGGTATCGCGCTCGCCTCCTGATCGGGAGGCCGGGGTTCGAGCCCCGCTCTGGTCTTGCCGGTGTCCTGTCTTTCGGATGAGACAGTAAACATCGAGGCCCCGTGTCATGGTATGCATGGCACGTTAAAGATCCCACACTGCTTCGGGTGAATCCGTTGCAAAGGTCACAATTTGTATGCCTGTCATCAGGCAGATGCCGTCACCATTTACGTGAAATATTCGGGGTGTGACGTTTAACAAAAATCAATCAATCAATCAATCATACAGGGCTTTCACTTTAATAGTAGTCGAATTATTTCGAAAAGGAACTGATTAGTAATAACCAGAATCTTGCGAGCTGATAATTACGGTGTTGTTAAATAATGATTTGAAGACAGAAAAAGACATTTTTGCAAATAGAACACGCCTTTACTTTTGTAGTATTGACTCTGTGTCAAAATGGATAGCTATTGACAATAAAAAAGTTCTTATTATTGTTATATTATACCATTATAGTACACGGACATATTTTCGCAAAATGTTGCGATATGTATCACTTCACATCTGTCACTCCTGCTCAGATGATTCAATACTTTTACATTTAACATAAAACACGTACATCCTCACCATTTCTAACACTTCAGTAAATTTATAACGTGATTTGTGTCAACTCATTGTTTGCACAAGATTACTTTTCACCATCGGCCATCCTATCCATCTTTAAGTACAAGCGCAATTATAACCAGATTTTCTCTATGTAGGAGTAAATGAAAATCGTTTTCCGATGTTAAGATAGCACACTTGTTCTTGGCATGCATCGGCTATCATCATTATAGTAGGCTCTAACGAATATTTCTTCGCTTAACGATACAATCAAGATGCTGTGTACTATTCTTAAATTTCATTACTTCGATTTGTTATATAACATTATTGATGATGTTTGATAATAAATATAAAACATATATACCTTTTAATTTAGTGCACCATATGCGCATTTCGACAACTTATGTCTCTTCAGTGATGCTCGTGGCCAAATGATTGAAATTCTCAAAATATATAAATATTTGAAGAGCAGTGTTGAAAACAAAATGACCGAAAAGTGAACCAAAGAAACTATCTAATAGACGGAGCATCTTGGATTGGAATCCATGAGTGCTTTGTTTATATCATGTTAAATAAAATATAAATAATGAAACAATTATAAATAGACTGCCTATATATAGTGAAATAATTCCTGGAAATGGCGTAAAATGATGAAAGAAGAAACCGAATCCGAATGAAAAAGAGCAAAATGTTTAAGACAAAAATTTACAATTAATTGAGGTTAATTTAATTTACCTTTAATTATAGATTAAAAGTTCCCAACCTTGTATACAAACTCTTGTATTGCTTGATAAAGGCCATGAGGTCGAAAATTTGCAGTATAGAGTGTTTGTGTTCTTTAACTTGTATACGTTATGTAGTAATTATGTACAGTGTTCTGATAGTAGTCAGAAAAATTATATATTATAATTGTATCAAAATATACCAAAGTTAAGTTTGATATACATTGCTTTTCTGCTGATAACAATCACAAGGTCTACTATTATTGAACCAGGATCTTATGTGATTCAATCAGGGTTACAGAGAATTATATTGCATGTGTCAGAAAATAAGTAATGCAATTTATGTCAATTTAGGCAAGTGCATATACTCTTAAAAAGTAAATATAAAAAAGAGATATAAAACAACAGACATTTTCAATTTATTTACCAAACGAAATACGTATATAGCATGTGACGACAAAGCTTTTTCAATCACGTTACAACAAAGTGATCTTATTTACTAATAGTATTCATGGACACCGACATGTCTCTACGAATAGTAATATGAAATCGGAAATGCCTTCACTGCGGTATCGTAATATTTATGGATATAGAACTACAACAGAGGAGAACTTTAAATGCTAGAACACAAGTCAAACTTGCTTTTTAATAATCTACATATTCGTTGTCATTTTTAATATTTCAGATTTGCCTATTTTGTTTGAATTTCTTTGTCGGCATACACAATCAGATTGTCATCGTCATCGTGAACTGAAATGGCAGATGTTTCTGATGCACGGTCTGCCCCCGTACAAGCAACAACTTCCGGGACACATTTCAGTGGATTGATGAGAGCAGCATGTTCCTCGCACGTCATTGTGACTTCGACTTGTCCGTTGTTCAGCACCATAGAGTTGGTTGTCTTGTTAATAATTGAATGAAGTTCTAATGTGTCCTTTGTCTTTAAATCATTAACACCACGACCAATCCTGCCATTACCCGGTCCATGCTGAATGCCAGACTGTCCATTTACGTTATTTTTAGAAGGGATGCAACATATGAAGGCCTGTTTAAAACTGTTTCTGAAGTTTTCACTCAAGAAGGCATACAGAATTGGGTTTAGCATACTGTTGGCGTACGAGAAGAATGTTATGATGTTGAATATCAATATCATCGTAGACGACCTGTGATTTGCCTTCTGGAATGTCAGATTAATTTGAAAAACCCAATGTGGCATCCAACATATAAAATATACAGATATAACGCCGAGAACCATCCGGGTAACTTTTTTATGACTCTTTTTCCTCTCGGCCGATCTTTGACGATTTGCTGGTCCAACGGTTCGTAGTCTGAAGACTACCATCATATAAAATACGGTTATCAGAGATATAGGTATGGCAAACCCTAGCAAAAATGTGTACCATGTGTATGCTTTGTCGTTTGGTATAGGTTGGTTGTCTGGCCAGATGACGGTACACGTACGTCGGTCTGTATACTTTCTTTGGGCTATGGTCTGCGAGTATAGAATAACAGGTAACATGACAAGGAACGATACTGTCCAAATGACGAATATGACAATTAAAGCTCGCATTGGCTGTCGGTAGGTTTGTGACGTGAGAGGGTGACATACGGCAAGGTATCGGTCAATACTAAGTGTCATCAGTGTAAATACACTCGTAAAAATCGTAATTGAGTACAAAATAAAATTTATCTTGCACATTGCCTCTCCAAAAACCCAGTATTTTAACCATGTTGTGACACAAACAAGTGGTAAACTGATCAGAAAAAGAAAATCTGATATCGCCAAATTTAGGAGGTACATATTTGTGACTGTCTTCATCTTGGCATGCCTCAGTATAACGTAGATGACAAGTCCGTTTCCCACGAGACCACTCGCACAGATAAAAATATATGTCACAATCACAAAAATGTTTTGTCCATCCATGGATGTTTTATTTCCCGTGGCATTATTCTCTTCGTTGCAATAATTAGGTATTGTAACATTCAACATCTTGATAAATACTTAAAGTCTTGATGACTGAAACACTCACCTTGTTATTCTATTTTTCCTGTTTGATCATTCCTATTACTTATCAGCTAAATTCCATTACAATCTGGCATCATTCTTTATAAACATCAGAAAATAATGCCCTTTGATATACAATTCCAAGTAAACTCTAGAAGTCAGTCATTTCTAACCGTACAACGAATGCGAAATCAATTGTCTTAGAAGGCTTTCATAATAGCTTCATCTAAAAACCCTTTGCTATGTTTGAAGATGAGACTAGCAATCTGATTGCTTTCCCGCTGACCTGCCTTTTATAGCGACGGCGGCTGCGAAACCTCGTGAGTTACGCAGAGTTGATACCTGAAGCTGTCGCTGCTATAACGGCTTGGCTGATTAATATATGTTATTGCCATATTTGGATTGTGTATTTCAAGAATTTATGAGAAAGAAAATATTTTTCATATACGGTAATGCATCCACATACCAAATAAGTCATTTTGGATTGCGTATTTGTGGAATTTAGTGAAAAGAAATATTCATATTCTTGCGATTAAAATCATTACCAGGAAGAGGCCGTCCGTATGCATGTATCCGTATGTCATAAAGGAATCTTTTTGACGTTTTACACTTTAAATGATATATTAAAATAAATCAATCATGTAGTATTACTATTACATAATCTACCTCTAGAGGTTTATACATTGTGAGATACGAGTTGTACATAATGTTACACATACGCTGACACATTCTCACGTTAGATGTTGCTTGCATGATGACCAACGAGGAATAGAGTATGCTCGATCAATTTTACCCATTCACTAACAATACATCGTGGATAATCTTCTCCGCTGTCATAGCGTAGATGTCAAATCACAAAGAACAGTGTTGAACTGAAATTTCCTTTTATGTATGAAGGTACTGCTATTTTGCGATTTTTTGGCAATTAAAGGTGATATTTGTAAATTCCTTCTACAATGCCTCAATATAACTGTTCATTATTTGATGAATTTAATGCTAGGTATGCTATGAATTGTGTTTCATTGGTGATACTCAAGAACGAAGCATGGGAATGATGAAAGTAAAAAAGAAAAAGTATAATATATAACAAAAATACTGTATGTTTCATGTGGCAGTAGTTTCAGAATTTACGATCTCGATTAGCTTAAATATGAGAACATATATATGTGTAGTACACCATATATGCACGTCGAAATCTAATATCTCTTCAATGATGCATAAGAAAAGCTAACGTAACGTAACAGCCAAAAGATCCCTCAAAGTAATAAGCTATGCACAAGGGTGCTATACCTTAGGTCACGAATGACGTCCTTACTTTCTCAAGGTAAATTTACAGTGTATGTTAGGGATCAGTGTAGAGACAAGGGAAACAAAGCTTATAAAATCTTCAGGCACGAAACAGCATTAGTATCCGCATTTGATTGTCCTTTCTTTTATAACTCTCATCCACATGATTTAATTAAGTTCTCTCTCATACACTGGTGTTTTAACAGAGATATCTGAAACATACCTCTGCACTTCCAATAATTCGGAATTTTTTTCCAGCAAACAACACATAACATATAAATACTGAATTTGTGCTGTAAGGCTGTCGATTTTTTTTTATTAATATTTATGTTTAATTCAGTTTCAAGATTTGTCAGCAGATAATTGGATTTCTCTGGATACTTACTGCGCACCTGTTATAACAGATTTGTTTCTATATAGTTATGAGAGGGGCATCATGCATTCTGTTGAAATTCTAAACGTTTCGATCTTATTTATATATTCAATGATACCTCAAAGTATCTTGATGAAATCTTTTTTTTTTAAGCTTTATTTTTAGTATCGTACAATTTGCCCTATAACAAATAGACACATGACATCGTACAAAAATGTCAGTGCATTATTAAGATACATTGTATATCACCAAAGGTGAGCAAAAAAAATCAGTATTATACAAATGAAAATTTAGAATAATAAACATTTACAGAGCAACAACAAAACAAATAATATTTTATGCCATTCATAACACATCAGAAATTCTTTTTTATAATTAAAATATCTCAGACGTTGATTTCTTAAGTACGTGGTATTGATATAAAAGTTGTTTTTCTTTTGAGAAATAGCTCAATAACATCCTGTCTTTGTATTTTATTTTCTAATCGTTGTTTCATTGTACACTTATAAATTTTTAGGGAACAGTAAGATACAATATCGCTTAAACTACACATTTTTCTGTTCGTTTCACAATAAAAGCCTACAAATATAAGTTTCCATAATATTGCTATTTTCAAAATGTTTTCATGTTTAATCCCAAATGTTTTACATTTCCACATTTAAAAATTAAATGTTCAATGTTTTCATTTTCATTACATATACAACATAATGGTGAAAAATCTTTTTCCATTTACTTATCGAAAAGTTACAATTAAGTAAATTATTTAATAGTTTGAAATTAAATTCTGCAACAGATTTTATCTTTTGTTTTTATAACTTTTTTTTATAGATTTCTCTTAAATTTTCTTTAAAATTTACATTAAAGAGTTTTGACCATGTGTTTTCAGAATATTGTCTTATGAATTTTTTATTAATAAAGATTTCATACAAGTGCTTACTTTCAATGTTTTCACAGTGTATCGTCAGACCATTGTTCATTAAAATTTGATTTATAGGTAGAATATTGATAAACTGACTTTTCATAGACTAAATTTGCTTTATACGATTCCGAAAAATATCTCGAAGGGTAGCATATTCAGATAACCAGTTTGATTTAACAACAAGTTTTCCACTAAAACATTAACTCTCTAAAATCACCATTACAATCAAGCAAATCTTTTACATACAATATATTACTTTTAACCCATTATCTAATAATATATTATTTTTAACAATGAAATTTCTATTCAGACATATAGGTTGTGATATCATCATTCTGAATTTCTTACTTTCATTAAATGTACAGAACATTTCTGACTAAAAGCGTGGTGCTTTGTGGAAAATGTTTGTCATCTCTTGAATATTTGTGATATTACATTTCAATAAATATTCTGTATTTAGAGAAAATACGAAAGTAACTGGTGTCACATGACTATGGCACTAACAACAATGTACCACAGTGGACATTCATGGACCCCTGAAATTCAGAGGTGAGACCAGGTGCCCGGGAGGAGTAAGCGTCCCCTGTTTGGCTAGCCACACCCACGCGAATGTCCTTACACACAGACGAAATAACAATAATTCAACCTTGTATATATAAATGAATGTGAACAAACACTGTATAGAAAGTGTCAAAGCCACATAACATCAGGAAAAAGGTATAGTAACACTTAAGTCAAACCCTCCGCGGGGAACTTTTTCACGAGCTCCACACTGCAAAGGGAATAAGTGTGACATTCATGCAAAATACGAAAGTAACTGGTGTCACATGACTATGGCACTAACAACAATGTACCACAGTGGACATTCATGGACCCCTGAAATTCAGAGGTGAGACCAGGTGCCCGGGCGGAGTGAGCGTCCCCTGTTTGGCTAGCCACACCCGCCGCGAATGTCCTTACACACAGACGAAATAACAATAATTCAACCTTGTATATATAAATGAATGTGAACAATCACTGTATAGAAAGTGTCAAAGCCACATAACATCAGGAAAAAGGTATAGAGCACTCATTTATAACGTTGTTTGTACAAAGACACTTAGAGAAAATTTTATCGATTTTACAAATTCTATAACCCAAGAAGATTTCAAGGATTTAAATTTCGCTTCAATATGTACAATATTTATTCCTCCTTGATTTCTTGACGAAATCTTAGTTATCGATAACCTTGAGTTTGAAAGATTTATTACTGACATATATCCGACTGAACTTCAATCAAAGCCAATGTATGTGATGCAGAAACACCTTTCTTGGACCAACATTAAGATATTTAACAAGACAATTAATACAAATATTTTCGATAAAGGTGACGATTTTGGATTTCATATTGTAAATTTCCCTTATTTGGATATAGATGTCTCTAGACTCCCATCATTTACATGTAGGTGATAAACGTAGTGTGTTTGATTGTTTTCGACAGATCTAGATATATCGTGGTTATACTGTTGGAAACAGAGTTTCCTGGCTCTGCAAGCGTCGTACGCTTATCCCCATTCTAATTCACTGTAACATAAACATCGTTTTTTCTCTTTGAAATTTACCCCATTCTCCTTGTTGCTAAGGGACAGATAGCGCCATGTTTAAAATTTTTTAGGGAAATGAATTAATACTTATTGCATCGACGTGAAAATTTTCATCATTTTCATATTCTCAAAGTTTTATCATTAAATTATGACTGACTTGACATTGCCTCGTAAACAGCTGAACATGCACTTTTGCTACGCGGCGGACTAAAAATAGCATGCTAGAAAGCATGTTGCATGGTGGTACGTAATGCACTTTGTCAGTATGTGTTGGTTCATTTTCATTGTGTTTTACTGTGAACTTGAATGGTAGAACTTGCAAATCGTCCTTGATACCCATGATACGAGAATTAAGAGGGACATAGAAAGCCTGAGCCTGAGCTAAAGTGTGGACCAATCAGAATTTTCAAATGAAAGGTAAATTAGAATTGGTATTTATATAATCTAGCTTCGAATTCGCTTCTCCAACGCCTACACTAACGTTTTTGGACTTTCATACAAAAAATTTACAAACACGGTTGAACTTTATAACTCAGGGTTACAGTATCAAAAACTTAGACAAAACTTTCAACAAAATTTGTAGCTCTTATTCAGAACTTTTATATTAAAATTCAGAAATGTTACTTTCTATCAGCAATATGTATCAAATGAAATTTCCCTTCTCAATGTCTACAGTGATCTTGTATTTAAACAATAATTTTATCTGGTCAGTTTCCAAAATAGTGCAACACCTTCGTCACTGACATTATGACCCGGAGATCATAAGAAAGACAGTAAGCTTGTATTGGGTCCTTACTGGACGTTTTCTTGGTGACTTCTGCTCTACAGATAAGTCAGGTGTCTTACGCTTTCCATCTTATATATTTACTTGAACGTTGCACGCCGACAAACAGGGCGGTGGGGACAATGTGACGAGCCTTGTTGAAGCCTATTACAGAGGAGACATGGTCAGAAGTTCTACAGATCAAAGGTCTGACCTCGCATCCTGATCGGCAGAGCACCGTTTACTCATGCTGATGTCAATTTATATATTTTTGATATCTTGGTGCTACTATTTATTACTGTGTGTGTTTATATTTTTATGACCTCTCAACTTGAAAAGCATTGTTGGTCTTTGCTCTTTACATGAAGGATCACTTATAGATTTTTAAATGTGTTCTTTGATCATAGTGCTTTCGTGGTGAGTGGAACGTGGGTCCATAAACCGACTTACCACTCCAGTTGATTGACTATTGACTCTGATTTTTTTTTTCGTTTATTAATTATGTACGATCTTTGTCATAGTATATTTAAGGTATATACTCCAGGATAGTACAATAGTAGTGAAAACTGGTTTGTGACCCAAATCTATAATATCGACATACAATGCTTTTATACCATACCGTATAACATAATACCCTTTTCTATCATACCTTTTAACATACATACGTTAATCTATATTTAGATCAAAGCCGGCGGGGCCTAGAGGTATCCCGCTCGCTTCCTGATTGGGAGGCCGGGGTTCGAGTCCCGCTCTGGTCATGCCGGGGTCCTGTCTTTCGGATGAGACAGTAAAAACCGAGGCCCCGTGTCGTGGTATGCATGGCACGTTTAAAGATCTCTCACTGATTCGGGTGCGTCCGGTGTAAAGGTCAAAATTTGTATGCCCTGTATCAGGCAGATGCCGTCACAAAATATGTGAAATATTTGTGGTGTGACGTTAAACAAAAATCAATCAATCTATATTCAGATCGTGGGCACTTATATGCCCATTTTAGTCTATATACTTTGTAGGATGACATTTAGATAAACAAATGAATAAATGTCAAAGATATTTTGTATTCAGTTTTGTAAATAAAGTAAAATGTTCTTAATAATCCATATTTTCCCATTGGTGAAAGAAAAAAGAGGAGTTACTGGCTCAGTTATGTGGCAGAAGTCACCATAGAGCTATACAGTACATGAATATAAATAATATACTAGAACATATATCACATTACAAAAATATTTGATTGTAGTGCAATTACGATACCGACTTAGGACGGTCATTTAATTTGACAAAAGCCAAACAAATGGTGTGGTTAACCGGTTTACGGGCCCATCTTCCCACTCACCGTAACAGCAGAACAATCAAAGGACTATGAGTATAATGTCCGTAACTTTTTTAACCACAATTATTTCTGTTCTTATTTTATATTTTTGCCTCTGAAATATATGCCATGAAAGGTTCCGCATTAATGAAATGTTTTATCTAATATTGAATTAGTTTTACTTTGTGTTTTGAATGCAAACTGCTTTTGAATAAATATTTGTCTTTGTCCTTTCATCTCGCTGTCCCCTTGATTACCAGAACATTAATTACCAAAAATACACCATTTCTTCCGACAATCTTCTACCCGTTTAATAAACCAGTATAAGATCCGACTGGGGAATGTACATAGAAATTACATCTGTACAAAGGTGTTTATATATATATTCGGTACCATAGGTCGTGGGTTCGAGTCCCAGACGGGGAACGAATATAAGTGAAATATAGGGTGCCTTGTTAGCTGTAGTGTCTTTGTGCTTTATATGTTTGTCTAATTTGTCTTTATTTTCTACAGGTATTTCTTCTGAGATCCAAGGTCCAGAGTACTCCCAGGTGTTTCACTGATTCTATTTGTGCTTATATATATATATATATATATATATATATATATATATATATATATATATATATATATATATATATATATATATATATATATATATATATATATATATATATATATATATATATATACGTGCGCTGCACGTAAAAGATTCCTCATTGATTCGGCCGGGTCTGTTGCAAAGAAACAAATTTCTATGCGAAGCATCAGATACATGCCGTCTCCATATACATGAAATGATGTTGGAGTGACTTAAAATAATATACAAACTACTTAGTCCCTAGATATAAGCTTAAAGTTCTACAGTTTAGGCCTTGAAACTGACATAAGATATCGAAATTTATATATGGTGCGCCAAAGTTATGTACGTATATATATTCTTATATCTATTATTACCACTGTGTCAATACCGCTGCTGCTTCATTGATAGTTCCCACAGATGTCATAAGCCCGGGTTTTAGTGCTCCTCTTAGATCGCAACTCTTGAATCTCATCTACTAGTACCTCACGGACAGAAGTGTTATTCTGTACCTGAAGCATACAGCAACACTGGGCAATAAATCAGCAGTGGTCATAACTCCAGACACCAACGTATTGATGATCATTCTCAATCATGTCCATGCAAGTACTTTAACTATTCATATTAATATTGGGAAAACACATGCGAATGTATGTACACTAGCTGAATCCTTTGGAGCTGATAATTGCGTTTGAATACTTGGACTGTTTTCACAGAAGAAGATGCTACAAGTGCTTTCAAGATAAAGAGAAAGTTGGACCATTGAAGAAACTTCAAAATCATCCCAATGATAATGAATTGGTTGGTTATGCATGCATCACATTTATCTTTATTTGCTAGTCATCAAATGACATCAATTTCATTGTTCCTTTTTTAAAAGAATTTTTGGTGAAAATTGACTTGGACAGTGTGACAGATTGAAGCCTTTACTTACTTTATGTATGGTTATTCAAGGGAAAATTTTATAGATGCAGTGAAAATCATCTTTTTGTAGAAGATGATGGGTGATGATGACAGACTGACGACCAAATCTAGGGTTGATCTTTCAAGACTGCCACCATGCAAAGACAGCTTAACAGCTCACATACATAGGGTCAACCACAGGTTCGATTTATATATTAGGGCCGATCTGTCATTTCTGGAACAACTTATGCTATTAGATGAAAACCAACTGGGAAAAAAGTGTTGGCGCCATTATGGTTGTATGAACCCGTGCTGCCTCGTTCAAAGGTCTGCTAGCCGTATGTCTGAAATAAAGAAATATAATTAATTAATAAATCGGTGTACTGGCAACAATATACAAAAACACTATGTACTTTTCTGAACAAATCAAATTGCGAGTATTTTGCTAGAGGTGGGACATTGTTGTTTTACTGCCTGTTATCTGATTAATGGTAAAAATAGGAAAGGAAAGTTAGGAATGTTTAATGGCATAATATTGTTATGATTTTATTTCAAAGACGTTTAGATTTCTTCGAGACCACAGTTACATGTAACTCTTAATGATATCGTTCTATATGCTGGACACTTTTGATTTTAATCCATGTTTTACTCATCTTTATGTTGTTATGACTTTGTCACTTGATAGGCCCTCTTGGATGTTTGCTATCTGTAATACAGTTAGCTACAAATTTAAAACGTTTTCCATTTCATGGCATTTATTTTCCTGTGAATAGTTTTATAAATCATTTTGAATTAAACATAAATTAGTCAAAAATGTTCAGAAAGTAAAAAACGAAGAAGTACCCAAGGGTAAACCATATCCCATGGAATAAAAGGACATTATCGTGAATAGTGTCATATTCAGACAAATGCGAACCCCAATAAAATCGAGGTGAGACCAGGTGCCCGGGGGAATAAGTGTCCCCTGATTGCATGCAACACCCGTCGCAAAAGTTCTGCAACAACCTTACAAGTGGAGGTGGTAATTACATAAATATACACGCACGAACACACGATGGAGATAAGAACACGAAGTCGAATTTTCCATTTAAGGCAAGTAAAGCTGCCAAACTGATAATCCGGTGTCGGGACACATGTGAACAAATGTCTGTATATATATACATATTATGTCAAATCAAGTATAGTCAAAGAGTTAAGATGGTTATTTTGTATGTTCAGGTCCCAAAATATCGGTTAACATTCTTGAAAGAGGAATCTGAAATTGCACTAGATCCCTATATCTACCATAGGACTTCCTCAGTGACATTTTCAAACGTTCCTCAATATACCCTTGTGAGAGTAGTTTCTTGGCAAGAACCCTCGCTCCCAGGACGAAATTTTCGTATTTAGAGCATGCCCTGGCATAGCGTATAAGTTGTGAAATGAAGACGCCATAAGCGGAAGAGTAAGTTATGTTGTTACTCAGATAAGGGAAATTGCTAATAATGAAATTGAGATCGCCACATTTGTTATAGAGAGGAGGTTACTAATGAACCATCGTCACTAATTAATAGGAGGATATCGAGGTATGAAGCAGAAGATGCGCTCTCTGTTGTATCTTTTATCTCGAGTTCCTTTGGATATATGATGTTGAGGTGATCCTTAAATGCAGGGTTGTTAATCGACAAAACGTCATCGATGTATCTGTATGTAAAGTTGAACCGAGATGATAATTGTTTATTGCATTTAGAGTGCAGAGACTGTATGATTACTGCTTCGTAAGATAAGAAAAAAATTGTCAGCCAGAGGAGGCGCGCAATTCATACCCATAGGAATGCCAACAATCTGTTGGAACACTTTCCCACCAAATATCACAAAAATATTATCTTTTAGAAATTCTAAAATTTAGAAGATCTCTTTTTCTGTATAATTGCTGCTGAAATCAGAGTGTTCCTTTACAAAATATGTGTTGTTGTGGCCTAAAACAAGATATTTATACCTGCGAATTATATTTTTGTTAAAGAAGGCGTTTTGAAAAATTGATGTTATGCTGTTCTTCAGTTTTTGATGAGGAATGGTTGTAAAAAGTCAAAAGACTTTATGCTAGTGACATTATTGAAAATAGGAGATGTTAAGTGTTGTAGAAGTTCCTTGAAATTCTTTAGGATCCACATCTGATTGATTCCATTTCTCGAGAAAGCAGAAGAGCAGTATGTCTGAAGACAATGTTTGATTTCTGTCAGAATTTTGGGGAGTAACATGGTTAAGAGGCTTGGTGGAACACTTGGAAGATCCAGCTATGGATCGATGCTTATATGGAGTTTTTGGAATCCGAAAAAGGTATGGTAGCTCGAGATCAGATTCATTTGTAGTAATACCGAATGAACTGAGAACTGACTTGTGATTATGCAATACCTCTGAAGGAGACAGATTTGTAACTATGTAAGTTAGATTACCAGGCGTTGATTGAAGACCAAGCTCTTCTATAAGACATTTAATATAATATGCCTTACATACGAATGTGTAATTGTTAGCTGTCTTGTCAGCAGGAACAATAATGAAATTTTCGTGAAGTCGAGAAAGTTCTCTAACGACACTAGAGTCACGAAATATAGAACGGTATTTGCTCTTGAAAAATTGAGAAAATCTTCGAACTCTTTTCTTTATCAGACTTCTGATCGATTTCAGCCATTCAGAAAAAGTGTCAAATTTGACCATCTCTCTCTCTTAGCCCAACGTCTGGCATAATCTTCACATGAGTTCATAATAATATAAAAATTTTGACGTCATGTAAATGACTGTGGCTCTCTATATTTTAGGCCTTTACTTAAAAGATCTCTAAGTTTTTCATTGCGAACAATATGGAAATCTCCTGTCACAACATGACCACATGGATTATATTTAAACTCAGAAGAGGCACATGAACACTCTATAGGGTTATGAAAGTCTTTTCAAATTTTGTCTATAGATTAAGATTTTGGAAGCAACTGTTGGCGTTTATTTATAGGAAATACAAGGCGACACCCTCATTTTGAAGTATGAAGGGATATTATTTATCTTTAACAGACTTATGATTTAAAATGTTACTTAAATTAAGAGCGTCGAAACAAGATTTATATTGAAGTAGCAGACCATGCATTATGCTAATTTTTCAATATAGTCCCCATTAATCTCCATGAAATAATATTTCAGACTTTTATTTAGTCTTCACTTAAGTCCTAAAATCATATTTCTTTTGAAGCTTGGTGTTCATTCTGAACATTACGTTTTCTGTTGACCAGGATTTGGGAGCCTTAGAATTCTAGGCCGGTGTCACTAGGCCGATGTCACTGCTGGTGGACTGATAGTACCCGAGGGCATCATAAGTCTTGTTTTCAGTGCTTTTGTTTTGACATGAAATATAAACTTCAAATTTTCAGTTATCAAATTAAGTAAATCACTCTAAAACTAAGGATTATCTCCTTCAATCATAGCTCTGTCCTTAGATAGATTCTTTGGTTCACTTTTCGGTCATTTTAGCTTGAACGCTGCTCTTCATATTTTCATATAGTTTGAGAATTCCTACCATTTGGCTACGAGCATCACTGAAGACACATAACTTGTCGAAATGCGCATATGGTGCACAAAATTCAAAGTTATATATGTTCTATATGTATTATAACCACTAGGCCGGTGTCACTGCTGATTGAGTGATAGTCCCCGAGGGCATCATAAGCCTAGTTATCAGTGCTTTTGTACTGACATGAAATATATACTTCTAATATTTAGTCATCAAATTAATTAAATCACTCTAAAACTAAGGATTATCTCCTTCAATCATAGCTCTGTCCTTAGATAGATTCTTTGGTTCACTTTTCGGTCATTTTAACTTCAACACTGCTCTTCATATTTTCATATATTTTGAGAATTCCAATCATTCGGCTACCAGCATCACTGAAGAGACATAACTAGTCGAAATGCGCATATGGTGCACAAAATTCAAAGGTTTATATGTTCTATATGTATTTCCCAAAATGTTTATGGATTATAGTGCAAACAACACTTTTTATACTTATTTTATAATGCGGTGATTATTTCGTAATAGTGTCTCTAAAAAGCAATTATGTCCTTTAAGATGACAATAATAGGCCAACCTGAATGTGGGTCTTATTCCAATGTACTGCGCTCACGGTTAAACTTAATGCCATGGTCTAAGCGAAAGGACGTAAAATGCATTTTTGAATATTTTTGTTTCATAAAATTGTGATAGAAGTGGTAGGTATATGAAGCATGAAGTAATACATACAAGTACTTGTCCAAAACGCCTGCTGTTCGATGAGTTACAAACAATCCCATAGATGAATTTCATTGACAGAGGAATCATTTAGCGAATAGTAAATACTCAAATTGATTGCACGATAAAGATGTAGATTATGCAGTTTTTAAATAAATAAAGGAAAGCATACAGACATCTGAATCAGCCGCATGACAAAGTCATCACAGACAAAAACAAATAACACCAAACACACCCACTGTGTATTTAAGGATTCACCTTCCCACTTACCACAAAACAGTGCCATAAATATAAAGATTTTTATATACTTCTATCATGCAGATTATCATGTCACATCTATTCACTATTTACTATCGATTATTGGGATGGTAAAGTAAATAACACTACGCCGTTTTACACATTGTGATCCATCATCTGTTGTTTACGATTTAAGATAATGACCTTCGGGGGATGCATTCGGCTAGGTTGTATAAGAAATGGCACCGCTATGGATATGCATGTAATAAATTAATAAGTATGTGTGAGTAAAAGTTTTTCACAAAGAAACAAAACATATTATTCTTTCATACTTTTTCGTTTATATAATTGAACGAGAAAAATAGATAAATTTCGAAGAAGAGACCAAAGACCAATACGCTATTCAATTTAAAAAGAAAATATAAAGACATCTATTTGTGTTTTTCTGGATATCAAAACGTCGTTAAAGCTCTAGAACATCAACTTAGTTGAGAAATGTAGATATGCCATATGATGGTAGTACATAGACATCGTCATCTTACGACGGAAACTGACAATAGGACATGCAGTCGTCACGTTTAAACGAAATACTTGTATGTAAAGATGATGGATAACTCCAAACCATAAGTCCGAAAATCATGAAACCAAAGGAAATACCAAAACAGTAAAAACGAAAACCAAATAGAAAACAAAGAAAAATGTCTACATGGGTTTTCCTCAATAACTATACAGTAGGTCATTTAGGATTCAAGGAAAGAAGGAATAACTTGAAATATTACTTTAATTTGATAATAATTGATGATTATGGATATCAATAATTTTGGAAAAAATTAGTTTTTCAAAAAAAAGTTACTTTCTTTTTTTCTTCTCTCCTATGAATAAGCAGCTAGTTAAGTACATATATATGAAAATGAATACATATTCTGAACCAAAAGATGGATATTAGAGAAAGAAATTTTGAGATTAGTACACTTTTACATTTACATCATCATTTAAATATTTACTATATCATTTCATTATAAATAACGACCCCAACCCATGCAGCATATTCCCGTATATCACTGTTACCAATATATATATATATATATATATATATATATATATATATATATATATATATATATATATATATATATATATATATATATATATATATATATATATATATATTGCTAAATTTTGTTAATCATCAAGATGCCATCCAATGTATATTGTTACAACTCTTAAATACTGAAAATGTATAGTTCTAAAATTATCACGAAAAGCAACTGATCAAAGTCGGACTTTATTTCACTTTTTCCCGAGCTTTCTTGTTTATGCATAATATATAAAGATTCACAAGAAACTAAAAACATAATGAAAAAGGTAAAGTACAACACATTGATGTTACCTTAAAGAAATTTACACAAAAAGCTATACAGGCATTCACTAAAGAATTTATTTCAAATAAAAACAATAGGATTAAACATAGCCTGTCTATCTCAATAATTTAAGAGTTACACAAACTTCCTGAAAGGGATTCGTGCACATTTTCTTAATCATGATTTGGTAAGTATATCAGAACTATTCATAAATGTAATGGATAATAGAACAAACAAACAGGAAAATGTTTACTTATTATTGGTAAAAGGTCTCGTCTTCACACAATATGAATGTAACCCTACACAAGTCTATTATGGTCGTGCTCATGTTAATTTTTATACTGTTAATAAGATAATTCTGAAAGGCGTGTTACTTCTACCACTTATGAAGTGGTCTAAATGTTCTAGCGTATCGAATCAGTTGAGACATATAGACACCATACGAATGTGACACTGTATCAGTTGAGACATATAGACACCATACGAATGTGACACTGTATCAGTTGAGACATATAGACACCATACGAATGTGACACTGTATCAGTTGAGACATATAGACACCATACGAATGTGACACTGTATCAGTTGAGACATATAGACACCATACGAATGTGACACTGTATCAGTTGTTGTTTCAGTCATAAATAGCAATGTCGACTATAAAGTAATTTGGACTCGTTAACGGAAGATGTCTTTTTCATATTTCATATAAGGCTGGTTGTTTTAGCTATATATCTGTAAACCAGAAGCCTTCAAATTAGCGTCTGCCTTAAATTGTATGTTGTTTAAATATCGTAAGTTGTATAATGATGACGCCCGGTAGGAGGTCGGAGATTTAAAAGCTTGCGCTTAAATCACGAAGTTTATATCATGTGTTTATTTATATATCTGTATCGCATACCATACGATTTTAGTCGAACAAGTCTGCTTAGGAACAAATTACAATCTTAAAGTGCTTCCTTACATGGCATTTGTCCAAACTCATGTGCGCTTTATTTGTTATGCACATATATTTTTATGTCAAAACCTAAAAGCACAGGCGTCAAGAAAATGTCTGATCTACATGGTATGGGATCGACTGTCTAATTCGATTTTATCCCCATACAGCAAAAGTTGACAACGGCAAACTACATTTCTGATGAAACAAATCGCCATTCCAAGGGTGTCATTGTCTCGACATTGTCTTCATCTTGACTTGTTGATTCAGGCCATACTGAAGAAATGAAGTTGAATCTATCACTCGTAAGATACGTACAAATTAATCGACTCTGACAATATGTCTCATTTCTTCATTCTTGGTGCGATCTGAATTAATCAATTTAATCACAGGCAAATCCGATTTCTAGCAGTTTTGCATAATACCGGTAGATTTTTAAGTACATCATTGGGCAGTAAACAGATCACCGATATAGTCTGAGCGTCTGTATTATTGTATTTGTGGTGTTTATGTTTGTCCATATTGTTAAAAAATGATGTGTTTTAACGAAATTAATATAATATGGATTTATATTATCGTTTATTTATTGTAAGGCGTTGTTTGTCAAGGACAGTTATTATGATATAACCTGACAGCGGTGAGTAATGGTGAATACATATATTTTGATTATAATTTCACAACAATGAATCAAATTCCCAATTTATATACGTTTGTCTCTATGAATTGAACATTTAACTCATGAGTGAGTGTAAAATCTTCATACACATTTAAGATGGTAATATGGTAACAAACCGAACACATGATTAGTGATTCCAACACCTTTATATTGTCTCTGTCTTATTCGTTTGCTACTGATATAGTATTGTTTTGATCTGCAGGCCGTATAGATGTGTTTCATTAATGTGACTGAAATTTAATATCATTTGCGATGATTAATATGTTATTTCTGTCCAGTTTATTGCTTATTTTATATTGTGATGTATTCCATTATCAGCTTTGTTGACGAGGATGATATAACTAAAAACAAATGTATAATGAATTATATTGAAACGGAGTTTGTCCAACGGGATAGTATGGTACATTTGTGTTTCATATAATTAATCTAGTAACAATATTTCATTATTGGCTCATGACAGATACTAAAGTGTTTTATTTGTTGTTTTGCTCATAATGAAAGCAAAATAATTCTATTTTCTTTGAATTATCGAAAGCCATGTAAATTCTGAACTTCATTTTAAGTGTTTACGCTCATGTCTTCTAAAATATTTTTGAATAGTAACTCTTAAAGACCAGTTGACAGTTAACAACGAAGTACTGAAGTGTTAATCATATCTCGTAGTCCACAGATGAAAAGGACAATATTGTGTATAGTGTTATATTAAGACAAATGCGAACCCCATTTAAATCGAGGTGTGACCAGGTGCCCGTGCAGAAGTAAGCGTCATCTGCTTGCCTGCAATACACATCACACACGTCCTGTAACAACTTTTCAAGTCGAGGAAGTAAATACATAAATATACATATATGAGCACATGTAGGAGAGAAGAACACTTAGTCAAAGTATCCTATTCACGGTTTGAAATGCTGCTGAACTGAAATTCCTGCGTCGGAAATGCTCGTGAATAAATTTCTGTATTTAAGCGTATCATTTCAAATCAAGTGTAGTTAAAAATTACGATGGTAAGTTCTTTTTATGGTCAGATCCCAAATCTCAAATTGTACTAGATCCCTATATCGACCATAGAACATCCTCTGTGATAATTTCATATGTTCCTCAACACATCCCTGTGAAAGGCAAGAAGCCCCGTCTGAGGACGATACATTCGTATAGAGAACATGCCCTGGCAAAGCGCATGTTGTGAAATGAAGACGCAGTATACGAGAGAGGAAGGTATGTTGCTATTCAGAAAAGGGAATTTGGTAATAATGAGACTGAAATCGTTACATTTGTCATAAAGAGAGGTTATAAATAATTTATCCATTGTTACTAATCGACAGGAGTATATCGAAGTGTAAAGCAGAATATATGCTCTCGGTTGTATCTTTTATCTCGAGTTCCTTTGGATATATATTGAGATGATCTTTAAATACAGGGTTGTTAATCGACAATACGTCATCGATGTATCTGTACGTAAAGTTGATTCGATATGCTAATTGTTTATAGCTTTGAAGAATAGAGATTGTATGAATTCTGCTTCGTATAAGTAAAAAGAAAAAGACGCACAGAAGTGGCGCGCATTTTGTACCCATCCGAAGGTCAACATCCCACCAAAAATCAATAAAATATCCCAAAAATTATTTTAAATCACGTTAGAAACTAAACATTTGTGGCAAGCACTAATAATGAACTCTGGTATCAACATGCGGATGGCTTCATAAACATCAAACCCTGTAAGGTTAAACAAGTTGACGTAATTAAAGATCGCCAATTCCCCCCTTTTGATTGTGAAATACCTAAATGCGGGAAATAAAATTGCCAAACTTGCAACATCTTAATTACAGACAATTCGTTTACGAGTAATTTAACTAAACATACTTTTAATACGCTTAGTTTTGACCATTTAAATTGTAAGAGTTCAAATATTGTTTACGGTATTGAGTGTTCACTCTGTGGGTTAATAAATGTTGGAGAGACAAAGGGACAACACCGTACAAGAGTATCAGGTCACAGGTCCAAAATAAATTGTGGCGGAAACCAATTATTCTATCGCCACTTCAACCAACCTGACCACTCCATTCTCTCAAAATTACAATTATAGAAAAAATATATCACCCCACAAACAATGCCAATTTGAGCACTCCTTTTCGTCGGAAAAGAGAAGAATACTAGATAAGACGTCTCGGCACTGCTTCGCCCTACGGATGCAATGAAAATATTAGTAGTATTGGTAACCTAACTAGTCCTGCGTGTCAATCAGTTAACGTACTCGGTTTATTTAACAAAAGCCAGAGGAGGCCTAGAAATCATGGTACATGCAAATACAACAAAGCTGAAATACATAATATTTCTTATGATGCTCTTTTGCCATTTATAAATAAACCTTTGGGCCTTCATCACATTCGTACAAAACTTTATTCTATTTCATTCAGAAAATTACACGAGTTGTACGTATCGTCCAGACAACGTATATATACTGATATAAGCTCTGTAGAGTATAGACTAGATGGCATTATTATGGACATTACGGCCGCTAGACTTTTTCGTCCCGTCAAGTCAGACATATCTATGGAAAAATCTGATCGCTCTTCCATCAAAATTAAATTTGCAAATAAAGGCATTGATTATTTAAATTTTGGCTAAATTTTAAACCTTAAGTGTGAATTAGAGAAAATACCTCCATATTTCAAAAACAAAGATCCGCCATGTATATCCTAATGCCACACATCATCAGTTGCATCCAAAGTATATAATTGCAAAGGGTTTATACAGTGTCTTGATCTTAGCAACTCTGCATGCCATTCTCAACCGTGTACATATTCCTCATTCAATATATTATATATATTCTCCTTGTGGCCATGTCATTACTGGTGATCTTGATGTTGTTAAAACACCAAATTAAGAGAACTTTTACTGAATGGTCAAGAATACAGAGAACCCAGATCACTCACATGGAGCCACAATTGAGAGAATATTATCAACTCCTGCGAGGAATATGCTACACAATGGGTAAAAAGAGAGGAAGTACAAGTCGACACTCTTTCTTAATGGATAAAATCTATTGCCGTACTGCTGAGATAAAGAAATCACAAGGCTCTGTAAACACCAGATTCGAATCTATTATTAAAGATCCTGATGTTGTCAGAGAACTTACCTTCCTCCAAGAACATTATGCCATTACACCAGCAGATAAAGCGAACTTTTCAGTTTCGGAAGTACTTGAAAATCATAAATCTGTCCTAAAATACGTTTGGTATTGACACAAATAAATTAAATTTAGAACTTCCATATTTGTACTGCATTCCAAAAATGCCAAAAAAAAAAAATCATCCTTACAAACAACGCTTTATCGCTGGTTCCTCGAAGTGCTCCACAAAATATGTATATGCTACTAAATTATTGTCAAAAATTAAATCTGGAATTAATCAAATGTGGATCCTTAAAAATTCAAAAAAGTTGTTAGAACATCTAAAATCAAAAAGTTTTACTAAAATGCACTCCATCAAGTCTTTTGACTTTTCGACTCTTTACACAACGATCCTTCATCAGAAATTAAAAGACAGATTAGCGGAAATTATCCAAAATGCATTTACTAGAAAAAAGGAAGCCGCAAATTCAAATATATAGTTAAAGGCCATGATAAAACTTATTTTGTTAGAGAAAATACTGATTCCAAACATAAATATACTGAAACAATTGTCATCCAGATGTTGAACTTTCTTATCGATAACACTTAATACTTAACTACTATCTGTCAAATTTACTGGTTTGTTTATAAGTAGTATGAATAAGCAACACTTTAGCGTAATTCCGTCTCATGGACAGAAAGAAAGGTGTGGATAATTCAAATTACCATTGTTCCAATGTTTTATAAATTTCTCAATTTGCTTCAAGAATTCCAGACCTTTCTATCTCCTGGTTTTTATATAACACATATACACTCTCTGTATCATACCTCTTACAGTTTACTTTCGTTTATAAACTGCAATTTTCAGAAAAACTTCCTGGAAGAAGATTACGCACAAAATTCTACATTGTAAACAATAAGGTTTTGTCAAAGCACAGAGAAGTAACAATTGGCAGTGAATTAGAATTGATTTACAGTATTATATTTACTTTACTTAATCTGAGTGCGTGATACTTTGAAATAGCAATTATGCTTTACTGCGATTTCGGATAAATACCCCGAGACTAATGGGCCCTTTGAAAGAACACGATATCAGGAGAATAAGTGTTGTTAAAATTTGCCCCCTAACCTTGCATTTAGTAATGCCTTTATATTATGCTTATAAGTCATTTGTCACAACTCTCTGGCCACGGACGCTATAGTTTATGTCACAATTGTCTGGCCACGGACGCTATACTTTATGTCACAACTGTCTGGCCACGGACGCTATAGTTTATGTCACAACTGTCTGGCCACGGAGGCTTTACTTTATGTCACAACTGTCTGGCCACGGACGCCATAGTTTATGTCACAACTGTCTGGCCACGGACGCTATACTTTATGTCACAACTGTGGCCAGGGACGCTATAGTTTATGTCACAACTGTCTGGCCACGGACGCTATAGTGTATGTCACAACTGTCTGGCCACGGACGCTATAGTTTATGTCACAACTGTCTGGCCACGGACGCTATAGTTTATGTCACAACTGTCTGGCCACGGACGCTGTAGTTTATTTCATAACTGTCTGGCCACGGACCCTATAGTTTATGTCACAACTGTCTGGCCACGGACGCTGTAGTTTATGTCACAATTGTCTGGTCACGGACGATATAGTTTATGTCACAACTGTCTGGCCACGGACGCTGTAGTTTATGTCACAACTGTCTGGCCACGGACGCTGTAGTTTATGTCACAACTGTCTGGCCACGGACGCTATAGTGTATGTCACAACTGTCTGGCCACGGACGCTATAGTTTATGTCACAACTGTCTGGCCACGGACCCTATAGTTTATGTCACAACTGTCTGGCCACGGACGCTGTAGTTTATGTCACAACTGTCTGGCCACGGACGCTATAGTTTATGTCACAACTGTCTGGCCACGGACGCTATAGTGTATGAATTCTCTCATTCAAATGTACATTAAGAAAAGGTTAAGAAAAAGTAAACGTTTGTATAATCCTTTGATTTTAATTGTTGTAATTATTTCTTTCAAACGTTCTTCGAAACTTCGCCGCATTTTGAAAAAATGGAAAAGAAATTTAGATTAGCAGTTTTCAATGTAAATATCTTTAGATATACTTGGAGGGCAAATGTGTCAATTAGATGACAATTATGAAATGGGCGTTGGCAAAAAAAAAAGAAACATAATAGTCAGGTATATTCCAACTGCGTAAGAATATGATGATTATAAATTTAATTAAATACGTATGTAAAAATCACATGTACATTATCAATTTTCGGATTAAATACAGATTATTCTAATAGAAGCGTTTATGACAGACTCCGCACACTCTTTTAAAAAATCTCCCCAAACCGTTGTATATAAATGCATCACGCACATGACATTTACTAAGTTAAGTTATGGACAGATTTAATAAAGTTGTTAAGCGCTTAGCTTGTCGTGCAGACGATGTGTGTTGGATTCCAGGATCGAGCCACTATGTTTAAGAGATTGGTAACCTCCTATTATCATGTCGCTATATAACTGATAAAGTGTTGTAAGCGACGTAAAACACAAACTCACCAACCATATTAATTTTCTAGAGAAACATTTTATCGTAAATATAATTACTCTTCAATACCGTAGTAATGAACTCTTACTTTGGAAAGTGATTTTTTGGATTCTTGAGAAAATCCGTTGTTTGATGGGACAACCACTAGACAGAATATGTAGTTTTGCAGATGTCCTTTGTTTCATGATTATGCATTTTAAGTTTTTTTCATTGAGAGCCAAAATAAAGCCGGTGTGGCCTAGTGGATGAGGTGTTCGGTTGCTGACTTAGAAGTCCCGGCTTCGATTCCCTCCATGGGCACACCGGTGTTCTGTATTTCGAATGAGGCAGTAAAAACCGAGTTCCCGTGGCACGTAAATGATCTCTCACTGCGTCTGGTGGGTCCGTTGCAGAGGTAAAAGTTTGTATGTAAAACATCAGGTAGATGTCGTTTTCTGCCAAATATTAAATAAACATGTTTGAATTTGCTTACTAATTAACCAACTATTAGAGAAAAAAAATTATCACTGAATACGTCTAAGAAATCTTTATGACACTCATCAATTGATACATGTATATTGTTTCATGATATATAAATAATGATTGTAAATCCACTGCTGTACTATAGATTCGGTTACAGTCTTGACTATAACATCACACTTTTTATGATGATGATAGCTCTGCGTTGTTATAGCAACAGAAGTATCTTTCCACACATCGGGTTATTAATTTAACTTATTTGATATATGCAACATTATACTCTATTGACGATGTTATAGATTTCAATAGAAATACATTTACTGAAGCAAAGACATATTAATACATTAGAGTAGCTGTCGTTCTATGCCGATAACATATAATATAACGGACCTATAGAATTATTTGCAATTAGCGGAATTTTGTTAACGGATCGAGTGATAATTACATAACGTTGACTATGTGTACTGATGCCATACGATATATTAATATCATGTTTATAAGAAATATGGAATAAAAATAAATATCTTAATTAAGAGAACTGTATGCGCAATTCGACGGCTTATGTCTCCTCAGTGATAATCAAAGCCGAACTAGAAGAAACCAAAAGTATAAATACTTGAAGAGCAAACTCATTACTAAATTTACCTAAAATGAGCAAAAGAACCTTTCTAAGGATAGGGCTAAGAATGAGGGATATACTCATTCCTTCCACAGTAAATTTGATGAATATATTTCAAATCAGTACAGAAACATTGAAAACTGGGCTTGTGATTACCCTTGGGAACTAACAGTCCACAAACAGCGGTATCGATTCTGTGATTGTACAAATACATAAATTTTAATAAATTTTAAATAATTTTTAATGTTAATTAGGTGCGTCGTATTTCGACAAAGAATGTCGTCACAGTGTGCATATTTATGAATTCATATGTGTTTACAATGGGAATAAAGAGTCACCGTGAAATGTTTAGTTACATAGCGTAATATATATACAATGTACATTTATACAAGTATAAATATCTTCTCAACAAGATATTTTTCATATTTCTCATTAAAATAAAATGCATAAATATATAAAGAAAGCCGATTGCTAAATGCAAAATATATCAGAATGTTTTTTAAGTTCATGCTAATACTTCTTTGTCTGAACTTTTACTCCGAACGACGCGGGACACTAAATTAATAATAAAATACGACCACTACAAGGTCTAAAGTGAAATAGGTATTTTTAACAAAATTCACACCTTTATCAAGAAGTGAACCAATTATCAAACACATCTTGTGTATTTTACGTGAATGCAAATACATTAGCAGCAAATGAATATATTGGATCTTAATGTTTCATAATCAGGTGATAATTATCGTTCTGCAGAACGGACTTTCGCATCGAAGAAACATCCTTATATTAAATCAATTTATTTCTACATAATCAATAAAAGATAAAACGGTTTTATTGCAAGCTTGTCCTTCTGTGTACACAAAAGACTACTCCTATCGCAATGTTCAAAACGCCCATGTTGCAATAAATTCGTGTAATATGAGCACAGATTCAATAAGTTGGCTTTGAAGTACTGCCATAAAATGATTGTATACACCGGTAGAATTAAATGTGTTTCCTATTCAAAATCTTGTTCACAAATTGACATGCCATCAAATGCATAAAAGGGAAAGTTCTCGTGACTATGCCATAATCTTAAAATGCGTCGAAATGAGTAATTCCATCGATTTCTAATGATGAACATTTTTGTAATTCGGAAATTTATCATTCACTTCCACTTTGCTACAGTCCTAACATAACGTAGAGTTTGGTGTTCTCTTGTGTTAATGAGTGTTGTGCACATGTGTTTGCGTTGACGGGGATTGCCACATAAACTCGATTTCGAAACTGCCTCTGAAAAATATTAGATGCAACTTTAGAATATTGCATTCTTTCAATAATAATAATAATAATAATAATAATAATAATAATAATAATAATAATAATAATAATAATAACAATAATAATAATAATAATAATGATAATAATGATAATGATAATCACTTCACGGTATAAACTTGAAACACCGTAATTCATGAATATAGTTCTACATGTCTACTCGGCCACCCGGAAATGTTATTCGTTGTATTTATTTTTGTTATATGATTTCCTGATTGAATTGTGAATTTTAATATTACATGTAATTAAGGTTATATGGTGATATTTCCTATGATTTAATTAGATCCATCTTTATATATAATCAATGCCACGGGCTAAGAATGTCTCATGAAAATGAGACATGAAACTGGACCGAGCGCAAGCACAAATAAACCGAGTTCTGTTCACGTTAGCGCGATGAGACCATTTGCACCCTGCCGAGTATGCTAAAGCAGTCGCATTTCACTGTAAAGGACTGAACCCATATGTTGTTATTAGAAATAAGTAGATTTTCATTTTTTGGTCCACATGAACAGAAAAAAGGAAAACAAATGCTAAATCAATAATATGTGAACAAGGACGAAAATATCTATTTCTTAATACAAGCTTCTTTGAATAAGTTAAATTGCAATTTGGATGGTATATCAAGTCACTCATAATTAACATAAACTAAATATTTCAGGGCAAAATAAATGTTATTTTAGAAAAGGTGCGGATTTGATTTTCACATTGAATCAATCTCTCTAAACGATATAATTTTTATTTTAAGTAAGTTACATGAGAAAGAAAGTATTGAATTTTGTTGCTTTTTACAGTGCAGCGAAAGTGAGTCCACCGGTGTTTGACGGCAAAACTATGTAACTAAGCCCAATGGGGTCCTGCGGCAAAACTGTGTAATAGAGCCCAATTTGCGGCCAAACCATGTACAAGCCAACAAGTGAGGGATCCATTGCTTTTATGTAGCAAGAAGGTATATTTATATATAATATTCGAATACATGCATATATAAGGACTTTTGACAGTTTTCAATCTGCCATGTTATATATAGTTCTTGACCAGATATTTGAATCGTAAAAGATACTTCCTGCCAGGTTCTGAGAACACTTTAAATGCTTTACCTGCAAAATTGGAAAGTAATTTCACTTCCATTTGACAAAAATATATGCTATAAAAAGTGACGTTAATATTGGCTCTTGGCTTCCTTTTCACTTACAGATATATAGATGACTTGCTTTCAATTAATAATCCTTCATTCGCGGATTACCTTAGCATCATCTATCCAAGTGAACTGGAAGACAAAGAAACCACAGAAAGTAGTAATTCTACTTCGTATTTAAATATTATGTTGTCTTTTGACATTCATGGTCATTTGAACATCTCACTCTATGACAACCGTGACGATTTCAATTTCGCTGTCACAAATTTTGCTTTCATAAGTAGCAACATTCCATCATGGCCCGCAAACGGCGTATTCATATATCAGTTAATACATTATTACAGAGCATGTTCAAATTACAATGACTTTGTTCTGAGGGCTAGGCGACTTTCAGATAAGCTACTCAACCAAGGTTATATAAGTGCTAGACCAGCAACGTCACTGAGGAAGTTCTATGGTCGTTACGAGACTCTTCTTACTCAATATGATATCTCGTTATCCAGACTTTTAAATTATATTCTAGACTGAGCCGATTTCCATCTTTTTACACAGATTTGACACCTTCTATACTAGAAGGTTACCTACTTTGACTTCTCCATATATAAGTATTTATGGAATTTACACGATTTGACTCTTTCTACTCTGTATATGTGACGGGTGTTGCTAGCAAGGAGGAGATGCTCACTCTCACCGGACACCTGATCTCACTCCATCATAGGGGTTCACATGCACTTCAAGGAGGCATATTTTGTTATTTTCCACTTGGTTTTCATTTTCACTGATTTTGTATGTCCTCTGGTTTCATGATTTTTTGACTCATGTTTTGGAGTTATCCATCATCTTTACATTACAATAAAACAAAGGTGGAACTAACTAAATCTGGGACAATTTAGTCTCTCATAAAGGAAGAAAGTCAGAGGTCATCACGGAAATATCCAGTATGTAATGTAATATGAAGTAACAGAAGTAATCACGGAAATATCCAGTATATATTGTAATGATATAAAACACACATAAGGACATTCCAAAAATATTCGATTATAGTGTAGTTACGATACCTATTTAGGAATAATCAATCAATTGGTGTGTTTAAGCGGTTTACTGGCCCATTTTCCTACTCACCACAACAGCAAAATAATCGAAGGAGGCACATTTGAAAATATAAATATTCCTCCATATAGAAATCAAGGGTCAACAAATATTTCAAGATGAGAGGTCATAAAATTATATAAACACGTATGGTAGAAAAAACATCATGGTATCAAAAATATATAACGCGACATCAAAATGAGGAAACAGTGAACTGTCAGGCTGGAAGCGATCTCAAACCCTTGATATATAGGAGTCCCGACTCATAGTCAGAGGGGCCTTGGTTCAGGACCATGTTTCCTTTGAAGGATGAGATATGGTCCTGGAGATTTGACTCATATGTAATGCATGTAAGGAGAGTTGACTCCAATGTAATGCACGTGACTTGTACAATTTGAAAATAACACCCCTAGGAAAAATAAATAAATAGATAAAAATAAAATGTATTTTCACTTCAGTTGACCGCCCATAAGTGTATTACAATTGATTATCTTTGAAGTGTTTTTATGTGTAAGCTTCATCCGCGGCGAGTTTTCTCATACAAGTGAGGTCATTGTCTTCTTTTCTTTCCTTTTCAGTGATTATCATCTACAGGTCGGAAGACATTCTCTAAATAGAACCATAAGAAGTTTGATATGGTTTCCAGCTTTAGTCGGATTGTTACGTGTTCTTTCACTATTCGATCTGAAGCACGTGATCGTTAAGTGATCATGCTAATTGATGAATGTTTGATGCTGGCACCTGGTCTCACCTCTGAATTCAGGGGTCCTTGAATGCTCACTGTGGTACATTGTTGTAAGTGCCATAGTCATGTGAAACCAGGTACTTTCGTATTTCATTTGAAGTGATGGCATTAATTCAATTCCAAGGGCATCATTTCCTTGTCCATCATCGAGCTGACAGTTTTAACATACAAATGCATCATTTGATAATTGATGCTGTTTACATTTCGAGAATATAAACAACCATGTTTATTTGTGGCTAGTAAAAGAAGATTAATCTACCATAACATGAAAAATTGTATATATAAACGCTAAACACAAATGCAATGTTACGGTGCCCAGAAAACTAGCGTTTAAAATAATTTGTTCCTATGTGTATATAAACAGTAACACAACGAACATTTTAATGATCAAATTCTAGAACACAATTAAGTCATACCCCTATTCCTTAATATATATATATATATATATATCTGTGTGTGTTCCCGATTCTCTTTCCATAGCAATAAGTGATTCTTTGACAAATTCAGTATCATCGTTCGTGTCTCCTTGGTAAAAGTCGTATAAGTTTGGTTGTCATGGGATATATACATAGACCCTGCAAATGGATTCCAAAGTTAATTAGGTTTACCTTCCTGATGAGTTTGGCTGTCATGGGCTCGTTGAGTAGCAACGCACATATATAATTATTGATCTTTGATGCAACAAATTTTTATGAGAGTAAATTCTATAGATCACAATTTCTAAAAGAACAATCACACACACACGCGCGCGCGCAAATACAAATATATATTTATTTATATAAACCGAGGTCCCGTGTCACGACAGGCGCTGCGCGTAAAAGATTCGTCATTGATTTGGTCGGGTCTGTTGAAAAGAAACAAATTTCTATGCGAAGCATCAGGCACATGCCGTCTCCATATATATGAAATGATCATGGTGTGACGTAAAATAATAAACAAGCTATTTAGTCTCTAGATATAAGCTTAAAGTTCTACAGTTTAGGCCTTGAAACTGGCACAAGATATCTAAATTTATATATGGTGCGCCAAAGTTATATACGTATATATATTCTGATATCTATTATTACCACTGTGTCAATACCGCTGCTGCTTCATTGATAGTTTCCACAGGTGTCATAAGCCCAGGTTTTAGTGCTTCTGCCCTGACTCAAAGATATACTGTTGCTGTATAGTTCAGGTGCAGCATAACTTGTGTTTCTCTCCTCTTAGATCGCAACTCTTGAATCTCATCTACTAATACTTACGGATAGAAGTGTTATTCTGTACCTGAAGCATACAGCAACACTGGGCAATAAATCAGCAGTGGTCAAAACTCCAGACACCAACGTATTTATGATCATTCTCAACCATGCCCATGCGTGTACTTTAATTATTCATATTGATATTGGGAAAACACAGGCGAATGTATGTACACTAGCTGAATCCTTGGGAGCTGATCATTGCGCATGAATACTTGGACTGTATGTTTTCACAATAGAAGATGCTACAAGTGCGTTCAAGATAAAGAGAAAGTTGGACCATTGAAGAAACTTCAAATCATCTCAATTATAACAAGGCACCCTATATTTCACTTATATTCGTTCCCTGTCTGGGACTCGAACCCACGACCTATTGTATCAAATCATCTAGCTGTCATGCATCCGACCCTCTAACCGACTGAGCTACCCGAGTTCCACAAAATGGAGCTTTAATAGCCAATCATTAGCTAATCGCATGCATGACAACACGGCCGCGGAAAGTGAAGGAATTTACCCGAGCTCGGGTAGTTCATACATTAAGAGTTTGGTTGCCATGGGCTCGTTGAGTAGCAACGTACATATATATTTATTGATCTTCGATGCAACAAACTTTCATGACGATCTGAAAAAGAGTAAATTCTATATATCACATAGATTTTATCAGGTGGTTTTACATTCATAACTTTAATTCAAGCATAATATAAATGATATTTTGTGTCACAGATGCATTATGAAATTAGATATGATTTAGCCAGGAGTTTACCTCAGTGATTAAAAAGTAATTCTTTGGTCAATGACCTGCAAGATCCCAATACAGAACTAAACCTTGATATATGTTCCAAGCCATTAAAATGGTAAGCACTATCATTATACTAGTCTCAACAGATAAGTAGATATAAATTGCATCAGATTTTTTTTTCTGAGATGATATTTGAACATGTTCTAGACTAAATATAAAATTAGATTTGACGCCGTATTATATTGCGTTTTATACTACATTTAGTTTCGTACAACTAAAAGAAAAATGGGCTAGCAAAATGCACTAGTAATGTCCATTGGATAACTAATGACTTCAAATACTTATTTACCGAATATATATCAACGGCCTAGCATGATCTTTTTATTTAATCTTCATATGAAGTGTTCTTCAGTACAATTCTAATAAAGTATGATACGCTATTAAAATACCAGGTAGAATTTACAATTTAAACCTCACCAGTGATCTGAATGTCAAACAAAGTATAAATTAAATAAATTGGATAATCCAGTAACCGGACATTAACAAAAATAAGTAGTAATAAGCAGAAATAGGTAAGCTGCATAACAGCCAACAAAAATTTTATAATCGTTAGATAAGGCTTCAGTACAAATGCTTCTGGAATCGTAAACCTAGGTAGACTGTGATACTTATTTTCATATGGTCTTGAATATCTGTTGTCAACTACCCTTGACACCTAGCAAAGAATACAAATATTATAGGAATTCATACGTAAAATGCTTCTTTAACATTAAAAGAAAAATTTACAGTATGGACCATACACTAATGTTCTGGGTCACAATCCCTCAGATTCTAAACACTAAAGCAAACACAAATGAGTAAATCTAGTAGCGAAAGATTAAGCAAACGCAAGGCAAAATACAGGGAATGCTGCATTAACTTTATATGATTATACAATGAAAATAATTTCATAACATTCTTTCCTTGATATTCCTGCTTTATTTGTTTAATTTTCTTTTGTGTTTGGTTTTTTAAATTATTGGATTCATCAATTAAAATTTTCCAGATGAAAATATTCTAGGATCAGATAATCAGTAAACATCGTGAAATAAAACAATGAGACCAATACTTTGAAATAATATGTCTGTAGAATTCTAGGAATTATCGCATTTCACAAATATCATGATGTGCCTTAAAGAGAGCGTTGTATACTGAAGTACATCTCAAATAAATTAATGACATCAGTAATGAAGTCCCATCCAATTCATTAAATAACATAACGTAAACAAAGAAATGGCATAGGACTTACTAGTCCATATAAAACTTGTTCAGTTTTATGATAAGATCCATCCATATCCGTTATTTATATGACATTACCGTGGATTGTTCAAGAATGAGATTTCATTAGACTGAGTGTTTCTATGAAAAGAACAAACAGAAAGATGTTATCAGGTTTCGATGATAGGGAATACCTACAGTTACAGAAATGTTGGATCCATATAAAATAGGTCAATGGGCGCATGGAACTTCTATTACTGATCAATCAAATGGATTCTACTTGCTGAGTGAACGTCCTAAGTCGGTAAATTGATTGCTGTGTAATTTAACTTGTGACATTTTATATGTTTACTGGTATCTTTTATTTCTTTGTGCTTCGCCAGGGTGTATTCTTTCAAGTCAGATCCATTGCTTCCTCTAAGAAATGAAGGATAAATAAAGTTGCTTACAATCTCTTTTCATCCACGGAAAATGAGCTGAATTAGTTTGAGAGATTTTATAATCAAATACAAAGAACACACAAAAGAATAATAACTACGGGACTGACGTTTCGTCAGTTTGTATTTACTGTCCAGTACTTAAAATCTAGAGGAGAACAGTGGTCCTCTCAACGGTTCATGAATTTACTTATGTAACTATATTATTTATTAATTTGTCTCACATATTAACCTAATTTTTAGATATACACATTTTCCAGAATTCTTCTTTTCTTACATTTAATACTCGTTTTAATCATAATCATATTTTACGGACACTTGGAAATATTGTGCATTGATTGATTGATTATGGTTTTACATCACTCGACGATTATTCCACGTACATGGTGGGGGAATCTATCTCATGAATGACACAGTAATTTACAACTTTACAACGAGTCCACCCAAAACACCAAGGGCTCTTTATTGTCAAGCCTACCGTGCCACGGTGTTGTATATATGTATAATGATATGGGTTTACAAAATGAAATTAAGTAAGTTTGGATCTATTTATATCTTTAATTGATAGTTAAAATTTAACTTTTGTATTTCTTAGTGATTTGGAATACTTTCACATTTACTGGGAAATAATATCATTGGAAATGCATTCCTTGAATGTTATCAAATGCAATTGGTTATTTACGTTCACATACGGTACATATTTCAATCTGTCACTAATCAGGTTTTCAAAGTAAGGATTGGAGGGGTAATGTTCTGAGTTATCTGATTTCAAACACGGTCCGTTTGGTGTTCTTATTCTTGTCATTTACTTGATTAAGAATTGATATAATTTAAATTCAGTATGTTGAATACACATAATTTGTAACCTATGTTCTGATTGGCTGTACTTATATAATTAAGGCGGAGTTCGTACATGTAAATGATTTTGTACATGCAACTTATATAAAATGAATGAGAACATTTTTGAAGAGTTAGCTTTTTAGATCATCAACTTTATATAAGTGGAATTATTGCATTTTGTATTTGAGAACTTCGTAAATTAAACATTTTCAACAATTTATGATATTACTCAGGCATTCGAACAAATAAATTTTAAACTTATATTTGCACTTTATTTCTACTTTAGAACTAACAGTGAAAAAAGAGACATATTCATTACATGGTGGACAATCTAAATTTAAAGACAGTAATTTAAAAATGTGCACTCCAATAACATCTACACCAGCAACAGTTATCAATATGAAATTAAATAAACTCCAATATTCAGAGGCAGAAATGGAACAACATATATAATCGAGGAAAACAAAATCTTTCGGACAAAGTATCAATAGAAAAGTTTGCAGGATTTAGTAGTGGATATGGACATAAGTTGTTATCTGAATTTGAATCTTTTTGTGTATTTCAAAACTTATCTGATGATAAACGATTTCTGTCAAAAACGTAAAATGCCTCAGAATGTATCAAAAACAAACATTACATCCTATCCTTTGCCATAGTAACCTTTCGAAGTATGGCAAATTTATATTGAACATTACCAGCCACACCAGACGGTAATACGTATATATTTACGGCAGTCGATATGTTTTCGAAGTATTTGTTTACCATACCGATAAAAAATGAATATGTATTGACAATGAGTAATGCGCTTTTTCGTTTATTTACCGCATTTAGGTGTTCTGTACCTTAATTACTGATCATGGAGTCGAGTTTGTTTCAAAAGTTACGCAAGAACTATGCAATGGTTTACAAATTACGCAAGAATTCACACCCAGCTTTGTTCATCATTGTCTACGTGCATGTGAACGGACGCACTTAACAATGGCAGAAAAGTTAACACCATATGAATCAAAGGACAGAAAAGCTTGGGAAAACTTCCTTCCAGCCGTTGTATTTCCTATGAACGCAACTGTAAATTCAACTCTAAAAATTTCACAGTATGAAACAGTACTTGAACAAGAAGATCCCATTTAGAAGTCCTATAGTTAGTTTTAGCAAAATACATAACGATATCTTAAAGAGCATCGGGAGAGACTTTTGGTCATCAGAAATATTGCAAAAAAAATTGCTCTGTCAAAATCAGCTCGAATGGTGGAAATGTTAATGTACATGCAAATGATCTGTACTTATCAACTGGAGATTATGTATATCTGCAAAACGATCCTATGGGTAAAGGGCAAAAGCTTCAATACAAATTCAGTAGTCCATTTGTTGTGAAAATTTTGCCAACCCCAGACATGACATTTTTACGAAACTCGGAAACAAACAAGTTACTTCCTAATCCAGTACAACGAGATAGACTTTAAATCGTCTACGTAAGGTCGCCGTCGTCAAAATACTTTGCTGATAGTAAACACGTTCCACATAAAACATTTACAACTTTCGGGACAAAAACACAGGCACAACAGGCAGACGATGGAGACGAACTCCTTAGATACAGAGATGGTGATCATGTTGACCCTGACGATGTTCCAAGACTACCTGTATCAAGTGATACAGACGGTCATCATAAGATAAAGAGAATCATAGGCAAGCGTGACTTTGGACATTATTTGGTGCAGACAGTCGGAGAGCCAGCTGATAATGCCATATGGGTGCCGGAACATGCATTGAAAGCTAAGGCAAAACGTGCAATTATCGCCAGACCACCACCCATGTTGTAAATTAATGTAAATAGTTTCATTGAGTAAGTAGTGGTAGGCTATCACGATTTTATCAAGAAATTTTGATGTTGATATTTGAAATAATTTGTTGCGTAAAGTAACTATAATCAGTGGGTAATGTCATGTGTATTCACTTGATAATGTAGGTCCATGAGATTTTCCTCAGTGTAGTTTTATCAACCATTTTCAAGAATCATTGAACCCAGCAAAAAAAAAAAAAAAATAAAAAAAAAAAGAAATGCACATCATATTATATATTAAAAATAATTCATACACTCCTTAAATTTTAAATTCGTGTTCGATTGTCACAGAATTCACTCAGATTACGGATGAATGATTCCTTAATTTGATCAGTCAGGTAAATCTAGTGAAATTTTCATGCGAATGTACGAATAGTGGTATTCACGTGGTAAGGGTCGGTGGTTCATTCGCCATCTTTCGCTGTCAGTAATGGGTCTAGAGCGGGCCATGACGTCATGACAGTAAGAGCAATGAAGCATGCAGGTAGAATGGCAGGTGATACCTCAGCATCAAATACAGACCCTTATTCGGCCAATGCGAAAGCGCTGTGCAGCGTGTGTGAGAGCTCAAGGTGGACACACTCAGTATTGACTGCAATGTGAAAATAGATTTTGACCCCTTCATGATTATGCAATTAATGACACAAAGGGTATAATGAATTTTGGTTTTATCTCGATGATATTGATAGAATATACATTAATAGTACTTATGTGAAATTTACACAACTTTGCCTTCTTACGATTAAAAATCATTGTTGATTGTCTAGGTGGTGCGTTTCTTTTTTTGCTGGGTATATTTGATTAATTATTTTGATGCTATATGGTCATTTTCCTGCATAATTATATAATAGTAATTCTAATAACACATTATTCACCTGTAATTTAACTAACCAAGGACGTTTTATTCCACATGGATTACACCATGAATTACAGTGCGGTAGAAAAGTGTTGATCAAGTTGGTTTTGATTAAACATATCAGTCACAATATTTCAACTTGAGGGTTACATACGGTTGTACTGGTTGATTTGTGTTTGTTTGAGTATTGTACTTTCATGTTTGACTGAAATTGAATTTTTACTTCATTCTCACCAAGATGTATGTATTGCAAGGGTGATGCCACAGTAGAATCAAGGTGATTTCAGGTGTAGCTGACCTTTTGGTACATACAGGCACATTTTATTATTTAACCGCACGGGTTATATTACAGTCAATGTTGCGTTCTACGCCTTTTTGATAGATAATGTTTTCCCTTTTTTTTCATTTGATGGATATCTGTGTGAATTTAATTGTTTCATTGTTATAATTACGTTGCCACAGTTAGTTAATTATCACACCACTGATATGTAAGGAGTATGTAACAGTGCACAACATCCTCAATTACGAACAGAGTGCAAAGCCGGCGTGGCCTAGTGGTATCGCGTCGGACTCCTGATCGGGAGGCCGGGGTTCGAGTCCCGCTCAGGTCATGCCGGTGTCATGTCTTTCGGATGAGACAGTAAAAACCGAGGCCCCGTGTCGTGGTATGCATGGCACGTTAAAGATCCCTCACTGCTTCGGGTGGGTCCGTTGCAAAGGTCAAAATTTGTATGCTCCGCATCAGGCAGATGCCGTCACCATATACGTGAAATATTCGTGGTGTGACGTAAAACAATAATCAATCAATCAATCAATCGAACAGAGTGCAAGGTACCGAAATCGTTTGTGAAATGATTATTAATTTTATATGCACTGTGTATATTACAACACAATTATATGAAGTGAGTTTCATAAGAATGTATGTCATGATTGAACTGATTTCTTTTTCGGTCATATTATTTGATTTTTCTATACCCAAATATAAAATTGAATTTCAATTTGTTTTAATGGGGCGCATTTATATATAATAATGTGGGTTTACATAAACAGATCCTGATGTTGTCAGAGAACTTCCTCCTAGAACTTCATGTCATTACAACAGCAGATAAAGCTTCTCATAATTATACATTTACTTGTAAGGCATATTACTTTGACAGCCTAGTGAAAGAATTAGAATTAAATTCAGGAAATCCAACTTATACTCTCACGAAGTTTTAGTTTCTGAAGTACTTGAGAATCATAAATCTGTCCTAAATGCGTTTGGTGTTGACACAAATAAACTTCCATATTTGTACTGCATTCCAAACAGGCACAAAAATCCTTACAAACAACGCTTTATCGCTGGTTCCTCGAAGTGTTCCACAAAATCTGTATCGATGCTACTTACAAAAATATTATGAGACATGAAATCTGGCCTTCATAGGTATTGTGAAACAGTATATTCCAGAAGGGGAATTAATCAAATGTGGATCCTTAAAGAATCAAAAGAGTTGTTATAACATTTAAAATCAAAAAGTTTCACTAAATTTCACTCCATCAAGTTTTTTTATTAGTTTATTTATTTTATTTTACATAAGGATCCCTCATCAGACATTAAAAGACAGATTAGCGGAAATTATCCAAAATTCATTTACTAGTAAAAACGGAAGCCGCAAATTCAAATATATAGTTAAAGGCCATGATAAAACTTACTTTGTTAGGGAAAATTCTGATTCCAAAAACAAATACACTGAAACAGATGTCATCCAGATGTTGAACTTTCTTATCGACAACAATTTTGTTTGGAGGAAATGTTTTTAACAAATTGTCGGCAATTCAATGGGTACTTACTGTACCCTGCTTCTGGCTGACATATTCCTTTACTCATATGAAGCTGAATTCATTCAGTCTGTGTTGTCGCAAGGAAAGAAACAATTGGCTCTTGGCTTCAATTTCACTTACAGATATATAGATGACTTGCTTTCAATTAATAATCCTTCATTCACGACTTACCTTAACATCATCTATCCAATTGAACTGGAGGTCAAAGAAGCCACAGAAAATAATGATTCTATTTGTATTTAGATATTACGTTGTCTTTCGATATTAATGGTCAATTGAACACCTCACTTCATGTTAAACGTGACGATTTCAATTTTGCTATCACAAACTTTGCTTTCCTAAGTAGCAACATTCCATCATCGCCCGCACACGGCGTATTCATATCTTAGTTAATATGTTATTCCAGAGCATGTTCCAATTACAATGACTTTGTTCTGAGGGCTAGGCGACTTTCAGATAAGACTAAAACGTCACTGAGGAAGTTCTATGGTCGTTACGAGACTCTTATTACTCAATATGATATCTCGTTATCCAGACTTTTAAATGATATTCTGGACAGACCGATTCCAATCATTTTACACAGATTTGACACCTTCTATACTAGAAGGTTACCTACTTTGATTTCTCCATATATAAATATATATGGAATTTACACGATTTGACTCGTTGTACTGGGTATATGTGACGGGTGTTTCTAGCAAGCAGGAAAAGCTAACTCTTACCCGGACACCTGATCTTACTCCATCATAGGGGTTCACATATGCTCTTCAAGAAGAAATTTTTCGTTCATTTTCACTGATTTCGTTTGTCCTCTGGTTTCATGATTTTCGGAATTATAGTTTGGTTTTATCCATCATCTTTACATTACAAAAATGAAATTAAGTAATTTTGGATCTATTTGTATCTTTTATTAATAGTTAAAATTTAACTTTTCTATTTCTTAGTGATTTGGATTACTTTCACATTTACTGGAATATAATATCATGGGAAATGCATTCCTTGAATGTTATCAAATTAAATTGGTTATTTACGTTCACATATGGTACATATTTCAAGCTGTCACTTATCAGTTTTACGAAGTAGGCATTGGAGGGATAATGTTTTGAGTTATCTGAGTTCAAAGACTTTCATTCCGGTGTTCTTATTCTTGTCATTTACTTGATTAAGAATTGATATCATTTAAATTCAGTATGTTGAACACACATAATTTGTAACCTTGTAACCTATTTAAGGAGGACTTCGTGCATGTAAATGATTTTGTACATGCAACTTATATAAAATGAATGAGAACATTTTTGAAGAGTTAACTTTTTGGATCATATTTAATTAGGACAACCATATATAATTGGAATTATTGCTTTTTGTATTTTAGAACTTTTTAAATTAAACATTTTCATCAATCTATGATATAATTCAGGCATTCAAACAAATAAATTTTGAATTTTTATGTGGACTTTATTTCTACTTGGGAACTAACAATGGAGAGAGAGAGAGAGAGACATATTCATTACAACCGGTCCTCGGTTTGACTATCTTATCCAAAAGACAAGAACGCCTTTGGCCACGAGACCAGCTGAGCCACACCGGCTTTAAAATACATAGTGCATGTCTATAGAATGACTAAAATGTTAAAATCACATCCTTTACATCCAACAGACAGAGATGCAAAATTAAGAGATGAAAATAGTTCCACATGCTTTCTGATCAATAAGAGATGTATGTTATAAGTCTTTAAGGAATACAATAATGATGACAGATAGGAGAATGGGGTCTTGACGACATCCACCTATTACACGTCGCTGCTTTTAATGACATGATTAACTGAAGAACCAAAGACATCCAGAAATTGGGGTTATTTCGGAAAAATCATAATCAATTATAAACTGATTGTACGTATCGTCGCTCATCATTCTGTAAATCTTTCTTGTTAAAATCGATAACATGCAAGGAAAGTTTGATCAACTTCGTTATCTTATGTGAAAGCCGTTGATAATTAAAATATTCTTCTTTGATATCAAATATGTATAGTGAAATCAGATCTCATCAGATGCAAATGGTAGACATATCTCTTATTAAGAATGTTATTTTCCTGGTTTCAGTGCTAAATGATGCAGATTCTTTGCAGTTTATGCAAAATATTTACTGTAGCAGTCTTGGTATATTGGTTAAGCGCTTGGTGTGCAGCGTTGACGATCCAGGTTTTATTCCCGTTCTGTGCCACTGTGTTAAGAAGGTTGGTATCCTTCTGCTTCCATGTCGTGATATAACTGAAAAATTGTTGAAAGCGACGTTAAACACTAATTCACTGGTTCATGAATTCATGAATTGTTATCAACATAATGTTTTTCTTATTTTATTTTTAGATGGATTTTTGATACAAATTTTGATTAAAATTTGGACTTGATTCCAACCTAATGAATAATATTGGGATCATAGATATAAGTAATGTTACTTTGATTGATAAAACCATCACTTAAGTAAATAAAAACAAACAAGCAACCCCCCCCCCACAAAAAAAAAAAAAAAAAAAAAAAAAAAGAAAAAGAAAAAAAGAAAATTCAAACCACACAAAATCAGAAGGAAAATAAAATCAAAAATACAGATATAAATGAATGAATATATAAATAAATAAATATATATATATATTTAAAGTCGAAAGAATAGGTCTTATCTCTGAGTACCTCTCAATATTCTGGACAACAAGTTATATTATTAAACCCTCGTTTCGACCATAGAACGTCCTTAGTGACGGTGTATACCTACTACATTTATATTTCTGGTTTAGCAGTGTATCTTTGCATAGCTTTTTGCTTTGCTTTTTCCCCATAGATAATTAATCGTTATTTGAACCTACTTAGGCAAAATGTCGTAATTAATTAATTAATTAATTAATATATATATATATATATATATATATATATATATATATATATATATATATATATATATATATATATATATATATATATATATATATATAAGAAAAATTCGAAGAAGACCTCCAAATGGGAAGTCCGGTGTTATATAGTAGTTTTTCCCCCTAGCCATCCCCCCCGGAAAAATGACTATATAGTTAGTTTTCCCCCCGAAAAATGGCTATATAGTAGTTTTTTCACCGTTGAAAATTTGGCTATATAGCCATTTTCCCTGCTCTAATAGCCATTTTTCCCCGGGGAAAAACTACTATATAGTAGATTTTCCCCCAATGTGAAATTCCGGATTTTCTTTTCACACATACATGTAAGTAAATCCAGCTTGTTACATTGTTAACAATAAATAGATTTCTATTTAAAATAGAGATATCTCAACTTTTTACATTGAGATATATCCAATAAATTTAGAGATATCTCATTTTCGTAAGTAGAAATGTCTTCAATTTAATTTCTTTTCCAAATACAAATGCATATATTTAGAACAAAGATTTATCAACTAGAATTTTATTCGAGATATCTTTATTTGATCCGAGAAATCTATATATATACAAATGGAAAAAAGAAAAAAAAATTATTTTTTTTTTGCCCCCAGAATGAAATTCGGGGGCATCTAGTTTTTGACCTGTCTGTGACTCTTATCCTGTGGCAAAAACCTTAACTATATCGTTTGTACCAAGAGGTACAAGGATTTGAAACTCCACATATAATTTTCTTGTGATAAGACCTTTTATTTGGGACCATGATTTTTAACTAGTGACTTTGACCTTGATGTTCTACGTTTTCAAAAACGTAAACTTTGGCTGTATGTTTTGTACCAAAAGGAGAAATGGGTTTTGAACTTCATATATAGATTACTTGTGATAAGATCTTTGATTTGGTCCCATGACCTGACCTATTGACCTTGACCTTGAAGCGTGACCTACTTTTCAAAAACTTTAACCTTCACTGTATCTTCTACACAAAAGGGTGCAGAGCTTTGAATCTTAGCATATAGATACTTTAAGATGAAACCTTTCATACTTTGCGTAAGGGACAAGGAAATCACATTCTTGTGATCATTATTTACAACATCTGTGACTAGACAAGCCCTGTCGTAGATTGCAAATCGTGGACACCTGGGTGGAATTCCCTTCTGTTATTTTCATTTTCATCATGTACTCTGTACATGATGAGCGATATTGTGATATATATAATGCATCAGTCTTAATTTATTTAGGAGTTGAATGTTCAAGGAATTCTTGCACGTTCATTTCTAATATTTGTCATTGGAACATTTAGATTGATAAATTTCTATTTTACTTATGATGTATTACGAAAAGTTGCCTGGGATCGAATCTTGAGTCACAGCCTGACGTCATGAGTGGCATCTATACGCAAGTAAAACGACAATTTTTACAATGAAATAATAGAAGGAAATAGCATACATTGGTAAATATATAAAAAAGAAAGACATGTAAATAAATAAATAAAACAAAAATAAATACACGCACAAACAAAACACTTAACAATATATAGAAAACCATTAATTATAGCACCATCGGTTTGATCCACAGGCTATTACTATAGTACATTTGTATTTCAAATGTTATCTGACTGATACAGAAGAAATGTGTGTAATTTCCAAAGCGATACGTAAGGGGGGAAAAACTACTATGGGGGAAAGACTACTATATAGTAGTCTTTCCGCAATGGGGAAAAACTACTATATAGCCATTTTTCCGGGGGGGGGGAACTACTATGGGGGAAAAACTACTATATAACACCGGTACATAAAAAAGTAAAGGAACACAAACACTCTGTATTGCAAATTTTCGGCCTCACGACCTTTATCAAGCAATTTTTCAGATGACAAATACAAAGCTAAGTAAAATCCATGTTTACGTTTCAAAGACACATAAGCTTCTAAACCAAGATAAACACATATGTCAAAGTATCAAAATGATTTAGAGAGAAGTCTTAAAAAGTTGGGTTTTTGTTTCATTGCCATTTCATTTTCTTTACGTGTATTCGGACCTTATCAGAATCTTCTGCATATCTCTGTGTTATTTCTTTCACTTCAATAGGTTGGTTGTTTTGAATCCTGATTAGAAAAAATCTGATCTTTGTTAACTTTATGATCTATACTGGATTGTATGAAAAAGACAAGTTTGATGCCCTAATTAAAGTATCAGCTTACACCAAAGATCTTTTGTTCAAAAATTTCAAAGAATTTATTCTCGTCCATTAAGAAGTTGACCAGTTAGAATTTCTGAATTAATGTTTTATACATTTTATGAAGGGGATTTCACTCCTCAAATTCTCCCAAAATTAGATTATTCAAAATTTATACCCACTATCGTGTCAAAAAAGCTTGTGAAATTCAAAAGCATATTTTGCTTATTACGTATCATCTACTTTAGAAAGGTGAACAATGTCTTCAGGTGACCGATATACGACCATTTAGGCCTTTTCGAAATAACGCGAAAGTTTTGCGAAGTAATGCCAAAATGTCATGATATAACGCGAAAGTTTCGCGAAGTTTTTGTTCTAGCAAAGTGAGTCCTATAGGCTATAGTAATGTACACTTCGATGCATTCTGTAATAAAGAATAATTGTGACTGACTACAATTAATATCTATTTACCATGATCACGAGCTTAAAAGTTGACTAACAACCGGTGGATCGATTTAAAATTGGGAAAGAAATAAACTTCAAATTGCGAACCAGAAACAAGAAAATCACGATTGCCTTTGAATATACGAATAAATTATGTTTATCCCTCACATAGGTTAATTTAGCAAATTTGGTATTAGGTGTTCTTCTTTGGATATCAGTGTCAGCAGAAAACTTTTTTCTCACTACCTAATTGCTTGATATTCTTATTTGTAACCCAAGATCTGTGACTATCTCCACTAACTAAAATCCTTAAACGTCTTAGAGCTTTCTTCTCTCAAATATCATCATTACCGTTGATGTGGCAATTGATGGGTGTCATTTATTATGTCAAGAATCTTGACTACAAATGTGACAGGTTAAATAAACCATCCAAAAGAACCATTGAACTATATCCGACAGATCTTAGAATTCAATCATTTAACAGACAGAAACCAGAACTGAGATCAGACGAGAACCACGTAATATTAGTTATAAGCTTATCATCAGCCGACATTTTAGTGCTTCAGCTCTGACTCGAAGACTCGAAATGTACTTTGATGAAAGTATAAAATAATTATGGAATATACGAGTGTCTACTTCATGCATAGCTCTGTCCGTAGATGTTTTGGTTTTGATTTTATGTTCGTGTCAATGTAATAAACATTTTGTTCTTCAAATATTTAAGATTACCGCAGCTTCGGCTTTGAACATCATTGGAACATAAACTGTCGAAATGTTCATATTGTGCAATAAATTAATACACTTATCTATGTTCTGGTAGGAATTTATAAACATTAGTTAAAATAAGTAAGATCGAGTCAGTCAATACACGGATTATAAAATGAAGTTAAAATCTGCGCCCAGATAGCTTAAAAATTTCCTGTAATACAGCTTTCATGGTTGTTAATTCCACAATGAGACTGTGTACCCATAAAAGCCCCGTCAAATTTGAGTTTATGATATCAATATCACCCTAATACAATATGAAATACGAGGATCATAGTATTTCAGTTAATATACGTGGCGACTTTGGTCATGCAGCTATATCATTTTCCTTTGTTTCCATTAATACTTTTGATTACTTACAGAATTGAAAAATCAGATATCATGTGCATTGACGTATGTCAATATTTATCTTCAACACATGTAGGTAGGCAACTACATTCTCGTAATGTGCTTCTTGCTTAATCGTTTCAGTTGATGCGATGAAAGACTACTATATGCAGTACAAATTTTGTAACGCTATAACTGATAGCTGGAAAGTAGGATTTCTGGTTTTATAAAAATGTCCTTAATCTTTTTAAGATGATTTGTTTTTCTCGTAGAAGTGATGAATGGGTAGAGTAATGGTTTTATCATAAAGTTTCCATTCCTCAATTTTAACATTGTCTTACGTCACTTTTTCTGCCACTGGTTTTTTTAAGTTTGCTATTCAAATATATATACTTTATTAGAATTCCAATCATGCGGTCATGAGCATTACTGAAGAGACATAAATTGTCAGTATACGCATCTGGTGCACAAAATTAATACATATATATGTTCGAAAATTTATTGTGACCACTAGGCCGGTGTTCGTGCTAGACGACTGATAGTCCTCGAGGGCATCATAAGGCTTTCGCACTGACGTGAAATATATACTATAAATTTTCAGACATAAAATTTTGTAAATTACTCTAAAACTGAGGATGTCTCCTTCGTGTATAATTCTGTCCTTACATTGAGTCTTTGGCTGACTTTTCGGATACTTTGGTTTTAACTCTGCTTTTTAAAAATTTATATATTATGAGAATTCCAATCATTCGGCCATGACTGAAAAGACTTAAATTGTCGAAATGTGCATCTAGTGCCCAAGATTATAACGTATATATGTTCTAATATCAGAGACATATTTATTTGTATTTAACTATCCAGTGAGGTTATCACAATGAAAAATAGCGTAATATGGTAGGATGAATTGTACTATCCTGCAATACCGCTTGCATGTCTATATTGGAGGAATAATCGTTAGATACTGAGAGAGATGTTAGATATTCAAGCATATTTTCACATAATCTACATTCATGTGCGAGGACTCGAGAAATTTCTCGCATTGGATTTGGAGATAAGTATTGCCTGTTGACGAAACTAAATCTTCCAGATACGAAGACGCCCTTTATTATTTTTATCCAGTTTTTTCTGTTTAATGAATACTGTATGACGCCGATATCTTGTCATATTTTAATCAATTTGCATCGAATTTTATGCGGGTTTCGTGACTTAATTTTACCTTTTTCTTTTCTTTTCTTATTCTATTGACTATTTTCTCTTCACTTTACCCCCTCGTGGTTCGTCAACCTTACCGATATGTTGTTTGCGACATGAAACAATGAGTAGATAATTACGATTGAATGATTGCTTGATTATTGTTTTATGTCACTCCACGATTATTCCGCATCTGCTTGATGTATCGCACAGAAATTTATATCTTTACAACGGACCCTCTCGAATCAGTGAACCTCGGCTTTTACTGTTTTATCCGAAAAACAGGGTACTGGTGCACCCATGGCGGGCCTTCAGGTCTCAATTTAGTGGGAGGTAGGCAATTCGATTTAGGAAAATTCGACTCAGTTTAATAAGTTTCGGGCTTTAGACTAGTTGCAGTTTCGAACACTTATTGTTGGGGATTAGAAATTAACATAAAAATATGAAACAGCCGTTAGACTGCGTATATGTTGCCAACGGGCAGGCAATATATCTAGATTAGAATCAACGATTTTGAAATCCATTTTATGAATATTCCCGTGGAACTTATAATTTTCAGTATTGATTTTACATTAATAAATGAAGGTATCTCACAAGTTTAAACTAATAGTTCTACTGTGACACAGGTTTATAAATATATTGTGATACAGTGTAATTTTGTTTCAGGTATGCCGCTATCAAATCCAGATCAGTTATAACTTTTTATTTATGTACTACCCTTAATCCCAACTTCATAATTCATTAATACTGCAATGAGCATAGGAAATGTATTTTTTTAAGTTTCTGTCAGAGGTGTATACTCGAATTTAGTATAGATCGGTATTACCAATATTTATTACATTCAGCATTTATGCAATTGTGTTCATGTAATTTTTCTATACTTCTCTGCCAAATGATTAAATAAAAGCTTAATTCTTGTCTGTCATACGGTGGTTAAAGACAAACCTTTGAACTTCAGAAAACTGGATGTTTCTCCAGCCAACCATACAAATTCTAGACTACTACTGAGTCATATTCTCCTCCAGATACAATATATAATGCCATAATTTCCTCCCGATGCACTATATAATGCCATTATTTCCTCCAGATGCACTATATAATGTCATAATCTCCTTCAGATACACTATATAATGCCATAATTTCCTCAAGATGCACTATATAATGCCATAATTTCCTCCAGATACACTCTATGTATCTGCAACATAACAGGAAAGTTTTATCAGTTGATTGGTTCTAAAGGGCACTACATGAGCTTCCCTCATAGCAAACCTGTTTTTGTTTCGTTAGGAGAGAGATTTCACTCTTCAATCTGGCATAAATTATAAAATTCTTTAGACTTTATTGAAAGGTTAACTGACACATCTGGAAGATATATTTACAATGAATTTAAAAGAAACATTTGCGACATTTATTTACCTGAATTGCAGTTAAACTGAGTCAATATATCTAAAAAGGAAACAGCTTCCTCGAACATATACTTTACAATTATTGACAATAACGTATATACTAGCACTCCTGGGTGACGACTTTGAATCTCCTATTGTAAATTTGCCTTGATTACATGACGATTTCTATAAAGTCCCTTTATATGGTTTGCATATATTCACAAGTAAAATGTTGTAGTTTTCAATGAGGAACATCATTATAGAGGACAAAATAGAAATTTTTGCTATCACGGACACTAGTAAAACACCTGGTGTCAGGTGCCAATGAGAAGCAAGCATCCCCTGCTTTCTTGTCATACACATCGTGATTTGTCACGATAGCTTAAGTCATATTAAGTTTTAACGGTATAATTTTAGTCAAAATCCGTAGACTGTCATGATAAGTAAACTGGTGTGATATTATGTTATCACAATACAAACGGTTTAGAAAGACTACAATCAAATAAGAAAGTCACAATGTCAGATAATGATTTCTGATAAGAGCAAATATGGTGTTTATAGCGACATTGTGGAATATAGGCTTCAAGCGTGTTTTTGTATTCTTGTCTCGGTAATAAAATAACCACACACCGAAGAGGCTCTAGAAAATCGGATCAGTTAGACATACATGTAGAGACACCATTTGCAGGTTATGAAGGAATAATACTGCACGTATACAGAAACAGTAGGAAAATTAAAATCGTCACGTTTGCCATAAAGTGAAGTTGTTAGTTTATCGTCTTGGTCAATATTTACTTGAAAGGAAAAAAGAAAAGTTCCTGACTCAACACGGATATATACAGTAAAAGATAAGTAGAAGATCTATGTTCGAAGTGCAGGGTCCAGAGAGGTGATTCTTTGTTGGATTTGTTAGCTTTACTCAGTTGAAAATCCGGAAGATATATTTCTTTAATGTATTTTGCAATCTCCGGATTATCGATAATAAGTATATCATCCAGATATTCTTATCATTAAGTTCGAGACGTTTAGATTTCAGAAGTTAGGAGAATCAAGATTAGGTCTACTGGTGATAAAATACGAATAAGTCTGTATCAGGATGAATTATGGCTTTCGTTGATATCATTAATTTAATTAAATTAATTAAAACTGTCAGTTTTCTGCATCCTGTCACTAAATGGGTCACAAATAAGGCTATATTCATTTTTTTTCATTTTTACATTGGTTGCTATAAAAATTTTAGTATATTGGAAAAATTATCTTTTCCACAAAGGATAAGATGTAGAAAAAAGTCAGAGAACTGTGAGGTGAGTGGAGAATTAAGTTTATAATTTACTAACGACGATGATATTCCAAAATTTAAAGCTTACGCTGACTTTATATCAGCAAACGTTTACAGTATCATATTGAATGCTTTCCCGTCGAATTACGCAGTAGTACATCGGTAAATCCATTAATTGTCACTGAGGAAGTTCTATGGTCGATATAGGGATCTAGTACAATTTCAGATTCCTCTTTCAAGAATGTTAACCGATATTTTGGGATCTGGCCATACAAACTAACCATCTTAACTTTTAAATATACTTGGCATAATACGTATATATACAGGCATTTGTTCACTTGCATTTCAGATGCCGGTGTAATAGAGTGAGCCTTCCCCCATAGCCAGACTTCCCCCGGCGGTCCTACTCCCTTGAGGGAAGACTCACTCTAGAGCCAGTCTTCCCCTCTGCATAATTTTAAGTAGTGTTTCTCCCCCCCCCCCCCTTCCCCTTAGGGAGTAAGATTCACTCTAGAGCCAGTTTTCCCCTGCCTAATTTTGAGTAAGAATCAATTCCCATATGATGATATTACTGTAGTGAAACCCTATGGATCAGCTTCCCCTCCTTAATTCAAGTCTCTTTCCGTCCTAATCGGTGCCTCAGCCGCATTATAATTAAGCTTTTATGTGATGTCTTTTTGTGTCCGTATCTTTGCTTGCTTGCCAATGGCGGATTTTGTAATAAGGCTTGCCTATGGCGGATTTTGTCATACGACTGAGTCAGATGTCTTTTTCCTTTCTATCGTAGCGATCTATATTTGATTGATAGCTCCAGCAATCAGTTACTGGTAACCATGTCTTGCTCTCCGTCATTTTACTTCAAAAGTAAATATGTGAATCAAAGTGTTTATGAAATTCAATGTGTTGAAAATGCCATCAACATATACGTAACCTATAAAGGTAACGCTGTAGCAGGCAGGACAACGCGAAGCCTAATGTTGCTAGGTTTTGTTTTTACTTTCTGACTCAAAACAACATCTCAGGTCTTGATTGACCACCATACAGCCAAGAATTGTCCATAATCGAGCATTTGTGGGACAAGCGGGACAGAATGTTTAGGAAGCGCGAAAGTACCACATAACGTCGCTCAAATCAGATAGATCCTTGTTGACTAGTGGAACAATACCCCGTTATTGTAATAAACACCTTGATGGGGTAAATGTTGAGGAAAATCTCATATTCTTCTCACCGCAGCCATTGGTGGACACACGCTATTGATTTAAGTGAGGAAACGGCGTAGGGAACTCTTGTTTTAACGCTATTCACACAAACGCCGTCTATGATTGGACAAGAAAAATTATTATAATAAAAATATTCAGTAATATAAATATTCAGTAGTGATGAAATACTCGACAGACCAAAACAGTGAACTAACCATCAACGAACCAAGTAAAATAATCAAACTTGTGTATCTTTTTTTTTTTTTTTTTGCTAATAAAGTATTCACTGTTGTCAAAGTAATTTTTGATATCTACTAGAACTGTATTAAAGGAATAAATACCCCACCGCTGCATCAACACTAATTTTGCAACCAGTTATACCTAGAGTATTGGCTGTGGATTACACTGGAAGACAGAAATTATGTGAATTGACCTTTGATACATGATCTTAACTTCAAGGTCAAAATCATAGGATTATAATTAAATGAGTAAAGTATCAGGATACAAAAATTCAATGTTATGATACAGACACAATTTTGACCATGGCACGCACTGTTACTTTGACTTATATACAACCTTGGGTAAGTCAATAGAAAAAGTAGTTACCACCCGGACACGAATTTGTGAACTTGATCGTACAGATACCGGTATTAAACCTTGGATTAAGGTCATAGCATACAATTTGGTCAAGGACAACAACTGTGTGTAAATTTACCGAAATCCAAGTTATCATTGTTAAAGTTTGGCTCTGCCACGGATATCGACTATGTGTGTACTGTACAGTTGACCTACGAGATAAGACATTGGTTAGATTATATATCGAGATATATCCTTGAGTCATTGATAATAATTGTGTAAAGTGTTGAATGAAAAATGTAAAATTACAAGCACGAATTTTGATAATATGTGCAATGTGACATTGACCTTATTAAATGTCATGACACATTCTTGGGCCATGGATAACAAATGCAGGAAGTATAATTATTTTGCAAGATAGCATAAAGAAGCTACTCGACTCGATTTGAACAGTTCAGCAGACAGACCAAAGATACAGACAGACGGACATACGGATAGGTGAACAGACAGACTGTGTTTCTTAACTTGTATAAGATTCCTATATACTCATCTCAAACTTTTTTGCAGATGTATAATAAATAGCATTGGTAAATGCAAATGTGGTCCACTGACCACTATCGTCTCCAGACCACATGTTTGATCTTGATATCTAACTCATATTAATTAACTGTATTGATCAAGGTTTAATTTTTTTAAAAAGTAGGCCAAACTCCAAGGTCATCGACCTTGGTGTCCTTTTAAAGGGCTTTATTTGTTGAGTTTGTATGCCAAATATGAAATCTCTGTTTCTCATGGTTCAAAGGTTATGGCAAAGGTTAAACACTATAACACCGGAATTTCAGTTAAACAACATTTTATGCCTTGAATAGGAAAATTTGACTTCGTGTTCATGTCTTCTTCATGTGTTTATACGTGTATATTTATGTATTTACTTCCTTGAATTGAAAAAGTGTTGCAGACGGGTGTTGTATGCAACCAGGGGACGCTTACTCCTCCCGAGCACCTGGTCTCACTTCGATTTTATTGGGGTTCGCATTTGTCTGAATATGACACTATACACGATATTGTCCTTTTATTCCATGGACTATGAGATATGGTTTACCCTTCGGTACTCCTGCGCTTTTTACTCGAATAGGATATTTTTGCTTTACTGCCAATCCTTAGCATCAACAAAAATGTTACATCGGTGAGAGGCAGCAACAAAAGTCTCTGTGTAGTATTACTGTCAATAAGATTCATTCTGCTTCGTTTTCCTGGAAAATGTAAAAATTAAAGTAATAAATTCCAGTTCTAGATACACTCAGATATATTGATTATGCTTGGGAATAATAATTTGAAATCAGACTAAGATAATTGAAGTAACATTAAAAACAATCTCAGACACAAGAATGGCACCTATCATATTTCCTACACCAGCTTGATTAGTGAAATTGGAAACTTTTCTATAGACAATCCTTCGGTATTATACCAATCACAAATATAAAAAATAAATTCATTTTGTAATTTCATATATATATATATATATATATATATATATATATATATATATATATATATATATATATATATATATATATATATATATATATATATATATATATATATATATATATATATATATGGGTGTGTGTGTGTGTGTGTATGTGTGTGTGTGTTTATTCTCAGGCAAGTACTGTATAGAATGTGTTTAAGTAATGATTTGTCATTTATTCATCCATAACTTAATAAAAAGTGTATATTCATGATTATCTTAAAATACAGACACTAATAAAATGCAGTCCTAACACAAACAAATAAAAGCACATCAAATGAAAAATACAAGATACTTCTGATTTAAATTTAAAGAATTCACAATCAACGACAAAACTGATGCAAGAATTATATGTTGCCTAAGATGACTAGACATTCCCTGCTGGTTGGACACGCTTGCTATTTACGAAACAACAATCCCGTTTGGGAATAAATTCTAAATCGGGTACATAAAATATGTACAGAAAGTAAAAAACGAAGAAGTACCGAAGGGTAAACCATATCTCATAGTCTATGGAATAAAAGGACAATATTATGTATAGTGTCATATTCAGACAAATGCGAACCCCGATAAAGTCGAGGTGAGACCAGGTACCCGAGAGGAGTAAGCGTCCTCTGGTTGCATGCCACACTCGTCGCAAAAGTCCTGCAACAACTTTTCAAGTATAGGAAGTAAATACATAAATATAAACGCATGAACATATGAAGGCGACAAGAACACGCGGTCAAATTTTACTATTCAAGGCATGAAATGTTGTTAAACTGAAATTCCGGCATCGGAAATGCACGTGAGCAAATGCCTGTATACATACGTATTTTGTCAAATCAAGCATAGTCAAAACGTTAAGATGGTTAGTCTGTATGGTCAGGTCCCACAATATATTAACATATTAACATTCTTGAAAGAGGAATCTGAAATTGTACTAGATCCCTATATCGACCATAGAACTTCCTCAGTGACAATTACATTGATTTACCGATGTACTACTGCGTAATTCGACGGGAAAGCATTCAATATGATACTGTAAACGTTTGCTGATATAAAGTCAGCGTAAGCTTTAAATTTTAGAATATCATCGTCGTTAGTAAATTATAAACTTAATTTTCCACTCACCTCACAGTTCTCTGACTTTTTTCTACATCTTATCCTTTGTGAAAAAGATAATTTTTCCAATATACTAAAATTTTGATAGCAACCACAATTTCAAACATTTTTCAATATAACTTTGTGAGAGTAGTTTCGTGGCAAAAAGCCTCGCTCTCAATATGAAATGTTCGTATTTAGAGTATGCCATAGCATAGCGTATTAGTTGTGAAATGAAGACGCCATATGCGGGAGTGGAAGGTATGTTGCTACAAATCATATTTTCGGGATGTAATATAAAATCATACATATGGAATTGTGATAAAATACTCCAACATTTCATTCAAATAGTCAAACTAATTAGGAGATACACGTACAGTGTTTGATTGTTTCCGAAAGGTAGACCTTTTGGAGCCATGAAAACGGTGGTTTCCAACGGTGTAACCACGGTATACCTGTCGGAAACAATCACACAGTACGTTTATCCCCATACTAATTTATTGTAATCCAAATATTTTTTTCTCTTTGAAATTGCCCCCAATTCCTCGATGCTAAGGACGGATAGCGCCATGTTTAAAATTCTTCCGAGAAACGAATTAATGTTTAGAGCACTGACATATGAAGTTACATATTCTTAAAATTTTATGATTAAATTATTAATCACAAATTGATTCATACATGAGTGAATTGACATCGTATCGTTTACAGCTGAACAGGCAGTTTTGCTGCGGTGCGGCGAGATGAAAGGACATGCTCATGACGCTGGAAAGCATGTTGCATGGTGGTATGTCATGTACGTTGTCAGTTTTGTTGGTTCAACTTGATTGTAATAATTGTGCGCGTGAATGGTAGAACTTGCAAATCGTTCTTGATACGAGACTCAAGATGGACGTTAAGAGCACTGAACGAAGTTGTTACAGACAGTATTTTTGATAATTGAAGTCAGGGGCAATGTGGACAGAGAGTACGTACAATGTAGTAATACATTTGAGGACGGTATGTCGTGGTTATACATGTCTGAACGCTAACGTGTGGGCCAATCAGAATTGTCAAAACAAACAAATAAATTAGAATTAATTTTACTTATTGTGACTACAATTATACCGTAACTATTTTATTTGACTACGAATTATACTAGCGCGCACCATCCTATGACATCACAGCGAGTATGACAGGTCAGCAGGGTACGACAGGTCAGCAGGGTATGACAGGTCAGCAGGGTACGACAGGTCAGCAGGGTATGACAGGTCAGCAGGGTATGCTTATTTCTATGTTGATTTGAATTCACCTGATTCAACCGTCAAATGGTTCATGATAGAAAATATCATTATTTTATCTTGTATAATATACTTCCATTTTGACTACCGCTCAGCATCTTAGTATTTGATTCATTTGTTATTATGGTATGGGATTTAAGGTGTTTTTGTGGTACGTAGTCTAAACTTACGTAGTCTAAAAATGACGGAACAGAGAGGCAAAGAATATTAGCCAAATGGACGAACAAATACACGCAAACCAAACAGCATCTACTTAGGAGAATACGTGAACCCGAAAAAGGGGGGTAACTGCAAGTCCTAAGCCTCGTACCAAACACAGAACTTTTTCAATAAAGATGTAGACTGCCACTTACTTATCCAGGGTTGAGTAGTCACTGTGCTTAAGAATAACGTTTATGTTATCTGAACTCGCTCTAGCGCAACGTATTAACTGAGATATGATTATACCATAATCAAGAGATTAAAAAAAATAGTGTAATACTTGCTAAGCATCATGTTGAAATTAAAATTGTCATGTGTGTCAGAATGTGGATTAGGATTATTGATTGAATGAAGGCATCTATACATCTGTATGTAAAGATGTCACAAAGGGTTTATTGCTTCTTGGAAGAGCAAACACTGAATGAATTCAACTTCGCGAGTAAAAGACATGTCAGCGAAGAATAGGGTAAAAATGATGTTCAATAGATTGATTGATTGATTGGTTATTGTTTTACGTCACTCCACGATTATTTCACGTATATGGTGACGGCATCTGCCTAATGCATTGCATACAAATTTAGACCTTTGCAACGGACCCACCCGAAGCAATGAGGAATCTTTTACGTGCAACACCTTCGGTGACACGGAGCCTCGTTTTTTACTGTATTATCCGAAAGACAGAACATCAGTGTGACCAGGGCGGGAGTCGAATCCGGGAATTCTCGATCACGAGCCGAGCACCTTATCCACTAGTCCATACCGGTTTATGTGCAATGGAGTGTCGACATTGTATTTCAAAACGCTTCCTTGAAGCACCACAAAATGTTATCAATCATAAAATTAAGCATCTTATGACATCTGTTTCAATGTATTTTATAAAAATCAGATGTTTCAAAAAAAAGAAGAAGAAGAAGAAGCTTTATCATATATAAGAAAGTTAATTCCGTATATAATTTCATCTACATTTTAACGTATTAATATAACGCTAATTCTTCTTACGTTAGACTAAATACAAAATATTCCGTGGCGCGACTAACACATGCTGCTATTCAAATATGTCAGTGTTTCAAACTTTAGATTCAACAGACGTCTGAATTACTTTTGTAATCTACAATAAACGTTTTCAACAGATTTATTTACCTCAGCGTCATCTTTTTTCCATTTCCAATTTATTTTGAACAATCAAGTAGTTGTGATAAATTGGATGCGATACACATAGGCATTTTGGTATAATAGTCATCATTTGCGCCTCGTTAATGAACAAACTTTTAGTTTAGTTTAGTTTTTTATTTCCTTAAGCCATTGGCTCATAGGCATAACATATGTACATTATATACAAATGAACAGGATAGGTCACATAGTGAAAAGACTATAAGAAGGTAGGGGGTCTTAACAATAACAGTACAGATATCAGACAATCATATAAACTTACATGAACATGGAGAGCGATATCACACAGAATTTCTCATTTTACATGCTAAATAGAGATATTTACCTAAACCACATATTTCTTTAACATTGTTTACACTCAATAATTGTACAAGCTTAAAGACACTAGGTTTACAGTAATAATATTTCTTAATGTATTTTGACCTAATGGTGGAATAATGGGGGCACACAAGTATAAAATGATATTCATCTACATCGTTAGAATTACATAACGTACATTTTCTATTAAATCTAGTTTCATTTGAATATCTTCCTTGTTCTACTCTGAGATTATGTGATACCATTCTGAAACGTGATACATATTTTTTGTATAATTCCGGTATAGGTTTACGTAAATAATATTGTAATGTACAGTTGTCTATTAAATGTTGGTACAAAAATCCCTTAGAAGATCTAGCTATTTCTGCTAACAAAGATTGCTTAAACATATCATTCATTCTCTGCTCAATAGTACTTATAATATATCTATCAGAATAAAATTCATCCCAAAGATAATATAAGCCCATATTCGATAACTCAGTTTTGATGTTCGCAATCCATTCATCATTGTTGGCTAATAACTCTTCATAACAAGCATTCAATATACAATTCTCTGATTTTCTTAACTTTAACCAGTATTTAAATATTTTTAACTTTCTATTCATACAAAGAGGAAATCGCCCTAACTCACAATAAACTAAATTGTTACAAGTAGACTTTTTAACACCCAGCATTATTTTTAGAAACATCAAGTGAACTTTTTCAACATCCAGCGCTTTATGAAATCCCCAAATTTCAGATCCATAATTCAAAATGCTACTAACATAGGTATCAAAAATGGAACATTTGGTCTCAATATTGAAATTAAAATTCTTTAAGGCACTTGAGATTGCAAATAAAGCTTTTCGTCCTTGTTGCGCAGTATGTTTCTGAGTTTGTAAAAATTTTCCATTATAATTGAGTAAGATTCCCAAGTAGTTAAATTGATCCACATTATCTACCCTTTTACCATCATACGTCCAGAATTCGTTATCTTTAAGTTTCTTACCATTCCTAAATACTAATACCTTTGTTTTCTCTATGTTAACTGTTAAATTCCATTTTTTTGTATATTCAAGAAGAGAGTTTAACATTGTTTGTAAACCATCACATGTTTCCGAAATTATCACTGTATCATCTGCATACATCAAAAGAAATACATTAATTAGTTGAATATCAATAGATGGACAGTTTTCTTTCAAAAAATACATTTCAAAGTCATTGATATACAAGGAAAATAAAATCGGGGACATTACCTCCCCTTGTAATAAACCGGAACTACTGTTGAAGTAATCTGTTAACTGACCATTATGTTTAACACACACTTTTATCTGACTATACAATGATCTTATCACAGAAAACATTTTACCTGTTACACCTTGTTTAATTAATTTTGACCACAGACTACATCTATCAATAAAATCAAAAGCCTTCTGATAGTCTATAAAGCAGCAGTATAATTTTTTCTTTCTCTTCAATGTACGACTAACTAATGACTGAAGGACGAATATGGCATCAACAGTACTTAAGCCAGGCTTGAACCCAAATTGAGCGTCAGTAATTATGTTATGTTCTTTATCCCACTGCAGCAACCTTTTATTCAAAATTGATGTAAATAATTTCCCTAAACAGCTTACTATAGTTATCCCCCTATAATTATTTGGATCATTACAGTCTCCTTTTTTAAAAACTGGAACAATACAGCCTTTAGACCAAGCAGTAGGGAAAAATCCTGATTTAAGTATTGCATTAAACATTTTATGCAAGCTCGGAGATAACAGGTCTTTACACTTAATAAAAATTTCATTAATGACCAGATCCTCAGCACAGCTTTTGTTTATATTAAGACTTCTAATTGCATTTTCAATTTCTCTCAAAGATATTTCGGCATCTAATTCTTCATAAACAGCTGACTGTATCGAATCAAAATCATTGTCATTCTCTGTATCTGTTTGTGTAGTGGGCGCAGATAAATTATGAAAATGTTTTAAAAACTGGTCGGAGGAAATATTCGACCTAGAAACATTAGCCTTTCGTTTACTGAAGTATTTATAAAATTGTTTTGGATTTTCCCTCCGTAAATACTCCATCATGTCACCCTCATGTCTCTCATATTGACGTTTGAGTTTGAAAACCAATTTTTTATACAAAGATTTTTTGGAAACTAAATTTTCAAGATTTTCATTCGATTTACAGTCATTGAAATCATGTACAGCAGCCTTGTATTCCGCATGTCTCAATTTACACTGATCGTTAAACCATGGTTTGTCTTTTTGAACAATATTGGTATGTTTCTTTCCATTTACAGGTATAGGGATATGTTCACTTCCATTACAATATGGTAAAACAATTTGTGTTAAAGTATCACTGAAATTATCAACACACATATTCATATGGTATTCGTTCTCAATATTCACATCTACTAAATTATTGATTTGTTCAAACTGATCTCTCAGTAGATTACAAATAGTCTCGGTGTTTTCCTCTATCCACCTCACTGATTTGGCTTTAGTTCTACCTACGTCAGTAGAGTAATTAGACAAATTTCCAAATACACGGTCCACTGACAGAGTGAAACATACAGGTGCGTGGTCTGAAAAAGTGTTGAATTGACCAGAACTAAAATCTATAACACTGTCCATCCGGGTGTTTTCTACCAAAAGATAATCAATCATACTCATTCCGTTCGGGCCAAAGAATGTAACAGAGCCCTTCGGGTCTTTATAATGCCTACCATTCAAAATTCGAAAACCCGTGGTTTTGCACAGAGAGATGAGTTTTCTCCCAAACTGGTTGACTACACTATCCATACAGTTACGAGTATATATTTTGTCTGTATTATAATCAGTGACAGGCTCTAAAATGTCAGTTAGATTTTTACTCAAAAAATCATTTTCAATAAAATCATCACGATCACCGCACCTGGCGTTCAGATCCCCAGTAACATATACATACCCTACGCCAATATATTTACTCATTGTATTTTCAAGGGACTGAAATAGATCTATTTCATTTCTATTATAGAAACTACTATTTTCCGAGGGTAAATAACAAAAAGCTATGAAAATAGGTTTACTATTTGAAAGGGGATTAACTTTCAACCAAATAATGCTATCAAAAATGTTATTTTCAATGTTAACAACTTTCAATATCTCAGTTTTACAAAATATTACAATTCCACCTCCTTTGCCGTATCTCCTAGGAAAAGTAAACGCCTCATAACCATCTAATTTAACATCGTCGTCAGGTGTAACCCAACACTCATACATACAAACAATATCATATCTACAAATACTATTAATGAAATCTGGATCAGAAAGTTTTTGGCACAAACCTCTGCCAATATTCCATGAAATCACGGACAGACACTCACTCTCCGCGTCTCCCTACCTGGTGTAGTGCGGAGTCGGCATACGCGGTTCGCTAGACTGGTTATTGGTCAATATCGAGTGCACATTCCACGGCCCCGTCGGACTGCGTGACAGGCTGGGAGATGAAGTCTGCGTAGCGGGCCGTTGCGGGTCACGCGGTTGCGGGTCACGCGGTTGCTGTTGATTCGGAGTTGCGTGTGATTGCTGCGATAATCTGTCCCTCTGCACCACCGGTTGAACTGCGTCATCACTATACGGCTGGCCATTAACGAATAGCCTGTCACGAACTAGTTTGACACGGTTTCCCTCCTGTTTCAGCCGTTTCACTACAGGGTATAAGGATTTCCGACGTTCTTCTATCATGGACGGAAATTGCTCACTTATTCCAAACTGGGTTCCACGAAGTCGATTGGCGTTGTTCTTCACCTCCATGAGATCTTTGTGGTAAATAAATCGAGCAACAATGGGTCGAGGTCTACCACTGATATTTCGCCCGAATCTATGAACATTACCGAACTCAATATAACGATCGATATGTAGCTCGTTGTAGATGAAGCTCCTTAGCTTCTCTTCGGTGTCTTCCTCCCGATAGTCACCCCCTAGGCCGGTAAAGATCAGATTGTTCTTCATTGAGCGACACTGAAGATCAGTAATGGTGTCCTTCATCTCACTATTGGCTTTTAACAATGAATTCACATCAGCCTGTAACTTACTAATTTCACTAGCATCGCTAGCCGTGCCCTTATTATGTGTCGTTTGTTCGTTAATTCCATCAACGGTAGTAGACAGGAAATCGAGTGACTTTTCAAATTCCAACGATTTCAGCTCCATTGTTGTCATCCTACAGTCAATATTCTGAACATTTGCCTCTATCTGTAAAAATTTTGCTTCCAGGATATCTAACTTTTCCAATTTTGATAAAATAGCATCTAACTTCTGGTTAATAATGTCACCATTCCATTTTGAGGGTTCCTTTTCAGCTATCGGTGTCGACGTGGACGGTACTATATTCACATTCGGTGTAGGGGAGGTTGGTGGCCCGCTTTGCGTTCCATATAATACACGGTTCGCCGCACATATCACTTTACTGACCATTGACGTGTTACCTGAAGTACTGTGATCGGTACTCACATCGCTTTTGTCACTGCTACCGTCAACAGAATTTGTCTCTTTTTTCCTCTTTCTTCCTTTCTTTCCCATTTTATATCCGTATATCAGTGAATTAAAACTATATTGATCTATTTGCAATTAAGATCCAAGGTCTGATTTTGTTTAAATATCAATGAATTTCCAGTAACATTTTTGATCCGTTTACAAGCGATTAAGCTTTGAAAATGACTGAAGGTCTAACTGTTGTTTACTATTACAGGCGTATTTACGATAGTGATTACAATTCAATGCACTGTACAATACAAAATGTTTATCTGCTTACCGCATTTGTTTTTAAGTATTAAGATTGTCCGAAAACACTCATTTCACTTTATAGTTCCATCTCACAATCAATACACTAACATAAATCCAACTTGAAAGAGTTTTAAGAAGATTTTTTCACATTTTTTCTCTGTTTCAAATTTTGCGGCTGACTTTGTTCACGCATGCGCACTGACAGATGTTTATAGAAATCACATTTCAATCCATTTGCAAAAACAACAAATTATTTTTTTCTCATAACTGAACATAAAATTACAGTGTAGAGAAAATATTATATTACAATGTTTATACATACAATAGTCAATAGTAAAAACAGCAGCACATGCGTGTGATAATATTTAACCAGGAGGGTGAACTCTGATTTTTACCTCAGAGATAAATTTAACAATATTATTCAAAGTCTTACAACTTTTGTTGGTAAACAATGAATTAAGCTTAAAAGTGTTAGGGTTTACATAATAATATTTCTTTATATAAATGTTTCTGGCATTAAAATGTCTGTGTCTGTACATCTGAACAGGTAGTGGAACTCATCACCTACTTATCAAGATTGCAAATATTACATTTTCCCTCATTTCTGTCTATATTTTTTCATCTACCTGTCTCTAGATATATGGGTAATTTAAAATTCCCTGTTCTGAACTGACATAATAATTTTTTTTCCAAATAATTTCAATAGATAGTTTTCAAATGAAAGATCAGTTTTAAATATTCTATAACTGATGCTTTTAGATGAATGAAAAACGTTGTTGTTCCATGTCTGGATAAATTGATTATATAATGATTTAAAAACAGTATTTTTAAGCCATTGAATACTATGAAAAGACTGATTTAACCAAATATATCACAAACCACATTCATTTAAAATTGATTTTATATATTTTGACCAAATCAATTTTAAAAGAATGTGACTAACAGAGCGGTTGGGACTGCATGACGGGCCTTGTCTAAACCTTTTCAGAGGATACATGGTCCCGAACCTCGTCCCCTCTGACTGTTAGTCGGGACTCCTACAAATCAAAGGTCTAAGCTCGCTTCCAGACCAGCAGAGCACAATTACCTCATGTTGATGCCGCTTTATTGTATTTTTGATATTATAATCTTACTCTACATTACTATAAGTGTTTATATATTTTATGACCTCTCAGCCTGAGATACCCGTTGATACTTTTTCTCTATATTGAGGATTTCTTATAAATTTTAAATGTGTGTCTTTTGATTGTACTCATTTGCAATGAGTGGGAAGGTGGGTCCGTAAATCGATTAACCACACTAATTGAGTACCGTTTGTTACTCAATTGACCGTCCTTAGTCGGTATTGCATCTGTTGTACAATCAATATTTTTGTAATGTCATTGCATGTATTGCATTACGTGTTACCAAGTTTTATTGTACATTACCTTGGTGACTTTTGCCCTACAGTTAAGTCAGATGTCTTTCTCTTTGTCTTTTAAGACCAATTCATGTATGACTTGAGATTTTCTCCTTATATGTTTTACGCCTACTACACAACCACAGTTCTTAATACTCCGGCCAATCCATTTTCTGAAAACTGAATTTTTGATTTTTACGAAACTGAACTTGTCGTCTGCAGAAACATAGAATAGAAATAATAAAAACCTAGCCGTGGTTAATGTGTAGTAATTCCCCTCGTCGCATGAACCAATTAAATCATCACCTCGCCGCGAGGGGCTCCGTGATAATTTGATTGGTTCATGCAACTCTATGTAGTTATTAATTCTTAATTATTCATTTCAATAGTTGCTATGACTATTGCCTGAATTAACAATTTTTGTAATGCTATAATTGTGCTTTCCTCTCAACTCATTTTTTAAATATTTTCCCCCGGGGTTGGGGGGGGGGGGAGGTTGACATGGTAATCTCTATCTTCATCTCTGTATTATTATTATTATTATTTTTATCATCATCATCATCATCATCATCATCATCATCATCATCATCATCATCATTATTATTATTATCTTCAAGCTATATATATAACTTCGAAAGTCGATGTCCAGTAATGTTACATTACAATTCGGTGAAGCAGGTTTAAGCAAGAACAATTGGGAATCCTAAACAGAATGTGACCAGTGTCCGAAAGGAGTGCGCGTCTCTTGCTAAGATGCTACACCTCAATGATTATTGTTTTACGTCACTCCTGGATTATTTCACGTATGTGGTGTCGGCATCTGCCTGATGCAATGCATAGAAATTTATATCTTAGCAACAGGCCCAATCGAAGCAGTGAAGAATCTATTACGTGCCACGCCTACCGTGACACCGGACCTCGGTCTTTAATGTTCCATCCGGAAGACTTAACACCAGTGTGTTCAAGGCGGCAGTCGAACCTGGGACCTCTGGGTCACACCCCGAGCACCTTATCCACTGATTCACACCGGCTCCCGTCGCAAAATGTTCCGTAGAAAAAATCTTGTATTCGGTAGTAAGTTAATTTAGGTCATTTTTCAAATTGACATCGTCACGTTTGTCATTAAAAGTGGCCATCTCTATCTATAGAAAAAGTAAACCTTGTTAGAAGTGATGCTCTCTATCGTGTCCTTCATCTCAAGTTCAGCAGGTTACGTATCGCCTAGGTTATTCTAAATGTTTGGGCTATTTATGGACAGAACGTCGTCAATGTATCTGTATGTGAAATTCATCTGAGATGCTTACTCTTTCTATTCTGAAAAGAGCAATGACTGAATGGGCTAAACCTCGGAAACGTACAAAAAAGGTACACTTCTAGTAACCAATGGATTATAAACAATCAAATTTAAGCATTAATAAAAATTTACTTATCAATAACGATATATATGGCGGTATTTGTAAAGGGTCCATGCAAGGACCCGTGGCATTTGTATTCTGACCAGTCAGCCATTTCGGTGATGAGGCTCCTTTTTGATAAGCACCGCTGCAAAGCCTGACGGGTTTGCTCTTAAAATCTTGTGATTTATCGCCATAGAGAAACAAATATCAAACGTTATCAAACTTACCTTTCTGTCTTAAAATTAATATCCCTAAAATCCCTGAATTATTTTACTTGATGATCTACGGTAAAGTGATCACGTGATATATTATTTACGCAGTATGAACGTCATTTTAGATAAACAGTTTACAAAAGAAGCATATCACTTAAAAAATCCACTGACCAATTAAAACGTCCTGATCTTTATTATGACAATAACAACTTAATTCTAGGAACTGAGTATTCATTTTTTAAGATCGGAGTGTTTTGATTTGTCAATGGGATTTTAAATGATTGCTTCCGATATATATCTATAGCTGACCCCTCTGTCATGTCTAGGTTAGCTAGTCTTGGTACCTTTACTTATCATTTCTGTCATGTCTTGGTTAGTTAGTCTTGGTACCTTTACTTATCACTTCTGTCATGTCTAGGTTAGTTAGTCTTGGTACCTTTACTTATCATTTCTGTCATGTCTTGGTTAGTTAGTCTTCGTACCTTTACTTATCACTTCTGTCATGTCTTGGTTAGTTAGTCTTCGTACCTTTACTTACCACTTCTGTCATGTCTAGGTTAGTTAGTCTTGGTACCTTTACTTATCACTTCTGTCATGTCTAGGTTAGTTAGTCTTGGTACCTTTACTTATCATTTCTGTCATGTCTAGGTTAGCTAGTCTTGGTACCTTTACTTATCACCTCTGTCATGTCTAGGTTAGCTAGTCTTGGTACCTTTACTTATCACTTCTGTCATGTCTAGGTTAGTTAGTCTTGGTACCTTAACTAATCACTTCTGTCATGTCTAGGTTAGTTAGTCTTGGTACCTTTACTTATCACTTCTGTCATGTCTAGGTTAGCTAGTCTTGGTACCTTCACTTATCACTTCTGTCATGTCTAGGTTAGTCTTGGTACCTTTACTTATCACTTCTGTCATGTCTAGGTTAGCTAGTCTTGGTACCTTTACTTATCATTTCTGTCATGTCTAGGTTAGTTAGTCTTGGTACCTTTACTTATCACTTCTGTCATGTCTAGGTTAGTTAGGCTTGGTACCTTTACTATCACTTCTGTTATGTCTAGGTTAGTTAGTCTTGGTACCTTTACTTATCACTTCTGCCATGTCTAGGTTAGTTAGTCTTGGTACCTTCACTTATCACTTCTGTCATGTCTTGGTTAGTCTTGGTACCTTTACTTATCATCTCTGTCATGTCTAGGTTAGCTAGTCTTGGTACCTTTACTTATCATTTCTGTCATGTCTAGGTTAGTTAGTCTTGGTATCTTAACCTCTCATTTCTGTCAAGTCTAGGTTAGCTAGTCTTGGTACCTTTACTTATCACTTCTGTCATGTCTAGGTTAGCTAGTCTTGGTACCTTTACTTATCATTTGTCATGTCTAGGTTAGTTAGTCTTGGTACCTTTACTTATCATTTCTGTCATGTCTAGGTTAGTTAGTCTTGGTACCTTAACCTCTCATTTCTGTCAAGTCTAGCTTAGCTAGTCTTGGTACCTTTACTTATCATTTCTGTCATGTCTAGGTTAGTTAGTCTTGGTACCTTTACTTATCATTTCTGTCATGTCTAGGTTAGCTACTCTTGGTACCTTATCATTTCTGTCATGTCTAGGTTAGTTAGTCTTGGTACCTTTACTTATCACTTCTGTCATGTCTAGGTTAGCTAGTCTTGGTACCTTTGCTTATCATTTCTGTCATGTCTAGGTTAGTTAGTCTTGGTACCTTAACCTCTCATTTCTGTCATGTCTAGGTTAGCTAGTCTTGGTACCTTTACTTATCATTTCTGTCATGTCTAGGTTAGTTAGTCTTGGTACCTTAACCTCTCATTTCTGTCAAGTCTAGGTTAGCTAGTCTTGGTACCTTTACTTATTACTTCTGTCATGTCTAGGTTAGTTAGAGATGGTACCTTAACCTCTCATTTCTGTCATGTCTAGGTTAGTTAGTCTTGGTACCTTAAACTCTCACTTCTGTCATGTCTAGGTTAGTTAGTCTTGGTACCTTTACTAATCACTTCTGTCATGTCTAGGTTAGCTAGTCTTGGTACCTTAACCTCTCACTTCTGTCATGTCTAGGTTAGTTAGTCTTCGTACCTTTACTTATCACTTCTGTCATGTCTAGGTTAGCTAGTCTTGGTACCTTTACTTATCACTTCTGTCATGTCTAGGTTAGTTAGTCTTGGTACCTTAAACTCTCACTTCTGTCATGTCTAGGTTAGTTAGTCTTGGTACCTTTACTAATCACTTCTGTCATGTCTAGGTTAGCTAGTCTTGGTACCTTAACCTCTCACTTCTGTCATGTCTAGGTTAGTTAGTCTTCGTACCTTAACCTCTCATTTCTGTCAAGTCTAGGTTAGTTAGTCTTGGTACCTTGACCTCTCATTTCTGTCAAGTCTATGTAAGAAAAAGAAAGTCAGAGACATACATAGAACGGAAACATGAAACTATTACATTATGATCCATCACAAGCCTATGCAAGCTGACCTCATATCATTTTTCAATATTTGTGTGTCAGCATAATCTGCAAGGAAATAAAGAATGAATGACGTACACAAGAATGTTTCATTCCTGTAAGAATTTAGAATTACTTCAAAACATTAATGAGGACATACAAGTGTGAAATACAATATGTGTGATGTATACTGGTCAATTCCAGGTCAAACTGTTATTACAATGCAAATGATGATCAACAGCAGTGGTTATACGTTAACAGATGATTGTTTTATTTTGAATTGTAATGATATTCACTTGAAGTGAAAAGGAACATGTATTTATACAGATATGCTGACATATCATGATGCCAGTACTGTATAGATAAAGACACTGGGCGCATGCTGATCATGTACAGATACTTAATTTGCATACCGAAGTACATAAAAATGCTTTTAAACTATTAGATTGATTTATAAGTCTATATTATACACATCTGTCTGGTTTGAATAAGTAACTATGAGTAACATCTATTAGTCCTTACTGTATTGATCTGTAACAAAAGAAATCCATCAGATTTTAAAGGATAGATGTAAAAATAAGAGCAAAATTATTCGCAAATTAAAACAAACACGATATCATACACGTTTCTTTCCAAATGTTCTTTTTATACTTTTCCATATTTTCTTCTGTCCTTTAGGTGTCATCGCCACGCGCATTGCTACTTCAAAAACTTTATCAACGCCTTTACCGTCTACAGAACTACATTCTAAATACTTTTCAGCTCCAAGTCTTTTTGCTGATTTCTTTCCTTTTGTTGTAGTGACACAAGCGTCTGTAATATCTACGACTGAATGACGAAGATCTGTCTGAGTTCCGACAAGAATAAAAGGGGTATTGGGTCGAAATTCTTTAATTTCAGGAATCCATTTAGATTTCACATTTTCAAAGGAGTCCTTGTCGTCTACAGAGAAACAAACTATAAATACATCTGTGTCGTAGTACGAAAGAGTTCGCAATCTGTCGTAAGTCTCCTGAAATTATTAGTTATATGTTATAAGACAAAGAAAAACATTAGTTATATGTTATAAGACAAAGAAAAACTATACCTTCTGCTTTTAAAAATGCTGAAATTTATTTTTACGTATAAAATGAATAAGTAAATGTGTTACTGTAATGACATTAAAAAAATTGAGTGTGCTTGAAAATTAACAGATATTGAAGTTGAGTTTCTTTCCCTTAAATTTACAAACAATTTTAGTAACTACACTGTTTTCTTTGGTTCATTGCATCTATAATCCAAAATATTGAAACATTTTAAATTAGCATTAGCAAAATAACATAGTATTGGAACTTCCCCTAGAAACACTGTCTCACCTGACCAGCTGTATCCATGACGTATAACCTCTTTGTTGAATCTCCATGTTTCACTTCAACTGAAATTATATGTAGAGCGCATTTCACAAGAGAAATATGTCGTATAAAACGTTATATATTGTATATGTATCACAAGTTCCGCAAGTTATTCATAACAATTACGAAGTATCTTAATTTAAGTCAATTCCGAACTTGAAGATAGTTTTACAGAAAGGAAAAGATATCTCACAAAGTTACATGACAAATCCGTCACGGACATACATACAAAAATCACGGACATACATACCAAAATCACGAATAAGAACATATGAGACACAACAACAAAATTAGTATAATGTTGTTGCGACACCGACCTAGAACGGCCAGTTATAGTGATATTACTCAATATGCGTGGTTACCTGGTTTATAAACCCAACCCAACCCCCCTCCCCCGCCGGAAAATTGGATAAAGGGAGAAACATTTAAATTTCTAAAAATAGTCATCTATAACAGAACAAGAACGAATAGATAATTCAGGTTGGGAGGTATTAAAGATATAAACACAGACTGTATGGAAAGAAAGACTAGATAACAAAAGTATGGAGTGATCTCTGTAAAAGCCAACCGTGGTCTGTCCTTCTGAAAGTGAAATAAAGACCGAGATTTGTACGAGCCCTGACCAATTGTTAGAGGGACCATATCTCCTCTGGCACGACCCTCCATAGAGTCCCAACCGTCCCATTCGTCACAGTACGACGCTCAGGGAGAAGTCTTTATAAGGTTGTCGAGAAGCCCACTACAGACTTACGGAAGTTGTGGTGATCTCGGGTATCATCGTTCATGTTAGCAAAATTCTGATATTTTAGTTATAAAACGTATGTTACTCAGTTTTAAGATATATGACATGTTACTGTCTTACGACGTATGAGATACATGAGACAGGCAAAATGGAGAAAGATAAAGATCAAAACTCCCGAGTAATGAATTTAATCATTTATATCTATAATATGGCAACCAAAAGAGTTACGACCTCAATGGTCCCACGGTTCAAAGAGTAAGTGATAGCAGCCCTCAAATTTTATGTTATATAATGTTAATGGTGATTTCGTTGTTGTATTCTAACCAAGATATACAACAGTACGTTCTACCATTGCACCAACTTATGTACCAGACATGTTCTATATGTACTTAAACAAATAGATTCAGCTTCTTCCAAAATATTCTGGAGTGTTCTCGGAAAAATTACTACAGTAGAAGACGAAAGTGTAAGTGCTCTGACACGGTGATATGACATTTGTCGATGATTTGAACACATTTCTGGTTGGTGCCTACTTGAGTGCTACTTTTACTCGTAATCTCCTTTATTTAGATCTGATATAACGGACTACTTCGTGATGAAAGTTATTGGTTTGTCCTCTGTAGAAAAGGTCATTTGACTGTTTCGTGTTTTATTTGCCGTGATTAGCCTTGATTTTCCCTCTACAGCGAAGATTGTCTGTTTCAAAACTTATTTATCGTTGTGAGCTTTGATTTGACTCTAGAGTCTCGAGTTTCCTTCTGCGACAATGATAATCTATTTCACGCCGTACATTGTCGATCAGTTTTGGTTAACCTTCTGCAGTTTTATTTCATTTGTCATGTTGAAATCGAGGCAAAGATTTGATTATCTCTCATTCGATGGATACCAAGTAAGTACAGAAAGAGTATCGTTCTACTGAATCATGGAATTAAATTTCTTTAATTTACAAGTGTTTACAAGGGTAGGAATTGTCATTAAAAGTTAAAAACTATTTTGTAATTTATATAATGATAATACTTCTATTCCATACTCTTTGAAGTGCTTGTAATTTTCTCAAAATTATTCCACTTTTCTGAAGATGAATATAATTTTCTTTTCCATTCCAAGTGTATTATTCCGTTTTATTTGTCATGAGATGTTATTACCAGCCAAGTAAAAATCGTGTCGAAGAAGAAAATTTGAAAAGCCTGTGTGATAACTTTGAATATGCTCTCTCAATTATTCTGTCTCTGAGTCATTCAGATGAATAGCATGTCAAAGAAGGCATTAATATTTGCCCCAGCAAGCGCTTTGTATGTCCATTTTATCCGGTATACGTCATTAAAGGAATACATGGAAAATGCCATAAGGAAAACTTCGACATAGATTAATTTGTGAAGTAAAATCCATGCTTTTAGTAAAACTATCAGTAGAGATCTGAAGGCTCGCGGGGGCATTTTAAGTCTTATGTCGATGAATCAAATGATATATATATATATCTCATATCTGCTTTTCAATATGACAAGATTGATTATTGTTTTACGTCACTCCACGATTCTTTCACGTATATAGCATCAGCATCTGCCTGATGCATTGCTTAGAAAATTAATCCTTTGTTATGAACCCCACACGAAGCAGAGAGGGATCTTTTACGTGCCATGCCTACCGTGACACGGAACCTATTTTTACTGTCTCATCCGAAAGGCAGGACATTAGTATGCTCACGATGGGAGTCGAACCTGGGATTTCTCAGTCAGGAGCCGAGCACATCATCCACTGAGCCACACCTTCTTATGCATGACAAGATAATGTTAATATAAATAAAAGATAATATGATAAATGTAATATATAAAGTAACAACTCCAGAGTTTAAACATTCAAACAGCGTACGAAAAAATCAACAGAAAGGAAAAACAAATATCAACTTAATGAGAATATGTGAAATCCTAAAAGGGAGTGAGATCAGGTACCTAGTAAAGTAAGCATATTATGCTAATTGCTTGCAACAACTTTTACTAGCGTCTAAAGTATGATGAAGTCAAATTCCGTGTTTATGCTTAATCTTATTTATCTACTTATGCTTTCTCAGTAAGGAAGTCACAAACAACACACATAGTGAACTTTCGTAATCTGTCGATGCCAATCAGAAGTAAACCCAAGAGTATGGAAAGAGAAAGCGTCTCACGTTTGGTTAGCCGCACCTGCCATGAATGTCCACAACACAGACAAGACAAAATTACTTCAACACTTAAATCTTAAATCAAAATCAAAATAATCAGAAAGTTAAAACTGTAAAATAAGAAATCAAAAATATTTGATTAGTCAACACACTTATACCAAGAAATATTTTATCTGTTTGGTGTATAAACAGTCAGCCGTCGATAACTTGAACTCCGAAAACTCGAAAACCCCAGGAAACGCCAAGTAATCATTTGTTCCCGACGAAATTTCTTTACATTTTCATGTCAAACACCTACTCAAACTCGAACTACTGAAAGTTAAAAAACCTTCGAAAACTCAAGTAATTTTAGGCCCCAATCATAAAACTGCACTTTAATTTACACGTGGAAGTTCGAAAAGAAAACATGGGTTTTGGAAGTGATGATTACAAATATCAGTTCGTATACGTCAATGTATGACACACTGCCTTACGCACGTTTATGCAATGATAAGTAACCATGATTAATTCATTATAATGTTAAAAGCTGCGGGACGCCCAATCCTTAATCCCTCTATTTGAGGCTAGTTACACTCTTGCCGTATGTTTATTTTCAAAACGAAAGACAATTCCGACAACATCATATGATCGTTGACGTGTGAATAAATGATACTTTTGCTGTACATTATCAACAATAAAGAACTTTTTATATGAAAGTATAGAAATAGTAGCCACCAGTATATTTATTATCAATACCGAGGATAGTGTATTATTCAAACTCTTTGGTTCTCATTTCTGTTTGTAATTACAATTTACCGCACCTCGGACAAAATTGTTGCATTTCATTGGGTAAAAACGTGTCACGTGGTGACTCCCTATGAACTATTGGGGATCAGTAAAATTTCTTAGGGTGTAATATGGCCGCCGCCAACTGTATAAACAAAAAAAAAGTCCATTCACAGTTCTTCAAAGCACATTTTCGAGTTACCTCCCTCAGTATGCATGACGTCAGATAAATTGAAAGCGTCTCGGCGATCTAACGTTAGTTTGTTAAGTATGGCTCGGTTTGGGCATACGGAGAAATAAGGCTGCTTTGTTAATTTGCATGTATGACGTCACATCTCTCTGACGTCATCTGTCTCACCACAAAGATATCAACGATAAGGATAGCTTCCACCAAAAATACTCATTTTTCCTATCTTGTATACAGAATCTTTTTTCCGGGGCTTTTATTTTCGACACTACACCGCTAGTAATCTACTAAACAACATTCGATCAAATAATTTACAAAATTCACGGTTACTAAGCGAGGAAAGCATCCGAGGCGACGGATTCTATTGCACTATATCTAGAGAGGTTTGAACATGGCGAAAATGCCAATGTTGGCTAATTTCTTTCACAGTTTTCACGTTATTTTAATGACCTTCACCTTTCCGGGGCTTCTGTCAGATTCACACAGATGGGAAGACTACTGAGATATGGATAAATTGTGCCCTGCTTTTTATCTGGCGGTTCCCAGTCAATTTCAAAGTGGCTAATAAGACAATTTTATAGTATATGATTGATTGATTGACCTACCCGAAGCAGTGAGGGATCTCTAACGTGCCATGCATACCAAGACACGGGGCCTCGGTTTTACTGTCTCATCCGAAAGACATGACACCGGCATGACCAGAGCGGGACTCGAACCCCTCCTCCCGATCAGGAGTCCGACGCGATACCACTAGACCATGCCGGCTTTTTATAGTATAGATATGGGGATATCGATATGGTACTTTAAAATATAGCCGCCGTAGGATATCGCCATCGCAAGCACTAGCACTACAAAGATGAAGTTAATTTTGCTCGTTGATAGTTATTTTTGTAACTAGATCAAGAAAGAAGGGGCTCGCCATGGATTTATTGAAATATTATACATAAAAATTTTATTTATATTCAGTGCATAAACATGCAACCAGGGCAATTAAAAATAATTAATATGTTAAAAAAAACTCCAATAAGGTGGAAACTGGAAGAACAATCTCCCTTATTATTTCTTAAAATCGATGTACCGCGCTTTCGTGTTTTAATATCAACGCACAATCAACTTCGGTCACATGACAGGGGCTTATGAATATTCATTAGGCTAAGCGGCCTCATTTCTTCAGATGGCAGACGACACGATTTGAAATCGATAAATATATATAATGTAAAAGTTGTATGATATAAGAAGAGAAAAATTAGCTGAAGTTCGGTAAGAAATCTTGTTGACAAGATAATAAATCATCAAGTGTAATATATTTATGGAATCGAACCTACTGTGGACGACGATCGTAACTTGGTGTGCCGGTGTTATATAGTAGTCCCCCTCCCCCGGGAAAATGGCTATATAGTCGTTTTCTCCCATGGCAGAAAAACTGCTATATAGTAATCTTTCCCCCATAGTAGTTTTCCCCTTTACGTAACGGTTTGGAAATTATACACGTTCGTTCTGTTTGTATAAATTAGATAATATTTGAAATACAAACGTGGTACGATAACGGTAATTGCCTATGGATCAAACCGATGGTGTTATGGTTAAGGGGTTTCTATATACTGTTAAGTGTTTTGTTGTAAATGTGTACAAGTCTTTCTTTTTATATATATTTACAATAGTGTATTATTTTCTCCTATTACTTCATTGTAAAGAATTGTCGTGCATGTCATTCATTCTACCAGATTTGCAATTTTCGATCCGATCCCTCAACAAATACGACCGCCAAGAACTATGATTGGCTGATGCAATTTCGACTTCTCCTTTGAATCCGTTGCATGGAATCATTGGCGACAATGCTGGACAGTATGATAGCCAATCAAGAACTGGGGCGTTGTTGTAAATTAGAGAGTCAAGACAAATCCTAGCATCATGGGGCCTCCCGTTGTCCTGCTGCAACTTTAAGTTACATTGATGGATAAAAGGAATGATTTGTAGTCCTAAGACCTGATCCCGATATCTTATTGCTGTAAAATTGCCATGGATAACCACGAAAGGTGTTTCCACGCCATGCGTTATCCCCGATATGCGATAAATTATAACAGACCTTGACCTTCCCCTCCCTCGATTTTGTCGCTTTTCACTTTGCAAACGTCAGTATATCGCTCACCACGATGTCGATAGACACATTGACATTCATCTGACCGAGCGTGAAGACTCGTCTGTGAGCAACACGTCTCCAAAGGGCCAAACGAAACCGGTTAGGCGCATCATAAGGAGTACGCATTTTAAATGTGAAAGCCCTACCTGTAACGGTTGGAAAGATATGGCCAATGTTAAGGTTTTTAAAAAGTAGGTCAAATTCAAGGTCAAGGTCACAAATGATAAGTCTCATCACATGGAATCTATATGTGAAGTTTCAAAGCCCAGCACCTTTTAGTGCAAAAGATATAGCACAGGTTAAAGTTTTGAGAAGTATGTCAAGCTAAATTCAATGGAAATATCTCCCTATCAAAAGTTGAGATATCTCTATTTTGAATAGAAATCTCTCTTTATATTGTTAACAAAGTAACGAGCTGGATTTACTTATGTGTGAAAAGAATATCCGGAATTTCAAACTGGGGGAAAAATTCACTATATAGTAGTTTTTCCCCGGGGAAAATGGCTATAAGAGGGGGGATGGCTATATAGCCAAATTTTGCCGTGGGGGAGGGGGGCGGCTAGGGGGAAAACTACTATATAACACCGGGTTCACCGGTACACGGTTAAACCTTTGTTCATTCGATTCATATCAGGGTATGAAAAGGTCCTCATTGCGCTAAATTCATCATATGGTTTGTTACTGACCTACCACGGAACCACAGAGGGTCAGTAAAATCCATAGGAATTTCGGCCTTCGGCCTCATTCCCTAGGGATTTTACTGACCTCTATGGTTCCGTGGTAGGTTGGTAACAAATCATATAACTAATTATGTATGAAGTTCATTGTATGACTTTAATCATTAAAAGTCAAAAAATAATATATTACATTAATTAACAATATGTAAAATGATATAATGATTGTCCTTAATACATTCAAAGCAACAATAATAAGAATAACCTGATCTCGCTTTTGTATTTTATTAACAATACGAAAACGTCTAAAACTCGAACCTACCGAAACTGTGTTTTGGCCTATCACTAAAATCTATGAAAATTGTGTAAAACACTTGATTTATCTTGGCGGGCAATAAAGTCATGTATAAAAATTAAATCTATGATTTTTCTTAAACTTATGATCTATCGTACAATTATCATTAATTCTGGTATAAATGTAGAGTTTTGGGTAGAATTGGTATATAATGAATGTGTATGTCATTCGAATAATTATGGCGTAAGAAACAAAACTTTATGAAAAATGTATTCTGAAAATTTATTATTTTGCCAAGAACGTTCATACGCTTGCCTCACTTTGTGGTATTTTAATAAGCTTTCAGAAATATCATATCCTTTGAATATTTCATTATTTTATATGACTTTTGGCTACCCAAGGTATATAAAGAGGTAATCTATCTTTTTTTCAATTTTCAGTTAATTTTATAAAAAATTGTTGAATTTTACCTCGGAAATTGTATATCAAAATAAAGATGGATACCGATATTCAGTTTTTAACAATAATTATTTATGATATCAGTTATATGTGTACGGTTTCAAACTTTCGATAGTAATGAATGAATGTATTTCAATTTTCATACATTTGAATTTTGATTTTGTTAAAAAAAATTCATTGGTTTTTGTATTATAAACTTACAAATTGATAACAATGAATGTTTGTGCTATTGAAAATCATCATCAACGATATGTTTCAATTTATGGGTTAAAAAATTATATCATCACATGTAGGAGTTTTGGTGCTTTTACTTAAAATCTATTATTTTAGCCCCTAACTCCCAAACGCCACGACCTTCAAAATGTTAAATTTGCTCTTTTGCAAGATTTCTTATAAGTTTTCAGAAAACCGTTAAAAATGTATGGTTTTGTCCCAAAACTCACAAAACACCCCGATGACAAAAGACTGGTGCTAATATGGCTATTTTTACTGCATTTTGATAAGTTTTCGGAAAATCAAACCCTTCAAAATCCGCCAGCAGCTGGGGGACAAATGCTATTGGGCCATCAGAAAGTACATTTTCTTCGGAAATCCTCAAACCTTTTCACTTCTTGTTTGTATAGAGCAGAGTGTAAGATACAAATGTATCGAAGTGCATGTTTTCAGTTTTTAACAGTGCAGAACACCAAGAGCAGTGCCAGGGACAGAACATTTCTGCTTGACAATTTCAGAAATGAAGCTACAAAAATCTCTTCGTATACAGTTGTTAAAGTGAGTTAAACTTGAATAGATTTTTAATGTACTGTATAATTATTGTGGGATAAAGGAAAGCATGTAATCGTATTGATAAAATGTTTTGATTTCTCTAAAGATAAATGGATGACTTATTACTAACTCTGCTTTGTATTGAGTGGTTTAAATTGTTTTCCATTATATAAAATTCTTCATGAGAATTGATTATTAAAGCGAGGTTTTCGACATTGCAGAGTTTATTGTCTCTTTTATTATTGAACTTTAATCAAAGAAGACACATTTTCTTTTTATAATTGACATGTAACATTTTATATCAAGTTGCCGTTAAAATTTATTTTCTGAATAATGTTTGTTTGGCTGGATGCACTTCTTTTCTGACCCATAACAATATATCGCTCAACTTCAAAAGTTGTTTGGTATTATTTCAATACATACTGGCCACACCATATACATATATAATCCCCAAAATGTGATTTACTGTCAGGTAACCGGTAAAGTATTTTATATTGTCTTGTTTTACTCGTCCAAATAGTGCTGACTTTTACTGTTTTATGTATCTACTTACAGAATGTCATATCTTTTATATTTATCTTTTAAAGGTTTACGATTTTTAAGTTAGCACTAGATTAATTTATCATTTCATTAGATTGACGTTTCTAAGTTTTACTTCGTCGATATAATGAATACTTTTAACTGTTTAATTAGTTTTTAAATCACAGTAACAAACATCTTATGTTTATAACATATCTATGTATATTTTTAACTAGTTTATTACAGTAACAAACATTTTAACACGCCCGTTCACTGTTGTTTTAACTAATAAATCATTTTTTATAGCATTTTATCTAGGGTTCACTTAGATTTAACTTACTTAAGTTGTTGAAACTTTTTAATGCAGAAAAGGCATGTATTTTTAAATGAATTTGTTGAATAAGCCATTGGTAACGGGACGTTTCGTCCCGAAAGCATGTTTCGTCCTGGGACGTTTCGCTCTGAAAGACCAAACGCCCCGAGACGTTTCGCTCCGAATTTACTTTAAATGTATTATATAATGTCCAAAGTAAAAATGTTGATTTGAAACTTATCTTTTATTTAATCATACAAAGTATATCTTATCAGAATTTTTCCCCATTTTTCAGTATTTCATAAAGCTTAAAATGAGTATATTTAATTCATATATCGATAACTAATTATCAATAATTACTTTCCAATTGTGTTATTTAGAAATGTCAGCTACTATCCCTTCTATTCATAATTTTGTTTGATTAAATGTCCTGTGAATAGATTTCCAAACACTATTATCAAGTCCCCCAGGCTTGTAAATCAATTACCACTCTGATGAATATGAGTGTTAGTCACTGACATTGCGATTTCATTTATTCGTACATCAGATTGTCAATGAGAATGGTTGTATAAATTCGACAGTTTTTAAAGTTTTATGTGATTTTATAGTATATTTTAGGGCTTTTATTGGTTTTAGATTCTTAATACATTTGTAATATGGATGCGTGTCTACAGTGCAATGAAGATGTCCGTATGCGACAAGAAGCATTGCAATGTGATGGGTGTGATGGTTGGCAACATAGAACATGTAAAACACTCCAGCCCATTTCGCCCATTTCGCCCATATGGCCACTTCAGTCTCCACTTCAGTCTCTTGGCATAGACGTATGAATTCCCATGGGCTTGCGCAGCCGTTGTACCAACTCATCCCTCTCTTACATCGCGAGAGTGAAGTGGTCCATCAACGCATAGCGGCAGATGATCTAGAGAGAGATGACCAGCGCAGTGACGGGCTTCACAAAAGAATATCTGCCGCGACTATAGATTACATGTCAGAAAAAACAACAGCGTCGCATTTTCTTAAAATTTGTTCCAATATTTATTCGCCCGTTTTTGACACGAACTAAAGTATTTTATATTGTCTTGTTTTACTCGTCCAAATAGTGCTGACTTTTACTGTTTTATGTATCTACTTACAGAATGTCATATCTTTTATATTTATCTTTTTAAGGTTTACGATTTTTAAGTTAGCACTAGATTATTTTATCATTTCATTAGATTGACGTTTCTAAGTTTTACTTCGTCGATATAATGAATACTTTTAACTGTTTAATTAGTTTTTAAATCACAGTAACAAACATCTTATGTTTATAACATATCTATGTATATTTTTAACTAGTTTATTACAGTAACAAACATTTTAACACGCCCGTTCACTGTTGTTTTAACTAATAAATCATGTTTTTATAGCATAACTTACTTAAGTTGCTGAAACTTTTTAATGCAGAAAAGGCATGTATTTTTAAATGAATTTGTTGAATTAGTTGAATAAATCACGTATCTATATTTATTTGGTATTCATTAAATTGAAAAATTGGGGCGAATGGTCTCGGGACGAAAGGTCTCGGGTCGAAAGGTCTTTCGGGACGAAACGTCCCAGACTCCCCCATCGTAATCAATTGAAAATATTACAGTTAGACAGAAGTCCTTGACAAAGGCACCTGCATTTCCTCAAGTGACCCTCAAGAGGATACGAATATCCTATCCATTACAGCCTACGTTCCCATCAGGTGAATCTGTTATCAGGACTTATTCAAGTGTTTAGGAGACATATTATGTAAATGGAGAAGTAAAATCCTTTAATAGCTGGCTCAGGGAAACAATGTCAAGAGATGAGTTATGTCAGATGTGTAGTAAACTCCCTTAAAATGTCGCACAGAGGAATTTTATCTGTAGATCATCTGTAAAATAATTTTATGTTCGTTCTAAACGTATTGGTATTTTATATCATTGTATTGAGGAATTGATTTGTACCTGGTGGGGACTAGGGCAGTTTCCCTGTATAGTGCCTTTGATTTGTCGGCGTTCAGGGTATTTCTTACTTGTTTAATTTAGAGATTTGAAAAATGATTTTTACTAAAACATAATATTTGTTAATACATTACTTATCCACACAGAATTTATTCACTGGATAACACACCTCAATTATTCCCCTATATACTTTAATATTCCGTTAATTTTCAGGAAAACCATGACAACGGCGAATAACAATAAATGAAAAGGCCACTTTTTGCGGAGCGAAGTCAAAAAGTTCCAATTAATCTAGCAACTCTATAGCTTGTCAACTGTCACGTAAAATGGGAGATGATGCCCGATTCTTTAATGAAAACAGGCATATGACTTTGGTTTTGCCGTAGCGATTATGCAATTTTTCATTAATGTATCATTGATGTTCTTGTAAATTTATGAAAATCAGCATTTAAAATAATAATAATGATAATAAACCAGACAAGTTATAATCTATAATTGAGATAGGTAAGGATGTATAAGAAAGTATTTGCGAAAAGGTATATACATTTTTGAAAATGTTTAAATTTTACTTCCAACTGCTCCCTCCCCTCCTTAATCCAAAGATGGTTATGTTTAAAATTAATCACTTTTCAAACTTTAAACTGCAAAGTATTTTATCCATTTTAATGAATTTGTATTCCATGATGCAGTCATATGTGGTGGCATCAGATACACATTTTGGTAAATTATTTGACATTGTATATAGTCTCGGATGATTTCTTTTTGAAATCTATAATGTTCAAGTAATTTTCATCATAACGATATTCACCAGAATATTATTTGGTACTTTTTCATACACGTTTGATGTTTTGTTAGGGTTTCAGGAAACAAGATTGAAGTTTTTATCAGTATTTTCCTAAAGAAAAGTCAAAGTCAGCGACAGTTTCCTTACAATGTCAGCGACATTTTCCTTACAATGTCAGCGACATTTTCCTAACAAAGTCAGCGACATTTTTCTTACAAAGTCGGTGACATTTTCCTTACAATGTCAGCGACATTTTCCTTACAAAGTCAGCGATATTTTCGAGATCCTTAGTTTCAACTACGTGTGGAGCCAAGTATCAAGGTTTCTCTTTAAGTCCTTACAAGAATATATAATAAAGTGTAGTTTAAAATGATGTCCAACTTTCTAGCTGAAAAAAATCGTTAAAATATTTTCTTTTTGCCTCCTTATTTGCTAGGAGATATGAATTTCAAACACCAGGAAGTCTGAATTACAAACATGTAAAGAGAGTTTTATATGTTTCCATTTCTAAGAAATACGCATGTTGTGTCATAGACGTTTTCGTAACTTTCATTATGAGTGCAAACAACGGTTTCAGATGAAAATGTAATCAAAGTACTGACACAGTAGAGGATTTAGAGGGGTGAGTCCCCTCTTTTTCGCCACAACTATGAGTAAAATTTAAGATTTGGCACCCAAAATTGTTGAGCATTTTGGCTAGTACTTGACTCTAACATGTAGGCACCCCCTTTCCGGAAATCCTGGATCCGTCACTGTGAATGTTGAAACAGACGGGACCATTTAATGATTTACCAATATTGGTCGATTGCTTATTTCAGGAGAATATAAAGTTGCTGCCAATTTTACAGCTAAATTTTATTATACACATCATCGTATTTATTGTAGAATATCAGGCTATTGTGATATAATGCCCTATCTTATCTTCTTATAGATATTAAATAGTTGTATTAATATTTCTCCTAATATGTGTTCGTTTGGCGATGAACTATTACGGTGTTTGTTCAGTGAACATCGTTTAGATGGCTGAGATAGGTCAACGCTTATAATGACTTAGGGCGGTCTCCCTTTATACAGTGCCACTCGTATAAAGCTTCAGGTTATAGGGTCAGCAAGTCTCGCGCGGAATTCCATCATGGTGTTTCATTTAGTCAATCATTTTTAGTTTCCGGGCAGTTAGAAGTTGATCGCTACTATGTTAAATTTAAAACAGAATAAGTTTATGATTTTTAATTCATTCAGTGTTCAATTTTTTTTTTTACTATTTTAACAAGCATGAAACACTTTTATACCTATTAAAGTGCCTTGAAATGCATTTAGGTCAAACACCATACAAGTAAATACTTCGAATTTCGTGTAAATCTTATATAACCTTTGAGAGAAGATTGTGCTTCATTGTTTATTTCCACAAAATTATATTTATATGTCTAAATATTCCCCAATCATTTATTTATATCCTCATTCCTATATCGGAGCAATTACCAGAACTGCCCGGTATCAGCTTTTCTGTCACGTGACCAGACTTTCCGACCCTACTAGGTTGGAGCGTTATTACATCTACAGACATCATCTTTAGGGACGGAGGTTTTAAATTGATGCCCATGCATAGTAAGTTTAGAGTTCGCTACATTTGAGCCCGTCAAAAAGTATTTTGGAGTTGTATACTGCACATCTATCTTTCATGCATGAGCAGTGTCACGTGGTATAGTATCAAGTTCAAATGAACTTTTCTGTTAAAAAAAATACGCATATTGTAAACCACACAAATGATCATGACAATTTCTGTATGAAGTGAAAAAGATATATAGTATCTGAAATGAATTTTCATTTCATACGGTATTTATGAAACGAGTTGTTTGTTTTATATAGTTTTATATAGTTTTATGAATACTGTATGAAATGAAAATTCATTTCAGATTCTTTTTATCACATGTTTACACTAGGTTTAAAGGTATTTATTTCATCAAACACCGGCTTGACACAATTCTTTTCCACGCTATGACGTGTAAATTAATTTATGACTTAGCGATATTTCAATACATAAACAGCAAAACATGTGATAAAAATTTATTCATAACAATATAATTCTGATTTTATTTTCATTTATGTAGATATTTTCATATAGCTTAAATCTTCCAGGATGCGATATGATGGGACAAAATTGAAAACGCCCTGTCCACAGACGAAGTAATCGCACTTTAAAATGTTACAGCATTTTCACTTATATTTGGAACATATCACAGAAGGAGGTTACGGGTTCGAGTTTTTGTATGGACCACCGTGATTGCAATGTAATTTAATACTTATATGACATCCTGTATGTTTATATATATATATATATATATATATATATATTATATATATATATATATATATATATATATATAATAGTTAATAGTTTGCATCAGGTATTCGAGTCAAATTTCTTTCTTACCAATCCACCAATCTGGTTAAAACCATATCTTTCTTCCGCTTCTCTATTTGTCCTATTGCGGATATTGGGACAAATAGAGAAGCAGAATAAAGATATGGTTTTAATCAGATTGACCAATCCACATGCATGATGATAAAAAACAACAGTTGTTGTCCCACTTTCAGAAAGCCCAGTATTCAATATGATGCATATAACCTAATGCCGAGGGAGTTTCGGGTTTGGACCCCACATATCCTAGGCCACTTTTGACGATGGATTTCTTTCCATCGTAAAACATTTACCTACATGTATAGCATAATTTCATAAACAGGGCTGTATTTTGCGGTTAGCCCTATTCTTGACCAGTTTACCACCAAAGGGTTGAATCCTTTAACAAATTGGTGGATTCGCCCCGAGTACAAGTGTATTGGTGCATTTTAAATTCACAGCATTCAGTGTAGGTGCAAGGTACTTGGAGGAATCCTTCCCGTTATGTATGGGAGTATTTGTACTTACAATGAGTCATGACATTTAAATTTTCTTGAGGATGCATTGGCAATTTCCAAAAATTTATTGATCATTTCGAGTGAACTGATGAGCAACATTACAACTCAAATATTTTATTCAGGAGAACGTAGAGGTCAAATATTGCATGCTCGTCTTCGATTGGGTTGCAGCTGTCTGAATCCTGATCTGTATAAAAATCATCTACATGATGATGACAACTGTGTTTGTGGTCTCCCGGAAACGGCAAATCATTTCTTTTTGAAACATCTTAATAGTTCTCCGAAAGGAAGTGACATAAAACCAAGAACAATTAACTCAGTATTCACAATATTTCGGTCTCCTGACCTTCTTCCAGTGAATTTTATTGGTTTTAGTGGCTTAAGTTATGTAATATCCATCGTATTTCATAACCGAGTGAATTTTATTGGTATTGGTGGCTTAAGTTAAGTGGCTATATGTATGTAATCCACCAATACCAATAAAATTCACTGGAAGAAGGTCATGTTTCATGAAATATTTATTTTCGAGCAAGTTGCAAATCAAATAACGATAAAGAATTATTCCATGCATTATTTGGACATATTTCACCAAATCTCGTCGATATAGTCTGCTGATACCTCGATACATATGAAACACGGACTGGGCGAGAGATGTCTGCTCGACTTAAGTACTCCGGCGGAAATGTCGTCGCCCTTTACATCCGACACTATAACACCAGTCATTGTCAATCTGCATCAAACAGCCAGGTCACTCTTTCGACACGCGTTATACATGTGCATCAGCAAAATACGCGTCTTAATATTATTAATCCTGCTGATGATGATAACGAAACAGAAATAAAATAAAATTTTGATTCTAATAAACCTCCGAAAACAACATTACTAATTGCGATTCATGTGTATCTAAGGCTATGGTATAAATCGATAAGATCGGTTAATCGAGAATGTTGTATTTTCTTAAATCGTTGTATAAATCAGAGACATATATAATTGAAAGTATATATGTCTCTGTATAAATCAAGAGACCATGGACTATTACAGAATTTTGAAGGCCCGATAATTTTAACACTAGTTTTAATGTTAGTCCTACTCTCGAGATCGAGTTTTTCCTTAAAAGGAATTAATCTCTTTCGAAATATTTTATAATATCCACCGATCAGTTAAACATTCTGGGAACGGCATCCACATATCAGGATCGAAGTTTTGTTTGTTGTGTGTGTGTGTGTGTGTGTGTGCGTGTGTGTGTATGTGTTTTTTTTTTTTAATTATGTACAGTGATACTATAAAAATCATCTTCGAAAACATACTGTTGTGTACTCCAGTAACCGTCTGGTTACATAACAGGGCGTGTTTGTAGCAGCATTTATGCCTGAAGAGGATATGTGGCCATATACCTTAGTACTCGTGTTTTTGCATGACTAAATGACTGTTTTGTTCAGTATATGCAAAATCACGTGTGGAAGAAGAATTTTTTTTTTCAAATTTCACTTGTCTGAATCTTTGAAGTTACAAAACCACATTCAAGATCATTCACCATAATGAGTACCAACTACAACATTTAACTCTTTACCAAACATCAGTGCCGCGTTTTGTACCAAATCATAAAAAAAAAATACAAACAAAAATTGAATAGAATTATTGAAAAATATATGTAATTGTATAATTAAATATAGGCACATAGGGATCTACCTCGAATGATTAATCGCAATGCTATATTTTATAATTTTATATTTGCTACCCCAAGTGAATGCTTAACGTTTTAACATAAAGCAATCACAATTCTGTGAAATGTAACAAGAAGAAAAGGAAGGGGGAACATCTTATCACAGCAGGAGATTGCCAACTTCACAAACCAGAACCCGTCGTATTATAGTACCAGGAGCATAACATGTATCTTAATATTGTTATTAATTATTCTGTTCTTATATGTAATAATAAAAGTCAGTCTCCAAGTAGCTTCATTAGTAATTAATCTAGAAAATCTTAAGAGACGACCACTTGAACTCCAGGTAAAAAAGAGAAGAAAATAGGATTTATGACAAACTCTATATTGTACAAAATTTAAAAAATTATGTCAACCTTACCTACATAACTTTCAAAGCAGGTTGGTTCATAATCGGATAACATCTTTCCTGTTGTAAAACTCAGCAACATACTCGTTTTCCCGACTCCTCCGTCCCCCACAATGCAGCACTTTGTTTCGCCTTCCCCTATTCTCTTTATCTTCATTTCCAAATCACTGCCTTCAGTTGATTTATTTGTGTCCGTCACAATCTCATTGTCACCTTGTGTATCCATTACTTCACACATTGAGTAAAATATAAAGCCCATAAGTCACTTCCATATTCATGTGTCGATCTAAGTTTGTAACATTTTCAGATGTTTATACTATGCCGTCTTTGATGGCTTACTTCCTGTTAGTATCACCATCAACAGTCGTATATTTCTTTACAAACTATGTGACGCACTGTCACTTGAATACTTCCGTTTGTACACTAGACCACTTAATGCAAGAAACTTCAAGTACACATATATGTATACTTATATGTTTGTATCGTTGTCAATTGCTTTATCATAAAAAGTGTACAATTTCACGAAAGGAATGCCCATTCATAATAAAGAATACGTAGCAGACGTCATCTTATATCGACCAAATGTGGTTATTTCTAAATAAAAAGGAATGTAACTAGTAAATTCCGTCACCTACGAGCATGTTGAATATGCAATATATATATATATATATATATATATATATATATATATATATATATATATATATATATATATATATATATATATATATATATATATATATATACAAGATCAGAATAGCTAACAGGGATGTGTCTAAATGTCATGTTTATTACACAATAGGTAGATTATGAACTATGTGACACGTGGTAGAAGCTTGTTCATATATCACATAATTTTGAAAACGCTATTAATCGGTAGATTTATTAAAGATTATGATAAGAATAGAAATACCATAATATAGGTGTAACAGGTAATGAGAATTAAATGAAAATGGGTATAAGGTATCACAGTAAAAGTAAATGAGCATCTGTAGTAGTAGGTGGAATTGGTTCCTTTTTTCTTTTTGTTTTGTTTCGTTTTTTTTTTTTTTTTTGGGGGGGGGGGTTTTTTTTTTTTTTTTTTATTTTATAAAATCTTTCAAATATTTTCACTAAAGCTATGTAGAAAAACAAACGAATTTTTAATAGTGCTTGTTAAAAATAGGTGATAGAAATTATGTTCAATGCCAAAAAATTAAGGGCGGTCAGGTTTCTCCAAACAGATGTATATTAGTTTTGACTTCAGAAAATAATGTGTTGTTAAAGAAAACAACACATTATTAAAATAAAATGCCTCTATTAATTAATTTACGTTTCTGCACGTTCAAACAAAAGTTTACAAAGATGCTAGTATATAACACCTCGACACAGATCATGTCAATAAACTGAAGCTGTCTTCTTCTTAATCCTTTTCCTCCAATAAAATATATCAATAGAACATCTGTACACCCTTTAGGTTTTTATTCAATGTACATCATATACGTTAAGGGCGTAGTAGAAAGGGACACAAGTGGGTTTGTGCCCCCTTTTTTGACGTAGCGGAATTGACCCACTATAGTAGTATACACCAATACGTGTGTTTACCAGTGGCGGATATTAGTTCTGGGGGGGGGGGGGGGGGGGGGGCTTTTCGCCACATATATAAAGGTAAAAATCTAGATTTGGCACCAAAACTGACGGAGTGGTTTGGTTAATACACATGTTTCCCCTCCCCCTTCTTTCGGAAATCCTGTTTACGACCATCGTTTTGTGAGTGTGGTGGGTTTTTTTCCAATATTCTGAAAAGTTAAACCCCCCCCCCCACCCCCCCCCCCTCCCCACACACACACTTTTTCATCCACCTGCGCTACTGTACATTGAGTGGGAATGACTTCAATTGACATGAAATTAGTAAATGATAAATCACAAAGAATCATAAAATGTTCATAATTTGATTTTCATGATATTCTCCAAGTTTCTGTGATAATATTGAATTTAATGCAGGGCACAAGTCAGTTGTAGCGAAAGACATGGCGATAGTGGCGCAAGGCATAGCTAATCAATAATCTTATTCTGATAGTAAAAATACGAATACTGTACAAATGTTTGATTCGCGTTTACATCTACATGTATATATTAATAAGCTAGATACATATTATAGGAAACACATATGTAGCAAATGTAAAGTTGATACAAATTAATATTCGTTGATTTCCAATACTGGTTTTCCTTCAGATCCCCAGGATGGATCCAGGGTGGGCAACCATCTCAAGAAATGTACCCTATGTAGACAATATTTTTTCAGCTGCATAGATCGTTGCCAAGTACACTGCCGAGCTTCCCCAATTATTTCCTATAGAAATGTAAAGTTCATTGACATTGCACATAACCAGAGACATTTATACACATGTGTATATATGTCTCTGACATAACATCGCTGTTTATCTAGCAATATCGTTATAATTTTGTGGAAGCACATAAAAATCAGTCAATAAATCAATCAATCAACAAATCAGTAACTGAATTAAAATGATAAATAAAAGATAATTGATATTAAAAAAAATAAAAATTAAATAAATAACTATTACCTAATTCAGTCAATAATCAATTATATTAAATTATTAAAATGATTAATATCAGTTATAAACTATGCGGTATTAGGTACGTAATACAATTCGTGTGGTGTCAGTGCTAAGTAGCTTAAAATGCGTAAAATATACAAAACGATATGAATTTCTTCTTGAAAGCTGACACAGAGGTACGTTTTAGGGGACAAAACAGAATCTTTACGTGGCACAATCTGTGGTATGTATATATCAAAAACAAAATGTAACACATTTAAAGCAGTTTTTAACGGCGTAAAATTTCATACCTTGTAAAACCGATACCGAAATACATGTTTAAGGAGAGCCCACGAAAAGTAATGTATATCTACACGCCCTTGCTTTGTTCTTGTTTTACGGTAACAGGACGTATCGTCCACAAACTACTTCGTCCACTGGCTTCATCGTCAACTGTTAAGATCGTCCCCAGATGATCCGTCCCCAGATGATTCGTCCACAATGAATAACACAGTAATCACATAAACAGGTGATAATTACCGTTCAAACAACCAATTATGTCATTAATATATACTGTCCACTGTGAGTACATCAAATTAATATTTAATAAAGAGGGTTCGTAAAAATGTACTTTGACAGATAAAACGAAAAAAAGAATGTATATATGTCTCTGATTCAAACCATCAAGTAGACGAAATGAACAACATCTTCCCCATCATTCTTTATTTTTCAAGTGAAGGCATGTATACTTGTGACAAAGTCTTCAAAGAGAAGAAATGGTCATGGATAAACTATATAGTACGTCTGAAAATGGCGACCGAAAGCAAAAACTGCAAATGGTGCAGATTTGTGGAGAATCCGCCAGTATGCGTTTGTCCCTAATTATCATCAACTATCATCACATGACCTATTTAACAATCATCTATTTAATACTTATTTTCATACTAATATTCATTGTGCAGTTATCGGCAAATTTCCAAAAAATTATAAAGATAGGACCAAGTTTGAAAATATTATGCTTTTTAAAACTATTAGTCCATTATATATGTCGTTAATATCATATTTCAAATTTATCTTTGTCATAAGAATTTATAAATCTATTACTAACACTTAACGCAATTAGAACTAAAGGTATAGGTAATCGATTTAATCAGAGACATATATACACAGAGACTGGAAACTCCCATTGAAAGTTATATAGCTCCCTGACATAAGTAACATTTCCCGACAGGCATCTCGATAAGTCGGAAGTCCGCCATATTGTTCTCGGCCTTCATTCGCTTGAAAGCATTAGGCTTGCAAAGAAGAGGAATTTTCATCGCTTTTTAAACAAAGGTAGATCAGATAAGTAAAAAAAGCAATATACTAATCATTTGAATCATAAAACATTTCATTTATGATCTATTCAATGTGAAGACATAACCCCGATCAGAAGCCATTAGTTGTGATAGACCTCTGAAAACATTCACTTGGGTTTATGCAAAACATTTACACAATATTGAAGCACAGGCCACCATTTTTCGTTTATAGCACCATCAATGTTTATTATAGTCATAGTGCCTTAAATTTCGTATGAACTATCTGTAAATCATGCATAATTACCCGGCCGTATTTGAGGACCTCGCGACATTTTTCTCATCACTACCGAACCCGCTGAGAAACGACAAAACAACAAAAATTAATGTCCTTTACATGACTAAACTCATACGTGTGTGTTAAGAAAGGTTTCAGACACACTTTATATCATTGAGTGTAGAAGATTTTATTCGTTATTTGACTTTAATCCAATTTTATATACGCGGTAAATATCAGAAAATATATCGACAAGTTATATGATTATTTTGCTCTATATGGTATGGTATCGGTTTTCTTGTTAAAAACGATTGAATATTTACAGAGACATATATACACATATATGTCTCTGATTTAATAGATCTAATTATATAATTATATTGTGGAAGAATAAACTAGCATATTGTGGAGGAAACAACTAGTGGACGAATGATCTAGGGACGATGTTTTACACCATGGATACTAATGCATATCTACGGCAAAGCGCTCTTGATTTGCCCTGGTTTCTACACCATTGACAGTAATATATATCTATGCGCCTTCGATTTGTCCTGGTTTCTACACCATAGTAATTTATCCCACCTCAGGCAAAAATCTCGAAATCTGGTTGGTTAAGAAGAACCAAATCTATCATTCTCCATCATCCGTATATTATTTTAATATACCCCTCCGCCGAATATACTTTGCCTCGCCTCGATTGGGTGACGTCATTTTATCGCCAGACGAGAGTAAACAATATGGCGGAGTGACGGTTTGTAAATAGAGGTGAAGATGAAATAAACAGAAGTCGAACGTAACGTTATAACTCGACTCGAACAGTATTAATAGCAGCAAAAGGCAGCGGGGATATCACGAAAACATTGATATAAGTTCAAAAAGGCCTTAAGTGAAGTTAGTAAATTATACAGTATATGACAAGAGAGGATACGAAAATACTGAGTGCATGAAAAAAATTGTATTGGGTGAAAAAGGCCTTCGGTGGGGTGAATTCGTTATACAGTGTTTTACAGGGGATATACGAAAATATATTGGGTCCATGAAAAAATAGTTGTATTGGGCTTCGCCTCCCCCAATACAACCTTTTTCAATGGACCCAATATATTTTCGTATACCCACTCAGCCACTGTAAAACACTGTATAACTAATAGTATATCTACACGCCCTTGATATAACCCGGTTTTTACACCATTGATAGTAATATATATCTACGCGCCCTTGATTTGTCCTGGTTTCTACACCATTGATAGCAATATATATCTATGCGCCTTCGATTTGCCCTGGTTTCTACACCATGGCTAATAATGTATATCTACGCGCCCTTGATATACCCCGGTTTCTACACCATATATATATATATATATATATATATATATATATATATATATATATATATATATATATATATATATATATATATATATATATGTTATATATATATATATATATATATATATATATATATATATATATATATATATATATATATATATATATATAGTAATGTATATCTACGTGCCCTTGATTTGCCTTGTTTTCTACATTATGGCTAATAATGTATATCTACGCGCCCTTGATTTGACCTGGTTACACCATGGATAGTAATGTATATCTACGCGCCCTTGATATGACCTGGTTTCACCATGGATAGAAATGTATATCTACGCGCCCTTGATTTGACCTGGTTACACCATGGATAGTAATGTATATCTACGCGCCCTTGATTTGACCTGGTTTCACCATGGATAGTAATGTATATCTACGCGCCCTTGATTTGACCTGGTTACACCATGGATAGTAATGTATATCTACGCGCCCTTGATTTGCCCTGGTTTCACCATGGATAGTAATGTATATCTACGCGCCCTTGATTTGACCTGGTTACACCATGGATAGTAATGTATATCTACGCGCCCTTGATTTGACCTGGTTTCACCATGGATAGTAATGTATATCTACGCGCCCTTGATTTGACCTGGTTACACCATGGATAGTAATGTATATCTACGCGCCCTTGATTTGACCTGGTTTCACCATGGATAGTAATGTATATCTACGCGCCCTTGATTTGACCTGGTTACACCATGGATAGTAATGTATATCTACGCGCCCTTGATATGACCTGGTTTCACCATGGATAGTAATGTATATCTACGCGCCCTTGATTTGACCTGGTTTCACCATGGATAGTTATGTATATCTACGCGCCCTTGATTTGACCTGGTTACACCATGGATAGTAATGTATATCTACGCGCCCTTGATTTGACCTGGTTACACCATGGATAGTAATGTATATCTCCGCACCTTCGATTTGCTCTGATTTTTACAACACAAGGTGTTGCTTTATCCTGAATGGCTTTGTTTAACGTCGCAATTGACTGGAGTTGCAAAGTTATTTCATTTTTAAATGGAACATTTCAGCATTTTATTTTTATATAATTATTATTTCTTATTTATTTACTACATTAGTTTTGGAACGCGGTCTTTAAAATATTATGGTAGGGCAATGACTTATAAACAAGTCTTGTTTATAAGTCCTTGGGCAGGGTCAACGGATGTCTTTATAAAAGAAAACCATCTGTGAATCTCTCTTCCTAGCTACACAAGGATGTCATATGAGTTAATACTAAAGAGAGGAAAATGTATTGAATATGCAATATATCGCCACCTTCTCTCTCTGTCCTCGATAGAAGGAATCCAGAATCCGGATTTTTCCAAGATGCTTTATCGCATGCCCCCTTAAAATCTTTGGATGAAATAGTATACACCGAGGTCCTGTGCAACAACAACATCATCATCAACAACATAAACAACAACAACAACTGCCTGTTTCAAACGAAATGAAATATAAATCTTTGAGAAAACATATATTGAAAGAACGTTTACTATTTCTAAACAGACGTACTACGTATCGCGTTCGTTTCGACATGCGACTTCTCTCCCTTTTACTTTTAAAAAGCGCACTCTATATTTAAGCCAACATTAATAATGTCCTTGTCACATTTATCCCTGTTTTGAATTTCTCATTGACGTTGAAATATTTACTACGGCACGAACCTTGTAAGACACAAACTATATGTAAACAGGAAAGTGTGCGACATGCGAAACAGCAATAAAGAAGCGGAGTTCAAGCGGGTGGAATACAGAGATCGGAGGTTCTCTAGCTTTTAAACTGGCAATGCTCTTCTAGATCTTAAAAATACCTACATATACTGTATCTTCGCGCAGCGATAACAAGCAAGAGCAGGTAACCCCAGTCTACTGGCTTTCAGAGTTATCTCCTCTTCCTAGCCTAATAAGTCATTTATGTATCCCTGGAGCTTTTATGTAATTTTATGAACCATTATCAATTAATATACCCATTTATATCACGTGAACAACCTTGATTTTTCTTTCTTTTTTTACCATTAAAACAATGTTTGATTTAATCTCAACAACAAATGCAAACTTGCATAGTGAAGATAACATTTTGTAAAGTAAGTCGTTTGACATGTAGGGTACATTGTTACACTGCGGGACCAATCACAGAGGTGGATGAGAAGGAGGGGGCGTATCAAAGAATGCGTGAACGATACTCTGACAGTGATTTGTTTGCTACTTGGTTTACGTCACACCATGTGTATTTTCATTATATGTTGACTGCCTGAGACCTATACCAATGACTCCATGAGGGATCTTTTACATACCAGGTTTTATTTGACATGGGACTCCGGTTTTCACTGTCTCGCCCGAAAGACAGACACCGACGAGCGACCTGTGTAACTCGAATACAGGACCATTTGGTCAAGAGCCCAGAACCTTATCCATGGCGGGTTAGCGCAGCTGGGCTCACGGGTGCACGACGTTTCGGGAACACGACGTTTCGGGATCAAATATATACGACGTTTAGGGACTTAAATGCGTCGTTTCGGGATATGCTATGCGTCGTTTCGGGACCTATATTATATATATATTATATATGTATACATGTAATTGGAAATTATTATGAGAGTTTGTACGTGAATTATGGCTTATTTATGATGCATATTAAATAAAATTATTGCTTATATAATATCATTTATGAATAAAAAAATTATGAAAATCGAAGATATGAGTCGTATTTATTTTATAATATTTCATAAAATTTCATTAAAATTCATTCTTACTGCAAAGTAAACAATTAATATGGAATGCTTTGATTAAGTTATAATTGAAATAAATTATTGAAACCAAATTTGTTTGTTTTTATTATAATAAACACGAACAAGACCTTCAAAGATTAACTGACATTAACTACTTAATTAGGAGTATGTAATTATCCACGTAGTTATTATTAAAAGTTCAAATGTCTGTTATATCATCATTCCACCATGTCCGAGCTTGAAGACTGTGTCGTGTGTTTATCAGTGAAGAATATGTATAATTGTGTTTTTTCTTACATTTTTTTAAATGTCTTTGTATTTCTAATAATTTTATTTTTCCACTGATTTTCACATAAATATGATATTTTGAATTTGAAAAATGATAAAAAGAATTAAACAAAAACATATTCATTCTCATTTAATTTTGAAACGTTGATGTGAAAATCAGTGAAATGTTGTTAGTTAGTAACATACAAAATTCTGAAGCTTTCGCATAAATAATTATTTATATATTTTTTCTTAGTTTGATTATATTTTAGTTTTAAATTGGTTTGACTTAGGATATATACATTATTTTATGTGCTATGTACCCCTTATGGCTTCTCTTTTCTACTCGTCACGGGTAACTTAACACGGCTTATCAATATAGGCTTGGGATATTTCCTGTCAAGTATTACCCCTATTTAAATGTATGTTCATATTCATATTTAAAGTATGTGTTACACAACATAATTGCATCATCCTAAATCTTTCTTAAGTATAATTTTTTTTAACAAACAAATTTATAGGTTGCATTAGATATATAACAATTTTCATAATTAATTTTACGAACACAAAACATACAAATTTGTACAAATGGATGTCACTTATTATGTTACACATTTAACAGGTGGTATCTTATATTTATTTAGATTATTTCTAAAGGAGTCAGGTTAAGTCGCCCCAAAGTCAAGTCGCCCTATATCGGTTAAGTCGCCCCATATTGTCAAGTAAGGTCGCCCCATATAGAGATTCATCATTATATTCAAATATATGTTTGAATTATTAAGTATCTTTCTATTGATGAAAATAAAGTATTATAAATAAATATTTTGGTGTATGTTTACTATAGAATAATTATTGATATCAACTGAAGTCGCCTCGTGCGATTGGTGTCTATCTATATTGCCATTACTGATGTAGAACTTTTCTCTAGTGATTTAAAATCTTGTAATTTTATGAAGGATAAGACATGAGTAGCACAATCATCAATTTAATTAACATGTATAACAAGTGAACAAATAGATAACTCAAACAATTATCATAAACAGATCGATTTCTACATGGCATTGGGGCGACTTCACTTGACATTATGGGGCGACGTAACCGATATAGGGCGACTTTACTTAGGGGCGACTTCATTTTAGAGATGATTTTTGAAAATTGTACTGATAACGATCATTTGGCAGATCTATATTTTCAACAATTAATAAAAAAAAAATGCACAATCATCTTGCATAAAAATGTACTAAACATTACTGAAACTTGCTCAGAAAGCCACCAAATTGTTTATTTAATACCAACTGCATCCATCACATATTACCATGTACATTCCCATATACATGCCAAAAAGACAAATAAACATAAAACAACATTGAGAGAATACTATGAGTTGACATTATTGTGAAGAAAAAAGCTTTGAGTTGACATTATTGTGAAGAAAAAACAGATTGAATTTTAGCATTTTTATTACACAAAACATAACATTAAAAATAAATATATTTATAATTAATATTATCATATCTAATAATTATTAATATTAGATCCCTAAACGTCGTATTTAAATACCGAAACATCGCATCCTAGGTCCCGAAATCTCGTATAGGTCCCGAAACGTCGTGTTCCCGAAACGTCATGTATTCGGGCTCACTAGGGAAATGGCGGACGATCATCTGCTTCAGGATGGTCTCTGATTATGTTGATCTACATGTAATTCAAAAACAAATTAGTGCATGTTCCCCGTCTTTTTGTGTGCGTCCATGTGTTTCGATTAATAATACATCCTCGTTATCCAAATACTTCCAGCAACGATTACAGTCTAATATGATCTATCGACATGAAAGAAAAACAAACTCAGGATAAACACACAAAACTGATAATGAAATTGACATTTAAACCCTAATCAAGTTTATCCTGAACGGTTGAAGAACTGAAAAAAGGGTCATGAGAACCCTCCTTAATTCAGTTTTATAACCACAAAGATGAATCGACCTATAAAGATAAAATAGTACTCAAAGGTCACAAATTCACTCAGGACCCAACTACTGGAGTGTCTACACATAGGCGAAATGTAGACATTGAAAACACCCATGCAGAGCTCGTAGTGCCATACTCTGGTCAATGACAATGACAATATTTTTTTCTCATAAATGTACATAAATACATTGAAGAGAAAATGTAAACTATAGAATATACATATAGTAACAATATGATACATGAGTAAAGATAATTACAATTGTATTTATAAATATGATATATACGAGGTAATAAATACAATATATTTATAATCAATAAGTGACGAAGAAGTTTAAACAACAGAATAGATAGTTTTCGAATGCATGAAATTTAATTGGAGTTACTTCCCTTTTCCGACATTTTGGAGGTGAAGCCGGAATTTTTGCTTCATATTCATACTAATTACATTGAATTATTGTGAGAAAGTTGATTATATTTTCACTCCTTTGAAAATATTTTGACACTGTTCAATAATTTTATTATTGCATAACAATTGCAAAAGTTCAAGAAGCATCCTTAGTTTGGAGAAATTACACAGTTTGGTTGATGTATGCATTCATATCCAGTCATTTATCGCCAATGTGACGGAAAAGGGAAGCAACTCCTATTAAAATTTATACATTCGAAAACTATAAGCGAGTTGAAAGTTTAACCCGGAGGGCAAACTTTCTCTATAATGACTTCAATAAATTTACTAAGTTACTAAGTAGATTGATGTTAGAAGAAGAAAAAGTTATTTGAATTTTTGAGTATTTGGTCTAAGATAATAAGTATTAGGAATGTATAAATTTCTAGCTTGCACAATTTCATTATCATTACAATTGAAAAGATGGTGAATTTCATCTCCAATTTCATTTCTATTACAAATGGTACACATTCTATATTTTCTTGGGATATTATTCCAACGGCCAATTTCAATGGGCAATTTAAAATTGGCACTGATGTACATAAACTTGTTTCCTTTTGTCCTGAATATCTGTCATACAGAATTTCAAAACCCAAGGAATCCCTTGCCCCCATCCAGTACTTGACTGTCATAGCAAGTAGTCGCTACCAACTAATTCCAATAAAGACTATTTGTAGATAGTTGATGATTATAGTCTTTACTTCGAAGTGTCCCACAAGTACAGCAATACTAGCAAGTCTGTAGTTAGGACTTAAGAAATGAATCCTACATTTTTTTTTGTTGATTGAGGTATCAACCTAAAATTTGGACGGAAAACTGCATCAGTGCGCGAAGCGCATTGATGTAAAAGTTTTTCGTCCATATTTTAGGTTAATACCTCAATCAAGCAAACAATATATGATTCATTTCTTATCATTTTATTTAACTTATATATGGAATCAAAAATTTAAAAAGTGTCCATTAAACATAATTTATTATGGCATTACATTACTATTTGTGCCTGTTACATGTGATATGATCGAGTAGTAATACAATGACAATGTAAATTATTTTGAAGTGAATAATAGCGGCCGACACGAAGTTTGAAATTTTTATCCTAGTGTTCGTTGAAAGGATTAGAAGTGAAATAGAACGAACGAATTAATGAAACATGCATATGAGAATGACAATCTGTTACTTAGGGTATTTGTATTAGTATTATTAGAAATGCATGTTGACTGGTGCACGTGCGTGCCACAAGGTGGAAAGAGTAGGTTCAGGGACTTGGACCGGAGGCAACACCTGCTCTGATGGATTTTTTTTTTACGTCACACCATATTTCACGTATATGGTGACGGCATCTGCCTGATGCGGGGCATACAAATTTTGACCTTTGCAACGGATCCACCCGAAGCAGTGAGGGATCTTTAACGTGCCATGCATACCACGACACGGGGCCTCGGTTTTTACCGTCTCATCCGAAAGACATGACACCGGCATGACCAGAGCGGGACTTGAACCCCGGCCTCCCGATCAGGAGTCCGACACGATACCACAAGGCCACGCCGGCTTTGCTCTGATGGAAATTCCTGTAGTGTTTGCGGAAGTAATATGTTTTAAAGCACAGTAGTAGAACAATGACTAGAATTTGATATGAAACGTGATTTACATGGACTTTTGTGTAATTTAGAAAGCCAATACATTTTTGGAAGATAATTTTTATCAACGCTTAAAGTGAAGTCGCACATAGCTTTACAATGAACAGATAGGATATTGTCCTTCAACAATGGAGTTTCAACATACAAACTGGTAGAATTCAATTCTGTAAAGTATTATTCAAATCTACGCAAGGGGATATAAAATTATGTCCTGGACAAGAATTTAACTGACATAATAATAGAACGGGGTCTCCCATTCCAGCAGAAAGTAGTTAGGGCAATTGTTGACATAATTATCTGCACTCAAATTTTGTTGATGCAGAAATTAACTCAATTTTTTAACCAATCACATTCGCCGCAAGACCATCAACACAAAGAAAATTAAATGATAACAAAATCTTTCTCTAGATTTGGCATTTAAGAAAAAAATGGTATCATTATATCATTATACGGCTCTTCGGAATTCACCAGGTTCGTCAATGAATATGGATCTACACATACCACCTCAAGCCTTAAGATACCATCAATCTAATGACCTAGCGCAGAGAACTGTGCAAACTTGTTACACAGATCATCCAAACAGGCAATAGTACTGACCTCTATCTAGGCATCGTTGAAGATTTTATACCTTTATTGGTGGCTCCTACTACTCCCCTGCAGAATGGCTATAAGATCGACGATTAACTTCAGTATTACCAGTATTACCCTCTCAGCTTACACCAAAGGTCATGGGTCATTGTAACCCTAAATCACTAATGCGGATCCATAAGTACACTATTGCAATAGGTAATAACAGATCAAATCATAGGCTACCACTTTTGAAAGAATGCGAAACTATTCGCTCCAGAAAGACCTAAGACGATCTAAGTCTCCTAATACGTCTGTTTGATGATCAAATGAACAGTATTGTAGTGAAAACTTGAAATGGTGGTACATTTAGGCGCTGTACACGTCACCTTTTGGTGAAGACCCCATTTCAGAATCCGACGCTTTTGCACTCATCCATGAAAATACACCAGTTAAGATATCACCCCCATTCCCTACTGAGAATATAAGCTCATTCCATCTACCAAAAGAAAAATATCCTATAATATCTTATAGCACAGTCAAAAGCCACATTTTACAAAAAAAAAAAAAAAGAAAAGGTAGAATCTACGAGCCCACGCAGATAGCTCATACGTAATTGTGTATATTCTAAAACTGAAGAGTGTTATTCACTATTATACAATTTACTCTTTTTTAAGAGATGACACGTATGATGAACACTTTACTTATGAGTGCTTTATTTGTTATGAACACTTTACTTATGAGTGTTTATGAACACTTTACTTATGAGTGTTTTATTTGTTATGAACACTTTACTTATGAGTATATGAACACTTTACTTATGAGTATTTTGTTTGTTATGGACACTTTACTTATGAGTATTTTATTTGTTATGAACACTTTACTTATGAGTATTTTATTTGTTATGGACTCTTTGCTTATGAGTATTTTATTTGTTATGAACACTTTACTTATGAGTGTTTTATTTGTTATGAACACTTTACTTATGAGTGTTTTATTTGTTATGAACACTTTACTTATGAGTGTTTATGAACACTTTACTTATGAGTGTTTTATTTTTTATGAACACTTTACTTATGAGTATATGAACACTTTACTTATGAGCGTTTTATTTGTTATGAACACTTTACTTACGAGGATATGAACACTTTACTTATGAGTGTTTTATTTGTTATGGACACCTTACTTATGAGTATATGAACACTTTACTTATGAGTATTTTATTTGTTATGAACACTTTACTTATGAGTATATGAACACTTTACTTATGAGTATTTTATTTGTTATGGACACTTTACTTATGAGTATTTTATTTGTTATGAACACTTTACTTATGAGTATTTTATTTGTTATGGACACTTTACTTATGAGTATTTTATTTGTTATGAACACTTTACTTATGAGTGTTTTATTTGTTATGAACACTTTACTTATGAGTGTTTTATTTGTTATGAACACTTTACTTATGAGTATATGAACACTTTACTTATGAGTATTTTATTTGTTATGGACACTTTACTTATGAGTATTTTGTTTGTTATGGACACTTTTTAAGAATCATTCTAGCCATTTAATTTTCTAACAGGAACAACAACAAATATTATTTTGTGGTATTGATTTTATGTACAGGTATTCACTATAATACTATCACAGTTACTGTTCTTTGACCGTACTATATTTGACGCGCTTAAGACCCCTCGTTCTGCCGTTGGTGAATAAATGTTCTCACGTGTTTTCTGTCCCATGCTCTTCGGTAACTGGTCCTTTTCAGTGTCTGAAGCCAATGTAAAAGCACATTATTACACTGTATAAAGAGATACTGCAAAGAGTTTGCCCAGTTCTTCATAATCCACTACATGTACTTTGTCCATCCGACTCATTCGACATATTCATCACTTCTTGACTTTTTTCACAGCGATATAGTTTCGAGAACGTTTTTCTGAACTGATCTAGGCATTTTATATTTGCGAGATACCCGTGCCTGTAGTCGATACTTTACGAGATACCTGTGCCTGAAGTCGATACTTTACGAGATACCTGTGCCTGAAGTCGATACTTTGCGAGATACCTGTACCTGAAGTCGATACTTTACGAGATACCTGTGTCTGAAGTCGATACTTTACCAGATACCTGTGCCTGTAGTCGATACGTTACGAGATACATGTGCCTGTAGTCGATACTTTACGAGATACCTGTGCCTGTAGTCGATACTTTACCAGATACCTGTGCCTGTAGTCGATACTTTACCAGATAACTGTGCCTGTAGTCGATACTTTACGAGATACCTGTGCCTGAAGTCGATACTTTACGAGATACCTGTGCCTGTAGTCGATACTTTACGAGATACCTGTGCCTGTTGTCGATACTTTACGAAAAACGTAAAATACGGGCATATTCGTGTCTTTATTATTTTCGCAAAATTAAACGTTCGCAAATGATAGACGGTTTAAAGAAAGCATAAAGTCGCAATGTAACCAATTTTATGTTTTCTTATCATTTTTAAATTACAAACCACATCACTGTGCTGTATCACACTTCCTTTTCTTCTGAAATTGCTGCTGATCTTGCGACATTAACATTTATGCTCTATGCATTTTTCAAAACTTTAGCTAATTGTCAGTAGCGCATTATATCTCATAAATGCATCAGACATTGTACTTTATTCCTCGTGCCCATGCCAATTGAAATCCATGACGAGGCTTATCAATGGGCATGGGCACTCGGACTGAGATTTCTTTGTCCCTCCCGGAACATGGTGCTAGATCTTATTAAGCTTAACAATCAAAAGTCTGCCAAACATTGCTTTCTGTGTTGAAAAGTGGTTCAAATATGGGGCTTTATTACGTCACCGATCAATGTACTTTATACAGAAATAAAATACATAGGTCTTGAAAGCTTTTTCTCCCATTTCGGACAAGAAAATCCTCATTTTTTCCTGGAAGAGATTTTTTTTCTCACATTTCGGACAGGAAAATCTCATTTTTTTTCCTGGAAGAGATTTTGTTGTCTCACCCTCCGTTATCTCAACCTGTGGGTGTGGCTTAAACCGGAAGTTGACGAACTACTTCTTAGAAAGTCAGTTACACAATTCGGTCTCAATCAGCAAGTATTCAAAGTGTATATTTTTATAAATATAGATCTAGTCATGTTGCACAAAATATTTTTGAAAGAGTTCGTCAACTTTCACTAAGGAGTATCTATGTAAAAAAATACTAGACACACAGGCAGTACATATATATGTGTGACATGTCACAGAACACAATAATCCTGCTTCATTAAACAACTACAGGGCCGTCAGCAATCATCAGCAACACACTATGTCATCTGTATTATCTAGGTCATCGCCATTGAATGTAAAAAGTTCTTCAAACGTTCTTACCTCGTCAGCTTCATGTCCTCGTCGGCAGTCTCGGACAGTACTGTACATATCGATATAAATTTTCCCAAAGCATTATTACTAGAAATCCAAAACACAATATCATCTATAACACAACAAATTCACGGAGACCAGGGGCGTAACAAAGCATGTTATGGAGTGCAAGCACAGAACGGCGAGGGGTCTGGGGACCGCTTTAGGTCCCCAGCGGGTCCAGAGCAGGGCCCTGGTATGGGGTCCTGGGGTGCGAAGCCCCCCGGCGGAAAACGAATTTGAGCATTTTTGAGGCCGACAGACAAGTTTTTAAGGCCTTGAAAATGATTAAAATCAGACCCAAAATTTCAAGGTTTTTGTCTTGTGGGAGTAATTTTCCATACAATTCAATGATTCAAGAGTCGATTTTTTGGAATTGAAGGAATAAATGGACAACTGTCAAGTCTTATTAAACAAGAAACAAGTCGCAAAAACTTTAATAAATCAATTCACAACGACTGTCTACTCATTGAAAAGGAACGCCAATCGTCTTTTGCCCATTTCTGCAAATTTATCAATGACTGCATCAATATCAACTGGGATTTCTTTATGAATATTCAATACACCGATGCTGGATAGTCATTGACAATATGAATTTATTTAACTTACGAAAATGGAAATGAGAATTTATGGGCATCACTCCACTGTTCTTCAATTAATGTCATTTTGTCTTTATCAGATAAGTCTTTCAAGCTGTGTTTTCCAATGTCTGTGTATGGCGGGAGATATTTCGACACTGCCACTGATATTGAATGTCCCACAACTTCATCAGGATTCGATCCCTCACTGGCCTCAGGCTCATGCATATCACTATCGATATTGTCACTGACATTATCAGACTGATTTGTAGTCAAACCAGACGATTCTGGCACATCTTCAATAGAGTCTTGTGTGGAACCTTCATTTGCAGATGCTGTGGACTGAGATTCATCAGTCACCTTCGATTTATTTACACAAAACGACAATATTGATCTTTGCATGATGTCGACTTTTCGAAAAAAATATGACATGTAAACTTTAGTAAACCTTTTGTAACTCCACAAAGAAGAGCACAAGATAGGTCCGTGATCGGAGGGAACACAAAGAGTTTCCGGAAAGTGTATTGCATATTGAAAGATTGGACTATGTGGACTGAGTGACAAACGGGTATTGGTAAATAACTGGAACGGAGATAACCGGAACGAACAACGGACATTTCCTTTTTTTTTTTTTTTTTTTTTGGTGAAAATTATATGCAAGCACATGCTTTTTTGCTACAATAGTAGTTACGCCCCTGGAGCCAGTTTCAATATCGTCATAAATTATTGCAATCAACGCAAGCGTATAAGATCAATGTGTAAAAAGTGTTAACATGCGGTATGCATCTACATGTTCAAATAAGTGCGCGTTGTGTACTTTTGTCTGTGGAATAATCTAAAATATTCGTGTGTGCATCATGACCATAATTATAAAAATATAAACTTTGAATTCTTGTTTAATAAGCTAACTGTTACGGAAAATCTTCTTTATGCTGTTTATATCTGTCAATAAAAATTGACTTGAATAGGGACTTCTTTTTCTTGCGTAATGTATTAGGCAGATTTTGTCTGTAATTATTGGAGTTGTCTTTCTTTGACTGCCGACAAATTATAGACAGTGAATAAAATGTGAGAAAAACGATCAAAACACCATATTCCGGGAGGAACAAAGAAATTTCAATCCTCATGCCCATGCCGATTGAAATCCATGACTCTGCAAGCTTCGTCATGGATATCAATAGACATGGGCACTCGTATTGAGATTTCTTTGTCCCTCCCAGAACATGGTGTTAGATCCTATTAATTTTAGGCAATTACAGTGGTTGTACATATATTTGTGCTTTATATGTTTGTCTAATTTGTCTCCAAGGTCCATTGTACTCCTGGGTGTTTCACTGTTTCTATTTGTGATTTATATTTTATTGTGTTTATGTTTATTTATGTTATTTATTTCTGTTGCAGTGATTGTATTCTTTCAGAGGATCCGCCTGCGTTTACGTCTGGAAAATCCCTTCACTTTCCGCGGCCGTGTTGTCATGCATACGATTAGCTAATGATTGGCTATTAAAGCTCTATTTTTGTGGAGGTCGGGTAGCTCAGTCGGTTAGACGGTCAGATGCATGACAGCTACTGTCCGCGCCACTCACTTTGTAAACCGAAAAATCTGGATTTTCACTTATTTATCTTTAAAATAGTTTTACAAAATTAATATCAATCGACAGATCTTGTTTAGTCGTAACTTTTGGTGTATGTTATATGTTTCTACGAAGAAGCATTCGTATTTTATAAGGAAAAATCATTTTAGATAGGGCCTTTTCTATTTTAATTTTAACGTGACGTCGCCGATGTTTAACATTGAGTCTATGGGAAACTTGGCGACGTCACGTCAAAATTTAACATGGAAATCGCCCTATCTAAAATTGATTTTTTTCTATAAAATATGAACGCTTCTTCATACAAACGTATAGCATACACCAAAAGTTAGGACTAAACAAGATCTATCGAATGGTTTTGCCTTTTTGAAATTTTTCTGAAGGTGAATAACTGAAAATCCAGATTTTCCAGTTTCCCGAGTGAGTGGCGCGGACAGTAGGTGATTCAGTACCATTGTTATATTATTGTCATTTTCTAGCTTTAAATTTTGTAAATTGCGAGGTCACTTTAAATTACAAAATTTAAAGTTAGAAAAGGACAATATGAACATGCGCAATGTACATATATTTGATTACTCGCTATGTAAACACTATTGTATTTAACTTGATACATATTGTTACGTTACGAAAAGATGTACACGTAACGTCATGATTTATTGTTAACTTGCAAGACTGCCGCTTATTTGCTTTAAATCAAAAATTGATTATTGTAAAATGTTGACTTTAACTCAAGCATTCTGATAATTGTAAATGGGGTTCGCCGCCAGTTATCATCCGTTAGGCGGCGCCTGTATACTATGAGTTAGAAACGTCGATTTGAGTTGGCAACCTTATGACGTCACAGTAACTTACCATTGTTTTTTACGTCATTTTTGCGGGAATATGTTGTATTTCCTGCCTAAATACCAGGACTGCAATTAATGCCGGCGAACCCCATTGAAATCTTGTCACAGTTATTAACAATTCTTCAAATATAATTATCAGCCTAATTGTGAAAATTAGGTTGCAGATGTATGGTAATCTGCAGTTGATTTTTAAGCATCCATACAGGCGCAGATCCAGATTGTGTCGAGAGGCGGTTCAAGGAAAATTCCGAGAGGGGGTCCACCATGCTGTGTTAAATAAAAATAACAAGAACAGTATTTTTCACCGAATCTCGGGCCCATATATACATATAGATATATATACATATATGTGTGTGTGTGTGTGCGTACGTGCGTGCGTGCGTGTGTGTGTGTTTTTCTAACTTTAAATTATTATGATTTAAAGTGAGCACACAAAAATTTAAAGTTAGAAAAAGACATATATATTAAGCACAAAGATAGTACAGTTAACAAGGCACCCTATATTTCACTTATATTTGTTCCCCGTCTGGGACTCGAACCCACGACCTATGGTACCGAATCACCTAGCTGTCATGCATCTGACCCTCTAACCGACTGAGCTACCCGAGCTCCACAAAAATGGAGCTTAAATAGCCAATCATCAACTAATCGCATGCATGACAACACGGCCGCGGAAAGTGAAGGAATTTACCCGACGTAGACGCAGGCGGGTCCTCTGAGAGAATACAACACTGAAAGAGAAATAAACATATAATAAAATAAAGACAAATTAGACAAACATGTAAAGCACAAAGACACTAGAGTTAACAAGGCACCCTATATTTCACTTATATTCGTTCCCCGTCTGGGACTCGAACCCACGACCTATGGTACCGAATCACCTAGCTGTCATGCATCCGATCCTCTAACCGACTGAGCTACCCGAGCTCCACAAAAATGGAGCTTAAATAGCCAATCATTAGCTAATCGCATGCATGACAACACGGCCGCGGAAAGTGAAGGAATTTACCTGACGTAAACGCGGGCTGGATGAATCAACATATCTCAACCTCGGCTAACGCCTCGGTTGAGATTTGTTGATTCATCCAACCCTCGACTGATCTTTTTCTATCTGGAACTCAAACTAGTGCTAGATTCTGTTAATATATATATATATATCTTACGACTTTGTTTTTGTCCATATGCGAAACTCGGTCCAGTGGTCTAACACAAACGATTTACTGATTTTTAATTGATACTATACATAACTGAGCATAACTGAAGATTACAATCTACTGACTATGAAATCTTCGAGCAGTCTAAGCTATAAAAATGACACTTTTGCACATTCGCTCAATGACGTTTTCAGTCTGTTACATCGACAGGTGTTCGGTCGTGTTAATCAAATATAGATATATGTATCATAATTATCTGGGCGGACTGATTGATGAAACGAAACGTTCAGAAAGAACTTATTGTATATCTGTATTTTAAAAGGTTGTTATAATTTTTTATGTGAAGAATTTTTGACCAACAAAAAATGTAAAAATTGGGTTTTTCATGTATATAATATCTTACAACAAAGTGGACTTGGTGAAGTTTGGTCAAATCATGGCTCAATGACTCAAGTTTTTATTTTATGTGTAACAAAACAAAGAATTTTTTACATATGCAGACAATCGTTGTTATCAGATATTGATTCTTCCCCAAAAGCAGCTATTTATAAACACTTAATCGATGGACATACATTCCAAACATATTTGAAAAAACCAATTTCTTCTAAATACAAAAAAACTTATTTGTAAAATACGCTTATCAGCTCATAATCTTGCAGTTGAAACTGGTCGTTACAGAAAAGTTCCTATGGAAAGACGGTTATGCCCTCTATGTAAAGACCAGTCCGAAATTGAAGATGAATTTCATTTTTTACTAAAATGTCCCTTTTACCCACTGACGTATTTTAATTTTCTATTTATTAATATCTGTATACATATGTGTTTAACAACGCGCATATATGTTCTTTCTTTTATACTTGACCTTATTATTATATATCTGTTGATTATATGTATTGAAATCTATAAGCTGTACAGCTTTTGATCAATAAATTATACTATACTATCTGCATGCGTGGTCGACAAAATCTAAACATATAACGTATAATTAAAGGCACAGTTTCGTCTCTTTGTCTTTTTAACATAGGCAGTGGGATGCAATAATACATTTTGCGGAAATGTACTTTAGTGTATCCCCTCTTTTGAGTTTGATCCCAGTTAATCAAGAAGTATACCGATTAATTATTAGGGTCTTCTGAATACTGGGCGCCACCATTAATGTGGTTTTTTATGGTATGTACATCATCATTGTCATCACCATCTATAGCCACCATGACAGTAGTTTCCTCGGGGCGTTATTCTGGTATTTCTCAACGCTGGGCGCCACCTGGAAAGTAGTTTTCTAGGGATGTCTCTATACTTACCACCACTAAACACTAGGCTCCACCATAGTATTTCGATAACAACCACCATTCAATAATGGGTACCACTATGAAAGCGGGTTTTTTTTACGAGTATTCTGGTATCGACTACCATGTAATCAATTCAATTCAATTCATTTATTTCTTTATGTCAAAGACACATCAGATATGTATATTTACAATATATAAATTCTTACAAAGACAGCAGAGAGTGAATGAGTATAAATAATTGGACATGCGATACATTGCAGTTTTTACGAATTATGTAATAGTAATTATAAATATACATACATATATATGTACTTACATAAACATACATAGCTATAAATACACACACAAATAAGTACATATACGTACATATACATACACATACGTAAACATACACACACGTATACACATATTCAAGTCGTTTACAAATTATGAACATTAGTTAAGTATACATGATAATCGATACATCAAGATACACATTCATATAGCTTCCGTCCTTCTTTTTAATGCCATTGTAATATATTTATCAAGTTTTGTAAGTTCTTGTTAACACTAAGAAGTTGCACAAGTTTGAATACACAAGGTTTTATTAAATAGTATCTTTTAATATATTGAAATCTAATGTCGTGATAGAATGGACATTTTTAATAAAAAATGAAATTCATCCTCAATATCGTTAATATTACATAAAGTACAAATACATTGGAGTCTATCAATATTGTGATATCTACCACATTCAATTGCCAGATCATGAAAAGACATTCGAAATTTTGCAATAAGTTTTTGATAATGAGGATTGATTGGTTTATAGAGGTAATGCTGCAGGCAGAAATTATCAATAAGGTGTTGATATAATTCACCTCTAGAAGCCCTTTGTATGTTCGACACCATGTCTTGTTTATACAAATCGAAAAATCTATGTTTTATAACAGTAAAAAGACAATTATCGTGTATGTTTTCGTTCCATATATATGACAGCCCTAGACTGTCAAGTTCAGCTTTGATGTCCAATACCCACTGGTCATTTTGTGCAACTCGATCATCATAACAGGATTTTAAAATACAGTTAGTTGTGAATTGTAATTTAAGCCAGTACTTGATAATTTTCAATTTACGTAGTATATACAGAGGGAGTCTTCCAAGTTCATAGTACACCATACTGCTAGGGACTGACTTTCTTAAAGGAGCATGATCCGATTGAAGTCGGGAAAAGTAAAAAAAATGTAACGGATTATTTAAACGGCAATCGATTGCTCGTATATTATCTAAGATGTGTAAAACGTATCGTTACCAAAGTCGATGTCGTTAACGAGATATGTCCGTTTTAAATTTGCAACATAACCAGGCCAACTCCTTCAATATTGATGAGGTCGGTCAGAGGAAATCACGTGACAATGAAACTCGAGCTTAATCCGATTTTATCATTTGTTCCACTTTTTTTTTTTGGCCTCTGAGTTTGTGTATAGTTATTTTCTACCACACTTTTGCTATTTTCGTGATCGTATTTCTCCATGTGAACTATTTTTGTTGTTTTCTACAGTGAATATCCGCGCACGCGCATAATTATGGGCGGAGCATCGCCTTACTTGGGAAATTGATACCAGCCGAATTTAATTCGACCAGGGACGTATATATCTAAAGGGATTTCAGCTTTAAATTTTGCAATTAACACGAAGTTTATAATTTATGTAATACAGGAAAAATAAGATATTGTCGTAATTTATCCTTCTCATGCTAAAATTTTCCAGTCTCGGACTATGTCCCTTTAAAGATAAGATTGATTTACAGAATTGTGTATGTATATTTTCAACATTATTTCCTTTATGGAATCCCCATATTTCAGAAGCGTATCCGAGTATACTGTTCACAAAAGTATAAAATACAAAACATTTGGTTTTTACATTGAAACAATGGTCTTTTAATTTACAGTTAAGTGCAAATGAAGCTTTCCTGCCTTGCTCGGCTGCGTGTTTTTGCGTTAAGTTGAATTTTCCATTGTAATTAAACAGCATACCAAGATAATTAAATTGATTTACAACCTCTTTTACGCAGTTATTATATGACCATTTTTCGTTGGCAAGTATTTGACCACCATTTCTGAATATAACAATTTTTGTTTTGTCTGTGTTTAAAGTAAGTTTCCATTCATTGTTATATCTGTGTAAAATGTCGATCATATTCTGTAGACCCTCAGGCGTTTCCGCCATTAAAACCATGTCATCAGCATACATGAGTAAAAATAGATTTATTTGACACAATTCGATAGACGGGCTATTTTCTTTTAAAAAATAAATTTCACAGTCGTTTACATACAATGCATACAAAATCGGGGACAGTACCTCCCCTTGAAAAAGGCCGACAGAGTTACCAAAATACTCAGAAAGTACACCATTATTTTTAACACATAATTTTACATTATTATATAAAGATCTAATGATAGCAAACATTTTCCCTTGAACAGCATGTTTGAGTAGCTTCAACCATAAACCAGGGACGTATATAGATATATACGTCCCTGCATAACTTACTCTATCGATATAATCAAAGGCTTTTCTGTAGTCTATAAAACAACAGTATAGTCTACCGCCTCTTTTACGGAGTGATTTATTTATCAAAGATTGCAAAACAAAAATTGCACCAACACTCGCCATACCCTTTCTAAATCCAAATTGAGCGTCTGTGAGAATTGAATTTTCAGTGTCCCACTTAAGTAGTCGATTATTAAGGACGGCGGTAAATAATTTGCCAAAGCAGCTCAGAAGAGAAATACCTCTATGGTTATTGGGATCATTAGGATCCCCCTTCTTATATACTGGCACAATACAACCCGTTGACCAAGAATCAGGATAATATGTTGATAAAAATACATTGTTAAAAAGTTCTACTATACAAGGTACAAGTATATTTTTACATTCAATAAAAATTTCATTTAACAAACCATCTTCACCACTACTTTTGTTTCTCTTTAGTTTGTTTATTGCATCAAACACCTCCTTCTCGGTTATAGTGGAATCAAACTCTTCGAAAATAGGCTCACTGATATTTAATTCATCAAACTGATTGGTATTTGAATGCAAGTTATCCTCTATGTTTGCCAGATGTTTGAAATGATCTACAAAGGCACTTAATGTGATGTCTTTTGATGTTTTATTTATTTTTTTTTTTTTTGCCTCTTGAAAAATATTTATAAAATTCTTTAGGATTATGTGTTCTTAAATAATCAACCATATTCCCTTCGTTTCTTTTGTATCCTTGATACTGCCATATAGTCAAAGTACTATTAGTATTGTTGACGTTAACAAAACTCGTTAAATTTTTGAGGAATCACAGGAAAGAAATGTACAGTGTAAATGTTTTTGATTTCTTTTATACCAAATATCATAGATGAACGATATACATATATATTACATTGCACAAAACATTAAACATGATATTGAAGTTAAAAATAAAATTTAAAATGATTTTAAATATACAAATGTTATTCACCGAATTTTTGCAAAATGTTTAAAATACCTGAAATTCACATTTCAAAGGTCAATAGCCACAACACTTACTGAGGTACTAAATATACATGAATACTGATCAACTCCAGTCAGTTGAGTAACATTGTATGTCACATTTTAACAGTATAATATTGCACATAAGTTTTCCCGAATTTTGGCACACAACACTCTTATTTCAGACTTGTTTCTGGTTCCGGATTATTGAATATTAGTTCTCTGATTTTACATTATGCACACTAGATGTCAGAGGACTACAGCTTAGTAGAATTCTAATTCCGGATTATTGGACGGTAGCTTTCTAAATCTGTATCAAGCATTAGCTTTCTGATTTCATAATCGTCTGGACAGATCTTTGGATTACTTTCACTGGAACACCGTTTTTAGGGACTACAGCACCACGGCATTCAAGCGTCAGGTGTTCCTTTATAAAATAAAACAACAACAATGATAATAAATTATACTAATGATAATGATAAAATAAATGAATAATAAATAAATAATTAAATAAATAATAAAACATAATTATGTAGTAAACGTGACATTAAGTGTACATGTACATTACTCAGGTAAGATGAAGTTGAAATCAAAGTAAAAATACTTCATTATTTAGATTAAAAATCACAGCAAACGGATTGAATTGCACACTCTAATTTTTCAAAATACATTTGAAGGTTATTAAATTAGGAAATTGCAATTGAAAATTAAAGATATTGAAAAAAGAGGGAAAAATCGTATTTACCAGTGTGTGAGGAACTGCCTCGAATCTATATTTTTGCAGAATTCTGACAATTGCACATTTTGTTTCCAGCAGAGCAAATCGTGAACCAATACAATTTCTTGGTCCAGCTCCGAATGGAAGAAAACTATAGGGTTTTATCTTGGGCCGGTTTTCATTAGAAAATCTGAAAATTTATAATATTGGATAAAGATCTAATGTTTCTGAATTAAATTCATGAGAAAATATGTATATAAAGATACATCTTTACACCATGGTCACAAATATCATTTAAAATTGAAAAATTGGAATGGAGTCTTGTAATCTACACTTAATTAAGGAGTTTACATTATAAAGGAGGTTTCTTAACAATTACCTTTCGGGATCGAACATACATGGATTTTCCCAGAATTCCTTGTCATGATGAAGGGTCCATACATTTGCCTGGATATTCATTCCTGCTGGTATCGTGATATCACCGTACGTTCGTGTTTCTTTGGCTTGCCTTGTTACTATTCTGTATGAAAAAAGTCAAACATAATATAAATATAACAAAATTATTATAGGAAAATCAATACATTCCGATTATTATTATTATTATTGTGGTTATTGTTGTTGTTTTTATTATTATTGTCATTGTTTTAATGATAATAATAATAATGGTAATAGTAATAATAATAACAACACCTATAATAATAATAATAATAATAATAATAATAATAATAATAATAATAATAATTATTATTATTATTATTATTATTATTATTATTATTATTATTATTATTATTATTATTGTTGTTGTTGTTGTTGTTGTTGTTGTTATTGTTAATATTATTATTATTATTAGTAGTAGTAGTAGTAGTAATAGTAATAGTAGTAGTAGTAGTATTTAAAATAGTGGTAGTAAACTTGAACGAGTCTATTGTGCTTATTTTATACGCATTTAATTTACACTTTTTGTACGTATACGAAGTTGTTATTTTATTGATCTTTCGTACGTGGAAACACATTATATTGGTCTTTCGTATGTGGAACACATTTTATTGATCTATCGTACGTGGAAACACATTTTATTGGTCTTTCGTATGTGGAAACACATTTTATTGATCTATCGTACGTGGAACCACATTTTAAAGAACATGATTTTATTTCTAACATTTTATAGAATATGCTGCTACACTTACAACGACGCTGTTGGATACATTCGGCACACCTCGTCAAAGACCATATCGAAGTAACGTAGATCTTTGATGGTTTCATATGAGACCTCGCCATCACCTATCTCTGTGTCGATTTCGTGGCACAATTTGTCTTGGACATTCTGATGTATAGCCAAGGCATTGCTGAGAAAAGCCAGAACGGTACTTGTAGTCTCGTAGCCCGCAAGAAGGAAAGTTAAACTCTGGGCCACGATTTCTCGTTCTGTCATACTGCTTGAACCGTTAAACAACATCTGCTGCACAAGATCAAAAGTAGCAGGATTGTCCTAAAAATAAATTCCAATATAAGATTTCATTATAAAATACTCAGATTTTCATGGTACCGTAGGAGGATTAATTATATATAATAATTAATGCAATAATTTATATGAGTAAAGTATATAGTCAAATTATCTACATCTATAAAGGAACTTACCCCCATTTGTCGCCTAATTTTAATCACCTCGTTGAGTTGTGTTCTAAGCCACATTACAGGACTTATTCCAAACACCATTAATAAATTTTTCAAGACAAACACAGCCTGGTGTAGGAATGGAAACAACACTGAAACAGGAAAATATCAGTAATTTTATATTATCTATTTTATTTTCTTATTCTAAAACATTCTTATTATCAATGTTCTATATGTAAATTTCTTCAACATTTTCTCAATCTGAATCCTTATAGTTTTATTAGATTGTATTTATTTTCATTGCACTTATATCTTTCTCTAAGGTTTTAGGAAATAACATTTTTCTGTACTTACTGACAATTGGTAAAATGATTGTTTTGCTCAGTCGTTGGAACAGATCCCTAATGTTCACCAGGAAAGTGTCCGAGGAATCTTTTAGCGCGTTAGTCTGCAGTCCAAAGGCACATCTGCCGATTACGTCAAGAGTCAAACATTGGAACAAACTGTAAATTAGATATTCAAATTCATAACATCAATATATAAAATATTACGTTTATTTTTGTAAATAAATATATAAATAAATAATTAACCCCCCCCCCCTCAAAAAAAAAAAAAAAAGAAAGAAAGAAACACCCCCCCCCAACTTTTTGCATGTAAGTATGACAACAAGCAATAATTATTTGTTCATATAATAATTTTTAAATAATTGTATAAAGTTATAGATACATGTATAACAATATGACTTACTCATAAGCATCGAATGTTTTATTTTCTCTAGCTTTTTTGTCGATGTTAGCAACAAGCTGATCGACGCTTTTATGCATTATATGGAACATCTGTTTTAATTTGGCTGTACTGAACGCTGGAGTCAAAATTGTTCGACTTCTCTTCCAGCGGTGGCCGTTTTCCAAAAACAATCCCAGACTTTTTCTTGGGGCGAGTGGGAACGGCTGAAATAAATATAATGTTACATCTTATTTTATATACTTTATAATATGTAAGAAAAAGAAAAAAGACGAAGAACCAGTATAACCGAAATACACACTTTAGAAAAGTGGAGTGAAAATTAATATTACATACAATTTTGTCATTAGTGTAAAAATTAAGATAAACACCTTTCTGTGTTGGAAATTATCCGCATCCTTAACTAAGATTTGTTTAAGAAGTGCAGGATCGCTTATTTCGAGAACTGGTTCATACCCTTCAAAATATCTGAAAGTGTAAGTAAAGATAATATATTTTCAGCTTTACTTTGTGAAAAAAAAAGGAATTCCACAATTCCATTTTAGTAACTTATGTCAAAATTCTCCCAGGTATTGCAATCTCTTAAGTTAAAGTTTTACCACTGTTTTTAAATCATAATTCTCTAAACAGGATTCCATTTAAGTACATACAATATAAATTCAACTCACCCAAACACGCGTCCATACTTTTTTTCCCATTCAATGTTACTTTGTAATTGTCCCTAAAAGAAATTTTGGTATGATTTAAACCAATGAATTTCGAAATATTACCATAAACTATTTGATATTTCTATTTGAAAAACATTTTCTGATTATAACAATGTTCAATAAACTAAAAATACCTTTTTCATAATTTCGGGCAGGTTTCCTAACAAAAAGTAGGGTTTTGGACCATCAATTCCGAGACGTTCAAAAATGGAGAAATGTCTCTTCAACCTCCTATAAAGAAGAAGTAATGGTCAAGTAAGCATAATTGTTTAGGTTATGGATAATTGATTATATCTCTCATTATTATACAATACATTTCTAACAACCAAGTATTCAAATCTAGTATCTAAATAATTACTTAAAATTTAATTTCCTCTTTTTCACATATTGTTGGCAACTTTATTATTTATATTATCTTTTTCTGTCAAGGGTTACAAAAGTCGGGCGTATTTTCAATTGTTTATTATAGTTTATTTCGGTATTTATTTAGATTAAAATTAAAGTGAATTTTAAGTATGTATAATATGTACATTTTAAGAAATTTCTATCATTTTGCGTACTAGTGTTTTTCTTTATATTGTCGATATCATAGTGATTATTGATGGAAAAAAAATCGAAGTTAAGAATATGATGCTGGTAAAAATAATACTTTTGATAGAATTAGATGAATAATGACAAAGCATTAAATAAATGAAAATGTTGCATTTTCATAATGGAATGTATTAATACTTACCGGTATAGAGTTCCAAAACATAATACGAAAGCAAGGGTTAATATAATAAGATACATATTCCTGTTGGCTAATGGTATAGTGAGAAGTCGGATTACAAATACCTTTTTGGAAGTTAACATTATCGTATTTAAATCAATGTCCACGCTTCCATGATAAGACATGCGCGACAATATCAATACCGTTCGGTGGAGGAGGTACCAGCACTACATTTTCGAGTGGTTGCTAAAATTAAAACCTCAAGAGTCTTATTTGGCGAAAATAGAAAAATTATCACATTTCTTATCGAATTTTACTGATAAAAGCCGAAAATTTTCTAAATTTCGTTGCACAATCTGTGTTTGTGTGGCACATTTTCTAAATATAGCCTAAATTCGGTTAAAAATAGTTCATCCTGAGTATCAATCGTATAATAGAGGAAGAAAAGATAAACCCAGAGGACAATGCTCCAGTAGGTTTGTTTACTTCCGAAAAACGTGGTTAACACATTTATACAGTCGAGAAATTTCTTCTATATAATTCAATTAACACTAATGTGAATTTCAATGATAACTTTGGTATTAGCTAATAACTTAACAGTGTACGGTGCTTCGTTGATCGACATATAGTTAATCTTAATAAATTTTGTCTACTTCATATACCATAAGGTGTCCAAAACAATATACACAGATTTATTTGATTCCAATATACAATGCACAAATCGCTTTAATCATATAAAGTCAAATCGACATTTTTGCACTAGAAATACAACAATCGTCAATATACCATCACATAGATTTAATTATGCACATCATTTCTGTAAATATTAATATGAAATACATACCAACAATAATGTTGTGCATCAGATGGGCATTTCGACAAATAATGCCTTCAGTGATACTCAGGGTCGAGGGATGCTTCAAACGCTTCAAAGAAATGAGGTTCATTTACAAACGCTGAGATGATCCAGACAAGTGACTGCAAGAGTGACACTCTTCGGGATTCATCTTCAGTTTCTAAGCATTAACATCAAATCTAACTTGAATTTATGTCATTAATAATCAAACGCAGCTTTGCTCGATATGGCCATTTCCCTTTTTAAGTGAAAAGCTTTAACTGTCATCTTTTAATGGAGTTCATTCACAAATTCTGAGATGATTCAGACAAGTGACATTGCATGGGGTATACCCCTCGGGATTTATTTTCCTGTTTTTATGCCCCGGATCGATAGATCGGGGGCATATTGTTTTTGACCTGTCTGTTTGTTTATTTGTCTGTCTGTTGTCAACTTTAACCTTGGCTATAACTTTTGAACCGCGAGGGATAGAGACTTCATATTTTTCAAGTGTACTCAACTAATAAAGCCCTTTCAAAAGACATCAAGGTGGATGACCTTTTGACCTTGACAATGACCTAACGCTAAAAATAACGTTTTGGACTTTGGTGCCGCCGGGGCATTAGTGTTTCACAAACACAGCTTCTTCGATTTGTTTTACGATGACTTTGGCTACAGTGAGAAAATAATTGATGGATCGCCTTTACGTTGTTTCACTGTGACGTCACTTTTAAATTCATGTTTGACAGGCCGTTTATACGGAAGCAAGTAAGGGACACGTTATATTTCATTTTATTTTGAAAATTCAGTATACTTTATTGACAATTCAAGATACTATCTTGATAATTAAAGATACTACATGTGTATCTTGAAAATTCAACTTACTAACTTGAAAATTCAAGATACTCTATTGACAGTCCAAGATACTATCTTGAAAATTCAACTTACTAACTTGAAAATTTAAGATACTATCTTGAAAATTCAAGAAACTATCTTGAAAATTCAAGATACTATCTTGAAAATTCAATTTAACAATCTTGAAAATTCAATAAACTATCTTGAAAATTCAATTTGCTATTTTGAAAATTCAAGATACCGTTTTTAGCTTGCCGGAGCGAGGGTCCGGAGACCTGATGTTACAGCTATTGTGTCCGCGTGTACGTCCGTGTCGGCGTCCGTGTTGGCGGCGTAGACAAAAACTCTAACCTTGGCCACACCTTCAAACCTTCCAAAGTATTAAACATAGAGCTTATTATGTATTATGGCTAAACCGTAATGTCCATACCAAAATCCTTTACCTTAGAACATTGACCCGTGAAGTCTGACACACTTTTCAACAACTTTAACCTTGCCCGTAACTCGTCAACTAATGGTAGTAGAGCTTTCACATTTCACATGTTAGCTCTTTACTGTCTGTACCAAAAGTTTTGATTCCAGGACCGTGAGCTTGAAGTAAGAAAACATTGAAAATACATGTGACAATCTCGCGGTTACATTTGTTTCTTTTGTATGAGACGTTTACTCCTCCCGGGCACCTGATCTCACTTCTGTATTTCAGGGGTCTGCGAATGTCCGCTGTGGTACATTGTTGTTAGTGCCATGGTCACTTGACACCAGCTACAGTAAAACATTCACAAAAGAAACCAAATAAAGAATAAAAGACTCAATCGCATTTGATATCTTCTTTGATTTTAACCAAAATCGGTTGATCTTGAACCTTTTAATATTTGTGACACCGATTGAAAGACACAGACAGAAAAAATGCCAACGAAACTCAAGTCAGGTTAAAAAAAACACACAAGTGACAGTAATGATGATCTTAAAACAATAATAGATTGGGATGGTGTGTGTCGTAGTGGTAATCACCCTTATCAAACTAGAGGCAAGCGAGTTCTTAAACGAAAATGACACCCACGAGGAGTGTTTCAAGATCAGTTCTGGATATATATGTCACTGATTACCATTGGTTTACACTTTAACGTCAACGAAATAAACTATTTCGATTTTGTTGCAGAAGAGCTGAGGAAAAGCAATTTATTAGTCTAAGGCGAAATGCAGAATGAGCATTTGCAAAAGATAGATCCAAAACTGGAGGAAAGCTTGTAAATGCTATAAAGAATACGAAAAAAGTCAAGCACACAGGGAAGCGATGTATAACATTTATGCCGTTAACAATGGCCAAGTAAGTGTTCAACATCAAGTTAACAAAGCAAAACAAAGCTGAACATAAACGAACACGGTCAGCCATTGCATTCCAGATCTCAGCTATTGCATTCCAGATCTCAGCCAATGCACTCCAGATTTCAGCCCTTGCATTGCAGATCTCAGATTCATTAATTTACTCCGACAAGGTTTTCCAATTCGTGGGCATAATGCAGCTGAAAGCAACTTCATACAACTGTTACATATTCGAGCAAACAAGAAACCTAAGATGAAGTGTTGAATAACTACCAGAAGTTATTTTATGGTGAATGAACAAATATCATTGATTGGTAAGACGTTTGATGAACTTATTTTAAAAATGATGTTTAAGAAGCAAAACTGGTATGCTGTTATAACATGAAACAATGGGCACATCTTTCAAAGAGTAATTAGTGATAGTAATTAGAGGGTTGATAATGAATTTGAAATACACCAATATATGTCAGGCTTACTAGAAATAGCTTTTCAGACAAGATATGTTAGGCTTACTAGAGATAGCTTCTCAGACAAGATATGTGAGGTTTACTAGAGATGGCATTTCAGACAAGATATGTCAGGCTTAATAGAGATAGCTTCTCAGACAAGATATGTCAGGTTTACTAGAACTAGCTTCTCAGACAACATATGTTAGGCTTACTAGAGATAGCTTCTCAGACAAGATATGTGAGGCTTACTAGAGATAACTTCACAGACAAGATATGTCAGGTTTACTAGAGATGGCTTCTCAGACAAAATATGGTAGGCTTACTAGAGATGGCTTCTCACACAAGATATGTCAGATTTACTAGATGGCTTCTCAGACATGATATGTTAGGCTTACTAGAGATAGCTTCTCAGACAAGATATGTCAGACTTACTAGAAACAGCTTCTCAGACAAGATATGTCAGGCTTACTAGAGATGGCTTCTCAGACAAGATATGTTAGGCTTACTAGAGATAGCTTCTCAGACAAGATATGTTAGGCTTACTAGAGATAACTTCTCAGACAAGATATGTCAGACTTACTAGAAATAGCTTCTCAGACAAGATATGTCAGATTTACTAGATAGCTTCTCAGACATGATATGTTAGGCTTACTAGAGATAGCTTCTAAGACAAGATATGTCAGGTTTACTAGAAATAGCTTCTCAGACAACATATGTTAGGCTTACTAGAGATAGCTTTTCAGACAAGATATCTTAGGCTTACTAGAGATGGCTTCTCACACAACATATGTTAGGCTTACTAGAGATAGCTTCTCACACAACATATGTTAGGCTTACTAGAGATGGCTTCTCAGACAAGATATGTCAGGCTTACTAGAGATGGCTTCTCACAAAACATAAGTTAGGCTTACTAGAGATTGGTTCTCAGAGAAGATGTGTCAGGCTTACTAGAGAAAGCTTCTCAGACAAAATATGTTAGGCTTACTAGAGATTGGTTCTCACAAATGATATGGTAGGCTTACTAGAGATGGCTTCTCAGACAAGATATGTGAGGTTTACTAGAGATGGCTTCTCAGACAAGATATCTTAGGCTTACTAGAGATGGCTTCTCAGACAAGATATGTTAGGCTTACTAGAGATAGCTTCTCAGACAAGATATCTTAGGCTTACTAGAGGTAGCTTGTCAGACAAGATATCTCAGGCTTACTAGAGATGGCTTCTCAGACCAAATGTGTTAGGCTTACTTGAGATAGCTTCTCAAACAAGATATGTCAGGCTTACTAGAGATAGCTTCTCAGACAAGATATGTCAGGCTTACTAGAGACAGCTTCTCAGACAAGATATGTCAGGCTTACTAGAGACAGCTTCTCAGACAAGATATGTCAGGCTTACTAGAGATGGCTGTTCAGACAAGATATGGTAGGCATACTAGAGATGGCTTCTCAGACAAGATATGTCAGGCTTACTAGAGATAGCTTCTCACACAAGATATGTTAGGCTTACTTGAGATAGCTTCTCAAACAAGATATCTCAGGCTTACTAGAGACAGCTTCTCAGACAAGATATGGTAGGCATACTAGAGATGGCTTCTCAGACAAGTTCATGTCTTACATCAGCTATAAAGATGTCTTACTCAGAAATGGATTGCTTTTAGAATTATGTAGAGGATAAGCATATGACACGGTACCAAACATGTCAGTACACTTGGCTGTACCCGCAAGTAGTGGCCCTATATAAATGATAGGGCCACAATTCGTTACGTTGCGGAAACCTGCAATTTTGATAAACGGAATGGCCGGCACTATTCTAAGCATTTCGGCAACAATGGAGCAAATATCTAATATATATAAACATTAAGCAATAATGGTAGAAAAACTCCAGTTTACTTGTCTATCTCCGAGATATTATTTATTTCTCCACAGGTCGCTACTAGATTCTGCTCCATTTTAAGACTGATATGCTCTACCAGATGGACTGTGCGCACTTGCTCTATAAATGCTGTGTTAAAAAATTACACAGATCAGCATGAAACATTCGACAAAATACGTTAAACGAGCAATGATGAATACCCCAAAAGGGCTGCTGGACAGTAGGTTTTAATGGAGAAGTTGTCCTTATATTTTGGACTCAGAGTGTATCTGTTTTATTGAGACGTGTATCTGTTTTATTGAGACGTGTATCTGTTTTATTGAGACATGTATCTGTTTTATTGAGACGTGTATCTGTTTTATTGAGACGTGTATCTGTTTTATTGAGACGTGTATCTGTTTTATTGAGACATGTATCTGTTTTATTGAGACATGTATCTGTTTTATTGAGACATGTATCTGTTTTATTGAGACGTGTATCTGTTTTATTGAGACGTGTATCTGTTTTATTGAGACGTGTATCTGTTTTATTGAGACGTGTATCTGTTTTATTGAGACATGTATCTGTTTTATTGAGACGTGTATCTGTTTTATTGAGACGTGTATCTGTTTTATTGAGACATGTATCTGTTTTATTGAGACGTGTATCTGTTTCATTGAGACGTGTATCTGTTTTATTGAGACGTGTATCTGTTTTATTGAGACATGTATCTGTTTTATTGAGACATGTATCTGTTTTATTGAGACGTGTATCTGTTTTATTGAGACGTGTATCTGTTTTATTGAGACGTGTATCTGTTTTATTGAGACATGTATCTGTTTTATTGAGACATGTATCTGTTTTATTGAGACATGTATCTGTTTTATTGAGACGTGTATCTGTTTTATTGAGACATGTATCTGTTTCTCAAGTAAACAATCCCTCTCCCTTTATCTTCAATATTTATTTTCATAAAGAATCCAATTTCGAAATGGTTGTGCCCCTCCCCATCTTTTAAGGTAAAGCTAAGCCGCAGTGAAGAATATATTGACACATCAAGTTTGGATGATGTAGAACTGTTTGCATATGACGTTCCAGCCAATCCGGCTGGATTCTCGGTATCGGGGATTTCATTTGCAGATTCCACTTATTCAAGTGCAACAGTCCAGAAAAAGAAGTACCTAAGTTTTTCGTACGTTCACAGACATTATTCAAGTACATATTTTCTTACACGTTTTTTTCAAAAGTCCTCTGAGAACATATAATGTTGACCTCTGATCGCATTACAGGACGGATACATAAGCTCGTACATATTAAATGGTATTGCTATTCTTCAACAATTGTACAAATTTGAAAAATGCAAGTCACTGGCTCGTTCATAAAATATATTTATTATTTGCAGTATTGACCAGTATGTAATCTGTATTATGAATAATTTGGTAGGAATTTTATAATGTAAATGCCTGTCTATAATAGGTCACTGTATTACATGACTTATGTATGAGGTATTACCGAAGAATATAGGCGCATTTAAATTTTGCCTGGTCATTTGATCCTATCATTATGCTATCATAATCTTTAGTAGATTCAGTTAAGAGTAGATTACAGTACATCTGCACCAAGTTTGTTAAGAGGATTGTCAAATCTTTGGCATTCTACATGTAACCCACAACCCATGCAGTCTTATGAGAATGTCAATCGCATCCAATTGCATCAGTTTATTCAAATTATTTGAAAATGAAGACGTCTGTATTTTAAGTACCTACAAGTATTCAAGTCTCCACACAAATTGTTGCAATACATAATTTTCATAATCTCAAGCTCGAATTAACCAATATCATACTTGTTGATACCATTTAACATTTTGCATGGATTTGAATTAAAATTGCACATATGATTATTGAGGAATGTTTTGACTTATTAAAGAGTATATCTAAATCGTGATATGTCCGATAAAAGTGTGAACTGTGGAGACATTTCTTGAATCCTGGGTAACATGTATTAAATTGAAGTATTTTATCACATCCAGATTTCAGTTTACCGAGTCAGTTAAATTAAAGACAATATACAAGTTTATAATCGAGATCTATTATCTAATTCTGGAATAGAACTGACTTTTTATCCATCTTGTCATGTATCATATTATTTACAAATTAACGTTTGAGTAAGAAATTATTATAATGATGATAAAATAAATAGATAAGATTTCTCAAAGTAAACAGTAGCAAATTTCTAACGTACAATACGGAATAAAGAAATCAGAGATCAGGAACCATTGAAGACCAACAATAACCTCTGATTATGGACACGTGACTCTGGGTCAGTTTATGCATAGACACGTGAACCTGTAGGTCTGCTCACGTAAGATACGTGACTATGTGAGTCTACTCACATACAGCCTTGTTCTACTGATGTACATGTATGTGGCTTTGTGTTTCAGCTCGAACATGTAATTACAATACCTACGGTAGAATCAATATAAATCTCTGTAAGAAACGTGACGATTTCAATTTTATTATTACCAACATCCCTTTTCTGACTAGCAACATACCTTCCTCTCCCGCATGGCGTCTTCATTTCACAGCTTATGCGCTATGTCAGGGCATAATCTAAATACGAAAATTTAATCTTGAGAGCGAGGCTTCTTGCCACGAAACTAATCTCACATGGACATATTAAGGAACGTTTGAAATTGTCACTGAGGAAGCTCTGTGGTCGATATAGGGATCTCGTGCTATTTCCGATCCCCCTTTCAAGAATGTTAAGCGATATTTTGGGACCTGACCGTACAAAGTAATCATCTTAACTTTTTGACTATACTTGATTTGACATACTATGTATATATACAGACATTTGTTCACATGCATTTCCAACCCCGGAATTTCAGTCAAACAACATTTCATACCATGAATAGCATAATTTAACTTCGTGTTCTTGTCTCCTTCATGTGCTTATATGTGTATATTTATGTATTTCCCCGCACCTGGTCTCACCTCGATTTTATTGGGGTTCGCATTTGTCTGAATGTGACACTATACACGATATTGTCCTTTTATTCCATGGACTATGTGATATCGTTTACCCTTCGGTACTTCTTCGTTTTTTACTGTAGAAAAGTTTGTTTTATCCAGTATTCTTCCCTAAAACCATTTGCATCATTTCAGTGTCTTATGATTCGACTGTATGACATGGTGGCAAAATGATGATAATAAATCCAACTACTCAGTCCTAAAATTCCGTTTAATCTTCATACCATTACGATTAATCAGTACAGTATCCACACAGCGAAAAACAATAAATAACCTGGTATAATCCATCATTTATTGTGAATGGCATTCAGTTGATCTATATGCACCACTTATATCTTTAAAGAATATTTCAGACAAGATGTTTTATATAACTTCTAAAGAAATCGTGCTGGTTCAGTCATAAAGATGATTGTGGGAACTATTTATGCCTACGATAAGTCTTTGATTAAATGTACATTAATGGAATTAAAAATGCGCTTACACCCATCAGCAATATCTTAATACGATTTCTCCCATATTTCCTCGAATCATCAATACGTATTTTTTTAAAAGACAAACTGGTGAACAAATTCACAACCAAATCATAATTTAATTAAATCACCATAAAATACAAATGATTATGTATATTGAAAATTCCCACGCTTGATTCAGATTCAGAAAGGGTCAGATTTCATTCTGATAAACTTTATGTAAGATCGAAAACGATTTAATGGAGCACTTGGAACCAGCAATAAAAATTAGTTGGCAAGGATTTTTGTGTGAAATGTGTAGGAATAATAAACAAATCAGACAAGCCTAAATCTAATTATCATGATCCATGATTCTATACCAAACGAATAATACACAAATCAGACAAGCCTATAAATTTAATTAGCATGATCCATGATTTTATACCAAATTAATAATATACAAATCAGACAAGCCTAAATCTGATTATCATGATCCATGATTTTGTACCAAACGAATAATTCACAAATCAGACGAGCCTAAATCTAAACAAAACGAATAATAAACAAATCAAACAAAGCTAAATCTAATTATCATGATCCATGATTGTATACCAAACGAATAATATACAAATGAAACAAGCCTAAATCTAATTATCATGGTCCATGATTGTATACCAAACGAATAATATACAAATCAAACAAGCCTAAATCTAATTATCATGATCCATGATTGTATACCAAACGAATAATATACAAGTAAACAACGAAGAAGTATCGAAGGGTAAACCATATCTCATAGTCCATTGAATAAAGGGGACAATATCGTGTTTAGTGTTATATTCAGATAAATCAGATAAGCCTAAATCTAATTATCATGATCCATGATTTTAAACCAAACGAATAATATACAACTCAGACAAGCCTAAATCTAACTAGTAATGATCCATGATTTCATACCAAACGAATAATATACAAATCAGACAAGCCTAAATCTAATTATCATGATCCATGATTTTATACCAAACGGATAGAGATCAGATTTATGTTTGTCAATAACTTCTGAAAGAGAGAAAATATATTGAAGAAGCAGAAAAGGATATCCCGGGACCAAATCTAATCGTAGTACATTCAACAGACTGTCAAAGTTGGGAAATCTCTAATAATGTATTCATATTACTCCTTACTGCATACCAAAACCTCAGATACAAAAGCAATAATGAAAAAGGAAAGAAACAAATACCACTAAATTAGATACCTTTCAATAAAAGCTCAAAACCAACAAAAGACCAAACACACACGTTAAACAGACAACTATATGACATTGACAGTTGCACCCCCACCCCACCCCAATGAATTTAATGATCTTTTCCTTATTCCATATAATTATTTGTCGATACTGTTGGTACTTTTAGGTTTGGTTAGTTTGTTTTCAAGATTTATTAGCCCTTCGAAAAGAATAGTCGTAATTAAATATATCATCATCATCATCATCATCATCATCATCATCATCATCATCATCATCATCATCTTCATCATTATTATTATTATTATTTCTTATTATTATTATTAGTTTATTATTATTATTATTAGTTTTATTATCATATAAATAATTTTTTAAAGACAGCAAATATGCTTGGCCGTCGTTTTAACTTTATATTCCATTAGCTGGTTCCTTAGACAAACCCACTACCGGAAATGCTTCGACATGTTATATTGATATATTCGTCAGTTTTCGTTGGCATATGCAATTTACGTTTTGAAATTAATTTATTTTTGAAAGTTAAAATGTGAAATCCAGTTATTTTTTTTCTTGAATGAAATTATAAGCATTGCCTTTTACAATTCCGCAATTAATTGACCACGTCAACCATAATTATTATTTTCTCCACTCTCATCCATCATCCATTTTTACCTAAAAATCACATCTTTCTGGAAACATTTTATGAAATTGTCAAGCCAGCATAAGAAAAAAAATATTATTATCACAATAGTCCTTTTACATAGAGGTTTGTCACTATCAATGAATTTCTTTGCAATCAACACAATCAGAGACCTCATTTTGGGGAAAAACATCTATTTTTGCCTAAAAATCACATATTTCTAGAAATATTTCATAAAATTGTCAAATCAATAGAAGTTAAAAAGAAGTTATTATCTCAAAATATATTTTACAGAAAGATCTATAACTATCAATTTATTTCTTTACATTCAGTACACTCAAAGACTTCAATTATATGGGAAATCATCCATTTTTGACTAAAATTCACTTATTTCTGGAAGCATTTTATAAAATTGTCAAATCAAAAGAAGAGGGGAATATTATTATTTCAAAATTACTTGTACAAAGAGATACAAGTATATTACCATCAACTGAGAGTGAGGTCATAGGGGTCAAGATGTATATTGATAGATATTTTGAGTTTGACGTAAGCAGTTTTCTTTCTGCAGAAGAAGAAATGACAGCTCTTATGTAGTATAACAACATACGTAAATTTCAGGAAAAAAATAAGCGGTGGGATTTTGCAATGATTTTTTTATTTACAAAAGAAACAACAGAACAAAAACCCCTGTAGTCTATTGATGTGAAGGAAACACAAGTGTTAGAGAAAAAAAAGAACTGGTCACGTTATTCCGAATACAGATTACCGAACTCGGTCTTTTGCAGCAACATTTTATCGATTTTTATGTGGCCACAACAAAACAACAAGTTTATACTTCTCACGAGTACAGGAACGCACGGACATGTTGTTTTCATGCGACCACGTTGAATTTTGCTGCTAAAGCTCAAATTACGTCTCGGGTATTTTTTTTTTCGGTTTTTGTTTTTTGTTTTGTTCTTTTTTTTTTTTTTTGTATTGTTTTTCTTTGCTTTGTGTGGTTTTTTTTTTTGTTTTGTTTTGTTTTTGGGTTTTTTTTTTTTTTTTGGTTTTCTTTTGGTTTTTTTTTGTTTTTGTTTTTGGGTGATTTCAAAGAAGCGTATCTCATACAGAAAAGTGAAAATTATCAAAATAAAATTGGAATTCATTTTATGGATGCAACGTATTCACATTTTTCGACTCAATTTGTATGACCTTTACAACAAAAATTTATCTAGGGCTTAGGGCCTAAAGTGGCCTCTAATATTCCTTTCTCTTTAGCTTTAAGAACTCATTACGCAATAAAAAAAAGTCATTTACATACTTTTCATTTCATTGATTTTACATTGAAATATTTCTCTTATATCTATATCTATACGAATCTTTAATAGTTTGACTCAACCATAATATCCATGTAATCTTTGTCAAAAGAAAACTCTTAGTAGATATATGTTTAATTACATATCTTCAGGTTTTCATATTTATTCAAATATGAAATGCTAATTTAATAACAGATGCTATTTCGAAAGATAACGAAATGTTTTAAACATGTTCAAATATGAATTGGTTTGAACTCTGAATACAGAACCATGATTTTGTTATCATGTGTTATATTATGAAAGGAATACAGATTGGGAAAAAGTTATTATTATTTTTTTCATATTCTCAGTGTTCAATATGGATATCTCAAACGAGTAACCTAAAGATTACTATTACAAATCCATACGGAATATGTCTTCATTGCTGTAATGATATGAAATGAATGATAAAAAACCTCCGCCAAAATATCAATGGTTTATTTCATTATTTTGATTTGTTCTTTCAACAGATACGCGAAAGACATTAAGAAATAAAATTGAATAACATCAAATTCCTAAATAGTAAGAAACAGTACTACGGAAACGAAGGCATAGGAGAGCGATTGCGTAAGACGCCAATGTAGTGTCTAACCTCTATCAAGAAAAACGGTCAGTATCTAGTGGAAGTTGAAGATTCTAGTCGCATGTTGCCGCTTTCACCATCATCATCTATGCAAAGTAATACAACCAAATATATAGATAGATTTCGAATGCATGAAATTTAATTGGAGTTACTTCCCTTTCCCGTCATTTTGGCGGTGAAGCTGGAGTTTTTGTTTCATATTCATACCAATTGAATTGAGTGGTGTTTTTTCTTTTTTTTTTAAATTGTCTATATATGTTTTTTTTTTTTTTCATTTCTCTGAAAACATTTTGACATTGTTCAATGGTTTTATCATTGCATAACAATTGCAAAAATTCAGGAAACATCCTTAGTTTAGAGAAATTCCTTACGCAATATTGTTGGTTTATGCACAAATGTTCAGTCATATACCTCTGAGATGGCCACAAAAGAAAATAACTCTAGGTAAATTTTATGCATTCGAAAACTATCTATTCATAGCAGTTGTGTTCGAAAAATTACAACAAAAATAATATGAATACATCAAAATATTCTTTCGAAGTTTATACGTTTGATCAAGACAGAAATTAAAAATGTGCAAACATGACAAATCTTGATAACATTTATTTACTTCTGACTTTTTAAGAAATCTAAAAATTTGAGTCATAAATGAATCCATCATGAATATGCTACAAATATAACCGAAATAAGTGCGGTAACTTAAATTTACGTCAAAGAATTAAAACAATTATTACCATATATCTCATTACTATAAAACTGGTATTAATCAACTTCGCAAATTCAAATTATTGTACATGGATTAAGCGGTGACGTACATTCATCATTAAACTCAAGCGGCATTAGCAAAGAGAAAACAAAAGACATCTGACTTGGTTTTATGACAAAACTCACCAGGGACATCCACATAAAACATGATAATAGTAAAATTAACACAGAAAATATTACAAAAGTTTCCATTATACTGTAGTTACAATACCGACTTAGGACGGTCAATTAAAGTATTTTCAAAGGTAAATCATTTTGTGTGGTTAACTCGTATACGAATGTCATCCTTCCCACTCACCGCAAAAGCAGCACAATCAAACTTCATACAGAACATGGATTAGTAAGTTTCTCAAGAAGAGAGTAATTTAAGAAGCCAATATATTTTTGGAAGATAATTTTTATCAATGCTTAAAGTGAAGTCGCACATAGCTTTACAATGAACAGGTAGGATATTGTCCTTCAACAATGAAGTTTCAACATACAAACTGGTAAAATTCAATTCAGTTTTAAGAACGGTAGGGACACTAACTCTGCAATTTGCTTTTTTTCAAAAATTAAGGAAGAAAGAAAAGTGACTTGACTCAGCCGTACCGGTATGACACACCGACTTAGGGCAGTCATTTGATTTGACAGAAGTCAATCAATTGGTCAACCAATTTACGGGCCCACCCCGATCATACATATAATCCCCTCATATAAATAACCCTGTCCTACATAGCTTTGTCCTTAGCTTGTAAATTGGTTTTTCTGTATCAGGTTACTTGCAAAATTAGGTTGCTTTGCCAGTAGTACTAGATGTTTTCTCGTTAATCCTGACTTTGACTGGGAAATCAGCTTAGACTTTGATAACTACAGGTTCATGGCTGATCATAACACTTGATCCGCAGTGGTCCTCTAACAGCTGATCGTGACACTTGATCCGCAGTGGTCCTCTAACAGCTGATCGTGACACTTGGCTTGGGAAGATGGCATAAAGGGCGATGAGTCATTATTTGTCATAATGTGCATGTAGTACACACAATTTATATCGGTATACATGTACTTATAGTTATAGATACGAAAATGATAGCGTTTTCATGATACACCAAGATGAAAAAAGAACTGTAACTCTAGCTATACGTTAAAGTAAAATTAACATGTTTAGAGTTATTGTCCCTAGGAAATACGCTGAATTATTCATCTTATCTGGAAATATAATTACATATATTCAGTAGCTTAAATCGACTCTCGGCAAGGGGGACGTAGCCTTAATTACTATTGCAAATACCAATTCTATTTTGAATGATACATAACGGCCCACCCTAACCACTTTGCAATGTTCCTACCCATTTAAGAGGGAGCCCGGTCCCTTTCGCCACATATTTACAAGTAAAACTCCAAATTTGGTACCCCAAATGGTTGAGTAGTTTGGCTATTACTGGACTTTACATATGCCCCTCTCCCTTTATTTCGGAAATCCTGGATCCGCCACTGTCACTGCTTTGCTGCTGTTTGGTACCTTACACCTAGTTTAAATTGGTTTAGCTTATACTGTTACATGTACCTTACTTCATAATACAAACTGTGCATTGAAAGTCAAAAATTAGGAAATAGAAGTCGTCTATTGTGCCAGTCTATCAATTCCTTTTAATCATTTTTATTTTGAAAATGATACAACTGAGCCGTCAGTAATCCAAAGTATACCAATTTTTTTACGCGTGGGAAAATGGCAATTGAAAATATTATTTTTTTTTAAAGTTCAGAACATTGAATATGTAGTGGGAGATTGGCTCTAATGTAAAATCAATCTTGACAATATACCCAATAGTAAGACCGATATCCAGATGTAACCATACGTTATCCAGATGTTTTGTATTATTGCCTTACACTCACTTGCCGAAAAAAAACATTATCCCAATCAAATCAAACGCTGATGATTAATATAATGTACACAACAGAGTCACGTGTTTTGGTATTGCATTCGACTATGAATTACAAAACAAATGTCACTGCAGTAGAGTCAGCAGTGTTGACACATGGAGGTCTATTTTAGCACAACTCATATATTTTATATGGGTTTTCATTTGAACCAAATGAACATTAGGAAGTTCTTAGGTTCACTAATAATGTGCCTGACCTATTTATACCAACTCTGTTGTCTATTCAATCTGAACTTGGCTGAAGTCATATCTTCCCATTGTAGAATATTTGTTAAACACAAAACCGTGAAGAATGCTGAACTGAATAATTAAAATCAGAGAATGTGTAAAAGGCAACCGGACATATGACAATTTGGTCGTAAAGTCTGTGATCAATACATATAAAAAATGACATAATGCAAACTTTGCTCTGTTGGCCCATTTACTGTACGTGTACATATATTGGCGCAAATCAAATTTTAGCGCAAAATGCTCGACAGAGGGGTCGGCAGTATTTTAGCGTAGTCATGAATTAGCGCATTTGTCATGTTCGATTAACGCAATTTATTCATTAATTCAGTGCATTCAAAACAGTTCTGGGGTAAAAGATAGTGCATTTAAGTATCTTACTTACGAGGAATTGAAATATATGCCACACGTGCGATTATCGAATCGGCTGGTATGACACGTTTGCCATTGGACACAGCCGTCACCATATACGTGAAATATTCGTGGTGTGACGTTAAACAAAAATCAATCAATCAAAAGCCATTGGACATAATTAACGAGTACATGTACCTGGAGTTGTTAAACCGTTGATTGGCTTGGATGACAATTACCTTACTCACAGTATGTGCAGTGAATCAAATACAACCTCATTTCATTCATGTTTATCCAATAACCTACCATATCATTAAAAGCAAAACACCTAGTTATAATGATAAGTAATAAATTTTTTTTAAAGAAAGACATATAGAACACAGAATGCCATTCTTACGGCTTACGGACGAAGCCATTGTTTTCATAAGTTGATATGAGATAAATTACTTGTTACTTGACCGCTCTTTGCCTATAATTATGTAATAGATGGTATTGTAGAAGCGATATGCATAGCGGGGGATTAATTCCTAAACTTATGATTCTTGCGTTGGTTTTGTGATAATCATATCGACAGTGTCCGGTAATGCAAACATCTTTAATCGATCGTTACTTGTGTCCTCTTTATGCTTTATCAAAATAAATGATGAATTTGTTCCTGATATTTATTTAATAGACATTACTATAGAGTTGAAACTGAAGTGCCCATTTAATTCTATCGATCTCATGTACTTTATATTAGCGTAGTCATGAATTGGCGCACTTTGAACAGCGCTAATTGCGCTAAAATATGAATCCCGCTAAAATAAGTACACGTACAGTATCATATAAGGCTTTGAACTTTGAAGCTGTGAAGGTACAGTAAGGAAAGTATCCAGATGATTGAGGATACCTCTCCAAAGTGTATAGTGTACTTTATAAATTAGTAATTTCTCACTGAAGATTTCAATAAAACTATTACGGTAAGATAATCACCGATATACTAACAATCTCAGTAAATCTCGGATGCGGTTTGCCATTCATTAATCAAGATCGCGTTGCATAATACGCTCGTCGCTTAAATTAAAGCCGGAAACATAAACACTGTGATCTTGACCTTGAAGATATGCCCTTGGTTCAACGTTATAACACAATTGGGCAACAATTCCGTGAAGTATTGTTTAAATCTGTGCAAGGGTTAAAATATTCTGACCCGGACATGAAATTATCTGACATAAACAGTGTTCTTAACTTACAGATATGACTTTGGTTCAAGTTCATAACACACCCATGGGTCCCGGGCAACAGTTTTGTGAAATATGAGTCAAATCCATGGAAGGTGTATAACATTATGGCTCTGACAAAATTTAACCAATTGAGCCCTGTGACTTTGACCTTGGAGGTATGACCTTGGTTCAAGAACATGACACACCCACTGGGCAACAATTCTGTGAAATATTATTCAAATCCATGCAAGGGATAAAAAATGATGGCCCGGACAAACTACGGAGGCGGCGGAACGACGGACGGACACTAGACGGACAATGTCATAACATAATACACTCCATCTGAAGACGGGCGTATAAAATGTTAATTGAAGTGGTAAATCAGTTTATTGACCTTATCTTCGTTCTTTAAGTGAAAATATCTTAATAGAATTGTCATTAATTAAAAAGTAAAGAGTAAAATTCCCGGAAAATAACAGATATACATAAAATAATACAAACAGTATACACCATGAAATATCTTACTTTCATATGATAAATATATAGAATATACTATTCTACTCTCTATCACAAAACAAAAACACATTACATAATAACATAAAACACAAATAATGGATATACTATTCTACACTCTATCACAAAACAAAAACACATCACATAATAACATAAAACACAACATAATGGATATACTATTCTACTCTCTATCACAAAACAAAAACACATCACATAATAACATAAAACACAACATGATGGATATACTATTCTACTCTCTATCACAAAACAAAAACACATCACATAATAACATAAAACACAACATAATGGATATACTATTCTACTCTCTATCACAAAACAAAAACACAGCACATAATAACATAAAACACAACATAATGGATATACTATTCTACACTCTATCACAAAACAAAAACACATCACATAATAACATAAAACACAACTTAATGGATATACTATTCTACTCTCTATCACAAAACAAAAACACATCACATAATAACATAAAACACAAAATAATGGATATACTATTCTACTCTCTATCACAAAACAAAAACACATTACATAATAACATAAAACACAACATAATGGATATACTATTCTACACTCTATCACAAAACAAAAATACAGCACATAATAACATAAAACACAACATAATGGATATACTATTCTACTCTCTATCACAAAACAAATACACATTACATAATAACATAAAACACAACATTATGGATATATTATTCTACTCTCTATCACATAACTAAAACACATTATATAATAACATAAAACACAACATTATACATATACTATTCTATTCTCTATCACATAGCTACAGCACATAACAACATAAAACACAGCATTATGTAAATACAATTTTACTCTATCACTTAATTACAACACATAACAACATAAAACACAACATTATGTATGTATATTATTCTATTCTCTATCACATAATTAAAGCACATAACAACATAAATTACAACATCATGTATACTACTCTACTCTGTATCACATAACTACAACACATAACAACATAAACACAAAATTTCGTATATATAATACTCTACTCTCAATTACATAAATACAATACATAATAACATAAAACACAACATTATGGATATACTATTCTACTCTCTATCACATAACTAAAACAGGAAACGACTTTTTTTATCTCGAGGGAACGACTTTTTATTTCGAGGGAACGACATAATCAACTAAAGTAATTATATTTTGTATGAATTTTACGCATAGATATATCGGTGGGGGATTTAGAGGTGGGCCCGAACGGCCCTCCTTTTCACGACATATTCCCAAGTAAAACTCCAGATTTGGCATCCAAAATGGCTGAGTAGTTTGGCTAATTGTTCTTTCACATGTGCCCTCCCCCCCCCCTTTTTTTCGCAAATCCTGGATCCGTCACTGTATTTCTACTGAGTACTGTACGTAGAAGAGCAAGCGACAACATTGTCAACCGCAGATCAAATAAGGCTGATTTATTTGTATGATTTCATTACACAAATAAAATTATGTGTTGTATGTTGTGTTTATTGTTTAAAGAATAAACAATAATTATTCAAATATATCTGGGCCACTTTGAATTTAAGAAATATGCAGCATCGCAATGTCCGCTGGTGACAAGAGATACATTGGCTGGTTAATAGAACTTTCGTTCACATAAATTAAACAATAGTTCATTCATAATATATATGTAGATTTGCTGATAGGCCAGCTAGACACCAATGCGTATGTATGAGTGTAGTGCAGCATATCTACAGATAACAATCTATTACATTTTATTACGTCACAGATTCACAGTCATTCCATGATAAAATAAATGACAAGTAATACAAACAATTTGATTGGTTGATTATCTCGAGGGAACGAATTGATAAGTCGTTCCCTCGAGATAAAAAAGTCGTTCCCTCGAGATAAAAAGTCGTTCTCTCGAGATAAAAAAGGTCGTTCCCTCGAGATAAAAAGTCGTTCCCTCGAGATAAAAAAAAGTCGTTCCCTCGAGATAAAAAGTCGTTCTCTCGAGATAAAAAGTCGTTCCCTCGAGATAAAAAAAGAGTAGTGTATGTCACCTCTGTGCCACCGTAGCAATGGGACAAATAGAGAAGCGGAATAAAGATATGGTTTTAATCAGATTGACTGTTCTACGTTCTATCACATAACTACAACACATTATAACATTAAACACAACATTATGTATCCCTTTCGGTTGAAAGATGTATTTGCATAAGATTAATCGATTAAAATAACAACCCTTATATCTCCCTGTCGATTATGCAAGAAATCAGATACAATGGCTTCCCAAAATAGGCAATTATAAGAATTGAGATAATCGTTGTCACTTTTCGACTGCCAATTCGGCATTAATGGAAAACATAAAGTTCTGAGTAAACACTCCATTTTACAAGGAAACCATTCTTGTGCTATTGTGCGATAAACGTAAAGATTTGAGTAAACCGATTAAAATAATAATATAAAAAAAACTTCAGCCCATTTTATCTGCGCAATATTAGAATGATCATTACAGAAATTGCAACCATCTGTTTGGCACTTTATGATGACGATGTGTAATTTTCAAAAGATGAAAAGATCCATTGCCATGGAAATCAATATCGTTATCTGATGTACAGAAATGTCAAGAATATATGTAAATTTCCAGAGAAGTTATTAATATTCTTGTAGAATCTTCTTATTTCCGTCACTGTAATTAATTTGCCCTTCTCATAGCTTTGATTAGAGTGTAGCTACAAATCCCTTCTAACAAGATCTTCCAATTACTATGTATTAATTTAAAGATAAGTAGTTTTCACATTTAGATTAAGAAGATTTTGGTCGCAGTACAGCGCGTTATATCTGTCATACAGTGACAGACACGGGAACTGTGGGTCACATTGTACAAGTAATGTACAATAATTTCCGGTTTTATAACGGTTATATAGCGACGGAGAAATACTCCATACTCAATAAAGCAGCGATATGATGGTCTTACGTCGGTTTCAATCATTGTTCAGTCATTTTGCGACATAGAAGAAGGGGGCCGGGTTGTAATCAACCTGTAACAAAGTTGCGTCATCCGGGATCGAACTCCGGTCGCCTGCATTGCAAGCTTAGTGCTTAATCACTATATATCAAGTCCTTGTGATGAACACGTGATTCCACTTTGTTGTCACGTGTGCTCCCATAACGCTCATGTAACATTTGGCGTATGATCCCTAGACTGAATTATGATGACCATGAGATGATAGGGTTATGGAGGTCGTTCAGTAACATCCTAGTAATAGTAAGCCATGATTACGGTAAGAAAACAGACATACGATTCCTTGGTTATGAATGCAGTCCATTCCACACTTACTAGTTTTCTAATTCTGTATTTTTCCTATGACATCTGTCTCACATCTCATGAATAATCACAAGGTACATAACTTTGACTAGAAACCTTCATGTTCTAATGCTGTATAGTTGTATCATTTTCTAAAATAATCCTTAAATGGTATTTAAAATAGTTTAATATTTCATTATTTTATAAAGTTTTGATATTCATAGTGCTGCGGCTGGCACGGAACGCATATATTCCAAGGCACCTGCTCTCATTTTTGATATCCAGGGGGTCAACGAATATTCAACATGGTAGGCCATTCAGAATGCGACGATGACATATCATTCTGTAATTTCATGTAACAACTCTGTAAAAGATATTTATATCGTATGTTTGCAGATGTGTTATGACAACTTATTACCAAAACCAGTCGATATTTAGACTTAAATGCTAGTTTCATGTACATGTTTGTGTTCAAAAGCATACTGCACTATTAAAAAGATCATTTGATCATAGCGATTTTTAGTTTTTGCTAAAAATGACCGTCATTTTTATATCATTTAATCCTTTGATATATGGCTGTGATAAATCAGCTAGAGTTCATATACAAGGAGCAAACAAAGCATCCTATTTTCTGCTTGCTGATCTACAAAAGCGCATGCTAGTTAATTTACGGTTCTTCCACCTCCTCTTTTTGCAAATTTGGGGCAAAACAGTGTAAGGTTGGGGAAAAAATGCAAACAGGGGAATTTCACAGCTTAGTTCTTTACACAGATAAACAATATCAAGGCATGCGTCGACAAAAACACAGACAACATATGGTGCACAATTTCCAATGAGGTACCAGTCTACCATGACTGCACACTATGCTTTCGTTGATTTCTTCTTTGCTGATTAAGGGTTACAGATTGTTGAAAGTTGAGTATACTACACAGTTACTATACAATTATCTTCGACACCCAAGCCTTTTAAACGTTACTGAAGAGATATTATTTGTCGAAATGCACATCTGGGCATTAAATCTTATTCTAAATTGGGGGTATGTGCCATTGTATATGTTCTTACAGCTATAATTTTATATGAAGATTATCACAAACGTAAACTGGACTGGTTGTACGTTAATATCTGTACAATTACTTTCAAATGCTTTATTCAGGGATACAGAAACCATAAACTTCAAAAAGTAAATCATAACCAATTTTACAGATCATATTTACATCTTTTATCTAAGTTCGGATAATTTTCTATTCAACAATATGTGTCTAGCACAACCTCTCATCCATTGTTTACAGTGATCTAATATACAAAATAAGGATAATCAAAGGTTTCCATAATTTCATCTCATCGGATCAGAAAATAGTTAAACGCTTTTGACATTGACAGTATGCCCATGAGATCATCGCAAAGACCATTAGTCTTGTATTGAGCCCCTTTACAGTCTCATGCAGACCTTTCATTAAGCGTTCCACTCTGCCAGCACGATGGGGAATCTGTATAAGCGGGCCTGATCCAAACCTCTCAGAGACGACCTCGTCTGCCCTAAGCGGGCCTAATCCATACCTCTCAGAGGCGACCTCGTCTCCCCTAAGCGGGCCTGATCCAAACCTCTCAGAGGCGACCTCGTCTGCCCTAAGCGGGCCTGATCCAAACCTCTCAGAGGCGACCTCGTCTGCCCTAAGCGGGCCTGATCCAAACCTCTCAGAGGCGACCTCGTCTGCCCTAAGCGGGCCTGATCCAAACCTCTCAGAGGCGACCTCGTCTGCCATAAGCGGGCCTGATCCAAACCTCTCAGAGGCGACCTCGTCTGCCCTAAGCGTTAGTTCTCCTTCACATAGAGATCAGAGATCTTAGCTCACTTTGTGAGACCCGGGTCCGGCGCCATAAACTGAGAATATACTTAAGTCAAAAATTTCATTTTAATTTATTCCATTATCAAACGTTCAAATAAATTTTAATACAGAATGGTTAAATTCTATTTATCAGTAGAATAAAACTAAATAAAATCTAAATCCCAGTTATTAATTCATTGATGAACAGAAGAATATGAATTTTTGACTTAAGTATATTCTCAGTTTGGGGCCTTCATATTTGGCTTGTGTGTCCCTAATGGCGCTGTAGACATGCACAACCATGACAATATGTCACAGATTACTGCACCCTTACTGACAGAACCCTGAAAGCGGGGAACCACAATTCTCTGAATTTGCTTCTTCTTGTTTGTTCTGCATGTCCATAGCTAATATATTATACATCGTGGTCACTTTCCTATTTTTCTATTGTTTTAATTACGATGTGAAATGTCAGGTATGTTCTACCACATCTTGCAATAATTTTGTGTGAACAGCAGTTTAGATATCTAGCATTATAAGGCATGGTCTAATATATCAGATGGTTTTTGCCAAGCGTATTAGACAATAAAATATTATAGTAGGTTCATATTGTTGCATCAGTGTGATACTCACAACAATGGACCGTAGTAGACATTCATTAATGTGATTTTCACAACACAGTACCATAGTGGACATTCAACAGTCTGATACTCACAACACCGTACCATAGTGGACATTCATCAGTGTGATACTCACAACAATGCACCATAGTGGACATTCATCAATGTGATACACACAACACTGTACCATAGTGGACATTCATCAGTGTGATACTCACAACAATGCACCATAGTGGACATTCATCAGTGTGATACTCACACCACTGTACCATAGTGGACGTTCATCAGTGTGATGCTCACAACACTGTACCATAGTGGACATTCATCAGTGTGATACACACACCACTGTACCATAGTGGACATTCATCAGTGTGATGCTCACAACACTGTACCATAAAGGACATTCATCAGTGTGATACACACAACATTGTCCCATAGTGGACATTCATCAGTGTGATACTCACACCACTGTACCATAGTGGACATTCATCAGTGTGATGCTTACAACACTGTGCCGTTGTGGACATTCATCAGTGTAATACTCACAACACAGTACCATAGTGGACGTTCATCAGTGCGATACTCACAACACTGTACCATAGTGGACATTCATCAGTGTGATACTCACAACACTTTACGAAAGCAGAAATTCATCAATGTGATACCCACAACACTGTACGATAGTGGAAATTCATTAGTATGATACCTATAACACTGTACCATAGTAGAAATTTATCAACGTGATAAACACAATACTGTACCATAGTGAACATTCATTTAATAGTGTGATACCCACAACACTGTACCATTGTAGAAATTCATCACTGTGATACACACAACACTGTACCATAGTGGACATTCATCAGTGTGATACTCACAACACTGTGCCATAGTGGGCATTCATCAGTGCGATACTCACAACATTGTCCCATAGTGGACATTCATCAATGTGATACTCACACCACTGTACCATAGTGGACATTCATCAATGTGATACTCACACCACTGTACCATAGTGGACGTTCATCAGTGTGATACTCACAACACTGCATCAGAGTAGAAATTCATCAATGTAATAAACACAACACTGTACCATAGTGGACGTTCATCAGTGTGATACTCACACCACTGTACCATAGTGAACATTCATCAGTGTGATACTCACAACACTGTACTATAGTGCACATTCATCGGTGCGATACTCACAACACTGTACCAAAGTAGAAATTCATCAGTGTGAAACTCACAATATTGTACCATAGTGTTCGAGATAACATATACAAAATTTGCAAATGGAGTTTTCTAAAGGTATTTGAACAGTTTACCCTTGTTGTTTCTTTGAACCTATAGACTAGCGTTAAATATTTTACATCTCTGTCAGTATTAACCATCACCATGATTAATTTTACTCACATATTTTGATGTCATGTTGAGTTACATTAGAGACTCATATCATGAAACAAATAGATATACTACACTCGTGTTCGTCCATTATCATAGTATAAAGAGAAGGACGTCTTGGGCCATTATCATAGTATAAAGAGAAGGACGTCTTGGGCCATATTATACATTTCCTGACGTCTGTCAGTTAGGAGTATGTCAACGTATGTTTAAATTGGAAAGAAAAATCATATCCATAGTCAGATCTGGGAAATCGTATTGTGTAAATAGGGATAAAATATTTCAATAATATGAAATTTAATAAAAAGGATGCTGAGATGAACTACAGAATGATCGATTTGGATGGGATGATATCTGACGGACGGAATTGCATTTGGCATGTCTCTATTTTTCTGACATTATCAGTTATTTTCAGACAGCTTAATATTTGACGATTTACGCATTATGAATTCTTAAAAAGGATCGCTTAACAGTTATAGATATGTTATACTCTCTGTAACTGATAGATCTTTTCTCAAAAAAAAAAATGGATGGTCAATCTTAATGGAAAATTAGTCTGTAGGACACCGCAATATAATCCATAGATCTAGTTCGTTAACTATAACATATAGATAGGTGTTTCATTAGCAGCTTTATAAGAAATGAAATGATAAAATGTGTACAAAACTGTGCTGTAGACCTACATACAAAGTACTCCAAAACTCTGGTGAAGACCTACATACACAGTACTCCAAACCTGTGGTGTAGAACTACATACACAGTACTCCAAAACCGTGGTGTAGACATACATACAGAGTACTCCAAAACTGTGGTGTAGAACTACATACACAGTACTCCAAAACCGTGGTGTAGACATACATGTACATACACAGTACTCCAAAACTTTGGTGTAGAACTACATACACAGTACTTCAAAACTGTTTTGTAGACATACATACAGAGCACTCCAAAACTTTGGTGTAGACATACATACACAGTGCTCCAAAACTGTGATGTAGACCTACATACACGGTACTCCAAAACTGTTTTGTAGACATACATACCCAGTACTCCAAAACTCTGGTGTAGAACTACATACATAGTACTCCAAAACTGTGGTGTAGACCTACATACACAGTACTCCAAAACACAGCAAGTTGTATCGATAGATTTGACTAGGTGTATCATACTGACGTTACTCTTGGATATTTTGTATAGGCGGGTTCCATGACCTTGTAATTGTAAATAAGTAGAACCAAGGTATGCAGACACCGCAAATATGCAATAAAATAAAAAAGAAATATCATGGTGAATATTTATTCGCATATATTCATTTTCAAGAAGGTGAAAAAATTGTCTTAATCTAAGTAAGAATAATATGACATATTTACCAATAACATCACGTCTTAAATTTAAAAGAGCTAAAACGCTTTGTTTACTTGCTTTCCTTGTTTCCGGAAAGGGTTCAAATGGCACGTCAGGGACCAAACAGCTTCAGCGAGTTACACATTAATAGCAATACGGCATTACTGGGTTGCAGTGTGTGCTGAATTCGATGCTTTGCACATTTAATAGTAACGATGGCTTTATTTAATATAATGATAGCAACAAAAATATCTGAAACAGAAATGCTTTGATGTATTACTTTTTATATTACTTGTAACAATTCGTCATTTGAGTGAGGTATTCTTGACGGGATAAAACTCCAAAGGGTTAAATATATTCTGGGTAAAATAATATTGAAATAAATTTGAAATTGCGTACTTAGAGTGGACCAGGTTGTAATATGATAAATACTAGGTAAATACGATCCATGGATATAACCATTAATACACCAGCTACTAAATGTAGGGACATGCTTAATCGATACAGTTAAAACTATCAGCATCCATTGTTGATTCTGCTCAGTATGATAAACATCACTGAGCAAACATATATATAGCATGGCAAATAGCTTGACTAAACCCCAGTCAATTGACATCTTATAAGTAGGTGGAAAGTTTTGCTGATTTAAAAATGAAACTAGGTTGCAGACGGTTATTCTATATTTCAAGTGTGCCAAACACATGGCATGAAACAATGAGTGAAATCACTCATGAGCTAGCGTAGGAAATAATTTGAGAGTCTGGGGTCGTTCTAGAAGTCGTAATCTGTAAAATGTACGGATTTCAAACAAGATATTAAGATTTTCGTGTTCTGCATGACTTTGACAGATTGATGAATGATTTGCTGACCGATCACCGATCATCTTGTATATGTTAATCTATATATAGATATGTGTAAAATCCTAATTGAATTTAGTATCGGGATTTATATATAAATAAAATCAGAAACATTCGAGCCACTAGCATTCTCATCCGATGCCGAAGTACAGTCATATTCATTGTTTAATGCATAAAACTCTTTGAAGAGTTTATATAGATTTTTCAATATGATAATATATATTTATGTATATACAGTATCCACTCAGCGGCTTATCTAGTATATGTCGATGCAAGCACATAAAGAAGTGTTTGTAAGCCACCACTGTTATTTTCAGTAGAGTCACATGGTATTGCACTTGTCTTGCTGTTCCGACTTTAGCGTTGTTACCATTCGCATTCGTCTTTATGTCTTAATGTTTGGACAGGCCGATGTTGGTGGTGGATCTGCAGCCTCCCTGCATGTAAGCGAGTGGAAATTCGATCATACTGAAATGCGTGGTTAAGCCATGTTCTGCCATTGAGTTCTGTGAATGTTATTTTTTTAAGCTTTAGCCAATCCATTTACTTTATTTATTGTTTACATGTTCAGGAGTTGAACCATTAAAATGCCGGCGATGGAGTTATGGGAGAAGCGACTTTTATTTTCGTCAACCGCTGGGACTTTGCTGGCTTTTCTGTTACAAATCATTGCAGTATGTACGACAAACTGGTTTACGTTTGAAGTTCCTGGAGGGACACTTACTAATGATACTGGCATCCCGGATATATTACTGAAAGTTCAAAGTGGACTTTGGAGAATTTGTAAGACAGGATACACAACAACAAACGCTGATGGATCGGGGCCTCAAATTCCATGTAAGTTTTCTGATATCACATTAATAATATTTGGCACCATTTAATGTCAAACTATCTAAGCCTGGATTCGATTAGAGTAATATTTTGCTAAAGAGATTTTCATGTGCCAGAGATGTATGAAACGAATCAAATGGGGTCCAAGACCTGTAATATCGGCGGTCAGAGTGCAGTTAAAGAAGTTAAGATTGGGGAGGAATTGCTACATAAATGCACATCTGATATTGTTTAAATATTTTGAAAGCATGTGTATGTAATTCCGCGTATGCTTATCTGTAAAAATAACATATGATAAACTTTCTAATTGTCATATAAGTATCTGATTGGCAATAATTATATGTAGGTCAATACTCTTGTCTATTAAAAATCTCTGTTTTGAAGTCAAATTTACATAAATGAATAATAAGAGATGAACTTGAATATATGTAAATGATATTGTTAACCTCTGCCGATTGTTTCAATGGATCATCCTCTGGCAAAGTGGATTCGTTTGATGACCTATAATCGATATGTGTACCTGAAGGCTATGTTACATTTTACTCTGTATCAATTGAAAACACGTGTATCTGTCTAGTCTCTGAACTACAAAGAATTAAGCTACCGATTTGCTATTGACTCTAAAATTAAGAAGTGGATGTCTGCTGATTTCATAACGAGGTGGGGGCATACATAATATATTGGTTGTAATATCAGTAGATGTTGCGATCATTTTTATCAATTGTAGAAATGAAATAATCGAATGCATTTTAGGCATTGCATCTCTCTGTTAAGAAAGATAAACCTTAAATGGAAATCTACGAAAACTTCAACAAGAAATTGTTGTATTGAATAATCATTTCTCTGAAAATTGGATTAGAAAGATATAGTGCATGAGACCGCTTGAATGACTGTATTATTTTAGAAAATATATAGTACTTAAGGAAAGTTTAGTTCATTTTGCAGAGTTAGCGGAGGGATCGTCTGCCTTAAGAACAAAATATATGTATGGTATGCATTTGCTTGCATTGTAGCAGTCTCGCGAGTCGTAGAATTCTATGTCAGCTGCACGTTGTACGTGAACAGCCTTTAGTTTCACTCATCAAGATGGTGTATATAGATAGAAGAGTCGCTACATGTGTGAAGCTCTCTACAATCAACATGTGTATCTCATTTACTGCCTGCCCAAATCTACTGCCAATGTAGACGAGAAAAATGACCTGTGTGAATCATCTATCTCGGTGTGTGATGGAGATAGGGCTTTAGTTAATGGGTCTGCATAATCACTACTTAGAGTTCTTTGCCATTCCGAGAACTCTCAGTGGCAAGGAGGGCGGAGAGTCCCTTTTCCACCAAAATAGTCATAACACGTCTGCATTGTATTAATTTTGTTCTACGATCTCTATCCCTTCCTAATCCTTTTTATGCCCCCGTCATACATGGCCAGGGGCATATAGTATTGCACCTTGCCGTCATTCCGTCATACATGGCCGAGGGCATATAGTATTGCACCTTGCCGTCATTCCGTCACGCATTATGTCTTCGAAAATCCCTTGGGGAGAGTTTAATGAAACTTGGTACGAACAAAATATGTAGATGTGCATATTGTGAGGGGAATGCTATCCAAAACGTTTTATTTGAGTTATGGCCCTTGGACTTCTTTTTTATGGATCTATAGTAAATTCCACTTTTCATGCATTGTCTTCGTAACTCCTCCTAAACCCTCGGGAGGATTTTAAAGAAACTGGGTGTAATTAAAATTACAATAAGTAGATGTGCATATTGTATGGGAAAGCCTGTCCAAACATTTGTACAGGAGTTATTCCCCCTAGACTGAAACTTCGCTGTCGTCGGGGGCATTCGTGGTGCACCGATACACCTAGTTTTCTAAAATTCTTGGCTTCGCTAATGACACTGGTATTTGCCAGTAGGTTAAACAAAATCAAGCAAAGGTAGAAAAAGTGTGTAAAAAAGGGAAATAGGAGAGGGAGAGATATAATTTCATTTATGATTTACTAAACCATTACATTTCTCTCCTGTCCTCTTTGTCTATGTGCCTCTCTACAGGAAGTTGAGTTTTCAATGATTGGTGCGTCTCCCATGGGCTCAATTTTAAATTCGCTGTATAAGATTCTACTCGTGATACATTGATTAAGAGTCGTAGCTGTTATTACAAAGAATTCACAATGGAATGTCATCATTATTAATTTACACATTGATAACGCATAAAGATTAAATTCATTGATTTTCATTTTAGTGATGTATTTTCTCTGACATTTGATAAAATGCCATGAAAATTTACCAACTTGATTCTTGCGTTGTTACATTGTATTATTTTATCTTATTAATGCGTTTCTAGTAAATTATGTAAAAATAATCTGGAAACCATCACAGCTGAGTTTGTATTTGATTTGGGTCGAAAGATGGTTGGCTCAAATTTTAACTTAGACACGGCATTTCTTATCCTTCAGAAGGAAATCGAGGTTCTAAGCCAGAAAAGATAATGTCCTCCTTACCTACCTCTCGGTCTGTCTGTCTGTCTGTCTCTCTTTCTCTCTCTCTCCCTCTCTCTTGTATGTCTATCTCTACCTGTCTCTTCTGTTTGACCGTCTTATGACAAGATGATTTATGAAATGTATTTCATGTTGTCTTATAGTGCATGATTGTTACAAAAAGGATGGATAGAAGTGTGAAATTAATAGAATCTACCTCTAATGTCCGATAATGACTCGGAAATCCATAAACTCGAGTGTCAGGTTCACTTTGTATATGCCGGAGTTTGCCGAGACATGGACTATGAGAATCTAGAATCAACTCGAGTCCCAGATCGAAAGATATCAGTCTTGGGTGACATACTTCGACTTCCCAACCTCGGCTAATGCCTCGGTTGGGATGTCGAAGTATGTCTCCCGAGACTGCTTCTTCGAAGAAATTGAACGTGTGAAATGTTCTGACACTTTACAGCTACTACTTGGAAGAAAATGTACAGAAGTTTAAGTCTGTACACTGACAAGTTACTCCTACGTAGTGTTCAAGCACTATCCAAATGTACAAGGACAAGTTACTCTTGTGTGCGTGTACATGTATACATTTATAAATGTACATTGACCGGGTACTCTTTTGTGAACATTAGAATTTGAGATGAATAATTATCGTTGTAATTGGTACAGAATAATCCATGCAGCTGATTAAAAAAATTATGTTTCCTTCTATAATTCTAATCTAAGCACGCAGACTCATGTTACACACAGGCCAGTATAGTTTATTTTCCCCATTAGTCGACGATGACCTAGAGGTTCTCCGTGATTAGAATTCTTACAAAGTACACGTAACACGCCATTAGTATAGTTTCAAATTTCAATAGAAAATAAATTTTGATAATAAATGTGTACACGTACACAAGAGTAAATTGTCATTGTACATTTGTATAATGTTTGTACATGTACGTAGGAGTAACTTGTCAGTGTACAAACTTAAACTTTTGTACATTTTCTTCCAAGTAGTAACTGTAAAATGTCAGAACATTTCACACGTACATTTTCTTCGAAGAAGTAGTAGTTAAATGTCAAAAATAAACGTTTGTACACGTACATTTTCTTTGTACAATTTCCTCCACATAGTAGTTGATATGGGCCATCGTAAATTTGTCCCCTGAAACTGTCGTTTTTCCCCTGTGTTATGTTGGAAAATTAACAAACGTTCGGTCGCCTGACCTGTCCTGTTTGCGTATGACGTCATAATAAAATTAAGCGTGAAATAGATGTGTAGCTTGTCATTCACCCCTTGTGGTTATGGGAGAAAAGGTCCGCATAATCCCGCAGTGACCTCATCAACGTCAAAAAAAATTTGTCAAATTTTGGCGAATGAATTCAGTACAGATGTATAAAAAAGCATCAAAGGAATGGATGAATATAGATATCTATAATATTTATGAGCTTTGCATACCCATTTCGTATTACATGTATATAATTATATAATAATTAAATATGCAAATATTTCAAGACCCTTTGCGTCAAAATGTCCAGTAGCCCTTTAAGTACATATGGAGACTGTTTTAGTCTTTAAATACGTGATTATTCTATTTGTACAGCTTGTGGGAAGACAAAGTTTGTAAACAGGCCAAATAACTACTGAAGTGAAGCAATCGGCAATACGATGGTTGTGTCATATCATATGCCCGCTTGAGGTCGACACTGCCATTGCTATGTAATTAAACATTTTCATGATATTCCACACTTTTATATCTTTATTCAAATATCATTTTCCTTTTTATCAAGTACTGAATTATAAATGCCTACATTTGAAGCAGCAATGTGAGTCAGACAGTGCTTGTAAGCTCCTACTCATATACATGTCTGATTCCATCATTATTTCCATTGAGGCCTGGGTGGTAGAGTAAGATAAAGAACTGCTATGTAACCCACTGTAGCTTGTCACCTCGTACATACGGGAATGTCGATCAGTATATTTCCACAAATACTCCGGATTATTTTTCCATAGTTAAACACTGATCACCACCGCATTGACTTAACAACCTTCGTAAATGAACTATTTCAAAAATAATAATTTTTCAAGGTTTACTGTATCCGAATTAAAGACACGGCTTTAATGTTCAGGTTCTAAAAAGGGCTTGACAATAGATTTACCTAGTTAAAATATAAAGTTAAAATTGATTATTTTTTTGTATTCTAAATATAGAAGAAAATAAATATTGCGATGATATTGGAAATCTTCAATGGAATTTTCTCCTGATTCAAGTCATTAAAAATTTTTTACAGCTTTACAGTGAATTCGTAGAAAATATGAGTTCGATTTTAATAATATTTTCTATTTTCAATGAACTTTAGCTAAAACTAGCTCAAATTGGCTACCTTCTTTACAATTAAGTAGAGACACTTGGGAGGCTTTATAATATTGAAAAGTATTACGAGTTCTATCTGTCATTATCACTTGAAAGTAAAACATAAAAAGACTACCCAAACCTTTGGAAGACTTGAAATACACGTACTTCATTATGAGATATACGATCTTAATTTTACATGAACCTTTTAAAACATCTTTGTTTGCGTTGGTTAACCGAGAAAGAACAGAGGGTGTAAATATTAATCAAAGATGTGCTTTGTTTGGAGATTGAAACTAGGGTGTTTAGATTGGTTCACACTGTAAATCCTGAAGGAAATAACTTCCTTGGCATTAAGAAATAATTACAAATTAATCATAAATGAGAGCATGTAAAGTTCACTTTCCTTATTCATCTGATTCATCTGTCCTTCTAGGCTAAATTTCCAACATATTAGCAAACGGATTTTGAGTTACTTGTACATACCAGTGAATAATACTGTCTTTCTATTATCGGTAATGACATCATTGGCCAATATGTATGCCTCTTGGGTGTACTAGATTTGCTGACATTATACGGATATAATTACCCCGACCTTTTGAAGTACAATGCCATCTTGAGGAAAAAATCTAGCATTGCTTCTCCTAATAACATAGGATTAAGAATTTGAGTAATAAGTATGGTGCATTGATTACAATAATGACTTGTTAGGACCAAGGCAGTGAGTTAGAATTCTGTCTGTTGACTGTGCATCCTACGTGTGTGAATTCACTTGTCACGTTTTGCTGTTTTCATCAGATGTCACTTTCTACATTTCATAATGGAAATATATGTCTATCCTCCCGTCTGGAATGTTCAATTGTTTCCCCCGAAATTCAGATTGTTTGCTACTGTGTAATTCTCAGGAACATGACATACAACGCCATACTTCCCACACTAATAGATGAGTTGGTTCCTTATTCATGTATGTAATTACAATTGTATATATCTATTGCACTTGCATATATATAAAAGTAAGCTTTTACGTTTTTCTCTTTGATTTGAATTTAGGTCGGTATATATAATTTTGAATTAGAATCTCTGTCATGGCACGTGGTATGTGTAAGGCCATGTTGTATACCTACTGAGGAATAGGTTTTATTTCCGATGAGCTGGTTCATCCACCATTACCACTGACCACAACCATACTGGGGAAATAATTCTCTACCATTACCACTAACCACAATCATACCGGTGAAATAATTCTCTATCATTACCACTGACCAGAACCATACCGGTGAAATAATTATCCACCATTACCACTAACAAGAACCATACAGGTGAAATAATTCTCTACCACTACCACTGACCATCAAAATACAAGTGAAATAATACTCCACCACTACAACTGACCATCATAATACAAGTGAAATAACACTCCACCACTACCACTGATCATCATAATACAAGTGAAATAATACTCCACCACTACCACTGACCATCATAATACAAGTGAAATAATACTCCACCACTACCACTGATCATCATAATACAAGTGAAATAATACTCCACCACTACCACTGACCATCTTAATACAAGTGAAATAATACTCCAACACTACCACTGACCATCATAATACAAGTGAAATAACACTCCACCACTACCACTGACCATCATAATACAAGTGAATTAATACTCCACCACTACCACTAACCATCATAATACAAGTGAAATAATACTCCACCACTACCACTGACCATCTTAATACAAGTGAAATAATACTCCACCACTACCACTGACCAACAGCATGCAAATTAAATAACACTCCACCACTACAACTGACCATCATAATACAAGTGAAATAATACTCCACCACTACAACTGACCATCATAATACAAGTGAAATAACACTCCACCACTACCACTGACCATCATAATACAAGTGAAATAATACTCCACCATAACCACTGACCGTCATAATCCAAGTGAAATAATACTCCACCAGTATCACTGACCATCAAAATACAAGTGAAATAACACTCCACCACTACCACTGACCATCATAATACAAGTGAAATAATACTCCACCACTACCACTGACCATCATAATACAAGTGAAATAATACTCCACCACTACCACTGACCATCTTAATACAAGTGAAATAATACTACACCATAACCACTGACCATCATAATGCAAGTGAAATAACACTCCACCACTACCACTGACCATCATAATACAAGTGAAATAATACTCCACCACTACCACTGACCATCTTAATACAAGTGAAATAATACTCCACCACTACCACTGACCAACAGCATGCAAATTAAATAACACTCCACCACTACAACTGACCATCATAATACAAGTGAAATAATACTCCACCACTACAACTGACCATCATAATACAAGTGAAATAACACTCCACCACTACCACTGACCATCATAATACAAGTGAAATAATACTCCACCATAACCACTGACCGTCATAATCCAAGTGAAATAATACTCCACCAGTATCACTGATCATCAAAATACAAGTGAAATAACACTCCACCACTACCACTGACCATCATAATACAAGTGAAATAATACTCCACCACTACCACTGACCATCATAATACAAGTGAAATAATACTCCACCACTACCACTGACCAACAGCATGCAAATTAAATAACACTCCACCACTACAACTGACCATCATAATACAAGTGAAATAATACTCCACCACTACAACTGACCATCATAATACAAGTGAAATAACACTCCACCACTACCACTGACCATCATAATACAATTGAAATAATACTCCACCATAACCACTGACCGTCATAATCCAAGTGAAATAATACTCCACCAGTATCACTGACCATCAAAATACAAGTGAAATAACACTCCACCACTACCACTGACCATCATAATACAAGTGAAATAATACTCCACCATAACCACTGACCGTCATAATACAAGTGAATTAATACTCCACCACTACCACTAACCATCATAATACAAGTGAAATAATACTCTACCATTACCACTGACCATCATAGTACAAGTTAAATAGCACTTTACTTCTACCAGTGACCACCACCACACTGGTGAAATAATTTTCCACTAATTACACTGACCAACAGCATACTGGTGTGTTAATCCTCCACCATTACCACTGACCACCACCATACATGTGAAATACTAGGTCAGAGCATAGTAATTCCATTTCCCATAGGGTCCCATGTTAAATTACCATAATTCCAGCAAGATTTACACAACATCCTACATTTTAGCTATATATAATCCATATATCAAAATGTTTGTCAGAACCTCCTCTATCAGAATTGTAACAGTTTAACATAGGTTATCCACCTTAATTTCGAGAAAATCATGCTGGAAAGGGATGACCCCCAAGAATTTGCCAAAATTCAAATGTAAACAACAACCCCTTTTGAGGTCATAAGATTTTTACATCAGCGAAATGAGATTAAAATTCATGATTTTACGGCAGAATCAATCTTTATTTACAGATTGAACAATTAATTTAATCCAATCTAAGCCCCTAATTTACTGAAATTGTAGTCCCTCTCTGTCTTCATCAGATCAGCCAATAACTCTCGTTAATTACCATGCTTTGACCTAATACTCCACCCCTACAACTGATCACCACCATATAGATGAAGAAATCATGATGTGATGGTAAACAATAAACAAGCAAAAGCAAAACAAGTTTAATTTCATGTCGCCTTCACACACGCACGCGCGCACACACACATGCACACACAAATAATAATAATGAAACTGCTACTACTAATAATAATAATAGTAAATAATCAATAATTATAACAACAACAACAACAACAACAACAACAATAATAATGATAATAATAATAATAATAGTAATAATGATAATAATAATAATAATAATAATAATAATAATAATAATAATAATAATAATAATAATAATAATAATAATAATAAATAGGGCAGAGTTAATGCATTTTGTCCTGTCTATAAATATCTAATAGAGTGATCACACTAGGGGGTCAGTTATCTGTGGGTCTCTCAGAGGAACCTTTGTGGTTGGTTTTTCAGACAAGTCGTAGTGATTATACGTCTATAAGCACAGATGAATTATCGATATCACGGAATATTACAAGGTAAGCACACGGGATGTTGTACATTGTGGAAACCCTATGTTGTATGCCGAACATTCATGTCAGCAAAACGCATCAACTTTGAGATGAATTTACATTGAACAGTATCACCAAGGAAATGAAAATTACGAAAGTAACTTCTGTTACGTGGTACTTAATACAATAAAATACTTTCCTGGATCCCGGATATCAGACTTAGAACAGGAGGCCCATAGCAGTAAACATCTCCTGCTTGGCTTATCACATTTATCATGAATGTCTAAAAGTAGAAATAACACAAAATGTCTAAAACTACAAACACAAAATGTCTAAAACTAGGAACAAACACAAAATGTCTAAACTTACGAACAACACAAAATGTCTACAACTACAAACAACACAAAATGTCTACAAGAAAAAAGAGGAGTTACTGGCTCAATTATGTGGCAGAAGTCACCATGGAGCTATACAATACATGAATAAATACAACTACAACTACAAACAACACAAAATGTCTAAAACTACAAACAACACAAAATGTCTAAAAGTACTAACAACACAAAATGCCTAAAACTACAAACAACACAATGTCTAAAACTAAACACAACACAGAATGTCCTAAACTACTAACAACACAAATGTCTAAAAGTACTAATAATGCAATATGCCCAGAACTACAAACAACACAAAATGTCTGAAACAACACACAAACAGAATGTCCAAAAGTACAAATAACACACAATGTCTAAAACTGCACACAACACAGAATGTCTCATCAATGCACACATGGGATGTCGGTGGACTAATATTGTATATGTAATGTCACAACAACATCAGACCTGCAGGAGTATAATAATGCCACAACACCAACATCAGACCAAGGGTATAATAATGCCACAACACCAACATCAGACCAAGGGTATAATAATGCCACAACACCAACATCAGACCAAGGGTATAATAATGCCACAACACCAACATCAGACCAAGGGTATAATAATGCCACAACACCAACATCAGACCAAGGGTATAATAATGTCACAACACCAACATCAGACCAAGGGTATAATAATGCCACAACACCAACATCAGACCAAGGGTATAATAATGTCACAACATCCTCAAGATCAAACCAGATATATGATAATGTCACAATCCAGACATACAACCAGGAGTATCATTATGTCACCACAATAACACCATCAGACGAGAGGTATCATAATTATGCAACAAAATCAGATATAGAGTATAATAAAATCGAGATCAGACCATAAATGTAGGTATAATAATGTCACGACAAACCCAACTCCATGCCAGGAGTATAGTAATCTCACAATAACACCAAAATAAGAACAAGGGTATAATAATGCTACAACAACATCAGAGCAGGGATATCATGATATCACAGAACTAACATCAGATCAGGGGTATAGTGATATCACAACACCAACATCAGATCAGTGGTATAGTAATGTCACAACACCAACATCAGATCAGTGGTATAATAATATCACACCATCAACATCAGATCAGTGGTATAGTAATGACACACCATCAACATCAGATCAGTGGTGTAGTAATGTCACACCATCAACATCAGATCAGTGGTGTAGTAATGTCACAACATCAACATCAGATCAGTGGTATAATAATGTCACACCACCAACATCAGATCAGTGGTATAATAATGCCACACCATCAACATCAGATCAGAGGTATAGTAATGTCACAACACCAACATCAGATCAGTGGTATAATAATGTCACACCATCAACATCAGATCAGTGGTATAATTATGTCACAACACCAACATCAGATCAGTGGTGTAGTAATGTCACAACATCAACATCAGATCAGTGGTATAATAATGTCACACCACCAACATCAGATCAGTGGTATAATAATGTCACAACATCAACATCAGATCAATGGTATAGTAATGTCACAACATCAACATCAGATCAGTGGTATAATAATGTCATAACACCAACATCAGATCAGTGGTATAATAATGTCACAACACCAACATCAGATCAGTGGTATAGTAATGTCACAACACCAACATCAGATCAGTGGTATAATAATGTCACACCATCAACATCAGATCAGTGGTGTAGTAATGTCACACCATCAACATCAGATCAGTGGTATAATAATGTCACAACACCAACATCAGATCAGTGGTATAATAATGTCACACCACCAACATCAGATCAGTGGTATAGTAATGTCACACCATCAACATCAGATCAGTGGTGTAGTAATGTCACAACATCAACATCAGATCAGTGGTATAATAATGTCACACCACCAACATCAGATCAGTGGTATAATAATGTCACAGCATCAACATCAGATCAGTGGTATAATAATGTCACACCACCAACATCAGATCAGTGGTATAGTAATGTCACACCATCAACATCAGATCAGTGGTATAATAATGTCACAACACCAACATCAGATCAGTGGTATAATAATGTCACACCATCAACATCAGATCAGTGGTATAATAATGTCACACCATCAACATCAGATCAGTGGTATAATAATGTCACACCATCAACATCAGATCAGTGGTATAATAATGTCACAACATCAACATCAGATCAGTGGTATAGTAATGTCACAACACCAACATCAGATCAGTGGTGTAGTAATGTCACACCATCAACATCAGATCAGTGGTATAGTAATGTCACACCATCAACATCAGATCAGTGCTATAATAATGTCACAACATCAACATCAGATCAGTGGTATAATAATGTCACAACATCAACATCAGATCAGTGGTATAGTAATGTCACACCATCAACATCAGATCAGTGGTGTAGTAATGTCACACCATCAACATCAGATCAGTGGTGTAGTAATGTCACAACACCAACATCAGATCAGTGGTATAATAATGTCACAACATCAACATCAGATCAGTGGTGTAGTAATGTCACACCATCAACATCAGATCAGTGGTGTAGTAATGTCACAACACCAACAGATCTGGTATAATAATGTCACACCATCAACATCAGATCAGTGGTATAGTAATGTCACACCATCAACATCAGATCAATGGTATAGTAATGTCACAACATCAACATCAGATCAGTGGTATAATAATGTCACACCACCAACATCAGATCAGTGGTATAATAATGTCACAACACCAACATCAGATCAGTGGTATAGTAATGCCACACCATCAACATCAGATCAGTGGTATAGTAATGTCATAACACCAACATCAGATCAGTGGTATAGTAATGTCACACCATCAACATCAGATCAGTGGTATAATTATGTCACAACACCAACATCAGATCAGTGGTATAATAATGTCACACCATCAACATCAGATCAGTGGTATAATAATGCCACACCATCAACATCAGATCAGTGGTATAGTAATGTCATAACACCAACATGAGATCAGTGGTAAATAATGTCACAACATCAACATCAGATCAGTGGTATAAAAATGTCACACCATCAACATCAGATCAGTGGTATAATAATGTCACAACATCAACAACAGATCAGTGGTATAATAATGTCACACCATCAACATCAGATCAGTGGTATAATAATGTCACACCACCAACATCAGATCAGTGGTATAGTAATGTCATAACACCAACATCAGATCAGTGGTAAATAATGTCACAACATCAACATCAGATCAGTGGTATAATAATGTCACACCATCAACATCAGATCAGTGGTATAGTAATGTCACACCATCAACATCAGATCAGTGGTATAACAATGTCACACCATCAACATCAGATCAGTGGTATAGTAATGTCACACCATCAACATCAGATCAGTGGTAAAGTAATGTCACACCATCAACATCAGATCAGTGGTATAGTAATGTCACAACACCAACATCAGATCAGTGGTATAGTAATGTCACACCATCAACATCAGATCAGTGGTATAATAATGTCACACCATCAACATCAGATCAGTGGTATAATAATGTCACACCATCAACATCACATCAGTGGTATAATAATGTCACACCATCAACATCAGATCAGTGGTATAATAATGTCAGAACATCAACATGAGATCAGTGGTATAGTAATGTCACACCATCAACATCAGATCAGTGGTATAGTAATGTCACAACACCAACATCAGATCAGTGATATAATAATGTCACACCATCAACATCAGATCAGTGGTATAATAATGTCACACCATCAACATCAGATCAGTGGTATAATAATATCACAACACCAACTTCAGATCAGTGGTATAATAATGTCACACCATCAACATCAGATCAGTGGTATAGTAATGTCACAACACCAACATCAGATCAGTGGTGTAGTAATGTCACACCATCAACATCAGATCAGTGGTATAGTAATGTCACACCATCAACATCAGATCAGTGGTATAGTAATGTCACACCATCAACATCAGATCAGTGGTATAATAATGTCACACCATCAACATCAGATCACTGGTATAGTAATGTCACAACATCAACATCAGATCAGTGGTATAATAATGTCACAACACCAACGTCAGATCAGTGGTATAATAATGACACAACATCAACAGATCTGGTATAGTAATGTCACACCATCAACATCAGATCAGTGGTATAGTAATGTCACAACATCAACATCAGATCAGTGGTATAGTAATGTCACAACATCAACATCAGATCAGTGGTATAATAATATCACACCATCAACATCAGATCAGTGGTATAATAATGTCACACCATCAACATCAGATCAGTGGTATAGTAATGACACACCATCAACATCAGATCAGTGGTATAATAATGTCACACCATCAACATCAGATCAGTGGTATAGTAATGTCACAACATCAACATCAGATCAGTGGTATAGTAATGACACACCATCAACATCAGATCAGTGGTATAATAATGTCACACCATCAACATCAGATCAGTGGTGTAGTAATGTCACACCATCAACATCAGATCAGTGGTATAATAATGTCACACCATCAACATCAGATCAGTGGTATAATAATGTCACAACACCAACGTCAGATCAGTGGTATAATAATGACACAACATCAACAGATCTGGTATAGTAATGTCACACCATCAACATCAGATCAGTGGTATAGTAATGTCACAACATCAACATCAGATCAGTGGTATAGTAATGTCACAACATCAACATCAGATCAGTGGTATAATAATATCACACCATCAACATCAGATCAGTGGTATAATAATGTCACACCATCAACATCAGATCAGTGGTATAGTAATGACACACCATCAACATCAGATCAGTGGTATAATAATGTCACACCATCAACATCAGATCAGTGGTATAGTAATGTCACAACATCAACATCAGATCAGTGGTATAGTAATGACACACCATCAACATCAGATCAGTGGTATAATAATGTCACACCATCAACATCAGATCAGTGGTGTAATAATGTCACACCATCAACATCAGATCAGTGGTATAATAATGTCACACCATCAACATCAGATCAGTGGTATAATAATGTCACACCATCAACATCAGATCAGTGGTATAATAATGTCACACCATCAACATCAGATCAGTGGTATATTAATGTCACACCATCAACATCAGATCAGTGGTATAGTAATGTAATCAGTGGTATAATACACTAGACCCAGGAGCACGATAATGCCACAAGACCAACATCAGGGTATAATAATGTCATAACTCTCTTTTACTTTTCTTCTACCACTGTATTATAAGAATACCAAATATATGTATTTTTTAGAAGTGTCAGTGGAGGGGGGTGTGCTCTCTCCATTTATTCCAGTAATAAACAGTACAGTTTGTATATCTGATATTTTACACTATAGGTATTTATACTTCGAATGTGGGAGTATACCAAATACATAAATATGACCTTCGTAGTTTGACAAAGTCAACAAACGATAACGTGTTCGTATGAATAAAACATTGCAGGGATAATGGGAATTTTATAGGTGTTCAGCTTATTTTACTTCCAAATTCATTCCATCATTGGGTTATTTGTTAGGAATTGGCTGAATACAATTACCGCCTGTCCTGACGTCCCTGGCTCTTTTAATTCAACGATTACAACAACAACAATAATATCTAAAAAAAAAAAATAATAATAATATAATCGACATTGACTGAATTTTTTTTTAAACATAAACACACGCGGTTGACGTGAAAACAGATATTATGTGGCTTGAACATCTGGAACGTTATGATAGCTATCATATAGAGAACACGTAACACCGTGTGATGGTACATGTATACATGTACTCGCTGAACATAAACGTAGGGGATATTGCTGAAAGTTACATGCACGAAAGATGTGCTCAAGTTTGTACGGAAGCCTATACGTGCCACATGAAAGAAAAAATAATTAAGTCATTATAACGACTTATATGTTGTTATTACGACTTTAAAAATATCTCGTTATTACGACATACGCCGGATTTTGTTATTACGACTTATTATCTCCTCATCATGACATAACGAGATAATAAGTCGTAATAACGACATCCGTTATATGTCGTAATAGCGAGATATTTAGAGATTAACAACATTTATGCCGTTATAACGAAATAATTATTTCTTTCTTTTATGTGGCACGTAAAGGCTTCCGGATGTTTTCAGCATATCGTTGTACGTCAGGGAGTTCTTTCATTTATTTAGCCTTAATGAATAAATCATATTGATGAATTTAGAATGTTTATATCAATAATATGGTTTTTTTCTCTGCAGATGATAAGTGTACCTCCCACAACATGTTCCCGCCCGAAGAGGAGGTTCATTCCGATGACTCCATCAATTTCCAACTTCTCGGTAAATATATTTCTTCAATTTCGAGAATAATTGTTCAATATGCATGTAAAACTGATAAGCAATAGTACCAGAAACGCTATGCATTACCAGTATTATTTATAATGGAGTTTTGTCTGTCAATGACATTATCATTCGTTAATAAGTTTTTTTCAAGGAAACATGTTCTTTTCATATCTTTTTCGAGTGTTTTAGTTTAGCTCACCTGATTTTAATACATCCTTTGGCTTTTGTCTTCCATTGTCCCTCGTTCGAAAAACTGTTCAGCTAATCTTATTCATATTTAGAATATATGATGTATTGAGCGTCATTAATGTAAAAACAATCTTATCAGATTTAAAAACTAATCCTCGACAATAAACTATAGACCTTTATACAAGCCCAACTATCTGAGCTTCTTAATTTTTTTCATGGGGGGGGGGGGGTGTTAGAGTAGATATAACGCTGTGATGATTTGTTTAGGATAAAAGCAATTCTATTTAGGACGACAACAATTCTATATTAAGTTCTCTGCTTCTCTACAGGTGTATCATGGGCCGATATCCCCTTTCATAGCTCTATTGGATCGGCAGAATCGGTGAAAAGGCATCAAATATGCGAATGAAATAAGAATCAGATTAAAAGCTATGAAAACGACAGAAAATCCAAATATTGATTGAGACATAGAAGTTTAGTAGTATTTTATACGCAATCCTAAGAGTTTATATGAGACACAAGACGTGTGTTACCACTAGAAGCTATAGTTTAATACGATCGATAGATATAGTACTGTTATCCGTTATATTTTTAGAACTATTATATGTACTAGTATTAGGGGGGGGGTCGTCATATGTCGTAAGCGCAGCGACAACTTACTATTTGGTTTTTTATAATTTCTAAAAAAAAAAATCCAATGAAAGAAATTTTACATTTGTTTCAGATTTTATGAGGACGGGATCTGCATTCGGAATCATATCGCTTCTCATCATGTTTTTGGGTCATCTTTTTGCAGTATACACATTAAGACGTCCTCGCTACATTCTCAAACGACTGACTGCTCTTATGCACTTCATGACAGGTAAAAACCCCTCTGCATCACGTGATGTAACGAAAATAGAAGTCTTGCGTAGTTCAATCATTTTAGTGTCTTGATGCAGAGACTTGCATGAAGCCATACATTCAGTTGAAACTTGTCGAGATTCTGTGGCTTGACTAGATCATCTGTCATGTCCTACAGATCTGATAAAGGCAATCAGAAGTAAAGTAATTCATCAAGTGAAGAGTCCCATTTCTGTATCAATATTGCTCTAAAGGAAATGGTTTTGATGTATCCAAAATTAGTACATCGACCTACTTCACTAACATAGTTATCTTAATCGTCCAAGAATTTTATTCAATTTCATATTGCGGTGCTTCAATCCTTAAAGCGTAAACATGGATCTTTGATACATACTACATGTATCTGTTTACACATGGCAACAGATAATATTTTGTGATAGCAGTATTGATTGATTGATTATTGTTTTACGTTACTCCACGGTTATTTCACGTATATGGTGACGGCATGTACCTGATGAATTGCATAGAATTTTCTACCTTTGCAACGGACTCACTCGAAGCATTGAGGGATCTTTTACGTGCCACGCCTACCGTGTCACGGGACCTCGGTTTTTACTGTCTCATCCGAAAGACAGAACACCGGTGTGCCCAGGGCGGTAATCGAACCCAGGACCTCTAGGTCAAGAGCCGAGTGCCTCATCCACTAGGCCACACCGGCTTTGTGATAACGTGTTATACTTTGTTATAATATCAAGTAACAGATTATGATATGTAACATCAGAATATGATAATTTGTATATTTTATAGATAACAAATTATGATATGTAACATCAGAATATGATAATTTGACTATTTTATAGCTAACAGATTATGTAAGTAAGAACAGTTTGTTTTATATTCAAGTGTGAATACACGTATCTCATTGCAAATGAGTATGTGATCTATCTATACACATCAATCTGATTAAAGCCATATCTTTATTCCATTTCTCTATTTGTCCGATTGCGGATAAAGATCTGGCGAACCCCCCGTAAGGGGTCATGTTCTGATGAACTCTGATGACGTTCAGTCACCGAAACCGTTATTTCCCATAGCCATTCAATGACTGGGCTAGGCACGTGCAGGTGACGCAATATGTAACAAACACTGTTAAAAAACTACCTTGTAGGTCACGCACGCTGGGGATGTTAATTTCATTCCTAGGAATTTGTATCCGATCCATGGGGACAAATAGAGAAGCGGAATAAAGATATTGTTTTAATACATCATTGATAATTATAGATTACGTACAAAAAAAAGTTAGTGCGTAATTAACATCGTCATACGACGAAAATAAAAAAAAAACCACCATTGTTGTAAATGAAATTAGAATACTGATAAATAATCATTTATTCTATTTTAACTATACAGCTGCCTGTGTTTTGGTGGAGAATGAAGTATTCATAAGGAAGGTTGATCATATCGAGGAAGTCCTTCCCGAGCGGCTCCCAGAGAAAGCCATCTGGTCTTATGGATACTCGTTCATTCTGTCATGGTTTTCTTTTGGAATTTACTTAATAGCTGGAGGAGTCTTCTTGTTTACATCCCACAAACGGAAAGCGGAAATGAGTGACACGGTCGATAGGTTGGCGGAAGAAGACGAACCAGTAGCGATTCGAAGATAGAACTATTTTCGAGAAATACAGCAGTAGCTTGGATTCTGTGCACAGTGCTCCCTAAACGCTGTGGTACCTGATATTTATCAGTTCCCGATACGTTATTCCCAAAATAATTGACCTCGGAAAATGAAAAGTTAAGAAATATTGAGGTAAATTGCGCATAGTGGTTGACGAATACCATATTGCTAAGCAGGCTGACTAGAAAAATTGGATTTGCGAACAACGGACGAGGAGTTGGCAAGCATAGCAAACCGAAAAGTGATGACTTGAGACAATGTGCAATCTATTATTCATATACATTCCTACATCGTATTCTCTGCTTGTTCTCGCACGAATTACCCATAATCCACTTCGTTTGTTAATGTTGTGCTCAACCACATTTTTGTTAAGTAGGTGTCGATTTTCAAGTGTGAAGGCAACCTAAACATGACTTAAAATATTATGTAGATACATGACTATAGAGCTTGATCTTATTTTCTTATTTCAAGTTTGGTCTTTCTTTTCTCAAATGGTATTATGCAACTTCTTTTTCGTTTCTACATTTTAATATATGGTAGAGATTTGATATTTTTATCACGAATTTTGACAATTAATATTGATTCCAAATCTTTATATTCTTATACCTACCTCATTTCCATCTAATGTTATCACATATTAGAACATTGAAAACCTAGCAATGTTTATCACAAGGAGTATGCATTGACATAGTTGGTAATGTGAATGGAAGGACTCTTTTATTAATTAATGTAATTATAGTATCTTAATTTTAAATGTTTGTACCAAAATGGCAATTTTGATTCCTGAACACATGAATGTAGTCCAATGCTGCAATTTGGTCCATTTATTTTTCATAATTTTGACGAATCCGAAATAATGTACAATGCTAGAATATTTTCTGATGTTTATCACTTGGAGGAAATGCAAAGTGATACACTAAGCTTAGTCTGCTTTTGGTACTAACCTTACCATATATATATATACATACATACATACATATATATATATATATATATATATATATATATATATATATATATATTTATATTTAAGCAATACTAGGCCATTTCACATCGCAGATTTTCGTAATGACTTGCTGTGCTCAAAGATATTGTCCTATGACATATTTGTAATTTGGGAAATTGATACCTTTATGATTGTCATTCATGCATGTTTGAATTTCTCAAATTGTAAATATGTTATAGGACAATACCTATATAATATCTTGTGACAACACCTTTTGTTGAAAACATTTTACCTCGACCTCGATTGTTGCATTTGATCTATTCTTTAAAAATTTTCAAATTGGCTGAAGTGCAGTGTTCAACTAACACTTTTTTCAAGCACACGATTCTGTTCGAAAGAAAAAAGAATTTTAAAAAAAATTATTAGCATTCCCATTTCAAAATAGTTAGAATTATAATAATATTTTGGTTGGTTTCTTTTGTGCTGGAAATTTCAAAATCTCGTCAGATAACAAAATGAAACATGTACAGTTCAAACATGTGTACATTAAGAGTCATCAACTTAAGGGCAATAAAATCAAATTTCAATCAAGTTGTAAAGAAAACGTTTCGATGATTAGTATCTTTCATTATTACCCGAATAATTATTCACACAAATAATTTAAGATGTTTACCCTCCTAATAGCTTATTTACATATGTGTATGTATGATATCAGGTTGAATTTAGATGTGTTGGATCAATTCGTCTCTAATTTGATCAAACTCTTGATTAAAGGATACTTGCATATTTATATTTTATTTGAACCGAACGAAAGACGATGATTTTGTACACAATGACTTGGGCATACCAGAGAATTGGTACTTACTTCGAACGTAATGATCTACATTGCGATGTAAAGTACTTGTTACTGAACCAGAAGGTAGAATTCGTGTTCTCAGTTTACCTTTCTCCCTTATACAGTCTGTTACTGAGCTTAAGCTCAAAAGGAATAACGATATCTAGAGAAACAGATCTGTAATAGACACATAAACAATAGCTTCTCCATCATCTACTGAAGTGTGAGAGAAAAAAGCTGTCGTAGATATGATTTATGAACGGACAGTCTGAAATCGATAGACATTTAATAGGAAATAGTGTTACTTACTAGAAAATATAACTCAAAATGATTAATTTAAATGTAGGAAAGTAGCGTTCTAAAAAAATGACTAAATTATTTAAAAGCAGTTTTTTTTTTGTGAGTGCAATTATACTTTTTACAATTTCAAATAAAAATACATCAAGCGAGACATTAACTCCTACGTTTCGTAAAACCAACCAATGGTCAGTTTGAACTTGAACTCCGATAGTCGTGCTTCAAAATCGATCGACATTTTCGCTAATTAGTATATAGACTCCATCCTGGTGCAATTATCACATCTAAACAGCAGCACAAAGCATTGTGCCAACTTATGCTGGTCTTAATTAATTACCTCGGAGTGATGTCTTGATTTATATTCTACTAGTACGGCCATTCGTATGGGGGAAAGTGCCAAGTTGCCGTCATTGCCGAGCCGAGACCATCAATATAAACAGTGTGAAATGTGTCTCCAATTGCTGTGACTGCATACAGATGAACTAGTATTGATTGAAGAACTACAAGACTAGATACATGTAATGGCCATGGTATCTTATTTATCTTATACTAATTTATTTATGTGGTCGATTGGCTCCTATGCTTACATCAGATACACAATAATTTGGTGAAAGTGTATAAATGTGTCGATGTTCGCTTTTCTTAGCAGATAAGAAACTGAACGATGCCGTTTATGCTTTTCCTTCTAAGATATGATATGGAAAAATACTCATCGACATATATTTTACTCGAATGATTACTGTATTGTGAAAACATTCTACTGATGAAGATTCACATCACATAGATCTTCACGTTAACCGTAATTTCATAGTTCGCGTATGCGCAGTAACATTTCCGGGGGTTAGCTGCAAAACTTGAAATTATTTTCATCCAACCAGAAGTGCTATTGTGAAGACAAGATGTACAAGGCCGCAATTTGACTTTTAAACTTATCCTTTATCTGAATAAGTAAAAGAACGACAACTCCAAGTTCTTAACGCTATGAAGAATTTTAAATTATCTTCTCCGATATTGTATCTTCATACATAGTTCAATCCCATACACTTTGTTCTATTTTTTTTTTTTTTTTGAGTTCTATATACATCATAAATTATTATTTACAACAGATCTAACTTCATCTTTTATCCCATCTCCAGGTATTTTCATATTAACAGTTAGTGATATCTTTGTAGAAGCATATTCATATTTTCAGAACTCGATTATGTAAATATGCTTTCACCAAATAAATTTTCACGTTTGCCTTCATATATTCGTTTGAGGCTGCGTCATTTTTCATTATATATTCTGACATTACTGAATGCCAATGTCGAAATATAAGTCCCAAGCATGCCGCTTTGATTGGAAGTTTAAATGAAGACAAGAATCGATAATAGTAAAACAAAAACACCCCCTCCCAAAAAAAAAAAAACCACCTCACACATACACAACCCCCCCCCCCCCCCAAACAAAAATAAATACCCCCCCCCCCCCCCCAAAAAAAAAAACAAAGAAAAAAAAACCACAATAAAATTATATGACTACTAAGTTAAAGCGGACTACATAGGATTTTGTGTAACATTTGGATTTAATTGTAATGTATCCCTCCCATATGAAAGCATTGTGTATGCATTACAAGAATAGTGGGTTTTTTTTATTTGGTTGACTGATTGATTGAATATTGCTTTACGTCACTCCACGATTATTTCACGTATATGGTGACGGCATCTGCCTGATGCAATGCATACAAATTTAGACCTTTGCAACGGACCACCCGAAGCAGTGATGGATCTTTTACATGTACTTGCCACGCCTACCGTAGCTCTGGGACCTCGGTTTATACTGTCTCATTCGAAAGACAGACCATCGGTGTGCCCAGTGCAGGAGTCGAACCCGGGACCTCTTGATCACGGGCCCAGCACCTTATCCACTAGACCACACCGGTTTTTTTTAATCTGGCATACTTAATGAAGGCAATGTCTTTTATTAAAAGCAGCTGCGTTTTGCACAAAGCTGAAGTTTGCCATTCGAAAAATATGAAGCTTAGTAAATTATATTGCTGCCACAAGCACAATGCTTGGAGGAAAACATTAATAGAGAATGTCTTATTACACAACATACACAGATATTGACTATCGGTGGAGACGCGCACTGAATGTAGCTTGCAGATAAATTTACAAATTGAAACATTGTGGCAGTTGTTGGTTGAGTTCCAAGTAGAGTTAGGTAATTATTTCCGGATATGCTATAAATTTCTAGGATGTCGTCATGGACCAACATCTTACCAGAACGATTTTGTTTGTGAACGACTTAAACAGAACTTCAAACTGTTTCCAAAATCTTTTTTCTGGAAAATGTTCGCTCTGTAACCAGTTTTGGAGAAAGGATATTAGTTCGTATATGTAAAGAATCCATATTGAAATGCAGGAGGGTTTTCGACAAAATGAGAATAGTGTGGAAAGAAATATTGAAACACCCATTGCCCTTAAAATACTTTTCATTGTACAAAGTGTTATAATGAATAAATATATAGAGCTTTAGTCCATATCTTCCAATTCAATCTTAAATCATCCGACATGGTCAATAGTAATTACTTCAGTTATACTCCTCGGTAACACTGCGATACACTCGAGATATCTCAAACTGGAAACTTTTCGTCACAGAGCTCACTTTGTCTGATAAAAACAAGGCTCAGTTTGTTAAATTACCATGCGACCATTATGTGACGTTGGCCTTGAAGCCATGTGTTAAATTTGTGTTGTTCATATATATATATATATATATATATATATATATATATATATATATATATATATATATATATATATATATATATAAAACAAAAAACAATACCCCCCTCCCAAAAAAAACCCCCGCCAAACAAAGAAACAAACAACAACAAAAAACCAATCAAACAAACAAAACTTCACAACGGCAGATTTTTTCATTTTGATTAAGGTGTTTACATTTCGTACGGATCTTTTCTTCCGTTTGCAGTTATACTAGTTTGTGTGTGTTAGGAACATCTATTATAATGCTACTGTAACAGGCTGTAATACAAATTATGCAATGAAGGTCACTGAGCCTTTAATGGTGGATAACCGCAATGTAACTTTGTCATACAGGGACCGACATTAGTTTACAGTATACTTTCAATGCAGCCTGAATGAGAATGATTCAATATTCAAATACAGAAAATACAAATAAGCCATGGACAGGGAACAGTAAACAACGAGTAAGTATCTTACATATCCAAACGAACCAAACCAATTTACACGGCAAGAACCATCTCCCCTACTTGGTTGTATCCTCTCTTTGACTTTCGAAACAAAATTTCTCAGTAGAACAGTAGCTTACAAACAAAGGAATATTTCTGTGTTGTTAAGATACACCTGACTGTTACATGTATATGTAGAACGTCTAATTTGACTAGTAAACAGAAACCACGACACAACAACAAGAGGATCTTTATTACAGTGAATACATAATAGAAGGTACCTTCCTTGGATCACATCGATAAAGGATTACAAATATATATGTCAACAAAATAATGTGAAAGAAACACATACAAAGAATTATATTTTATATTTATGAATATTCTTATCGTAAATTATATATGTAATGAAAATGAAATACATTGCATAGATTTAAAAACTATGATACTCAATTCTGATTAGTATACGAAAAGCCAATAGTATAACATTATACCGAATTATCTGCCCTTCAGGCAGTTGTGTTTCCATAAATGAACACAAATATCTCATGAAGTAGACAATGGCAAATTGTGACAATGGAACTTACAATGGTATGATAAATATGTACTTGGATAGAAAGCAAGACACACATAATTTACCTCACACAAAATAATGTTCCCTCTAATGCTTAGCATCACTAAAACTATAGTCACATGTATGATATGTAAGCCGTGATCATGGATGTAGTAACCCGTACATATTACCAAAGGATTTTGCATTTTCATCAAATGATTGAGTAGTATTGCTATTATGATCTATTTCATGAGTTGGTACATGTAAATACCAATAATGTGAATCAATATTTTCCTCAGTCAGTCAACTCGTGCCATTTACACTATGAATTACAAAATTCTCCATACTTATGATTTTTAACTCCACGATACATACTGGTCGCCATATCCGATGGCTGGCAGTGGTCTTCCGGTTTCCATGTTATAAACCATTGGTCCAGGATATGCACGTCCGTAGTACATGTCATAAGGTCCCATGTGGGGCCCACCCATCTGCATCATATCCGGGCGTTTCTCCTCATACCTAAAGCGCTTCTTGGCAATCAGACAGCCGGCAGTCAGGTAGAATGTGGCAGTTAGTGCGGCTAATGCCATGCCTACCCAACCAAGGATGTACGACCAGCCGTATGAACGTTCTGTATTGTCTTGTAAGGTCTATAGAATGAAAATGTTTAGATATATGTTGACAGGAATACTACAATATCAGTTTACTTGAAGATTCTCATGTCGTTAGTTATGATTTACTCAAGGAATGTGGAAGTAATTTTACTCAGTGGAAATTGGCATTAAAATGACAAATTCTTTTTACAAAATACATATCGAATGACAATAATTTCAGAAATTAAAAATACATGTAAGATAAAATTTAAAAGGTGATAATTCTTCTCTTATTTGTTTAAGTATCAGTCCGCCTAAGACTCATGTTCAGCGGTACTGCATAATCGTGATCAATTCAGAATCACAAGAAATCTATGATATGTCACACGATTAAAGACTTGGTGCATAGAAACACATTTGTGAAGTCTGAAGACAAAATTTTTCATGTAAAATCAAAATGAAATAAATAAAAGAGAAGAAATTCAGTGTCTATAATGCACAAATATTTTCCGAATGTAGTTTAAGGCCAAAAATGAACAAAATCAGTGATAGCAACTGCAACAAGAGGAAGAAATCAATTGACTAATCATTGTATAAAAACCAATACAATGAATCCCGAATTAAACCTAACGCCAGTTAACGTTAGGAAAGATATTTAAATTTACAAACAAATAAACTGCATAGAAATATGTTGCCCTGGCAATTTTTACATTTCAGAAACTAAATGTTAATAATGTCCTTTCTTCATATTTTGATAGTCGTTTACTTCGATTTCTTCTTTGTAGTAGCGCTACAGAAACAATATAATTGTTATACTAAAGTTTAAAACATTTATTATGTTTAAACTTTGTAATAACACGATTGTGATAATAAAGTTTAAACATAAGAAATGTTTCAAACTTTAGTATAGCATAATCAACGGCCTTCTGGCCAGCGATAGCCATGAAAAAATGTGCCTGGATTTAAAATGTTTTGTTTTTAATTTAACTTATTCCAAATGAAAAAGAAAACTTGATTACCATTACTTAGTGTAATAGAAACATAAAACATATCACACCTCAAGTATGCCAAAGTTTCAGGAGGTACACACAGAAATTTTTGTAGCACTACTGTCCGGCAGAGAGGGAGTTAATTTTGAAACCGTATGGAATTTTAATCACCCTTTGCATGACTCTTATGTGGACTGGTACTGAAGTTTTTATACAGTATTTATAAGAATGAGGCTTGAGTCATTCATTTTTTTTTATTCAATGTATTCTAACTTAGTGCTAACTACATACTTTTCATTTAAAAAAGTACTAAGAGTAAGACTATGAATTCTGTAGAAACCTAACAAATCTTATACATTTTATTATATTACCCGCATTTTGGTTGCTTGTTTGAAGTGTGATTTAACTCTAAACTAGTATAACTTTAGTAAAATAGTTTCGAATATTAAAACATTTCTGAACTTGTTTTCCCTTTAATGAACTTTTCTGACCAAACCAAGATATCATGAGCTTACCGCACTCCATCTGAGATAGAACACTTCAGAATCACTAATCTTATTTCTCTCTAAGTACTCAGCTCCGTGGAAGAAAGCTATAGCAACAGCCACAGAAAAAGCTGAAATCACATCAACAAACCCTGTTAGATCAAAATGACTATTGTAGTAATAAAAGAATCTCTTATAAAGTATAATTTTGAATGAAACTGTGTGAAGGTGTCACGATTTAATTCGAATGTTCATGCATGTACATGTATAGATAATTTAAAAGTTATTTGCAAATAAATATCAGAAACAATACGTTATACATGCATATATGTTAAACATAATATTTAACATATTATTACAATAGCGAAGCTCAGTCGATAGAATGCTTGACTCGGGACCGACAGGACCCGGATACGAGCTCGGACTTGGGTGAGACAATAAATCACGAGGCCTGGGGCCACGATACACCAAAGCGCGTAAGATCTCAAACACATCCGGGTGGGTCTTCTGACACATTTGGATGGGTCGTCTTACTCTCTTAAGTGGGGTTTCTGACTCATTCGGGTGAATTCTCTAGCTCATCCGGACGGGTTCCCTTACTCACTCGGGTGGGTTCTCTTATTTATTCGGGAGGGTCCTCTTACTCGGATGGGTCCTCTAACTCATCTGGGTGGGTCCTCTTTCTCGGATGGGTTCTCATACTCATTCGTGTGGGTCCTCTTACTTACTCGGATGAGTCCTCTTAGTTATTAGGGTGGGTCCTCTTACTTAATCGGATGAGTCCTCTAACTCATCTGGGTTGGTCCTCTTACTTAGATGGGTTCTCATACTCATTCGTGTGGGTCCTCTTACTTATTGGATGAGTCCTCTTACTCATTAGGGTGGGTGCTCTTACTTACTCGGATGAGTCCTCTTACTCATTAGGGTGGGTGCTCTTACTTACTCGGATGAGTCCTCTTACTCATTAGGGTGGGTGCTCTTACTTACTCGGATGAGTCCTCTTACTCATTCGTGTGGGTCCTCTTACTTACTCGGGTGGGTCCTCTTACTTTCGGAGGGGTCCTCTGACTCATCCGGATGGGTTCGCTGCACCACGATAGAAGTGAAATATTTTTAGCGTGACGTAAAACGAGAAAGAACTACAAGAAACATAGTGAAGTCTACGATCTGAACATACCTGAAAAGTAAGCAAACAGGCTAGCCGTAAAAGCCCATCTTTTTCTTGAAATGCAACAGACCACAAGCCCAAAGATGAAAGCCAGGACGAAAAGTATCAAGCCAATAATGTAGAAGGCCAGGAAACATCGGGACAAATCTGAAAATATAATGAAATAATATTGCCTTACAGAATTGTTAATAGATCATTACGACAATATAGTGGAAATATTATAAATATCAGGTGCTTTCCTTTCTACATACATTATTATGTGCTTAATTTTCTACATCCATCATTATGTGCTTCATTTTCTACACCCATTATCATCTGCTTCACTTTCAACATCCATGGTCATGTGCTTCACTCTCTACACCCATTATCATGTGCTTCACTTCCTACATCCATCACTATGTGCTTCATTTTCTACACCCATTATTATCTGCTTCACTCTCTACACCATTATCATTATTATGAAAACGGCCCCATAAAAACTATACTAAAGTTATTGGTCCGAGTCGGTCTCGTATAATGTAGTGAATAAATTAAACAGACAACAAAACGCATGCGCATATATTTTTCTGAAAAAAAAAAGAAACTTATCTAAATTCTTGTACTGGATTGCTGTCAACAGAAAACTGATAGGTTTAGGATAATATAGAGCGTTTTTTCATTCGTCCTTTAAAATTAAATAATTGTTTTGCGATGCCCCGGTTTCTGGAGCATATTTTGGGTTATGATTTCTGTTTATCCTACAGAAAGCAGGTGTGGTTTATTGGATGAGGTGCTCGGTTCTTTCGGAAGAGACAGTGAAAACCAAAGTCCCATATCACGGTAGGCGTGTCACGTAAAATGTAAAGGCATCATATGCATGTACCTGAAGCCCCGGAATACAATAGACGTATTGTGGTCACTCTTTCGCTTAAATCCTAAAACATCTTGCGAAATTGTTTTGCGTGTGCAGTTCCTCGGTAGCATAACACGTTGCACCGATTGATCAGCTGAAAATTTCACGATCAAGTCGATCGATTTTTTCTCGGTGGCTTTTAAAGCCAGTGTTCATTTCACCGATAGAAATCGGTTGCAATATAACTGATGACGCTCAGTTCGACATTAAACAAGGGGTCGGTACAGCAGATTTTTGTTTTTTGTATTGTAATCGTTAATAAATCGCACACTAAGAAAAGGGGGAAATTATACTGTTGTTTTATTGATTACCAAAAGGCCTTCGACCTTATTGATAGATGCAAGATGTTGGGTAAAATAATTAATGTTGGTATTCGGGGTAAAATGTTCAATATAATTAAGTCCTTATATGATAATATTAAATTGTGTGTGAAGCACAGTGGTGTCTTAACTAATTATTTCGAATCCGTTTCCGGTCTATTACAAGGGGAGGTAATGTCACCGACTTTGTACTCCACATATGCTCATGATTTTGAAATGAACTGTGTGACAATTGTCCATATATAGAAGTACACCTGATTAAAATCTTTTTACCTGTGTATGGTGACGACAGTTTTGATATCTGAATCTGCTGGGGGATTACAGAGTATGTTACAGTCATTATATACTTATACTAAACGGTGGACCTTAAAGGTGTATACCCTATGTTCGCTAGTACAGTGCATATTATAGGTTAATTTATTCTAAATTGTTTTGATTATATATATATAAGCCTTAAATATATATATATAAAAAAGGACCCTTGCAAATGCTGTGATCAAATTCGTCGTATTAAGTGAGATATGGCTATCTAAATGAATGTTAACAACCAAAAATTTTGCAACTTATCACGTGATCAAATTCGGAAGCCGCCGCTTCATGGACACTGATGGAGGGAGAGGTAGATAAACTTGATGAGTAACTTCAAAAGTCTGCATTCAAGTCTACAAAAGTTAGTATATACTGAAGTCGTTTTCTTTTGGAGTCTCCCTTCATCGTATTTGTTTTCATTAAACTGCGCATGCGCGAAGTCAGGTTATGGTTGTATTTATGGCATACCCACTTTATTTACGGAGTATTTTCTTTTTATTTTGATATCTCCGAGGGTTTGAAGCAACAAAATATATTACGCAAAGTGAATAACTTCGGCCATACGAAAAAAAAAATAAAGTTTTTGTTTTACATGCCCAAATTTTTGAAATTATACCGAATTTAACTGTAAATGCTGATAAAATAAAAGATCTTGTATTTAGAAATTGTAAAAAGCAAAACAGAGTGCATGAATTTTACAATAATGATAACAAGCTTGAGCTTGTTGATTGGTATAATTATCTCGGTGTTCTACTTAAATTTAATAGAAAATTTTTGACCACATAAAAGTATATTGCCGACCAAGGTAGAAAAGCTCTGTTTTCAATTTCAAGTTCACTTAAATCCTTTAATTTTAATTTTAATTTTCAAATTAAATGTTCTGTATTTGATACTTCTGTGAGTAGTATTCTTGACTATGGAGCCGAGATCTGGGGTTTTCATAAGGCTTTAGATGTAGAGAAAGTACATACTTTCCTTTGTAAAATTATTCTACGGTTGAAAAAGAGTACCTGCAATAGCCTGTTATATTGTGAACTGGGGAGATTTCTTCTTGATGTCACACGTAAAGCTAGAGTTTTTAAATTTTGGCTCAAATTAATATCTACAACTAACTGCATCTTTAGGGCTTGTTATATTGAAACGGTAGAACGAAATTATGACTGGATTGTAAATATCTAACATGAATGAAATTACTTGGGCTTCTATTTATTTATTGAAGATATATGTTATAATAATAAAACCATAATTCTTATTGAGAAAAGGCTCAAGGACATATACCATCAATATATTTTTCAGATATTGCAAGATCATCAAAGGTATTTCTATATCAACATCTAATTGATAATTTTACCATGCAATTTTATCTACTTTTAATAGCCATCCCCTCTGTTATATAAGAAGTACATCGCTAAATATAGAGTATTTTCACATAATCTTCGAATAGAACGTGGAAGATATGATGACGTAAACATGTACATATTGCAACAACAATGATATAGAAGAGGAGTTCCATTTTATATTTATTTGTCCATTGTATTCTACATATCAAGCCTTATTATTACAGAAGCCCAAGCGTTTTAAACTTGTGCAGCTATTAAGTGTAAATAATATGAAACAGTTTCTAAATCTTGGTAAATATCTATATCTTGCCTGTAAACTTAGATCATAATGTTACTCCTCCACTCATTCTCCTCTCTTGCAAATTATATTTTTATATTGTACATAACTATATTCGTTTGTAAATGTGTGTGTTTACATGTGTGTGTGTATGTTTGTAATGGTAATTGTATTTATTGTGCATACTTATATTTTAACTGTATTTTCCCTATGCTGTATTGGCATTTGAAAATAAAGTGAACTGAATTGTTTATTGTCAAGTTTTACAATTCTGTTATGGTAGGCCTGCTGATCAGGTGTCTTCTAACTTTTTAATTGTGATCAATTTCAAAATATGCACTTGACTTTCACTTTGAAATTTATCAGATTTGAAGTTTGAAAAAGACACATGCTTCCTAAGCACACACTACTTAATCTCAACGGCAGAATCATGGAGTGTATCACTTGCATAAGTGTAGGATCTGTGCTAAGCATCATTACAAAACGCACGGTTCCATTGTCATTAATTCGACAAGTCTGACTCAAGACTTTTCTTTTGAGAAGAAAACATCAATAATAAAAATTATATTTAAAAACCCAAATTATACAAAATATTTTGTATAATACATGTCCTATATTAGCTGAATTGTTAATTATTCATATGGCGGGGGTTACTAAATACTTGATACAGATCTTTGGCGAAACATTCTTTTTGAAGAATGCCATATGGTTTATAAATGCTAACATGTATGGTTAATGTAAATAAAATCTTGAATCTTGAATAAAGCTTTATAACAACTATTTCACATACAGAATGTCTAAAAATAACAGATCCAGAATTTTTTCGGGACTAATAGTTATGATTGCTCAAAACGAGTCTCAGTGGGAATACATTATATTTACATTTACATTATTTACATTTGAAGAATCAACATACATACAATGCATATTTTTTAAAATTATATATCTAGGTATTTAAGTTATGATAATGATATACCAATGGATGTTGTAACAATTCTAATAAAAGAAATAGATAAGGACATAGCTTGACCATATAAAATATCCTCTTAAAAGTTACTTACGGACTCTTGCTTTAAGATTATCACTGGGTGATGTACTTTTAGCTGGCATTCCATAATCTATGTTGAAACAATAGTTGTCTACAACTCCTTGTGACGTACTTAAGACTGAAATGAAAATATGTAAGAATTATTTAACATCCCAGTGCACATAAGTTATGGAAATATAAAAAAACCCCGATAAAATGGAGATAGTATTTCTTTCGTGCCTGCTCAAGCGTTGTATTGCATAAAACTATTTGAGGAAAGTGATCCTTTTTCAAACATTGAATACTTCAGTTTCTTAGCCTCAGCGCCACGTCAGAATTATAGTACTGAAATCAGGGGCGGATCCAGATTTTGGAGTTTAAAAGGGGTAGCAAAGTCAGGTCCCCAGCTAGGTCCCATGCGACATGCTGCTGATTGGGAGTGGGGTGGGGTTTCAGGTGGGCAGAGCTAAAACACGACTGATATTAAGCAAGTTATTCAAGCGGTTTTGAAATATTTTTCCTCAATTTCGTATGTACATATAATCCTCAATATACTCCAGTACAGTCTTTGGTCAGTATTTATCATTTTCTGATAACGTAAAATACGAAGATTTCTGGAGTCCTGTCACTTTGGTACTCAAAACATCGTATCATGGACCCCTGAAAATCGGAACGAGAGTGCAAAGCATCTCCTGTTTTGCTAAACATACCATCAGCGAAAGCCCCAAAGCATACAGACCATACCCCTTCAAACACAGTACCAATGGGGATAAAGTGGATCTTTGACAATCAAACGTGAATTCATAGTAATAATAAATTAAAATAAATTACTCTGTAAATGAATCGGATACATTCTATTTTCATTTATCGTTTAATTTTTCGTTGGTTAACCATTTACAGTGTGTACATCTCTATCTTCCTGATATATCCATAAATATCATTCTTCATGTTCATTCAGTTTCAGTGTTAAAGAAACTTGGAACAAAACATATATTCTCTAGCGTAACGGAATAATATGTGAGGTAAAATGAGAGGTTTCAGGCGGTGTCAAGGTACGATGACAGGTCATGCCTGGGTGACATGGGCCAATTACCAGTATCAACATCAAGGTGGGGTAAATGATCACCTGAGGTAGAAGAGAATAATAGGAATCAGTCACTAGTCGACTAGCTGACCTACTGTAGATGTGTAACAGCAGTGGATAACAATGGAATTCATTCGGGTGAAGGAGTTCACAACTTAATCAAATATAAAGTCGAGATAAACGTGAATTCAATAGAGATGTTTGTATATTAGTCAAGGAAGTATAATATAGTTAAATACACATATCAGTTTCCAAGTGGACACAGTATTTTCAGGTGTTGGGGCTTCAAAAATAAGATCTCTTGTTTACCGTATTAAAAACAAAATTCAGGCGCTGCTATGTTGCATCAATTTTGTTAATACGTGCATCTCTTATGTTAAATTATATCTTTTTGTATTATATCATGTACTTGCAATTGAAATAAAAGTTTAGATTACATACATGCATTCAGTTTTCATCAATCTCTACCAGAGGGCGCTCTCGAGAAATATTAACATGAGAGCGCCCTACGGACTGGAGTTGATAATGTCCTCCGTCCTGATAAATTTTAATCAGTTGATTGGATAATTTCCTTTCACGGGACGATTTCAATTTCAGTATTACCAAATTTACTTTCACGAATAGCAACATACTGTACTCTGCTGTCAGTACTGACTAAAGCTTGTACGATATACTATTCCCTAATGTCAGTACTGACTAAAACTTGTACGATATACTATACTCTACTGTCAGTACTGACTAAATCTTGTACGATATTCTATTCTCTAATGTCAGTACTGACTAAAACTTGTACGATATACTATACTCTACTGTCAGTACTGACTAAATCTTGTACGATATACTGTACTCTATTGTCAGTACTGACTAAAACTTGCACGATATACTTTACTCTGTTGTCAGTACTGACTAAAACTTGTACGATATTCTATACTCTATTGTCAGTACTGACTAAAACTTGTACGATATACTATACTCTATTGTCAGTACTGACTAAATCTCGTGCGATATACTGTACTCTGTTGTCAGTACTGACTAAAACGTGTACGAAATACTGTACTCTACTGTCAGTACTAATTAAAGCTTGTACATGTACAATATACTAAGATATGTTTCAAAACATGATTTCATTCAACTACGTTCCATAAAGCTACAAACTCAAGGTTGTGCAAGTTAAACTTTTTTATGGTGTAAATTAAATGTTTTTTCAAGTTCAGTCCCCTAACTGAGGTCCTCAGTATCAATGTCGTTCCGACGGGCCTGCTAATGACTACACACATGTATACGTATAGACACAGTAAAATGTCCCTATTGGAGGTCCTATTTACTACACGGTTAGCTTGAAAACTTCCTCCTTCCATTCAGTCGTAGGTTATTGTTTTGTACATGCATATATCACAAAGGATAGGTGGCGTTACTTTGGCAAACACAAATCCTTTTAATAGTGATATAACAGATACCTAACAGCGCCGTAGGAAGCAGTTCAAAAGTTAGTGTGTGTTAGGGGGTACCTAGAATTTCGTTTCGCTTCGTAACGTGATAAATCAAAGTACTCATAGTACAGATAGACGGGAACATTTACCAGTATTGGTCTAAGTTTGAAAATAATAAATATTTTTAACTGTTAGTGTAACACATATTATCATATCTATAGTAGAATATCTGGATCTTTTAGTGATTTAATTATAAGATGCATTTTCCGAACTCTATCTTGGCGTAGATTTGAAGTTAGGGATAATGTCAGGTCAACATCGAAAACGACCTGATCGCTTTTGACGAGACATATAAATATGTCCCCGTTTAAAAATCGACCATGAGGGGAGAGGGGATGGGGGGGGGGGGGGGGCTCACAACTGATTGTTATAATGTCCTGTAAACGCTATCTTGGTCTTTGTACATATTATACGCATGCTGTGAACAAGGAAGTCTAAGTTATAAGCATATGAAACGCTGTTGTTCAAAACGAATTACATTACATATCGTCGTTTCATGTTTCCGAAATTGCGTAAGAATTGAGGAGACTATTGTCCATTTGTTGACATGTGTGTAGTTTCAAATGGTTGTTTATCAATAGGATTTTCTTGTACATAGTGTATGTGCTCGGCTCATGTACTATTGTAACTTTCAACGATAGAAGGAAGCGACAATTTTATCAGATTTAACTGCCTTTTAAGCTTATCGATAATATATATTTCGCATCTGTGCATAACAGATATTGTTTTTAACACTGAATTGTCTATTGTTCGATTACGAAATACAATATAAGCAGTTAACATTAATTCAAGGCGTAGCGAAAATTCCGTTCACTCCACGAACTGGCTTTAAACTTCGAGATAGGTAAACACCTCTTAATTCAAAATGTACAAATAACATGTGTTTAGCAATTCTATTTATAAAGACATCCTCCAACACTTTAACCAAAACGTTCCGTCTTCTCGTGATGTTTTAGTCTTTTTGCGCATTTGTTACGGCATTTTGCAATGTAAGTTACTTTAGTTGAAGCATATACATTTTTTGTCACATCAAGTGTACATCAGTCCAATACAACCGAAAGTAGGTCTTTTCAATATGGCGATAGAGCTAATGGAAGGGAGACATCTTCATATTTCTTCTAAGAAAAGAGTTCCAAGTTGATTTCCGAATACCAAATATTAATAATAGTAATGATAATAATGATGATAATAATAATAATAGTTAACCCCCTCCCCGTCTTCCCAAATTTTATTTTGGGAAATTGACTGCAAGAAACTTCTCTTCGTTGATGCAAATTGTTGCGCCTTCTTGTTTCTAAGTCCTTGGAGAAGTTAACGTTATACATGTATTATCTTTATTCTTTCTTTTTGAAAGTTTGTGTCCGCCTATCATAATTATTCATGTCTTCTTTACAAGGTATCGCAATCTATACTTCCCTTAAATCTACATATAGTACGAGTTTAGTTTGAATTTCACGTCAAAACACTTAGTCCATACAACCGTTGTAAGTGTTCATCAAATAAAACCTGCTATATCATACATACTTAAAGTCTTGAAAAGTACACGAGATAGGTGCACAGAGTGTCGAACCCCCAAACTGCACAGTATATTTACATGTACACAGAAAAGAATCTGAAGTTTAATAAACCTGGAAACAGTGTGCAAATGTTGGAAACATCACTTGTAAAATGCAAAATATCGGTCTTCTGAGTATCACAATTTCCATACTAGTAAACATTCCACACAAATAAAGATTTCTGAAGAGGTCAGATTAAGTGCAGTGGTTGGGCGCTTGACTTACATGTTCGATCTCAGGATTGTACCAGTACGTTAAAGAGTTTTTAACCGTCTGCTTCCATGTTGAGACAGAATTGAAAAATTGTCGAAAGTGACGTAAAATATTAACAAATCATCCAAACAACCACGTGTTCAGAATTCGGTAAAACTAACATAATAGAAATTTGCATATATGCTTAAAGTATATATGTGCATCTTTTGCAAAACTCCAACACGAAGCATTAATGTCGTTTGATCTTCCTTTGTCATGCCTGTGGTTAAGTCTGTGATATGACACATGCTCTAGTTACATGATGTCGTTAGGTAAGTCGAGTTAGTATAACATTACGCGCTAAGTAGAATTACGTCCCCTGTACAGTTTATGGGTATTTTACTGCTAGTAATGATGAATGTACATGATTAATTAGGGGGCAATACCGGTCAATGTAACAACATAATGCTAATAATTCCCTTTGTTGTTTCGTCGCCTTATTTCAATATGTTCGTGTTAGGGTTAGCATGCTACTGTGCAGACCTTTTTGTGAATATCATATTCTATTGCTTTTTCACAACTTTCATATTTTGACCAAATTCTAACTGAGCACATGATTCAAAATGCACTGTTTTCAGAATTGTTAAAATTTGAAAGAAAAAAAAACTTCTCTGGAATATGAAGAGGCTACTGACTGGGACGACATAAACAGAACAAATGTTATACACTGTGTACAACTATCCATCTATAATGTATACATTATCATGGTGCATTGGCTTGTTGTGCATCCAATATACGTACATGTACATGTTCGATCCACAGGCTTATTGGAACCCGCGAGCTACGTCTTCATGTATTGTACTTACAGAAAAGAGAAAATGTTAAAAACGCGAATTACATTCCCCTCCCCCCAATTCAAACTAATCAACCAAATCTATCTACGTGGCACGCTCAATGATATGCTACAGTACAATAATGACGCATGCCGCATTTTTCATGTTAATGAAATTCATAAAATTTTAAGCTTGAAGTATTCGGGGAATGTAGGGTATGAAATCTTTATACTTTGTCTCCCCACAAAATTGTGTGTAAATCAAGACGCTGGGGATGGCCGTTACGCATGCTTGCTTCGAGGATACATGCTGTGATATTCAATGAGCATAAATCCCATATGCTACCATCCACTACCTTCATAAATATATATAAATGTCTGTTTGTGCGAAAGAATACCTAGTTGTTCTAATTTGATTACACGTGATATTAATAATGAATGAACACCTGTAATATTTACTTTCAACTATATATACAGTCCTAAAGTCAATCGATATGGGGTTAAAGAAATCGCCCATATCGTTTCCAACGTAAACATTCTGAATTCATATATGTATGTGAATTAAATTCTCAAACTCTAAGCTAGTTGCATTAAATCCAATGAATGAAATCGCCATGTTGTAATTACAGGGTGGGGCATGCGTACTGCTAGTAAACTGATGCATATATGTATACTTTTATACTTACATTCTGTGTCGTTTCCTGGATAACATTCCCTGAATATCCCCCTGTAGCGGGTGTGGCTCACACGATTAAAAGCAGCTACTTTGTCGGAACTTAACAGCCTGCTTCTGTTGACGTCAAACTCCAGCCAGTGGTCGCTGGCAAACGACAACGCTAAAAAGACAACCACAATAGGTCCAAAAATTGTGGCCACCCAGAGCCAAACTCTGCCACAAAACGACATGGTACAGTCTGTTCCTTTTATCAAACTAAACCTAAACTTAAATATAATGCCACACCCTAGAAGAAATCAAAACAGGGCTGGGTCCGAAACGAAACACTGTCCGACTAAAATTCCCCGTATATTGTTATACACAAAGCTTTAAACTGTTCCACACGAATGCGTTTCCATAATGGCAAACTTACTGTATGATCCCTCGGTTGAGAAGATAGATTGGCATACAGGTAAAAGAGTAAATACACACCAAAAAGGACAGGTAAGAGAAGGTAATCGTTCAGAAGACTGCTGACAGTGTGTAAGTTCTCTAAAATACTATCAATCAAACATATGTACCTACAGACAATATGGCATTGTACATGTCAGATTAATCAATGATTAAATGATGACGATATACCTGTGTTGAGTTCTCGATATTGATGACATTTTGGATCAATTGCTTGTTCGTTGATGTTACATGTATAGTGCTTCTTTTCTGTGCACGGGACTTTAGCAGTAATATACATATCATCCAGGTCTCATGTCGGGTGCAATCATACAACTTTTTGATCCTCGATCAAGAATGTGTATTTACTCAACATTGTCATTGATGATGTACTGTAAAGCGAGGAAACGTTATTTTTACTCTGATAAAACTCATATCAACAAAAGAACTGTTATACTCAGTATATACAATAAAACCCATACACAAAAAACTGTTATACTCAATATATACAATAAAACCCATACAAAGAACTGCTATACCCAATATATAGAATAAAAGAAAAAGCAGAAGACAACTGACAAAGCTGTATGACACAAATCAACAAGGACATGCACAGAAAACATTATAATAGAATATACACGAAAAACATTACAAAAGCATTCGATTGTGCTGCGTTTACGATACCGACTTAGGACGACCAATTGAAGTAACAAACGTTTACGGGTGCCCATCTTCCCACTCACCACAATCAAAGGACACACATCTAAAAATTTATAAATAATTCTCCATATAGAGAACAAGGATCAACAAGTTTTTCAAGAAGAGAAGTCATACAAATTTTATTAAACACGAAACGTTTATAGAATATGTTTCTATCAAAATATGTAAGGCGACATCAACATAAGTAAACCGTGCTCTGCCCGTCTGCAAGCGAGCTCAGATTCTTGATCAATAGGAGTCCCAACTAACAGTCAGAAGGGAAGTGGATCAGGACCTTGTCTCCTCTGAAAAGGTTTGGATAACGTCCGTCATAGAGTCCGCACCGCCCTGTAAGTCAGCGTGCAACGCTCAAGCAAGTCTGCATGGAGCTGTAGAGGGACCCAATACAAGGACAATGGTCTTAACGATGATCTTGGGGTCATACTGTCACACAAAGAACTATCAACTCAGTATATACAATACAATCCATACACAAAGAACGGTTATACTCAGTATATACAATAACACACGTACACAAAGTACTGTTATACTCAGTATATACGATAAAACCCATACAGAAAGAACTGTTATACTCAGTATATACATTAGAACCCACACATAGAGAACAATTACACTTATTATATACAATAAAATCCATATACAAAGAACTACAAAGAACTATTATACTCAATATATACAATAAAACCCATACACAAAGAAGTGTTGTACTCAAAATACTCAATAAAACCAATATACAAAGAATTATTATACTCAGTATGTACAAGAAAACTCATAGATAAAGAACTGTTATACTCAGTATATACAATAAAATCCATACACAAAGAACTGTTACACTCAGTATATACGATAAATCCGATACACAAAGAACTGTTATACTCAGTATATACAATGAAACCAATACACACGGAACTGTTATAATCAGTATATACAACAAAACCCATACACACACAAAAAAGTATTATACTCAGTATATACAATAAAACCCATACAGAAAGAACTCTTATAGTTCCGCCCCGTAGTGCTCGTCTGCCGGTTTCAATCGTCATCAGATGACCATGACATCCTCAAGTTGGTGGGTCAGCAGTTGTGGCTAATCCACTATTCGATATTTCCCGGCTTCCAACACAGATCGTCTTGGCGGTGCCATAACCAGCAAGATGCCCTCTCTGCAGCTTCCCCTAATCGTCTTGCTGCGACCTTCTTGGATCTTCCACACATACACAGGCGTTGAAACAACTTCCACACTGACTGCGCTGGGAATCCTCTGCACTCAACCTCCACAGGATACAGCCAGACGCTCCATCCTCTGTCTCGGCAGTCTGCCATGAGGTCTGCAAATTTCAGGCTCTTCCTCTCGTGTGCCTCATCGCAATTCTCCTCCCATGGCACTGTTTGCTCAATAGCAATCAGAGTATCCGATTGCCTAGAGAACAGAACAGCGTCTGGTTGGAGTGTTGTTTCCACGATGTTCGGGAAAAGTAGTTTCCTGTGTAGGTCTACCCGTAACTCCCAGTCCCTTCTCCTGTCTATCAGTGATGATGGTCTTCTTGCTCTCCTATCCGATACTTTGGCTCCTTCTTTGACAAATTGGATCTGTCTGCCTCTGTTCAGCGGGCCTCTTCTTGCGTCGCTCTACCTCCAATATGTCCGCTAGTTCGCGGAGGACCTTGTCATGCCTCCACCTGTACCTTCCCTGTGTTGTGCTACATGGCATCCTGATAGCATGTGCGCCATCGTTCCCCTCTTTCCGCACAACTTGCAGCTTGGGTCCTCAACCACTCCCCACTGTTGAAGATTTGCAGGGGATGGGAGAGTGTCGTACATTGACCTCAGGAGGAACGCTATCCTGAACTGATCTTTTCTCCACATCTCTGACCATGTCAGTTCACGTCTTGGAAGGTCCCACTGCATTCAGCCCCCCCCCCCCCCCCCCTGCTTTCCTAGCTCAGCTGCTCTCGCTCTTCTTTGATCCTCCTCCACACGCCTCACTTCTGATTGTACCTTACTGCGCCTCTCTCTTGGGTCGCTTTTGACCAATGTTCGAAGTGCACCATACCAAAACCATGCCTTCCAGTGCAGGTGTTTCCAATTATGTCTCGTAGTTCCAGCATGCTCTCTGCCTGGTCCATTAATGTTAACGCCGACCACTTTCTCTCTGTACGTGTCTGGATTCCTGCCTCGCTGACTCTGGTATCTGCTGAATCCCTGAGTGTCATGACTAGGCGACATTTCGCTACCTTGAACTCCTCCACCACGGACGATAATGGCAATTGAATCTGGGACGACTTGCTGTAGAGTCCAATCGATGTGAACGAGGGTGGAACTCCAAGCCATCTCCTCAGGCAGCCATTCACAGCTCGTTCCATAGCTTCGGCTGCCGTGGCTGCAACTTCATATATAAGGATTAGCCACACCAGTCTGGGTAGAATGCCATGCTGGTATATCCAGGCCCAGTACTTTCCTGGCAAACCACTCCCATTCACTTTCTTCAGCCAAGCTTGCACCCGCGCCTTGGTGTGTTTGACGTTGCTCCTGTCTATGAGGGATTCATCGAACCATTTCCCCAAGCAGTTTATTGGGTTGTCTACTATGGTCGGGATCTCTACATCTTGGATGCGCATCTTCGCCTGACTGTTAATACGGCCCTTCTTGATTACCAAGCATTTGGACTCCCTTGGCTTAAACTTCATGCGAGCCCATGATACACTATCTTCCAATGCAGATAAGACCCATCTAGATTGTATGTGGGTAGTTGTAGTGACAGTGAGGTCATCCATGAAGCCTCTCATGGGGGGTTGGTAAATTCCGGAGTCCATCTGCGGTCCTCTCGTCTCTCCCTCCGCTGCTCTGGTTACCATGCTCATTCCCATGACGAACATTATTGGTGATATTATACATCCTGTCACTATTCCCTTCTCCAGCTTCTGCCATGTTGTCGTGTAGTCATCCACCGTGAATCTGATTTGTGTCCCGGCAAAGTAGCTCTTGCCTATCTGTTGGACCCTCTCTGGAACATGGTATAGCACCATCGCCGCGTCTATCAGTTTGGGTGGGACGGATCCGTAGGCGTTGGCTAAGTCTAACCATACTACTGCAAGATTCTTCCTGCCTTCTTTTGCTTCCTTGATCAGCTGAGTAAGAACGCTAGTATGTTCCACACATCCGGAGAACTCTGGTATGCCTGCTTTTTGGGTAGATGTGTCTAGGTATCCAATGTCCACCATGTATGCTGATATCCGCTTAGCGAGTACTGATAGGAAAATCCTCCCCTCCACGTTCAGCAGCGAAATAGCCCTAAACTGACTGATCGTTTAGAATCCTTCTCCTTTGGCACAAAACATCCCTCTGCCTCCTTCCAACATGCTGGCACAGTCCCTTTTCTCCAAATCACTCTGAAGAGCGGCAAAATTTTCCTTAGCAACTTCGGGCACTTCTTGCACACTTCATAAGGAATCCCGTTGGGTCCCGGAGCAGACCCTGATCTTGCCTTCTTCACCGTCTCCGTTACTTCCCTCCATGTTGGTTCCTTAACCTCCATCAGCTAATCTGGTGGCTCCACATCCACTGCCCGTGGATATGGGCCTAGATCTTCATCCCTCTGTGGGTCTGAATGCGTTTCACAAAGAGCTGTTATACTCAGTATATGCAATAAAACCCAAACACAAAGAACTGTTATACCTAATATATACAATAACACCCATACACAAAGAACTGTTATACTCAGTATATACAATAAAACCTATACACAAGGAACTGTTATATTTAGTATATGCAATAAAAGCCATACACAAAGAACTGTAATACTCTATATATACAATACAACCCATACACAAAGAACTGTTATACTCAGTATATACAATAAAACCAATACACAAAGAACTGTTAAACTCAAAATATATAATAAAACCCATACACCCAAAAAACTGTTATACTCAATATGTACAATAACACCTATACACAAAGAACTGTTATACTCAATATGTAATAAAACCCATATATAAAGAATTGTCACACTCAGTATATACAATAAAACCCATACACAGAGAACTGTTATACTCAGTATGTACAATACTATATACAAAAACCCCATAAACATAGAACTATTTTACACAATATATACCATAAAACCCTTACACAAATAAATCCCATAGAGAAAGAACTGTTATACTCAGTATATACGATAAATCTCATAGTGCAAGAAAACTGTTACACTCAGTATACACAATAAAACTCATACACAAAGAACTGTTATACTCAGTATATACAATATCATATACAAAAACCCCATAAACATAGAACTATTTTACACAATATATACCATAAAACCCTTACACAAATAAATCCCATAGAGAAAGAACTGTTATACTTAGTATATACGATAAATCTCATAGTGAAAGAAAACTGTTACACTCAGTATACACAATAAAACTCATACACAAAGAACTGTTATACTCAGTATATACAATATCATATACAAAAACCCCATAAACATAGAACTATTTTACACAATATATACCATAAAACCCTTACACAAATAAATCCCATAGAGAAAGAACTGTTATACTCAGTATATACGATAAATCTCATAGTGAAAGAAAAATGTTATACATAGTATACACAATAAAACCCATACACAAAGAACTGTTATACTCAGTATATACAATAAAACCCATACACAGAGAGCTGTTATACTCAGTATATACAATATCATATACAAAAACCCCATAAACATAGAACTATTTTACTCAGTATATACCATAAAACCCTTACACAACGATCTGTTATACTCAGTTTATACAATAAAACCCATACACAAAGAACTGTTTTCCTCAATATATGCAATAAATCACATACAGAAAGAACTCTTCTACTCAGTATATACGATAAATCTCATAGTCATACTGATAGCACTGTTATACTCAGTATATACAATAAAACTCATACACAAAGAACTTTTCTACTCAGTATATACAATAAAACTCATACACAGAGAACTGTTATACTCAGTAGATACAATATCATATACAAAAACCCCATAAACATAGAACTATTTAACTCAGTATATACAATATTATATACAAAAACCCCATTAGCATAGAACTATTTTACTCAATATATACCATAAAACCCTTACACAACGAACTATAATACTCAGTATATACAATAAAACCCATACACAAAGAACTGTTATCCTCAATATATGCAATAAATCACATACAGAAAGAAATCTTCTACTCAGTATATACGATAGATTTCATACTGATAGCACTGTTATACTCAGTATATACAATAAAACCCATACACAAAGAACTTTTCTACCCAGTATATACAATAAAACCCACACAGAAAGAACTGTTAGACTCAATATATACAATAAAACACATACATAAATAACTGTTACACTCAGAATATACAATAAAACCCATACACAAAGAACTGTTATTCTCACTGTATACAATAAACCCCATACACATAGATCCATTTTACTCAATATATACGATAAAACCCTTACTCAAAGACTGTTATACTCAGCACATACAATAAAACCTATACACAAAGAACTGTTATACTCAAAATATATAATAAAACCTATACACCAAAAACTGTTATACTCGATATGTACAATAAAACATACACACAAAGAACTTTTCTACTCAGTATATACAATAAAACCCATTGAGAAAGAACTGTTCTACTCAATATATATAATAAAATCCATATACAAAGAATTGTTACACTCAGTATATACAATAAAAGTCATACATAAATAACTGTTATATTCAGTATATACAATAAAATCCATACAGAAAAAACTTTTGTACTCAGTATATACAATAAAACCCATACAAAAAACCCCTCTTATACTCAAAATATATAATAAAACCCATACACCCAAAACTGTTATACTCAATATGTACAATAATACCTATACACAAAGAAATGTTATACTCAGTATATACACTAAAACCCATACACAAAGAATTGTTCTACTCAATATGTAATAAAACCCATATATAAAGAATTGTCACACTCAGTATATACAATAAAACCCATACACAGAGAACTGTTATACTCAGTATATACACTTAAACCCATACACAAAGAATTGTTCTATTCAGTATGTAATAAAACCCATATATAAAGAAATGTCACGCTCAGTATATACAATAAAACCCATACACAGAGAACTGTTATACTCAGTATATACACTAAAACCCATACACAAAGAATTGTTCTACTCAATATGTAATAAAACCCATATAAAAAGAACTGTTACACTCAGTATATACAATAAAACCCATACACAGAGTACTGTTATACTCAGTATATACAATACTATATAAAAAAACCCAAAAAACATGGAACTATTTTACGCAATATATATACCATTAAACCCTTACACAAAGAACTCTTATACCCAATATATAGAATAAATCCCATACAGAAAGAACTGTTATACTTAGTATATACGATAAATCTCATAGTGCAAGAAAACTGTTACACTCAGTATATACAATAAAACTCATACACAAAGAACTGTTATACTCAGTATATACAATAAAACCCATACACAGAGAGCTGTTATACTCAGTATATACAATACTATATACAAAAACCCCATAAACATAGAACTATTTTACTCAATATATACCATAAAACCCTTACACAAATAAATCCCATAGAGAAAGAACTGTTATACTTAGTATATACGATAAATCTCATAGTGAAAGAAAACTGTTACACTCAGTATATACAATAAAACTCATACACAAAGAAATGTTATACTCAGTATATACAATATCATATACAAAAACCCCATAAACATAGAACTATTTTACACAATATATACCATAAAACCCTTACACAAATAAATCCCATAGAGAAAGAACTGTTATACTTAGTATATACGATAAATCTCATAGTGCAAGAAAACTGTTACACTCAGTATACACAATAAAACTGATACACAAAGAACCTTTCTACTCAGTATATACAATAAAACCCATACACAAAGAACGTTTCTACTCAGTATATACTATAAAACCCATACACAAAGGACTGTTATACTCATTATATACAATAAAACCCATACACAAAGGACTGTTATACTCATTATATACAATAAAACCCATACACAAAGAATTGTTATACCCTTTACTATTTTACCCTTAATAATCTATATTAAAAAAGTCAAATAAATCGACTGTTAAAAACAGCCGGTCCAAACGAGCTGCTAAACTCGACTGTTGGACCGGTCACGTGACAAAGCCTCGGTCAACAGTTCATTCTCGGGTCCAACAAATCAGCTGTTGACCTCAAACCCAGTCAACAATTTTACCTTTAATAATCTATATTAAAAACAAGTCCAATAAATCGACTGTTAAAAACAGCCGGTCCAAATCGACTGTTGGACCGGTCACGTGACAAGCTGTTGACCGACGAGATCTAGAATGCCGTTATGGTAACACGTTTTTCTTTTTTAATTTCAGTTTATTTTATTGATTCCCTCAGTTAGACGTTGAATATTGGTAAATTTAATCATTTTCAGTGATGAAATTTTAAATTCTTTAAAAATCAAGCCCCCATTAGGGATACCTCAACATATTCAAAATAGAGTTTTCTTTCCTTCTTGTTTATATAAAAAGTATAACAAAACAGTTGTTGTCTGCGGTTTTGGTCTCGGTCAACAAATCAATTGTTATACTCAGTATCTACGATAAAACCCATAGACAAAGAACTGTTAGACCCAATATATACAATAAAACCCATACAGAAAGAATTGTCATACTCAATATAAACAATAGATCCTATACACATAGAACTTATACTCAGTATGTACAATAAACCCCATTTGGGGGGGGGGTTGTTTTTGTTTTTTTTTTTTTTTGTTTTTGTTTTTGTTTTTGTTTTTGTTTTTTTGTGTTTTTTGTTTTTTCTTTTTGTTTTGTGCCTGGTTTATTTCCTTTTTTCTTTGTAATTAAATCTGTTTGAAACACATATTTATCCTAAGATTTAATATCGTTGTCGTTATTTGAGCTTTTTTCTGTACAGTATCATGGTCTCTGTGCGGATATATATGAAAGGCACATCTTTTTTATTGAAATGTTATTTACTTTTATTTACTTTAGTTTTCTTTCTGTTGAAATTAGCAATAAAATCCTGGATCCGCCACTGTCTTTTTACTGAAATGTAAAGATGTAAAGGAAGCTTCAAATGACAGATCACAGACATGTGTATATATGTCTCTGGATAGATCTACTTTTTAAAAAAATCAGAATACTGAAAACGAAAAAAAAAAAAAAACCCAGAGGATTAGAATAATGATATTATGTTATTAATAATTGGTATTATTCTTTAAGGATTAACTTTAACAATTTTGCAATTTATTGAGATATAATATGGTTTGAGGCGGTGCACACCCGCGAATGGAAGTTTCCAGCAAAGTACTACTTTGGCGTTAAAAGTATATATATATATATATATATATATATATATATATATATATATATATATATATATATATATATATATATATATATATATATATATATATATATATATACTGTATATACAGTGGCGGATTTAGAGCCCCCCTCCCCTTTTGGTCGCATATTCACTAGTAAAAATCCAGATTTTGCACCAAAAATGGCTGAGAAGTTTGGCTAATACCCATTTGCCCCCCCCCCCTCTTCGGAATTCCTGAATCCACCACTGATATATAAATATATATATATATATATATATATATATATATATATATATATATATATATATATATATATATATATATATATATATATATATACACATATGTGTATATATGTCTCTGATATATATATATGCTTTCAACGGCCAATCAAATTTCTTGTTTCATAAAGAATTAAATTATATACTATTATTGAAGGTCAATCCAGTTATGGCAGTGTTTTAAAATACGTCAAAAAGTGGGGACACAAACCCAGTGTGTCCCATTTCAAAAGTGCTCCCTGCCCTCTTATCCTACGCCCTTGCCGAGATCGCTTCTGTGATTGGAAAACTAGTAAGCAAGAGCACTCCAATCTAGCTTTCGGAACAACCTCGCCCTTTACTTGTACCTACGCAGGAAAAGGTCGAGGATGTCCAAATGTCCAATCTAGGCCGACTTCGGTTATCTCTCCATAACGGGTGAAGAGAAAGTTGTAATAACTGAAAAATAAGACGGTGTGACAAATTTAAGATATTTATGCATAAATATTAATTATTATTATTCATTCTATTATCATATCAAATAAAAGCAATTATTTGATATAAATAAGTCTAAATTATATTGTCCCATCTTTTTATATTATCTTTTCTTCCCTTTAAGTAACTCCTCGGTAGTATAGTGGTAAGTATCCCCGCCTGTCACGCGGGAGACCGGGGTTCGATTCCCCGCCGGGGAGGACTTTTTTTTTTTTTTTCTTTTGAAAAATTGATTTTACTTCTTTTGAGAAGTACAGTAAAACATATTCCTGCTGTCCCGATTCTTATAAACTCGTATGACAAAACAATACCCGCAATATTAATTACCTTCCTTCAAAGGATCGGCATTATTGTTTTAAACAAAACAAAGCAATATCTATGAGGAAATGGAGAAAAGGGGTAAGATGTGTGGACAGTAGAAAGGAGGCTTAAATTGAATGTTTTCATACGGACGGAATGAAATTCTCTCTCTCTCTCTCTCTCTCTCTCTCTCTCTCTCTCTCTCTCTCTCTCCGCAAACGTCGCCAAGAAAACTCTGTTCCCAACGGTATAACCACGGTATACCTGTCGGAAACAATCAAACACAGTACGTTTATCCCCTAATTGTTACTTTTCATTCTTTAATTTCGTTTTCTTGGGTATTTTACATGAAATTAACTTCCGTAATTTAAGAGTAGGTCGCAATGCATATCCAGTAATAGTTCCCGGGCGATTCTTAATCTAACGGATTACATATTTTGTGTACATATTTTATAGTGAAAAAGGCTCTGGTTTGCATTTTTTGCGTAATCTTCCCGTCATATCTATTTTGATTGTATTATAGAATGTTTCGGAAAATTTCTGTACATGTCACAATCACGTGTTTTAAGAGGCAATATAAACCTAAGCTAACCGCTTTATTTTTTCACCTGGATCTAGCACTGTTTTAGGTATTCCCAACTTTCTAAATATATATCATTTGCTGATTTACAATAATATTATCAGTTCCATTGAGTAAACAAACCGAGGAGAAAACACACATAGGTAAGATCAACATACATGTATATTTTATGTACAATGTAAAATAATGAATGATAAGATTCATTTTCTGATTAAATCATGAATTATTCAATCAAATATAGTGAAAGTTCAATTCTCAGTCTTACGTCAGTTTATGAAGAATAAAAAAATGTAATCTTGTCGACACATGGATTTGTTTTGTGGTATCTTGTTGCTAAAGTGTATTTACTTGAAGCAGTTGATCACCTTGACAAATAAAGCTGTGATATAGGTATAAAAGGCATCCTTCTAATTTAAATGTACATTTAGAATTGTAAATTATAGATTTAAAAAATAGTAAAAATGCTGTGTATAAGATACCATATGCCCCATGAAATACTGCAACTACTGAAATATAACTCAAATATTCGTAATGATTTATATAACTTTTAGTGAGTATATCAAATTAAAACATCAGTATGTCAGTGTTTGAGATATAGGACATCTTGGCGATGAATGTGCAATGTAATATAATGGCAGACGTATCTAGGTCGGGTATCAAATAAATGAGGCCTAAATCGGGGTGAAATTTGTTGTTTATTTTCTCTGCAGATCTTACACAACACTTGCATGAGTTTATGTCATACGGTTTTCATGGAAGGTGTTTAAGATCATAATATGCATTTTAAGTCAATACTAAGGTCGGTGTGGCCTAGTGGATAAGATGCTCTGCTCGTGATGTCGAGAGGTCCCGGGTTCAACATAAAGATAATTATGAACTATTTTTCATTTATGAGAGAGAGAGAGAGAGAGAGAGAGAGAGAGAGAGAGAACCAATATAGGTCAACTCTTTTATCATAGACTGAACGTTTGTTCGTCAATGCGTTGCTTTTTCATTAATCTATTGCTTACATATATATTATATTTATATTATATATATAAAAGATATTTTATTATAAGCCAACAATAGAGTGTCCATGTGAAACAATATTTATAACATACACTTACTTCAGGGGCGGATCCAGAACTTCATGTGCCCCGGGGGGACCTCACAATTAAGGGCCGATGGGGAGGATATGGGAGGGGTCCGCTGCTCTCATAGGTGGGGGTTCGGGGGGATACCGATACCCCCGAGAAAATTTTGCAAAAATGAGGCAAAATGGTGCAATCTGGCGTTCTTTTTTGCATTATTCATCAACATTTTCTTGACTTCAAATATTCCGCAAAAACTCTGAAATCCGAAGAAAACTGTCGTAATATTTTCGGTTAGATATTATCATGTTCACCCCTACCTCCCTCCCATAGGTGGGGATGGGGTTTCCCTGAGAAGATATGACAAAAATCTTGCAAAATCGTGTGTGCCATATTAGGCCCCTTTTGTTTTAATTCACGGAAATTTTATCAGGCATGGATCAAGATTTTCAGTTGGAGGAGGCATAAAACTCGGCGCATGATATAGGAACTGCCTATAGGTCCCCGGTGGATGCAGGGTAGATCTTTGGTAGGGGGAACAAGGTGCAAAGTCCCCCTCCACGGAAGCTCCTGTATATGAGACTTTTGGAGAAACAAAATACATTGTGAAAATAAACTATTCTAGAAATGGCTATAAGTGAAATCCATCTTGTACATCGCGTAGCTTCAGTACAAGCGTTTCAAAAATTTGTACTGAAGCTACATGATGTACAAAACGTATTTGAGTAAAATTGTATGGATAAGTAAAATCCATCTTGTACAGCGCTGTAGCTTCAAACATTTGTAACATTTGCTACACGATGTACCAGTAGCCATACGATTTTACTCGCCTGAGGCCAAGTGATCAAACATTTGTGTGCTGGATATTAATTTGGATTGCATATATATTTCACTTCCCTTTGGATAAACGGGGATCAGGGGAGATTTATCATGAAATTGATCGTGAGTAAAGCGAGTCAACGATTTTTTTTTTCAACTGTAAATTTAAAGAAATATGAGATAATAACTGGCGAGCGAAGCGAGCCAGCGAACTTTTGGAAATTTTAGACAGAAATGCAGCAAAATAGGCCCTAAAATAGACTATGGTGCCCCCTTCGGCGGGCACTGCCGGGGGGGGGGGTGTGCCCCCGTGCCCCCCGGCTGAATCCGCGCCACAATTCGGACACTTCATTATTAAGCAGTATGTTTCACGTGTATTTTTTGAATGTTTCTTTTTTTTTATATTAAGTTAATATCGAAAAAGAAACAAACAAGGTATGTAAGTGAAACATACAGTGCACTTATTTCATTTTCAGTGCGCTACCTACCCTAATTAGTTATTTGTCTTACCTCTCGGTGCTCACTATAACAAATGCATGTCGTTGGAAAATATTATAAAACTCTATGTATATATTACAGTATGTGTTTTTTCGTAGCTCGCAAAATTTCTATTTTCATCTAAATTTAAAAAAAAAAGAAAGAAAAAAAATTTCGTACCTCTTTGCGTGTTCTGACACACAAATATTTATCTTTGTTAGTATGGCGGTTAAATATGATCTTAAAAATACAAGTTACCTTAAGCTTTGGAAAATTGAAACCCATGCATGTATTTTTATGATTTCAGTAAGGTATTCTAATGAAAAATTAACTGTATTGCAATACAGGTAATACTGTGTTTTAACATATTTACATTATGTACATAGATATTGGAATTTTCTGTCTTCGTTATTTGATTGTATGGTTCTAGTAATTTAAAGCATTCCTCTGAAAATAACTCACAACAGAAATGTTTAGATAAATTACTGTACATTTTTTTTTATTTATTTATGAAGCATTTAATACTAAATAGTGATTTCATTTCAATTCTGTTTACAAAGTCCCGTCAGAACTATTCACTGAGAAGTTTCTCTTCATCTTATTCTTTTCTTTTCGTTTTTTTGAAAATGACTACTATATATATGGTGAGACGTTTAATACAGAATTTACAGGTGCACATATGATTTTGGTACGTGACAGTGATCTATTTATATATTTTGGAAATTCATAACTTAAAAACTATAAATAGATCAAGAGTAAATTCTTCTTTTTATTTCTTAAATACCGAACAAGACTCCTAACAAGACTTTAAACAGCTCGGGTATATTACAAAGACAGTTCCACTGAAGTTAGAACTATAATACCCCGGTATATTTGACTTTTAATGTCATGGCTTTGATAACGCATATTTTGTAGATAACAATTTAATCAAAGCTACAGGTCAGAATCAATTTATTTTAAGATATGAGGTAACGAGTTGTATTGTGAATCATCAGGTTTTAATCTAACCTTTATTGCTGTTATTGTTTGTTTGTTTTGTTTTGTTTTTTGTTTTGTTTTGTTTTGTTTGTTTTTTGTTTGTTTTTTGTTTTTTTGTTTTTGCTTTTGTTTTTGTTTTGTTTTTGGGGGTCTTCTCTTTGGTTTGTTTGTGTTTTACAACCGCTTATCTCCCTTGTTAGATATTACCCATGATGCTTTGGGTTTGTGACGTATCTGTGGCGACTGTTCTCCACAAACGTCCTCATCGTTTCCACACAAACCAAACTCTACGGTATCATATAAACATAATGGGGTAGGGGTTTCCCAAAAACTATACATTTTGTAATCGATTATCTACATACAAGTAAAAGCCAGTGTGGCTCCATGGATCAGGGACCGAAAGGTCCCGTGTTCGACTCCAGCCGATGGTACATCTGTACTCTGTTTTCGGATGACATTAAAGCCGAGGTCCCGTGTCACGGTAGACGTGGCACGTAAAAGATCCCTTAGTGCTCCAGGAGGTTCCGTGTCACGGTAGACGTGGTAAAAGATCCCTTAGTGCTCCAGGAGGTTCCTTTGTATAAATTTCTATGCCATACATAAGGCAGATGCCATCGGCAGTGACATTAAACAATAATCAGTTAATCTACATACAAATAATGACATGATTTGCTCGTTGAGAGTGTTTTATTTGTTCATTTGATGCATTCACATTTTACATAACAGTATCAAATTCTCAGGTGGGCATATTTTTTCAATATCCTTGAAAATGAAAGTAAAATTATCTAATCCCACGCTTATTAAATATGGCGGGAACAAGCGATGGTCACGCCTGTACGGCCGGGTACGTTAATCCTAATTTAGAGAAACCACCCGACGTAATGAATATTGATAGTGGTACAAGTGTTATTTCTGATTATGTTGGACTAGCTGAAACCATGGAGTGTGCTTATAGCCCGCAAAGTAGGGATTTTGTCAGAATTTACACCGAGGATCAAAATGTGAGTACTTTCAATATGGCCGACAACGAGTCTGATAGTCAAATGATATGTACACAGAGTCAAAGCTCACAACTAACCCAGGATAACGCCTGCATACTTCAACAAAGCGATATTCAAAAAATGGATTTTGAACTAGAAAATGTACCCAAAGAGTTATATATTCAAAAAACTGATACAATTCTGTGAAAACAATGAGCAAGCAATACTATGGTATAGGAATGTTCTATGTTCTCGTGCACGAGGAATTGAAAATTGCCCAATAGGTAATCTCATGACTAGGAAAACAACCAAACGTTGTAGTAGCACGCAGAAATACGCAAGAGATAGTTTCACTCTGTACTTGTATACCAAAGGTGATGCTTCGAATATTGATGACGTATTTGACAAGTCCAAATCAGAGACATATATGTCTCTGTCCAAATCAATGTATAGCGACGTACCTAAAACATCCGTTATAGAGCTTCGAATACTCACACAGTCTCTTTTGCAACGCGTCGCAAATTTAGAGGATAGCAACAAAGCCAAAGATAAAACGATACTGTCTCTTACAAATGATTTAAAATCCTTGCGCAATGAGCATCTTGCACTAAAATCCTCTTTCGATCAATGTAAGGCGGAGCAAGTAGCTAAATTCACACGGTGCAACTCATTCAGAAAATCAACTTCAACACAACTCAAATGTCTAGATGGGCTTGACTCTACAGAGTTTAATGCCTTTGTAGGAAAAATTGACGATGAGATCAAAGGCTTATCGAAGGTGTGTTCAAACATCCAAAAACAAATAGCAGATACCAAGATATCGAAATCATTCGCTGATATAGTTAACACCCCCCTCTCGGCTGATGTCAACAAAACACCCAATAACGGTATTGTATTGTATTGTTTATTAATCAAAAGCTGTACAGCTAATAGATATACATTGTACAATATATAAAACTCAACAATAATATAATATAATGTCAAGGTCAACGCAATACATAGAAATATCACAATAAACTTATATAAATTTTTATATGGAATATAGTAGATATAATACATGTATAATATATAGCTATGAAATTGAACTTATAGTACTTCTCATTTTAAAAGCATTCTTTAAACATTTACCAAAATTACAAAGTTCCTTGGTATTACCAGAACTTAAAAGTTGAACTAGTTTGAAGACGGAGGGTCTTCTATAATAATAATTCTTCAAATATTTAATTCTTAAATTTTCAAAAGCGGGACATTTGAGAATAAAATGGAACTCGTCCTCTATACCTAATTTACAAATATTACGAGTACGTCTAGATCTTTCAATAGGTATATTTTTATAGCGCCCAGTTTCAATATTTAAACAATGCGAAGAAACGCGTAATCTGCTGATAATTTTCTTATATTGCATAAAAATAGGTTTGGTCAAATACGGCTGTAATGTTACATGATCAATAATGTGTTTATATAAAGAACATTTCGATGAAGCGTTTATTTCAGATTTAATAGACTGCTTATGTATATCAACGAGACGTTGCTTCACTTCCGTTAAAATGTAATTGTCGTCAAAAATACATTGATTTGACCAATATTCACCAAGACAAATTTCTGTTAAAATTCTTTTTACATTAGATAAGCAGTTTGTGCAGTTAGGTTTAAGAGATAGTTCTTTATAGTAAAAATCAACACATGACTTGAGAATACAATTTTCAGTACGTAAAAGTTTTAACCAATATTTAACCATTCTGAGTTTTCTTATACAAATCATAGGAACCCTACCCAACTCTGCATATACCATAGCATTTGGTACACAGCAGAATGATAGTACGTGTACGCATTCCAACAACCAGACCGTGAAAACTCAACAGTCAAGCGCTTACTCAAGCATAGCGAAAGAAAGTTTAATTGAGGTGTCGCAATTTGAAGTAAGCGATTCATACGAATGCAAAGACCAACCGCCTTTGAAAAATGCAGGGCAATGATTGAAATTTAATCAAAGTACACCGAAAGTCTATCAGGCAACCAAAATATCCGTCCTTCTCAAACACAAATTCGGACGATATTTTCATACGTGTTCGTTATAAATGCAATGCCAGGTACTATCTCCCGGGTATCGATCAACGGTCGACTCAGACGGGTATCCAGAAATATATCGAAAGTAAAGGGGTCACAGTGTCTCACTTGATGTTATTCAAACCTCGTTCGATGACCTCGCTAAGGGTAGCCAAAGTTAATGTACCTCCAGAACATGCACACCTCATGGAATCAAACAATTTCTGGCCTGAAGGAGTGCATTGCAGGAAGTGGTACAGCAAACGAGACTGGGAAGAACGTTGTTACCGTAGATATACATACAATGAGAGCGGAGGCGATGAAGGCGAAGACTACACATAATTATGAACGCTCAACTATTAGTTACATTAATTATGTATAGTATATCGGTACACACAAACCTAAAATTATGGGACAAAAACTTACTACCATTACTATTATTTAGTTTGTTTGTTTTACATACATATACTATGGTTGCTATAATGTCATGGAATGTGCGGGGAATTATTTCGTCCACGATGTGTGTTTCGTCTTTATTAGATACCGTAGATTGTGATATCGTGATTATATCAGAACACAAACTCAAAAGTGAGTCAGCAGTGTTTCTCGACTCAATACACAGAGATTTCTTTAGTATTGTTAGAATTGACCAATCAAATAATGTTCAATCCCCCAGGTCATCAAATTTTGTTGGTAAGGGAGGAGTTGCATTTATGATAAAAAAAAAATCCCTTCATTTTGTAGTAGAGAAATTGTAGACATTGCATCGAACAGGATCATAGGCATTGAGATTATTTGTGATAACAATACTCCTGTATACATATTTGGTGTGTATATGCCTGCTGATCATAATGTTGACGATTATCGTATTGAACTTGACAATATTGAAATTCTGTACTCTTATTATAGTAATTATGGGAGAGTATTGATAGCAGGTGACTTAAATGGTAGTTTTGTTGTTACGTCATGTACAAATATTGTCAAATCACATTTGTTATTACGATTCGCACATGATTGTAACATAGCAATAGTAGGTACAGATTTTATTGTTCAAGGAGAGAGTTATAGTTTTGTACAAAAGCAAACTATGATAGATTATATTCTTTTTGATAAATCAATCGTTAGAGATCTTGACAATTATGAAATACCTAAAGAAGGTTCCATTTCCATCACGTCAGATCATCTACCCGTACTTGCCAAATTTAGATTTCATTGCAAGCAAAACCTTAGACTGTCAGATATGAATTCACCTGCATGGCACAAGGCTACGCCCGATGCCCTAGAAAATTTTCAATCTTGCATGCGAACTCATCTCCGAAAATTAAATTATCGTGACTTGCACTCCCTAGTAGAGATAGAACTTTGTACACAAGATCTTACAAGGGCCCTTTACAAATCTGCCGCATACGCAATTCCGACGTCCCGGTATAACCCCTTTACCCGACCCTACTGGACTAAAGACGTTAAAGCCCTCCATGATGCAGAAAGAGCAAAACGGCGAATATGGATGTCTGAGGGTCGACCAAGAGGTATGCACCACTCGTCATATCGCGAATATAAACGTGCGAAAAGATTTTTCCGGAATGCGCTGGACGTGTCCCATGACAAATACATGCGTGAAACATACAAAGACATAGGTGAAGCCGCTGAATGTGATATTCGCTTGTTTTGGCGTCTTACTAAACGCAAAAAAAAAAAAAAAAAACACGTACGTCACGTGTTTATCCGGAAATCCATGATGCAGACGGTAATGTGAATCGCGATCCCGAGTGCATCAGTGAAGCGTTTGCAACATTTTTCGAAGGGGTATACACTCCCCTCTGTGACGAAAATTTTAACCCGGCTTTTAAAGATCGCATTGAAGGTGATTATGACTCTTTTAAAGTACAGAGCGCGGTCTTTAAGAACGATATGTTACCTGGTGGCGAGATCACAACGGACGAGGTTCAAAAAGTGGTCAACAATTTAAAATTACGTAAAGCCACGGGTGAGGATGGTATTACAAACGGGCACCTCAGACTCAGTGGAAAAGATACAATTTGCTGTCTCACTAAGGTATTCAATGCTGTCGTTTTGTGTAGCGAGGTTCCGACATCGTGGAAACGAGGAGTTATCATTCCTTTGCATAAAGGCCCCGGCAAACCGAGAGAGTCGTGTAATAGCTACAGACCAGTAGCCTTGTTGTCATGCATTTTCCAACTATTCGAACGAATCATTTATGGCCGAATCTCAGAGAATTATCTAAAAAATCTGAACTTTCCAAACGGGCAACAACAAGGCTTTCAATCAGATTTAGGTTGTTTAACAGCTTCCTTTATACTACATAAAACCATATATCATAATTTAGAATTAAAAAGTAACGCCTATGTTGCCTTTTTAGACGCAGGGCAAGCTTTTGATACGGTTTGGCGGAAAAGCTTAATGCATAAACTTCACAAATTAGGCATAACAGGAAAAATCTGGTCCTTAATAGACGACTGTCACGTCAATACTGAAAGCTGTGTTGTCAACCAAACTTTCATGGTCAATCAAGGTGTAAGACAAGGTGGAGTGTTGTTCACATTTTTGTATTTAGTATTTATTGATGATTTGATAAATGAAATACAGCTACAATCTGGCATCAATGGTATTTTGGGTATTGCTAGCAGTTGCACTACACTGGCAGATGATATGTCTCTAATAGCATTTCACCCTCGTGCACTTCAGACAATGTTAGACATTGCGTTCTCTTATGCTAACAGATGGAGATTCAGATTTAATGCTCTCAAATCGTGTATTCTGAAGTTCCGTGCAATAGGCGAAAAAATGGATGACAACCTGTCTTGGAACATCGGAGGCAGTGCCATATCTTGTGAAGACAAATACACACATCTCGGTATTGTGGTAAACAAGAAATGCAGCCTTTCTTTCAGAGTCACGTCTGTGTGTACTAAAGGCCGGAAGTCATACTTTTCACTCTCAGACTTGCGCTCTTCATTCCTTAACCCTATGACTATGTCTCATTTGTATCAACGTGTTGTTCTCCCAACAGTTTATACGGATGTGAAATCTGGAACGGACTTTCTACGCAATATCTCAACAAACTGAACACTTTTCAACATTTTGTTTGCAAAGATGCCATAAAGCTTCCGAAACGTTACCGAACCGACTTATGTGAATCTTTCGTTGAAATCCTACCGATAGGTTCCGAAACTGATGTACGAAAACTTCTATTTTTTGGACGCCTATGTCGAATGGAATGTGATGTGCTTCCGAAAAAGATCTTCCTAATGAGGTTATTTTCATTTACAGAAAAACTTGCGGAAACCCAAGTTGGATTTATTCCAGATATTGTGCGTGTTCTCCACCATTATGGTGTCTCCTCCTTCCTTCACTTATGGTTACAAAACGGAACCTTTCCTGAAAAGTTTACATGGAAGCGAACAGTCCGAAATGCAGTACCTAATAAACATATCAAAGATAGAACTGACAGAATGATGGCTGATCACAATCTCCGAGGATTTTACCACATTTATGAATTTTCGGAACCAAGTAGCATATGGCAATCCCCAACAAACTGTTCGGACATCTCAGTAATCAAATTTATATGCAAAATTTACTCCTTCGGTGATATTTATGGCGAACTTCACTTCTGCCCTTTATGCAACTGCATAATTACTAACGTTTCCCTGCATGCAACATGTTCTTGCGTGTGTACGCTTCCGTTAAGGGATGAATGGTGGTCTGACATTGCCAACATCGACCTTGGCCTCTGTGCTGAACTCAGTGGTCTCCCCGATGATGAACTTTTCATCATCCTGCTGGGCCGCCATACTATGACGCAGACAGACCTCCATTCTTTCCGAATGAGAAATTTTCGATTACTGCGCAACGCAGCCGCCGTTTATATGAGGGCACTGTCTTCGCTGTAAGATAACTTACGCCAGTGTATGGGCAACTCGCTCTTCTTTTAGTATGCTTAACGTTTCATGTACTAGTTCATTTGTAAATACAGATATAAATGAACCTATATATATATACCTTCATTTCCATATTATTCATGAAAATGTAACAGTTTGTGTTCATTAATTAATTAATTTATTTGGATATTGTACATATTTATGTTATGATCTCCCAAGGGAGAAAATAAAGAATGAATGAATGAATAAATGCTCCTGATGAAGTAATTACTGATGAATGAATTTGCTGGCCTCTTAGAAAAATACGTATAACATATAAATAATATAGTTTAGACCATAAATTATAACATATGCTAAAGTTGAAAAAAGTATGAGCAATATTGATGTTGTTACTAAGATTGTAGAGGAGCTCATTACTGAGATCAGCTTGAATTAATGGCCATTTACAGAAATCTATTACTATCTTTTACGAAGTTTTGGACAGCTAAGAATATGGATCTGTTGACATCCTCACTGTACATAGGGCAACCATTTAAAAGAATATCAGTATTTACATTAACCAATATAGTACCGATAGTGTTAGCTCTCTCTGTGGCATTAAAGTGGACTTTTGAAGAGGTCAGAATTAACAGAGCTACACCCAGTTCTATGGCGTGTGTGAAGAATCTGGTGTTTTCTCTCACCAACAGTAAAATATTTTGGGACTGATAGTTTATCCCTATCTAAGTAAGTGCTAACATTAATTGAAGTCAAAGATTTAATGTCATTTGGCAGTGAATTTCAGTCATGTATAGTTTTTGGAAGAAATGAGTTTTGGTGGTTGTTGGTGCGAGAAAAAGATATTTGTATGTGATTTTCTTTGTGTCGCTTGATTGATATTTGTGGGTATGAGTGTCTGCAGGTAAGTAGGTGTTTCTTGTTTTATCATTTTGAGGAAACTTTGTAGAGAATACACCATATTCTGGCATTAACAAAATGTCTTGAGCAATTCCGGCACCGCTTACGTCTTCACTGCAGAGCGATAGACTCGCGTTCGGATATTTTTTTTTAAATTTTATCACGTTACAAAACGGAACTAAAATCAAACTTCCCCTCCTCTTCTCCACTTACTTTTTAAATGCTTCCTACGGCCCTGATTTACGGTGGCACAGAGGTGACATACACTAATCTTTTTTTAATCTCATGGGAACGACTTTTTATCTCGAAAGAACGACTTTGTATCTCGATGGAACGACTTTTTATCTCGAGAGAACGACTTTTATCTAGAGGGAACGACTTTTTATCTCGAGGGAACGACATTTTATTTCGAGGGAGCGAATTTTTTTTTATCTCGAAAGAATGACTTTATCAATTCGTTCCCTACTACAGTTATAACACTAACTGACTTTTATCGTCATCTTTATACTGAAATCAAATTTTTGATGTTTTATGGCATCTTTTGTCATTTTTATATTTTAGTGGACAATGTTGCCTTAATTTGCGTTCCTTGATTATAGTTTTCTCAATATCTTAATTTTTGGATTTTTTTTATTATTTTTTAAGAAGGGAAAAAGGTTGGGGACATTTCCCCCACAATTTCAACTTCTACTACAGAGCCACTAGCAGGAGTTTTGATGAGACTTGGTATTAAAGAAGTACTTATGATCCCTTGCGAGTGTTGATGTTTTTCATCCAGTCTGCCATCTATCTACCGGTTTTGAGCTTTCATTTGCAGAAAGTTATTATAGATTTAAGGGTTATACATTTTAATTTGGCCTGCGTAAACAATTGCTTCTTGTTGATCATGTTCCAAATTTTAAGTTTTCAGTACAAAATGTAGTCACAACACAATAAACATCAAGTAATATACATGTATATATTCATCTGCAAAATTTTCAATCTGTCAGTTTAATAAGCAAATTGTTTTCACGTGAGCGATATAGGGCCACTTGGGCCTCTTGCTTTTCCCTCAAATTCTCTATTACAATCATAGCATTAACTGGCTGTGTTATTGTTATCATTATTGTAAAAAGAGCGAATTAATATATCTGGGAGAGACAAGCTCATCAAATGATATCGCAGTGAACTGCAAATTTGATGAAGTGCTTGTCGCCGGGATTTTTAAATGTGATTCATCAACATCTGCCCTTTTCTATTTGTCGATGAAACGATATACACCGTAGTGCCGTGTAATATATGCGTTAGCTACCTCGAGTGGGCCCACAGCATAAGACGATATGAGGAAGATATGCGCTAGCTACCTCGAGTGGGTTCACAGCATAAGACGATATGAGAAAGCTATGGGTTAGCTACCTCGAGTGTGTCCACAGCATGAGACGATATGAGGAAGCTATGCGTTAGCTACAGCGAGAGGGCCCGCGGCAGAAGACGATATGAGGAAGCTATGCGTTAGCTACCGAGAGTGGTTCCATAGCATAGAACGATATGAGGAAGCTATGCGTTAGCTACCGAGAGTGGCTCCATAGCATAAAACGATATGAGGAAGCTATGCGTTAGCTATCTCGAGTGGGCCCACAGCACAAGATGATATGAGGAAGCTATCCGTTAGCTACCGCGAGTGGGTCCACAGCACAAGACGATTTTAGGAAGCTATACGTTAGCTACCTCGAGTGGGTCTACAGCATAAGAAGATATGAGGAAGCTATGCGTTAGCTACCGCGAGTGGGCACACAGCACAAGACGATATGAGGAAGCTATGCGTTAGCTACTTCGAGTGAGCCTACAACATAAGACGATATGAGGAAGCTATGCGCTAGCTACCTCGAGTGGGTCCACAGCAGAAGACGATATGAGGAAACCATGCGTTAGCTGCTCGAGTGGGACCACAGCATAAGACGATATGAGGAAGCTATGCGTTAGCTACTTCGAGTGGGCCCACAGCACAAGACGATATGAGGAAGCTATGCGTTAGCTACCTTGAGTGGATACACAGCATAAGACGATATAAGGAAGCTATGCGTTAGCTACTTCAAGTGGGTCCGCTGCATAAGACGATATGAGGATGCTATGCGCCAGGCAGGTGTCGCCATCATATAAATACAATAATTTTGTGTGACGTAAAACATTACAAAATTATAATTGGATTATAATATCGGAATCATTTGATACAAAAGATTTCATGAACACGTTCCAGTACCTTTTGTATTGATTGTATTATCTTTCAACTTTTACATTTGTTTCAGGATCTTGTTTCATGTAACACAGTTGAAAGTATGGTCTTGGTGAAAATGTAAGAAAATAAAAACCAAACTGTAACAATAAAGGAAAGTCCTTACACAATGGGGGATTCAGAAAGGAAGCTGTTTATTCCTCATACAGAAATGACTCGTTCGAGTTCATCTTCATACACAGATTTAAGCGCAGTGCATAAAGACATATACGTAGATGCCAACAACTATCTTGAGAAAAGCGATGAAAACGGACAATTTGTACTGAAAAGTGTAACAGAATTTAAAGGTATATATAGACTACTTTAAACTTTTAAGGTCATAATATGTATGTATGTATGTATATTATATTTTGTTTTAGAAAACATATTGTATTTGTACAGTTCGGCGCTATCCATACCTTACATTTAGTGCTCTTGAAGCTAACGTTAGTATGACTATGAAAGCCGATTAGACTCACTTACTAAGAAAATTTTTTGTATATTTTCTCGTATTTCGAGATTATTAACTCGTTATTTCGTAATTTCGAGAAAATTAACTCGTTATTTCGAGATCTTTTCTCGTTATTTTGAGATAATTAACTCGCTATTTCGAGATAATTAAGATTTAATTATCTCGAAATAATGACAAAAGATCTCGAAATAACGAGTTAATGATTTAGAAATACCGGTAATAAGAAAAGATCTCGAAATAACGAGATAATTATCTCGAAATAACGACTTAATTATCTCGAAATAACGAGTTAATTATCTCGAAATAACTAGAAAAGATCTCGAAATAACGAGTTAATTATCTCGAAATAACGAGAAAAAATCTCGAAATAACGAGAAAAGATCTCGAAATAACGAATTAATTATCTCGTAATAACGCCCGTCCGTCCGAAAATTTGTTCATCCGTTCATCTTGGTAATTTTGTTGAAACACTAGAAGAGACAATTCACAACGGAAGTTAATGTACTTGGTCTTTGTGGTTGGGGTAGGTTTTGTTTTGTTTCGTTTGCGAGGGGGTTGGGGGTTAGTTTTTGGTTTTCCCCGAAAATGAATTTTACAGATTTTTCTTCGGAAGTGGTTATTTTAATCAGAGGACTAATGAGCAATCAGGGATTGGAAGGGTTTATTTGCAAATCAGATATAATGAAATATTATAAATCATTTGGTCCGATTTAGAGAAATTACCATGTCCCTATAAATACACGTATTGTCATTCCATCCTCTGGACAATATTATGTTTCGCGTTTTCCTTTTCGATATAATTTGATCAAACCCATCAACTTCAATAAAATTCTTCAAGTTTGTCATACAAAATTGTCTCGATAATTCTTGGGAATATTCTGTATTAGTGTGTAGTCCTTGCGTTGTGTAAGGTCTTTTTTCATATTCAAACGTATGAAACAAGGACTTATATGTTATTTTCATAACGAAATTTTCATGATTAATTTTTATGTATAGTTGTCCCTCTCGTACCACTTGCATAACGATAGCAGGTGAACAAAGCAAACATAACGCAAACTGAACTATAGGACTTGGGGTGATGTCACTAACCATATTTTTGCCATAGCTTTAATATAACAGTTTTAAAATGTTTTTGAATTCCATCTACACAAGTGAGATTTCGGAATCCTACAATGTAGGGAAAGTGAAGTACACTATTAAGTCTTTCTCAATAAGTTTAATTAAGATTCTGACATAGCTCTACTGGTAGCGGGCTAGAATACAGAACTTTATAAAGGTCTGGAGTTCAACTCCAACCTTGGCTCGTTGATGTTCTGTCTTTTGTGACAAGGCAATAAAAGGAATGTAGCACAGGGGCCTTTCAGTAACGGTTTGGTTTGGGATAGAAATGAATAGATATTTTTGTATTATTATATTGTGGGTTTGGTAGCGGGCAGGCTTGGCTTGCGGTGCCGATGATCCCGGTTCGACTACTAGATTGTGCCACTATGTTTAAGAGGTTTTTTACCTCCTGATCCATGTCACGATATAACAGAAAAATTGTTGAAAGCGACGTGAAACACCAATCAATCAGGCAACCAACGGCTTTGGTATAATTGTCGAGAGTTGGATGGCAAATATCTAGAGTGAAATAAACAAATAAATACGTTTTGTATTTTTTCCCTACAAATAGCCCGTGCAATACACAAAAATCGGCCTAAGTGTTACGCATTCCGCCGTCCACAAAGCCTTGCCATTCTTTCCTCCTCTCCTGGCTATAAGGTGTCTGATTCCATTTTCCTCGACTTCAAAGCCTGATCCCGATCTTTCACATGAATTTTGAGGAAAATCTTATATGTTCGAGGAAAGACTTTGAGGAAAATCGTAATTCAGGTCTTATGCAAGGCAATTTGAGGGCGTCCTGAAGTTGAGCAGAAAGGAAAATCTCATATCTGAGTTGAGTGTACACTGTAATTTAAGAAAAATCTCAAATTCTTCGAAGAAATATGCAGATTTGAGAAAATACTTAACTAAGAAGTTTTATACAGTAAATACAGAAAATTAGAGATATTTTTTCAGAACTGGTCATAATGCTGATTATATTTCCTAAAAGCGGAATGACCTACCAAAAATATAAATGTATTACCTATTCTCTTTCATAAGTTTTGAATTGATAAAGAATTTGGTCTCTAGAAATTTTGTCATTGTGTTGTTTTGGTCATTTTGGTGTTTGCACTGATTTTGGTGGTTAAAAATGTTCACCGATTAAGATCTATGGTTGTAGTTTTGCTAATTTGAAGCAAAGAGTAAAAGACGTCTGACTGTCCAAAATCACCATGGACAAGACACCACAAAACATTTGATTGTTATTCAGTTGCGATACCTACTTAGCACGGTCAATTGAAGTGATAAGTGTCAATCAATTGGTTTGATATGACAACCGTCTTGGTTAATTTCTTCTTAAATTTGACCTTCAACATGTACCGTCTGCAAAGTAGGTAGTTGTGATGTGTTGGAGTGTTATTGGTAAAGGCATATTTCTGTACTTTCTTTTTTGATTGATTGAGTTTTGTTTAACGTCACACCATGACTATTTCACATATATGCATGTGACGGCATCTGCCTGATGCATGACATACAAATTTTGACCTTTGCAACGGACCCACCCGAAGCAGTGAGGGTCTTTAATGTGCCATGCATACCACGACACGGGGCCTCGGTTTTTACTGTCTCGTCCGAAAGACAGGACGCCGGCATGGCCAGAGCGGGAATCGAACCCCGGCCTCCCGATCAGGAGGGGAGCGAAATACCACTAGGCCACGCCGGCTTCATATTTCTGTAGACAATAGTAAAACCCTATACGGCGATCAAACTATGCCTTGTTCGTTTACTGCTTTAATCTTTCAAGTAAGAAATTAAATAAGTGTTATAAAGAATTGGGTACTAAAACAGAATATTCTGACTTGCCAGAATCGAAATATATCAGCTATTCAAGATGATTTCATCACACAAGACCCAACGAATTAATTTGGCATACAGTCATATATATAGAATTATATTAACTACAGTGATATGGTACACATTTGCTAAGTTTTAATTTGATTTATCGTATCTTTTATATTCAAAACATTTCATGGTTATGATTCAAAGAAGATCAATTAATTGTATTTACAGTAAGAAGCATGTCTGAAGATTTTGTTGAAACAGTAAACAACTCTCGCGAGCAGTCTACGTGGAGAAAATATTTCTTTAAAAACATTTATCCAAAGCTAAGGGAAAAGACAAACTTGAAAGATATTAGTAATTTCTTGAGATGTAAAGACCAAAGACTCCAAACAGCTGTACTTATAGTAATGAGAGAAGCGCGTTGGAAGATAAATCTCGATCAAGAAGGGTATCAGGATATTGAAATGTGTTTGGACATCCTTTGCCAATATCTGGAATCTTCTGACCAAACAACACGCCCTGATCTGGTCGTATCCCTCATTTGCGACCTGTCTATCATTATGAAAATAGTGGCAACTATGCAACATGAACATCGTAAATCCATTAACGATTTGCTGACAAAGTATGCACATTCATTTTCCAAAATGTGCAAGACAGACAAAAGAAATAAGTGGTGTAGACCAGGACTACACCAGTTGAAAGAGTTCATGCAGAAATGCTCAAATCACAGGTGCTCAAAAAGGACCGAAGATGTTGTGATAAAGTGGAAAGAAGTCCCCGAGGAATCGGCATTTCAAGTTACAGATCCATTGGAAGTTTATATGATTTTGTCTGCACTTTTGTTTAAGGTATATATATATATATATATATATATATATATATATATATATATATATATATATATATATATATATATATATATATATATATATATATATATATATATATTGTTAACATAGCACATTTAGTATATAAAGAAAGGTAAAGGTGACCCAAAATAACAACTAAAGAATAGCAGCTTTTGAAAAGTTATATATTGCTTAGGTCAATATAACTATAAGGGCATATGTATCAATACCAATGTAGACTTCCAGACTGTAAACTGCTAAACGAACTTGTCAAGTAGGAAAATCAGACAAAATATAAGGACAGAGACGTGCATGGAGGAGAAGTTGAATATATAAAACCATTTGTATACTAAAAGAAAAAAATTATCTATAGTGATTATGACTATACACCACTGTTAGGATTGTGATAAGGCGATAGGTATGGCCAGCCGACAGGGGATACTTGTGCAATCTGATTAAAACCTTATCGTTATTGCACTTCTCTATTAGTCCCATTGCGGATAAAGATCATGGCGAAGCCCAGTAAGGGGTCATGTTGTGGTGAACTCTGATTTTCAGCCATTCAGTGGATCGGCTACAAATTCCTAGGGGTGAAATTAACATCCCCAGCGTGCGTGACCTACAGGATAGTTTTGAACATTGTTTGTTACATATTGCGTCACTTGCACGTGTCTAGCCGAGTCTTTGATTGGCTATGGGAAATAACGGTTTCGGTGACTGAAACGTCATCAGAGTCCACCAGAACATGCCCCCTTACGGGATTTCGATAAATCTTTATCTGCAATGGGACAAATAGAGAATCGGAATAAAGATATGGTTTTAATCAGATTGGATACTACTGATAATCCAGGGATTGACAATTATTCTCATTTTTGTAGTATACATAATTTGTTCAGACTTAGGCACCTTATACTTAACATATTATAGTAAACACAATATTAATTCATTCAAATTTTTATCAAATTTTCATTTAATTATAATCGATTTACAGGTAAGTTTTTCAAGAAGAACTACTGCAGTGGCAAGCTTATTCAGGGTATTCTGTGAAAAATGGATAGAGAAACAGAAGAATCCAGGTGTTTTGGATATCATCGTATCTGACCTTATATCAAGGGGAATTGTGCAACTTATTGATAAAGAAATTGTTTCTGTAAATGAAACATCTCATCTTCTTACGGACGCCTTAAAGATGGCAATGAGTGGTAATTCTCCATTTACAGAATTACCATATGAAGTTCAACAACTCTTACTTACCACGGACAAAAGCGTCCTGGTAGAAATATGGAGGGAGCTGTCACTTTCAGAATATGCTTTTCAACGCCTTACGATGAAAGTACTACAGTGCAAAATGCCAGGATTGTTTGTTCATGGTGGAGATTTTTCCTTTGGTATGTGTAGCCCAAGAACTAACGATAAGACGACCATGGACCGACGGTGCATTGGAAAATCTAAACATCACTCTGTATGGCTGCTTACCAATGGGTCTTTCATGGAAGACATCGAAGTAACGATAAAAACGTGTGTACCAGGCATATCTCCAACAACACTAGATGTTAAAAAAGATGAGGAAATTGGATATTCCAATACACTGAATGAATTTGAGGTACTGCGAGTCATTCAGAGCCAACAACAACATAGAAATATTGCCCAAATGGTAGCTTATAGCTCTGGCATACCAATGGCGTTTGTTGTAGAGGAATATGAGAAATCGCTCCGCCAGCGACTTTACTTTGCTCGAGAAACCACAGCTAATAACAAAATATCTACGCCATGGATGGTTGGTCGATGTTTAGACATGGTTCATGCCATTAGCTACCTTCATTTTCATGGGATTATTCATCGAGATATCATGACTGGTGCTTTTGCAATACGTTGTCACAGTGTTGAACCTGAAGTTGCAGTTTTGACCTCATTTTCGAAAGCAATTTTCAACGATAAAGTAGGAACATACACCGTTCATGATGGACACGTGAGAGGTAAGTTAGTCTTTGTTTTTACAAACTTTGTCTTCTTTACCAAATCAATGTCCCCCGGCATCGGAGATTTGGGGCATATACTTTAGTCCTTTCAGTGTCTATTAGAAAAAACCTTGCATGCAATGATCTAAGCATGATATTCTATCACATATATGGTAATGAATACAACAAAATTAATTTGGGAAAATGGCAACAACTTCAGGTTTTCTTGAAACAACCAATATTGGCAAAACGCTTCTGTCTATATGTAATATCAGTGCCTTCATTTAAATATATACAACGAATCCACTCGAAACGAGGAGGGGCTTTAAATGTCTATGTTTAATGCGCACGGGGGCCTTTTATTATACTGTCTATCCAAAGGACAGATATTGAGACAAATGACAGTAAATTAGTAACTTACCTTACAATAGCCGGGATCGAACCTGGGTCGTCAGATTTAAAAACCAGTGTACTATACAAGACACCACTGATCACAATGCAAAAAAGATGGTAACTGCTGCTATGTCACTGTTGTATTTGTAAGAACATATCACTGGGGATATATATGGTCTCCTGAAAGTAGAAGCGAGCGTTGATGGTTGTGAGAGCGATGGTGGTTGTAAGAGCGTTGGTGGTTATGAGAACGTTGGCTGTTGTGAGAGCGTTGGTGGTTGTTGCTTGTGAGACAGTTGGTGGTTGTGAAATGTATGAATGATAGGGCCACAATTCTTTGCGTTGCGTAAACTTGCCATTTTAATAAACGGAATGGCTGGCACGATTCTACGCATTTCAGCATCAAATGGAGCAAATATCTAACATATATAAACACAGAGACATATATACACATGAAAGTATATATGTCTCTGATAAACATTAAGCAAACGATCGGCAATAATAACTTACCCCCGATCTGTCATCTGACGGTTGCACACACCTTTTTTTCTCTACCTGTGTCAAATTTGCCGGTTAGTTTATATGTAGTCTGAATCATCCACATGTTTGGCTCTGCTACCGAGATGCAATTACGCAAACGTGTGGATGATTCAGACTACATATAAACAAACTGGGAAATTTGACAGAGATAGAGAAAAAAGGTGTGTACAGCCGTCAGACGACAGATCGGGGATACTAGTAAGTTATTATTGCCGATCGTTTGCTTAATGTTTATATGTTTTAGATATTTGTTCCATTTGATGCCGAAATACGTAGAATCATGCCGGCGTTATATAGTAGTTTTCCCCCCTACTGGCCCTAGCCACTTTCCCCCCGGAAAATGGCTATATAGTAGATAGTAGTCCCCCCGAAAAATGGCTATAAAGTAGTTTTTCCTCGGGGGAAAATTTGACTATATAGCCATTTCCCCCCTCTTGTAGCCATTTTTCCCCCGGGGAAAAACTACTATACAAATGGATTTTCCCCCCAATGTGAAATTCCGGACTTGCTTTTCACGCATACATGTAAGTAAATCCAGCTTGTTACCTTGTTAACAATAAATAGATTTCATTTAAAATAGAGATATCTCAACTTTTGATACGGAGATATATCCAATTAATTTAGAGATGTCTCATTATCTTAAGTAGAAATGTCTTCAAGTTTAATCTCTTTTCCAAATACAAATGCATTTATTTAGAACAGAAATTTATCTACTAGAATTTCATTCGAGTTATCTTTATTTAATCCGAAAAATTTCTATATATACAAATGGAAAAAGAAAAACAAGTTCGTTTTTATGCCCCCCGAAATGAATATCTTCTACACAAAAGGGTGTAGAGCTTTGAAACTTGGCAAGGACAAAGAAATAAATTCTTGTGTTCATGATTTACAACATCTGCCACTAGACAAGCCTTGTCGTAGATTGCAAACCGTGGACACCTAAAACTCTAAAAAAGTGTATCTTTTGTTCAGATTTGAGTTCTTCACAACTGCTTACACGGTGGTCTGCACCCGAATCCTTAATTGAAGATCGCTTTGATGAGCAAAGCGACGTATGGATGATTGGACATGCTATTCGGGAAGTCTTTACCCTAGGATGCCAACCATACACGGAAATGTACAGCGAGGAGACTGGAGATATTATGGCAAAGGTAAAATCAGAAAGTCGTACGTATGACATAGTAAGTCGTACGTACAACATAAGTCATAGACTTACCAGGAGTGGATTTAAGGGGCGCATTCGGCATATTTTCATATGTGCATATATTGATAGAGTCCTTATTTATATGATATTGAATGAATATTGGGAAATATGCCCATCCGAGGAGGTTTTGGTGCGGTTAAGTGGACCGAACTTGCGAGATCCTTCTCCGCTCAAAGACATTGGACGGACATACTTCCCGTTTTCCAGTCAATACCATTTTATTATGTGATTTACATCTTTTGATGCAGACTAAGGTTCGAATTCACGACCATGAATTTAAAAGCCAAAGCTCTACCGATTGAGCCAAAGGGTTAACCGACTAACTATCGCTATAAGGAACGTGATATATTTTACATTATGTACATTGGTTGTATCTTATATACCACGGCCTCTCCTTTACATGTGTTTAGAAAAAAGAAAGTATAGGTATACAATTGACAAAATACTGTTCATTATAGGCAAAGACACAGACACCCCAGACACATTACCTATTCAGGTATATTTTTGCTTTTGCCCCCCCCCCCTCTCTCTCTCTCTCTCTCTCACACACACACACACACACACACACACACACACACACACACACACACACACACACTATCATTAAATCCTGGATTCGTCTCTGGTACTTACGGGACATTACGACATACTAAGTCTTGCATACGATATACTAAGTCGTACGTACGAGATACTAAGTCGTACGTACGAAATACGAAGTCGTATATACAACATATTTAAAAGTCGTACGTACGATAGACTAAGTGGAACCAGATACTTAAATGTACATATAGTTCCTCGGCTCCAACCTTTCCTGATTGAAAAGCACTCATGGCCGGTCGCAGTTCCTTTTACAAACATTTCGCCTAATATAGATGTTCGGTTCTATCTACTGAAAGTACAGATGGTGGATGATTTCCCCCTGACCCCCACCAGGGCCTATAAGATCCTCATACTCCTTCCCATCCTTTTACCTCCAGATCTCGTATGTACGACTTAGTATCTCGTAAATCCGACTTAGTATTTCGTACGCACGACTTAGTATGTCGTACATACGACTTTGTATGTCGTGCGTACGACATAATATCTCGTACGTACGAATTAGCATTTCAAAATTTATCTCTTTCTTTGGCAGCAATACGCTTTCGTATTGAAAAAATCAGCAAATTGACACAAAAATGAGTAGAAATGAGTAAGTGCAAGAAGTAAAAATATATGGCATCAGACCACAACAACATTTCTTACGTCACCTTGTTAGATCATCCAGATACATTCGATTTGATGATCTATGTAGCAAGTCTGAAGAAGAAGTTTATCATAGAAGGGTACCCTCTGACGCATATATGTATGTTACCCCACCCTGAATCCACCCCTTGACAGATCTGGTTGAAAAACAGCAACATTTGCAGAACTTGAATACTTTATGCCTGAAAATCTTTTAATTAGGTCTGGAGGAAAAGTCATCAAAGCTTAATATCACATACTAAAAGTATATACACCCTACCTTTTATCTTAAAAATATTTTTGTACTCCAGTATTTTCTAAATACAATTACTATACTAAAATCAGTCAAAATGAGTGCATTATAAGCAACCTATAAGAAACCTATCTAAAAAATTACCAGAAAATAATAATAATAACTACAATATCCAAAGGGACATCAAATAAAAAATGATTTTTAGAATGGAACCAAAAAAAAAAAAAACCCCTATTACTTTTAAGACACCCTTCTAGATTACTCTGATATATTCTGTTTGATGATTAAGCCGGTGTTATATAGTAGTTTTCCCCCTAGCCATATCACCCCTGTAAAATGGCTATATAGCAGTTTTTCCTCCTGGAAAAATGGCTATATACATAGTAGTCTTTCCCCGGGGGAAATTTGGCTATACAGCCATTCCCCTTATAGCCCCCCCCTCCCCCGGGAAAACTACTATAGAGTGAAAATTCCCCCCAATTTGAAATTCCGCATTTTCTTTTCACACATAAATAAATCCAGCTCGTTACTTTGTTAACAATAAAAAGAGAGTTCTGTTTAAAATAGAGATATCTCAGGTTTTGATGGGGAGATATCTCCATTGAATTTAGAGATATCTCATTATCTAGAATAGATAATGTCTTTTCCAAATGCATGTGTAAATATTTAGAATAGACATATACCTTCTAGAATTTCATTCCAGATATCTTTATTTAATCCGAGAACTCTTTATATATACTAGCGGAAGAAAGAAACAGAAGTTGGTTTTATGCTACCGGAATGAATTTCGGGGTATTTACTTTTTCACCAGTCTGTAACTCGGACTCTGTGACAAAACATTGACTATATCGTTTGTACCAAAGACTTCACATATAGATTCCTTGTATTAAATTAGACCTTTCATTTAGGAACATGATTTTTGACCTAGTGACCTTGACCTTGGAGCTTGACCTACTCTTCAAAAATTTTATACTTGGCTATATCTTTAGTACTCAAAGGTGTAGAGCTTTGAAACTTCACATATAGATTCCTTGTGATGAGACCTATCATTTGTCACCTTGACTTTAGAGTTTGACCCACGTCTTAAAACTGTAACATTGGCCATATCTCTCCAACCGTTACAGGTAGGGCTTCATATTTCACATATATATTCCTTAAGATGAACCCTTTCAGGTGATACCATATTTCTTGACGTAATGACCTCCAACAGGATCTTTGGCCAATATTTATGGAAACTTTCACATTGGCCATAACTTTCCAACCGTTACAGGTAGGGCTTTCATATTTCACATGTGTTCTCCCTATGATGCGCCTAATCGGTTTTGTTTGGCCCATTGGAGACGTGTTGGCCACAGACGAGTCTCGCTTCACGCTCGGTCGATGGATGACAACGTGTCTATCGGCGTCGTGGTGAGCGATATTCTGATGCATAGTGGAAAGCGGCTTATATTCGGAGAGGGATTTGTCTGTTATTGTATGGGCGGGGATATCTCACGTCGTGGAAACACCTCTCGTGGTTGTCCATGGCAATCACACAGCAATAAGATATCGGGATCAGGTCTCAAACGTCCTTCCTCTTATCGATCTATGTAACTTAACGTTGCAGCAGGACAACGCGAGGCCCAATGTTGTTAGGATTTGTCGTGACTTTCTCACTCACAGCAACGCCCCAGTTCTTGATTGGCAACCATACATACTTGTCGCCAATCATTCCGTGCAGCGGATGCAAGGGAGTCGAAATTGCATCAGCCAATCAGAGTCTTTGGCGGACATATGTGTTGAGGAATCGGATCGAAAATTACAAATGTGGTAGAATGAATGAATGTCATGAAATCATTCCGTGCAGCGGATGCAAGGGAGTCGAAATTGCATCAGCCAATCAGAGTCTTTGGCGGACATATGTGTTGAGGAATCGGATCGAAAATTACAAATGTGGTAGAATGAATGAATGTCATGAATGACATGCATACGCAAAGAAACGACAATTTTTTTACAATGAAATAATAAAAGAAAATACCACACTATGGTTATATGCGGAATGACTATTTATTGTTAATAATGTAATCTTTAGACAGCTATGGCGTTCCATACTTAACCATAACACCGTCGTTTTGATCCATCGCCTATTACGGTACTACGTTTTATTTCAAATGTTATCTAATTGTTACAATAAGAACGAACGCGTATAATTTCCAAACCGTTACGTAAAGGGCAGAAACTACTATGGGGGAAAGATAACTATATACATGTGTAGCAGTTTTTCCGCCCAAACTATTATAGGTGAAAAACTGCTACATAACCCCGATCTGAAGAAGAGGTTTCTCAAAGGAGTGGACCCTCTAGGGTCTGTGTCACCCGCCCCGGATCCATTAATTGACGGATCCGGCCGAAAAGCAACAAAACTTGAAAGTAACTTTGAGTACCTCATCGCTACCACGTTTGATAAAAAAAATCTCTTCAGAATTTCTAAAAAAGTCTAAGTATGAAAAGTTTACGGACGATGGACGAACAACGAGCGCAAGGAAAGTTCATTTGAGCCAAAACTTTAGTGAGGTAAAAAAGGGGGATGCGGAGGATGTATATTAGAAAAAAAAAATTGAGGTCAACTGCTCACTTTATTACTGGTAACATACCAACATTGATCCACATAGAGTACCCTACCTGTGACAATAATGGGAGCCAACTTTAACCCAGTCGACATAGGTGAACATCTTGAATGCTAAACCATTAATTGATGATTCAAGTTTTCATTAGAGAATCAAAGTTCATAGATGTCTGTGACAGCCATTCTATTTTGTGTACTTTAAGGTAATCTTCTGTAATTTGCAATCCTATAAGTGGGAATGCATTCCTAAAGATGTACATCTGTTGACAACACAGTGTACGCATATTGATCCGAAGAAGAGACCATCTCTAGCGGACATTATCAAAATTCTATCGGAAATTAGGAGAAACATCAAAGGTACGTCATATCCTCTATTGATGAAAATAGGCCTATATTTTATTTATCGTTCATTTATCTAGTTTATTCCACAGGGATCAAATGCACTTCAATATTCTTAAAACACAATAAATATTACTGTGTATATATTAGATACGAAGCCGTTTTCGTGCCATTTTAAAGAAAAAAATTTTTTTTTATCTCGTTCGAACGAGAAACTATCTGGTTTGAACGAGAAACTATCTCGTTTCAACGAGAAAAAAAAATCTCGTTCGAACGAGAAAGTAATCTCATTCGAACGAGAAATTATCTCGTTCGAACGAGAAAATTTTCTCTTTGGAACGAGAAATTAATATCATATACCATAGTCTACAGTGATAAGTGTTATTAACCGATAGAAAGAAATGGAATATCGTCCATCAATAAATCTTTTGATATTTTCTAACAATTTCTTTAGTAGCGAATGCTTGATCGTTTTAATAATAACATAGGCAAGAGCTACATTTGGCCGTGTTTGGCCTGAATTTAGTTGAAATACATCATACGTATTATTTCAGTCTATCAAACGGCAGATCTAAAGTATGTTTGTAACATTTGATTTGGAGCCTCATCTCCTCCCTATCTATTTATGTTTTAAGCCACTGGAATCAAACTACCTTGGCTCAGTGACCTCACCAATTAATATTAATCATTAATGAAATAATAATGCATAATCATAAGTGTTTTACTGTATATCAGTAAGTACCATTCAATTTATATTTCAATTCTGAAATGTATAAAACATAATTAACAACTATTATAATACTTTTAATTACAAGAGGAGGACAGAATATTTCTGATGGCATAATAACCCCCCACCTTTTTTCCCCCACGCATTCATCTTTTTCTTTGCAATATAATAAATCATACGTTAACTTAAAGGTCATGGGAAACTTAAATTATACAAATTTATGCTTTTGCTTAAATAAAGTATATATGCTTTAAATAACATCCTCATATTTTTGTTTTTGAAAAAAAAAATACTCGTTCTGGAGATATTGTATTTACTCTTAATTATTGACTTATAAATGCAATTATGCGTATATGATACAGTAGAAAAATCTGGTTTTTAAACAAGAAGGTTAGTTTTCCAAGTATCACTATTTTTTACAATAAAATTTCTGTTTCCCATGACCTTTAAGTATTTCCTTTCTATTGAAAAGCTGTGTGTTTTAGAATAAACATGCATGTGTACATTGTGTTTGTAAGTGTGTAGTTGAAATGTATGCAATTATGCATATATAAATGTATCATTGTATGTATCAATTAAAATAATTCTTAATCAAACTTATCGAGATAACCAAACACCTTAACTCATATAATAGTTTCTCGTTCGAACGAGAAAATTATCTCGTTCGAACGAGATAATTTTCTCGTTGGAACGGGATAATTTCTGGTTCGAACGAGATAAAATCTCGTTCGAACGAGATAATTTTCTCGTTGGAACGGGATAATTTCTGGTTCGAACGAGATAAAATCTCGTTGGAACGAGATAATTTCTCATTCGAACGAGATAAAAAAGCTTTCTTCTTTAAAAAGGGCACGAAAACGGCTTCGTAATTAGATCCCCCGTCCCATATTTCATTCTTGATAACGGTCTAATGTCAACCAATCAGCAAGCGCCTTCCATAAGGATTTGTATTTATGGAATATATCGTACGTACAAAGTAAAATTTATTAGGTTTATGAAAATATCCGTCGATATCACAGATTATTGAATAAATTGATGTTACATCTCACTTAAGTGTTATGAATTGAATCATTTCTTTGTACAATGACGTAAGTCTATTTTTCGAAAAATTAGAAGTTCATGTTCTTGAAGAACTGGAGTGTCAAATGATTTCGCGAAACGACGATCGTAGTGAGGATGTGTGATTATTTTTAATTATCAGATGCAAATTTGTAATGAAAATGAATAAAGAGAGAAATGACAATGTTAATAGAATGTATACTAGTATACTTTTTGTAATTATGAATTATTTTGAATTTATCGTCACTACATGTTTTCGTTTTGAAATCGCAAAATGTTTTACTTTCGGAATTATTATCATGGGTGAATGACGAAAAGCATAGCCGTCTGTACACCATAAATTCTCCGGGCATTCATTGATGGAAACATAATTGTTTTAACTTATTCTCGAAGTCGCCATGACATCATATTAAGATCTAAATGAAGATGATCCCCGAAACATTGCGGGGATGACTGGGGGATAAACTCGGTGTTTATCATAGACCGTAATGCAACTTTGCCGAATTATATTTTGAGCACAAGAGCTAAATGGGTCTTTTAACTTCTGAAATTCATTGAGGAATCTCACAAAGATTGACTTTCTTTCCTTCTGTGGATTTTATATGACCGCAGTTTGCAAGAATGAGATTTCAAAATATCGGATTCTTCGTAGAAAATGATGATATATCCCGAGACTTATCCCCCAACAAATATGATGCAAATTTAGTCATGTTACCAGTCCGACTTCGAGAATTTCTGTGTTGACTTTGAGGTTTTTATTATGCTTCGATGTCATGTCGACGTTTTCTGCCATTGAGCGTATTTCTGATTTTGGTTCTGCACAGCTGATTTTGTCGTGAAGAATTCTTTAATGTTACAGTTTATTTTGACTGGTGCATATAGTTTACGGACAACCGATCTCTTTAGATATCGTGAACGATACAAGGAAACATAGCATCGTGAGAAAGCCATAGAACTATTGATGGTCAAAGAAACCAAAACACACACACACACACACACACACACACACACACACACACACACACACACACACACACATATATATATATAATATATATATATATATATATATATATATATATATATATATATATATATATTCATATCTGTGTGTGTATATATATATATATATTATATCTGTGATATAGAAAGAAACCAAACACACACACACACACACACACACACACACATATATATATATATATATATATATATATATATATATATATATATATATATATATATATATATATATATATATATATATATATATATATATATATATATATATTCATATCTGTGTGTGTATATATATATATATTATATCTGTGATATAGAAAGAAACCAAAACACACACACACACACACACACACACACACACACACATATATATATATATATATATATATATATATATATATATATATATATATATATATATATATATATATATCAAGGTCTTTTGGTTTCTGTGTATATATTATATCTGTATATATATATATATATATATATATATATATATATATATATATCTGTGTGTATATATATATATATATATATATATATATATATATATATATATATATATATATATATATCTGTGTGTATATATATATATATATATTATATCTGTGTGTATATATATATTTATATCTGTGTGTGTATGTGTTTTAATATCAACCTACTGTAAACAGTCCACGTAACGACCAACATAACGTTCTAAGACTGATGCTACATAAAGTTATAGATTATGTTACATAAGGCCAACACACGATGCTTATCATTTTGTATGAACAGAAAAAGAGTCAAAAAGCCCGCAGACAGTAGCACATATCAGAAGATCAAGGTCTTTTGATTATCCACATTTTGGTGGCGGTCAAAGCAGCAGAAACGAGGAACCGGAAAGGGTAAATTTACTTCTATTCATACACCTTTTCTTCGTTCGTGTAATCATTAATAAATACATCAATACATAATTTTATATACAACATTTCTACAACATACGTAGTTTTATTTTTCGGAATTCCATATTTGTATTTGTGTACAAAAAAAAAATAAATAAATAAATAAAATGAAATAAAGAGTATCTCCCTCATGTGTAGCTTTTTCCTGTGATGGCTTCTTTAGCTCTTAGTCTTAGGTCAGTTTGGTAATAAGTTGAATTCTGTTCAATTATACTTTCGATTTCCACAGTTTATGCCTTGAACATCACAGAAGTTGTCGAAATGCATGTATGGTAAACCAGATTAATACACCTTCTGATACATGGTCTGATATTTATATCAGAATTAATTTTCAGAATACTAATTGTGTTGATATTTTTATGACCTCTCAACTTGAGTTATCTATTCTCCTTGTTCCCTGCATTTAGGATTGTTTATAAATTTTCAAACGTGTATTCTCTTATTTTAATGCTAGTGAGTAGTGTGGTGAGTTGGAGGGTGAACCCGTAAACCAGTTAACCACAACCAATTGTGTGTCGATTATGACTTCCATTGAACGTCCTAAATCGGTACCGCTACTGCATAACTATCGAATATGAAGTCCTGAAACTCATGAAAGAGTATTTGCTCATTTCGGTTTATCCATCCAGGGATAGGTCCAGGACAGGGAAAATAGGTCCAGGACAGGGAGAAATAGGTCCAGGACAGGGATAGGTCCAGGACAGGGAGAAATAGGTCCAGGACAGGGAGAAATAGGTCGAATGTTGAACGTCTTCTCCAGAAGCGTTCAATATATTGAAAACAAGCTGTGTTTGTGACACACTAATGCCTCCGGCGGCATTAAAGTCCAAAAAGTTATTTTTAGCGTGAAGGTCATTGTCAAGGTAAAAAGGTCATCGACCTTGGTTTATTTGTAAGGGCTTCTTTAGTTGAGTACGCATGTGAATTATGAATTCTCTGTCCCTCACAGTTCAAAAGTTATAGCCATGGTTAAAGTTGACAACAGTAAAACAGACAGCCAGACTTGACAAAAATTTATCGATCCGAGGGCATAAAATACTCATTATACATTGCTCACTACGCAATCTTAATATTGTGCTTATTCTTGTTTGAGCTGCATGACCTTTGTAATTTTTCTCATATAGCTAAATCAGATATCTTTTATCCTTTTATATATATATAATTAATGATCCCTGGGGAATTCGGCGGTTGTCTAGGAGGGAGGAATGTTCTATACATAAAAACTACTTGGCTTTAGAATGACTAGTTATGGTTTGTTTTACCAAACCTGCATATATAATCTGTCTTATAAATTTTGGTATCAGTTTTATATAGTGATACTTGTCTTGCTACATCTATCCATAACCAATGTTAGCATAAGGATTTTACGTAGTAATTGTTATGATTTACGCATCCAAGATTACATTTGAAATACGATTGCGTTTTCTTCATGGAATCTTGATTTTGTGTTGCATGATACTTTCAGTTTTAAGATGTCTGTTATTAGCACATAACTAGTCATTCTAAAGCCAAGTAGTTTTTATGTATTTAATGTTTTATTAAGTTCATTTTCTGATCATGTTATCATGTTTTCAAAGGGAGTTCCCAAAATAATCTCTGACCTTAAAAAAGTGAAGGAGAATGGTATGTGCTGGCATTTCAACAATATGTAAACATTACACTATTACTAACCAAGTAAATTAAAGTCTAAGAAACTTCTCATTACATGATAATGATTTGTTTATAAGATTGTACTATTATTTTTTAACAACTGCTTTTCAATAATCTAGAGTTATCTTTCTTGTATTCTGTTACCTTGTTTGTATGGAGCTTATTTATATTTATGTATAATCTATGCACATTCTACATTTTGATATGCATAACTTTTTCTTCAAAATTCAGAACTGTTTTCGAAAGGTAAGGAACAAAAAGATTATCCATTAAGTTGTTTCAAGTAAACACACATTTTTCATCATGAAAGGTCGTTTCTGATAAAATGAGATGCTTACACAGGAGCGTCCAAGTGCTCCAACACTTTCTACTTCGATAGTATTTACTCTGACGTTGTTTACTCCGACAGTATTTACTCTGACATTATTTATTCCGACAGTATTTACTCTGACGTTGTTTACTCCGACAGTATTTACTCTGATATTGTTTACTCCAACAGTATTTACTCTGACATTGTTTACTCTGGCAAAATTTACTTTGACTTTGTTTACTCCACAGTATTTACTCTGACATCGTTTACTCCAACAGTATTTACTTTGATATTGTTTACTCCGACAGTATTTATTCAGACTTAGTTTACTCTACAGTATTTACTCTAACATTATTCACTCTGACAGTATTTACTCTGACATTGTTTACTCTGACAGTATTTACTTTGACTTTGTTTACTCCACAGTAATTACTCTGACATCGTTTACTCCAACAGTATTTATTTTGATATTGTTTACTCCGACAGTATTTATTCTGACGTAGTTTACTGTACAGTATTTACTCTGATATTATTCACTCTGACAGTATTTACTCTTACATTGTTTACTCTGACAGTATTTACTTTGACTTTGTTTACTCCAAAGTATTTACTCTGACATCGTTTACTCCAACAGTATTTACTTTGATATTGTTTACTCCGACAGTATTTATTCTGACTTAGTTTACTCTACAGTATTTACTCTGACATTATTCCCTCTGACAGTATTTACTTTGACATTGTTTACTCTGACAGTATTTACTTTGACTTTGTTTACTCCACAGTATTTACTCTGACATCGTTTACTCCGACAGTATTTACTTTGATATTGTTTACTCCCACATTATTTATTCTGACTTAGTTTACTCCACAGTATTTACTCTGACATCATTCACTCTGACAGTATTTTCTCTGACATTATTCACTCTGACAGTATTTACTCTGACATTGTTTACTCCGACAGTATTTACTCTGACATAGTCCCCGAGGGCATCATAAGTCTAGTTTTCAGTGCTTTTGTACTGACATGAAATATATACTTCAAATTTTCAGTCATCAAATTAAGTAAATCACTCTAAAACTAAGGAGTGTCTCCCTCATGCATAGCTCTGTCCTTAGATAGATTCTTTGGTTCACTTTTCGGTCATTTTAGCTTCAACACTGCTCTTCATATTTTTATATATTTTCTGAGAATTCCAATCATTCGGCTACGAGCATCACTGAAGAGACATAACTTGTCGAAATGCGCATATGGTGCACTAAATTAATAGGTATATATCTTCTATATTTATTGTTTTCTCGGACAGTATTTACTCTGACGTTGTTTACTCCGACAGTATTCATTCTGACTCTGTTTACTCCACAGTATTTACTCTGACATTGTTTACTCTGACAGTGTATACTCTGACATTGTTTACTCCGACAGTATTTATTTTGACGTTGTTTACCTCGACAGTATTTACTCTGACATTGCTTACTCCTACGGTATTTAGTCTGAAGTTGTTTACTCCGACAGTATTTACTCTGATATTGTTTACTCCGACAGTATTTACTGACATTGTTTACTCCAACAGTATTTACTTTGACTCTGTTTACTCCAACAGTATTTACTTTGATACTGTTTACTCCGACAGTATTTACTCTGACGTTGTTTACTCCGACAGTATTCATTCTGACTCTGTTTACTCCACAGTATTTACTCTGACATTGTTTACTCCGACAGTATTTATTTTGATGTTGTGTACCTCGACAGTATTTACTCTGACATTGCTTACTCCGACAGTGTTTATTTATTCTTATATTGTTTACTCCGACAGTATTTACTCTGCCATAGTTTAGTCCGACAGGATTTACTCTGACATGGTTTACTCTGACAAAATTTATTTTGACTTTGTTTACTTCACAGTATTTACTCTGACATCGTCTGCTCCGACAGTATTTATTCTGAGTTAGTTTACTCTACAGTATTTACTCTGACATTATTCACTCTGACAGTAATTACTCTGACATTGTTTACTCTGACAGTATTTACTTTGACTTTGTTTACTCCAACAGTATTTACTCTGACATTGTTTACTCCGACAGTATGAACTTTGATATTGTTTACTCCCACAGTATTTATTCTGACTTAGTTTACTCCACAGTATTTACTCTGACATCATTCACTCTGACAGTATTTACTCTGACATTATTCACTCTGACAGTATTTACTCTGACATTGTTCTCTCCGACAGTATTTACTCTGACATAGTCCCTGAGGGCATCATAAGTCTAGTTTTCAGTGCTTTTGTACTGACATGAAATATATACTTCAAATTTTAAGTCATCAAGTTAAGTAAATCACTCTAAAACTAAGGAGTGTCTCCTTCATGCATAGCTCTGTCCTTAGATAGATTCTTTTGTTCACTTTTTGGTCATTTTAGCTTCAACACTGCTCTTCATATTTTTATATATTCTGAGAATTCCAATCATTCGGCTACGAGCATCACTGAAGAGACATAACTTGTCAAAATGCGCATATGGTGCACTAAATTAATAGGTATATATCTTCTATATTTATTGTTTTCTCGGACAGTATTTACTCTGAAGTTGTTTACTCCGACAGTATTTATTCTGATATTGTTTACTCCAGCAGTATTTACTCTGACTTTGTTTACTCCGACAGTATTTATTCTGATATTGTTTACTCCAGCAGTATTTACTCTGACTTTGTTAGTCCGACAGTATTTACTGACATTGTTTACTCCGACAGTATTTACTTTGACTCTGTTTACTCCAACAGTATTTACTTTGATACTGTTTACTCCGACAGTATTTACTCTGACGTTGTTTACTCCGACAGTATTCACTCTGACTCTGTTTACTTCACAGTATTTACTCTGTCATTGTTTACTCTGACAGTATTTACTCTGACATTGTTTACTCCGACAGTATTTACTCTAACGTTGTTTACTCCGACAGTATTTATTCTGATATTGTTTACTCCGTCAGTATTTACTCTGCCATAGTTTAGTCCGACAGTATTCACTCTGACATGGTTTACTCTGACAAAATTTACTTTGACTTTGTTTACTCCACAGTATTTACTCTGACAACGTTTACTCCCACAGTATTTATTCTGACTTAGTTTACTCCACAGTATTTACTTTGACTCTGTTTACTCCAACAGTATATACTTTGATACTGTTTACTCCGACAGTATTTACTCTGACGTTGTTTACTCCGACAGTATTCACTCTGACTCTGTTTACTCCACAGTATTTACTCTGACATTGTTTACTCTGACAGTATTTACTCTGACACTGCTTACTCCGACAGTGTTTACTCTGACGTTGTTTACTCCGACAGTATTTATTCTGATATTGTTTACTCCGACAGTATTTACTCTGCCATAGTTTAGTCCCGACAGTATTTACTCTGACATGGTTTAGTCTGACAAAATTTACTTTGACTTTGTTTACTCCACAGTATTTACTCTGACATCGTTTACTCTGACAGTATTTATTCTGACTTAGTTTACTCTATAGTATTTACTCTGACATTATTCACTCTGACAGTAATTACTCTGACATTGTTTACTCTGACAGTATTTACTTTGACTTTGTTTACTCCACAGTATTTACTCTGACATTGTTTACTCCGACAGTATTAATTTTGATATTGTTTACTCCCACAGTATTTATTCTGACTTAGTTTACTCCACAGTATTTACTCTGACATCATTCACTCTGACAGTATTTACTCTGACATTATTCACTCTGACAGTATTTACTCTGACATTGTTCACTCCGACAATATTTACTCTGACATAGTCCCTGAGGACACCATAAGTCTAGTTATCAGTGCTTTTGTACTGACATGAAATATATACTTCAAATTTTCAGTCATCAAATTAAGTAAATCACTCTAAAACTAAGGAGTGTCTCCCTCATGCATAGCTCTGTCCTTAGATAGATTCTTTGGTTCACTTTTCGGTCATTTTAGCTTCAACACTGCTCTTCATATTTTTATATATTCTGAGAATTCAAATCATTCGGCTACGAGCATCACTGAAGAGACATAACTTGTCGAAATGCGCTTATGGTGCACTAAATTAATAGGTATATATCTTCTATAGTTATTGTTTTCTCGGACAGTATTTACTCTGACGTTGTTTACTCCGACAGTATTCACTCTGACTCTGTTTACTCCGACAGTATTTACTATGACTTTGTTTACTCCGACAGTATATACTGACATTGTTTACTCCAACAGTATTTACTTTGACTCTGTTTACTCCAACAGTATTTACTTTGATACTGTTTACTCCGACAGTATTTAGTCTGAAGTTGTTTACTCCGACAGTATTTACTCTGACTTTGTTTACTCCAAAGTATTTACTCTGACATTGTTTACTCCGACAGTATTTACTCTGACATTGTTTACTCCAACAGTATTTACTCTGACATTATTTACTCCAACAGTATTTACTTTGATACTGTTTACTCCGACAGTATTTACTCTTACGTTGTTTACTCCGACAGTATTTACTCTGACATTGTTTCACTCCACAGTATTTACTCTGACATTGTTTACCTCGAAAGTATTTACTCTAATATTGTTTACTTCGATAGTATTTACTCTGTCTTAGTTTACTCCACAGTATTCACTCTGACATTATTCACTCCAACAGTATTTACTCTGACATTGTTTACTTCGGCAGTATTTACTCTGACGTTGTTTACTCCACAGTATTTACTCTGACTTTGTTTACTCCACAGTATTCACTCTGACTTTGTTTACTCCGACAGTATTTACTCTGACATTGTTATTCCACAGTATTTACTCTGATATTGTTTACTCCGAAGGTATTTACTCCACAGTATTTACTCTGACATTGTTTACTCCGACAGTATTTACTCTGACATTGTTTACTCCGACAGTATTTACTCCGACGTTATTTACTTCGACACTTCTAGCATAAGAAGGGGATGCGAGTGATTGAAAGGGAGGTAATGGAATATAGATGGAGGAGAGTGAAGAAAATAGATGAGAGGAATAATACGGCGACAAGGCAATTAAAACTATGGAAACAAGGAGAGACGCAAGGGGCGAGACAGGAATACGTTAAAATTTCAAACCGATAATTTAGACAACATATTGTATATTTATTTGGCCTCGGACTAGTTTGACCCTATGGAAATGTTTGATTTTGGTCATGTGACTGACCTACAAATTCTTGTGTAGAGTCAGTTGTAAAAATTTGTACGGCAATGGCGGACAATAAGCAGTATTTACTTTGACTCTGTTTACTCCAACAGTATTTACTTTGATACTGTTTACTCCGACAGTATTTACTCTGACGTTGTTTACTCCGACAGTATTCACTCTGACTCTGTTTACTCCACAGTATTTACTCTGTCATTGTTTACTCTGACAGTATTTACTCTGACATTGTTTACTCCGACAGTATTTACTCTAACGTTGTTTACTCCGACAGTATTTATTCTGATATTGTTTACTCCGTCAGTATTTACTCTGCCATAGTTTAGTCCGACAGTATTCACTCTGACATGGTTTACTCTGACAAAATTTACTTTGACTTTGTTTACTCCACAGTATTTACTCTGACAACGTTTACTCCCACAGTATTTATTCTGACTTAGTTTACTCCACAGTATTTACTTTGACTCTGTTTACTCCAACAGTATATACTTTGATACTGTTTACTCCGACAGTATTTACTCTGACGTTGTTTACTCCGACAGTATTCACTCTGACTCTGTTTACTCCACAGTATTTACTCTGACATTGTTTACTCTGACAGTATTTACTCTGACACTGCTTACTCCGACAGTGTTTACTCTGACGTTGTTTACTCCGACAGTATTTATTCTGATATTGTTTACTCCGACAGTATTTACTCTGCCATAGTTTAGTCCCGACAGTATTTACTCTGACATGGTTTAGTCTGACAAAATTTACTTTGACTTTGTTTACTCCACAGTATTTACTCTGACATCGTTTACTCTGACAGTATTTATTCTGACTTAGTTTACTCTATAGTATTTACTCTGACATTATTCACTCTGACAGTAATTACTCTGACATTGTTTACTCTGACAGTATTTACTTTGACTTTGTTTACTCCACAGTATTTACTCTGACATTGTTTACTCCGACAGTATTAATTTTGATATTGTTTACTCCCACAGTATTTATTCTGACTTAGTTTACTCCACAGTATTTACTCTGACATCATTCACTCTGACAGTATTTACTCTGACATTATTCACTCTGACAGTATTTACTCTGACATTGTTCACTCCGACAATATTTACTCTGGCATAGTCCCCGAGGACACCATAAGTCTAGTTATCAGTGCTTTTGTACTGACATGAAATATATACTTCAAATTTTCAGTCATCAAATTAAGTAAATCACTCTAAAACTAAGGAGTGTCTCCCTCATGCATAGCTCTGTCCTTAGATAGATTCTTTGGTTCACTTTTCGGTCATTTTAGCTTCAACACTGCTCTTCATATTTTTATATATTCTGAGAATTCCAATCATTCGGCTACGAGCATCACTGAAGAGACATAACTTGTCGAAATGCGCTTATGGTGCACTAAATTAATAGGTATATATCTTCTATAGTTATTGTTTTCTCGGACAGTATTTACTCTGACGTTGTTTACTCCGACAGTATTCACTCTGACTCTGTTTACTCCGACAGTATTTACTATGACTTTGTTTACTCCGACAGTATATACTGGCATTGTTTACTCCAACAGTATTTACTTTGACTCTGTTTACTCCAACAGTATTTACTTTGATACTGTTTACTCCGACAGTATTTAGTCTGAAGTTGTTTACTCCGACAGTATTTACTCTGACTTTGTTTACTCCAAAGTATTTACTCTGACATTGTTTACTCCGACAGTATTTACTCTGACATTGTTTACTCCAACAGTATTTACTCTGACATTATTTACTCCAACAGTATTTACTTTGATACTGTTTACTCCGACAGTATTTACTCTTACGTTGTTTACTCCGACAGTATTTACTCTGACATTGTTTCACTCCACAGTATTTACTCTGACATTGTTTACCTCGAAAGTATTTACTCTAGTATTGTTTACTTCGATAGTATTTACTCTGTCTTAGTTTACTCCACAGTATTCACTCTGACATTATTCACTCCAACAGTATTTACTCTGACATTGTTTACTTCGGCAGTATTTACTCTGACGTTGTTTACTCCACAGTATTTACTCTGACTTTGTTTACTCCACAGTATTCACTCTGACTTTGTTTACTCCGACAGTATTTACTCTGACATTGTTATTCCACAGTATTTACTCTGATATTGTTTACTCCGAAGGTATTTACTCCACAGTATTTACTCTGACATTGTTTACTCCGACAGTATTTACTCTGACATTGTTTACTCCGACAGTATTTACTCCGACGTTATTTACTTCGACACTTCTAGCATTAGGAGGGGATGCGAGTGATTGAAAGGGAGGTAATGGAATATAGATGGAGGAGAGTGAAGAAAATAGATGAGAGGAATAATACGGCGACAAGGCAATTAAAACTATGGAAACAAGGAGAGACGCAAGGGGCGAGACAGGAATACGTTAAAATTTCAAACCGATAATTTAGACAACATATTGTATATTTATTTGGCCTCGGACTAGTTTGACCCTATGGAAATGTTTGATTTTGGTCATGTGACTGACCTACAAATTCTTGTGTAGAGTCAGTTGTAAAAATTTGTACGGCAATGGCGGACAATTAGCAAAACTAGACTGAGAATCATAATATAAATTACGTTGAATAATGTCTATAATGCCTTAAAATTGTCCTCGACAAAATAAAACAGTTATTAGGTTTGTTACTGACCTTACGCGGAAATACGTCGGGTTGATAAAGCCCATGGGCTTTATCAACCCGACATATTTCCGTGTGAGGTCAGTAACAAACCTAATAACTAATAATATTGTTAGGAAAAATAACTGAATATAATTAACCCAACATTTACAAACAGATCCAATTGATCTAAAATGTTGAAATATCGCCATCCCTTTCAAGAGATCCAACGCGCGCGCGTGCGTGCGCACACACACACACGCGCGCCCGCGCGCGCATGAATAGTATATTTACAGCAGGATCGGGGATGGTCGTGAGGACTAAGGCGTTGCACTTTGAAAGCCAGTCGGGGTTGAAAAATGGTTCACCTAGTTTTGGTCCACAGTAACCAGCAAAGAGGTTCCCAGACCCCAAAGTATATTTTCCCGAAAAGTGTGGTGGGAGGGTTTCCAACCCCCTGTCTACCAATGACACTTTTTATGTGTATCATGTTACTTTAATAGATAATACACGAAAGTAGATGTCACAACACATATAGTACTTACTTCACCTTTCGTACTAGATCAGGGTCCGGCGCCATAAACTGAGAATATACTTAAGTCAAAAATTTCATTTTAATTTATTCCATTATCAAACGTTTAAATGAATTTTGATGCAGTATTTTTAATTCTATTTATCAGTAGAATAAAACTAAATGAAATCCAAATCCCAGTTATTAATTCAGTGATGAAAAGAAGGATATGAATTTTTGACTTAAGTATATTATCAGTTTATGGCGCCGGACCCAGAAGTCAAACCCATGGCCTACAGCACTAATTGCAATATGGGCTTTAAATGTTATAATTTAGTTAGGTTGCATATTGCAGATACAAAGCGATCTTAGTCGGAATGGCTCAGTGGATGATGTGCTCGTTACCGTGAGTTACCCAGGTTCGATTGCCGCCGTGGTCACATCGGTGTTCTCTTTTTCGGATGAGACAGTTAAACCCGAGGTCCCGTGTAACGGTGAGAGAGAGAGAGAGAGAGAGAGAGAGAGAGAGAGCGTGTGTGTGTGTTATTTAAGTGCTTTTTCATGCATAAATGAGATTTTCGTTTGAAAGAAGCAAACTGCAAGTGCAAACAAAAAATGGATAAGGGAGTGTAGTGGGAGGGAACTACGTATACCTTACACTAGTGAGTATAATACATCTGCATATCTAGGGGATAATGCAGTACTCTTGTGTATACAGAGTAACATCTTGACCCTATCTTTATCATTTAAATCAAGTAATCATTGTTCGTCGACACAGAAAATAGGTAAGTGATATATATTACTGCAGTGTAACAGAATTTCTACAATAATAGCCTCTTAGAAATTTACTTATACGTCGCCAAAAGAAGTACTGTCGGAGGGTCAAAGCATAGTAATTCCATTTCTCATAGGGTCCCATGTTAAATTACCAAACTTCCAACAAGATTTAAACAACATCTTACATTTTAACTATGTACAATTCATATATCAAAATGTTTGTCAGACCGTCCTCTATCAGAACTTTAACAGTTTACCATAGGTTATCCACCTTAATTTCGAGAAAATCGTGCTGGAAGGGGGCCATCCCCCAAAACTGGCCAAAATTGAAATGTAAACAACCACCCCTTCTTATGTTATAAAATTTTTACATTAGCGAAATGAGATAAAAATTCATGATTTCACAGCAGAATCAATCTTTATTTAAAGATTGATCAAATAATTTCATCCAATTACAGCTCCTGATGCTTTGAAAAAGTAGTCCCTCTCTCCCTACATCACATCAGCCAATCACGACTCTGGTTGATTACTTTTCTTTGACCGGAGTGTGAAAGGTATCGGAGTTAATACTATCGGAGTGAAAAATGTCGGAGCTCATACTGTCGGAGTAATAGTATTACACTGTTCGGTTTAAACATTATTTATTGAGGCAAATACAAGAAATATCGATTTACAGACTAATAAAATTTAGGATCAAGCAACAAGTATAGAATACTTATGTTAAGCTCTCTCCTTGAAGCTCCTCTCCTTTTTCAATGTAAACAACAGATGTGTTAAGTCTTTAATTTATTCAGCAAATCTTTAATTGCATTTCTGAATGAAAGATGCAATGAACAGTTTAAAATGGGAATTTGTGTTAAGTTTTGTTGTGAGTTTCCAGCTTTCAGCATTTTTTGCATTAAATTTCAGGTAATGCACCCCAAAACATCAGTTTCTAGAATAGCCTCATTGTCCGATTTTCTAAATGTTCAAAGAGTATAAAACCTTCTGTTACAGTTTGTTTTTATTTTTCGACTATTTTGGCCTATATTGAATAGACTATTATAAATGCCAAAACTAATGAACATTTTTTTCTTAGTAAAATGATCGAAGCAGTAGTCAAGAAAGCATTCATGTACAGTTTTACATTAAAGTGAAGTTAAGTAAAAAGATGACCTTTTAATGTTAATTAATACAATATCTTAATGAAAATGAATGGAATTATATTAGCTCGCAGGGAAACTTATGTAGAGTTAAATCCAAACACCAGAAAATCCAATGAGATTATTGTAACGGAAACGGATCTGACATCTGAGGATGCTCCTAGCCGACGACAAAACATACATGTAAGTATGCACAAATAATATCCACAATAGCTTGAGTTGTCAATGAACACATTATACTCTGAGGTTTTAAATGCAGTTTTGTATTGTAAATCCACGAATGCCTTTGCGTAATTTGCAGCATGCAGCGACGTCTATCATTTTCTAGTTTTTGATGTTCATATGGAATAAAGTTCAAAGATAAATATGATTAAAAATATGTGTTAATATTAATCTGTACAGAATACATAAGGAAGCATAAGTAAAACATATTTCTCTCCCTCTCGAAATACAATGTTAAGGAAATGAGTTTTTAGACTGAAATCTGCCTCAAAAAAGGATATTTTAAAATACCATGAATATTTCATGTTGCAATAGTTTTATAAGAAGATAAACATTCTACATGGTACAGGAAGCAAATTGAACTTTAAAACACACAGAAAAGGTTATTTTGCTATAAACCGGCAATATAAGTAAAATAGAAGTAAACTTATCATTTTCAGAAAAACAACATGTCCATTAAAGAACTAGTATCGAAATCCTTCATTGAGAATGCACTTGCCAAGATGAGTGACGACTTCTGTCAAAAAATGAGCATACTTACCCCTCCTAAACATCTTGCAGTTGACGGCAAATCACAACAAGGGTACTCCTGGAGCGTGGTATGACGTTAGGCAAATATAAAAACTTATGAGACAGGTCTTGGTCTAATCTAAATCTTAAAAATTATGATTAATATTCCGTAATCTCAACAATTTATCACAAAATACAAAAGTGTTATTCAGGATAATTTCTCTCCCCTTTTCCCAAACATTATTACCAAGTATCTGAGAGTGGATCACGACGAAAAAAAAAATGATGTCAACGTGGTTCTCTCTCGGTCTCTCTCTCTCTCTCTCTCTCTCTCTCACACACACATTGTGTGTGTCATTGCAAACAAGAAGAATTTAGAGTACAAATGAGATGACGTCATTCTGGCACTCACACTGTCCACAGCATAACAGTTTTTATAAAGACAAGTAATAGACGTGAAATGAGTGTACGTGTACATTGTGTTGAAGAAGTTAAATAACAGTGTTTAAGAAAGACAAATATAAATTTTATAAATGGAAGTATATGAATTACTTTAATGAGAACTTCACGTCGAAAAGAGTGTATGCATAAACACACGACGTTACAGTGTAGTTAAATATTTTCATATCTATAACTATATTTATGACAGGATTATGAATGTCCCATTGGTAAAAATATACTCGAGCTAGCTTGTACCAAGTCCACTGCGCAGCAACATCTTCAACGAATGCTGGCATTAGCGAAACTCATGGCGGCAATGCATGAGAAACACTGGCTTATGATCGATGTGTGTGGTCGAAATATGTTCATCAACACTGAAACCAATAAGGTAGATATAGCATATTCAGTACATGTATATGATAATCTGTTCACTGCTGAACTGTTCATACATTTTAAGTTTGTATTTCAGTTCTTGCTTAATGTCACACAGGATATTTTAGCCGGGCTTAATGCCAAAGGCATAAGCCAAGGCTATAGCCGCCGAACACGATTCTCAAAAATAGGCAATTTTATATAAGTTTGAAAGCCCTCTTTCTCACTCAATGCGTTCTTGCGCCTCAAAACATAATCTCTAATGTAATTTCCAGCATTATAATATTTAAAACGTATTGAATATTTATTGGATCATTAATTATATGTAACATTGCAAATAGAGATATACATGTGTATATTCGTGTAGATTAAAGTTACATGTTCTTGCTTGATATCGCTGCGCGAAGAGACAGGTGACCACCGCCATTCTGGAGAGACTTCTTCTACTCCAGCTAGCACCGGCCGCATGTGCAGATAACAAACTTTACACACAGCGTGTAGATGTAACTCGTCAGCAGTAGCATACACAGCATTATTATACAGTATTTAATGTCATTTATGAGAGGCGCGTGATGTTTAGCGTCGACAGGGACGTATATATCTAAATTTAGACATATACGTTCCTGGTGTTGAGGATGTAGTTAATTGTAAATATTTGTTGATTCTACGCTAAATCACAGACATGTATACATGAATAAAACAAAACGAAATAGTTAGTCTCGTTTTGGCCACTGTCAAGATATTTAAAAGATCTAGACGGGCATGGCATTGCCAACTGGTCTAATATTTGTGTACATGTGTATGTGAGGAGTTTCCCATTTTCTATTTTTTGCTGATTGAAACATTCAAGCGTCATACATAAACATTGGTATAGCACTGTGTATTGCCCATTGCCTTATCAATGTATTGTTCCCTGTGCTGATTAGCATGTCTGACATTATTCTTAGATCGACGTCATTTCCAACAAAGTAGTAATCAAGATGTAGTTTATTCTAATGTCGTTCATGAATGGAGACAAATAAACCAAGTATCATTTCAGGTTTTCTCTCGGATTTGTTCCGGAACATCTAAATTTTTGCAATTTTGCCCCCCCCCCCCCAAAGGGGCGTTAATTGAATGTATTCATGCACCCTCGACTACTATCAAGATATGCTGAATTTCTATGGTAGATATGTTGAACTTTTCAAGGATAAATAGAATATCATGCTAAACAGAGTAGGTTTAATACTCTTCAAGGATAAATATAATATCCTGCTATCCTGAGTAGGTTTAATGGCCATGGATTGTCAGTGCAAGTGAAATTGTACTAAAACAGTTAATCCAGAGAGATATAGTCAAAACGGCCCAAGAAAAAAAGGTCCACACCAGAACGGCCCATTTTTTTTTTTACCACACCGGCCGAACTTTGTAATATTTCGACAATGGATATCGATTTTGATTTCAAAATAGATTTTTTTTCACCTAGTGTTTAAATTATATTTCATACAGATAGTAAGAGGGCAAATAATTTGACATTTTAATAAATTGCCTTTAACATAAAATTATTCCTATTTTCGTGTGGGCCTTTTCATTTTTTAGCCGTTCTGATTATGCACAAATCAGGAAGAAAAGTCATAATTCTGCTCTCTATATAGCGATAGGAGATGACGAATATATCTTTTATGTTTTAAAAGAGAATAAAGCTTGACAAAGGCAGTGTATCTTTTAAACCAGTAATAAATTTGAATCTATGGTTTTCATCATGATTAAGGGTAGATGCCATGCCTCACGAGATATTTTATCAAAGTTAACCAATGATAAACTTCATTTCACTATTACTTAAGAATGGTTCTTCTGCAATGAAATGTGTAAATTCTTCTTTTCTTGAATTTCTTAACAATTGTATTTTAACTCCAATTTAATCCTTTGCTACTTGACTAGTTACTAAAAGCCCGACTACAAGTACTGTAAGTACTTTGATTTCAATAAGGTGGCGACAAGTAGTAGAGGAGTATCCTGGCAAAGGATGCCACCAACCTTTGCAGATACACATCCTCACTTGCTCAAACTCGAAATCATTACAAAAAGGTTAACGTAATGAGAAGATGCAGTGAGTTCCAGAATGACTCAGTTGAACCAAGAATAATCTTTATATTAGAACACATACGTTAAGACCAATTTTAAAGATTTTGCCACAGCAAGACTGACAAAATTATATGCTTGACTTTCTGATTCTGACGGTATAGAAAGTTACGGGTACATTGCACCAACCAATTTGCTTCTGTCGTAACATCGGCCTTTTTATAAATACGATGAATAAGGCGTTTATGGAGAAATTCCATTTAAATAAATGATTCTAGGCCACTCACTTCGATTGAATTTTCTTCTACGGAAACGTCATTTTTATGTAAAATACGAAAGTAACTGGTGTCGGATGACTATGGCACTAACAAAAATGTACCACAGTGGACATTCACGGACCCCTGAAATTCAGAGATTAGACCAGGTGTTCGGGAGAAGAGAGCATCTCCTGTTTGGCTAGCCACGCCCGGAATGCCCTTACATACAGACGAAACAAATATAATTCAGAATTCATGAATGTGAACAAACACTGTGCAGTAAGTGCCACAGCCACATAACATCAGGGATAAGGGTATAGTCAAACCTATCAAAACAGGTTGACGGGATCTGAGCTTTTCATGTTCTTCTGCAATAAGCAAACGGCCAATATTGGTAAATTGGACAATCTATAAGGACTATTAGTACTTTGATTGAAAATTGTAGTGGACATGTATTGCTTAGGGAAACGTTTTTATACATGTGTTTGTAATTATCAGAGCTAATTCCAGCAACATCATTGTAACAGAAAATGATATTGATAGAAGAAATTTGATTGTAGTTAATTCTGCTCTGTATAGCTCTCTGCTGGCTTAGTACAGTTCAAAAGTAGGGGTTTCGTAAAAGGTTTGGGTACAATGAGCTGGGTTAGCCTAATCCCTATTACAAGCGAAATTATTTTCATTATAAAGACTTCGTACAGCTACTTTCAAATATATTTATAACACTGCCAGTACCAAGTCGCCGGCTCGCCTGAATTTATAACCTGTGCTATGAATAAAAGCACGTATGCGATTAGTTTAAAATAAACCCTTTTTTGGGTTACTACTATAATGAATTTTTAATTTGGACTCTGTTACAATAATTTAGCCGGAATTACCTCTGATAATTACTAAAATACAAACGTTTCATTACCTACGTCCACAAAAATTATGCGTCCACGTATATATAAAATAACTGTCATTTTTATCCTTTATCATGACTAATATATATATAACAAAGAAGTAAGGTAGGTATTACAAATCATGATATAAGATAAATTTGAAAAATGTAAAATGACAACAAATGATTAGAATATTGGGACTTTTCGATATGCAGAGTTATTTCCCATTTGAGCAGGTATCTGATGTAAAACCCTTGTGACGTCATACAATTTCTATATCACTTCCCGTAATTTTACACCAGTTGCCAAAGAACTGGTAGACGTCACAATGTTTTGGCGTCAGATACCTGCTCATATGGGAAATAACTCTGTATAACGAAAAGACTCAATTGAGGAATATACTAAGTAATCTATGTCATTTTGGAGGCTTTCCAACCCTCGATTCATGAATCAGATTTGTCTCATCTTTAGAAACTAATGGTTCCTCCTCAGACGGTCTATCACAAGCATTGTAGTTTTGTATTGCAAGATCAACATTTTAATCATTGTCTTCATTTGAAAATTGTTTAATTTTGCAATCCGTTTTTTGTTACAATAATTTAGCTGAAAATAATACTGATAATCACAAATATACAAACATTTCACTTAGCAATACTTTCAGAATGCATGTTTTGATAGTTATTATATAGGTTTAAAGGCAGTCTTATAAATAATTTACAAATTGTTATTGCTTAAAAACATATCTGATTTTAGGCCTTCATGCCACGTATTGGGAGGATGCTGAGATTGCCGCTACCTTATGAGAAGGACTACGATACTGTAAAGTCGGCTGTCATTTACAGAGATAGAATTTACTGGTAAAGAAATTACTTACCTCGTATTAACGCAATATTAATAAACCAAATCATTTCATACATTGTTTTGAATATCAAAGTGTCATCGGTAGATATCCAGCATGCAAAATATCCTTATGATTTCACTGAATCCAGTTTTACAGAAACTAGACCTTGTGCATTTTCAGGTAAGCGTTTCAGTTTGTAACTGGTGCTGTAGCAGTCAGAGACTAAACCATGTGCATGTTCCCGGTAAGCGTTTCAGTTTGTGACTGGTGCTGTAGCAGTCAGAGACTAAACCATGTGCAAGTTCCCGGTAAACGTTTCCACTTTATAACTGGTGCTATAGCAGATGAGACTAGACCATTTGCATGTTCCCGGTAAGCCTTTCCAGTTTGTAACTGGTGCTATAGCAGTCAGAGACTAGACCATGTGCATGTTCCCGGTAAGCGTTTGCAGTTTGTAACTGGTGCTATAGCAGTCAGAGACTAAACCATGTGCATGTTCCCAGTAAGCGTTTGCAGTTTGTAACTGGTGCTATAGCAGTCAGAGACTAAACCATGTGCATGTTCCCGGTAAGCGTTTCCAGTTTGGCAAGCAACATATTTCAAAACCTCATGTTTTGTCAAGGTTTTGTATTGTTGATTGTATAGCAATCCAAGGCTTGCTAGAACTTGTTTATCTCGGTATCATTTTAAATTAATATGACGAGACTTGCAATGTGTATTTTTTCCACAGGAGCCCAATAGAGGTGATAAGACATTCGGAATACTCTCTGGATAGTGATGTTTACATGCTTGCTATGGTCTTCTACGAGTATTACACTGCAGTAGAATGGTATGAATCGAATCCGAACAAACCATTAAATCATCTTAAGTGTGTGCCGTTCCCTCATGTGGAAATCAATAAGGTACTTATTGTAGTGGAGTTAAATTCCATATCTTTTTGGTTTCTGATTATATCATGATGGGTAAACCTTACTGATTAGCTGTATTTAAGAAATGAATGTTACTCAGATGGTTGTTATGGAAAATTATATTACAATGATCTGGATTTTGATAAATGGAATGACACCCGAATGGCACGAAGAATAAGCTTTTAATGCAGCCAATCCCTAGACATTAGTGTGTATGTAGGTGTGTGTGTGTGTGTAAACTACTTTCATATCCTTCATTCAATGTTGAAAATTCGAGGAATGTTACAAGGATGCTGCATCTGGGAGCAAAATTTAAACTTATGATAACATGTCTGACTCTGAAACGAGAAAAAAAAGAAGAATTTCTGTCGGGCAGTCAGTTCCAGAATGCTCATACTAAAAGGGCCGTGAAAATGACTAGCAGCATTCAAAGTTGCTTTGCTAGAAAGATAACGGACGAGCGTTAGATTCTAAATGTTGTCCAGGAAGGACTACGTCTTATTTTCGGGGTCAAGGAAGATGGATGTAAAAAAATGTTTAAAACAATGTATATTGAAAGAAATCCAAGTATGTTTTTGTTTTAAATGTAGCACCAGCTAGGTTAGGGGTTTTACAGCAATTTTGTTGTTCCAAAGAAGGATAGCGGCGTTTGTCTAAATTTAAACTGACGCTCACTAAACAAAAACCTTAATGTTCAACATTTCAATTTGGAGTTTCTAAGATCCATGAAAACGCATTAGAAATAAGAAATTAGGTAGCATCAGTAAACTTGAGGTACGCTTACCTCCCTGTTCCAATCTATCCTCAGTACAACAAGTACATAAGGTATTGTGTGTGAGGCCGTCATTACCAGTTTAGGTCAGTGCCATCTGGCCTGATTACAGCTCCAACAATATTCACAAAATTGATGACCGTAATAGGTGCTAACCTGCGAATACGTCAAGTTCACTGTATATGGTCTGGATGACAGGCTTATGAGAAAAAAGTAAATCAAGCATTACTAATTCACCATCTGACCCCATCTCTAACATTTCTAATAGAAATAGTAGTTAACACCTCGAATTCTCATTCTTATACAAGATATAACATATCTGGGAGCATATTTCAGCCTTAATTCTTGAGCAGTTCTCACTACTATGGACAAATTCTTCAATCTTTGTTCTGACTATCTATTATAATCCAAGAATTCCTGTGTAAATGTGATTATTCCTCAGGGCGCCTGGCTGAATTGCAGTTTGTTTCAAGGGCAAGTCTTCATACGCGTCCAATTCAACTCTTCATATTAGGTCATTGACCCCCGTGTGGACAATATAAACCAAATGATTCAGATCAAGAGATATCTAGTTCCCCTCTGCAGTGGTGGGTGAATCCAGAGAACATTTTTCATCGTTTAGATCTTCAAGGGGAAAGCTAACTGTCAGGACAGATGCCTCAGCTTGGGGCTGGGATGGCATTTGAACAGTCAGCATATGTCAGGAAGATGGGAGACCTCCACCTAATTACATCACATCAATGTTCTCCAACTGACAGCAACGGAAAATGCTCTTCACCATTTCAAGAAAGATGTGTTAGGGAAACAGATACTACTTCGAACAGAGAACTCAAAGTTATGTCATACATCAATCCTCAAGAGGTTCCAAGTCCCTTCACTTTTGCATGTTTCCATGGAAAATACATGTACTTCAGTTGTGTCACGAAAGGAAAATCGTGATCATGACATGTACAGCTCATATGCCTGTGAAGAATGCTTTAGCAGTCAAGATGTCATCATCACATCCGAATGAGAATGGAGTCCAGATGTGTTCAACACATTTTCTCCCATAAACATAGACCTGTTTGCAAAGAGGGAAAATTGCACGATAAAATTATACTTTTCATCAATAGAAGACACACGTGTGGAGTTGGGATGCCCTAGCGACGAATTGACTGACCCGATATCGCACCTTTTGTCACGCTTTTTTCATTATGACGTCAAAAATAAATGGCCCGTCAATTTAACCGTGACATTACAATGAAACTACATCATGGGCGTGGTTAAAGTTGGATCTGGCGATCACTCAGTTGGTCAGGGATGTACGCATATGCGTTCCCCGCTAGTTCAAAAGGTACTGATAAAAGTGGCTCAAGAGACTTGTGTTCTTTTGTTAAAACCTCTTTCTTTCCCATTCCATTGTGGTGCACAGATCTTTTAATTTAAAAAGAGGTCTAGTCTGTCACTGTCATTCAGGAAGTCTCGGCTGTGTGGAAAATATCTAGGGACAGAACTTTATGGGAATATTTTCGGAAAAAGTTAAAACATTCGTCACAAGATTTGGACAGTTGTCAACGAGAAAAGTATACAATGCAAGACTTCACGTGTATAAAAGCTGGTGTATTTCAAGAAAATGGGATCCATATAGAACCTCTATAGGTGAACTTTCTGAGTTTTTTTTATATCTCCACGAGAAAAGAAAGTGTAAGGTAATGGCTATTACTGAATATAGATCTGCAATTGCATTGTGGGTGGAGTAATAGTTCAGTGACTAATAACTCTGATCTCTCAAGTTTCATTAAGAAAATTTCCAACAGGTAGTGCTTCCTTTACTTCCAAACTGGGACGTACCTCAGGATTTATGATCTATCTGTGATCATCCATTCGAGCCAATCAGTTCTTGTGATCTACCAAGATGCTTACCTTGGAGGATTGTGTTTTACTGGCACTTTCATCAGCATCAAGAGTAAGTGAACTTCCAGCTCATGTCATGGGTTAAGAAAGCAAATGCGTTATTAGCAAACGGAATCGGACTTCTGTCAAATCTACAGATTAAACAAACACACAACGAATACACTAAATATAGAATCTAGTATATACACCAGTATTAGAATCTTTCACTACAGCAGCATGGATTTGCTCCTGTGTCCAAGATGAGCACTTAGGATGTATGTGCGAAAGACAGAAAACATTTGTTAGGATGAAATATGCTTATTCTTAAAATATCCAAATGGATTTCAGAGGAAAGCATCCACAAACTGTATTTGAGAGATGCGCCTTAAGGAGAAGCCAGGTTAGCAGGGACCTCAGTATTAGATATAGTATGATGGGCCAGGGAGAACCGAAAGAAGCGATTCCTTCGTCTAAATATTAGTTAATTAGATGGAATGAGCATCTTATTTTTTACTTTATCCCGTCCTTTCTTATGCTACTCATTCTGCTGTTTACTCGTTAGATACAGTTAAGTGTAGATATTGAAGTAAAGTTCCTATTAAAAAAAAGTAAATTCCAGTTTAGGAGACATCAGTATTTTCCTCCATATCCATATTGTGGGATTTAGTAGTCCTCACAGTGGGGTTGGTCTGAAAGTTGCTATCCGGGTGAGCCGGGACAAAATGCCAATTAATTGTTAGATCCAGGTAAGTATAGATATCTAATAAATTCGGGTTTTACTTAAAAATCCCCACTCGAATAACCAAAACAAAAATATTTTAGCTCTGCCTTTACATGAAAAAAATTGCTCGGATTCTATTTGGAAAAGGTAATCTGGCCCATATAACCAATCCCTCCCCCACCCTTTTCCAATAACAAATAGACGATGCCTCATGGCATAGTCATTCATGAACGTCTAAAATGGACAACGCTAACTAGATGAAAATGTGAATCTCTGTATGTGAATCTCTGTATGAGTTTGTGTATATGAATAACATTCTTGATTTTTTCCTCAGATCATCAGTCACCTTACTAATGGTGAAATCCCGATGAAACCACGTCACTGTCCCCTATGGCTGTATGAGGACATCATGAAGCAGTGCTGGACCTACGACAGAGCATTGCGACCATCTATCAACACCATTGTAGATGTATTAACGGAAAGGTATTTATTTTACTCCTTAACTGTTCTGTTGCGTATACCGATATAGCGCGGCTCAATTACATGACTTAGATTCAATATAATACACCGATCCACTTTTCAGCGTAGAAAGCGATGTTTAGCGGAATGTTGATTGTTATGCTTATGACGTCATAATCAAATGTCCGACTTGTCCAACCATGCGTGACGTCATCACAGTCGTACTTTGCGGTAAAGTGTTTGGCATTCGACGAAAGTGGATTGGTATATTGTATGGACGTCTATAAGTTGGGAGACATTTAATTATGACGTCACAAGCATAACTATCAAAGGTGCCAAACGATGCTTTTTATTGCACGTTTTTCTAAATTAATTGCAAGCTCTGCATATTTTTACACTTTTTTAAGTAAGACATGTTCAATTACTGAGATAAAATTGTTCCAATACCTTTAACAAAATGAACATTGTGATTTGTTCAGGTACTCTTGTTCTTTGGGGTCCTTAAATGGAGTCAATCGTAACAACTCGTCCATTTCCGTGGCGATGGTGTTCCGATTGAAACTGAGTGAGACAGTAGCATAGATCTTAGTTGCTGTGTGATGTTGTGTGTTGTGTGATATTGTGTGCTGAGTGATGCTGTGTGATGTTGTGTGCTGTGTGATGTTGTGTGCTGAGTGATGCTGTGTGATGTTGTGTTGTGTGATGTGTGATGTTGTGTGCTGTGTGATGTTGTGTGTTGTGTGATATTGTGTGTTGTGTGATGTTGTGTGTTGTGTGATGTTGTGTGCTGTGTGATGTTGTGTGATGTGTGATGTTGTGTGCTGTGTGATGTGTGTTGTGTGATGTTGTGTGATGTTGTGTGCTGAGTGATGCTGTGTGATGTTGTGTGTTGTGTGATATTGTGTGCTGTGTGATGTTGTGTGTTGTGTGATATTGTGTGCTGTGTGATGTTGTTGCTGTGTGATGTAATGTATGCTGTGTGCTGTATGGTGCTGTGTGCTATGTGATGTTATGTGTTGTGTGATGTTTTGTGCTGTTTGATGCTGTGTGATCACATACACTGTTTGTTTTTAGTTGACTGTCCGTGCAGTCCGTGCGGTAATTGCAATATAATCAAATGGTTTTGTGACATCTTTTTTTTTTCATTTGTTTGATTTTCCTGACAAGAATTTTGTTTTGAAATAGATCTGACCAACCCAACCAACGACATGTGAATGATGATGATTCCGATGGGGATCACTATGACTATATAACTGTTATTCATTATGATAGTCCCACCTCCCAAGACGAAGACCTCGCCAGCCCTACAGCACACACAACCACTGGTATCGTTTGTGGTAGAGGGAAAGAAAGATTCCCCTTCAGACATGGCATTCCTGCTCGACCTGAAGCTCATGATATGATGGACGTCAACAAGGAAAATCCTCTCTTCCAAAGTCAACACAGTACCGACAGTGGAAGTAGACTTTCCACTATGTCGTCTACGTATGTTAGTGTTACAGACGCGAGTGTCATAGAAAATCAGAGGAACTTTTCTGGTGATTCCAGTCTGTTTTGTAGCGACTCTAGCCAAGCTTCTTCGGGGTTTTCCTTCGCAAATGATGACTCCTCCGGTGAGAGCATTGAACAGCATCACCATGAGAGTGAAGTCGATCATGCCCATAATGGAAATCAAGAAGATTCGGACCTCGAGTTCGAGAATGATGATTCTGATTAAAAAAAAAACAGTACCCAGGTACATTGTAACTTGTAGTGCAGACGATCCGAGTTCGATTCCTGTATTGCACCACTATTATTGGTTATCTCCTACCTTTGTAGTCCATGCCTCGATATAACTGAAAACTTATTGAAAGCGACGTAAAACACCAATCAACCAATTAACTTACTGTTTTTCAGTTTTACCATTTTCATCTCTTTTGTCTGATATTCACAACCCCATATTTGTTAATCTCAAATTCGATGGTCATTCTGATGAATTTGGAAATAATATAGATAATACTTTAACAAATTCTGAATTGCCAAATAAATGGCGGGATGAGAGAGTTATAAATTAGTTGATAAAATTGACATTGTAAATGAACTGTTTATTATGACTGATGAAACACAATTATCCGATGTAAATAATGATTTGATAGACAATACTTTAAATAGATTATGTACATTACTTTTAGATTGTGCTAAAGATACATTTGGAGTTAAACAAGTGAGAAATAAAAAGCCATGTTGTAATAATTTTAAGAAACCGTGGTTTACTAAAGAATGTTTAAATGCAAGACATTGTTTTAGTAGAGCTAAAAGGTTATATCGAATATATAGAAATGACATGTTTAAAGAAAACCTATACGAGAAAGAAAGATTATACAAGAAAACTACAAAATGCTGTGAATAACCATAAATATAATACAGAAAAAAGATTGAATGGGTTGAGAAAATCATGTCCAAAATTTTAAACTCTGATAAATCAAAGAAAACTGTTGATAAAATTAGCATAGATTAACTTTTTTTTAACTTTTTCAAAGATCTGAATATGGAAAAAGATTCAGATATACCAGATTTTTTATTTTGTGAAAATGAATTACATGCATTGTCTTATGCTGAGGCAAATATTTTCATAAATTCACCCATCATTGGGGAAGAAATATTAAAATGTATAAAATCACTGAAGCGTAACAAATCAGCAGGCTGTGACCATATCTATATCGAATATATCAAATCAACAAGTGATTATATGTTACCTTTATATATTAAGTTATTCAATGCTATTTTTGAATCAGGAAACTTTCCTAGTACCTGGTTGTGTGGGGAGATAATCCCTATTTATAAAAACAAGGGAGATGAATCACTTCCTTCTAATTATAGACCAATAACTCTTTTATCATGCCTTGGTAAATTGTTTACATCTGTTATAAATGAAAGATTAAATATTTATGCTGATGAAGTTTGAAATTATACTAAATAATCAAGCTGGTTTTAGAAAGAATTTTTCAACACTTTATCATATTTTTTCTCTTTATACTTTGCAAAACTTATTTAAATGTACTAAAAGAAATTTATTTTGTGCATTTATAGACTTTGAAAAAGCTTTTGATAGTGTATGGCGAGTTGGTCTTTGGAATAAAATTTTAATGAACAACATTGATGGTAAATGTTTTAGAATAATTAATAATATGTATAATGGAATTAAGGGTAAAATTAGAATGAACAATTTTTATCAGAAGAATTTCCATGTCAACTAGGGGTTCGTCAAGGGGAAAACTTGTCACCCTTTCTATTTTCAATCTATTTAGATTATTTAGAACAGTTCTTGCTCACAGAGGGCGCTGAGGGACTTCCGGTTTGATAAGAAGACTTGAAGATGAATTAAAAATCTATATTAGATTATTACTTTTGCTTTATGCAGATGATACAATTATTTTATCTCAGTCAGCAGCAGACCTACAAAATAAAAAAAGATATTTTTTATGATTATTGTAATAAATGACATCTTAAGATTAATGTTGAGAAAATTAAAGTGATGGTATTTGGTAAAAGAAATATATCCTGTTACAAATTTGAATATGAAAACAAAGAGATTGAAATTGTTGAGGAATTCAAATATCTTGGTATTATTTTCAAAAGCAATGGTTCGTTTACATATAATATAAACTATCAATATGATAAAGCAACTAGAGCAGTGTTTGATGTGCTCAGAATGTAAAAGAAATAATTTGTCAATCAAATGTCAATTAGATCTTTTTGATAGAGTTATACAGCAAATTTTATTGTATGGCTGTGAGATCTGGGGATTTTCTAATATTTCACTAATAGAAAAATTACATATTAGATACTGTAAATATATACTTAATCTTAATCAAAATACTCCAAATTATTTTATATATGAAGAACTTGGAAGATATCCATTATCAATTAATGTAAAAACAAGAATGATAAAATTTTGGTCAAAAATCATTTTATCAGATAACAAAAAAGTTACAAAAATTCTTTACTCACTTACTTGTAAAGACAATGATAATTCATGGATTAGATTTATTAAATATATTTTTAACGAATGTGGTCTATCATATGTATGAGATACTCAGACTTTTGCCAGTAAAGATTGGTTAAGTACTTACGTATCACAAACCTTAAAAGATCAAAATTTTCAGAAATGGAATGAGCTCCTATCTAACTCATCAAAAGCAATAAATTACCTCATTTTTGAAGATGAACTGAAATTTGAATTTTACCTAAATCAACTACCAAAAAGCAAAAGAGAATTATTTTGTAGATTTAGAACATCAAATTTTAAACTATTAATCGAGACTGGTCTTTGGAACAACATTCCTAGAAACGATAGAATTTGTACCCTATGTGATAAAAGTGCATTAGCTGATGAATTTCATTATCTATTTATTTGTACAGATGATATAATTAAAAAATCTAGATAAGAAAACTTGGACAAATACATTATTATTAGTCCAGATAATTATAAATTTAAAAAGCTCTTTAATTGTAAAAACATAATTATACTTAAAAGGTTATGTAAATTTTTATCTGTCATCAAAGAGAGGGCTTGTCCTCCTAGTTAATTGTATGGAATGTATTGTATATATGCTGTCAAATTGTGTCTCTTCAATACACATGTTGTATTTATGAGAATAAATCATTTTGTTGTTGTTGTTGGTATTATTGTTCAATACTATTTAAAAAATGTGTATGTGTATTATATTATTGCATGTCATTGATCCATGATGTGGCAAAACGAACCGGTTTTTATGCACCCGGTCTTGTAGACAAAGAGGGCATATATCATTTGGGTTGTCTGTCTGTCTGTCATTCCGTCCTGCTTTCATTGAAAGAGATATAACATTGTAAAGGTAGGTGATAGGGTTTTCATGTTTCACAGGAAAGAGCTTTCTTTTTGTATAATAATATTTGACCTTCTGACCTTGACCTTGGAAATTTACCTATATTTAGGGAAAAAACTTTACGCTATAACTTTTGAATGCTAAGTGATGTGCATATCTTGTGACAATACCTTTCTATTGATACAAAACATTTTGACCTTGTGAGCTTGCCCTTAGAGTCTAACCTAGATTTTAAAAAATATAGTTCATGCTATAACTTTGTAATGACTTAATATTTCACATGCGTATTTCTTGTGACAATACCTTTCCCTCGGTATCATAATTTTTGACCTCTCGACCTTAACCGTGACCTTTGATCGACATTTCCAAAACTTCATCATTGGTTATAACTTTTAAATCGTTACAGTTAAGGTTTTCATATTGCACATGTGTATTCCTTGTGAGACGACCTTTCCGTCTGTACAATAATTTTTGAACTTAAAAATTTGACCGTGACGTTTGCCCTACAATTCAAAAGCTATAATATTGGTTATAATTTATGATTCGTAAGAGGTATGCCTTTCATATTCCACATGCATGTTCCTTTTGACAAGACCTTTTCGTCAGAAAAATAATTTTTGACCTCATGACCTTGACCGTGACCTTTGCCCACATTTCTAAAGTATTAACATTAGTTATAATATTTAATTGTAAGAGGTAGAGCTTTCTTATTGCACGTACGTATTCATTGTGCCAAGATCTTTCAGTTGAAACAATTTTTTTTCCTTGTGGTAGGGCTTCCATATTTCACATGTGTATTTCCATGAGGTGGGGTGTAATCAAGAAATAGAACATTGCAAAATTTGCCTTATTTGGACTTTGTTGCCGCCGGGGCCATTCGTGTTTCACAAATACATTTTGTTTAAAGATGATATTTGGTTTTCAGAGTTATTTCGCCTTTGATTAAGTATCTGACAGCATCACCATTGTGACGTCATACTGTTTCTTTGGATGGGCCATTTTCCCCTTCATTTCCCGTAACCTTAAATCGATTTTCAAGGAATAGATCACTTGCCGATCTTGATCAAGGCTGTCTTTTTGTCCGAGCTAATAACTCTTAGCGTTGATTTTCATAGTGACGTCATAATACGTGACATAAATTTATTGTGACGCCATAACAAAAAACAACGCCAAAAGGTATTAGCTCGGACAAAAAGACAACAATTATCAAGATCGGCAAATGGTATATTGGTTCACGTCATAGTTATACGTCAGATAACTACCTAGGATGTAAATGACTCTTTACTACTAAAAGACGCTATAAATCCCTGCATTGACAAACACATCTTGTCACTTGTTATACAAGATGTTAAACTGACTGATCGTCAAATGCGGACATCGCACCTTTTCGGACGCTTTTTCAATATGATGTCATAAATAAAAGGCCGGTCAAACATGAATATAAATGTGACAATAAAACTACGTAATGGGCGTGGTTAAAGTTGGATTTGGCGATCCCTTAATTACGTTTACGTACATGCATGATACTATTTCATTTTACTTATTACACAATATCTAATTACCCATTACACGATATCTTATTATGAACCCTTCCCCTTCGTCGAAGGAGGGGCATATTGTTTTGCTGCTCTCGGTTGGTCTGCCGGTCCATTTACAGTTTCCGCTCGTTATCTCTAGAACCAATAAAGATACTGAATTAAAAATGTGCATACAGATACATCTTCAGTATATCTAAGGCAAGATAAAATTTGGTTATGGTTCAATATTTTTTGTCAGATTTATTCCCCTTGGACTTAGGAAATTTCTTAAAATTAGCAGTTTCTGCACATTATCTCTGGAACCAATAAAGATATTGAATTTATATTTGATATACTAATATATCTAAAGGATACATGTATTTAGGTCAACTTAAAATTTGGTTATGGTTCAATAATTTTTGTGAGAATTACCCCCCTTGGACTTTGAAAATTTCTTGCAATTAGCAGTTCTCTTCATTTTCTCAGGAACAGCTAGATATATTGAATTGATATTTGATATACAGATACATCTTAAGGATATCTAGGTCAAGTTCATAAGTTCTAATTCAGATATGGTTCAATTATTTTTGTCAGAGTTATCCCCATTGGACTTTGAAAATTTCTTGAAATATGCAGTTTCTGTTCATTATATACAGGAATGGATAAATGGCACGTTGGTGTTGCTCTTGTTATATTATACTTTATGTTTTACCACAGTATCTTGTAATAAAATATGATTGTATGTCAAATGGTTTTTTTTTATTATTATTTAATAGACCGTTTTCCGATTAAAAGATAATGTAAGGGACCTAATATCGGAAAAGCCTCTTTTTGTTGGAATTTTCATTATGACATGAATGCTTAGATACAACAATCCATTTTTGTTAAAAATTCACTTTTCCACGATTCTTAAGGGTTATCCAACCCTAAGAAATGGAAAAATTTATGCCTAGTGAAAAATATGTGCTTTTTCAAAATTTATTTTTTTATTTGAGGAAGATATAAGACACAAATAAATTGGTGTAGTTAAAACATTACTTACCCATAGACTCTATCTGTTTTTTGGGTTTTTTTTTTTTTTTTTTTTTTTTTTTTAACAAGAAATCAAAATTATGGGGTCTTAAGGGTTCTCGATCCTTGGGTGACGTCATATATGTTCCGTCAGAAGGAGGGGTGGTTGAAATAAACATTTTTTGGTTTCGTACAAAATAGCATATATATTATAGTAGTAACAAGAAAAGGTGAAACTATAGGTCTTAAACATAATTTTGATTTATTATAACTTACCAAATCATATAAGTTGTCTGCATCAATTTTGTGTCAAAATAAGAGGGCAATGTTCTTTTATTTTGTTTATTATAAAATTTAGTATGGTTATATAAAAATATTTATGTTCAAAGAAACATCGGATGTTGTAGAAAGAGTGCAGTGTAAAATTATGAACTACACATAAAACTCATCTCTATAACAGCTATCCTCTCATTGTTTTTACAATGATTTGGGCACAAATTAAGGGGGTATGGTAATAAAATCTTACTTTGCACGAAATCTAACTTGGATACATATATATTACTTTTGTTTGTTAAGTACATATGGTATTGTGGAATGAAAATAAACCAAGAAAATGAGATTTGCACATATTTTTTTTACATTATCAGCACTCTAAATATTACATTTTGTTATAATTGTACGGGGGGATGGTTAGTTTTAGCAACCAGTGATACAAGACAGCCTTTTCCCTCATTACATATATAAGGGATTCTAAATTTGATATTAAACCATGAATGGAAGATATTATACTACAAATTATAAGAAGTGTTTATAATCCGCTGATGTACATATTATTGGTCGTGCAGTGCAAACTAGTAGATGATATGTTTGACTCAGAAATTACTATGATATGAATTAAGCATCTTATGCTATTTTGTACGAAGATAAATCAACAAAGTTTTAGTTCCCCCACCCTTCCTTCTGATGGAACATACATGACGCCACCCAAGGATCGAGAATCCTTAAAAGAACGCAACATTCAGACGATTTTCAGTTTTTCTATTTATGACGTCATATACTAATACGTTATTTGTCGAAGTTTTTTTGGACCTGCGATAAGGCCATCACAGTGAGAAACTGCGTTTTGTAGAAGGGTGAATAAATTCTTTTCCGGTTTATCATGACTTTATAACAATCAAATTATCGTAAATACTGTGTTATGAATGGAAATTTGATTGGTGTCTTTTTCCAATCATGTGCCATAATCAGATTTTGATAACCGTTTAGCTGAAATAATACATTGCTAAGACACCGTCCATTTGATATTCTATCGGAGGGGGGAAGGGGGATTTTTGGAAAAAAATTCTTGCCCTGATTTTGAAGAAAGAAAATAATCTTGCTCTGTCACGCAGTAAAAAAATAATCTGTCTCCAATAGACTAGCATAATCTAAAATCATACTTTGGAAAAAATTAGGTATTAAAACTTATACATAAAATTATACATAACACAACAGTTTATATTATTATGATCTTATTATATATTATTATGTTCTTCATCAGTTCAATCATGGACAAACCTACTACATGTATATTTGTTACTTGAATTTAATGGCAAGAATTATCAGCAGATAGTTGGGATTTGTATGGGTACTAACTGTGCACTTCTTATTGCAGGTTTGTTTCTATTTTGTTAAGTGGGGGTTTCATGTATTTTATTCAAAAATCTAAACGATTCGACTTTATTGAGATGTTGGATGATGCCTTTAATTACATGTAAATGTATCTTGACGACATCTTAGTTATTGATAATATTTATGATAAACATGACGATTTTAGATTTCCCGTTGGAAATTTCCCTTAGTTGGATAGTTGTAGTTGTTCCTAGACTAGACTCCCATCATACGGTGTTTATAAAATTCAGTTGCTTCGAATTGTCAGCGCCTGCACTACACAAATAACGTTGGAACTTTCAGCTCAGTGTTACAAGAATCATAAACTTACAAAAGCCTTCGGATATTGTTTTAGGTCTTATTCAGAACTTTTATCAAAATTCATAAACATTACTTTGTATTCACTGAAGTTCCCCATCCCAATTTTTACGGTGTTCTTGTGTACAAACTTAAGAGGGTCTAAGGTTCCAATAAGTTTATCTCGTCGGGTTCCAAAATAGTGAAAGGCGCCTTCGTGATCTACAATAGTATGACCCGGAGATTATCAAAAGGACAGTAATACTTGTATTAACCCTTTCTACACTCTTATATAAAGAATTTTACTTGAACCTGTACGCTGACTAAAAGGTGGGTGGGGACTACATGTATATGATGGGCTTTGTTGAAACCTTTTTCAAAGGACAAATGGTCCTGAACCTCATTCCCTCTTACTGTTGATTGAAACTCTTATAGATCAAGGGACTGAGCTTGCGTCCATATCGGCAGAGCACAGTTTACTCATGTAGATATCGATTTATATATATTTTTTTATATCTGGATCTCACTCAGCATTACTATACATGTTTAAATTTTTATGACCTCTCAACTTCAGAAAGTTGTTGATCCTTTGCTCTCTCATATGGATGATTATTCATAGATTTTTCAATGTGTGTTCTTTGTTTTACTGCTTTTGTCGAAAGTAAACCGGTTAACCTCTCCAATTAATTGAATACTGTTACTAGTATATCAATTGACCGTCCAAAGTCAATATCGCAACTGCCCCTTAATCGAAAGTTTTTGTGATGTGATTGTGACAAGTTGTGTCTGGATTTTTTTTCAAATTATTACTGTATCAACAGTGCATTTCCGTTGTGATTTCTGTCATACGAAAGTCAGATGCGGTTCATAAGGGGTGGACAGGGGGTAGTAGCAACCCCAGGAGAATTTTGCAGTGTATTCATATCTTTATTTGCTTAATGTATTTGGATAAGGCTCAGTGAGACAAATTGAAAACAGTTTTTCTTTTGCTGATATCTCTATTCTATGTTATGGCAGTGTGAAGATGCCAAATTTTGACATTTTCATAGAATTTTTTCTTTATATAATTCATGATTGATTTCGCTACTAAGACGGAACCGACATTTCTCACATTTTTAGAATTTTTTTCATTTCTCTGTCAGTTTTTTTTACCCAGGGTAGCCCTCTTTCCTTCACATCCCTACCCCTTTTTCTCCTTCATCACCCTCCTGCTTCTAATCTCACCCTCATTTCAGTATATGGCATCATTGTGATGAACTAAAAGCATATAACAGCTGAGATCGGTTTGAGCAGAATTTTGTCAAAAATATTAACAGTGTTCATTATCAAATTTGTATTGTCATACAACAATGTTTTATTGGTAATTTTTTTTCTTGCTCTGGCTCTTCTGAAAAAATTCCCTTATCCCAAGGTTGAGGTGAAAAAAATAATCTGGCCGGGTTGAAAAAACCCAGCCCCCCCCCGCCCCGATTATCGAACAGACGGCGCCTATTACTGAAAAATGTTTGTGTATCTCGTAAATTAGCTCGTCTATAGAGAATATCTCATCCATGCTCTTCATACGTGTAAAAGTAATTTTGAAAATAGCACATATACTACACTATGTTGTCCAGGTTTTCCTTCTACAAATAAAGCCGGCGTGGCCTAGTGGTATCGCGCTGGACTCCTGATCGGGAGGCCGGGGTTCGAGTCCCGCTCTGGTCATGCCGGTGCCCTGTCTTTCGGATGAGACCGAGTCCCCGTGTCGTGGTATGCATGGCACGTTAAAGATCCCTCACTGCTTCGGGTTGGTCCGTTGCAGAGGTCAAAATTTGTATGCCCCGCATCAGGCAGATGCCTTCACCATATACGTGAAATATTCGTGGTGTGACGTTAAACAAATATCAATCAATCAATCAATCAACCCACCCTTCTACAAAGACATGGAAATATATATTTCATAGATACTTTTGCAAACTAAGTCATTTATTTATAATTTAAAAAAGGAAGAACCCTATGTAGAGGAGATGAGTTGTACAGGGAAACTATGATTGTTGTTTTGGCAACAGACCCAGCCGAAGCAGTGAGGTATGAATCCAGTCGATGCAGTGAGGGACGGACACATCCGAAACAGTGAGGAACAGAGCCACCAGAAACAGTTAGGGATGAACCCATTCGAGGCAGTGAGGGACAGAGCCATCCGAAGAAGTGAGGGACGGACACATCCGAAACAGTGAGGAACAGAGCCACCCGAAACAGTGAGGAACGGACCCATCCGAAACAGTGAGGGACGGACCCATCCGAAGCAGTGAGGGACAGACCCATCCGTAACAGTGAGGGACGGACCCACCCGAAGCAGTGAGGGACGGACCTATCCGAAACAGTGAGGGATGAACTCACCCGAAGCAGTGAGGGACGGACCCACCCGAAGCAGTGAGGGACGGACCTATCCGAAACAGTAAGGGATGAACTCACCCGAAGCAGTGAGGGACGAACCTACCCGAAGCAGTGAGGGACAGACCCATCAGAAGAAGTGATGGATTTTTTATGAATAAAGTTAATCGTGACACGGAATCTCGGTTTTTACTGTCTCACCCAAAAGACAGGACACAGAATTAAGAAGTCTGGGTATTTATATACGACTACAGTGAGCATTAGTTATTGTTTGGGTTATCGTTCGTAGCACGTCGTTCATAATGTAAACCTTGATTCGCAAAAAGGTATGAAAATTCTCTAGATTTATACATGAAATTAATTACTTTATCTCTACATTTTTCCATTAAGACTCACTATAAATAAATGAAGAATGAACGTAGCATGCAATAATTACACGTATATGTAGATCTACACTCAATTTTGATATTATTTCCGAAGAAGTTGTCTTATGTTTCAATGTAAATTTTCTGAGAGGTTGTGTCTACGGAAACGTTTTTGGTGCCTGGTGTGGTTGTGTTGTAAGAAGTTATCATGGCAAAAATAAATTGAATAGCCGAGATTAATAAACTTTATGACGTAATGAAGTCGGAAAGTCGCCGTAAACTGTCTTTAAACGAGTTCTTTTTGGGTAACTTGTCATCAATAAAACAGTTGATTTTCTTCAAGTCAAGATAACTTTATACGATTTCCCTCATTTGAAGTTTAAAACAAATCGTCGTAATAAAGTCGCATTTCCATTAAAATCAAGAATTATTGACATCATTTTTGTTGATATGTTGGAATAAACATGCTACTAATGAGAATTTTATATCGAGTTATTGTTTTAAAAATACCAATTCGAGATTTCGTAAGTCAATTTCGCTTCGAAATCGAGTTATTAAACTCGCATTTGTATGTAAAATCTCGAAATATTGACTTTGTTGAAGTCGACATGATGCGATAAAATAACACCTATCAATATACTATCGTCGTAATAAAGTCGCATTTCCATGAAAATCAAGAATTATTGACAACATTTTTGTTGATATGTCGCAATAAACATGCAACTAACGATAATATTATGTCAAGTTATTGATCTAAAAATACCAGTTCGATATTTCGTAAGTCAATTTTTTACTAAAACCTTTTGGTACCTGGTGTTGTTGTTGTAAGTAGAGGTGGTGCACCATGACCTACTTTATAGTTAAAAGTATGTTAAACAGTTTTCCGGACTTTCTCTCATTATCCATACCAGTATTGCTTTGAAAGTTAATCACCACTTTCCTTTTACAGAGGTGCACATTCAATTAACATGGCATCTGGATTTGGTGGATCTTCTATAGGGCTTAAAGTTTGTCCAACGATTTTTTCTGTTATGAACACAGATATTGTGTGTGAATTAATTTGGTAAGAATCATTACCCTATGTAGACATTGCTCTTATTTGGTTATACTGACATTGTTACAACCAATGTGATTCAAGCCGTATCTTTATTCCGCTTCTCTATCTGTCCCATTGCAGATAAAGATAAAGGGGTCATGTTCTGGTGAATCAGCTATAAATTACTAGGAATGAAATTAACATCCCCAGCATGGACCTACAAGGTAGTTTTTGAACAGTGTTTGTTGTTTTTAGCGAGGGGACATTAAATCTCATTCGTCCGTCTGCCTGTCTGTCTGTCACAAAAACTTTAACCTTGGTCATAACTTTTTAACCGTAAGACGTAGGGCCTTCATATTTGGCATGTGTGTCTGTAGACATGCACAACCATGACAATATATCACAGATCACAGCACCCTTGCTGATAGGGGGCCACAATTCTCTGAATTTGCTTGTTACATACAGTATTACTTGCACGTGCCAAATCGCGTCATTGGCTATGGGAAATAACGATTTCGGTGACTAAAAACGTCATCAGAGTTCACCAGAACATGACTTCTTACGGGCCTTCGCCAGATCTTTATCCGCAGTGGGACAAATAGAGAAGCGGAATAAAGATATGGTTTTAATCAGATTGTGTTACAACACGTGCCAAATAACTTTCCGTTTATTACTAGAGGCTTGAGTATGATAATATGCCTACCAAACTCATAAAAGGTTCTAACAAGAAACAATTTGGTGCAAGCACCAAAGTGTGGGCCGGAATGGGATGTTTGATAAAACTGCAAAGAATTTTAAAAACAGAATAACGTTTTAAAATTTGTATTGTACAGCCACGTGACTGATAATTAGCAGACATATAAAGACCATGATGATCGACCACAGACATATAAATCTCCAGTATCACTTCCTTTTCAGCTAATAGTTTATATTTGGGCTCATTTAGCCCATTCAGTACATAAGGCATGGCAATAGCGAGTTTATCAGACGTACGGATTAGCCTGCATTTAGTATGGAAATGTACTTTTAAAATTACTTGCCATATCATCTTTTATATGTTTTAAGTTGGTGGATTCAGTGGATGAGATGACCGACATCGGTGACCTGTCTTTCAAATTGGACAGTAGAAACAGAGGTCCCGTGTCACGGTAGGCGTGGCACGTAAAAGATTCCCCACTCCTTCGGGAGGGTCCGTTACAGAGGTATAAATTTCTATGCAATGCATCAGGTAGATACCGTCACCATGTACGTGAAATAATCGTGGAATGACGTGAAACAATAATTAATTAATCAACCCACTATTTATTTTTAACAACAAAACAACCAATCTATAAGCAACTGGAGGTTTACTGAGGTAACCAACCGTTCACTGGTTAACTTTTGGTAGTAGTGTGGCCGTGCTGGTTGGTAATCTTTTTATTCTCAAGTTTCAATGTATAAACACAATTAAAGTTTATCGTCTTGCCAGAAGAAACAATTGTAATTGGTCCTTCTTAGCGTAGCATTCTGTATTCTGAAAGTTTTAGTAGGACTTACATCACACTATTATTCAGTCGTAATATAACAACTCGACCATTTCCGTACGCAAAAAAAAAAGATATTTTTTTTTTGTAGAAAATAGCGATGATTTTCCGATTGGCTATTAACCAAAAGTCACTTAGGCAACCGAATAATAATTTGGTTATGAAGAAAGCGCGTCAGATATTAAAAAATTGTAAGGTAACACCCATCCCCAGAAAATATTCCAACAAATTTAATACTTATCTGCTGTAGCGTACTACATTTACATGTATCTATCAAACTGGGTCAGAGAGGTGACACATGCTCTCTCCGCAGTGAATAAAATCCTAAATTTTTCATTGGTGTAAAATCCTGGGGGTGTGGTCTTACTGTACCGCAGAAACGCATGCGACTTTCCCAAACTTATATCAAAGGATGAGCCGGCTAGTGCCGGCCCACAATCACCTTGAGAGGTAGGTAGAGTAAGGTCTAGTAAGGTTATAGTCGCCTAGAGTGGTAGGTACAGTAGGGTCTAGTAAGGTTATAATCGCTTAGAGAGGTAGGTACAGTAGGGGTCTAGTGACGTTATAATCGCCGAAGGAGGAAGGTACGGTAGGGTCTAGTAAGGCTATAATCCCCTAGAGGGGTAGGTACAGTAGGGTCTAGTAAAGTTCTTATCGCCTAGCGAGGTATGTAGAGTAGGGTCTAGTGAGGTTATAATCGCTTAGAGAGATAAGTACAGTAGGAGTCTAGTAAGGTTATATTCGCTTAGAGAAGTAGGTACTGTAGGGTCTAGTAAGTTTATACTCGCTTAGAGAATTAGGTAAAATAGGAGTCTAGTAAGGTTATAATCGCTGAGAGAGGTAGGTACAGTAGGGTCTAGTAAGGTTATAATCGCGTAGAGAGGTAGGGTCTAGTAAGGTACTAATCGCTTAGAGTGATAGGTACAGTAGGAGTCTAATAAGGTTATAATCGCCAAGCAAGGTAGATTCAGTAGAAGTCTAGTCAGGTCATAATCGCCTAGATAGGTAGGTATAGTAGGTTCTAGTAAGGTTATCATCGCCTAGAGATGTAGGTACAGTAGGTCTAGTAAGGTTCTAATCACCTAGAGAGGTAGGTACAATAGGGTCTAGTAGGTAATAATCACTTAGAGAGATAGGTTCAGTAGGAGTCTAGTAAAGTTATAATCGCCTAGAGAGGTAGGTACAGTAGGGTCTAGAAAGGTTATAATCGTTTAGAGAGGTAGGTACAATAGGAGTCTAGTAAGGTTATAATCGCCTAGAGAGGTAGGTACAGTAGGGCCTAGTAAGGTTATAATCGCCAAGAGTCTAGTAAATTTCTCATCGCCTAGAGAGATATGTACAGTAGGAGTCTAGTAAGGTTATAATCGCCTAGCGAGGTAAATTCAGGAAGAGTCTAGTAAGGTTATAATCGCCTAGAGAGGTAGGTACAGTAGGGTCTAGAAAGGTTATAATCGTTTAGAGAGGTAGGTACAATAGGAGTCTAGTAAGGTTATAATCGCCTAGAGAGGTAGGTACAGTAGGGTCTAGTGACGTTATAATCGCTTAGAGAGATTGGTACAGTAGGGTCTAGTAAGGTCATAATCGCTTAGAAAGGTAGGTAGAGTAGGGTCTAGTGAAGTTATAATCTACTAGAGAGGTAGGTACAGTAGGGTCTAGTATATATAATCGCTTAAAGGTAGGTACAGTAGGAGTCAAGTAAGGCTATAATTGCTTAGAGAGGTAGGTACAGTAGGGTCTAGTAAGGTTATAATCGCTTAGAGAGGTAGGCACAGTAGGAGTCTAGGAAAATTATAATCGCTTAGAGAGGTAGGTATAGTAGGGGTCTAGTGACGTTATAATCGCCTAGAGAGGAAGGTACAGTAGAGTCCAGTAAAGTTCTAATCGCCTAGAGAGATCGGTACAGTAGGAGTCTAGTAATGTTGTAATTGCCTAGCGGGGTAGGTACAGTAGGGTGTAGTAAGGTTATAAACGCCTTAAGAGGTAGGTACAGTAGGGTCTTACAGGGTTATAATCGCCTAGAGAGGTGGGTACTGTAGGGGTCTAGTGACGTTATTATCTCCTAGAGAAGTAAGTACAGTAGGGTCTAGCAAGGTTATAATCGCCTAGAGAGGTAGGTACAGTAGGGTCTAGTAAGGTTCTAACCACCTAGAGAGGTAGGCACAGTAGGAGTCTAGTAAGGTTATAATCGCCTAGAGAAATAGGTACAGTAGGGTCTAGGAAGGTTCAAATCACCTAGAGAGGTAGGCACAGTAGGAGTCTAGTAAGGTTATAATCGCCTAGAGAGGTAGGTACAGTAGGAATCTAGTAAGGTTCTAATCACCTAGAGAGGTAGGTACAGTAGGAGTCTAGTAAGGTTCTAATTACCTAAAGAGGTAGGCACAGTAGGAGTCTAGTAAGGTTATAATCGCCTAGAGAGGTAGGTACAGTAGGGTCTAGTAAGGTTCTAATTGCCTAGAGAGGTAGGCACAGTAGGAGTCTAGTAAGGTTATAATCGCCTAGAGAGGTAGGTACAGTAGGGTCTAGTAAGGTTCTAATCACCTAGAGAGGTAGGCACAGTAGGAGTCTAGTATGGTTATAATCGTCTAGAGAGGTAGGTACAGCAGGGTCTAGTAAGGTTCTAATCACCTAGAAAGGTAGGCACAGTAGGAGTCTAGTAATTTATAATCGCCTAGAGAGGTAGGCACAGTAGGAGTCTAGTAAGGTTATAATCGCCTAGAGAGGTAGGTACAATAGGAGTCTAGTAAGGTTCTGATCACCTAAAGAGGTAGGCACAGTAGGAGTCTAGTAAGGTTATAATCGCCTAGAGAGGTAGGTACAGTAGGAGTCTAGTAAGGTTCTAATCACCTAGAGAGGTAGGTACAGTAGGAGTCTAGTAAGGTTCTAATCACCTAGAGAGGTAGGCACAGTAGGAGTCTAGTAAGGTTATAATCGCCTAGAGAGGTGATTTTTGAAGTTAATGTTTTCTGGAAAAGCTTGAAATAAAGCAACATGAACATGATTTATTGCATTCCCTTTGGAATATTTTGAATGATTATTTATTGTATGCTCGTCGGAAAATGGACTTAAACGATAATAAGGAACTTTTACATGCAGTGAGAGGATCCCTAGGTATTCTTCACATGTGGAGTTCTTGAAGAAATGTTTAAAAAAGAAGTGATACCAACAGGATATCGGATAAAGTGGCGACTAACAACAGACTTTTACAGTGATATTAATAATAGATGTGAGAAAATCAAAACGGATGCGTACATGTATCTGAAATTGATGGAAATAACAATGGAATCTTGCCAAAGGAAATTAGATGAACTGGAAAATGATAGTGTCATGTTCTTATTTTTGAATTTACTTGAGGGTGGTAAATACAACAATCAGAACATGACAAATTCAAAAATTAGAACATGACAATAGAGTAAATAAACAAACAAATAACTTACATTATATATGTGCTCTTAAGAAAAATTAAAACAAAACGTTTCAAGATCTCAAATGGAAGAAAAAAGGGGGAATGACAACAACGGATACAAACTTCAAAGTAATAAAAGTTTGGGGCGGTGGAAATCGTTTCTACAGATGTATCTCAAAATGGGTACACAGTGACCATGCTGAGTGGGAAAGACGTATGCGACTTTGTGGATATTTTGCAGACAAAAAAGTGGTAATCTTCCGAGGATGCAAATTCTGAAGATTGGGAAGACGGAATAGCGTTTGTTAATCATAAGAAGGAAAGTAATTTTACCCCGAAGCCAGGGAAAGACAAATGACTAGATACATATACATTGTACTGAAGTCGTAAAGAAGGATATCATTGAGGGTATAAAGAAAACATATATCATGATCACAAACAAAGAGGAACAGGCACTGACATCAATTCTAATGGACGACAGTATAGTGATAAGACCAGCGGAAAAAGGTTAGGGGATTGTTATACTAACGAATGTATAGCAGGACTCGAAAAAGACGTAAACATCGGAAAGTCATATGCACAAACGAACGACACTAGACATCAAGAGGTCGAGAAATTAATGATAAAAACAGTTAACAAGATACACAAGGACGGTCATTAATACCGATATGAAAAAGTATCTGATTTTAAAACACAACTTAAGGAGTACGTCACACAGTTCCCCAGCTATTTAAGGGATACTACAAACGTTTTATGCAAATAAGAGGAAATCAGAGAAGGACTACTAGAACATGCAATTATTTTCTGTTTTGATGTTGAAAAATTATACCCTGCAATCCCCAGAAAGAAAGGAATTAAAGCATGCGCCTTAGAGCAAAGAAAAAATAAGATGATCGAGTCAGAAGCTATATTATGAATGATAGAAACTAGACACTAATATATTTACATCCAGTGATAAGCAATATATCCAGAAAGATGAAGTAGCGATCGGTTCGAAACTAGGAAGAAATCACTTATGTACCTGTATGAGAAAATGGGACGAAGAGCTGACAAAATTTCCACAACAGCCCATGGTGTATTATAGATATAGAGATGATGGGTTTGGAATATGGCTACATGAAGAAGAGTTGCTCAAACTGATTCACCATTTTGCTAACAACATCCACATAGCATTAAAGCAGAACTAAGTTATACAGCAAGAGGTCAGAATTACTTGATACTATGGTTATACTTGAAAACGGGCAAATAGTCACAGACCTATACACTAAGCTGACAGAGATAAACCTATATATGTCAATACTAAATCCAATCACCCTTTGAACGTGAAGAAGTCCTTGTCCTATGGACTAGGAATCCGCCTTAAATGATTTTGTTGTCGAGAATCTGATTATCTCAAGCGGAGAGAGGAGCTTGTCGTACATTCGGAAACGGGGATACACCTCAACGTTCATAGAAACGCATCTGACAAAAGTGGATTTAATGAAACGCGCGGATCTTCTTGAATACAGAACAAAGAAAAACAAGCAAAACAGAGTCCCACTAGTAGTTACGTATGCGAGACAATTACCAAACAGACAAAAAATAAGCCAGGACCATATGGAAATCTTACACAATTCGACGTGTATAAAACGTATTTTGGAAGAACCCCCGCTAACTGCTTATAGAAGAGAAAACATCAATGACATATTAGTGCACGAAGAACACAACACAGTTTTCAAAAATAAAACTGAAAACAACTGTTTTAAACAACCCTGCCCGATATGTCACCGTATTACCTGTGAGATTCCCACGGCCACCAAATTACACAGACAGAAGAAACAACTACGAAACTACAAATGTATACGGATTACATTGTAAGTTGTTCATCATGCGAAAAAAAATGTGTATGTAGGGGAAACAGAGAGGACTGCAGGAGAAAGGATCAAGCAACACATCGCAGATATTAAACATAAGAGAGACAAAGCAGTCGCAATTCATTTTAATTCTGAAAAACATTGTATCTAAGATTTAAAGATAATAATTTTAGAAAGATGCAGCACAAATTCCAAATACTATAGAAAAACGCGAAAAGACCTTTGAAATAAACAACATAACACAATCACACCGTATAGTGCTAATAAACAAAGCTTAGGTATCCTTTGGCCGGATTATGCAGTAGAACGCAACGCCATGCAAGACGTCAGCCTCACAACGACAACAGCATACAGCAGCAGTACAGAGGAACATTAGGGCGACGTCATATTGTTGTCGCCATGACGTGATCAGCACGTATCAGTGCAACTACAGAGAGATAAGTACAATCATTCTTTATAGAATGAGCTTTGGCGTCTGTTATCATCCGTTACGCGGCGCTTGTGTATTATGTGTTAGAAACGACATTGAACGTTAGCAAACTTATGACGTCATAAAAACGCTTCCTTGTTCTTTATGTCATTTTTAGGGAATACGTATTATTTCCTCCCTTAACATTAGGACCGCAGTTAATGGCGGCGAAGTCCATTTACATAGAACCAAGATGTGAGATATCGGGTACAAGCTACGCAAACAACATAATATCCATAGGCGGATCTAGAAATTTTTGAAAAGGGGGTTGCAGTCTTCCATGACTAATGCTTTGCACTATTCGGTCTGGAAAGTGGGGGAGTTCATGTTTTCTTGAAAAAGGCCATCGGCCGAAACCTTGATTCAGAGCAACACGAAAAGGACTTATTGCATTTCCTTTGGAATATTTTGACTGATAAATTATTCCTGTTATAAAAATTGCACCCACATTTATTCTCAAATCAATGAAGCTCCATTTTTCTATTAATTTCCTTTTGTATGCGATAAAATCAGTGAAGGCCATTAAATATTACGGCATTTAAATTAGAAATTAGTGAAGTGCATACTCAAATTCACAATGCATTACGTAATGTTTCATGTTCAAATGTTTCGGATATTTATGGGATAAATGTGCTGTTTTTTATTGTTTTCGAGAGGCATACCGTGGTTACAGACCCTTTCGCTGTTACTGCGGGACTAACATTTTGGTAGGCAAATGATAACGTTTCCCATAAAAATGTTGACGTCATAACAAAAAATTGATTGTTTCTGACGTCATATTGCGAGAATAGGGCAGCCTTCATGATGTGAATAATTACAGGGGGATAACTCTAGTGAGTAATTTGTCGAAAATATTTACATCAGTGTTAAATAATAGATTACTAGACTGGTCAGATAAATATAATGTAATATCAGACGCACAATTGGGTTTCAAACCAGGGTTTGGCACTACAGATGCTATATTTGCACTTCATGGGCTTATATCTAATTACCTTAATAGGGGGTAAAAGTTATATTGCTGCTTTGTGGATTATAGGAAGGCGTTTGACAAAATTAATAGAAACAAATTGTTTTATAAGCTAGCTAGAAGTGGTGTTACTGGAAAGCTCTTAAATATTATTAAGCAAATTTATTTTGACCTTAAATCTTGTGTTAAGCATAATTCAGAACTCTCAGAATTTTTTTCTTCATCAGTCGGCTTGATGCAGGGGGAGGCATTGTGTCCCTTTCTCTTTTCCTTGTATATAAATGATTTTGAAACTGAACTTATTGTTAGTAACTGTGAATCTGTCAATTTAAGACAGTTGTCGTTATTTCTTCTACTTCATGCAGATGACACTGTTATATTGTCCGATTCAAGAACTGGTCTTCAAAACTTGTTAGATCGATTATATACCTACAGCACACAATGGGACATTGAAGTTAATATCGAAAAAACAAAGATAGTTGTGTTTAGAAAAAGTTCCAGATTGAGTAAGAATGATAAATGGTTTTAGAATAATAACCCTGTAGAAGTTGTTAGTTCTTTCTCTTATTTGGGTATCTGTTTGAATTTTAATGGCATTTTCACAAAAACACAAAAACTTAATTGCCCAGCAGGGTAATAAATGTATGTTTAGAATTTTGAAGTTATGTAACGACAACTATCTTAATATTGAAACAAAACTTCATGTGTTTGATACATATGTTGCCAGTGTTCTTAACTATGGTGCAGAAGTTTGGGGATTTCACCCAGCCAATGACGTAGAAAAAATTCATACACGTTTTTGTAAAATGTTGTTAAAAGTGAATAATTGTACTCCAAATTTTATGGTGTATACAGAACTTGGTCGTTTACCTTTACTTATTATTAGAAAATTGCGTATTTTAAAGTACTGGGTGAAAGTGTTGAATACTGATAATTGTATTTTAAGAGGAATTTATTATGAAATGTTAGCAAACCCCCAACAAAACTCCTGGGCATCCATGGTCAAAAATATCTTGGATTTGGTTATATATGGAATTTGCATTATGTAAGTAACCCCCAAAAATTATATCTAGAGGTTAAACAGCGCCCTACCGATCATTTCATTCAAGAACGAAATATATTTTTTGAAAATTCGTCAAAGTGTTTCTTGTATAAACACATAACCAATTCGTTTTGTTTGCAGTATTACCTTCGTAAAAATATTCCCGAAAATATTGTTCATTTCTTATCAAAATATAGGTTATTTTCTCATCGTCTGGCTGTGGAACAGGGCCGCTACAATAGAATAGAACGAGCGCGTCGTACTTGTCAGTTTTGCCCCCAAAATACTCTTGAAGATGAATTTCATTTTGTCCTTGTCTGCCCCCAATATGCCCAGCTACGCAGAACTTATATAAAGAAATATTACTGGACTAGACCTTCTGTCTTTAAACTTGTTCAGTTGTTCAGTTTGAACAATAGAAAACAGTTGCGCAACCTAGCAATTTTCTTGCGCAAGGCAACTGCACAGAGAAATATGTAATATTGCGAGTTACGTCCCTTATATACAATTACACGCCCATTTCGAAGTATGATCATAAACTATTCCCACGCCTGTTCACCCCGAATGTTAGGACTTTATATAAAGTTTCCAGTGACTATCACAGCCACTTGGGTCTTGATGGGTTAGTTTGTGTGTCGATGCCGTCTAATATTACGCGCATTGTTGGACGGGGTCGGCGCATGGATTGACACACGAAGACCCAGGAGCCTGTGATCAACATGTTTAATTAACAAATTTCGTATATGCATTTAATATGTATTCATGTTTTCAGTGAATCACCACACATGTTCATCATATTATATCTCTCAAATCGCTCAATGTGTGATATTTTTGTCTAAAACACCTCTGTTGATTATGTATTGTGATTACTTTTGAATATATATAATTTATAACATTGTCATATCATGTTATATGCATATAAACCAGATGGTTTTTGCCAATAAACTATACTATACTACTATAGTTATCATTTTGCCAACCAAAATGTTAATCCCGCAGTAACGTCGAAAGGGTCTACATCGTTGGAAACAGTTTTCCTGGCAACGCTTGCGGGGCCAGGAAAACGGTGGTTTCCAACAGTATACTTGTCGGAAACAATCAAACACAGTACGTTTACCCCATTCTAATTTTAGTAACACAAACATCGGTTGTGTTTCTCTTTGAAATTGCCCCCAAATTCCTCGTTGCTACGGTACGGATAGCACCATGTTTAAAATTCTTCCGAGAAACAATTTGATATTTATTACACTGACATAAGAAGTTTCTTCATTTTCATATTCTTAAAATTTTATGATTAAATTATAAGTCATTAATTGATTCACACATGAACGACTTGACATCGCATTGTAAACGACTCAACATTCAGTTTGGGCGCGGCGAGATGAAATAAAATTTTATGCACAGTTGGTATTTATATAAACTACAAGATCCTTTTCTGAAGTCTGAAGAATGGTTGCTTTGGAAGATGGTTTGCACCAGGGGGTTCCTTCCCGTCTCAATCGGGACTTCTTGTTTCGTTTCAGATCTGTTCGGCATTCAGGCCTTTCGCTATGAAAATGCACAGTAGACATTTTCACAAATAATCACACGTAATTTCTTCTACGTACATAGAAAATGAATCCTTAAGTCATTAAGGAATCTGTACGTTAAAACGTATGGAAAAACTTACGAATCTTTGTCAAAATGCCTACTGTAAATTTAACGTGCCCGATTTTCCTGGGAAAAAAATCCAAAATGAATGATGCAAAGAAAACTCGGAACTCCTATTTCTCTATGTGTAATCGTCAAGCGGAATAACTCTGGAAAATAAAATCGTGCTGCAGCATGTCGCAAGTTGTTTTCTTCCGGGCATGTTAAATTTGATGTCGGTTCAGGATAAAGAATGTCTGGAAATGTATGTAGATAAGTTTTTAAACCGGTGTAGAGGTTATATGATCAGGTAATCATGTATTTAGAATGTGTTAACCATAAAACCACTACGATAAGAGTCAGAATTGTCAAATTGAAAATGTAAACAAACCGTCCGGCCTTGGAACCTTCTGACCTTCCCCTTTTTTACCATATCAATAAACTTGGTGACGTAGGGCGGCAGTGATATGTAGATACATCCTTTTTTACTTTCACATGTAGACATGGTACCAACAAGATTCAACAAAAGTGCATTCCTTTGGGGCACAAAATGAAACTGGAGGCGGTTATGGTTACACACTAGCGGCAAAAAAGAAACTGTGTAGTTTAGTAATTTCATCTACAGATTCATATAAAAAATATTGTGTTGCATTATGTACACCATTATTTAATATAATGCATGTCTTTCAATTCAAACCTCAATTATGGATTATATTCGTTATAGTTGATACGAGCAGCCACTGAAAGTAAGGGGGGTGCAAAAAGTATCACAAGGTTAATATCTTATATGGCCGCCATTTGCACCAATGCATTTTCATACCTACGACGCATTGAAAGTCAGAATGGATCACGTTATGCAGAAATGCCTGTGGAATGTTCCGCCATATGGGCAATAAAGAACGACGCAAAGCGTCCAACGAAGCAGGGGGTGTTGGGTCTTAAATTTGGCCCTTGACGTACACATCGTTCCATTTCGTCCCAAATATTTTCTATAGGCGATAAATTCCGAGAAATTGCAGGTCAGGGTAGCACATTCACGTTTTGCTGCAGTAGATAGCCACTAACAATGCATGCGATGTGCGTTGTCCTGCTGCAGAATTGCAGAATAACGTTACGCTGATTGTTGCGAATGAATGGAATGACGTGCTGACGTACAATCTCGTCTCGGTAGCGTTTGCCGGATAAACTACCCTCCACTATCACCAAAGGGGTTCTTTCATGTGTTGTACTTCCACTACAGACCATAACGCAACGAATGTTGGCCTCTCGTAACCTGTTCCTTGCGGTACAAGGACTTGTCCGTCAATGTCCAAAAATGCTTCTAGTGGTCAAAGAAGCCGATTAGAATTGATTACGCAAATGTGACGTCCGTATATACGTATCTTGATAACGTGACGTCACACGCGGGCGTCCTGGTCCAGGGTGGTTCCGAAAGGTGCCACTTTACTTATATCGTCTCCCTAATACATTTACAGTGTTGAAGTTAACTCCAAACTGCCTTGTCACTTCGCCTCGACACATTCCAGTTTCCAGCATCTCAAACGATTTTTTTTTTCAATCATGCGAGGCATCCCTCAATCAAATTTTTTCTACAAAAACCAATATTTTTCTGTTTCAAATATATTGAACATTTTCATTAAATGCAAGAAATTCTAATCGATTACTAATTACGTGTCGCTTAGACTCGAAACTTGCATGCTGTGGCCATCAAGGCGAATCGAAAGCGATATTTAACAAATTGAGTACGCAAACACGCATTTAGTATAATAAACTATGCCAGTAAGACAAAAGAGCGATCAAAGAATGCTGAAGTTTTTATCTAACTTTTAAGTATACAAAGTTTCTTCTTTCTGCCATTATATATGTATGTACAGGGATAGGGGATACACAACACAAGAGGCTTAAATGAGCCTATATACTAGTAGCTCAACTGAGCACTTTCAGCATACATGTAACTCGTTCTTTTAATATGTTGAAATTGAAAAAAAAAATAATGATAATAAACAACAAAAAAATAATAATAATAACGGAAGGACCGATAGTCCTGAGGATCGGAACTGTATGTACATATGCGATGTTAATGTATTACTGCACTGGATTATACCTGGCATCAAACGGTGGAATATTTATATTGATTGATTAATTGATTATTGTGTTACGTCACTCCAAGACTATTTCATGCATATGAGGACGGCATCCGTTTGATGTATTGCATAGAAAATTATACCTTTGCAACGAACCTACCCGAATAAAATTTTACGTACCGCTCCTACCATGACACAAGACCTCGGGTTTCACTGCCTAATTGAAAGACAGAAAATCGTTGTTCCCATGGCGAAAGTCGAACACAGGACCCCACAGTCATAAGCAGAGCACTTCTTTCATTGAGCTAGACGGGTTCTTCACATTTTTACAGCCATAATACAATAAATAAGAAAATACAGATTGGGAAAGTGTCGGAAAGTTATATATTTAAACTCCCATCCTAATATTCTTCTGTAGTTGTACAAATTACTAAACTGCTAAGAGTGCAGGATGGTAATGAATTTAGTAACTAACTTTTACGGGTTTTTTTTTTTGGGGGGGGGGGAGATTCTACTCCTTGATATCATTAGTTCATATATTTAATTTCTAAGCATTAATTTTCGCACAATACTGTATAAAATCCTGAGTATTTTTTTTCAATAGTTAGGAAATTGAAGAGGCCAAAGGAAGCACAACACCTCAAATCCATATAACCGTTTTACAACATTTAACGAAAAAGTGGCGGATGGGTCTGGAAAAGGTGTAGAATTTATTCAGAGAAATGGAGAGTTAGGTCAAGACAACACAACATCGACTAATCATAAATATAGGTATCAAACTGATACTGAATTATCATAATTTCTGAATCAAAGCCTTTTGATGCTTTAATAATTAATTAGATTTAACACATGACAATGGATATTGAAGAAAGTTAGAAATTAAGGAATTAAAGAGGGAGTGGGGTTGTTATTGTTGTGAGATCCCTTTTCGCTATCACTATGCAAAATAATTCTAAAAAATTAAAAGGGAAAAGGGCATGTCAACGGCGAGCGAAGCGAACCAAAAGTTGTTTGTGTGTATGTGTGTATTGAGCCCCCTCTCAAATTTCACGGCAAAAATACCCAATACCGGACCCTATCTCTCAGATCCAGACCCCCGGTTATACCCACCCCTGGATCCGCGTATGTTACTGGTTTTCTGTCCTCCTCACCTTTTTACACATTCGTATTTTGGGAACAAACCAGATGTAGCAAATTAGAGAGTGAAATCAAATACAAGGACGGTAATAAAGATTTTAATTTAAGATGTGCTTATTTTGTCTAACTTAGTATCCATAATTGTTCTTGATTGCTGCTTATCCTGAAGAATAGATGTAAGTTAGAACTTCTCAATAAAAGCCAAAATTGATCGAGAATTGTTTCGAAGAGATCCTGCGATTTTATTACTTGAGTATGTAATAAGAAACTCTCATTATAAATAGATATACACAAGGTTACTGCGCAATAATAGTGTATTCAAAGCTGTGATTTTTAAAAACCTCTTTTTTTCTCATCTGACTAAATATTATGTGAATCATCTAATTTAATGTGAGTTATATTTATAATGAACAGAATCGTATGTTGTTTTTAATAACACTCGGGCAATTCTTTCACATGGTAGTAGACTGGAATTCCATATTTCCCGGAGAATTACCGGTACAAACACCTTTTTGCTGCATACGAATATCCGAAACAACCCTTCCCCCACCAATAAAAAATAAATAAACACCTGGGCCTCTGTGTATGTGGAGGAAAAAGTGAGCACGTGCGTCTGTGAATGTGTGTGAAGGAAAGGGTGTGGCGTTTACTGATAAACATCAAGGTGACGGCTTTTGTAAAATTATAGAAAACAGGACCGTCACTATGGAAAGCCAAAGGGTTCGATATTCTATCTATGTAGTTATGTACCTGTTGTTGTGAAATGCGTTATTGGGTCATTGTAAACATTAAAATGTTAATCCGTAACTTGACATTTGTAGTACATAACAGTTCGTTTACGAAATGAAGATGTAAGATGTCTGTGTAAATGTACAACAAGTGAATGCTTTATTCGTTCATTGTAATTCAAAATGTATATCTCCGTAATTCTTATCTAATCTTCCGTAAATTGCAGTTGCGACTTTTCAGAAACTTGTTCTTGGTTGATCCGTGCAATGTTAGTTCGACATTCGTATTTCATCATTCGTGATTTGTTTTTCAACATTTGTACGGTAATGCACCATTATGACGACAGAGGGCGCTCACTACGGCGAATCTTTGGTGAAACAGACTATAGAATCTATAGGGATAGTGTACTTAGCGGAGTGGAGCTATGCTGTGACGTCAGCTATACATAATCATGAAAGTTGCCATATATTTTAAACTTATGTGTGAAAGGAGTAGAGGTCAGCACACTTGTGGACCTAAGGCTAAGCTAATGCCCTAACATGTGCTTTCGATCTCCATCTAGACTAGAGTGAATTTTATCAATTCTAAAATCAAGGACAAGGGAGTCTAGTAAAATGGTGGTTTCGTTCACAGGTCCCTGTAAATAAGATAATTATAACCACCCCTTTCCCCCTCTGAGCTGACTCTCTCTCTCTTTCGATCTCTCTCGACTCGTGAAATGAAAACACAAAGGAAAATATATAGTGGGGGAGGGTTTTTAGATTACCTTAAAAATTGAATTCACCAAGAAATTTATAAATACAAGTTAAAGCAGTTTATTTGGGGAAGGCCATAATACACCATGCAGGGCCCAGCAGTATTTACAAGTCTCTGTAACCTCCATCTCCTGCCGTATCCAGTGCGATATTTTTGTCGTTTTTAAAAGAAGTATAAGACCCTCCCCCACGTTTTTTTTTTCTTTCTTTCTCCCTCTCCTTCCCGCTTGCCTCTCCTCTCCCGCCCCTTACCCCACCCCTTTCTATGTTTGATGACATTTTTCAAGTACAGTATAAAAGAAAACAACGTAATATAAATAACAAGTCAGAGCGATTCACCGCCTACTGTTAATTTAAATTTACTAGGCCCCTATTATTTATCAAATTAACGAAACCGCAATTATACTAGACTCCCTATGCCTTGATTTTAGAATTGATAAAATTCACTCTAGATGGAGATCGAAAGCACGTTAGGGCATTAGCTTAGCCTAAGGTCCACAGGTGTGCTGACCTCTACTCCTAAATTGCAAAAGCTATAAGATCTACAATTTTCACACATAATCTAAAAATATATGGCAACTTTCAAGATTATGTATAGCTGACGTCATAGCTCCACTCCGCTAAGTACACTATCCCTATAGATTCTATAGTCTGTTTTACCAAAGATTCGCCGTAGTGCGCGCCCTCTGTCGTCATAATGGTGCATTACCGTACAAATGTTGAAAAACAAATCACGAATGATGAAATACGAATCTCGAACTAATATTACACGGATCAACCAAGAACAAGTTTCTGAAAAGTCGCAACTGCAATTTACGGAAGATCAGATAAGAATTACGGAGATACACATTTTGAATTACAATGAACGAATAAAGCATTCACTTGTTGTACATTTACACAGACAACATCTTACATCTTCATTTCGTAAACGAACAGTTATGTACTACAAATGTCAAGTTACGGATTAACATTTTAATGTTTACTATGACCCAATAACGCATTTCACAACAACAGGTACATAACTACATAGATAGAATATTAAACCCTTTGGCTTTCCATACATCACAAGTAACACAAACTCGAAGTAGTTCCGGGTCTTTTATGCGCTTACCGTGACACGCGAACCTTGTGTAATACCTTCTCATCTGTGATGCTAGGACATCGATTAGCAGGCAGAGAGATTCGAACCCGGTATCTCTTGGCCATGAACCATGCACTCTTGCGAATGGGCTGTACCGCCGTAATAAATTAGTTGCACTAAAAGCGTTTTTAAAACTTGGTTAGTTTACTTCTCTTTATACAATCAGGTTGTTACAGTCTAAAATGCTGAATGTTTTAATTAGACCCAAATGTGCGGAAGGATTTATGGGTAAAACCAAATACCCCCTCCCCCTCTATTTGGTCAAAAATAAGACAGCAACTGGTGTCTTAGTTTTTAAGGAAACTGAAAAGAAATCACAGAGAATGCTTCAAAATTACACTACTTTGCACTGTACAGGCCACAATGTTGAATATGGCGAGAGTAGATATATTTATTAAATCGATGTTTATTACTCTTAACATACTTTTTGAGACTGAATACTTGATAACCATTTCTGGATAAAAGCATGGATTGAAAGCAACACATACACCACGAGATATTAAGGTAGGGACAGGAAATATTGTCGGATCCAGGTTTTAGAGCAAAAAAAAGTGATGGCTGGACATTGTGACATGATAATATTTCTTCTGTTTTGTGGAAGGCGTTGTTAAAATATCTTCTAACTCTGCCACTAAGGGAAAAGGATAAAACATAATTTTATGTAATCCAAGACTTCCCACATACTCATATCAACCTACACAAAAACCTTGGCTGATAGATTAAAACGGAGGAGTGATTTATAATTCAGCATAAATAAATGTTAAATTGGGAAAAACAGATATGTGAAATCTGTAGTTCGGCCTAAGTCCTGGTCGAGTACACATTAGCTATATATATATATGTGGGAAATTTCCTTACAGGTATGCGGATTGTCAGCGTTATTCTGTTTTTGTTTTCCCGAGACGCTCTCGTTTCTGCTATCAATTAACACAATCATAAAGATGAAATGATTATACAGTGGCAAAAGATAACAGATACAAAAATTTACGAAGTATATCAATGATATACACATGTACATGGTTGGGAGTTTTACGTTCATTTTTAGGTTATATCGCGACATGGAAGCAGGAGGTAAACAGCCTCTTAAACATAGTGGTGCAGTCATGGAGTCGAACCCAGATCGTCAGCGATGCAAGCATGTGTTTGACCACTACACCAAACCTGTCCCACATATATGTAAAACAAAGTATATCAATTACATAAACTTGTAAATCATGAAATGTGACTGCCGTTTGCGCTATAATACCTGGTGTATATCACTTTTACTTACAGAAGTATATCAAACTTAAAACGAATCTGCATGATACATGTACGTCAGTTCTCATCTAAGAGTCGGAGAACACAAACACGGAGCTCTAATATACATGAAGTTCAAGGACAAGAGGTGCTACGATGTCAATGTTAAATGGACACGAAAATCAATAAGTACATATGAGATTACGAGATATCATTCACCGTTATAAATCATTCCAGGTATAAACAAAACCTTAGTTTACATATCAGAGGCTACATACTCGACGCAAACATCTTTACAAATAGTGTATTCTTGTGTCACAGAAAAACTATTCACATATCTATTCTCAAGTATATTAACAACTTCGTTTTTGTCGATGTAGACATCACGTTCGATTAAAAGTCCACTTCCTAGTGAACGCTTAAACAGAAGGAAAAGTCCTCCCTCATGGTTACAAATGACGTCATCGTCTTATAAATAAGTAGTAAATATGACAAGAGAAAATCCTTCATTCAATGACAAGATTTTGCTGACATCTGATTATGTTCTTAACTATCTGTATATGCGTCATAACATAAATTTATGCGTTATTTAATTAAATCGGTTTTTTTTCTATATATTGCTCGGCTAACGGCGTAGGTGTTGAAAAATAAAGCTGTTCCTTCAAACACACATTTGATGAACCTAGAGACAAACCCATTATCGGACACACAAAGGTTAGACATCAGTGACGGAAAACAATAATACAGAAGTGGTAGAATAGAAAGCAATATTATCCCACGGACGCGTGGTGATTGTAACAATTTTAGGATTGATTTCAGTAATCCCCGTGATGTCATGAACTCGTATGACGTCATCACACCTACGTTCAGATGAATCCTTAGTGATCAGTATTTGTTCAAATTGTGTGGTGAATATATTTACTTTTGCCTTCAGAATCCTGCTGGGCTGAACTGGGGGACTCTTCACGCTTATAAATGTAGGCATGTAACAGGCACTCGATACATGATGTTGTGTCTGTCAATGTGTGTATCCACCTGACTATTATCATGATCTTAATATTCGATAGAGTGTTTAACATATATTCTGATATGTCGTCTAAAATGAAATTGCATAACATTTTATTAAAGGTTATAAAATTTGTAAATGATAACACAAAATATATGTTCATGAAGAACCTGCTGTCAAGTTAGATCTAATACTCCCTATGCCTTTGGTCGGGAAATTTGTCCTTATTTATAACTTGCACATTTGTGTATGTTTCTTATCATAATGATTATTATGTTATGCACATCTTCTTGCTTACAAAGGTACATATAAATTCAAAAACATCATCCTTGCATTAATAAAGTGGAGGCAACCTTGCTAAAATTGCTACTTTCGCCTTCAATAAAATTCCATGTATTCAATTTACAAATAATTTTATCCTACATATGAGATTAAAACGATGTAGAAACAAAAAAAAAGAGGCATCTAGGATTTAAAAGCGAGTCTTAGTTTGGAAGTACTTTGTGGACTTTATATAAAGTTTCCAGTGACTATCACAGCCACTTGGGTCTTGATGGGTTAGTTTGTGTGTCGATGCCGTCTAATATTACGCGCATTGTTGGACGGGGTCGGCGCATGGATTGACACACGAAGACCCAGGAGCCTGTGATCAACATGTTTAATTAACAAATTTCGTATATGCATTTAATATGTATTCATGTTTTCAGTGAATCACCACACATGTTCATCATATTATATCTCTCAAATCGCTCAATGTGTGATATTTTTGTCTAAAACACCTCTGTTGATTATGTATTGTGATTACTTTTGAATATATATAATTTATAACATTGTTATATCATGTTATATGCATATAAACCAGATGGTTTTTTGCCAATAAACTATACTATACTTTGTGGCAAACAATCTGTGAGAATATGAATTTGTTAAATGAAATACACAAAATATAATTACGTGTCTTACAGAGTAAGTGCTTGTGTGGTTGTGGCGACCTATTATTTATCCGTCATCTTCATGGCATTTTAATGAGTATCTCGTATCCGAAATTAAAAGAAATCATAAAGCGATAGTATGCGCGAAATGGTTGCTTTAATAAACCTACGCGGTGACACTGAATGCATGGCCTTTTGTTGGAAAGCGGCGCGCCATATGGCCAGAGCGACAGGTGTGCGAGAGGACGGCGTAAAAATCATCCTCCTTGACACAAAAGCTATAGGCTTTATAAGTGCTCCATTATTTGACTTTGTTCAGTGATGGCATGCAATTTCCGTAATTATAAATGATAAACACATTGATAACATCTATTTGAGTTCTTTTTTGTTTAATAAGGCAGCTGATTAGACTTAATAGAATTTCATATTCGCAATACTATCATGTATCGATATAGTTCACGTGTTTAAATCATAAAACTCTATTGTAAGAAGAAAACACGAAGTATCTAAATGACTGCAAAACGCTAGGTAGAATATTTATTCAATGTAAGTATAAAAAAAAAAAGAAAAAGAAAAAATAGATAGTCTTCACCATGTACATGAAATCTAAATGCTTCTGAATCAGTATTTCCACAATGATTTCAATGTACAAACATGTATTTAAACATAAATTTAAGCTTTTATATATTATGTACACAGTGCCTTAAGATAAATGCGTCACGTGTTTTGTGTATGATTGATGTAAAGTATTTCCCATCACTCATATTGCTTGAAAAACCCGTATTTAGTCGAACTTTCCATAAACGTTACAGTGATCGCATTACATGTGACGTCAGTGACGTAGATTTCATCCTCAATGTTATCACTGTTGTCATATATTTCCGTTTCTTCGCTTGGTGATGGTGATGTGCCTCTCGTTTGCATATGGTCATGGGCAGAATAATTTGATAGATTGCAGTCTATTTCTCTGTCATCAAACGAGAGGGGAGAGGAGGATTTCTCCAATGAATGCAAGTGTATGGGATCATGAAGTTTTTCGGTCACGTGATCAACGCATGTGCCGGCTACCCATTCCATACATCTTTTGTCCTTTTCAGAGATTTGGTGGCAATGGCACAATTTGTGTAAAGGGAAATCTCTATGAAACAAATATTTTTCGCACCGCTGACACACCTGATCCGAGTTAAAATCGTTGTGTAGCACAGTACCCGTATCGCTATCATTGACCTCTAACCTTTCCTGGCCCGCGCTTATTCCTAACAAAGCATCTCCACGCGTCGCATCTGTCCTATGTTGGAAATTGACATAATCGGCGTTTTCTCTTAGTGTCCCACTTCTATTGTTCACCTCATGCTGACGCTCTGTTGCCGAAACCCCATTAGCCGAGAGGCAAGGCTGTCGTCTGCTAAGGGGTTGTGTTCCATACGGACAGTGCTTTCCCCGGGGTTTAAAATTCTCCACCTGCAAAACAGTACAAAACTTTCAACACATGGCTATAAAAGGTGCAAATATGCGCGATATGAGCATTGAGATTTTCAATTAGATATAGAAAATAAATAAGAAATGCAAAACACATTCTTATTTCATTTTTTAAATCTTTAATTTCTCACTCGAATTATTTAAATTTCAAGTCGCAGTTAAGACATGAACATAGCTAGAAATGGGGTGATTTACAGTATTTTACCGAAAACTTCCTGAATAAAGAAATTACACGCATCCAATCAATATCTTAATTTAAGGCCAAATAAATTATTTAAAAGTTTTAAAAATATGTTTTGAGAAAGATTACATATGTACCTTTCAAAATTAATGTGATATATATATGTGCGTAGGAGGCTAACTTGTGATGGATCGCTACAAGTGTGTTTTACATTACAACATTACGTGTACAAGGAAACCGTGAACAATTATACTCACTTCGCTCTTCCGTCGGCGGCCAACTTTTCTTGGAAATTTAGAAAGCCTACAGATAAAGAATACATGAGCAATTTATAACACATAAATGTATATTATTTAACAGTGAGACAAAATTTTACAAAAATTCTCATTTGCAAATCATTCACATATTCATGATATTAAGCATTTTTTTCTCAGCAATAAAAGTAAAAAAAAAATTCGTCTCTTTTCACCAAAATATCATTTAAGCTGATGTGCTTTAGCCAGGTAATTCCTGACAAACCAACTTTCCGGGAATTTGCTATGATTGACGATTTAATATTGTTTTACGCCACTCCATGATTATTTCACGTATATGGTGACGGCATTTGCCTGACACTGCATACAAATTTAGACCTATGCAACGGACCCACCCGAAGCAGTGAGGGATCTTTTATGTGCCACGCCTACCGTGACACGGGACCTTGGTTTTTACTGTCTCATACGAAAGACAGAACACCGGTGCACCTAGGGCGGGAGTCGAACCCGGAGAGAGTATCTACTACAGTCAGAAAGTGAACACCGTCCCCCACTTTTCCATAAAATCAGAAATCCATTACTTGAAGTACAATAAAACAATCCTGTACAATGTTTATATTTGCAAGAGAGATCGCGATCTGGTAAGTTAACTGATAAAGACAATCTATAATTACTACATAATTCATGATAGATATGTTATATAGTGCATTTTAACAGCTAAACAGCACCATGATGCCGGGGAGTTTCAATTACTTATTCCTCTTTCTAGCAGGAGGCAGACCGGCTTTGGATGGGTTCGCGTTTTAATATCGGCTTTATACGATCCAGAATATCGCCATTCACAGATATCCTTGTGAATTACGAATAATTAATTTCACCCATGATTTTTTAAGGTAAGAAGGGTATAGACACCAGGTGAAGTTTAAAGACGGGACGCGAAATCAGACAAGGACGTCTATAAACTTCCAGTCCAGGACAGATCTCTAGTTATGGAGAGAGACAGAGAGAGAGAGGGAGAGAGAGAGAGGGGAGGGGGGTGGGGCTAGGGGAAGCGAAAACTCCGAACTGCCGTGTAATCAGAGCTTTTGTGATGTTATTCAGGTCTTTTCCATACCTTGTTATTCTTGTCGATTTTGTCATACAGCTGAGTCAGATTTGATTTTATAATAAATTTGACTAAGATACCTCACAAAATCCACCATCATCTCTTGCATTTTTTCATGTACATACTTTGAAACTTACGTACAGTACAGAAGCATATATAGATGGAGATTTGCTACCAGTCACGAATGCTCTTCAATCAGAAAAGTAAAGCAGTTTGGGTTAATCCCTAAACCTAGCCAAAATGACCCCAAGAAGTCGACTAGAAATGCAAGTACGATCATTGGATTCATACTAGTCTGTCGCATAGACCATTACAGATTATAGTCTCTCTCTCATTTTTTTTTTTTTTGAGAGGGGGGGGGGGTTAAAAGGAGAGTAGGGCGAACGTGCCTTCCGCCCATTCTGAATGTGTCACTTGATATTTTTTTAACATTTTGAAATCTTCGAAATGTACATATAGGACCGACATCATGGACTATCTAGAGTATCGCATCACCCTTTTTCTCGAAGTTTGTATTCACGGATCATGAAATGCACCGAAACACACACGAATTAGATATCTCATATATATATATATATATATTCATGTTTTAGTACATACATTTATACGTTCTGCCTCCAAGCTATGTAATGCATTTTATACACGGGTAAGACAGCTGTCTTTACTCCCACGTTAAGTACAGGTAATTCGGATATTAAGGTTGACTATGTGATGTAGTGAATCATTATACAGATCATTATCCATGGTATCTTATAAGGATATTGTTAAAACCTCCCGCCCTTGTTGACTTCGTATTACCCAGTACATATCTTTCTTGATTCTTGTGTTTCATATGAGAAGATCTGGTTTTTTTTCATCAAAAGCGAGGATAGAGAGTACTATATGAGAACTGAAGTATTAATACTCTAGCCTCTGGCTGCACCCGTTACTTGTTGTGTGCGCGTTACTGACTTGATGTGTTACTGACTTCTGTAAGCGTTATGGACTTGATGTGTACCTGTTACTGACTTGTTGTGTAAACGTTACTGATTTGTTGTGTAATCGTTACTGACTTGTTGTGTACGCGTTGCTGACTTGTGTACGCGTTACTGGCTTGATGTGTACACGTTGCTGACTTGTTATGTACGCGTTACTGACTTGTTGTGTATGCGTAACTATTGTGTGCGCGTTACTGACTTGTTGTGTACGCGTTACAATCGGGAACACCATCACCATTTTTTTTTACAAAAAAACCTTATTTGCGTACGGAAACCGACGAGTTGTTACAGTTATATGCGTTACTGACTTGTGTGCGCGTTACTGACTTGTTTACGCGTTACTGACTTGTGTACGCGTTGCTAACTTGTTGTGTGTGCGTTACTTACTTGTTGTTTATGCGTTGGTTACATGTTGGGTGCGCGTTACTGACTTGTGTACGCGTTCCTGACTGATTGTGTGCGCGTTACTGACTTGTTGTGTACGCGTTGCTGACTTGTTGTTTACGCGTTACTGACTTGTGTTCGCGTTGCTGACTTGTGTACGCTACAGAGATTGGATTATTCTGTCTAGAACTGCAGGTATAAAACATGCAACTGCTTAAAAATGAGAGTAGCATTTGTAGACGAAGTTGTTTTGTTGATTTATTTTACTATTCAATGTGTTGGTGGAGGAAAGCCGACAAGCCACGTGCCATTGATATCTATACCGGGTTCACCACTACGGCTGTTACTCTGAGTACGAATCCTACATAGTGATTATTTGGTTTTCCTGCTACCTTGTTAGAAATGTTAATCTTTCTGTCTACATGAATATTAAGCAGGCAAAGCATGCATAAACCAAAAACAACTTTACAAAGGCAAATAATTCTGTAAATGGTACAACAATGATCATATTCATAGCTACATCCATTCTTATACATGTACTTCTGGAGACACTAAATACACTGCCAAAACAAGGAATCACACTTCATTCGAACCACACACTTGCTTACCTTAGTTCAAAATCTTTGAAAAGACGTGGATCAAGAATATTTTCCTCTGGTTCCCACGTACATTGCCTGTAAAACAATACATATATAGGAATTGTGTAAAAAAGAAACAAACACAAATCATAACTGATGAGTTCACTTTTAGTATAGAACTTTATGACATAATAAAATTTCATATAAACTAAACTATCAGAAGAAGAATACAATATTGATGCAGAATTCCTGTTCGAAATTGGTCATCAGACAGCAACGGATAATCTCATGTTCCTTTCAATGTTCCGAACTAGTTGGTACGTTTTCTACAAACACGTTATACAAGATTAAACAATCTACACTGATTTAGCAAAAACTAGGGAGTAATGGATGCCAATATCGTGTGATATTCAATACGACTTGATAACACTTCGACGGATAATGAGATGATGGCTAGCCGAACACGACTTTACATAAATATTGAGGTCGGATTTCGTACACTTTCTTGACAGAAGTGCGTATCGTCCTGGTAATCCCGTTTGGATGCACCGGAAATGCTTGTACTTACAGCATGTATAGATATACTTGAACTTTGTGTATATATTTCAGCGATGTATATATGTATAAACATGCAGTGAACTTCTTAACACTGGCATTTATGTTATCATTTAATGCAGATGTAAAGATATTGTTGAAAAAGGAGAAAAATCCTTTTCACTATGACGTGGAATATAAAGTTGCCCATTCTACAATTAAATGAATTAGTAAAATCGTATTTGACAAGTGGGTTCCCCCCCCCCCTTCCCCCCACCCCTCTCTTCTTTGGATTCCCTACTTTGAGATTACGTGTGTTTTGCATGAGAGTCTAAAATGTAGACCGACACTGAGTTCTATCAAGCCTTAGTATAAGCTATTGCTGCACTAGATTGATTGATTTTTGTTTAACGTTACACCACGAATATTTCACGTATGGTGACGGCATCTGCCTGATGCGGGGCATACAAATTTTGATCTTTAAAACGGACCCATCCGAAGCAGTGAGGGATCTTTAATGTGCCATGCATACCACGACACGGGGACTCGAACCCCGGCCTCCCAATCAGGAGACCAGCGCGATACCACTAGGCCACGCCGGCTTTGTTGCACTAGAATATGCCATACAATGTACCTTAAATACTAGAGTTCTGTAAACTTTGAATGATGTTAGAGTACGTGGACTTTGTATAATAAGTTCCATATTTACTAGAATTTCCCGTAAGCAGATGCGTCACCAGTTACAGCGATACAGCTTCGCTAACTGCAAAACTTAGCCCAATTTATGCTTATTAATCTAAACTCTGTGCCAGGTTTTTGCTACTTATGTTAGACCCTAGCTATTGACGTCTACGACTTTTCGTTGATTGTGCTAACGGATGCTATAAATGTTCTGCGTTTCAAATGTTACATAAACAGATGTATTACACTTTTTCTAGCATCAAAAGTTTTATTCTCGTCGTATGAGAAGTTCGAAACATTATTCAAATTTGAAAAAAAAAATCTCTATGGACCATGAATGTAGTTTGTATACACATGTATGTATATAATTCGAACACTCCCCAGTACTCGTGAGTATTATCGTTTGTGAGTACCGCTATGGTAAAGTTCTTGCATATAAATGTATACAATACCCTATATTGTTAAATGTCATGAAAAATTTGAATCCATACTTTTTCATTGATAAAACCCACAATCAGACCATAAAGTCGGTCAAAATGGGATGGAAGTTATGTAGTGGAATAATGATAAATTTTCGAAATAGCTTTATAAGGTGTTTCAGATAACAGTTCATAAGATTTTTTTTCACCAAAAGCTAAATCGTGATTAAAGCCCCCCCCCCCCCTTTTTTTCTAACCCCCATGCATAACATTGATGTACTTCGCGACATAGTTTCCGTAAGGCCACCTATCATTGGTATGCATAATCAAATCTGACCAAAGAATATTTAATTATTACAATGACAAGTCTACGCAATTAATACAAGCAAGTTATTACGAAATAAGAAGAGAATGGCATAACACGTGACTAATTCTTGTATAACCTGTATAGTATTTGTAAACATTTAGATATTTTCGTTTCCATATGTCAGTTTCCTGAGACGATCGACATAACCATGGAGATCATGCTCTAGAAACAAAACAGTGAGCATACCCATATCAACAACACCTCCACATGCATCATGCATCAGTGAATCAACATATCGATTTAAAGTCATGACGGCGATAGGGAAGCCAAAATATGGCCCATTTAAAAATAAACGAATATTCAAATTCAGTAATGAAATCTACTTACTTTGATGAATATCCTTTCCATTTTACGAGATATTGTGCGCTTCCCTGTAAAAACAATATATTATATACATATTATAAATTGTGTCATTAGATGTGGTATTGTTTCTATGACACGTCTTCAATACAAACGTTTAATTTTTTTCGTCTATGTTCGATGGATTTTTGGTTTAGAATAATCTTTTCTTCCAAACCCCGTTTCGTTGTTTGTGTGTGTATTTCTTTTTAAATTCTATTTCATTTCGTAAATTCATATATGGCAATGCGCTATGTGCATGTATATCTCCCTGAAAAGGGGGTACGGTTGAAAGTGTGTTTACATAAAAAGTACGAAATGTCATTCAAATATCATGTCAAATTTACAAAGATAAATAAATAAAAAAGCAATACACCAATAATTACCTTTCTGATTCTCTTCTTTTTAATATAATCAGCTTTGAAAATCCTCTCGTCGTATGGTATAAGCGCCTCCATTACGTTCGCTGGTCTGTTTACAACGACGCAGTTGACTCGGTTCAGCTGTGGTAAACAGTTACTGCGCAGTACAAAAATAACTTGACCTTTGACGTCAGAGGTTACGCTATAAATAATTAAAAATACATTGCTATGCTTTGGTGACGACAAAACACTAAGAATAGATTATGATTGGTTTGAGTAATATTTTGTATTGAATCATGACAATATGTTGTATGTAGTAATTTCGTCGTTAACAACTCGATGTTGTAAGCTATACGCATATGTCTATGTATTAATTACCATGCGATTGTGAAATGTTTAAAATTCTAACGATCTATTTTAAGATATGAACTAGGATACAGAAATACTCTTTTCCTAAACTTTATAAATATCCTTCCTTGTAGTTTTCATTTGCGGGATACCTGACTTTCGTTTACTTGGTAAATTTCAATTTTAGTGATTTTCATACGACTTCCGCACAAACAAAATATTATACTTTGTTTTTCATTCAGTTTATATATATAGAAATATATTTCATTTTTATTTTACTTGGAATTCAATTAATACCGTTTTAGTTATGATATATTTCGCTGCAATACACATGACATAATGCTCCACCTTCCCCTCACCACAAGTATTCAGTCGTACCATACTCGATGTACAGGTTCTGTGGTTTTAATAAATTATAATCTGTTCGTATCCTTTGTGGTTTAAAATCCCTTTTCATCCATATGAAAGCTTCACACAAACAGCAGTCAGCAGAATTTTTTCGGTGACCATATTGGGGGCGAATATCACGCGATAGTGTCTATATGCTAATGACATGTAGATCTGTGCTGATTGTTTTGTTACAATTGTTTTGGCTAGAATCTTATAACGTGCACATCATATATTTAAGAAGTGAAACACTTGCTCCTTATCTGCTCAACCATAATTGGAAATAAATGTTCTCGCTTGTAAATGATGATTAAGTCTGTGGTTTTCGTATTCCTTTATTATTACCAGTAAAACTTTGTATGTTGTTTAGTAGTAGTAGTAGTGTTGTAATTTATGAGATTAAGCATATTGAATTTATATTTAATACAATTTTTAACTGAATATATTTCATTATAATGCATATGATTACAGACATCGTCGAATATTTAAAGAAATAATAATAAATGAAAAAGGCAGGGGAGGACAGAGAACGAAGTACGGGAAAGGAGTATATACATACATACATTTTGATGGATTGTGTTTTGGATTGAGAAGTTTGAAACATGTGTATGATGGCACAAAGTGTATTTTATGTATATAGCGTGTTGGTGCTTCAGAATGTATATAAATGACATTTACACGTACCTACAATATGTATATTATCCTGTCAAACAGAATGGAAAGGAGGGGGATTTCGTCAAACACACTTCACATAATTTAATTAACTGATGCATATATGTGTATAATAGCATTTCAGAAATCATTATTATTTAGGGCACCGACTGTGCTCATACACATGGCAGTCCTTCTCGGAAATTTCATCAGAATTCTTAAAATATACTATATCTAATTAGCAGATCTATATTTAATTAGAGCAGGACATTTATAAAGAATAACAAATCTGATATGTTTTCAAACTAAAACCATAAGTAGGATGAGTATATAGACCATTACAAATGGATTTCATAATACATGTGCATGTCGTTTGCCACGTCATGTAACACGCGCGTTTTCTTGGGTAATATCTGTGACGAGTGTGTTACTCACCGATGATAAGAGTTCAACTGATTTCAGATTAGGGTACTGCGAACAAGGCGCACGAATTGATACACCCTAAGAACTGATCATGTATCTATAATAATGATTCTTCGTGTCCATTTATACTACAAAACACAACTTGTACAAAAGAAAACGACAGTTCCATTATGTATACAGTACTTATTTAATTATTGCGCACTGTGTCCTACACTAATTATAAATGTGCAAAATTGCATGGCTATCTCATTAAATGTGCCAGAATTATAGACATAAATATTATCTTCACAATAATAATATGGAAAAATATGGAATGGGAGAATTTACACCGTTTGAGACATCTTCAAAAGAGGATCATGGACTGCAACCCCCTTTTTTCGATCGAAATTATACTGAAAACCTTTGTTATCCTGTTATTCTTTCTAAAATTTTACTAACAATATATTCAACAGTACGAGACTATTCATCTCATGCGACATCCAGTTCTCCTCACAACAAAGCTTTCTTTTATACAACACAGTCAATACCCCCCCCCACACCACCCCACCCACCTCTTTTGCATGACTCAAAAGTTGATTTTTACGTCCCTTCCAACATTTTTTTTTCAGCTACACTAAGCCAGAATAATCTGAGGTTTCAAACTTCTCAAACATACTGGCTATTCTAGGAATCGAATCCGTATTACCAAGATCGAAAGCCAAGCCTATCCGAGATCACGGAACGACTATCAAGATACACTTTCACACACACCATAAAATAGACCAGCTAATACTACTGGTTATAATATACAACTGTGACGTAAATGGAAATCTATATCTCTACACCCAAGGTTTTATCATGAAATGTATCGTAAGTCCTGTAGATACATCCTATTATATTTTGTTTATTTTCTTCAGAGCAAGGCCGATCAAGTTTAAAGAAAAATGATGCAAAAATGTCACATTTTCCAGGTAAATCGATTAGGAAAACCGGAAAAGAAAAACCAACTTCATGATGTGCACTTAGAAAAAAGTTTTCCAGCAATAACATTTAATTTCCAAATGTTGAATGTGTGTGTGCGTGTGTATGTTCTAGGGACTGAAAAGAACCTCCCTTTTTTCACTATAATTACTTATATGTTTCTGCATTATCTATTGAATCTCCTTATGATGAACACCTTCGGCATGAGTGTATAAAATGTCATGATCAAGTACAAACATCCGGGTCCGCAAATCTATTGCAAAATAAGTTACTAGGAGCAAAGTTTACGAAGGCGGGGGTATATACATCAATGAAAATATATCAACTGATAGAATCAAATTAGGTTAGCGTACGTGATTATATACAGGTAAATGATGATCAGTCGTGTTTTGAAAATAAAACCAGAGTTTTATGAATGAGACTGACACACTGCTGTTAGTAAAGTAGACAAGTCTGTGACAAGATTATCATTTAGAACATTGATTTCAATGAGAATTTTATAATGTATAACCTTGAAAATTTATAATTTAGTGCAACTACTAGAAATACAGTTGAAGTCGCATATCATTTGGATGTGTACTTCAATATCAATAGTAAGAAAGTTAAAGTATTCAAATAGTTTTACATTTAGGCTTCTGTTTTGAAAATACGATAGGTCAAATTTCTTTTAATATGACCAACTGCAGGTAATACCCTATAATCCAGTCAAGGCCCTATATCAACAAGACTTACTGTTTAGGAGAAGGAGTGAAAATAACATGGTTAAAATGGCCATTTCGAATATCGGAGCGATCCGATTTTATGTAGGACTAATTACAAGGTCATACCCTATAATCCTGCTCAGGTCTCACACCAATCGGACTAACCGATCAGGAGAAGCAGCGATTACAACATCTTCAAAGCGGCTGCCGTGGCGGTGGCGGCCATTTTGCCGGAAATCGCGTTGGTCCGATTCTCACGCAGAACTAACTACAAATCAAACCCTATCATTCTACGAAGGTCCAACATCGGAAGAACTGCTATCGTGGCAGTAATTTTGAAGATCGAATGGGTCCATTTGCATTAAATATCAACTATAGCTCATATCCGATCATCCAGTGAGGGTCCCATATAAGTGGGACATTCCGTTGTGAAGTAGCATTACTACAAAAGTTTACAGGTGTCAGCCGACGGACGATAAACGCAGACTCCGGACGATACCCTGAGAAAACTCTACTAGTCTTCGACCAATAAATCTATATCACGTAACTGACGTAACGGTAGTGTCCTTGAGTTACACAACCTTGAGTTATACATGCATGCATGTTGTATGCATGGTAATGATAACAATAACCATTATTTCAAGCGCGAACGCCGTAACTCGACAACTAGGCGACAAGGGTTATTTCTCAAAAGGTTTCATAATTTTGGAAGGAAAATCTTCAGAAATTGTCTCGTTTTTTTTAAATCATATATTTTCAATTAGTTTTTTTTAAGTTCATATGCATGCGCAGGCTGTACAAGTGATTGTGAGAGAGATAATCTTCCCTACATTCCTCTTCTCATGGTTAAATACGGTGGTGTATTAGTTTGATTGAAAAGAATATTTAACATACATCTGAATACATAAAGATAAGAACAATGAAAACGGTACATCGATCCGTTAGGTTGTAATGACATATAGAAAATAACTAAATGTAAGTGTGTAGATAAGAATGTTGAGCAAGATCCCCCATAGTTAAGGCTTTCCTACCGACCCCACAATATTTTCTTTAAGAGAATCAAATAAGACTCGTCCTGTAACAACACCTTCCTATTGTCCTATGACATATTTGTAATTTGGGAAATTAAAACATGCATGAATGATCCAAATTACAAATATGTCATAGGACACTATATAGAATGCAATAAAAACCAAAACTATCTTTCTTTCGAAAAGTTATTTTGAGATGATTAAAATAAACTGATATACTAAGCATATATGTATTATGGAAAAAGAAAACGTCATAAATATATTGTGTAATACAGAAAAATAGCTAATTATAGACAAGTTATCACGCGAATCACCCGCAAATCTCTTACGTCGAGGAAAGTCTGTCGCATGTTTCCGGTTTCTGAATGTCACTCATCCGGCACAAATTGCATGATATGGTTCCTGAGGAATCATGTGATCATTATGTACCTAGTTGTTAAGATATACGCACGGTAAATAATGTGTACAATATCCTGTAAATAAACGATAAGACTGTTATGAATCAAATTGGCGAAGATAAAGTATCATTCATGTTCCTATACGTCAGGCCCCAAACCCCTTGTTTACAATAAGCGCCTGGGTCATCGGGGTCAAACAACATGTTATTCTAATACTCTACGTTTTTCATTGTATAACCACTACTCAGTCCCAGTAAACACATCGTCACGCTTACCGAGAGTGCATGTGTCTTCATTTGTTCAAATTTCCCCAAATATTATATTCTGCTGAATAACGCGTTTTAATGAAAAGGTTCTTCGTTGAAGTTTTTTTTCGTCTTATATTACTATTGGTATATAAACCATCCACCAGTAAATTCAAAAAGTGAGAAAGGAATCTGCGCTAGCGTTGGCTAAAAACAGTGTTCTCCCTTCTCATCAAGATAGTATATTACTTTATCAGTATGGTCACACCCCTATATAGACTATGCCATTACCAAGATTCAGCACTTGAACGCATCCATGGACGTGACGTCATAACGCGTGACGAGGAATCATGTCTCTCAAAGAATAGAAATACGACTTTAATTGAACATACAGTGAATAACAAGGGTTCGTGATTTATTATAAAGCTATACATACCAGAGATGTGCGTGTCGTCCACCTACACGGTCACGACCAAGTGTTTTATCAAACAAATAATCATGTTAAAAAGTATGGTTAGACTACCAAACTTTTCTCACTATATTGAATACGTAACATTTATACTAGCAATGCAAAAGAAAACCCAAAAAACTTTCGGAATACCCCCTCCAAAAATTTAAAGAGTTTAGATTGATAGATAAAAAATAAAAAAGTAATAAATTAACAATTAATCAAAACTTTTATTATAACACCTTACTTACAAGTGTATAGCCATTCCATATAAACATAACCTAGGTTAGAATTTTAATATGAGTTAGGAAATTTATAGATCATAGGAAATTGTCCGATTCTTTAGATTATAATAAATAAATAAATAAATAAACCCGCAAAACTATACTATACAATGTCAAGGATTTCTAATACATTTAGAAAGCATTTTAATAATGGGTCAGATAATATTAGTCTCTTAATTTATTTTATATCTATATATGTCCTTTTCTAGCTTTTGATATTTATGAAAAGTGATACCAAAAGTTATGAAAAGACACATATAACATTTTGCCCTATAGGCGCGCCAGTGGAGTACATGAATATGTATAATATATTTAGTAGTTAGAATATAATTATAAGCTTGTATGCTTTTTATTCTGTTTATGTGCAAGGTAACATAGGATAAAACATATGTATTCTAAATAAAAAATAACATTGAACAAACTGTTTATATATATAAAGTTTGAATGCGTATAGTTTAATGGTAGAGTATACACTGAATAGCCTTGTTATAAGTACAAAGACTAAATACTCGTGTAAATACTCGTGTATCTATCTATCTATCTATCTATATATATATATATGTGTGTGTGTGTGTGTGTGTGTGTGTGTGTGTGTGTGTGTGTGTGTGTGTAATGTCTCGATGTAAACATAAAGAATATATAAAAAGTAAAGGAACACAAACACTCTGTATTGTAAATTTTAGGCCTCATGACCTTTATCAAGCAATTTTTCATATGATAAATACAAAATTTCGTATTTGTCATCTGAAAAATTGCTTGATAAAGGTCGTGAGGCCGAAAATTTGCAATACAGAGTGTTTGTGTTCCTTTACTTTTTATGTACCGGACTTCCCTTTGGAGGACTTCTTCGAATCTTTATTAGAAAGAATATAGTTTTACATTTTATTATACGTATTTAGTTGTAATAATAATTATCATTTGATGTAGTAAACATGATGTAGATGATGTTTACGATTAAGTGTAAACTAATTCTTACTTTTGTTTTAATCATTTTGAAACAGTGTTGTCTATTTAATCTTTAGTTAAAATGTCGAAAATGATTCTTTTGAAGAAAATGATGATTATATTTCTGAAATAAATCGAATTATGATATATTCATCAAAAACAATTTAATGAAACGTGAGATAAGAAGTTTTAAAAATGTTATTGATAAAGCTTTACAAATCAACAGCATACCTGTGATATGTTCATTCGTGTACTGTTCTTTCCCTTAATCGTAACAATAAAACTGTCTAGACATAATTCAAACCTTTCAAATAAAGAACTTTCAAAAATCCTTATCAATTCTTCTTTTGTCTACACTTAAACATGATGCCGTTTCGGGTAAGAGGAAGTAATTTACCATTAGAGAGATCCTCATAACCCGGAAGCGATTTCGCCGTTGTAACAACGTATAAGTGGGAACCGTCTTTAGCATTAGGAACACTGGTGTTCGTTTAAAGTGTAATTCATTTGGGATTTTGGTTATAAAAAGGCCAGAGAAAACCCGCTTTTCTGTATCGAATACATTTGTATCGAATACAGGCACTCGTTTTCCGATTTCCTATTTTCTTATCAGGTCATTTTAGGGAAATTCCTGTACTGAGCAGTGGCGGATTAAGGAAACGACCGCCTTGGAAGTGAACACCAATTTTACTTAATTAATTCACAAATGTCGGTCATAATGAACAAAGATGCCTGTGATTGCTGTTATGCTGTGTTACTGCTAAGAGTACAGATTCTAAGGTCAATCTATCTGTTACATCAGAGGATGGGCACTCATCTCCAGATATGGCAAACTGTGCTTTTTGCTACCTTTTATTGTGAAAAAAGGCATATTTACAACCCCCTTAGTTGGAACCCTTTTTGAAAACTTTAACTGGTGTAGACATCCCTCTTAACAAAATGTCTTGATCCGCGCCTATGTTGGGGATACTAGAAAATGGAAGTGTCATACTTTGATTTAAAAAAGGACAAGAAGGTACCAATCAATACACCTCATTTTATCCTATTGCATATATATATATATATATATATATATATATATATATATATATATATATATATATATATATATATATATATATATATATATATATATATATATAAGTGAGCGCATGATCTACTTTTGACATATCAAATATAAAATTTAGTAAGTGAGAGACTCAATAGATGTATAGACATTCAATTACATAATCATAAGTAATTACACTTCGTAAAAGAAAATAAATATGACTTGACAAATATTCGTATACAAATGATACATATAGTGGTTGGTGTATCTTGAGAAGTTTCTGAAACGTCTCACTCAGTCACAGCCTGGTGTTAAAGCTTCCGGATTTTGAGATTGGCCTAACATATAACTAGACTGACCTTTGAAGGAAATTAAGTATTCACGAGATGTCAAAATGATTATACATACAAAATCCAACCACACTGTGACTTAATTATGGGATTTATCTTTTTGACACAACATAATGTAGATCTATACATGTGCATGCGCATAGATATATCGATGCGGAAAAAGACAAAATGATGAATGATAAACGATCTTCAATTGAACTTCCTTGTGTGAATATTTGGTTTCGGTGAGCTAAATGTAAACTATGGCGCAAGGAGTGAATTATACACAATGGGGTGTCATTTAGATTTTTTTGTTCTAAATTTATTGTTATGCATATTGTGTATTATATGATTACTAAACACAATCCGAAATCTTATGCATTAATTACAATCAGGAAGGGGACTGACAAGACAAACTACAACATGACTCTGGTATGGAAATCTGAATCAGAACGCAGTACGAGAATCGAGGAACTTGATCTAAGTACTGTGGTACATGTAGATAGCATTATTCTAAAGTTAAACATCTGTAGTTTATAATATGAAAGATTTATTAAACAAGACTGGCGACTCAAAGTTAATAATAATTCACCGTATCCTAACCTTGTTTCATTGTTATTATCGCTCATTTGTCCTTTTAGACCTTGCTCTTATGTCATATTCCGTCTATTACATCTGTTAATGCCCACTGTGCATATCCCTGAATGTCCATTGTGTACATCTCTGAATTTCCACCATGCATATCACTGAATGTACACCGTGTATATCCATGAATGTACGCGGTGTATATTCCTGAATGTCCATCGTCTATATATCTGAATGTCCATCGGGAATATATCTGAATGTGCACCGTGTATATCACTGAATGTACACCATGTACATACCTGAATGTTCACTGTGTATATCCCCTAATGTCCACTGTGCATATCAGTGAATGTCCATTGTGAATATCCCTGAATATCCACCGTGTATATCCCAGAATGTCTACTGTGTATATCCCTGAATGCCCACTGTATATATCACTAAATATCCACCGTGTATATCACTGCATGTCCACCGTGTATATCATTGCATGTCCACCGTGTATATCACTGCATGTCCACTGTGTATATCCCTGAATGTCTTCTGTACAAACCCCTGAACGTCCATCGTGTATATCCCTGAATGTCCACTGTGTAGTGTGTTCCACAGCGAATTCTCAACTAGTTGATATTCTTTCGTATATGACACTGTCGTAGAGCTTATTCTCTTTTTTCTTGTTTACGTCACGCCAAGATAACACCACTACTCATCTAGCAAGGACATCTGCTTGCTGTATCAGACATTCAGACCTATGCAATGGACCCAAAGCAGTGAGGGATCTTTTACTTCGTCTACCGTTACACAGTATCTCGGATTTTACTGTCTCATTCGAAAGACATGATACCGACAAATTTCCGATATGAATCGAACCTAGGACCTTTCAGTCATGCGTCAGACACATTTCCAATTGAGCTAAACCGACCCTCCTTTCTTTTTAGCCAAGAGATTGTAAAATTTCCCTGCAATAGCTTTGACCTTAGTGTTTGTATACTCTCATTCGGATGCTGTCGGTTTTTCTCGTGTACATTTTGATTGATTGATTATAGTTTTACGGCACTCCACGATTATTTCACGTATATGGTGACGTCATTGGCTTGATGCACTGCATACAATTTTAAATCTTTGCAACGGATGCGCCCGAGGCTGTGAGGGTTCTATTACGTGCCACTCTTACCGTGACACGAGACCTAGGTTTGTACTTTCATCCGAAAGATTGAAATCGATTTGCCCACAGCAGAAATTGAACCCGGGACCAATCGATCATGAGCCAAGCACCTCATCCACTGAGCCACACCGGTTTTTCTCGTGTGAAATATTGAAACATTCTTCTGTCGGCTTCTGTTCGTACATACAAGATGGGTGTGGCTCGTCAAACCGCAGAGGTTGAGTGTTAACGGGCGATTTGCATGGGTAACTTCCAAGGTTCTAGTCCAACCCTCGGCGATGAAATGATTTCTGGTGGGCATCGTCGTTGGGTCTGATTGCGATGCATGACGAAAACCTGGGAATTTGGGCCTGACAATATTCGTGTGGTCTCATTGGTCGGTCAAGTTGTTCCGATTGTTGGAGTAATGGCGTCTACCTGGAGTGAAATTGGATACATGAAGGAGTGAAACCAGGGACTGTTGAACTTTTTATCAAAATTTAGATTTAAGGTCTAGTAGGAGCTAGAGTATAGGGATACTAGTTCTATTGCACAGATTGCGCCAGCACGATTCTCAGGTTTTCTTCGTTATGAATCGCAGTCAGACCCTACGATGATATCCATCAGAAATGAACTCATCATATGAGAGATTCCGAGCTCCTTGCCCCTCCCTGAACTTCCGACTCCTATGGATCTGTGGTAGGTCTAGTTAGTTTAAAGTATGTATTGCAATGCATTCAATAATTACAAATACATTCAATTGGATTACAAATATACGTTATTACCTTGCTGGGATCTGAAAACAAGCGACAGTCCGTTTATATTCATTTTCTTTGTAAAAGTGCATGCACACAATACATATATGTACTGAATAGTACTAGAATACAAGGTGATATAATGTTTATCAGTGTAATATAAAATGAAAATATGAACATTAATAAAGAAGAGGGGGTGGAGAAGAAAGCGGCAAACAAATTTATGTAAAGCGTTTAGCCTGCAGGATAAAGTTTTGTACTGATCAGAATATACTTTATTATAACAAAATGATTTATTTTCATCGCCATATAGAAGAATTTTATAATTGCGGGGGATATTTAAAGCATATAAATATGTTCTTTGCCGTTTGAATCGTTTGCAGTATAATAAATATTGGGATGTGTTCTCTGAGACTCCGCACGTGCAAAATGAATTGGGTTCAACGTTTTTGAGTGCAAATGCTGCTTAAGTGAACTGCAGTTTGTTTTTAGTAGAACATGGAGATTTGGTCACGACGAATTCCAACGTGATAATATTTTGGGTACTTTGGAGTTTTGGAAGTTTTCGAATAGTTTACTTTTAAATAAATTTGAACTGGGAGCATCACGAATTTCGGACGACAGATTATTCCACAGACGAGTGCAACTTGGATAAAAACTATTAAAATGGTGAGTCTAGTTCGATGACCAGGGTCCATGAATGCTTTCCATGTGACGCTGTTATAAGCATTCTTTGTTTTCATTGCATTGTCTTGACTTAATTATGTTTATGGGGTCCGTGACTGTCAACTGTGGTACATAGCTGTTAGTGCCATAGTCATATGACACCAGTAACAGTATTTTACATTAACGTCACACTTATTCCCATTGCAGTGTGGAGCTCGTAAAAAGTTTCCAGGGAAGGGTTTGACTTAAGTGTTATTATACCCTTTTTCCAGATGTTGTGTGACTATGGCACTTCCTACACAGTATTTGTTTACATTCATGTATATATATATATATATATATATATATATATATACAGTGCTGAATTACATGTTTCGTCTGCATTCACGGCGGATGTGGCTAGCCAAACAGGAGACTCCCACTCCTCCCGGGCACCTGGTCTCACCTCTGAATTACAGGAGTCCGTGAATGTCCACTGGTAGTTGTTAGTGACATAGTCATGTGACACCACTTACTGTTGTATTTTACATTACTCACATCATATTTTATTGTCTGCTTTTGTCATGTAGTTTAGCACACTTTCTTCAACATGCCATATATCTGTGGCATTAACGTATTTCTCACCATCGACCTTGATCCTACATTATGATATTGATCTTAAGAGTCATACCTACCTCATGTAAAACATTATACATTACATACAATGTGCATACATCTAGCAATCTATATACATATATAATCACTTTGTTATTGACTACTACAGCTATCGTTATCCATGAAACTGCGTATGACCGCGATCTATACTGCTACACATTGCATCGATCGAAACTATATCATCATACCGTAAAACAGTTTTCATAAGTTGTCTTGTTATTTCATCCTGAATACTTTATGTTTCATTCATATCAGGAATTAGAATATGAGGATCTACTACCCAAGGGCCAACCAAAATAAAACATTGCACGCTAAAATGACACCACTATATCTCTCGGTTAGTGGTAGAAAAAAATTCCATCAGCTTCTAAAGGATAAAGAACAAACAAATTCTTGACATTAGAATAAAAGCTTCATCATAAAGCGTGTGAGTCAACTCAATATCATTTGTGTTTAATAAATCATTGCATGAGCGTATACACTAGTGACACACCAAACCCTAAAATCAAATATAAGGGAAACGATTCTGTTCCTTTGACTTGTTTGTTGAGCCACAATGTACAGGCAGCAAGTGTTGGTGATTCTAGGATATGTTTGTTTTGCAACTTGGCAACCACGCCTAGAAATAGTTTTTGCCAATGGAAATGGTCTGTCTTCGACAGATGGACAGCATTACTCTCGTGTTTTCTTAACAAAGTCAATATACCCGAAACTTGCGTCATGTAATTCGGGTGGGAAATACAAAAATTATAAGATGGCGACTGTTATCTCTATGAACAACTACTATATATAATACCTGAAAATTAAATGACAGCTGTCGTAAGTAAAACTACGAGAAGTACACGGACAGCCTCAAGTTACGAACTGTAAGTTAATGACCTCATTGAGCGCCCGTCCAAGCTGTATTCATACCATCCGGGTATGAATACAGCTTGGACAGCTCAATAAAGGCTAGCTCGCTGGGAGTACAAACGCTGATATACACTTGAAGTTAAAAACATTATTCTTAAACTAAAGTATATGTGGCGGATTTATAGGGGGTGTGGGGACCCGGATCCCCTTTTCGCCACATATTTACAAGTAAAAATCCAGATTTGGCACCAGAAATGGCGGAGTAGTTTGGCTAATACACATGTGGCGCCCCCCCCCCCTTTTCGGAAATCCTTGATCCGCCACTGAGTATAACAATCTGGGTTGATACTATGTTTATATAAATTGTCAACAGGGCTGTAGTATAATGTATTCTAATGAAATACATAATCCACCGCTACTGAGACAGAGTTGTATTGATATGTATGTACATGTACGATAATGTGAAAATCTCTGGTGAACACTAATTGCATATCTATGTCCTGAATGTGTATTGTTTCCAATATTATATTAATATGTTAAAAGAAATTTTGCTTTATATATCTCAGAATAAGACAGTTGACTGTTATAGAACCCATGTATGTCCTCTCACGTCTAACTTATATCTATCATAAATCCCTTATCGTTTTAATGAAAATAGTGAAAACATGAGAACAATACTTACAATATGATATATTATTTTTTATGCATGATTTGATAGAAATATTATGTATATACTATGAAACAAAATGTAAATAAAGTGACAAATGAAATTGCTCAAATTTTATGTTTCACCAAATTACACAAATGCAAATAACTTCGATTCAACGCTGAGGTATTTAAAAAAATCTTATATAAATATATAAATCTAACAAATTCTTGTATATCTTACCGTTCATTTAAAACGTTATCAGCGAACAAACATGGCTCTATCAAAATTCGATTCTATAAATAACTTATTTTAATGACTTCCTGATTATCCAAATAAGGCAATAAGTGCGTTCAATCTTTCTTACGTGTCCTACCTGTTACATTAAGATATCTACTATGACAAATTAAGTCATTATTTTTCAAATGATTAACTACAAAAGATAAAGCACATAGTTAACTGTTATTTAAAGAAGGAGGTCATTTAAACAAAATTGTGCAAACGTTTATATATACTAATGATCACAAGACGATGGTCTTTGTCATAGCTGGGTATTATATTTGTTAAGTGCGTGCAAGAGCCATAATATGAAATACACTGAAGCTGAGGACTTCTTCTTTACACCAAGCGAGAATCGTGTTGTGAGAGTGGACCATCCTTCTTCACTAGTGGGTTTCTAGAAAATCCAAAGTGAAGAGCTTTGGACTATATTGGTTTCTTTCTTTATATTATACTTTATGGTTGGCATTTGTACATGATGAAATCGTATGTATACCTTGAGCATGTAGACATTCACGGTAGTTACTGCTTCTGGTGGTCGTAAAGAAAAAGAGAAATCGTACTCGGTAACACACCTCCGTCACAGTACAGTTTGGACGTACTCAGTAAAACACCTCCATCACAGTACAGTTTCCACGTACTCGGTAACACACCTCCATCACAGTACAGTTTCCACGTACTCGGTAACACACCTCCGTCACAGTACAGTTCCCACGTACTCGGTAACACACCTCCATCACAGTACAGTTTCGACGTACTCGGTAACACACCTCCATCACTGTACAGTTTGGACGTAGTCAGTAAAAAACCAGTAAAACACCTCCGTCACAGTACAGTTCCCACGTACTCGGTAACACACCTCCATCACAGTACAGTTTCGACGTACTCGGTAACACACCTCCATCACAGTACAGTTTCCACGTACTCGGTAACACACCTCCATCACTACAGTTTGGACATGCTCGATAACACACCTCCATTACTGTATAATTTGGACGTACTCGGTAACACACCTCCGTCACGGTACAGTTTGGACGTACTCGGTAACACACCTCCAACACAGTACAGTTTGGACATACTCGGTAACACACCACCACCACAGTACAGTTTGGACCAATCTGATTAAACCATATCTTTATTCCGCTTCTCTATTTGTCTCATTGCGGATAAAGATCTGGCGAAACTCCGTAAGGGGTCATGTTCTGGTGAACTCTGATGACGTTTCAGTCACCGAAATCGTTATTTCCAATAGCCAATCAATGACTCGGCTAGGCACGTGATAGTGACGCAATATGTAACAAACACTGTTCAAAATCTACCTTTGTGGGTTACGCACGCTGTGGATGTTAATTTCATTCCTAGGAATTTATAGCCGATCCACTGATTGGCTGAAAATCAGAGTTCACCGAAACATGACTCCTTACGGAGTTTCGCCAGATCTTTATCCGCAATGGGACAAATAGAGAAGCGGAATAAAGATATGGTTTTAATCAGATTGAGTTTGGACGTACTCGGTAACACACCTCTATCACTATACAGTTTAGACGTAAACGGTAACACACCGCAATCTCTATACTGTTTGGACGTACTCGGTAACACACGTCCACCACAGTACAGTTTGGACGTACTCGGTAACACACCTTCATCACTGTACAGTTTAGACCTACACTGTAACCCAACTCCATCACTGTACAGTGTGGACATATTCAGTATCTCCTTCACCGCTGTACAGTTTGGACGAATTCGGTAGCAATCTTCTATCACTGTACAGTTTGGACGTACTCAGTAAAACACCTCCTCCGCAATACAGTTTGGACGTACTCGGTAACACACCTCCATCACTGTACAGTTTGGACGTACTCGGTAACACACCTCCATCACTGTACAGTTTGGACGTACTCGGTAACACACCTCCATCACTGTACAGTTTGGACGTACTCGGTAACACACCTCCATCACTGTACAGTTTGGACGTGCTCGGTAGCACACCTCCACCACTACAGTTTTGATGTACTCGGTAACACTCCTCAATGACTACAATCACTGCTAGTCGGAATGGGTGTTTTTTTTTTTAATTTTTGTTTGTTTGTTTGTTTGTTTTGTCTCTTTTTTTTTATCAAAGTCTTCATTTTCTCCTCGCCTAAAATGAAATAGTTGCTCCCTAAATAATGGCATGGCTGCCTAACGCTGTATACACATTTATCTCCAACATGGAGGGAAGTGGGGGAGGGAGGCAGGAGACGATTGTATTTATTCTAGTAGGAGACAGTGGCGTAGCTGACTTAAGATTTTGTTCATTAAGAAAAGCAAAAAGACGGGGGCTCTGAAGCCGCCATAAAGCCCCAAGTGGGTTCAGTAGAATTCTAAGTAGGGGGTTAGAGTGAGGGTCAAAACTCCTCGAAACCTCAGCGATTTTAGCATTTTGATACAAACAAATTCCATACAAATAATGCGAACTGTAAAAACTGTATACATTCAAATACATGTAAACATTAATTATGATAGACCTATATCCTACACATGTCTGAGTGTTCATTTACGTTTTTGTGTAAAAGCGCTAAATTCATTCAAACTTGTTCCTTTTTTTAGAGCACAGTGTAAAATACTACATCAATGAATGCATCTTCCTGCACAATAAGCGGTAGACTTGGTAATTATGACCTACTATTTACTGTCAAGCGGTTAAAGTCTTAATGATAATACATTGTATATTACATTAACTCCTATATAATGTCTAGAATTGCTGATTTTTATTTAGATAATTATACTACTTTGTTTGATCATGCACCAATTAATTTCATTATCAATATACAAATGATAGTAAATTATTATATAAGATGATATCTGAAAATGGTATTTTAACGTTTTAAAGTAGCAAATGTTATAAACGCACCAGAGATCTAAACCTGTCTTCCTTCTTCTTACTTGGTAATACTGTCTGATAGTTGATATATACTTGAATGTAGATAGATAGATAGATAGATAGATAGATAGACTGCTAATATTTCTCAAATATTAAAAGCAATCGCAATCTCTGAATTTTGGTCGGGAAGTATTTTATCTCTCAGCCACGGCGCCTCCCATGACACTCTGGCGACAGTGACCTTCACTTTGAGAACGATACAGAAATAGGAATGACAGTAACAGTCTAGAATACATGTATATAAATAATACATCTAAAATGAGATTCACTCGCTTTTTATCAAAATGTTTCTTAATCATCACTTTAGATAGATTATATTTATAGACGACGCAATGTATGTAAAGTAGTTCAGCTGCTTAGTGTAATATGGATTACTGTGGAAAATTTAATAAGGCATATCGACTCAGAAATGAAAATAGTGGGTTCGTGTCCCGCAAAATAAAAGTCTTAATTTTATCATAAAATCAGAAACTATTGCCTAAAAGTTTGAGAAAGTATGAATTCTTATCAAAATACATAAAGAATTGCAAGTGGCAGATGTAATCATACGTCGGGCTCTCAACGACCAACATTCAGAAAATGAAACAATTCTGGTGTACTGGTACTGCAAACGTTACATATTAATAAAATAATAATGCAAAAATTTCTGATGAAAGAAAAGTCAATTTGCTCTACATTCACTTGTGGTGCAGACGACCCGAGTTCGATTCCGAGAATGCGCAACTATGTTTAAGAAGTTGATGCCTCCTCACCGTACGTCTCTCTCTCTCTCTCTCTCTCTCTCTCTCTCTCTCTCTCTCTCTCTCTCTCTGTGTGTGTATGTATGTATATGAGTACATGTATGTGTATGTACGTTGAGGTCTATATATATATATATATATATATTGAATGCTGAAGTATCTCAACACTTAACAGAAAAGAAAGATTATTTGGTACTTGTAGACACGTATACAATTTATATCTGTATACCGTATGCGATTTCTTACCTATATTAAGGCCATTAAGTATATACCTTATATCAATTGCGTGAAAATTTTTACTTAAATTCACACATACGTAGGTATTTTAAAGATACATGATACAATACTGCATAGTTTACAGTGACCAGGAAGTGAAATTGACTACATATTATTGACCTGTAAAGGCACATGTTAAGGGGAATTTCAGAACATTTATCCGGAACTGAAAATCACTCAACTTTAATGATTTACATCTGTAAATGTAATTCGGGAAAAAGGATTTGTAAACACAATACAATTTATAAAATCACCAAGTCTGCTAGACATGGAAAGTTTAAAAACAATTTGAACTTTCCGTTTAAGTACCTTTCATATTAATTTTTCCACATTAGTATTTCGCCATATAAATACTAAAATAAAAATTATCCAATGTTTCCGTTTAGAAATGATCAGCGAATCAAGCGAGTTATAGAAAACATGTAATCGTTACGTAGGTTTACTTTAATTAAGTGTTTGGAAATGTTTCTTCTTTGGTACTATTTGCGGGAAGGGCCAGGGGAAGGGAGTTTTCATCACAAAATTATCAAAAACAAAATTCAATCAGTGTTATAAATTTATTTAAAAATCTGAAAATCACCTATTATTCAATGTATCATTCAAATCCAACAGCACAAAAGTGACACACACGAGCATCTTGGGTTTATATACCTGCTTCTGCATAGACATGACCTGGGCATTATTGTATTGAAATCAGCTAAAAGAATAGAGTCAATAGAGACAATACTACTTTCACAATGATATTATGGGTTCCCCATAAAATCACCATACATCTTCCCCACCTTTTCAACTTATTTCAAGTGAGAAGAGAGCAAGAGAGAATATTACGAAGCCGTTTTTGTGCCATCTTAAAGAAGAAAATAAAGATTTTTTTTATCTCGTTCGAACGAGAAACTAATATCATATAGCTTTTGATATTTTCTTACAATTTCTCTAGTAGCGTATGTTTGATCGTTTAGATAACTACATTTGGCCGTGTTTGGCCTGAATTTAGTTGAAATACATTCTTGGTATTTTTTCAGTCTATCAAACGGCAGATCTAAAGTATGTTTGTAACATTTGATTTGGAGCCTCATCTCCTCCCTTTCATATTTATGTTTTAAGCCATTGGAATCAAACTAACTTGGCTCAGTGACCTCACCAATTAATATTAATCATTAATGAAATAATAATGCATGACTGTAAGTGTTTTACTGTATATCAGTAAGTACCATTCAGTTTATATTTCAATTCTGAAATGTATAATTCATAATTAACAACTATTACAATACTTTTAATTACAAGAGGAGGGCAGAATACCTCTGATGGCATAATCCCCCCTTTTTTCCCCACGCATTCATCTTTTTCTTTGCAATATAATAAATTATACTTTAACTTAAGTATTTCCTTTCTATTGAAAAGCTGTGTGTTTTAGAATAAACATGCATATGTACATTGTGTTTGTAATGTGCTCGAAATATATGCAATAATGCATATATAAATATATCATTGTATGTATCAATTGAAATAATTCTTAATCATACTTATCTAAATAACCAAACACCTTAATTCATATATAATAGTTTTCTTCTTTAAAATGGCACGAAAACGGCTTCGTAGAATATAAGCTAATATTCAAGTATATCGATCATATTGGTGTAATACTGCAACTCACTTGTCAGTTGTTATACAAATATAGCATTTGACATAGCATCTGGAAAGTCGACGAACTTTTCTGGCAAGTCGACATAAACATATGACAAGTTTAAATTTATCTGTAAAATGCTTAGTTTTAATAATATCTTATTTCATAATACATTGAAATGGGATTTGGCAAAAGTTATATCAACATTACTGTAGCCCTTTTCCTAACATTTACAACACAAAAAGGTAGTAAAGATGGAGAAACTACATATGTGTAATATAGATTTTAGTAATACCGGAAAGAAATAATTATGAAACAAAGAAGCACTTGGAATGAGAGAACACTTCTTCAGGATCCTTGAATATCTTATTGTAAAAAAAGAACCTTACACTGTCTTTAATAAAGTCTTGTACAGCAAGCATTGTTGTTCTGCTTCCTCCCAGATAGAGAGATTTTCATCTTCAAATAATACAGTGGCGGATTTAGAGGGGGGGCCCCCCCCTTTTGGTCACATATTTACTAGTAAAAATCCAGATTTTGCACCAAAAATTACTGAGAAGTTTGTCTAATACCCATGTGCCCCCCCCCCCCTTTTCGGAAATCCTGGATCCGCCACTGTAATAGTGTCTGTGTAGTATAGTATAGCTTATTTGCAAAGAACCATATGGTTTATATGCATACAAGAAGTACAAAATTCACAAAAGACATACAGAGTGAACGTTCAGACAGATGAAGATTAGCAGTTAACTGTTACACAGTAAATTAGAGATAATTAAATTGAAGAGGACAGACAATGAACTAACCATACATATAAATGAATATATATAAACATGTATATACAAACTTTACTTAACCTAAGGGATCGAAACTAAATAGTAAACACATAATAGAAAACAAGAATAGGTAAATCACACTCTCAGATCTCTTATTTGAGAAGCCTGTTTCAGAAATCTCCCAAAGTTACATAACTGTTTTTTGTTTTCAATCGAGAAAAGACGAACAAGTTTGAACATTGAGGGTCGAATCCAGTAATATGGTTTAATATATACCCTTCGGATATCAGAGTACGCATGACAAATAAGAATAAAGTGATACTCGTCCTCGACCGTGTCTAAACAAAAAGGACAGACACGATTATTTCTATCTACCCTGTTATATCTACCTTGTTCGATACAAAGTGAATGTGAAGATAATCTAAATTTAGACAGAAGCACAACTAAATCATCTGGAAGAGATTTATGAAGATAATATTGAAGCGTAAACGAGTTGGTAAGGTATCTGTACATGAAACATTTAGTAGAAGTGTAGTAAAGGGCTGATATACCCGAAGCTTGTTGAAAAAGCAAATAAGCAGTGGAACACATATCCGGTCGGAAAACCACATGAACAAGAAGAGGAATTGATTAGTAATTGGTAAGATTTACGCGAAAGAGGTCATAATTGAGGCCGCTAGACATATCACGAAGTCTTGTCAAAACGATACGCGACCATACATATTGAAGCAGTCAATAAAGATTCCCATAACTATATTGGCCCGGAATAAAGCAATGCTACTCCATTTTAATGGATTAAATGCGACCGTGTAATAAACAAACAGTCTAAGTCAACTTGAAGAGGTGTATAGTGGTACGTGTACGTAAAATATCATTTGCTCAAAGAAAGTCAGTTCGTTTTACCGTTTTGCCAGCACGGGATTTTATCTGCACGGTGCTGGTCATTGTTTGGTGGTGGCGGAGATCAAGGTGCCGGATAAAAGCTTCGACAGATACACTGCATGACTGGTACACGTTCTTCATTTGTCATGATTAGGGTTCGAACGAAGTCGGAGTCGACAGACGTGAAAGTTTTATGTGTGCAATGTTGATACAAGTTTCCGAACATTCTTGTATGGTGGATGAAGTAATCAACAGGAGGTGTTTACTCATTCATGTATGGTGAATGAGGTAATATACAGGAGGTGTTTACTCATTCATGTATGGTGGATGAGGAAATCAACAGGAGGTGTTTACTCATTCATGTATGGTGGATGATGTAATAAAAGGAGCTGTTTACTCATTTATGTATGGTGGATGATGTAATCAAAGCAGGAGGTGTTTACTCATTCATGTATAGTGGATGAGGTAATCAACAGGAGGTGTTTTCTCATTCATGTATGGTGGATGAGGTAATCAATAGGAGGTGTTTACTCATTCATGTATGGTGGATGAGGTAATCAACAGGAGGTGTTTACTCATTCTTGGCACCTTTGATTATCAGGGTTTAGGAATGGCTACCTTTATTAATTGTTATGAGTATCATATAGCAGCAGTAACTTTCGTATTTGTCATTTGTATTTCACATTTGTCACTTTATAGTTTAGAGTTTATAAAAAAGTTTTCCACACAATTAACACCAATGCATTCATATTTTGTTACAGTACTAATAGTTCCAGCAAAACCACCCGCCTTCAAGCTGTATAATATAAATACATAGTAGTGACTATACCAGATCATAGTTTATACCGAAATGTGTCACCATATCTCCATGATGTCCGGAAACATTCTCATACAATAGCGTGATCAATGGGAACTTACTTCCTGTGTGAGTGTTGTTCACGGCGCTGTGCTCACTTGAACTATAACGTTTAACGTATTGGCATGTTTGATATTTACCGAATGGATTGTTATATGGTTTCGATGAATATGATTTAGCAATCATATCTGGTGAATTTGATTCGTGATTTGACGGAAAATACTGTTTTACCATTGAAATCCCGACCTGGTATAGGTTCCAGTTTACAATGTGGCAGCAATAAAAGCTGTTGCCCGTTCGTTATAGAAAGAAGTAATATTCTCTCTCTCTCTGTCGAAATCAAAATTGGTGACTTTGATTCAATTCTTACTTGATTAATATCTATGCATTTTCTCCAAGTTCTCCACCCTTCTGGTTACCATTTTCTCCACCCTTCTATTTACCATCTTCTCCAAGTTCTCCACCCCTCTGTTTACCATTTTCTCCAAGTTCTCCACCCTTCTATTTACCATCTTCTCCAAGTTCTCCACCCCTCTGTTTACCATTTTCTCCAAGTTCTCCACCCCTCTGTTTACCATTTTCTCCAAGTTCTCCATCCCTCTGTTTACCATTTTCTCCAAGTTCTCCATCCCTATGTTTACCATTTGAAATGCGGAATACACAATTACAATGCTCATCAACACAGGAAATCTGACAAATGCTTATTTGAAACTTCTTGTAGTGTCCTAGATGCAGTTTATAATTTTATGCTTTACTTTGAGGACGCCTACTCTCATTGCGAGTTCTGTACGGAGATTATAAGCTTAAGGAGTAGATCCCTAAAATAAGAAAGACAACTCGTTCATGGATATGTAGCCTATTTCTTTACTTGTACTAGAAATCAAAGACAAATTAGTCTTACTGACCTCATTTTCACATTCCAATATATCTGATATTCTTATATTGGAATTCCAATATATCTAGCAACACGGACAACATAGGCATGAGATAGTGGTCATTTACAGATATTCGAATAAGAAAACTTACTACACTACTGCATCTTTCCAGTATTAACTTACTGCTTAACCCTTTTTGTGTTAACAGTTCAGTGCGTTCTACCTATAAGACCCATCTTCAGCATAGGATTCAGACTGATTAATTGATTGATTACTGTCATACGCCACTCCAGGATTACTTCACGTATATGGTGACGACATCTGTCTGATAATTTGTCTAGAAATTTACACCTTTGTACGGAAGTCCATTAGGGCCACATATGTTTTTTTTTTCAATTTATCTCGGAAATTCAAGATACTTTCTTGAACATTCAACTTACTGTATTGAAATTTCAAGATACTATCTTGAAAACACAACTCACTATCTTGAAAAATCAAGACCCTATCTTGAAAATTCAACTTACTATCTGGAAAATTCAATAACCTATCTTGAAAATTCAACTTACTAACTTAAAAATTCAACTTACTAACTTGAATATTAAAGATATTATCTTGAAAATTTAGCTTAACTACCTTGAAAATTCAACTTAACTACCTTGAAAATTCAAAGATATTATCTTGAAAATTCAACTTAACTATCTTGAAAATTCAAGATACTATCGTGAAAATTTAGCTTAACTACCTTGAAAAATCAACTTAACTATCTTGAAATTCTTCTCACTATTTCATTGCTACTTAAGTTCAAAGTCTCGTATTAAGTCTTCGTATTAAGTTTTCTCTGTTTATACGTTTATATCGATATCAAAATCTACGCGCTAAACTACCCAGAAAACCGTTTTGTTAACTAGCATGTAGAGAAGAGTTGTCAGTAGACGATATAGCTCTCCCGTGGACTGTCACAGAAAAACATGTATTTTCTCAATTCAAACTCGCGGTCCTTGGAGTCAAAACTTTTGGTACAGACAGAAAAGTATTGAGCTAAAATGTGAAATATGAAAACTCTACTCCCAGTAGTTGACTACTTACGGGCAAGGTTAAAGTTTTTGAAAAGTAGGTCAAACTTCAAAGTTCAAGGTCCTAAGGTAAAGAATTTTGGTATGAACATAAAAGTTTAGCCATAATAAACACATGTGTGGAATATATGAGAGACATACCTCTACTAGTCGACGATTTATGGGCAAAGTTACAGTTTTTGGAAAGGTCAAACGTCAAGGTCAAGGTCGTGGGTCAAAATTGATGGTACCAATGTTAAGATCTTGTCTCAAGGAATGCACATGTGAAATATGAAAGTCCTATGTTTAATACTTTTGAACGTATGGATAAGTTTAAAGTTTTTGTCTTCGCCTCTGACGCAGACGCCGACACGAAAGCAAACGCGGACACTATAGCTATGACATTCGGTCTCCGGACATTCGTTCCGGCAAGCTAAAACAGTATCTTGAATTTTCAAGATAGTATGTTTAATTTTCAAGATAGATAAGTTGAATTTTTAAGATAGTTAAGTTGAATTTTCAAAATAGTATCTTGAATTTTCAAGATAAAATAAAATATTAATTGGCTCCTTACCTTTGAAACAGACCGACTCGAATCAGTGAGGAATCTTTAACGTGCCACGCCTATCGTGACACGAGACCTCGATTTCTCTGTCTCATCCGAGAGACAGGACACAGGTGTACCCACGGAACCGGGGTTATCTCGGTTTAGCAGGAACACCAAGCTATTTCATAAGATCATATTGTACGTCCTAAGATATTTGTGTTTCTTTTTATCATATATATGCAAGCATCTACCTTTTTTAATATTGAAACTTCTTTTCTGCAATATTAAAAAGGTAGACCCAAAGAGCCATGTATCAGCATTGCTGATGTATGTTTTAATTCAAACACGTGTACAGTGAACGCGTGTACAGTGCATCACACTGAAAATTGATCCTTCATGTTGATGTAAAACAATGATAAAGAATCTATATTAGCATTTTACTATTGTTGATAATGTCTTCAGCATTTTAAGTACATTGGGGTTTTTTTATCTTTGCCATATTTAACATTTATTTAACAATGCTGGGACCGATCCAGTAAAGCCGGCGTGGCCTAGTGGTATCGCGCCGGACTCCTGATCGGGAGGGCGGGGTTCGAGTCCCGCTCTGGCCATGCCGGTGTCCTGTCTTTCGGATGAGACAGTAAAAACCGATGCCCCGTGTCGTGGTATGCATGGCACGTTAAAGATCCCTCACTGCTTCGGGTGGGTCCATTGCAAAGGTCAAATTTTTTATGCCCCGCATCAGGCAGATGCCGTCACCATATACGTGAAATATTCGTGGTGTAAAACAAAAATTAATCAATTAATCAAAAACCGATCCAGTATTTTCTAAAAAAAACAAAAAAAGAAAAGGTGGGAACGAGGGGTTGAGTTTCCACTTAACCAAATGCTTTTCAAATTACGGTCTAATAGTTCCGAAATTCTCCCTCTAAACTTCTCTTCTTTTTTAAGGCTAGGGATTCCACCACCCAACCACAGAACCCCTTCCCTCACCCGTTTTCTATATAGATCCGCCAATGTACGGGTACGGTTCAACTGGATATATGATTAGGAAGTAAATTAAGTATATATATATATATATATATATATATATATATATATATATATATATATATATATATATATATATATATATATATATATATGTATATATATATTTCACTTGTCATGAAATCAATTCTGAATGATTTGATTGTTTGACATGCCAATATGACAGAATACACAAAAACGTTATGCCATTGCTAATGATGATTGAGAGAGTTATAGATCTATTGCACTTAATTTTCAACAACATTAAATGTAAAGTAAATCATTGAAAGATATACTATGTGAATACAGATGAAAGCTATGGGTCTTCATTAAAGCATTAATCTATATCTTCATTGCAGGTTGGTATAGAATATGATTTATCTTTCTCTATGAATGTATTATATGTATTATATAGAAATAATTAGAAAAGGAGCGTATTACGACCGGATCTTAATTTTTAAATGTCACTAAATACGTGTATCACTAAACCTAATATATTTTTATAGCTGACATAAAATACCCCCAAAAACTAAAGCTGCTTGTGAAAAAAAATCTCACATTTAAATCCTCTTTACTTAATCCTACACGTGTCTGTAAAGGACAGTCCTGAATACAAAGTCACTTGGACAATATGTATTTCATAGCGGTTGTTCTGTTTCCATTGTGAGTAATTCATTATGATAATGTACTTTTTTACGACATATTACTGAGTATGTTTCACTGTGCGTGGGCATTACATTTCGATTGTTGAACTGTATATAGAATTAAGCGACAAACTTCCAAATATGACTATTTTATTTAGCACACATGCATTTTGTTTCTGCCAGTTGTACATGCATTTAATAGGAAAGGAAAGTACCGTCAAGCCAGTATGTGCGAACATGATGATCCAGTAGTATGGCGCTGGATTCCTAATCAGACCACCTGGGGTCCATTCCGGCTTTGGTGATTCATCGTATCCCTTTTATCCCTTCGGATAAGACAATATAACCCTAGGCCCCGTGTCACCGTATGCCGGATTGAACAATATAACCTTAGACCCCGTGTCACCGCATGCCGGATAAGGCAAAAGAACCTTAGGCCCCGTGTCACATTATGCTGAATAAGACAATATATCCTTAGACCCCGTGTCACCGCATGCCGGATCAGACAATATAACCTTTATCCCCGAGTCAACGCATGCCAGATAAAACAAATAACCTTAGGCCCCGTGTCACTGTATGCCGGATAAGACAATATGACCTTAGGCCCTGTGTCCCCGTATGCCAGATAAGAAAATATAAAGTTAGGCTTCGTGTCACCGCTTGTCATATAAGTCACTATAACCTTAGGCCACGTGTCACCGTGTGCCAGATAAAAAATATAACCTTAGGCTTCGTGTCACCGCATGTCATATAAGTCAATATAACCTTAGGCCACGTGTCACCTTATGCCGGATAAGACAATATAACCTTACGCTCCGTGTCACCGCATGCCAGGGGCAGCCGTGGTGTAGTGGTTGAGCGCTTGGCTTGCGGCGCCGACAATGCGGGTTCGATTCCCGTGTTGCGCCACTATGTTTAAGAGGTTGGTAACCTCCTGCTTCCATGTTGCGATATAACTGAAATATTCCTGAAAGCGACGTAAAACACCAATCAACCAACCAACCAACCAAAGCATGCCGGATAAGTCAATATAACCTTAGGCCTCATGTCACCGCATGCCCGATAGACAATATAACCTTAAGCCCTGTGTCACCGTATGCCGGATAAGACAATATCACCTTAGTCCCCGTGTCACCGCATGCCGGATAAGACAATATATAGGCCCTGTGTCACCGTATGCCGGATAAGACAATATAACCTTAGTCCCCGTGTCATCGCATGCCGGATAAGACAATATAACATTAGGCCCCGTGTCACCGTATGCCGAATAAAACAATATGATCTTAGACCCCGTGTCACCGCATGCCGAATAAAACAAAATAATCTTAGACTCCGTGTCACAGCATGCCGGATAAGACAATATAATCTTAGGCCCCGTGTCACCGCATGCCGGAGAAGAAAATATAACCTTTGACCCCGTGTCATCGTATGCCAGAAAAGACACTATAACCCTAGTCCCCGTGTCACCACATTCCGGAAAAGACAATGTAACCTAAGATTCCGTGTCACCGCATGAAGAATAAGACAATATAAACTTAGGCCCCGTGTCACTGTATGCCAGATAAGTCAATATAACCTTAGTCCCCGTGTCACCGCATGCCGGATAAGACAATATAACCTTAGGTCCAGTGTCATCGTATGCCGGATAAGACAATATAACCTTAGGCCCCGTGTCACCGCATCCATATAAGTCAATATAACCTTAGTCCCCGTGTCACCGCATGCCGGATAAGACAATATAACCTTAGTCCCCGTGTCACCGCATGCCGGATAAGACAATATAACCTTAGGTCCAGTGTCACCGTATGTCGGATCCACAATATAACCTTAGGCCCCGTGTCACCGCATGCCGGATAAGACAATATCACCTTAGTCCCCGTGTCACAGCATGCCGGATAAGACAATATAACCTTAGTCCCCGTGTCACCGCATGCCGTATAAGACAATATAACCTTAGGCCCTGTGTCACCGCATCCATATAAGACAATATAACCTTAGTCCCCGTGTCACCGCATGCCGGATAAGACAATATAGCCTTAGGTCCAGTGTCACCGTATGCCGGATAAGACAATATAACCTTAGGTCCGGTGTCACCGTATGCCGGATAAGACAATATAACCTTAGGCCCCGTGTCATCGCATGCCGGATAAGACAATATCACCTTAGTCCCCGTGTCACCGCATGCCGGATAAGACAATATAGCATTTGGTCCAGTGTCACCGTATGCCGGATAAGACAATATAACCTTAGTCCCCGTGTCACCGCATGCCGGATAAGACAATATAACCTTAGTCCCCATGTCACCGCATGCCGGATAAGGCAATATAATTTAAGGTCCCGTGTCACCTTATGCCGGATAAGACACTGTAACCTTACTCCTCGTGTCACCGCATGCCGGATAAGGCAATATAATTTAAGGTCCCGTGCCACCGTGTGCCAGATAAAACAATACATGTATAACCTCAGTGCCCGTGTCACCGCATGCCGGATAAGACAATATAACCTTAGGTCCAGTGTCATCGTATGCCGGATAAGACAATATAACCTTAGGCCCCGTGTCACCGCATCCATATAAGTCAATATAACCTTAGTCCCCGTGTCACCGCATGCCGGATAAGACAATATAACCTTAGTCCCCGTGTCACCGCATGCCGGATAAGACAATATAACCTTAGGTCCAGTGTCACCGTATGTCGGATCCACAATATAACCTTAGGCCCCGTGTCACCGCATGCCGGATAAGACAATATCACCTTAGTCCCCGTGTCACAGCATGCCGGATAAGACAATATAACCTTAGTCCCCGTGTCACCGCATGCCGTATAAGACAATATAACCTTAGGCCCTGTGTCACCGCATCCATATAAGACAATATAACCTTAGTCCCCGTGTCACCGCATGCCGGATAAGACAATATAGCCTTAGGTCCAGTGTCACCGTATGCCGGATAAGACAATATAACCTTAGGTCCGGTGTCACCGTATGCCGGATAAGACAATATAACCTTAGGCCCCGTGTCATCGCATGCCGGATAAGACAATATCACCTTAGTCCCCGTGTCACCGCATGCCGGATAAGACAATATAGCATTTGGTCCAGTGTCACCGTATGCCGGATAAGACAATATAACCTTAGTCCCCGTGTCACCGCATGCCGGATAAGACAATATAACCTTAGTCCCCATGTCACCGCATGCCGGATAAGGCAATATAATTTAAGGTCCCGTGTCACCTTATGCCGGATAAGACACTGTAACCTTACTCCTCGTGTCACCGCATGCCGGATAAGGCAATATAATTTAAGGTCCCGTGCCACCGTGTGCCAGATAAAACAATACATGTATAACCTCAGTGCCCGTGTCAACGTATGCGTTGGCTCGTTGCATATTGTAAAAAAGTCATATACCCGGGAAAAACTGTAATCATATTCATGAAATGATAATAATCTGGTGTGGCATTCTCGAAGTCGACATGACATCAGTCCCATCACACTATCTAAATGGATAACCCCGAAACATTCCGAGGATGACTTAGGGGATAAACTCGTCGTTTATCATAGATAACATTGGTAAATTGTAGTTTAAAGCAGAAGAGCGAAATAAGTCATAAAGCTAATTCTTTGAAAAATATCACAAAGATTGACCCCCTTTTCTTATTTGAATTTTATATGTCTGCAGTTTCCAAAAATAAGATTTCAAAATATCGGATTCTTCGTACAAAACGATGATAAATCCCGAGACTTCTCCCCCAATACTACGCAGCATATTGGGTCATGTGACCAGTCGAGAATAAAACAAATAACAAATGCATTGATCTAGCATTTAAAGTACTCTATATGCTGATTTGTAAAACTCAAGTCTAGTATACTAGTGTGAGAAAATAGCCATTTTTTCGGGATGGGTGGGTTGTTCCGAGTAAACCTACCATACAACATCGGCATAAATTTTGTTTTTCCGACAATTGGTATTGCAAGCATGGGCACTTCCTTCCGACCATGGCATGAACTTTTATCAATCAGTAAAAAAAAATTAAGAACAGTTATACCTCTACTGAGTTGAGTCTTGGCCTACACACGAGCTGATAACCGTATTGGCTGTGTCCACACCGAAAAGTCGTTACCATACATGTATCTCTACACGTCTAAAACCACCCTACGATGTATACAATGTATTTAAGGTGGTTCTCCATAACTCGTTACAACAGCCGTATACGTCTAGAACCACCATACAATGTATAACAGCTAAGGTGGTTCTCCATAACGGTAACTCGTTACAATACCCGTACACGTCTAGAACCACCACACGATGGTTAACAACTAAGGGGGTTCTCATCAACGGTAACTCGTTACAACAGCCGTATACGTCTAGAACCACCATACAATGTATAACAGCTAAGGGGGTTCTCATCAACGGTAACTCGTTACAACAGCCGTACACGTCTAGAACCACCATACAATGTATAACAGCTAAGGGGGTTCTCATCAACGGTAACTCGTTACAACAGCCGTACACGTCTAGAACCACCATACAATGTATAACAGCTAAGGGGGTTCTCATCAACGGTAACTCGTTACAACAGCCGTACACGTCTAGAACCACCATACAATGTATAACAGCTAAGGGGGTTCTCATCAACGGTAACTCGTTACAACAGCCGTACACGTCTAGAACCACCATACAATGTATAACATATAGGGTGGTTCACCATAACGGTGACCCGTTACAACAGCCGTACACGTCTAGAACCACCATACAATGTATAACAGCTAAGGGGGTTCTCATCAACGGTAACTCGTTACAACAGCCGTACACGTCTAGAACCACCATACAATGTATAACAGCTAAGGGGGTTCTCATCAACGGTAACTCGTTACAACAGCGGTATACGTCTAGAACCACCATACAATGTTTAACAGCTAAGGGGGTTCTCATCAACGGTAACTCGTTACAACAGCCGTATACGTCTAGAACCACTATACAATGTATAACAGCTAAGGGGGTTCTCATCAACGGTAACTCGTTACAACAGCCGTATACGTCTAGAACCACCATACAATGTATAACAGCTAAGGGGGTTCTCATCAACGGTAACTCGTTACAACAGCCGTATACGTCTAGAACCACCATACAATGTTTAACAGCTAAGGGGGTTCTCATCAACGGTAACTCGTTACAACAGCGGTATACATCTAGAACCACCATACAATGTTTAACAGCTAAGGGGGTTCTCATCAACGGTAACTCGTTACAACAGCCGTATACGTCTAGAACCACCATACAATGTATAACAGCTAAGGGGGTTCTCATCAACGGTAACTCGTTACAACAGCGGTATACGTCTAGAACCACCATACAATGTTTAACAGCTAAGGGGGTTCTCATCAACGGTAACTCGTTACAACAGCCGTATACGTCTAGAACCACCACACAATGTATAACAGCTAAGGGGGTTCTCATCAACGGTAACTCGTTACAACAGCCGTACACGTCTAGAACCACCATACAATGTATAACATATAGGGCGGTTCTCCATAACGGGGACTCATTAAAACACCCGTACATGTCTAGAGCCACCATACGATGTGTTACATATAGGGTGGTTCTCCATAACGGTGACTCGTTACAATACCCGTACACGTCTAGAACCACCATACGATGTATAACATATAGGGTAGTTCTCCATAACGGTGACTCGTTACAACAGTCGTACAGGTCTAGAACCACCATACAATGTATAACATATAGGGTGGTTCTCCATAACGGTGACTCGTTACAATACCCGTACACGTCTAGAACCACCATACGATGTATAACATATAGGGTAGTTCTCCATAACGGTTACTCGTTACAATAGCTGTACACGTCTAGAACCACCATACGATGTATAACATATAGGGTGGCTCTCCATAACGGTGACTCGTTACAATAGCTATACACGTCTAGAACCATCATACGATGTATAACATATAGGGTGGTTCTCCATAACGGTGACTCGTTACAATAGCCGTACACGTCTAGAACCACCATACGATGTAAAACATATAGGGTGGTTCTCCATAACGGTGACTCGTTACAATAGCCGTACACGTCTAGAACCACCATACGATGTATAACATATAGGGTGGTTCTCCATAACGGTGACTCGTTACAATAGCCGTACACGTCTAGAACCACTATACGATGTATAACATATAGGGTGGTTCTCCATAACGGTGACTCGTTACAATAGCCGTACACGTCTAGAACCACCATACGATGTAAAACATGTAGGGTGGTTCTCCATAACGGTGACTCGTTACAATACCCGTACACGTCTAGAGCCACCATACGATGTATAACATATAGGGTGGTTCTCCATAACGGTGACTCGTTACAATAGCCGTACACGTCTAGAACCACCATACGATGTATAACATATAGGGTGGTTCTCCATATTTGCTCAATTCTTACTACAACCCTTTGCAGGATGTTTCCTTAAACAACCATGAGTTATTTATACAAATAGATTTCACGCTAAATGCATATCCGTTTTGAATTCTTGTTTTGCCAGTTATTGGTGATTCAAACCCATGTGATCAATTACTTCTGATATGATTCATACTGCATCAAAGAGATATAGTAGAAATAGGGCACAAATTACGAGCATGACAGAGGCTGCAGACGACCACAAGTCAGAGGTGATTCAGACTGTGACTAATCATGACGTCATTGTCAGAATACATTCGTCTGAGATTTCAATATGTATAAAAATTTACGTTGACCGATTTAAGTTTGTTGTTTGACTAAAGTTATTCTATTTCTTTGTAGAAAGGACTGCGGGGAGGAGAACTCCTGGGTTTACATTCCGTCTACGTTCGGTTGCTACTAGTTACTGGTAAAACCACTGTATATTGTTTTTAAGATTTTCGGATAGATACAATTATTAAAACATAGAGTAGTATTACCATTCCGTAAGAATTAATCAATGTAGACAATTAGTGGGAAATGCTAGTCGAAGACGAGCAAGATAATTGATTTGGATTATCTGAATAACAACAGTCGTATCGTTTGTGATAAAAGTAACGTAAAACATCAAGACAAAAAGGGGTGATCTCAATATAGTAAATATATCATTGTGTGGATATTAATGAATTTTATTTTCTTTTGATTTCGTTGATTTGAATTGTACATATAACTAAAATGTTGCTGTTATTATATACAAATCCTATTACTGAATTGATGTCATTGCGGAAGGGGGAACTTCCAAATTAACATTCCATCTTCGTTCAGCAGCGGCTTGTGAGTGGTAAATTCATTGGGTGCTGGACATACACTGTATATGTAAACTTCGTGAAAATGGAACACATGATATACATACTTGTAAATATTGCCATTTTGTTAGAGCAAAATAATGTTTTGGAGAATGTACGCTAACTACCCCCACCCCCAAAAAATAAACAAATAGATAAATATAATAATAACAATAATAATAGTAAAAACCCAAAGCGATGTTTCAGGGAAAAATACTAACACACCCCTCCCTCAAAAACAATGTTCTTGGGAACCGAAGGAATATTATAACCCTGCAAAGGTGTTTAACAAGAGAGTATGGAAGATTCTGATAATAATACTACTTTGTACCACACACTTGCTATCTTTTCTATCATATCCTTTCCTTTTTATGAAAATAAAAATAAAATACTCTTCCCTCTCAACAGAGAGTAAAATCCCAATTAACTTCTGACGTTTTATGTAGTCATACGCAATATATATTTATTCGATTATAGTATTTGCTATAAGATTATCAAACACCAAATAATTACGCTACATGTAAGATGTGATACACAGGAACCCGTCATTAAATATCATTCCGTTTTTTATTACGCAAGTATTTTTGTAAAATATGTTCGCCTCTTGACGTATTGAACGAAGTGTTTGTTTACGATAGCGCTATTCGTCCTTCACCTGGCCCTGACTTTAGTGTGTTAGCAATGATCGTAAGTAAGCTATGGAGCACAGTTAAAGCCATAATGTATCTTATTGCTCATCGTATAGAAGTCTGTGTTATAAAGCGATATCTTAGAAACGAGATAGTGACAATAATCTACGAAATAATAACAATAGTCTGCGAGATAGTGACAATAGCCTACGAGATAGTGACAAAAGTATACGAGATAGTGACAATAGTCTACGAAATAGTCACAACAGTCTACGAGATAGTGACAGTAGTCAACGAGATAGTAACAATAGTGTACGAGATAGTGACAGTAGTCTACGAAATAGTAACAATAGTCTACGAGATAGAGAAAACAGTCTGCGAGATAGTGACAACAGTCTACGATTTAGTGACAATAGTCTCATTTCCTTACTTTTGATTTTTAATCATTCCACGTTAACACGTGATAAATGCATTTATGTGAGGCGCCGTTTTACTATTTATTGTCAATATTATGTATTATCCATAAACCAAAGTGATATCACCTAGGTTTCATAGTGATATCACCTAGGTTTCATAGTGATATCACCTAGGTGTCAGTGATATTACCTAAGTTTCATAGTGATATCACCTAGGTTTCAGAGTGATATCACCTAGGTTTCATAGTGATATCACTTTGGCATGAAAGCAATTCGATATCATTTGAAAAGAGGGCTTTAAATTTGATACGACGTCGGTTTTTGTCATATGAAATAAAAAAAAAAATGCTTCACTCTTTTTTTGTTTAAATCCCGGAATTCTGAAGAATGCTTGATACATCGACTTTAAGACATTTCGACCAATGTTCACGGTGGCCTTTATCATAAGGCCTTGTTCAAATTTTTGGGGGAGGGGATATGTAATATACAATGTGACAATTAGTGTGTACCCTTAAAATATAACATGTATACGATATACATGTACAATCAAACATATTCATTATCTTACCATGCGCTGGAGTATCATGAATATTTCCCACATTGAAACTTGAGTATATGAATAATTCCATGTTTTGGTATAGTATAGAGACATTCATACTCAACATGGTAGTATCAATATTACCAGAGACATATAAATAAATGTCTCTGATATTACGACGATGAGAAAGACAAAAACCAGGTATGGTCATAACTAGCATTTTTGTAGAAAGCTTAAACACGACCCAGCACGTGATTGAGTCAAGTGCAAATATTGGTAATATGTTACCTTCTTTTAGCTGTTCTTTCATAGTCTTTGTTTTTCAAAGGAGAGTACGAATGTAACCTCTTGTGGGATGTCTAGTTAGATTAAAACATACTAATAGTTACTATAAATAGTACCGAAGTAGTAACGATCAAACAAAAGTGGGAAGAAAAAGATCTGACTGAATTACATGAAAAATCCACACAGGAAATTAAAAACATTAAGAATAAACACAAAGAGAACGATACAACAATGTTCCATTATACTGCAATCACAGTATCAGGTGACCGTGAACCGGATTGCGGGCCCTACTTTACCACTAACCATGAAAACAGTGTGGTCAAAAAGATATATATTTGAGTTCCTTAAAGTTAAGGAAACATTCAACTTTATAAACATGATATTTCAGGTGAATGGAAGTAACCTGATACTCGAAAGAGGTTCTCGAAAAATTTGCGTGTCACGAACCAGAATTATATTCCATGATCACACACACACACACACACACACACACACACACACACACACACACACACACACACACACACACACACAAGACTCTCATTTCTTATATTAACATTACCAAATAATTTTCTAAATTTGGTTTGAAATGATCTTATTTATAGAAATGAAATTTCCTCCTCAATTTAGATACATATTTTCGAAGCACCACGTTCTAGGTTTTTTCTTCAATCCTCCCAACCATAAGTAAAGAAAATAGTGCCTCTTTATGTAACAAATTACAATTCATTGAACGACCGCAAAATTATTACATTTAATAAAAAATAAGGATAATGCAAGTGTGTTTTTATTCCGTTGTAAGTGTAGCTACAGATTTATAGTATAATGCATATTGATTTCGCAATATTCAATACATAGTAATACAAGACCTAGTTAGAGTGTATCTAGGCCATTAAGATATTAATGTGCGCTTCCTGTTGTAATCCGGTCTAACAAGATTTATTAAGACATACCTCGGGTAGGGTAATCGGAAGTCTAGTCATAAAGTAAATATTGCTATACAGAGACACCACAAGAGAGTCACAATCTCCAGCCTTTATGCTCTACTGGCGCGCCGTACATACCAAGAAGACAATATCAAAACAAATCTGTTGTCTTTGTATATAAAAGAATTCTGGAATTGCTTCATTTCCAATAAAATAGTTTTTTTTCAGAATATCCCTGCGTATATCAGAATTCATAAGCTCAAACTCTTTTTATGGTTTAACATCGCTTAACTTGAAAACTAAAATGTTTAATGACAGACTACGCGGATAAAATTACACATTTATGCCATTACATAAATATAAAACGTTAATTCATTATGAAAAGCAGCATTTGAAAATAAACAAATTCCATTTTCGCTATGTTTCTTGAAGCAGACGAAAAATTAACACGAATGTGTCTTTAACAATAAATAATATACACTCCTGTCAAAATTCAGTCTTGTCCGTTTACTCGCTTTTTCTTGATCAGACAATTGCTCATGTATGTATTATGGAAAGAATTCATATACAGTTTTAGATCATTTGCTGTAATAAAGGAAACTCGATACCTCAAAACCCCCTGGAAACTCGTGTAATCATGAGATAACGGCAACCCTGTATGTACATAATCGACACTAGTTGTTTACTTAAATATTCAATATCGACATACAAATTCCTGAAAATAATAATTAAACAAGTATCACGCTTTGCTTGAATGAAGTATAGTGTCACGCCCAGATTATTTCAGATATAGTTATAGTGACGACACCTGTGTGATGGATCGCACTCAGTTTAGATCTAACCACGGCTTCCTGCTGAGGCAGGGGAGGAACTAGCGTGTACCGTGACACAACACCTCGCATTTTACACTGTCTTATCCGAAAGATAAGACTCAAACCCAGAATCTCTCTGTCGCAAGAATTAGCCGTTCTATGGCAGAATTTGGAATCACCCCCCCCCCCAATATTAAATTGAGTTTTCGTTGAATTATGACCCACCTTGGCTGTTAAATTTTGATAACGCTGTTGAATTTTGACATCAATTTAAATCAAAATTCCACGTATAAACATTTAATTATGACCCCGGATCATAATTAAAAAAAAAATAAAAGTGAATAATGACCCGGGTCATAATTCAACGTGTAGTCATGGCCCTACCTACCTGTTCTATCTAAGATGTCATTATATACTTTAACCAACGAAAAAAAAGACACATATAAGTAGGTTAAGAGTTCAAATCTTCAAACCTACATATGACTCGTGAATATTGACCCTGAGTCATAATTTTACGTAGAAAATAGACCCTGAACCATAATTTAACGTTGAATTAGGACCAGGGTCGGGATTCAACGTTGAAATGTGACTCTTCCTGTATATAAATATTAGAATTCAGTTACGTGTACTGCAAGTCGAAAACGGAATTGACATACCGTTTATTAATTAAAAAATGACACGTAATACATATTTTGCCGATTGCGTTACATTAAAAAAAATGAACAAATTAACATTTTAAAATGGCATCACAAATGACATTTCCTAGATATTGTTATTTTTCCTGGACGTATTTGAAAATTTCGTTGCACAATATAACAATTGCGACAATTTAAAGACAAAATCGATAGAGTTCATTCCTAATTTAAACATGAGACCAAGGCGGATCTAAATCGTTCATTTTAGTACCATAAGCAAATGTGAAAAATATGCCAGGTAAGTTAAAGAAAAAAAAGAAAGAAAGAATTTTGTATTTTTATAATTTTACATTCTTAAGATAGTTCCGATGCATTTCGTAGATTTCCGTGGGCATCTGATTCTGCTGTTGTGAAGAAAAAAAAAATGCCAAAGAGCCGCCTCTTCTGCAACCTACATGTATACTCTCCCCACCCACCTTTTTTAGGCGACCTAACAGACATTAACAAACATAATGGGGACTTTGGGTGTTTGCTTTCGGTGAAGTGTCGTTGAGGTCATTGCAGTCATTTCAGATAGATTACATCGAACCAAAACAAACATAAAAACGGAAAAAGATAATTTTTTCTCTTTCATAAAATTTTCTATATAGGGTAAAATTTACTATTAATATATATTGCATGTTTAATTATAAGTAAAGTGTACATGCAAATACATGAAATCATCACTGAATTGAATTTATTATTTTTTTCCGGTAAAACTCGGGGAAAGGATGATTTGCAAATGATAAAGTTACGGTGAAGACTTTATTATTATAATAAGAAGTCAAAAAAATGGATATTTTACTGAAGTTTAATTTGGCTTTTACTTTTGGCTTTACTAACTTTACTTCATTGTTTCACAATTTTACATACTAGTATTCAGTTTGTATCATGATACAGGAACTTGAAAACATGTATACTTAGTCTACGGTATGTATTTATGAAGGGTAGTATATTGCGCATAAAGAGTGAAAAAATATTATTAAATAATCTCCCATTTAACGAATTTAATTTTCACCAAATTGTGCGTTAGAAGGGGGATTGTCGCCCGCCTTCAGATCCCGTGTATGCATTTATGGACCTAATGGTATTGGAAACAGTGTGTGATGACAGAAACAGGAAATTTACATGTAAATACGGAGTGATTTTGTGAGAATATAAAAATTAACTGGAGAATCTGCTGTGCCATGTTCCACTTTTTCGGATTACTGCGTAACCAACAGTCGTACAGTATTCGAAGGAAAGTACATTGTAAGTCATGTATACAAACGTATCCTACCTAAAATAGAAAATATAATATTTTCTTCTAAAAATCCGAACTATTGAGTGCATATTAATAATAGAATTTCATGACTGGGAGTTTAATTTAACGGTTTTGATCTAATTTCGTACCTGTCTATTCATCGCTGGGAAATGTTATAGTGCAATATTGTAATTGTATGTTGGCTGTATGAAACTAGAGAGAGAGAGAGAGAGAGGGGGGGGGGGAGAGAAAGGATGTCACGAAAATAAAAACATGAAGAGACAAGTATAGAAAAAAGGCAGGAATTGATGTCCATTGTGACATTCTTTTGCGATTACCACAGCGACATTATCAATTCCTTTGCGTATTACATTTTAAGAAGGAATCGAATAGATTGGTATCTATACCCGCACAGTAAGCTGAAACTGTGGATGTAGGGTCATAATTCAATGGCGGGTCAAAATTTTAGCCGTGAGTAGGGTCGTAAAAATGACCCCCGTCACTAGGGTCACAATTCAACGTGAAAAATCTGTGGAATCTTGATTACAGCTCGTTGAATTTAGACCCGGTGGGTCTACATACAGTGGGGACAAAATTCAATCCAATACCGGCTCTCCTAACTACCGATGAATTCCTAACAAGTCTTAATAGCCAGTTGTTGTCATACAAACCAACAAATTACTTATAAGAATTACAGAGATTTTTCCTATAGATCATATTGTCTACAGTAATCAACATAACAGTAGAGTCTAGAAAGCTCTCGCCTACGTGACGAAACAGTAAAGTCGTCGCCTCTAATGATTCTTTGTAAAAAAAAAACAACCAAATTCTTCCGTATAATGACAATTTTAAAGTACTGCTATAAAGAGCCGATACTTTCCAAATATAAATACTGCTCGGAGCGCATATGGCAATAGACAAGCCCGATAGAGGAGTTTGTCCGGAAGCACCTATTTCCTTATTGGTCATGACTTCATACAGTATTACACGTCAAGTCAAAAACTTTTCTTAATAAGTATAATTTTTATACGTAGTAATTCAATTAACTAAAAAATTGACAAAGCATGTACATGTTTGGCTTTATTTTTGGTTTATTTTTAAAAATCAATTTTTCTATTTGGAATGGGTTGGGATGATCATTGACATCAGGATGTTTTCACCTTATCAGCAGCGATATCTATACAGTTGTCTTTAAAATATGAGCCGGCGTGGCTTAGTGGTATCGTGCTGGCCTCTTGATCGGGAGGCCGAGGTTCAAGTCCCGCTCTGGTCATGCCGGTGTCCTGTCCTTCGGATGAGACAGTTAAGCCCGAGGCCCCTTGTCGTAGTATGCATGGCACGTTAAAGATTACTCACTACTTCGGGTGGGTCCGTTGCAAAGGTCAAAATTTGTATGACCTGCATAAGGCAGATGCCGTCACCATATACGTGAAATATTCATGGTGTGACGTTAAACAAAAATCAATCAATCAATCAATCAAATAATCAATCAATCTCTTTAAAATATAGCTACTATGCCAATATGTTGTTAGACATGGTCACATATTCCTGCTAAGTACTTGTAGCTTGAGATTTTCCAGTACGAGTAAACTTACAGTTTGTATTTCTCTCCTTTTTGCTGATTCATCTTGGTCGACACAGTGTAATGTTTAAAGATATCTGAAAATTATGTCCACCATCGACAATGACTCCTGCTTACATTGTAGATATGCTAAGGAATTAACTGCTAGAAAGTCATCAATGTATAATACTGCATGTAAAGCAGGTTTGAAAACAACCGAGTTGCTTCCATAGGGCATGTATACAAATGTTGAAAGAGCAATTTGCTTACACTTGTGTAAAGTGGATCTCATTTGTGCGTTATTTCTTACAAAACTCACAACATTTTACTTCAAGGCGTGTGAATGGTGTACTACTAAGTTTTTACCAAATTTTAAGGATTGTTCGCAACATTTATCTAGATAGCTATAGAACAGAAATTTAAATCCAGCATCCAGATTATAAAATGTTTGTTGTTTTTGGGGTGAAAAATATTATCAAAAATTCTATAATTTCCTGTTCTGGTTTCCCCTATTTGCAAAATCTTGGGGTTGAAAGTTTCGAAAAATCCTGTAACATTTCGAAAGAACTGTTGTAAAATGACCTGCAGAATAGACATTACATACTATTAATATTCGAAAAAATAACAATACTGAGTATTGCTGAAGAATTACATGTCCCCACTGGTTTCTATACGTCCTGGGGCCAGAATTCCTCCAAAATAGGTGAATTATGACCAAACCCGAACTTGATTTATAACCACTGATATAAAGATACATACCAAATTTCATGTCAATCACTTCAATGGTTGCAAAAATGTCCGGAAACCAACGAGTCTCAGACAGTAGGACAGACGGGCAGACAGAGTGGAAACCTATAACCCCCTCCGGGTTTACCGGGGACTAACAACAAACGGTGATATAATAAAGATTACATACCATTAATACTTGTCAAAACAACGATTCAAAAGCGAACACTAGATACCGTATAACGAGTGTACTCCAGATATCGTTTAAGGAGTGGACGCAAATTATCGTTGGTTTACTGAATATGCATATTACATAAAAGTTTAGCTGAATCGACCGCATGTGGCTCTCAACTTCCTATGCTATATGCCAATTATTTCTTGGGTGTGCCTCTCCTGTTATGGGAAGTGTCCTGTTTTCTTCTCCGACATTTTAAATCTCATTATGGGCGTGGTCATTTGGAATGATAATTATTGCTTATGTTATTGCAGACGTCCTTTGATATTTACATAAAACAAACAGGGCTTCGGATGTTTTTTGGCCATCACTATCTATTAAACGCAAGACATTTTTAATATGGGTGTTTTTATTATACAGCCGTCGAAAGACGGGGTGTATTATGAGATGTTGATGTCAGTCTGTCCGTCCGCTACGGAACGCGATAACTTTAGTACACGTCAGTTGTTTACCATTAAACTCACACAGAATGCTCAAATAGTGTAGGGGGAAGCCGCCTTTCGATTTAGAACAAAATCCGTTTCTCGTTACAGAGTTATGGGACTTGGATTTCATTTTAACTGTGAAAAGATGCTTTGGAACGCGATAACTTGAGTAAACGTCAGTTGTTTTTTATGAAACTCATATTGCAGAATGTTTAAATAGTGTAGGGAAAGCCGCCTTTCGATTTTGAGCTAATTCCGTTTTCTCGTTCCGGAGTCATGGGACTTGGATTTTATTTTTGCTATGATAAGATGCTATAGAGCCTTGTCATGTGATCACTTTTGATCAAGGGTATCAACAGTTATCAAATGACAGATCGCAATAACTTTAGCAAACGTAAGCTATTTTTCATGAAACTCATTCAGAATGCTTAAACAGGGCAGCAGAGGCCACCTTTCGATTTTGAGCAAATTCTGTTTTGTCGTTACGGATTTCAGGGACTGGAGGCATTTGTCTTTCAATGTATTTTTTGCATTGTTAAATATGATTACTTGGGTTAACTTCATTGAATGTTCACGAATCAGCAACTATCTAGCAAAAGAAAAGTCTCGAGAAAACTTTCGCGAATACGTGGGGTTATATTTCACTGCTTTAATAAAATTCAATAATTACCCTCTTTTTGGATTTCAATATTTCATAAAATATTACCAAAGAGATCCAAGTTTTAGGGTGATAAAACCATACGTTCGAATTGATCCCGTCCAAAATCGGCGTATTAATCCACGCTAGGCATTACTCTTGTTTGTTTTTTGCCCGTGTTGCACGCTACTAAGAAATATTATTTTGAAAAATATCAAGACATAAATTGATGAGAAATACGATTAAATATCTAACATTTAATATGTGTATCATGATTTCGTTGCCATTTTCATGTGTTGTAGACATATCAAATCTTCTTAAACAAGTTTTTTCTATAATTAGTTTTGGTTTGTTTGTTTTATTTTTTTCGGTATTCGCAAGACTTTTCTTACTTGATATATTGTCAGCACAGTAAGTTTATGTTTTATCATATTCTTTTTCTTTTTTTTCGGGGGGGGGGGGGGGGGGTTAATGTTAAACTTATTGTGTCTTAATTTTATAATCCAAATCATTTAATTATTATGTCAATATATGTGTAATGAATAGATACATTGTAGATCGTTCTCCCTCCAATGCATTCATAGGTACTTCAGACTGCTGTATGTTGCACATTTATTAGTCCCCTGCCAGTGAAACTGGAGGGGACTATAGTGTCTCTCCGTCCGTCTTTCCGTCTGTCTGTCAGGATGGTTTCCAGACAATAACATCAGTGAGGAATTACCAATTTAATTCAAACTTCATACAATGTTAGCTTATATAAAGATCTAATGTGGGATTGATTTCGGGGTCAAAAGGTCAACTCAAAGGGTCACTGTTACTAAAAATAGATATTTATCATTGTATTTCGGTTCCAGACGATAACTTGAGTTAGGAATGATTTATTTCTTTCAAACTTCATATAAGGCTAGCTCATGTAAAGGTCTAGGGTGGGATTGATTTTGGGGTCAAAAGGTCAATTCTAAGGATCACTGTTACAAAAAAAATATATATCACTGCATTTCGGTTGCCACATAAAAACTTGAGTTAAGAATAGTTGATTTCTTTTAAATTCGTACAGTGCTAGCTTATGTATAGGTGTAGGGTGGGATAGATTTTGAGGTCAAAAGATCAACTTTAAGGGTCACTGTTACGGACAAAAGTGATTCATCTCAGTTTCAGTTTCCAGATGATGACTATAGATACTGATGACAGGTATGAATAAAACGATGCTATATATATAAACTTCACAGGATTCAATGTTATTTCTTATTAAATCACGCAAAAGGAAACCAAATTCACATAACTGTTTCATGTTGCTAATAAGGTATTAGTCACTTCGAAGGTACAGGTTGTGACAGAGGACGAGTGTTACATGCAACACTGGCTGTAAGCTTGTTTATTGGTACTATAACTGTACATGTACATTGTATATTCTACATTAATGAGACTAAGTCTCAAGATAAATAGTAATAAAACCGAGGAAGGCCAAAAGCTTATTCGTGCGTGTTGTCTGTTGTTCAGGAGAAACGAACGTGGAAAGTTAGAAGATTGAAAAAACTTCAGAAACAGAACTTACCTTGCCAAATTAAGGCGAATTTCAATTAATCATAATACTATATGATAAATTCCATTGATTATCTGCCAAGTAATTGCAGCTAACTGTTTCTTTAGCTCTTTCTATCATTTCCCATTCATTAAAAATAGCATCACTTTTATTTTCACTTTGAACTGTTCGACCAATCAGATATTTGTATTCAAAAGTTGGCAACCGAGTTACTGAATATAATTTGTTTATTTTATTTCTAAATTTTTTCCTCATTCTATATAATTTTGTATTTTACATCTGATGAGCGAAATTTCAAAACTTCAATTCCTACTACAAGATGATAATTCAGATACTTACCTGCACATATTATCTAATTTCTACTGTGGGTATTGACTATAGGATGAAATATTAAAGGTAAATGCTATACAATAAAAGAGATACATGACAGTAGAAGGAAGAAAAAGGAAGACTAGACTTATAAAACTTTTAGATTCAAGTGTGATTTCATACCATTTGCCAAAAACAAAAATAAAATAACTTTCAGAAAAAGAGATATCTCGCATTCTTTGTCAAACTTGAAAAGAACTCCAATAACTTTTAACATAAAATTTTGTAGTATCTGACAGAAGAAAGTTACAATATGTGTGTGTGCTATTATCTATGCATCAAGAAACTCGGTTATTCCACACCAAATCCTATCTCCAAAGCAGAGTTGTCTTTCCTTTACAGTCTACACAAGAACCGTAATTCTGCATGGAAATTGGTCTAGATATCCGCCCTTTTTCTTTTTATAATTTTTATTCCAGGATATATCATAAAACTAACAGTATATTGTTTTATTTATATGAACATAAATGACGTATACATACACATATCCACCGAAAAATTACACAAACATACATACATAAACGTATCTATAAGACACATTCCATAGACTCCTCCATTCTCACACAGGAGATACCAAACTGAATGATAAATTTCTGTTTGTTTGATATTGACAGCATATTATAATAACAATAGTAAACCCACCCCTTCCTAATCATTGTAGAGACAACAACAAATGTAAACTCTTAATCATTATAGAGATTTAGATCCAAGTGTATTCAAAGACAGAGGTAGGTATATGTGTGGTATACACATTTAAGGAATGTTATACTGCCCTATTGTACTTATAAATTTTATTCCTGTACATCATATATACATTCAAATTCAAATCATTTATTGATTGAAAATTAGAGTAATTTATATACATTTTCAGTATGAAATAACTGAAATCTACAACAATGGAAAAACGTTAATTTAGTAGGAGTTTTCTCCAGTCATTCCATCGCCTATCAAATTTCTCAACATTACCACTGTTGTGATACATGTATTTTTCATTCTCATAATTATTTGAAAGATATTTTCTAAAGTAATTAAATGATGTATTGACACTTTGTCTTGACTTTGAATATATGGAATACTTTAATATGATAATGATTAGATATAATGTAATGAAGTTCTTTTGATGAATATCAAAGAAAAATCTTAATACATGTATTTGTATTTAGCCTAATCCAGTTATTATACTCTGTGCACACAGCCTTTATAGGAGTACAAAAAACTAATAAATGTGCAATGGACTCTGCTTCTGTTTTACATATGTTACAAAGCGAAGAGTCCTTGATTTTAAAAGTATATAACAACTTATTTGTTGCTAGCATTCTGTGTATTAGTCTGCCATGAAACCATCTCAATTTAGTGTCTTATGTAATCATGAAGGGATTTTAAATTTGTTTGTTTACAAAAATCTGTAGGTACACAAGTATTTACCATATCCAATCAGGATCATTAAAGCATTTCATTTTGACTTTTTATACATAAAATTGACAAAAACTTCATATAAATCTTTACAACCTTTATCAGATTCAAAAATTATTTTTAAAAATGGAGGTAAACATGGTAAGTTACACTTATTAAATTTATTCTTGAGGATTGGCCAGCACTTAACTAAACATCTTACCATGCCTAGATAGGTAGTAAATGGTAAGCATATAGAATATGTGTTAATTAAATCTATTGTAAACTAAGAGTATATATTCCAAGCCCGTTGCAAGCTGGGGTTGTTAACATTGCAATGCATTACCTTGTGACGTAGATCAAGGTATCATGGGACATAATGACTGATTGTAAGTGACAAATTCTTAATTGATATGACATTCAAGATTTAGTGACGTATGTCTTCTCGTACGAACGAAATTTCTGTTCATGTGTTGCAGTTTAAACAAACATTTAATTAAGTTCTCGATAATTTATTCTCTTCAGGTGCAAACATGTTTGAAACTGCATATATGTTTTATAGGAAATGAATTAGGACACAATAATGTCACCTACTCATTTGCATTGAATGCATTTGTTGTACCATTGTATTACCAGTGATATTGTATGCTACTCTATAAAGCTTCACTTTTATTTTACAACATGATTATAAATGCAAGACAATAACATAATAAAGATGATAGTAATCATTGTTGACGTTTATTGGGATGGATTGTGCTGGATTTTGGTCAGAACGCAAACACATATTAAAGCATGGCATTTTCCCCGATACTCTGAAGGTTCAGAGTTTCGCCACTTTGTACAGCATTGGTTGTCTTTTTTCATTAGCGGGACTGATTTATCATAACACGGTTTACTTTTTATTCTTTTGTGACTTGTAGTGTTTGTTTTAGATGCCCGATTAAGACACTGGAGTTATATTTTTCAATGTTTTACACTTGAAATATGACAGAGAAGACATACATGGTTCCACAGTAGGAGATGCTAGTGTAAATTTTATCCTTTGACGATCACTGTTTTGCATTTTCATTAAATGTGCGATTTTACATTTGGTTGTAGTTTATTTACGAGGCAGATTTGGTTGGTTGGTTGATTGGTGTTTTACGTCGCTTTCAACAATATTTCAGTTATATCGCGACATGGAAGCAGGAGGTTACCAACCTCTTAAACATAGTGGCGCAACCCGGGAATCGAACCCGGATCGTCGGCGCCGCAAGCCAAGCGCTTAACCACTACACCACGCCTGCTCCTTACGAGGCAGAAGTATTGAGTAGTTCTGGCACTGTAATTAATGAAATGAAAATTGCTCTCTCTCTCTCTCTCTCTCTCTCTCTCTATATATATATATATATATATATAAAGCACAAATAGAATCAGTGAATCAGTGTAACACTTGGGAGTACTATGGACCTTGGATCTCCGAAGAAATACCTGTAGAAAATAAAGTCAAATTAGACAAACATATAAAGCACAAAGACACTATAGCTAACAAGGCACCCTATATTTCACTTATATTCGTTCCCCGTCTGGGACTCGAACCCAAGACCTATGGTACCAAATCACCTAGCTGTCATGCATCCGACCCTCTAACCGACTGAGCTATCCGAGCTCCACAAAAATGGAGCTTTAATAGCCAATCATAAGCTAATCGCATGCATGACAACACGGCCGCAGAAAGTGAAGGGATTTACCCAAAATAAACGCAGGCGGATCCTCTGAAAGAATACAATCACTGAAAGAACGAATATAATTGAAATATAGGGTGTCTTGTTAGCTGTAGTATATATATATATATATATATATATATATATATATATATATATATATATATATATATATATATAAAGCACAAAGACACTACAGTTAACAAGGCACCCTATATTTCACTTATATCCGTTCCCCGTCTGAGACTCGAACCCACGACCTGTGGTACCGAATCACCTAGCTGTCATGCATCCGACCCTCTAACCGACTGAGCTACCCGAGCTCCACAAAAATGGAGCTTTAATAGCCAATCATTAGCTAATCGCATACATGACAACACGGCCGCGGAAAGTGAAGGAATTTACCCGACGTAAACGCAGGCGGATCCCCTGAGAGGATATATCACTGAAAGAGAAATAAACATATAAAGCACAAATAGAATCAGTGAAACACCTGGGAGTACTATGGACCTTGGATCTCCGAAGAAATACCTGTAGAAAATAAAGACAAATTAGACAAACATATAAAGCACAAAGACACTACAGTTAACAAGGCACCCTATATTTCACTTATGTCCGTTCCCCGTCCGGGACTCGAACCCACGACCTATGGTACCGAATCACCTAGCTGTCATGCATCCGACCCTCTAACCGACTGAGCTACCCGAGCTCCACAAAAATGGAGCTTTAATAGCAAATCATTAGCTAATCGCATGCATGACAACACGGCCGCGGAATATGAAGGAATTTACCCGACGTAAACGCAGGCGGATCCCCTGAGAGGATACATCACTGAAAGAGAAATAAACATATAAAGCACAAATAGAATCAGTGAAACACCTGGGAGTACTATGGTCCATAGTACTCCCAGGTGTTTCACTGATCCTATTTGTGCTTTATATATATATATATATATATATATATATATATATATATATATATATATATATATATATATATATATATATATATGTATTGAGTAAGTTACAACCGAGCGTACGCCGTTTTGTGAAACTCGGTTCTCGGTTGTGATACTTCTTGTTGAACATTATATATATATATATATATATATATATATATATATATATATATATATATATATATATATATATATATATATATATATATATATATATATATATATATATGTGTGTGTGTGTGTGTGTGTGTGTGTGTGTGTGTGTGTGTGTGTGTGTGTGTGTGACAGAGGAGATAACTCGTATTTGAAACGAATAATAATAATAATAATAGTTATTTCCCCAATCAACAAGCCTTGTAGAACGTATAATGGTCAACATACCATATTTGTAACTATTTTGAAGTGCGAAGGCAAGTAGAATTCATTGTATTAACAGACTTTTACTACCAACAGACAGGAACTACATCTGTGCTATCTCTCCTTAGTGAAGAAAGGAAGCCAAAAGGAGTAAGTTGAAACACGGAAATTCATGCAAAACTTTTTGACATTTTGGATTGATGGACTTTGTAAGTTTATTTCATTTTAAATACATCATTGTTATTGAATATAGACAGCCATACTTGTATTGGCAGTACGTATATACAAGTATATACATAGATCATATAGATCGACATAACTAACAGAATCCAATCCAAGAGATAAGTACGTGGTCCTGATCGTGGTAATCTGTGGTCAATAATATATTCACCGGTTTCATGCGTGTTATCTGGTTACATACATGTACTTGTATATTAGAAGTCTTCTATATTGTATAAAAAATGTGAATATTTACACCAAAAGATTTCAACGTTTTCAAAAATTCAGGGTATGGTTCTGGAGGAGTTTCTAATAGCTTGTTAGAATATCAGTGTCCTTACGTAATACCTATTCAGTTTCACGTAATATACACCAATGGCGAGAAGCCGATATCTAGTTTTAAACTTATATTTTCTGCTACAAGGTATAAGGAACACCTATACGCCATAGGAACAAGAATTATTCAGTGTCTCCATTCTCTGACTATGTTTGATATTGATATCAAACAACTTCTAAGCTTAAACGTACGTGTATTAAATAACTTATTTTCACTCGCATTGATTGCCAGACCGTGGACATTAACCCCCCCTTTTTTTTTTAATAAAAGAGTTATCATTTCATGTCAGTAGGACTTCAGTTACTGGCACTAAAACTGTAAAATCCAAATCAATTAAATGAGAGTGTTACCAGTCATTTGCACATTGCATTTTAAACTATTACCTTTAATAAGGTTTGTTATGTACATGTACATACAGGTGTATATACACGAAGGCCTCATAAATATCTTTTTCATTTAAAGAATGAATTTAATTTGGTTTGGATGGAAGTATACCACGAAAAAAGGACGGAAAACTGAATCATTGCGCGCAGTGCATGATGTATATGTTTTCTGCCCTTTTTTCGTGGTATACCCCCATCCAACGAAAAACAAATTAGATTCATTCCTTATCATTTAATTCCTTTTAAACCTGTTTTATATTCTCAGAAATTCGTACGTTATGTCTGCATTACTTCTCAACATCTGTGAATTCTGCCGCAGTGGTATGAATATTCCTTCGATATCTGTATTTTCACCGAAACGTGGTTATCAAAAGGTGATTGTAAAAACAATTTAAACGATAATTTCCTTGCATATCATTGTTGTGGCAGAAAATTCAATAGACGAGCTAAACGTCACGATGGTGGCGTATCATTGTTATACAAAAAGAACATTGAAAAAGGTATTGAAGTTATAAAGAATACCAAGGAAGGTATACTATGGTTAAAGCTTTGTAAAGTATTTTTTGGTTTTGAAAAAGATGTTTATCTTTGCTGCACTTATATTCCACCAGAAAGTTCAAAGTTTTATGATCACAGCGAAAACTTTGATTTTTTCGCAAATATTGAAAATGACATTTCACGTTATAATGAAATTGGAATGGTAGTTATATGCGGAGATCTCAATTGTAGAACCGCTGATAAAGATGACTTTGTTGAAAATATTCATCTCGACAAATATCTTGATGTTTTTCCGGAGGACATGTTTGATGATTATGTTGATATGCCGAGACGACGTTCTAAGGATAAAGTTGTAAACAATTTTGGCACTAAACTTTTACAGCTTTGTAAAGCTACTGGTCTTAGTATTGTGAACGACAGGTGTGGAACTGATGCAAATATTGGTAACTTTACTTATAAATCGTACACTGGTAGAAGTGTTGTTGATTACGTACTTATGAATTTTTCTGATGTATTTTTTCTGAATAATTTTGAAGTTTTAGAAATCTCTGAATTTTCTGACCATCTACCAATATCGTTAGTTTTAAATGCAATTATGAAATATATAATGACTTCATAACCACAAATGACAAAATTGTATGGAATCGAGACAAAGTACAAAACATTAGAAACGAGTTGATAAATACGATACCAACATTTAACGATATTACACATTCTTTATCTATTGGTCAAATAACAATTGACAATGCAGTCACTGATTTTTCAAATATTTTATATGATGTAGCATTCAATGAATGTGGAGTCAAAGGTAAAAAGTATGAAAAACAACACAAAGTCATTAAATCACCATGGTTCAATGCAGAATGTGAAACTGCCAAGCATCGATTTAATCGATCTAAACATCTTTTATCGATTTGACAAATCTGATACATCTCTCAATCGAGTTCTTTCAGCAAAAGTTGAATATAATAGGATTAAACGAAAAGCTAGATGCAGACATAAGCTCTCAACACAACAAGAGCTACAATCTTTGGCAAACTCTAATCCTAAAATGTTTTGGCGTAAAATCAAACAAGCTCGAAAAACCCAACACAACACCAACGGAAAAGTAGACATCGATGACTTTGTAAAACATTTCAAAGATATCTACAATACAGATAATACACATGTACAAATTGACCCTGTTGAGACCAATGATTTAGCTATTGAGGAGCTTGACTGTAATATCAGTGTGGATGAGATACTGAAAGCAATTAATTATCTCAAAAGGGGGAAAGCGGCAGGTATAGATAATATTCCTTCCGAACTGTTTATTGATTGTTGTGATATTTTAGCACCTCATTTATCTATACTGTTTAACTATATGTTTGACAATCATTTGTATCCAGAACTTTGGACGAAAGGTATTATAATACCAATTCCTAAAAAGGGTGACATGTCTGACGCTAACAATTACCGAGGTATTACATTAATCAATTGCTTTGCCAAAGTATTCAGTATTGTATTAAGAGAAAGATTGGAATCGTTTGCCGAAAACAATAACATCTTTTCTGATTTCCAATATGGTTTCCGTAAAAAACGGCGAACAATAGACTGTATCCATTTATTGAATTTTATTATTCAAGAGCAATTTACCAAAAAAAGAAAAATTATACTGCGCCTTCGTTGATTTTCAAAAAGCATTTGATTATGTAGATAGAACAGCATTGATGGAGAAATTGTTGAGTGCAGGATTCAGTACTAAATGTGTTACTATGTTACGAGTCATATATGACAATGTCAAATCATGTATAAGATCATATAATAATGTTTCTGAATTCTTTGATGTTCCATCCGGTGTAAAACAAGGGGAACCCCTTTCATCATTTTTATTTCTTATGTTTATCAATGATATTGAGACTAGTCTATCTTCCGGCAATCCGGTATCACATATCACTATTGACAACGTTTCTATTTTCATGCTACTTTTCGCAGATGACACTGTAATTTTTTCAAAATCCAGTGATGGTTTACAATCACTTTTATGCAAATTATCTAATTATTGTAAAACTTGGGGTATAATTGTAAATACAAACAAAACTAGAGTATGTATTTTTGAAAAACAAAAATCTAAAAGAGACATGATTTTTACTTATGATAACTCCATATTAGATATTGTTGAAGAAATCACGTATCTTGGTGTTACTTTATCTAGAAATGGCAATATGAAATCTGCAATAAAATCGGTATGTGACCAGGCAAATAAAGCATTATTTTCTCTCAAAAGATTATTTGAACACATGGAGTTTTCCATATCATCAAAATTATCCTTATTTAACAAATTGATTGCTCCTATAATGATGTATGGTTCGGAAATATGGGGGTTATTTGATACAAAACCACTTGATAATCCTTTGTTGTCATTTTGTGTAATTTTACTTGGTGTGCGTCCTGGTACTCCAAATGTTGCCATATTTGGGGAACTTGGACAATTTCCTTTTAAAATATTATGTAAAATACGTGCACTGAAATATTGGTTCGATATCGTTTCTAACAAAAATAATGTGTTATATAAAGCATTTTTAAACGAGAAAATGAAAGTCGAGTCAAATGTTTTAAAACAATCTTGGGCCAGCAAAATTAAGCATTGCTTAAATGAGCTCGGCTTCTCGTATATATGGATGTCAGATAATTCTGAAAACATTAATTTTAATTTTATAAAACAAACTGCTGTTGATATGTATATCCAATCATGGAGAAGTGAAATCAATAATATGTCTCGTCTGTCTTTTTACTCAAGCATTAAATTTGATTTTGAATTTGAACCATATTTAGACTTTATCAATAACACTGTATATAGAACAAATTTGACCAGATTTCGTTGCTCATCGCATAATCTAAATGTTGAAATTGGCAGACATCGAAATATCCCACGAGAGGAAAGATTATGTACACTGTGTAATGGTTCACATGTAGAAAATGAATATCATTTTGTATTAACATGCCCTTTATATTATGATTTACGCGTGAAATATTTACCGAAATTTGTTTTATCATGGCCAACTTTGTTTAAACTTAAATCATTATTTTGTAGTAAGAAAAAGAAACATTGTATGTTTATTGCAAGATACTTAACTGATGCTCTTATGATGCGATCTCTTTATATAAATAATTGAATATTTATTCATTAATATTGTACATATCTTGTTACGATGAGATCTCTTTGTATAAATAATTGAAAACAACATGCATTTATTCATTAATGTTTTACATATATTGTTACGGTGCGATCTCTTTATATAAATATTTGAATATTTATTCATTAATATTGTACATATATTGTTGCACCTCTATCATCACTTTTCATGCATTGTAAATATGTTGATATTGCCAGAAGCATTCTTTGCTTAAGGCTAATAAAGTATATATAATAATAATAATAATAATAATAATAATAATAATAATAATAATTATTATTATTATTATTATTATTATTATTATTATTATTATTAAAAAAATATTGACGTCACAGTTAAGAAAACGTGGGAAATTATGTCGTCAGAGAAAAAATTTCGGGGATGAAACATACCACTAATTTTTAAACCAATCAAAATGCATGTGATATATAAAATTAAATGATTCTAATATGAAATAAACATAGTCCTTCCCCCTTTCTGTGGTCTGACCACTCTTCTCAAATTACTTAATAATCTCCAATCAGTGAAACTACGAGGTATGATCAAAACTTTCTTGGTCCCATTTACGTAGGAATACCTATGATTAAAAGAACTGTCATTATTTTTCAATATAATCTCCCTTCATCCCAATGCACTGTCTGCATCTGTGTTCCAATGTCCGATCCCTTAAAATAGAATGTTTCATTCTGGTCACCTAAGTACTTAGTAAGTACTCATATACAGCGTACATGACAACTTCATTGCTTTTAAAATTCTTACCACGTAGGTAAGATTTTAGTATCGGGAACAGATAGAAGTCAGACGGGGCTAAATCTGGAGAATATGGAGAGGAGGAAAAACCTCGACGCTGAATTTCATCGCAACCGTCATTGCAACAACAAGTGTGAGCGGGTGCATTGTCTTGCAAGAGCAGAATGTTTCTGGTTAGCTTTCTTCTCTTCTTTCTCAAACAACTGGCATAACTTCTTTAACTGATTTGCATGATATACCATTCATTGCAAAGAGGGGACCACCCGTACTATAAGTTATAGTATACTATAAGCTGTATTCTAATTTTCTTGTTTTGACAAATATAGTTGGTCCACACGTTAGCGTTCAGACTTGTATAACTGCGATTATACCGTCCTCAAATGTATTATTACATTGTGCGCACTCTTCGTCCACATTGCCTCTGACTCCATTCAACAAAAATACTACTCAGTTTTATTGAGGTCGACCTATCGTGGTCACACATGCATGGTTGTTTTTATCTCCGGCAATGAAAGCCGTGGAAACAAAATGACTGATGCTTTCACCGTGTCGTTATCCTAGATACTCTAATGATAATGGATAATGTATTAGATGCAAATAATTTACGAGGACTGCACGTTGATTCAGTTGCTTAATCTAGATTAGAAAACTTACACGAATACTTTATTACACCAGATAATTATAAAATTAAAAAAACTTTTAAATTGCAAAAGTATAATTACATGTATACTTAAAAATTAAAAAAATTAATGTAAAGTTTTATTTTTCATCAATGAGAGGGCTTGTTCTGCTGGTTAATTGCATGAAATGTACTGTATATATGTTGTCAAATTGTATCTCTTCAATACACATGCTGTATTTATGAGAATAAGTGATTATGTTGTTGTTGTTGTAGCTGTTGTTGTTGTTGTTGACAAAAATGTTTTTATATAAATTACATAGACCCTTTCACAATAACAGTACTGCGGGACTGCCGTTTTATCACTGTTCCCGCAAAATGATGTAAGACATCAAAATATGTACGGGAAATGTTATTATTCTTCCCCAGAACGTTAGTCCCGCAGATGACGCGAAATGTCTGTATGTCTGTTCCTTAGGAGCAATACACACGGAGCCCTTCTCGATGAAGTTTGACGACATTGGTACATGAGAGTAGTGTATATATGTTGAGTCAATATGGATCAACTGGACAAGTAATACGTTATCCGTTTACTGTGTATTTATTTATAGTGTATGACCTTGTAGATAGATATGCATCACATATTTTAGGAAATTAATATATTATATACATATGTTATATATATAGACGTTATATTATATACGTATGTTATATATATAGACGTTATATTCTTCTGTGAACCGTTTTGGGGGATTTCGGTTTTCATTTCCTACAGCGTCAATTATTCGTTAATGCCATTCACAGTGTGTGTATGGCCTGGTCAAAGTGTAGTACTATAAGTGATGCATGTAAACAAATGCTACTCTGTACATATAGAGTAGTGTACCGTGTATACAAGGCCTAGACGTGACAAATCATAAATAATCTGTTGAAACATGGCCGAAAGCGTGCCAGCAAAATATTATACGTTAATCTTAGAGAATCTAATTGAACACCTTCCAGATTCAGCTGTGGTAAGTAATCAGTTAATAGGTTTTATATATAATTCACAGATGATAAAACATCAACATTATTGTCTTTATACCTTTTCCAGAGTACATGAATGTCCGTTGATTTTGGTGTCAGTCACATGACACAAGTTTTCCTCGCATGTTACATTATTGTCACACATATTCCCGTTGCCGGCTGGCGCTCGTAAAGAAATTCCTCGTGGAGTGTATTACCGAAGTGTTGAAATGGACTGTAAGTTTTCAGCATGTATGACAGGTATGGATAGCAGCAGATGTTGTTTGGCACATGGTGTAACCTCTGACCCTCAGATGTCTATGAATGTCTATCTTGGTGCTTTGTTATGAGTACCAAAGTAACATATGGCCACTTACGTCTTGGTGCTTTGTTATGAGTACCACAAGGACATATCACCCCTTATGTCTTGGTGCTTGGTTATGAGTACCACAGTGACATATCACCACTTATGTCTTGGTGCTTGGTTATGAGTACCATAGTGTCATATCACCACTTACGTCTTGGTGCTTGGTTATGAGTACCACAGTGACATTTCACCACTTACGTCTTGGTGCTTTGTTATGAGTACCACAATGACATATCACCACTTATGTCTTGGTGCTTGGTTATGAGTACCACAGTGACATATCACCACTTATGTCTTGGTGCTTGGTTATGAGTACCATAGTGTCATATCACCACTTACGTCTTGGTGCTTGGTTATGAGTACCACAGTGACATATCACCACTTACGTCTTGGTGCTTTGTTATGAGTACCACAATGACATATCACCACATATGTCTTGGTGCTTTGTTATGAGTACCACAGTGACATATCACCACTTACATCTTGGTGCTTTGTTATGAGTACCACAGTGACATATCACCACTTACGTCTAGGTGCTTTGTTATGAGTACCACAGTGACATATCACCACTTACGTCTTGGTGCTTTGTTATGAGTACCACAGTGACATATCACCACTTACGTCTTGGTGCTTTATTATGAGTAGCCAATGACATATCACCACTTATGTCTTGGTGCTTGGTTATGAGTACCACAGTGACATATCACCACTTACGTCTTGGTGCTTTGTTATGAGTACCACAATGACATATCACCACTTATGTCTTGGTGCTTTGTTATGAGTACCACAGTGACATATCACCACTTACGTCTTGGTGCTTTATTATGAGTAGCCAATGACATATCACTACTTACGTCTTGGTTCTTTGTTATGATTACCACAGTGACATTTCACCACTTACGTCTTGGTGATTTGTTATGAGTACCACAGTGACATATCACCACTTACGTCTCGGTGCTTTGTTATGAGTACCACAGTGACATATCACCACTTATGTTTTGGTGCTTTATTATCAATAGCCAATGGCATATCGCCACTTACGTCTTGGTTCTTTGTTATGAGTACCACAGTGACATTTCACCACTTACGTCTTGGTGCTTTGTTATGAGTACCACAATGACATATCACCACTTATGTCTTGGTGCTTTGTTATGAGTACCAAAGTGGCATATCACCACTTATGTCTTGGTGCTTGGTTATGAGTACCATAGTGACATATCACCACTTACGTCTTGGTGCTTTGTTATGAGTACCACAATGACATATCACCACTTATGTCTTGGTGCTTTGTTATGAGTACCACAGTGACATATCACCACTTACGTCTTGGTGCTTTATTATGAGTAGCCAATGACATATCACTACTTACGTCTTGGTTCTTTGTTATGAGTACCACAGTGACATTTCACCACTTACGTCTTGGTGATTTGTTATGAGTACCACAGTGACATATCACCACTTACGTCTTGGTGCTTTGTTATGAGTACCACAGTGACATATCACCACTTATGTTTTGGTGCTTTATTATCAATAGCCAATGGCATATCGCCACTTACGTCTTGGTTCTTTGTTATGAGTACCACAGTGACATTTCACCACTTACGTCTTGGTGCTTTGTTATGAGTACCACAATGACATATCACCACTTATGTCTTGGTGCTTTGTTATGAGTACCAAAGTGGCATATCACCACTTATGTCTTGGTGCTTTGTTTTGAGTACCACAGTGACATATCACCACTTACGTCTTGGTGCTTTGTTTTGGGTACCACAATGGCATATCACCACTTACGTCTTGGTGCTTTGTTATGAGTACCACAGTGACATATCACCACTTAAGTCTTGGTGCTTTGTTTTGAGTACCACAGTGACATATCACCACTTACGTCTTGGTGCATTGTGTTGAGTACCACAGTGACATATCACCACTTACGTCTTGATGCTTTGTTATGAGTACCACAGTGACATATCACCACTTATGTCTTTTCGCTTTATTATGAGTAGCCAATGACATATCATCACTTATGTCTTGGTGCTTTATTATGAGTAGTCAATGACATATCACCACTTACGTCTTGGTGCTTTATTATGAGTAGCCAATGACATATCACCACTTACGTCTTGGTGCTTTATTATGAGTAGCCAATGACATATCACCACTTACGTCTTGGTGCTTTATTATGAGTAGCCAATGACATATCACCACTTATGTGCATAGTTTGAAAGGTATGAGATAGATATCCATGATTTTGTCACCGCATTTAAATTTCCACCATTTCTGAGTTTAGTGTGGTTTGCATATACATTTAAGTTTAATTTAGGTCTACCATGTAACGAAGACCATAAAAGATGGAATTCCATCAGGCTTTCAGTTATGGGTGGACCGATTAATAAATCCGACTGCTTTTGTAATCAGTGCAGATTCAACATCCTGTACAGTAAGTTTTATCATTTAATAAACGTACCTATATATATATATATATATATATATATTGCAATAAAAACTTTCTTTTTTATGTGTTTTTCAACCACATTTATTAATTTAAGTCATTGAAATAATTTACTGATATGTCATCGATTGCTATAAATTAGAGAGAGGTCCGTCGACCTAAGTACGAGTATGATCGTATGTTGGGGGAGTTTTAGTTGCGGGGGTTAGTGTCATCGCTTCCTTGTCGTCGTCCTGAGCAAACTCTCGGAATCAAATCGTTCTTGAACGGCAAATATGATTTCTTCGTCTTTTCACTGAAAGTCCCGAGTTCAATTTCTACAAATTGACCAAAAAAGCATTTGAACAATCACATTGTTTTCAAAGCTGAAGAAGGTTGGATAATGGAACATCATTGTCATCTCTATTCAGTTTCCAACCTTTAAAACACATTCATCCGCATCCGCAAGTAAATCAGGGTCAAATCAAACGATTCATTCACATTTCTATCTATTCACCCTTCCTCTAAACGTAATTTACACTGATGACGTCATTTGGGGTCCAACAAATGAGATTGGTTTATGATGTCATATACATAACAATAGAAAATCCTCTGAATGTCAAGTCCTTGTAATGTGTTAAGCGTGGGGGATGTCACGAAATTGAGATTATGTTAGAAATCTCTATCACTATCAATCAAATGCTTTTACATAAAACGATGTATGAGGTTTAAAACTTTCTAAGATCAAAAGTTAAATCTAAATCACAAACATACACTTTATTAGGATATATTTGCATCTATTAATAGAATGAATATCGGAAAATGATTGTATTTGCATACGGTACTACTGATGAAGGATTGTGTACAATATTAAAGACACAAGGCGTAGTTGATTTCAGTCGGAAGCTGCTCTTCTTTGGTGAGTTATAACATGACATGTTTCCTCATATACAATATCCATATACAATATCCATATTTTGTAAAGTGATCAGCTACAAAGAGGAGTTTGTGTAGTGTTTGTTAATATCGAGCACAATATTCTTTTATCCTAAGGTTTTCTATCCAATTTGGTAAATATTAAATCGATTTGACCAGGCTAATAAAATAATTTTTTCGACGGATTTTCCTAGGTCTGACAAAACCGAACCTGTTGTCCATCAAACACATCTTTCCAGAGAAAGAATTTTCAGACGGTGATACATGCTTTCTGTATCAAGCCAACTCTGCAACAAAGATAAAAGATATGTATGTATAACAAATTCAAAGGCCAGCATTTTACATTATAAAAATAATATTGACTAATATATAGATTTATCTGTATATTTAATAATATCAAATAAAAGCCTTGACATCGAAACAAAATGCTAATCTTTTATATGTTTAAATAAAATGTATAGTCCATGATCAACATTCATCGGATTCTAGAGACGACAACAAAATCGTTGGGGACTATAAGGCGTCTCTATCCGTCCATCTAAACCACCTAAAGGTCATAATAAAGATTCTCATATTGTGTATGCAACAATAATGAAAATGCTGTGGTTAGAAAGATATGTTTTACAAAGATAATTTGAAATGGTGCACCGAATTCATGCAAATAAACATGTTCTGATATTGATTATTACCACTGAGTGATGATGCCACTGATGGTGGAGTTATAGTTCCCGATCGTAATCACAAATCCAGGTTTTAGTAGTTCGGTACTGACCGAAATATATACTTCTTATTCACTATGAGAAAAGATTGTGAATTATTCTAAATTTAAGGAGTATCTCCCTCTTGCACTACTCTGTCATTAGAAAAGCTCTTTTAGCCCTTATCGTTTGGTCAACTTGGTAAAAGTGTACTCATCAAATATTCACATTTTGGATTTTCCACAGTTTCGACATTGAGCATCACAGAAGAGATACAAAAGTGTTGAAATGAGCATATGGTGCAATGAAGTTATACCCTTATACATGTTTTGATATTTATCATAACTTGCTTCGACGGATTTATGATCCAGTTTCAGTTTATCCGAAGTTTGCTGTGATACAGTTAAATACATGTATTGGAATAAAAGTTGGCAAATAGTTTTATGAAAGATATTTTCCTATCAAAATCGAGTTGTATTTAAGGGTAACTTAAATTTGTCTTGGAACATGAAGATGTATTAGAACATGCATTGCTTCAGCGATATTTTCAGAAACTTGAAGTTATACGTATTATTGTGACATTACACTTGTTCATGTCGTATTTGTATTGTAGACGACTTCCTGATGGATTTCATGGAGGCGATTTCACACGTGATACTGCTGACCTCATTGCCAGTAGATGGGATTTCGCTGAGATTGGTGTGGAAGATGACATGTATGACACTTACAAATGGGGTTTTCCAACCATAGTTATTTACAATGAAAATAACGAAGTGGTCGCCTGGGTGATGAGACATCTTGCAGGTGTAATAAGTTACCTTCATGTTGAGGAGCCATATCGACGCCGTGGAATTGCATCTGCTATTCTTTCAATGATTGCGAAAATCGTTATCGAGAGAGATGGTTTTGTGGTTTCTACCATTATTAAAACAAATGAGAAATCAATACGTCTTCACGAAAAAGTTGGATTTGAGAGAGTTCGGGGCGACGGTTTTTTCTTCACACTCGTCAAATGATGGTATAAATCTCATATGAAATCTGTCTTTATAATTACATATTGGGTACCACCACTGAAGAGTGAATAAAATAAATACATGCAAAACAAACTGACAATTGTTTTTGAACAATTCATGTTCTATTGCGTAATGAAACAAGAACTATAGTCAAGCTGATAGCAATAGAAATACCTAAGTTTATTACGATATGCTTGATGAAGACATATCATACACTTTGTTAATTAACTTTTCAATAGAGTGCCATTTTGCTTTTCGATAGTATGAAAACTTTATATCTGTGATACAAATATTTCGCATCAGCAGGATTTTGTAGTGACTATATTTACGCATATATATTGCTTACCTACATAGGGTGATATTTTGCTTACCTACATAGGGTGAAGAAATGATATTCTGGAGGAAATATGACAATATGAACCAGTCGTTCAGAAAAACGATAAGTAGTTTTGATTGCCATCTGAGGTAAAGGGGATATGGGGTGAGTGTGATAGGAAATACAGGTAAGGAATTCAGGAAAATTAGAGACGCAGAGGAAAATAAAATAAAAAAAAAAAAAGAAAGAAAACTGCAGCCAAAGGTTAGAAGCCAGGAAAGAAAGCTAGATAACTTATCAAACCAATGGATGCTCCAGTAAGCAGATGAACTCGAAAATAATCCAAAGTCAGTGCTTTTAAAACACTATGCTTAGAACACTTTACATTTTGGAATGAGAAATGAACATAAAGCAATGATGTGGTGGTGATGATGATGGTGGGAGACAATACTTAAAACCATTTTTTAAAAAGAAGATTACTAAGAGTATTCCGCCACAAAAGCTAAAAGGGTGGACGTAACAATTGATGTATGTACAACGCTCAGATGCCAAATGATTTTTGCTTTCCAGATGACTTTTTCAACTGTGTCGCGTTGACATATCTTATCTTGGAGCACCCGTGGAAAAAGATGACGGAAATTTTCCAATTAACTAGACTGAACAATACGAATGTCGATAAGGCTCTGTACAGAAAACGATATATACTATGCAAGTGTGCGTCATAGAAAGGAAAAAGACACATGACTCTCCTGTATAAAAAGTCGCTACGCATTGGAATTCAAACAAGAATAAATACATTAAAAGAAACGATTGTAAAATGGTTGCAGTACCGACTTACGACGGTCAATTGAAGTGACAATCGTCACTCAGTTGAAATTGTTAACCGGTTTACGAGCCTACCTTCCCACTTGCCACATAAGCAAAGAAAACATATTTACAATACATAAATAATTTTTAGTATAAAATGTGCAGAACAAGGAGCAGTTGGTTACTCGAGTTGAGAAATCGTGAAAATACATATACATGAATTACGGAATATATTTTTGATATCAAATATTGTTACATCTTCTTTGACCAAGTGTCTGAAACCAAGCTAAGGTCCCTATTCTGTATGAGACCAACAGTTTAAGACGACGAGATTCAAGACGTTTTCTCATCTGAAATAACTTGGAGAAGACCCGTAATAAAGTCATCATCGCCCTATTAGAGAGTAAACCGCTCTAGGAAAAGTCTGCATAAGGCTAAGAGGGTCCTAATATAAGATTTTGGTCAATACTTTGATATGAGTATTATTGTCGATGAGTTTATTATTATTGTCAAGGTGTTTAACTGTTTTCAAACCCGATGAGATACAATCATCTGACCTTGACCGCTCCTAAGTAGAAATTGGGATGATAGATTCCTATGGATACATGTGCTAAAATAAGTGTTTTTGCGTTTAGAATAAATGACTAAGTAAGATGTCTATGATTTTCCAAAAGTCTAAGTTTATTTTGACTGTAGTCAGAGGATCTACACAAATTGGAAATTCTGCGCAATCTGTAGCAAATCGAACCAACTGAAACATATATATATATATATATGTATGTATGTATGTATGTATGTATGTATGTATGTATGTATGTAATATGATGGGAGTCTTGGAACATCGCCATCGAACAGGAAGAAGTTTGCGTTTTCCTGTTTGGAAAAGATCGTTACCTCAATTTGTAAACCAAGCTCATCAGTCTAAGAACTACTTCCGGTAAATGTTTATAAAGTTCAACATGTACAAAATGAAATGAAACTAACGATATTGGTGATTTAAAAACATATAAAAGTAAGTGAAAGATCTTAAAGATTATTTGAGACGCCATGGTCAGTTACTGTGTGGAGATAAGTACAAATTATTCGAGTCCGAAGTGCTCAAAAGTTGACAAAAACATTGTAATGATTTTGACACACCTCAAAGCAGAAACAGTAACTTTACAACTTTTCGTCCATCTCAGTGTGATGTGCAGAAATGTGCAACATATCTGAATGACTTCACTGAAAATTTTCTTGTGCTATAAATACACTGGAAAAAAACAAGTAAGTCAAAACCTGTAAAAACCTGTAAATTGGAAATGTACAAATGATATACATGTAGAGAATTTAGTATTAATGTGTTTTACATGTATATTAAATACCGGTAATGTTCAATTGTTTACACAGTTTACTGTTTTTATACAAAGCGGGACCTGTAATTATATTGCTGCCCTCCTTTATGTTATAGCAGATATTGCCAAGAAAAAACGTAGCCTGCAGATCCACGAAGTGCATATTGGAAAAATTTAAGAAAATGAAATCTGAGTAATAGTCTATAAATTCCTCTGGAACTGGTGAACTGTTATTAACCTGATCTGCCTTTATTATAATAATTTTTTTTCAGTATCATGATCACGAAGATCTAGAAAGCCAAACATGCAAAGATATATTTTTAATATTATTTTAGATCCCTAAGAGTACATGTAAGTCATTATACGTGTATATATATATATATATATATATATATATATATATATATATATATATATATATATATATATATATATATATATATATATATATTTATATGTAACTATAATTATATAGTAAAATCCATTTTAGGATTTTCATACATAGAAAAATGGAAAGAAAACATAAAAAATGGAAAGAAATATTTAACGCAGATTAATGAGAAACGTCGCAAAGGCCATGCTCAAAGTACAGGAATAAACACACAAAAACATAATAAAATATTCAATTGTAATGCGGTTATTGTACTGACTAAGACAGTCATCATTCAATTGGTGTTAGATGGTGGGTGTCAGATGGTGGGTGTCAGATGGTGGGTATCATATGATGGGGGTATTTAGAGGAAGGAGCTGAAAATTACATTTACGATACAATTAAATGACGTATCCCAAACATAGTTATCTATAACAAATTCAACCAATTGTTTGGGTTATGATACATTGTTTAGAAGAAATGTTACCTCCATGTTGAAGAATCAAAATTACAACCACTGTTTTATCGAAGAAGATGATTTTGCATTTCTAGCGTGTTACATTTCTACAGATTACAACCTAAATATTTTTTCTCGATAAAATTATAAAGGAATGAAATGATCTAAACCGTAATAAATAATATCAATGACGTCAATTACAATTGTTCAAAATACGTACGCCATTCGGAAAGGCTGATAAACAACCCATGAACCGATTTCGTATTCATTCAATGTTTTCAATAAAAACTAATCAACGCAAATATACATTTGCCGACTAGCCCGTAATGTGAATGGCTGCGACGTTTAATACGATTACAATCAATTATAATCATTCAAAAAAAAACATATAGCATTTTAAAACTTAAAATAGAAAACGTCCGTACAATATCTGGACGATGCAAATATATGAAAACGCAGGGAAAAAACCTGTAAAGGAATTCCTAAAAATACTTTGAAAACTGGGTAATCATAAACAAACATGAATGTATCAACATACTCTTCAAAAATTGAATTACGGCTAGAGAATTACCACATTGTCTACCTTAATGCACGTCTGAGCATTCTCTTGGAACATTCCATTTTAACCAATTCAGTTGTTTAATAATCAACTAATCACCTTTTATGTCAATAAACATTCATCAATACAACATTTTCTAGCTATACTCCAATACCCGAGAAAGTATTATTCATTCAATGTTTTCAATATATGCTTCCTCTGTTTTGGTGGCCGCTGAAGCCTTCTCGAGGTATTTTTTTCGGAGACGAAACTATTATCTGTAGGAGAGGCAAAGTTGTTAACTGAATGCGTCCACTTTGTAGAATAAATAGCGGAATTCACGGTACTTTGAGTCGCGCCAGTCTCCAAAAGATGTGTAACGTATAACGCTACGTGTATAGGCAATGCTGGCAATGCAGGATGTCCCTTAGAAGTGATGAATGCTTTCCATCTTTTAAACGCATTAAAATACGATTTCACTGTATTGTCACTTTTTGAAGAGAGAAGATACTCCGACATCTTAGTTGAAAGGTCATGTGGATCCCGGCGGAATTCCTCTATTTCTATCTGCTTCTGTACATTCTGTCTTGGGTTCATCCCAATAGAGTATATACAATGAAGGTGAAAAAATATGCACTTAATACTCAAATCAATAAACCTGAGCTTCTGATCTACCTGGCCAAACACGCCATTTCTACCCCGACCCCTGTGTGTCACATTGTGTCCACAAAAATGAACAATTTCCTTGATTGCTGAAAACACAACCCTGTCAACAAATAACAAAGACCAGTAAGGAGCAGATTTCCATTCAGGTAAAATCAAAGTACAAGAACATTTTTCTTTACAAATTTTGTGTATAGCCTTAGATGCAAGGAAGGGTGGTGGGACTAACCAATTATTTGCCAATTATTTTTCTAAGACTGATTGAAAGCATTAACTCCGCTTGTTCCTTTGCACATAAATTTTGAATTGCATTTTTCACATTGTCTGTTGTAAAATGAAGCAAAACGATCAAAAGTGTGTCTATCCCACATGTTATCAAACTTTTCGAAAACCCAAGTCTCTATACCCCAATCATCACAGTCAATTTATCTGCTTAATTTGTCTGCTTTGGTATTTTTAGATCTAGGAATCCAACGTGGTTTCAAACGCACATTGTGCTTGAGCAAACCTCCTTTATTTCCATGATTATTCTGTGAATATGAGGTTTACGACTACCAACATTCAAGATAGTTTCAACATTCTTATTGTCAGTATATACTTCGATACGTTTGTTTTCAAGCATTGGTAAAGAATATTTCAAAAATCTATTAACAGATTCTATCTGTCTCCATGTGGAGCTTTCTCTCTGCGCATACAGATCCCAGCTGCCGTAGATCTGTTCCTCATCTGGGAACTCACAAAAATCACTGGTTACATAACCTTCATAACCCATGCCCGAAGCACCACAAAACATTTTTGCATCACATGCTTTATTCTCGTCATCTACGTGAAAACTACTACCTAATTCATTCATGCTTTTAAGATTGTTCAACCAAAAGTTCATTTCTGATTTAGCATCATCAGTCGCTACAACAGGAGCTCTCCACGACGCTCTACTCAGAATACAGTCGTACGCATAGCCAGTGCGCAACCTTACCTCGTTACCAATCACTGCCTGAGTCGATATTAACTAACCCACAATACCAGCAAGCTGCCTTACTTTGATCAAGTTTAAGGAACTCTCGCTTAAACTAGTAAATATATGATGAATACTTGAATAATGATTTTGTCAACTCGAACCTTTGTTTATCTCAGCCTACCCACCTTCGTGTTCCACTCGAGACCGAGCCACACCATTACCTGGCTAGGTAGCCAATCACATTTTTCCTCAGCTATAAGGAACCCCAACCTAAACAAGTCATTTCTTATCTTACCACTCGTCTCCTTGGCCTCTAAGTAATTCGAAGCCAAGATACATTATAACATTGATGCTCTGACTTCTCCAATGTAAAGATGATGGATAAATCCAAAGCACAAGTCCAAAAATCATAAAACCAGAGGACATACAAAATCAGTGAAAATGAAAAACAAATGGAAAATAACAAAATATGTCTACTTGAAGAGCATATGTGAACCCCTGTGATGGAGTGAGATCAGGCGCCCGGGGAGAGTGAGCATCTCATGCTTGCTAGCAACACCCGTCACATATACCCAGTAGAGTCAGATCGTGTAAATTCCATATGTATTTATATATGGAGAAGTCGAAGCAGGTAACCTTCTAGTATAGAAGGTGTCAAATCTGTGTAAAATGATCGGAATCGGTCTCAGTCCAGAATATCATTTAAAAATCTGGATAACGAGATATCATATGGAGTAATAAGAGTCTCGTAACGACCATAGAATTTCCTCAGTGACGTTGCTAGTCTAGCACATATATAACCCTGGTTGAGCAGCTTAACTGAAAGTCGCCTAGCCCTCAGAACAAAGTCACTGTAATTTGAACATGCTCTGGAATAACGTATTAACTGAGATATGAATACGCTGTATGCAGGCGATGATGGAATGTTGCTACTTATGAAAGGAAAGTTTGTGATAGCGAAATACTTTACGACTTCTCTCATAATTTTACAAAAAATGAAACCTACAGTAGCCAAACCAAAAGACAATACGTTATAAACGTAGTAAAATCCCTGCCAACTAAACCCTAGAAAAGTTTTGTCCCTTGGATGAATCATAACATGATGATAAGCCGATTTCAAATCTAAACTAAAAATAAAGTCTCCCTTTGAAAACATATTTCTGGCTACGCTACTGTCTTTATACTTCAATTTAAATTTGAACAAGTGTGGGTTCCCGTGTCTACAATCTAAAACTAACCTTGGCTTACCGGACCTATTGTATGCTACCGTTAGAGGATTAATAACCTCAGGACGACTTTTTACCTGAATTATGGAACCTTTTTGCAAGAGACTACCGATCTCTTTTGATCTATTTCTAAACTAGTACTACATGTATTTACCTGTGATTATATCGACTCACTTCCCTCAACTATACTATCTTTGTATAAAATAATACTTTTACTTATCTTTGACTGATCATTGCTTCTCCCAGATGGACAGTCTTTCTTCCAATGCCCTTTATCGCCACATGAAAAGCATCTGCCGAGCCTGTACGTCCGTTGATCCGTCTGTACCTTTGGCGCTTACTACTCGAATAAGGGTGTGTGCAATTGGGGCGCCTGCTTCTATCAGTTTATGCTCTGCATTGTTCTGGGCCTTTAACATTCGTTTCTCGTCGTCGTTATCGTCGGCGAGTGGGTTAGATTCATACTCGAGCACCACTTTCCAACCGAGTTCACTAGAATCTGCCAATCTGACAAGCTGTTGTCGATGTTTAATTAAGTCTATACCTTCTTCGATGGTACTCTTTGCCATCTCAAGATTCTGCGGCTCAAACTCTGACTCAATAAGGGTCTCGGTCTCTGTTAACTTGCCGAGCACTTTCTGGTTGTGTTTATACTGCTCTTCGTTTCCACGGCGTCTAAAGTTGTAACTTTCCGTCCTCGTTGACTCTATTTTACTTCTTTGAGCGTCCGCGATTTCTCCCCCCCCCCGAAATTCTGCATTTCTGAAGATATAAGAAAACGTATCTCTGTCATAAGTATGTTTTGTGAAGATGCCACTGCCTCGTTGACTTCAGTTCGCCACGTCCTATGTTCGTCGTCATCCATCGAGAACTTTGCAGTTTGAATTACGACTAGAGAAATGACCATATTGTCTACCTTAATGCACGTCTGAACACTCTCTTGGAACATTCCATTTTAACCAGTTCAATTGGCTAATAATCAATCAATCAGCTTTTATGTCAATAAACATTCATCAATACAACATTTTCTCGCTATACTCCGAAACGCGAGAAAATATTAATATTTTTTGTTACTGGACAAGTTTCGCAAGATGAAATCGTATACACAGAGATATGTCTTTACATGTAAACGTGGATACTTGTCGAGTTTTGTGATGTGAAAATGAAATAAAACAGGAACATGTTTCATTAAATTTTTGATTATCAGTGTCAGTAATATTTCTATTATTTGTTTATAGACTGCGACGTTGTCAGGAGCAAGCAATTCTAACACTTTGCGCAGAGCGAATGGAGGCTGTTTATGGTCGCTAATGTACATTGTCTCGCTTTAGCATTTGTTCTAATGGTGCTCTAATAAATCAACACAATGCTGTTGGGATCCATAGTAGTTTTTTTTTTACTTTAGCGTACAGTGTAAAATGTACCTAGCCGGTTCTATTGTTTTGTATCAGCAAGTTTTTTGTTTATTTTGGCACTGGATTGTGTCCACTACTAGATATTTCTATATCATTACTCTACAATTTATTGATGTTTTGTAAATGCCACAACTCATTTTTTGTTGCGAGTTCTTGGACATTTGTATCGCTTATAGCAGTCTACATTGAAACGCAAAGTGCATTCATGAATTCATTCAGCAGATATGTATTTTAATACACAAATAGCAATCAATGTTACGAGACTGTAACTCTCCCAGTAATGTACCAAACTAGTAATTCATATAATTCTTAACATAAAGGGTAAAACCACTTGGCCGTTTCATCAAAGGGCCCTAAGTCTGACCGTAAGCTTAGTCCGGTGTACGTTTTGGACTAAGCTTAAGTTTTGGACTAACTTGCATCTCATCAAGGAAGAAAGACAGTTTTAAGCCTGCAATTTATGCCTGCTATGGGGCAGCCTTAACTTTGAGACTAAAACTAAATAGGCCATGTATGGCTGACATAATAACACGATAAAGGGAAAGGAGAAGGGAAATAAGACGCTAAAGATCGCACATATCAGCTAGAATGCTTGGAAGATTCGGAGTTTATAAATCGCTATTGTTTCCACGGCACGTTAAGCCTGTAAGCCTTAAAAGACGCTGACCCTATCATAAACAAGCCAGCAAATCGGACCTTTCCCATTCCTATCAACCTAGCAAAACGTTTACATTCTGTTAACATCTTGTACGTGTAGCAGTAAATGTTATTTTCCTTATTTCATTTTATTCTTGGTAAAGCATTGGGTTTACAGGTCAGTCGGAATTGTAAAAAGCGTGACGTACCTGAATTCAAGTGTGCCAAAAGCTCTTTTTGAAAATTTCGATCTTTGGTAGAAGCAAACATAAACATATTTATAGGATGCAGGATCATTCAATGTCTTTCTTTTGTTGTTGTTCTACATCACGCCACGATTGTTTCGAGTATATGTTGAAGACATCTATCTTATGCCATGCGCACGAATATTATATTGCGGGTGCGTAGTCTTTAAAAGCCTAATCGCAAGGCCTAAATATGGCTACGTACTTCCGCATGTATGCCTTTTCATGAAACGGAATTGGGCTGACCTAAATTTGGTCGTCTATATTGAGACTACGCTTAGTTAAATGATGAAACGGCGTCCAGATTTATATAGTGTTATGAACAGTGTTTTAATAATAATAATAATAATGATAATAATAATAATAATAATAAAAACCCATGTATTCATGCTTATCAGCCTACTATCTTTCGGTAGTATAATCAAAGTGTATTATCTCTAGTGGTTCAGTCAGGTCATTCACATTCTCTTTTTCACACACAAGAGCCACATTGTAGATTATAACGATCAAAGAATGCAAATCCAATACAGTAAAACCCATTACGTTTGTATCGTTTATTCTACAATATTATCAAGGATAATGAGATGCAATTGTTTCCTGTATCCATTTCACATAATTTATAACTTTCGTATAGGCTCCTGGACTCTTCTCCTCTGGAAATATATTTAGAGTTTAGATATTAACTGATATGTGGAAGGATTATGACACTGAAAGTTACTTTATGTACTTTATACTATAAATGTATTTATATAGTATATGTGTGAAAGCTTAAAAGAATGTAAAGAAATCATGAACATTAATTCTGTTCTGTAGAACAAAACAAGACAGATTGATCCTCATCTCGCAAGGGCTAGTTGCATCACTCTGATACAGAGATTTACTCACTATGTTGTACACAATATATCATTTAAGATATAGTGTCCAGAAATCGAAAGAATCTGACCTGCACATCCATTTCCCCAGGATACAACACCTTGGAGCTGCCAAACTCCTCCCATATGACATACAAAAGGACCACCACTATCACCCTGTAAAAAATTATGGATTGAATTAAGCATCAATTTAACTTTTTACTGTATGTAGAAGGGAAAGGGAAAAGCCACTGACTTAGCTGTAGTACAGAAGTCACCAAGGAGACGTACAATAAAAGTTGATAATTAGTAATGAAATACATGAACTGACATTACAAAAATACTGATTGTACGACAGATGCGATACCGACTTAGGACGGTCAATTGAGTGACAAAAGATACTCAATTGGTGTGGTTAACCGGTTTACGTGTCCACCTTCCCACTCATCGCAAATGCAGTACAATCAAAAGACACATTTAAATTTTATAAATAATCCTCCATATAGAGAAACGGATCAACGAGTATATCAGGTTGAGATAATACAAAATGTAAACCACTAATAGTCATATAGAGTAAGATTATGATATCAAAAATATAGAGAGCAACATCAACATGAGGTAACTGTGCTCTGTTGGTCTGGAAGCAAGCTCAGGCTCTTTATCTTTAGGAGTCTCGATTAATAGTCAGAGGGGACGAGGTTCGGGACCATGTCTCTTTGAAAAGATTTAGACAAGGTCAGGAGTAGAAATCAAATAGATGTAATCAAATAATTTTCTTTAAATAATCACTATCCTTGAGCGGATTTATATGTTTTGAAACTTACTATAAGTTTTTAAGTTCACACATGTAATTATTAAACACTACTTCGAAATTTGAAAAAATCTTTTGAAAAATATTGTACTTTTAACGAGGTACCAGCGTCAGAAATATAGTGCTTTTCTTTGCAATTTCACACCTACATAATGAATATTCATGAGCCATCAATCATGTGACCGCGTTAAAACCTCAAAGATGTCTGTATTCATATCTGGCTTTTCATCTTGCTCCCCGTTTCCTTTTCACTTTCTCTATTTCGTTGATATTTTTGTTTACGTCTCGCTTCCTAATATATATATATACATATATATATATATATATATATATGAAGCTTAATATGCCCATATTGCACAAGCGCGAAGGCGGCACTTTCGGCAATTATGGTCAATAAATGTGTACCTAACAAATTTCATTTTATTTTATAAATAATGAATGATCTTTGCAGAAGTAAAGTTTTAAATTCTTGTATTACCGAAAAGTCTATATCTTTGGGAAACCTACAATTATAGCAAATCATTCATTTTCTTTTCAATAATTGTAAATTCAGGCTATGAGGGACAGTGCCTCTTTAAAGCTGTATACCCTATGTTCGCTAGTACAGTGCATATTATAGGTAAATTTATTCTAAATTGTTTTGATTATATATATATATGCCTAAAACATATTAAAAAGGGCTTTTGCAAATGTTGTGATCAAATTAAGTTAATAACTTCAGCCATGCGTGAAAAATACAGTTTTTGTTATTCAAATTTTGAAAATATAACCGAATTATAGGGTATACAACTTTAAATTTATCTTTTTTTATTCTAGTTAGAAAAGCTGTGGACTTTATGTTTTAGATATTTTGCTATTGACTCAAGTTTAACCACCACCACCGACAACAGGTACCACATACCTTGATTATAATAATAAATACACTACCTGACATGAATCCAAACCTCCTTTCTCATATCCTGCACATATCATATTAGCAGTGGCTTCGCCATCTAAATAGCCCGTATCGTTACAATGGTCAATGTTTACTATCGGTAATGTGGCCTGTTTCAACAATCCTTCAAATCCAGTATCTGGGAAAATCAAATATTCAGTTTAAAACAGAAATTCATCAATCAGATATACAAAATCATACAGAGCATTATCTTAACCAATTCAATTCATTAAAATGAATGTTAAGATATCCGCCTCGATGTCAAAACAGTTTTGGACCATTAGTGATTAGCGAGGGGACGGATAAAGGTAAGTCTTCTCCTTCCTTCAACCCCTATCTCCCGCTGTCCTCGTTCTCCCTCCCCTTTCTCCTTCAATTCCTGTCCTCTCCATAAATAAAAGTAGAACTTTGAAGAAAATAAACCAAAAATTACTTATGATGCTCAAAATACATGTGATTGAGTGATTATTGTTTTACGTCTTCCAACGATTATTTCGTATGTATGGTGATGATGACGGCATCTGCCTGACGCATTGCATAAAAATTTAAACATTTTGCACTCGAAGCAGTGGGAACCACAACCAGAGACCTCGGTTTTTACTGTCTCGTCCAAAAGATGGAGCACCGACATGCCTCTCGGTTACGAGCCGAGTACCTCATCCACAAATCCACACCGACTTCAAAATATTTTGATAAAGTTTCAAAAATCGTAGCCATGAATCAATATACTTACAGACCACACACAATTGATTCGAGCACAATGTAAAAGATTACCTTTAGTATCACCCCATCCTGTTACAACACAGCTTGTATTATCAGGTACTAACGTCCGTGGAAGACACACCGGACTGACGTATTGGTCGAATGTTAAGGGTGTACTGAGCTTGAGTAGAGTCATATCACCGTCAACAAGATCCATGTCATAACTCTCATGTATAAACACGTGCGAGATATTTCGGATTTGCTCATGGGCATCTGTTTTGTTTTCATGATGTTTACCAGCAATCACTTTCCAATGTCTAGGGTTTCGGACACTGAAATATAAAAAAGTTAATATAATTAAACTACCTTTTTAATGCTTTAAATCAATTGCTTAGTGGATTAAACATTTTCCTTATCTTCCTATCGTTTATTTTAATTCAGCAAAGTGACATGTTTCAGAACGTAGAAGAATCCATGGCTGTTTCAACTGTGGTTATAATAATAAACAACGAACAAGTACCGGATTCGGCGCCATAAACTGAGAATATACTTACTGTCCGCGCCACTCACTCTGGAAACTGGAAAATCTGGATTTTTAGTTATTCATCTTCAGAATAATTTTAAAAAGGCAAAACCATTCGATAGATCTTGTTTAGTCGTAACTTTTGGTGTATGTTATATGTTTGTATGAAGAAGCGTTCATATTTTATAGAAAAAAAATCAATTTTAGATCGGGCGATTTCCATGTTAAAATTTGACGTGACGTCTCCAAGTTTCTCATAGACTCAATGTTAAACATTGGCGACGTCACGTCAAAATTAACATAGAAAACAGCCTATCTAAAATGATTTTTCCCTATAAAATACGAATGCTTCTTCGTAGAAACATATAACACCAAAAGTTACGACTAAACAAGATCTGTCGATTGATATTAATTTTGTAAAACTATTTTAAAGATAAATAAGTGAAAATCCAGATTTTTCGTTTTACGAAGTCAGTGGCACGGACAGTAAGTCTAATATTTCATTTTAATTTACTCCATTGTCAAACGTTCAAATAAATTCTCATGCAGAGTGATTTAATTCTATTTATCAATAGGATAAAACCAAATAAAATCCAAATCCCAGTTATTTATTCATTGATGAACAGAATAGTATGAAATTTTGACTTAAGTATATTCTCAGTTTATGGCGCCGGACCCCGATCAGATTTTCAGTGTCGAAGTCTAATATGGGATGCTAAATTATGAAATTGTCCCATACAAATCATTGCAAATCCCAGAAAATACAACATTCCGGAGTGAGACCAGGTGCCCGAGAAAGTGAGGGTCTCCTGTTTGCATAAAAGACCGGTCGTTGCAACAGTTATATGGAAATGTCAAATTCGACAAAGGTCCCAATGCACACAGGAATGTATATAAATGGTGAAGATAACGTCAGAATAGAATTTGTCGAACAGTCATTCAATCGCACTCCAGAACGTCATGAATCATTCTGAAAAGCTGGACTTCATATTCTTTAATGAGATCACCGTAGCGAAGAACTTCCTCGGTGACGATTTCAGGCGTTCTGTAACATAACCCTGAACAAGAAGCTTATCGGTCAGCCGTTAAGCCTTTGTGATAAAACCGTTATATTTCGAAGATGCCCTGGCGTACATTGAAAGTTGAGATACAAAAGGTTGGTTATGAAAGTTGAAATCGTCACATTTGTCGTACTGGGAGGTGTTCAAGTGACCGGTATAAACAAAAAAATACCGTAATAAACAAATGCTTCATAAGATGCAAAATAATTTCAAGAAAAACTTTATGATATCATAATTTCTGCCGTAAATATTCAATTATATATATATTTAAATTTCACTTTATACATCACAAATACATAATATTTTTAGTTTTTATTTCTCTATGTTATATTATGGGATGACAAATATCAAATGAATATAGATCAAATGTCTTACTCTTCAAAGCAATGTGATGCTGTAGCTATCCATTGAGGGTGAATGATACTGCCACCACAAGTATGACTGCCGTAAAACCGCAAAGACACCTGCCAAGGCCAACTGTTGGGTATGGCTTCCCGACCGCCAACTATCTTTTTATTGCCAGATGCAGGTTTAATGGCAGGAACTCCACAAGTTGAAGATCTGGCTATATATAGAAGGAAAGAGTGATGTTTTCATTAAAAATAAATAAACAAACGTAAGTCGTATCATGAGAATAATACCAAGTTTTCAGGGCTTCTGTATTGATTCCAGATATATATTTCAAAACGTACCATGATTAAAGTTTGTAAACCATTTTGAAATGTGTCTCTCAAGCAGAGCTCTGTCCAGACAGTGTATGGTAGTTTATTTTAAGTAATTCTGGTAATTAGTTAGCTTCACAAATAATTTGGTTTTCCTCAGTTTCAGCGCATTGTTTTTATATTAATCACATAAAGTAATGTTGAGCAAAGTATATCATCTTTCAATATCTTTATAAATATGACATATATTTCACATAACATGCTTTTTAAATAAGTCAAAAAGATTGACAGATGCCCTTATGTAAGCCAATCTCACTGTTCATATCAGATATCATTGCACCTTATATCAATAATCCACATGTATGAGACACTGTTCTGACAATTTGATATCCATGCACAGTCTCTCATACTTCCTATTATTGGAAGGATACATTGTCTGGTTGATATAGTTGGTTGTACTCACGGCATATCAGTTCGTCGGTACCTCCGTAACAGTCAGTATGGCCGTCACAGACTCGAGAATATCGTATACAATGACCGTCTCCGCATCGAAACTGATTGTCATTGCAAATCGCTGCAAAACATTGAACACATAGATGTTTTTTTTTTCAGAATATTGAACTGCAGAAATCCATCAGTAATGGATACAATACAAAGAAATACAAAACAAAATAGGAAATAAAGAGCAATCCTGCACACTGTACATGTGATGAATAAAATGTGATAGGAGATGTCGTAGAAAACTAAGCAGCTTTGGTGGAATCTGTATAATATATATGCTTTGGATTTATCCATCATCTTTACAATTGAATCAAATCTGTGGTGGAACACGTGTAATATATATATTCATAATATATTCATTTTATTGAATGATCAAGAGCACAAGATTCATATATCATTAGCCCATATATAGAAGTGTTTTTGTTTTTTGCTTTCTTTAAAATAAACATAGTATTAAGCTGGAATAAATTCAAATACAAATTTCACTTACGAATGGGATCATGAATTTTATAAGTAATGTTAAATCCAAATCCTCCAACGGCATCGTCAGAAACGAAGTGTAGGTACATCTCATTTGTAGTGGATGTGATAGTTTCTGGATAAATCATACCACAGAGTCTATCTAGGAGTTTCCCCTTCGTTCGGATACCATCCAATACCTCTAGGTAATCATAGTCACAGTTTTCGGTGTGCTCAATCTCAAGTTCCTGGTAATCAGAAGAGACGAGAGAAAACAAAGTGCAACATCATAAATAAGCTACCGTATTTTGTATATATATATATATATATATATATAAATTTGCCTTTATTGGCACTTGTTAATTGCCTCATTTAAATATTTTGTTATAGATACCAGTGTTTCTGTATACTATAATTCGGATTTACATTTATAGTTAGGGTGATGACTTTTCCAACCGGTGCATCTATTTTCCATTTACAGTTCAGATCACTACCATACTCTGTAACTCCATCAAATCGATCAGATAGAATGGTTCCCGAGGGGGCTGTCAAATGTGCTGGTGTACCAAGACATGCCGGAATATCTACAGGTGTTACTAAAAGAAAAAAAATTATTTTTTTCAATACATAATAGGTTGTATAACAAAACAAAAAGAAAAAAAGGAAAACAAAAAGAAGAAAGCAAAAGAGAAAAATGATGATATTATCTTGTTTTGGTGTATCCTAGTTTTTATAGAATGTCATCCATATAAAGTAAAACTATGTCAATATGATACAAGATAGGGTGAAAATTATCAGACGCAATAATAAACAAAATACATTTGTATATCTAATCATTCACCATAGCCGCCGTGGTTTCATTTATAATTTGCAAATAGATAATTAAACAGTGCTGACAATGTTCAAGTTCCTTGTAATATTTGTACTCATTAAATAAATTTCATCCAATATAATTGATTATTCAAGCATGAAAATGATTCATATTATGTGAGTAAAAGAAACATGTATATAAATCAAGACAAAAAGTTTTGAATAAAAATATGTGAGTATCTCCAAATATTATACGATAAGCATGTAAAGAAAATCATTACCAATTGGTTTGACTGCTTCGAACTTTGCTTTCATTCCAACCTCATTGTAGGCACCATCAGAATAAAAAACTACCATCATATTAGGCGTTTTTGACCACTCATCATGTGGTAAACGTTCTCCACATACTGTTGCTATGAGATTATCTCCCGCACTAGGGCCATCGAATAGTTTAACATGGTCATAAGAACATTCTCTGTTTTTCTCGACTCCGAAATTCTCAAAATGTAGCTTGATTACATAACCAGCAGGTCCATATATTCTCCAAACGCATGTAGTATTTGGTTTGTAATGACCATTCGGATCGAATCCGGGAGTTTGGATTTCACCAGGAGCGGTATAATGTATATCTTTGTCGCATTCTGATTTAGGTGCAGGGGTAGACGAAGGGACAATGGACGCTGAAACAAAGAAAATATTTTATGTATCATTGGTCACTAGGTATATATTTTATTACAGAAAGACCTCTCTTTTTCAATATGATAGTGAACACATTTATACGTATCAAGTTTTTAGGATGCGAAAGAAACTTATGCTTTCTCATGGCTATACTTACAGCAACAGCTTATGTTTAATAATATGGAATCTTAGGAAACCGAAGTGAAACCAAATCCGTCTCATATTGCATAGCAAGCGCAACATATTTACAAATCACATTCTCATTAGTATTTGGAATATGAGCAAACACGAATTTTTGTGTTATTTCTTTGTTGACGTAAGGAAGATGTTCCTGTCCTGATTTTAAGATTATGCTGATATGATAGTTAATCACAGAATTACAGACGATTACTTACGATCTATGGCAGTCCAATGAATTCTGAATCCGGCCATACTAGTAGCTTCATCTGTATAAAACGTCACGATGCCATGGCTTCCTTGTATTATTACAGGAGCAGGTGGCGTCATGCCGCAGTATTCACCTAAAGTATGATGAAGATGATATTCAAGAGCTGATTAATACGTTGTGAGCCTCGTATTCAAGGGGGTTTTTTGAGTCCTACTATTCTCTGACTATACAAGACCGTGTACCTAAGAACTGGTCTTATATGGTCTGTTTATATGAAGTATATTGTTTGTTGGAAAAGAATCCGGAGTTATTGGAAGTACATATGTAAGTTTTAGATTCTCTGTGAAAACGCCATTGTATAAGAGACAGCAACTTGCTTTTAATCAAATCATGAGGCAGAGATGTATAAAGTGTAGAAAAATCAAATGTAGAAATTTGAGTCGCTTTGAAATTTAGTGAAAGAAGTTTGCCTATAACTTCATGAGAATTTTTAATTGACCAAAAGTAATTGATGTTACTATTATGAAATGCGACATCACAATATTTGATAATATGATCTTATATAGCAGTTAGAGCAGACGTAATATGCTTCGATAGTACCGTAGTAGAGCAGTGGCTAGAATTAGATATGAAACATGATTTATATGGACTTTTATGTAGTTTTGGGAGTCAATACATGGTTGGCAAATCAGATTTATCAGTTTTAATTTTGAAGTCGGACATGGTCTTGAGGAGATCGTGCAAGGTGCTGTCTTTTGAGGTAGGGCTTTCCACATATGTATGGGTGGAGTTTAATTCGTCTTTAAGTACTTCAGTATAATATAGTTTTCAAACAACTAAGAATTATTGTTATTTCAAACAAAGGGCTCTGTTTTCCAAGTAAGTATTTCGGGAACTATATTTCAGTTTGAATACGGCGTATTCATATCTCAGTTAATACGTTATGCCAGAGCATGTTCAAATTACAATGACTTTATTCTGAGGGCTAAGCAACTTTCAGTTAAGCTGCTCAACCAGGGTTATATATGTGCTAGACTAGCAACGTCACTGAGGAAGTTCTACGGTCGTTACGAGACTCTTATTACTCCATATGATATCTTGTTATCCAGACTTTTAAATGATATTCTGGACTGAGACCGCTTCCGATCATTTTACACAGACTTTACACCTTCTATACTAGAAGGTTACCTACTTCGACTTCTCCATATATAAATACATATGGAATTTACACGATTTGACTCTTTCTACTGGATATATGTGACGGGTGTTTCTAGCAAGCAGGAGATGCTCACTCTCCCCAGGCACCTGATCTCACTCCATCACAGGGGTTCACATATGCTCCTCAAGTAGACATATTTTGTTATTTTCCATTCGTTTTTCATTTTCACTGATTTTGTATGTCCTTTGGTTTCATGATTTTTGGACTTGTGGTTTGGATTTATCCATCATCTTTACATTGATTTCTAAAATATTAACTTCTACAGATGATTTTCGAAAATTGTACTGATAACGATCATTTGGCAGATCTATATTTTCAACAATTAATAAAAAAGATGCACAATTATCTTGCAGAAAAATGTACTAAACATTACTGAAACTTGCTCATAAAGCCACCAAATTGCTTTATTTAAACCAACTGCAACCATCACATTTTACCACGTACATTCCCATATACATGCCAAAAAGACAAATAAACATAAAACAACATTGAGAGAATACTATGAGTTGACATTATTGTGAAGAAAAAAGCTATGAGTTGACATTATTGTTAACAAAAAAAAAAAAAAAAAAGATTGAATTTTAGCATTTTGATTACACAAAACATAACATTAAAAACAAATATATTTATAATTAATATTATCATATCTATTAATTATTAATATTAGATCCCGAACCGTCGTATTTAAATACCGAAACATCTCGTATAGGTCCCGAAACGTCGTGTTCCCGAAACGTCATGTATTCGTTTATATCGACGAGGTAGCACTCTAAAGTAAACAAGACAAATGGCTTTCGCAAAATCGGAGAAAGATCAGTGATCCAATATTTGCATAAAAATGTTTAACACCTAATGATATCCATAATGATATAGTGTCAAAAAGACACCTCTTCATATGCTACAGTGAAGAGGTGGATGGCGGAATTTAAGCGCCACAGACAGTGCCTTGAGGATGACCCCCGTCCTGGAAGGCCTATCCCTGTTGCAACCCCAGAAATGGTTAATATAGTCCATAATATTATGACTGAGAGACGAGTTACAGAAATATATATAGCCAGTACAGTTGGCATTTCACAGGAAACAGTACATTCCATTCTGACAGGATCTTGTAATGAGAAAGCTTTCGGATCGTTGGATACCAACAGTTGATCAGAAGCACACCTGGCGCACAGTGTCGCGTGCTAATTTAAACTTTTTGAGGAAGATCCTGTCAACTTTCTTCAGAGATTTTCAGAGACACTCTATGGATGAAACATGGGTCCATCATTTTACCCCAAACGCAAAACACCGATCGAATCAATGGAAGCACTCTGGCTCACCCCTGCCAAAGAATGCAAAGACTTTTCCATCAGTTAGAAAGGTTCTGGAATGCAGATGCTATTCTGCTGATAGAGTATCTACAAAAGGGACAACCAATTAATGGCACATACTATGCTTCATTTCTGACGCAGTTACGGGAAAATATTAAACTTATGTACCGCGGAAAGCTCACCAAAGTTGTGTTGTTCCATTAGAACAATGCTCCTGTTCACAAGTCTGCCATTCACGATTGTGGCATTTACTTGATTGTGCATCACCCTATTCACCTAATCTCGCTCCATCAGACTTTCATCTATTTCCAAAACTGAATATATAGCTATTTCCGGCATCCACTTTCAGTCTGATGATGATGTCATACATGCAGTGGATGACTTTCTAAACAGTCAAGAATAGGAGTTCTTAACAAGTGGCACTGATACCCTTAAACACCACTGGGAAAGTGTATAGATACTGAATGGGATTATGTTGAAAAATAATGCAATATGTCCGAAAAATTCAAATCATTTAACATGAAGCTCACAAAATATCAATCAGCATCAGGTTCATAAATATCAGAGCGTATGTATGAGTATGAATTTAGTGCATCATATGTACTACATCATTAAACATGTCCAACATTTCTCATTGTTTTGAATGTCATTGAATCAAAGAGACCCATTGCACTAAATCATTTCATTAAATCTCATCAGTCTCTAGTCCGGGTCCCGTCATGTGAAGCAGAAAAAAACTTGCGTCTGCTTGATTTTGCGATTTGCTTCTGAACGTAAATCGTCTGTCAAAACAACTGAACGCACGAAAAAGATAAAAATCGAGCCGGAATATGGTTCACCATTCTTTATTTTTAAAAATTCATATCGAGTAATAGAAAATAAAAAATTTATATTTAATCGAATTATTCTTTTATTTATATTAAACATTCATGGAAATTTTCGTCTTGTTACATCCTTTTGCTTAATGTTAACTATTGAGATAAATGCTGTTCATATCCAACATTTTGACGATTAATGTTTCGAGGGAGGTAACTCGAAAATAACTTTGTTATTTAAAAGGTTTTATCGACATGTCAAAACAATAGAATCTCACGCATTAGTTAGAGAGAGAAAGTCCATTTAAAACAAAAAAGAAATTGCCAATTTTTGGGACCAAGAATCGCCCATTATGTCCGCACCCCTTTTCCAAGGTTAATACAGCAGACCATGTACATGTACATTGTAACAATGTTCCACTATCTCAAATAGGATGCTAAATGATGATAAACTGATATTGCAATTACATACTTACCGTATGATTTCACATGATAAGGCTTGGAATGCTGCATTACAAAAAATATTTACCGACAAAATGATCTGTATCACCATTGTAGATTGTTAATCTGTCGAACTCACATACTGCATCCCCATTTTCAATCTCAAAAGGGGTATCAAATTCTAATTTAATGTACTGTAATGAAGAGTATATATCTATGAAACATTTTCCTTTTGCAATTGTATATGGTTAAATAAAAATCTATGAGAAATCTCAAATTTATGTGGTAGTCTCCATTTTTTTTAAAATTCTATCTCTTGATGTGTAGAGAGCGTTACCTGGGTACTTCTAGTAAATATCAGGCAGATATACCTTTCCCTGTGCTACGTTAATGTCCCAGTGACATTTGGAATTATTATTGTATTCATTGCTGTAGTTCATTGAACTAAACACTCCCGAATCACCACTCTGTATAGATGACCCCTCGCAGCCAGATATACCTATTCAAGGACAGACAAGACTGGTATAAATTTCAATGTTGTAATAGTGTTTTTCTTTACATTACTTACGAACATGATACTCGTGATTGGTGTTATAATTATTACTTTACCTGTTTGTATCCCACATGACTTTTCATCAGCACCATCACTACAATCAGACGCACCATCACATATCCATGTTGCAGGTATACACGTATTGTCACTGCATTCGTATTCGGTTTTCTCACAGTTTTCTGCATGCAAATAAGTACAGTATACTAATAAAAGTCACAATTATGAGTATCAACTATTATATTATGAACTATTAAAGTTAATTTCTTTGGTATATTGTTTAAACGAGGAGAATTTTTAAAATTAAGAATTTTGAACCATACTGTGAAATCTTTTTGTACCAAATTCTTTTTGTACTGTATCTAGCATATGATTATATGTCGACCTAATTAGTATAATGTATTTTGACCTCTCTAGAAAGACACTCGTTTTATTACTTATCTGTATCGTGTATAACATTTTGTTTTTTCTTCTTAAAGTTTATTTTGTTACCTCTATTGCAGTTTTTCTCATCGGTATTATCACCACAGTCATCGTAATCATCGCATAGAGACGACCGAGTAACACATTTCTGGTTATCACACTTGAAGAAACTATGACCACAGCCAACTGTTATAATATGTCAACAAAATACACTTTGAGTAGGTGTTAAAACAAAAATACATGCGAGAGTGTGATTCATAATTATAAATGTTTCATTTAAGGATGTAATGGAAGTAGAATTAATAACTGTTTACCCAGAATTTATTCACATGTGTTCATTTTGTGTAGATTTTGCCCTATTTCATACTTGTACTTTATTTTTATATTGACAGCTACGCTGTTGAATGTTTTATCTATATTGACATCAATGCTGTTGAATGTTATATTTCTGAAGTATAAAGAAGACTTTGAATTTCAAGACAGATTATTATTTCAAAATATGAGGGAATACGCATGAAATATGTTGATATTGAAATACAAATTAAAGGTCATATGATATCTATAACAACAGTCATATGTATACATTTCTAGATAAAACGTTGGCCAAAAGTCATTCTTTGTGCTACTTTCGAAATTCGAAGAATGTGCCCAACATTGTCTATCTGTAGTTTTAGGAAGAAACAGAATAATCTTATTTCAAATGATCCAAGTGGGCTGATTTGTCCTATGAAAAGTTTGTGGGGTTTTTTTTATTCTGCTTTGACTTATTCTTATATATAACACATGAAACAGACATTTATTTTCCTTTTCTGCCAAAAGCTCACTAGACCATCCCATTTAATTCAACTAAATAATAATAATTTGAAATATGTCATTTTGAAAACATTTGGAAGTAGAAAGGAATAAAAACTAAGTTTTACTTTTTACTCGATGATTACTGTCATTAAATCAAGTCAAATCCCGTACGGCCATCTCTACGATATCTTTACTTTGTAATATGGCCTTACTATCTCAATTGTATTGTATATTTTATGAAATTATTCAAATCCTTAACGATCCCTATCCATAGATTTTATTCATCCCCGAATATAAATAATATATGTGTACATCTGAGTCAGTGTCAAACTTTTGTCATGTTCCATACCTCCTCTTATTTATAGACAGTCTTATTAGAAAAGTGTAATCGTCCTTACAACAAAACTTGATACAAACTAGATTTCCTTTCTGAGTTGAATTTTAATTTGAATCCTGCAGCCTCTCCACTGCCATCAGAAATGAATTCTAAGTATAAATCTTGACCAGATGAAACAACTTCAACGTCATCACCTCCGCAGAATTTACCAATCAGGTTAGCATGTTTATTCGCTCCATCATACACCGCTAAATAATCGTAATCGCAGCTGAAACATAAGTAGAACGACCCGGCTTTAAACAATACTTCACGGATTGCTAGCAAAAGGATGCATTGTTAAACACATAGACATCACCAACATATTTGAATGTATTAGTTTTAAGATGCCAACTTAGGACGCTCATTCGACAAAAGTCACTAAATCGCTGTCATTAAATGACCCACTTCCAACAATCTGATCAAAACCATTTCTTTATTCCACTTCTCTATTTGTCCCATTGCTAATAAAGATCTGGCAAAACTCCGTATGGGGTTATGTTCTGTTGAACTCTGATTTTCAGCCAATCAGTGGATCGGCTACAACGTCATAGGAATGAAATTAACATTCACAGTATGCGTGATCCACTGTTTTTGAACAGTGTTTGTTACATATTGCGTCACTATCACGTGCCTAGCCGAGTCATTGATTGGCTATGTGAATTAACGGTTTAGGTGACTGAAACTTAATCAGAGTTCACCAGAACATGACCCCTTATGTGTTTTCGCCAGATCTTTATCCGCTATGGGACAGTGAAATAGAGAAGCGGAATAAAGATATGGTCTTAACCGGTTGGTTTTTATTGATTGATTTTTGCTTAACGTCACTCCACGAATATTTCACGTATATGGTGACAGCATCTGCCTGATGCGGGACATACAGATTTTGACCTTTGCAACGGACCTACCTGAAGCAGTGAGGGATCTTTAACGTGCCATGCATACCACGACACGGGGCCTCGGTTTTTACTGTATCATCCGAAAGACAGGTCACCGGCATGACCAGAGCGGGACTCGAATCCCGGCCTCCAGATCAGGAGTCCAGTGCGATACCACTAGGCCACGCCGGCTTAAAAACCGGTTGGTAATTTTACCTAGGCTATAATTGTATTTCCGAGCTTTAGCGATACATATAAATAATAATGTCAGGGGTTTTGTTTGTTTGCCCGTCTGGACAATCTTTTGCCAGTTTGCTATCAAATTAGTCCGAACTAAGTGACTAAATAGCCAGTTTTGACGGTTAATTAAATGCTTTTTAAAATATTTTAAAAACACTTTCCCAGCGACCATTCAATCTGTATCTCAAAAAGTGATCATATACCTACCAGATTTTATTAATACTTTTGCAAGATCATTCTTATACTCTTTTACCATCAAATAAGTTCGAACGAACAGACTAAATACCCAGTTTTGACGGTCAATCAAATGCTTTTAAAAATATATTAAAACACTTTCCCAGCGACTCTTAACCTGTATCTCGAAAAGTGTTCATATACCTACCAAATTTTATTAATACTTTTGCAAGATAATTCTTATAATGTCCACAGACAGTCGTCCGAATTTTCCTGAATCAATTTCATACTTTGGATGTACACGGATGTTATATTTTTTGTCTTGGAAATCATTGACATGTATTGATAGTAAAATGATCACTTTATTGATCGTTGCGACATTGTTAAATTGTGGTAAGACGCAATTGAATCAGGATTCTCTGGAAAATAGGAGAAATTCCAAGTTTTCATACAGAATTACGTTCAGACTGAAACTCCGACCAGCAGTCCATATTAGGATTAGCCTCGTGTAAAAATTCAAAGTACCATTTAGATTAAGATAAAATTTACAAAATGTTTGTATAAATGTATATGGCTTCCTAAACAGAAAGAATGATCCCTTGTGGACATATCGACGTCTTATTCCGAGGGTTAATGTTATATCAACAATTAGTATTGTGTATACGGAAATAAAGTGTCATGTGACTACAACACTAATAACAATATATCACAGTGAATATTCATGGATTTTAGAAATTAAGAGGGTATACAAAAAGACATGAAAGAGAAAACAGAAGACATCTGACAAAGCTGTATGACCCAAATCACCAAGGACAAGCACACAACACATGTTAATAGTAAAATATACACGGAAAAACGACATTATGTGCACTAACAATAATATACCACGGTGAATATTTATAGATTTTAAAAGTTAAAAGGGTATACAAGAAGACATGAAAGAGAAAACAGAAGACACCCGACAAAACTGTATGACACAAATCACCAAGGACATGCACACAACACATGATAATAGTAAAATATACACGGAAAAACGACATTACAAAAATATTCGATTGTGCAGCAGTACCGACTTAGGACGGTCAATTAAAGTAACAAGCTCAATTGGTGTGGTTAATCGGGTTACCGGCGCCCATTTTCCCATCTTCACCACAAAGGTAGCACAATCAAAAGACACAGATGTATAAAATTTATAAATAATCCTCCATATAGAGAACAAGGATTAACAGGTTTCTCAAGACAACAGGTCATAATTCTGTTTTTTTGCACACAAAACGTTTATAGAATATTATGTTGCTATCAAAAATATGTAAGGCGACACCAACATTAATAATCCCCGCTCTGTCCGTCTGTAAGCAAGCTCAGATGAAGGAGTAAATAAGACCAACATCATAAGACACTATGAACGACTCCAGCAATAGTCGTCATCATTTTCCGATACAGACGATACAAAAGTATTCAGGAAATACACGCGTAAGATCAATGTGGATTAATACGTACTAACGATATCCGAGTATTTAACAATATACGCATGTGGACCAATACGATACAGAGACATCAAAACAGGGGTATAATAACACATACATTAAGGGACATTATCTCTGACATACTTGTAGCTAAGTTAAGAATATATTTATATATATATATACTCATCATCTGGCTCCACTTGAAAGGCTATTGCAGACAGTCTAATGACACGGTTTTTACGTGTATGAAGTTTCCATATACAATGAGAGTTGCTGGCATAATGATTTGATCCACCGTAGTGCGCTTGGGACAATATTTGGCCATTCACATTTGAATATGTTGAAAAACCCCCGCAACCAGAATGACCACTTCCTAAACAGCAAGGTATATGTCAAATGTACTGTTGATTATATAATATTATTCATACCATGTAAATTTTTAATAACTTTAAGATAACTTAAATGATAAAAGAGTACAAGTATATCAATAAATCCTTTTGCTAATATTTCTTGGCTTTATCCCTACTTGAAGGTTTAATAGTATGTCATTTCTAAAAGAGACGTGTCGAATTCAATAATGTTTTTCATTGGTTAAATACTTATTTAAAAATGACTGCATAATTGTTTATTTCAATAGAAGTTTAAATCCGTTGCTTAGTCATACGGCTTAGTCAGATATTTTGACACCTCCTTCATAGACACGCATCAGTTGCACATACTGTGTAATTCAAAATGGATAATACTTCGTTTGTATATAAGTTTTTATATCTATAAGTCCATAGACTGAATATCAGTCATTTTATAATGTAATTGCAATGCCAAGCCAATGAAATTTCATGTTGGAGTATTAACCGTGTGAAATTTACGTATTATTTTAACACTAAAAAAGTAAAATGTTTAAAGCTGAATTATGGAACGACCTACATTGGGATGGTAGACAACCTAAAACTACTTACATAAATTTTGCTAGATGACCTGTTGTGACCTTTCAGCATTCAAGTCACATTTGTACATTTCTTTTGATACATATTTAACGTATGACGTCACTCCGGATATAATTATTTTACATGTGGATTATATCGTTAAAGCGACATTATTTCTAGGCAATGGACAATCCATTTTATTACATCTATACATACAAGAAAAAAGAGGAGTTACTGGCTCAGTTATGTGGCAGAAGTCACCATGGATTTATACAATACATGAATAAAAATAATATACTAGCACATATAACACATTACAAAAATATTTGATTGTAGTGCAGTTACGATACCGACTTAAGACGGTCATTTAATTTGACAAATGCCAAACAAATGGTGTGGTTAACCGGTTTACGGGCCCACCTTCCCGCTCATCGTAACAGCAGAACAATCAAAGGACGTACATTAAAAAAAAATTATAAATAATCCTCCATGTAAAGAACAAGGGTCAACAGGTATTGCATATTGAGAGGTCATAAAAATATAAACACATAATGATATAAAAATATATGCGACATCAACATGATAAACCGTACTCTGCCAGTCTGAAAGCGAGCTAAGACCCTAGATCTGTAGGAGTCCTGACTAACAATCAGAGGGGACGAGGTTCAGGACCATGTCTCCTCTGAAAGAGGTTTGGACAAGGCCCGTCATATAGTCCCCACCGCCCTGTTAGTCAGCATGCAACGTTCAAGTATTAGTCTGCATAAGACTGTAGAGAGGCCAAATACAAGACCTATAGTCTTTTTGATGATCTCAATGTCATATTGTCTATTTAGAAGACGTTTGACTATTTTATTACATGATAAAATAACGTTATCGGAGCCTTTTACTTTCCTTAGTTTATATACGAGATCACCGTAAAAATTAGGATGGGAAATTCCATTGGATACATAGTGTTGAAAAGAAATATTTCCAGATTTAGATAGAAGTTCTGAATAAGATCTAAAGAATTTCCCGAATGTTTTTCTAAGCTTGTAACATACAATTCTTGATGAAAAGTAGTTTTTCTTCCAATTCTTTTGAATGTCCAATGTGGTACATTGTTGTTTGTTGTTAGTGCCATAGTGATGTGACACCAGTTACTTTCGTATTTTACATAAACGTCACGCTTAATCCCTTTGCAGTATGGAGCTCGTAAAAAGTTCCCCGCGGAGGGTTTGACTTCAGTGTTATTATACCCTTTTTCCTGATGTTATGTGGCCGTGACACTTTCTACACAGTGTTTGTTCACATTCATATTTATATACAGTGCTGAATTATATTGTTTCGTCTGTATGTCAGCGCATTCACGGCGGGTGTGGCTAACCAAACAGGAGACGCTTACTCCTCCAGGGCACCTGGTCTCACCTCTGAATTTCAGAGGTCCGTAAATGTCCACTGTGGTACATTGTTGTTTGTGACACTAGTTACTTTCGTATTTTATTGGATCATGTTACTACTGTAAGTTTCAATCAAATGAAGAGCATGCTTAGAAATTACATAATCATCGAAAAGCTATGTTTATTATATTCCATTTGGAAACGTATATTATTATGGGAATAAAACGTTTTGTATAACTTGACAACTTTATCGTCTAAAAACAATGTTGATTCCATAACCTCTTAACTGGAAAATAATAAATCTGATGTCAACCCCTCCGTTACTAACTCTGCAAAAGCTCAAAGCCAAGCAAATGAAGTAATTGTAGCAATAAGGAAGATCTGATTGATAATGTTAAGGTTTGTGTTACCTACTAATCGCTTCTTTGCATTTTATTGTTTTGTCTTGCAACTGACAATATAAATAAGTTGATAAATGAAGATATTGCCCACAGTGGTTTATCATGTCTTTTAATTATTTGAGAAATTTTGTATTTGGTGTCATATGAGAAAAGCCGAACGGCACACATTTCAATAAACCAATCATATATAAAAAATTCTGAATACTGTTGGGGTCATGCACTCGATCGAATAATAGCTACCCTATATGGATATAATATCCTATATAAGTATGACGCCTATTTTCCGCGCATTAAACCATATTCATTAGTGGACAGGTTAGATATATTAACACTGCCATATACTGTTACTCATTGTAAAGATAAGACCAATCCTTGACATATACGTTGTATAATATCAATGTTTGCATTGTAGGAAACATTGACCGAGTTAAGAATGGCATTGATACACTTTGGCCTCATATAGCAACATTTTCCTGAATTCATGTCAAGTATTGTCTTGAAAGTCGGAATAATTTGATGAATAAGCAAATTCAACCGAATACTTTGTATAAAACTTTAAAAATGTAACTGACATTACTGTGTACACAACAGTAGTAAAATACTGGGTTTGTATTTATTTATTGAATCAAATGTTGTTACTTATACCATTTTATAACTACTCGACGATGAAATTGTTACATTCATACTCGCTGAAATTTAACATAAAGTTCTCGGCATTTAGGGATGTAAAATTACGGATTTGAAATTCATATTTAAGTTAAACAGTAACTGCGTGTGAAATATGATGTAGATCAAGATCTCTGAATGAGTGTTTCTGTCCTACTTGTTAAAACCGCCTTGAGCCAGATATCAAATTGAGGACAATATCACGAAGATTGTAATCAGACTCAGTAGTAATCAGCAGGCATTTTCACAAAGAATCATACGAAATTGCTTTTACGTACGTACAAAATACATCTTTCAGTGATTAAGGAATCTGTATGTAAAACATACAGAAAAACTTACGATTCTCTGTGAAAATGTCTTAAATCTAAAATGCTGTTTTGGTAACGTAGTTTTGGTCCTCATGTTTAAAATTTGTACAAACTTGGCACTAAACTTTTCTGATATTTTTGCCAGTCAGTGAACAAGGTCTACCGTTTCATTATTAAGGTTAACTCCCTAACGATTTCATAGTTTTTATGTTAGATATTGCGATTTACATAGAATGATCATTGACGTCTTATTGTACTCGATTATTTCATACAGTAAAATAGTTTTTATTTGCTTATAGTAACATACCATTCAAGCCGCTTCTCATAAACTATCTAATATTTAAGAGTCATGATAATTACTTCTGTTTAGTACCTTAATTGCATAATAAATACTTCTTATTAAGAAATATCAAGATATCTCTGTCTACATATTTTCTCTATTTTTTAAAGAATTTGTTAAGATACAAAATAAACATTTGCATACATGTGCACTGAAAAAATAATCACTTGACCTGTGAAAATGCAAGTGTGATAAAACAAAACAAAGCATGGATCCTGATCGAAAATGAACATGGAAGATGATAAGACAAAACATAGGGAAGAAATTTTCACATGTATGTAGCAAAGATCCCACTCCACGAACCAGTGTGTCGATAAAACTGACGCAATAAGCTGTATTACATAGTTTTAATATTTCTTTATTGCTTTCACTGTTAATGTTAAACCAAATATTTTCTCCTATACATTTGCAATTATTTTGGTATATGATAAAAATATTTTTTCTTCCAATTTAAAGGAAATAATGATCGAACCGACCTAAACCTTAAAGCTACAAACCAGCCCAAGGACAAAGCTATAGAGGAAAGAGGTTTCTTACGAATAGGTTAATATTTGCATGAAGCTCATTACATTAATAAATTCATTTGAACTAATATAAGTACCTTTCTATTCCTTGAAAGTATAATGTAAAGACAACAACAACAGCAGCAACAACACCAATAATAGTAATAACATTAATAATAATAATTACAACGACAATAGCCAGGTGCTTTATTCACGCGTGTATGATAGAACTATATTGCTCATTATAAAGTAAATCGCGTTTATCTATATTTTTGAGTATCGGTTTCATTGTCTCTTTTGGTGATGAACTGTTTGTATGCATTTGTCATACAGCTGAGTTATGAGCCAGTAACTCCTCTTTTTTCTTTTTCTCCATTTTTTACATTATCAAACTTGCAAGTATCGAAATTATGACTAGATACATTTATGTCTATTTCGCAGTTTTGCGACTGAATGTAAAGGCCATAGGGCTACCGATGATAGATAAAAATATGCTTTAACAATTCTCAAAGACTGTAAATATAAAGAAAAACGAAAAACACCCCATATATCTGACATAACTATCCCTCGATAATAATAATAATAATAATGATAATAATAATAATAATAATAATAATAATAATAATAATAATAGCAATAATAATAAATGATACTCATTTAAAATATATATATATATATATATATATATATATATATATATATATATATATATATATATATATATATATATATATATATATATATATATATATATATATATATATATATATATATATATATATATATATATATATATATATATATATATATATATATATATATATATATATATATATATATATATATATATATATATATATATATGTAGTCAATGTACGTGTTTTCAGTGTAATGATCGAGGTAATAAACTGCGAACGGTGAAAAATATAAAATGAAATTAAAGCCAGAACGATTTTTTGTTCAGCCCGGCAATCTGGTTATGCCATCTAATGTAGTAAATTGTAATGTCATGTAACCTCTTATGGTTTTTGAATGAAGCAATATACTGAGGTATTTAAATGGATATTGATGAGAATTCATAAATTGTATTTGATAAAACATACTTACTTCCACCCAAACTGCCTGTGATATATACCATAAAAAGACACACTATTGTAATAAGATTAATCATTGTGAGTATCTTCGATACCAAGCTCATGAAATGAATACAGTCTGCCTATCTTTGGGATAAGGCATAAGTAAGACCCTGGTCTGTTTCAAGGTCCTGAAATCTTATCATCATTTCTTTATACAATATATCATATTCACCGAGATAACATTTGTGCTAACAATCAATGAAAAGGAAAATGATAATATATTAAGCAGTTAACGGAAGCTTGTTACAAAATGAGGAAAAAGATATCATAAGGAATATATTAGATTGAGAAATGAGAAAAGTATCGGTACTTCTGTTTATTTCACATAAACAGGAATAATGGACATACACAGAGATAGAACTAGCCAAGTGTAAACATCAACTGCCGACCATCCTCACTCTCCTGAAGTCTGAAGTAATGACAGCCCATACAGAAGTTAAATATTATTGTGTACTTTGCATTTCAATCACATATTATTGTACTTTCTTTTGATTTTATACAACTTGGTGACATGTCCAAAAATAAATACACTGAAACAGCTGTCATTCAGATGTTGAACTTTCTTATCGATAACATTTTTGTGGTGTTTGGAGGTAAGGTTTTTCAACAAATTGTCGGCATTCCAATGGGCACTAACTGTGCTCCGCTTCTGGCTGACATATTCCTTTATTCATACGAAGCTGAGTTCATTCAGTCTTTGCTTTCGCAAGGAAAAAAACAATTGGCTCTTGGCTTCAATTTTACTTACAGATATATAGATGACTTGCTTTCAATTAATAATCCTTCATTCGCGGATTACCTTAGCATCATCTATCCAAGTGAACTGGAGGTCAAAGAAACCACAGAAACTAGTAATTCTACTTCGTATTTAGATATTATGTTGTCTTTCGACATTAATGGTCAATTGAACACCTCACTCTATGACAAACGTGACGATTTCAATTTCGCTATCACAAACTTTCCTTTCATAAGTAGCAACATTCCATCATCGCCCGCATACGGCGTATTCATATCTCAGTTAATACGTTATTCCAGAGCATGTTCAAATTACAATGACTTTGTTCTGAGGGCTAAGCGACTTTCAGTTAAGCTGCTCAACCAGGGTTATATATGTGCTAGACTAGCATCGTCACTGAGGAAGTTCTACGGTCGTTACGAGACGGGTGCTAGCAAGCAGGAGATGCTCACTCTCCCCGGGCACCTGATCTCACTCCATCACAGGGGTTCACATATGCTCTTCAAGTAGACATATTTTGTTATTTTCCATTTGTTTTTCATTTTCACTGATTTTGTATGTCCTATGGTTTCATGATTTTTGGACTTGTGGTTTGGATTTATCCATCATCTTTACATTCTATCTATCAACATATTAAATAATAAAAACCAAGTCAACAGCGCAGTGATATATGCGGGCAAGGTAAGACATGAGACGTGTGCTTAATTGGGAAAGCAATAAACTACGTATGAGGTCACGATACGTTGAGTAGTTTCTTCCATATTGAATATAAAAAAGGTAAGATTAGGTGCTATGAGGAACTTATCAACCCTACCACACTAACATGCACTGTGATGTCACAAGGTTAATCGACCTTACGTAGCCTGAATTCGTAAATATTAAGTAAACCAGTTTCAAGGTTCTGCCATTGATAAGCCGGCGTGGCCTAGTGGTATCGCGTCGGACTCCTGATCGGGAGGCCGGGGTTCGAGTCCCGCTCTGGTCATGCCGGTGTCATGTCTTTCGGATTAGACAGTAAAAACCGAGGCCCAGTGTCGTGGTATGCATGGCACGTTAAAGATCCCTCACTGCTTCGGGTGGGTCCGTTGCAAAGGTAAAAATTTGTATGCTCCGCATCAGGCAGATGCCGTCACCATATACGTGAAATATTCGTGGTGTGACGTAAAACAAAAATCAATCAATCAATCAATCAATCAATCAATCTGCCATTGATAAAGATTTATATAAATGCATTAGTATAAATTACTGTCCATGATGAAGATGGATTCATTCGTATATGTTGTATTGAAAATCAAAAGTTCGTAAGTATAGATAATATACTAGAAGATAAGGACGAAGCCTTCATAATTGGTTTTCAGTGTGTTGAGAATGTTAATGTTAGATTTCGTAATATAAAAACAAAACACCACAGTTAACTATTGAAGATATCGCTTTACTAAGAAACTTTATTCAATAGAAAGAGAATTAAAACTATAATGAACAATAACAAGAGGACACACCCCCAGCGTAGCAACTGATAATACAAGACAGTCAAATAGAGTGAATGAAACACATGGATCATCAAACGAGACCAGGTTGAAATGTATTCAAATCACATGTAGGTATAAGAATAGGGGAACCTTGTAATGCACTCATTACATGATCTCTGTAACGAAATAAGCAGAAATATAAATACTGATACTGATAATTCTAGTATAATTGTCTTAAAATCGCTATTATTTACTTTGATATAAATAGAATGAAATAAATAAATATCGATAATCTCAACCTTTATATAGATTTCAACTAAAAACTTTCATATAGATATATCAACAAAAGCTTATTTACTCATGTGTCATATGATAAAATTGCGTCATAATAGAATGGTCATGTGTTGTAGTATTTCAATTTGGACAATTTCCGACTTAAAACGTGCATACGTAAAGACCTACGAACAAGGGTCGTATGTACCAGGTCTTATCAAGTTCTAGGAGATAAGCATGAAATACTCCACATTAAAAATCTTATCTCCGGTCGTTCAGCATGACGGTTCACAAAATGTGGACAATTTTTATTGTTTTGTCCTATACAAGAATTATTTATGCAAGTAAGTATTTTTACTATTTATTCGATAAATTTGTTTGGATTCATTGGGATGAACATTTTTCTTTATTCATAATAACTCTATTATTTTGGAATTCTTGCTTATCGCGCAACGTGTTTTTGGTAAGTCTCTCTTGATTTGTTTTTAAGATGATTAGTTCATGCTATTTTACTTGTATGAAAAATATGTATTAGTTAAATAGTAATCAATATAATTAATAGATAAGTTTTATCTATAGGTATCTGCTAACTTGATTAATTTATCTTCTGTTTGTGCCTCTATACCAGGAATCCTTTCCAAATTCTCTTGATGCTGTTAGTGACATTTACACATAAGCACTTGTGATATCTAAGAACATATAAGCTTCAGTTCTTCGGACATCTAGTTATATATCAGTATCAGTATCACTTCAGTATCTGTGAAATCTAGTGACATTTAAACTTCAGTACCTGTGACATCTAGTCTTGATTTAATGATGTCACCAGAAGTTAAAGCAAGATTTTCAATATTTGGCATGATTTATGAATCAAAGCTTAAAAAGAATATTCATGAAGATGGAGGACAGCAATTTTATTCAACCGAAATTACGAATATAACATTAAACATATCAAAAAAAAAAAAAAAAAAAAAAAAAATCCGGAACACTAATTGACTTACTCCTAGTCCTTAAAGCTGGCCTCTCACCATAAATAGTGTAAACATGCATATGTTATTGCATTTCATAACTTGATCCACTGTAGATAGGAGACGCAAAGGTCTTGTCTGACTAAACCGCTTCTTGCCTTATCCTTTAAACCCGTTTTCCATATTCTACCCGGGTGGCATTCGCCCAAGTTCATTACCCTCAAATTTACATTTCTTCCCTGCATCCCACCCCTTTCCTCAATTCTTCTCCTTCCCACCTCACCTCAAAAATAAAATGAAATTCGAAATTAGTATACATAATTCCCAAGGACACTTGCTTGAATGCAGAGTGTTCGATCATAAGTATTTTTACATTTACAGAGACAGAAAATGATGGAGAGAAGAAAACACTGTTGGTTCTTCAAACAACATATGTTCTTTTAATCTATTCTTTCCTGGGGAGGGGGAGGGGGGCAGTAGACGAGAAGTTCCGCACGGCACGGTTATGTACATTTATTTGAATGGGGATCCATGTCAAGTCGAATAGTTATAAACGAACAGCATTTTTATTAATTCTAATTGATATATGATTTTTAAACCTGATGTCTTTCAATAAAATGTTGTTACAGTTACCAAAATTCAACAGTAAGTATATCCCCTAAGCGTCATCATGTGACCCCGGAGTAGAACATGGACAGCTGTGTTTATTTGCCGCTGGGGCATTCGTTTTGTATTAGCACCGCACTAGCCCGTCAATAATAATATAAATTATCACAAAAGTGTCATATAGTTTTCTGAAAAATGTTTGTACTTGAAATAAAATAAAATAAAATAAAACAAAATAGAATAATACCTTTGAGAATCCAGACGTCTGAAAAGGGGGTGGGGATCTCGGGACGGAATAACCCTACTCTTTCGGAAATTTTTATGCACAAGTTTTATTGATTAATTTTGAGGCTAGAACCTTTGTGTCTGGCGCAGATATTTTTCTTCTTTCACAATTTAGACATTGCATTGCTTTGTCCAATATATCTCGTGGAATGTGGCTATAAGTAATGAAATGGCTGGGGCAAAACTGTAAAAATACCCCCTTTCCAAATCGAAAAGGTAAATAATCTGGATGGTTCTCCGTTGGCAGATCTAGAGAAAGTGGCATAAATGGTACGGATGATAGGAACCCCCCCTTCCCATAACCCCTTGCACACACATCCCTTATGTCATAGAATTCTTTCCTGGCAATATAAGAGACAGATCCTTTTCATGGTTGTACAGTTACCACATTACACTTTTGATTGGTAACCCCCTCCCTTTTCATTCAAAATCACTTCATTCGCCCCTGATGTGTAAGTTCAATGAGTCTCATACTTTACAAATAATATTATTCAGTAAGCACCCACTATATAGGATCGTGAACAGAATCTTGTGTATAATTTTGAAGATTTCGTGGTCAATCCTCACCGTTTCTTGTTTGTATGTTACTTATTCGAACACTCCAAAAGATGTGTCAACAAAGGGACGTGTAAACTGATGTGTATTTGTTTACAGTAAAGTATACATGTATAAATAATTTTATGCTTTTCAAATGTGTGGTCTGTTTTGGAGTATTGGAATTTGGCTCTTGTAATTTGGAGAAAGGGCAGTATTACCTGAATATCGTAAGTTTTCAAATTACCTATATCTCGTTTGCCTTTTTACATTTGCATGGAGAGGGTGGGTTCATTACAAGTACAAGTGAACCGACGATACTATTTGTACATTATGATATATGTCATTCCTGGTCATATTACAATAACTAGTACATGTAATGTAATTTTGTCATTCAACTTTAAAATTTGTTTATTTACGTTATGCACGGTTGGATGCATGGCATGTTCGTGGCAAATTGCGTACAATATTACAGTATCATGTGATATATTGTTATAACTAACTTTGTATTATTTATGTATGTTACTTCAAAAAATAAAGAAACAAAAAATGAAATATATAAAGATAATTACATGTACTTCTGTTTGCGATGTCATATTGCCTTTGTCGTGTCTTCGATCAAATGTCACGCTTGCATGACTCCGCCTGTTTCTTTTATACCGCGGACGAGAGCTCTGTTCGAGCATTTGGGTCAGACGTTCATTTAATATTCATACAACATACGGGAGTGAGTTGACCTAGGTCAACTTCGCTGCCGTAAAAATGTTTTCGAAGCACCTCGGATTTTTATGGTGAAAGGCCAGCTTTAAATAGTTCACGGTGCACCAATGAAGACAGCATTTTTTTCCGAGAGAAAAGTTGTAATTAAATTTCAGAGCAATACCTGTATCTATAAAGAGAGAAAAGCCGGAAATCTGTTTGATCTCCTTCTAATCATTAAGTAGATGATGGTACACCAACCGTTGGTATGCCAACTAAACCAGTATGTCTCCCTTAGAGAATGGTTATGATTAAATATCAGGACATTATTGGTATCGATAATGAAATAAATTCTGGAGAACTGCTTGATCCACTTTTATTCTTAATGCATTAATCCAGATGACTGTGAACGTAACATTTTTCTGTCAGAGGAAGGTTTTGGCTTAATTTCAATGTAATAACTGTATTACTATTGAAAAAACCTGGGAAACTTTTTGATCTACCTTTAGTCCTAAAGTAGGTCATAGTGCACCATTTCAGCTAGAACTGAACCTTCATTTCCCTCTGTGAGAGGGTTAGAGTTAATTTTATGGTAATTCTTGTTATCATAAACATGTCTTGAAAACCGTCAACCTACGTTCAGCCCTAAAGTAGGATACACTAATCGGGTCGACATGTGCATTGAACCTGGGTTTTGTTTTAAGCGATGATGGTTTTGGTAACTTTCAAGATCATATCTGTATCCATAACAAACACGTTCGGAAAATTTTCGAACTAAATTTATTACTAATGTAAAGATGATAGATAAATCCAAAGCACAAGTCCAAAAATCATAAAACCAGAGGACATACAAAATCAGTGAAAATGAAAAACAAATGGAAAATAACAAAATATGTCTACTTGAAGAGCATATGTGAACCCCTGTGATGGAGTGAGATCAGGTGCCCGGGGAGAGTGAGCATCTCCTGCTTGCTAGCAACACCCGTCACATATACCCAGTAGAAAGAGTCAGATCGTGTAAATTCCATATGTATTTATATATGGAGAAGTCAAAGTAGGTAACCTTCTAGTATAGAAGGTGTCAAATCTGTGTAAAATGGTCGGAATCGGTCTCAGTCCAGAATATCAATTAAAAGTCTGGATAACGAGACATCATAGGTCAAGGTTTAAAATCTAGCTGAAATGCAAAGTGAACCTGTATTTCCCTAGGAAGAAGGTTGTGACTTTATTTCTGAACAGTATCTTTATCCGTAATTTAGAATTTCTGGAGAGACAGATAAAATTCGCGATAACATTATACGTCCGTCGTACGAAGAATTATAAAACGTGTAAAGCTATTTTAATGTAATTTAAATCTTGACCTCTCGGAAGATAAAGAGCTGGTTATGTTTCGTAGCCTTCAGATGTATACCAAATGGTTCTGATATCAGAACTACGGTTTCCATTCTGTATTTAACACGGTGGACGCTTCTAATGCATAATGTAATCACTACAAGCAAAGTTCTTAAATACATTTGACATGTATTTTATTGTTTTATTGAAAATGCCTTCCTGTCAAGCTTTTAACTGTACTAATGAAAGGACTGTCTGTGAATTTAGACAAATATAACTGAAACATATATATGCTATATGCGGTGCAATATGGTAAATAGGGAGGCGGAATAAAGAAAATTTTAATCAGATTGTTTAAATTCGTATAATCTTTATATCTTGAAACTATGTTTTATATTCAACATGTAGTATATTTTTCCATAATAGACCATGTCAAGTAATGTTTAGTAAATGGGAAAGTTAACGTATTTTTTCTCTAACACTTGTTAGACACTTAATCCAGAGCTCGACCCTTTAGTCATTTATATATCATGACTTGGATGAAAGCCACATCAAGCGCATCGTGACTACATACAATTAAATCAAACAAAAGATGCTGAGTGATGCACGTATTGTCTTCCATATTTGGTTGCACATTATCGCATGCTGCATAGCAAATGTATTCCTCTGGTGTACCCATTGTTTCACAACTTTCACAAGAGCACTATTCTGATATGTGGTAATTGTGAATGATTTACACCCGATTCTGATTCTTCCTTGTCATCTGGGAGATTCTGTAGTTCTACCGCTGAATATTTTGGTTCGAATGCATATGGCATCTAATCCTAAAATATAGTTTTCTGACATAATGATTAGGTATGAAATCAGTAAACTTGCCGTAGTGTGTTTATGTTGGCGAGTTATCTTGACCGTAGTTATCACCTCACGCAGAGCAGAAGATGGCCGCGCCGTACGATGTGTTAAAGATATTAATTACGATAGGTCATGTTTCTTTATCTTTATAGGGTGGGGTTATGTTTCAATGCAACATGCTATTTTGTGCATATTTGATATATGTCTTTCGATTTATGTACTTTTATTTTTCGACTGACCTTACCCTTTAATTGACCGTCCTAAGTCGGTATCGTAACTGCACTACAAATGAATATTGTTGTAATGTCATTTTCTGTGTTTATTTGGCCCTTATCATGTTTTATATGCATATCCTTGGTGATATGTGTCATACAACTTGATCAGATGCCTTCTGTATTTTCTTTCTCGTTCACATCATAAGTGCGTATTTCATATAATTCATAAATCATAAATTGGACACAAAGGAAATGTATTTGGCAATTTTGCACAAAAAGTAAATTGAGATCTCTATCTTTATAACTGTATTTCCCAGACTCTGGTTCGTCTCATGGATGCGGAGGACCCGGATATCTGAATGCTAATAATGGTGTTATAAAAAGCCAATCAGCATCGCACATAAAATACTCAAATAATATAGACTGTACATGGAGGATCCATGCTCCACCCGGACAAATTATCAACCTATCCTCTAATATGTTCCACTTAGAGAGTGATTCAAGGTATTTATTGTGCTGATATTACATTCCAATGTGAAATAAACATTTGAGGTATAATTCACACAAACTTTATATATTTGCATTTGCTTGGACAAAGTTCATATTCTACGAAGTGTTTGAGGAATCAGGAGATGCATGTAGACAAACAGCAGAATCCCGGGAACGTGGTACTATATACTATATCATTTTCAGGGGCTCAAGTTGTTAATGCCACAGTGAGATGAAGGTTTTTGTTTTCATGTTTAAAACCAACTTTTAAAATATTCCTTTTTGCTTCCAGCTGTAGTTATGACTACCTTAACATATATGATGGCAGAGGCACGTCTAGCAAACTTCTGGGAACATTTTGTGGACAACAAAGAATAAACATTGTTTCCTCGGGACAATATCTTTTTCTCGAGTTTATTACAGATGATAGTCAAACGTTTACAGGATTCTCATTGAGCTATAAATTCATGCAAGCAAATGGTATGTCATTAGTAATACAGTGAAATAAATTAATAGCAATCTGTCAAATATATGTACAAGTGAACAAGTTTAAAGCTAAAATATTAACTTCATTTAATTTACAACGATTAAGAAGCAAGTTAACAACTATAGAAATCTTGCTCGTTGGTACGGATCTTGGCGTAAGGGTGCCGTTTGTGTGTGTGTGTGTGTGGGGGGGGGGGGGGGGGGGGCAGTGTAATCGTAGAAAACCCACGAAGTCAAGATGTTGACAGCATTTCACATACCACCTCGAGAATCAGATCCGGATCCCATTGGTGAGAACGCTACCGACTATGCCACAAGGTTATCATTAGACCATATATATAGGTTAAATGCAGTAATCATCACTAAATAATCCAAAGATAAATACGTGTATAAATTTATCGTATTTATAGAACACAAATATCTTTAGTTTGCTTATATGAGATATGAATAATATCACAAAAAATCTTTAAAATACATTTGTTATTGTACAATTTTATACAGTTGCTTTATGGTTGTTGTTTAGATAGTTGCGGCGGGGTTGATTTTCAGTGTCAAAACCACAAGTGCGTTCCAACCTCATTCAGATGTGATGGTGACCATGACTGTAGTGACGGTTCTGATGAGATAGGGTGTTCACGAACAACAGGTGAGGGAATGACATTTGGTTTCTTTTTTTGAGATATGAGAATTCAAATATGAAAAGAATACGTGTACATCATTCAAGCATCAAAGTCTGTAAATGGTTCATTGTCTATGTTATTCATTAAATCAGTGTTACATTCGAGGAAAACAAAAAGATGTCTCCGTCGAATCATTTGATTGGGTCCTCAAATGTAAGAATAAGAATAAGCATTGTAAATTTTCAACACCAATGAGACATATTTGTTAGGAGTGCAAATATCCCTGTGGTGATCTATTGTACATAATGACATATAATCACATGACGGCTACAAAATGCTTCAGTTTGTCTTCAGCAAATCCCGGTGTACATGGCACTTGCACATCCCATCAATTTCAATGTGGAGACGGAACTTGTATACCTAACAATTGGAGATGCGACAATGATGATGACTGTGGTGACAACAGTGATGAGTATAACTGTGGGCTAGTATCTACAGTCTCTCCATACTCCGGATGTGGCAGTCGATCACACCAGAATGGGACATATGGAACATTTCACTCCAAGCACTTTCCTCATAACTATGATAATAGTCTTACATGTAGATGGGAAATCGACGTTCCAGTAGGAATGGTAAGTGTAATTCATATTGCAAATGAAAAATTATTATTTACGGAATTTATGTTTATGGTAAGTCGTATTATACAAGTTTTATGCATGTAGTTCAAGGAAATCCAAATTATTGCTGTGCACAACAAAGACGAAAATGCATTGAAATAAAATTAACAAAACGAAAAGTCGACTTGTTACTCCATCATATTTATAGTTTAAGATTAAAGATGCGATTCAAGTTAAAGTAAATGTTTTAGGTTTGATAACCTCCTGAATAGCACCTGTATTTTCTGTTTTTCTTTTCTAATCAGTGCTGCATATAATAATCAGTATTGTCTTTTCAGCACATCAAACTAGTATTTGCTCAAAATTTTAAAATCGAGCAATCGGGCAACTGCGACTATGACAGAGTGGTAATCTATGATGGGCTAGCCAGTAATGTTGTTGGTAATTAATGATGTACTTACAATGATCAAAACTCGATTCAGTAGGATAGTCTTAAATGGATACTGAATTGACAGTTAAAGTAGATCTTAATTTCTGTAAATGACGATGATTGATTAACGAATTTTTAATAAAAAGATTAGATCGAAAAATTTTCTACATACAATACAAACAAATGCTTGTTTGAATTGTTTCTTGTAACACTTATTCCCTTTGCAGCGTGGAGCTCGTAGAAAAGTTACCCGCATAGGGTTTGACATAAATGTATACTTTTTCCTAATGTTATGTGGCAATGAAACTTTCTACACAGTGTTGGCTTACATTCATTTATATATACAGTGTTGAGTTACCTTTGTTTCTTCTGTAAGGACACTCATGACGGGTATGGCTAGCCATTAAGGACACGCTTACTTCGCCGGGGCACCTGGTATCACCTCTGAATTTCAGGGGTCAGTGAATGTCCGCTGTGGTACATTGATGTTAGTGCCATAGCTATTTGACACCCGTTACTTTCTTATTTAGCGTTTATAGAATTAAGCAGAAGTGTCCACTATCCCTGCGTTAAATATCTGATCAAAATGATATTAACATTCATTAAATGTTTTGCATTGTCTGTAAATATGATAAATGTATGCCCAATAAAACATTTTATCCACAAATGAATATGTGCATGTGAAAAGAAATTATCACAACAGTTTTATTACTGTGCTAAAATTTTTTTCAATTCAGTTTTCGCAATAGACCATATTCCGATTTTGATAATTGCTGTCTTTTTGTCCGAGCTGATACATTTTGGCGTTGTTTTTCATAGTGACGTCATAACGCATGACACAGATTCATTATAACGTCACTATAAAAAAACAACGCCAAAAGGTATTAGCTCGAACAAAAAGACAGCAATTATCAAAATCGGAATATGGTCTATTCAAAGTATTGTTTTGCTTCTGAATGTTACATATCTATAGCCTCCTCGAATGATAGTGTAAATTCGTTTTTTCAGATTTTTTCATATGGATGATATGATGTATATAACTCTCTATGCAGGCCGTTACTGTGGTAATACACCTCCAGCTCCTATGATCCTACAGAGTAACCATGCCATTGTCACATTTGTGACTGATGATTCCGATACCTATACTGGATTTTCGTTGCATTGGACTGCTACAGCGGGTAGATAAAACACATTGTTATTAAATGGTATTTGACGTGTTACTTACTCCTCCGAACAACTGGTCTAATCTGTGATTTTTGATTTTGGGGTTACCATGGATGTTCATCGTGGTGCAATTGTGAGTTCTGTGCCACAGCGACACAACATCAGTCAATTCGGGTGTTAGATGTTATCAATAATTACCTTTATTTATGGCTGGTTCATGTTTAAATCTCACAATTAAACATGTTTTAGTTAAAAAAATTTAAACATATCACACAATCACACATATCCTTACGAATTCGAAATTAAAGATACAACAGAATCCAGTGCCTGTCAGTCTTACGTGAATCTTCTACTGAATTTTGACCCAGATGGGAATTTACTAATTTAATAAACGTTACATTTTCAATTTTTCTGTTTTTAATTTTTCATATACTTGTAGTAATATACTTTATCGCCTGCGTATGGTGTTTATATATCTCAACTGATCCGGTACGCTAGAGCTTTAACAGCTTTATGTTTTAATTATTTATCAAATTAAGTTACTGAACCGAAATTTACATAAAAAGGAACGAAAAACAAAAACATCTTAATCAGAATTTATTTGTCATTACATATTGCCTTTCTTATTTGACTGCAGTCGTTGTCGTTGTGGGTCCATTAACCAGTGAACTACACCAATTGATTGACTACTGTCATATCAAATGACCGTCCGGGGTCGGAATCGACTATGCACTATGATAAAATATTTTTGTTATGTCCTTTTATGTTTTTTTTTTCCATATTACATTATATATTTCCGTGGTGACTTCTGTCATACGACTGAGTCAGTGCCTTTTTTATTCTTTGTTAAACCGTTTGTGTTATGAAAGGAAGAACAGTAGACATCTGAAAATACAATATCGTAAATTCTTAAACGAACTTTTACGAATAGTAACTACGGTACCTTGTCATCTAAAATTACTACGATACTAGCTCACTAAGCTTAAAACATCACGGCAGGTGTGACCAGTCAGGAGGGAATGCCTACTCCTCCTAGGCACCTGACCCCATCTCTAGCTCTGTTCTTCCAAAGGTCAGGGATAGCCTATATCACTATTTTGTCTGGTTGAATGGATGTTCCATATTGACTACCGCTGGGTATCTTAACTTGAAACTGTTGGCAAAATATATGAAAAAAACATTCTTTGATACTGCATCTGATTGATATATTCAATTAGTGAAGAGATGGAAAACATATTTTAATTTTTAACTTAAATTGTAGCTGTACCTTCCACTGCAACACAAACTTGTGACAAAGACATATATCTTAACTCTACATCAGACATGGGGACCATTTTATCCCCTAACTTCGGCAATGGACATCACTATCCTCCTCACGCTGCTTGTATATGGCGAATATTTGTTCCCCATGGTAATGTCGTTCGACTTCACTTCAACAGTTTTGGTATAGAGCCAGATAGACGATGTGATTATGATGCTGTTACAGTATTTGATGGCTCTTCTTCCACCGGACAAGAAATAGCCAAGGACTGCGGACATATCATACCTGGAGATATACTCTCCAAGACAAATGCAATGTATATCAGTTTTGTGACAGACGGTAACCGTCAGGATAAAGGGTTTAATGCAACTTACAGCGTCGAGAAATTGCGTAAGTTATTAATTCATTTTATAAATATTTAATGACCGACACTTTATTGCCTACTCAGGATCTTTCCTCCAGTCCATGGTATTGATGAGTATATTGTTAATCTATGGGCATAAACTTGTATACATTAATTGCCAAACCAAGTCTTTAATATGTATAATTTGTTTTCTACTATTTTCTAGTCTTAATTGTTGATTATTTGAAGGATACATTTTACAGAGAGCGGATCAGCTGCAGTTAGAACGTGTGGAAGCACGGCAATAACTATGAATAGTACTACTGGGGTAATCCTGTCAACAGGATTTATCACTGGTGATCCGTATCCACCTAATATTAATTGTAAATGGTTGATCAATGCACCTCCTGGGAAGGTCATAACGCTGAATTTTAACGTAAGTACACTACTCATGACACTTTGTAAAACACAAGGAAACGGAGGGGATGGAATGTTACCGAAAAGGCATTAATTGATGATAATGATAATGGAACTGATGATCAAATCTTTTTGAAAACTTATCACAAGACTCAATGGAGACCATTGAAAATGAAAGTTTTCACGAAACAATTATGTTAGTCAGCGTGTAACGCTCAAATAGAAAGTCTGTATAAGGCTGTAGAGTGGCCCAATACAAGACCAATTGTCTTTGTGATAATCTCTGATCATATATACAGATAGTATATACCGTAACTAAAGTCAAACGCTTTAATTACTTACTCTCCGACATATTTCAGTCGTTTGACTTAGAGAGGGATAGTTCTTGTGCTTACGACTTCGTCTCTATTCACGATGGTGCCACACCCTCTTCTCCTACAATAAAAAAGGTTTGTGGCGTGAACTATCCACAGAAACTCACATCATCTGGATCCCATTTATATATTCGTTTCCATAGTGATGAGAGTGAGTCGGGATCAGGATTCAATATTACTTACCAAATTCATGATCCAATCGGTGAGTAATCATTGAAAAGGTTTTAAATATTTCTAATAATAAAGGACAGTGTTTTATTAAAGTTTCAATTGTTTATCTAATTAATATTTTACATGTTTGGAGTAAATGTTCATACAAATATAAATCGAAAATGGGGATAATTAATACGAATTTGGAATTACATGTACATGAAAACTAATATTTTTCTGAAACATAATATCATGAAGTACTTATTTTTTCTTTGCTTAAACACATTCTAGCAACCTGTTCACCTACACAATTTACCTGCTCTGATGGAAAATGTGTTGAGCAATCTCAGGTGTGTGATGGCAGTATGCAATGCAGTGATGGTGGGGATGAAGCTCTGTGCAGTAAGAACAACTCTAATGATACCGACCATTATAAAATGATGCCCTCAGTATTTCCGTCGTCGAATATATATATAAATAAAAAAAAAAGTCTACATATATATATATATATATATATATATATATATATATATATTATATATATATATATATATATATATATATATATATATATATATCTCCTTTAGAAAAAAGTACTATTTATTTTATATATAGGTGGCCAGTGTGGTAGTCCTGCAATAAGTTTTTCTCCAGGCAATACTAAAATCGTTGGTGGTAAAGAAGCTGTAGACGGAAGTTGGCCATGGCAAGCGTCACTTCGTTATGGGAATTCTCACATCCATTTATGTGGAGGAACACTTATTAATCCGGAATGGGTTCTTACTGCTGGACATTGCTTTGAAGAGTAAGACTTGATTTACTTGCTTTAATGCGTCGTATATATACATGAAGGTAAAAAGACGAATGCTCTTTAGAGTGCAAACTGTATGACTTCATATGTACATTTCTTCTATATATATAGACATTATACATACATCAATATTATTAATATACTATAAACAATTATTAATATACTGTAAATATTTCTGAGTATAAATCCTCTTCAGCAGCGCAGATAAACGATTTACATCAAAACCAATAATGCAACAAGTAAATTAGATAAATAAGCCAGAATTACCATATTCATTACTATTTCGAACAAATCTGGTACAAACTCAATAGAATAACAGGAGCAAAACTACAGATGAAAGTTATATTCCGCTTCATTTAAACTGTTAATTTCAATTTATATATGTATATATTACAAAACTTCGTTATATATATATATATATATATATATATATATATATATATATATATATATATATATATATATATATATATATATATATATATATATATATATATATATAAAGGCCCAAGGTTTTACTACTTTAAGTCCCAACCATTATAAAAGAAATTATCTTTTATTCGATAGCTGATATAATAAATATTATAATTGATTAAATCAAGACTTTTTTGCTTTTTGTTTTGTCTGTGATTACTTTAGTCATAAAGCTGAGTCAAATGTCTGTATGCTTTCTTTTCCAGTATTTAAATTCTGTAGAACTAAAGTCAGTAGACTAGCTTATCTAATGCATCGTGTTTGTAACACGCGGTCTCATCGGTAAACAGATTAAAAACAAGGGGATTCATATTTCACTGCAGTATTAACATGTTTCACTGTATTTTTGTGACGTCACAACAAGCTTAAATACGGTTATCATACATGTGTTTCACAAAAACTAAGAGGGTATCAGCGAATCCCCAATCAGAATTTCCGTTTCTTGATAACTACTAGTTACAACATAATTTTGCAGTGATTCGACACCAAGGCACTGGAGTGTTGCATTCGGAAAGCACGACATATCGAAAAGAAACGAGCCCCATGAGATTGTTCGTCAGGTTTCTAGAGTTATTGTAAACGAGAATTATGACAAGGATACTGTAGAGAATGACATCACTTTACTGAAGTTGTCATCTCCGGTTACGCTGAACAATTACGTAAACATAGCATGTCTGCCGTCTGCAAGTCCAAGCAATGGTGAAAACTGTTATTCAACAGGATTTGGCGATACCATGGGTATTCAAATGTTTTTACTATTATTATTATTATTATTATTATTATTATTATTATTATTATTATTATTATTATTATTATTATTATTATTATTATTTTATCAATCTTTTAATACTTCTTAAATTTCTGTTGTGAAGATAATGTAGTAAGTTCTAAGATAGATTCGATGGATTTGAAATATAGAAAACAATTATTTAGTCTATATACTTCATTGAGACAATGTTATGTGGATTTCATTAGGTACATGCTGTAGAAACAAGTTAAAACAAGTTTTACTGCCAGTTATGGACTTGCAACTTTGCAACTCATCGAACTATCTTGATGGAGAAATTTTCTCAACAAATTTGTGTGCTGGCTACAAAACTGGCGGTCATGATACCTGTCAGGTAGGTGTATTTTGGTTTTGGACCAACCTCTATGTATCGATACGCTCTTCTTATTTTCTTTTGCGTAGACACTGTCATGGCGATCTTCTATATCTTATTTATTCTCTCGTTTTAGGGTGACAGTGGAGGACCATATGTTTGTAATCGAAATGGACAGTGGGAAATAAATGGAGTCGTATCATGGGGCGTAGGATGTGCAGGTCAATATTTTACTATTATTTAGATTTTTAATCATTATTATGTATAAAGAATTATTCTTTTGTGTTTTCAATCAAATATAAGTATATTTATAGCCACAAACCAAACACATAATTATAGATAAGATATAGCTTCTGAGAATTAGAGTACAATGTCATGGAGAGAGAGAGAGAGAGAGAGAGAGAGAGAGAGAGAGAGAGAGTCTATAAAATGTCAATATATGTGCAGTATGCTTGACAGAAGAATAATGTATGTATGCAGCAGGTATTTCAGTACATCAATGATTTTCTCCTTACAGATCCCATGTCTCCTGGTGTCTATACCAATGTTTACGACTACGTGTCATGGATTCGTCAGACAATCGCATCTCACTGATAAAGAACAAGATTTCCAATATATAAGTATGATAAATATATATTTATGATTTAGTAGAAAAAAAATAAATAAAAGAAGAGATTCTTTTTTTGTGTGACAATAACTGAAAATCATGTGTTCAACTATCCGAATGCATGAAGAAAATTGTTGAAAAAGTTCTTAGTCGTCTTTCTGTGGACTTGTGTTGTTGAATGTATGTCACTGGGTATCTTCTGATACATGGTTTCTCGTATCCATGGCAAATACGATTTGACACGAGTGTAAACCCCTGGTTTCAATGGTTGGGCACATCCAACACCCCATGACGTTACTCCAGCCAAAATCCATTTTCCCTGTCGTCTGCATATCAGTGGACCACCAGAATCACCCTGTGCGAAAGAGTAAATGATACATGCGTTCATTCATTGTTTATCATGTGATTAATACCTTATCATTTAGTTGATTTTCGAATTAACAAAATTTGGAGAGAGAAATGGTCACAGTTGCCGAATTAATTTCCTTTAAAATGCAAAATCCCGTTCTATTTGTGGAACAGGAATTCCTGTGTTGTTAATTGTCAGTTAATCGATTGCATAACATTATGTTTCGTTAAATATAAACACTTTGAATTACAAAAGAAATCACACTTCACTGAAAAAGCTATTACATAAAAGATATAATTTCATACTATTATTCAATAAAAAGGTTGAATAAAAATAGATCTAGTGTGCTATTTAGAAATACAATAAAGTACTCGTCTGCCACTAGCAGCCACGCCAGTCACTCTACAATAATCACTGATAACTGTAATTTCTATGGTACCATACCCGTCTAGGCATGATGAGGAAGAATTTTAAGCAGAGTAGGTGCTGCCTCAGATTCAAGTCCCTGAACCTACTCTGTCCACTGCATGTTCACCAGTCAACACTTCTAATAATACTAATAGCACTCAAAATACAAATACCTTAAGTAACAGATTGTCATCCTCATGTTTCACTAATCGTATTTTGATAATTGTTCGTTCTATGCCACTTTTAATCCTTTCAACCGACACTAAGATAAAATTTTCGAACTTCGTGTTGGCCACTATAATTTACTTTAAAATGTTGTATACATTGTCATTGTATTAGTACGCGACCAAGTCACATGTATCAGGGAGAAAATAGTAATGTAGTGTCATATATATATATATATATATATATATATATATATATATATATATATATATATATATATATATATATATATATATATATATATATATAAACGATTAATTTCTTAAGTCAATGTACATACTGACCATAATTTAACAACCTACCATAAGTTTACATATGTTCTCATAAAATATTACCGTTTAGATGGCTAGAACACAAGTGTATGATCTTACCTTACAACTATCTGCTCCACCAAATGTATACCCAGCACAAATCATGTTTCTAGTGATGCCTGAATACATCAAGCGGCATTTTACATTATCAATCAAGGGCATTCTTGCTTGAAGAAGTACCTCGCTGGAATCTGCATCTGAAAGGACACAGGATAGGTTAGCAATATTGTTAGCTATACATAAGAGAAACAAATGGAACCCGAGAATGATTTATTCCCAGCAATGAACAGTCGAGGTCTCTCATCAAAACAAGAGGCCTAAATGGGTCTATGTTGCTCACAAAAGAAACTTGACAAGATTAGACAATATCAGGATTTTTTTCAGACCATTCAACACCAAATTATTCTTAACATTTAGATTCCTTTGGATTTTTATTCTATTTTCAACAGAAAGTATCAATCTAGGCACTTTTCTTAATCCTGGATCCATTACTCAGCGGATGAAGCCATCAATTAATAACACTCAAGAAGAACTTGGGTTCTGAATTCATAAAACTCCTTCCATTATGTTTTTATTATTATTATCATTTATTATTTTAACGGAGTTCCTGAAAAGTTTAATGTAATACAGAAAATTACAAAACTGACTCAAAAAATGAACACCCCCCCCCCCCCAAATAAATAAAAAAAACCCCCACACAAAAATCAAACTCCCCCCTCCCAAAAAAATAAACCCAAACAAAAAACAACAACCCCCTCCTTCCCCCCCCCCCAAAAAAAAACAAACAAAAATACCACAAACATATTAATAAATAAATAGATAATGTAAGATACGAAAGTAACTGGTGTCACATGACTATGGCACTAACAACAATGTACCACAGTGGACAATCACGGACCCCTGGAATTCAGGGGTGAGACCAGGTGCCCGGGAGGAGTGAGCGTTTCCTGTTTGGCTAGCCACACCAGCCGTGAATGCCCTTGTATACAGACGAAACAAATATAATTCAGCATTGTATTTATACATAAATGTGAACAAACACTGTGTAGAAAATGTCACAGCCACATAACATCAGAAAAAATGGTATAATAACACTTAAGTCAAACCCTCCGCGGGGAACTTTTTACGAGCTCCATGCTGCAAAGAGAATAAGTGTGACATTAATGTAAGATCACACCAACACGAACACATATATACACACAAAGACGCGCTGCATTAATCCATCAATTCAGAGATGTGGCCAAAATAACAACAACGCATATATTGAATTTTTAACAACCGCCAAAGAATTTGTTGTACTGTTCTGAAGATGTTGAAATCGTGGGAAATTTATGAATTCAACTAAGCGTTTGGCTCTAGAGAGAGCAACTGCAAATCACAATTAAGAGGTAATAATGTCTAATTACCCATTTGATTTCGTCGTTTCCCATCACTTAATTTTCTTTTCACTTAATTCATAAGACAAATTTTTGTCGATAAAAACACCTTCATCTTTAAATGGATTGCTAGATACCTTTGGTTTTTCCCCATCCTGCAACATAACAGTAGTCTCCACTGGTAAAGGTGAAGTCAGAGGAGTTCGGAATGCAGACTGTGCTGACATACGGGCTACTGAGTCTTAAAGGTTTATCGAGTTTTAACAGAGCGATATCGTGTGGATGTCGATTCTTTATATAATTTGGATGAGGATGTACAGACGATACATTGCGAACTTGTTCTGATAGTTCGTGTTTTGTCCTATTGTGTTCTCCACTGACGATCCGAAAGTGTGATGAGTCTTTGGAACTACAATAGAAATAATTGATGCCTAAAACAGAATTTAATTCACCAATACAAAGAAGATAATACATGGAAACACAATTTTTGTACATTTATTTGATAATTATGAATCTTGTTGTCATATCAGTGAATACAAATCATATACATGTATAATGTAACACACACACACACGTACACACACACACACACACACACACATACCTACACGCACAAACAATCTTATTCCGCCTTTGTGTTTACTTTCATTTTTTTCTCAGAAAAAATCAAACAAACAACCTCCCCAAATAAGAAAAAGCCCCCAAAACACCAAACAAACAATCAGTAAATATACCTGTCAAAACAATGAGCTGCAGTTACAACCCATTTACTATCAATCAGTGATCCTCCACACAGATGATCCCAGTCTCCGTTCGGAAGTTTGATCTGTAAAGATACAATCCATGGCCAACTGCCTTTGGCGGCTTCATATCCACTTATGATGCGTCTTTCCTTCAGTTTAAAAACCTGTTGACTACATTCTGTAAAAATAAATTACGTTAAGAATATATCTTTACATTGTAAAACATACCTATTCTAACATCCACATTCAGTATAATTTCTATCACAGCTGCGTGACTTTAAACTATGGCTTGGATTTACGTAAATTATAATGTAAGACTTTGCATTTCCACGTAACTAAGGACCACGTTTGATCAAACTTTCCAAATTTGACGACGTTTTAAAAGATAACTGGTGATGGGAATTGCTCAAAATCCATATGAAATTTTGGACATTTAGATTCTGTTTCAGATGACAAATTATTGGTTGCACATGAAACATGCAACTTATAAATCCACTTATTTTTCTGATCATGTTTATAACGTCAATAATTTAACAACACACTTTCTCTATTAAAAATAAATAGATTCAAGTAAATTCATATATCGGTCCATTTCCACTCAGAGGGTGTCATTGGTGAAATTTGTCTTGTGATGATTTGAGACATTGTATTATGACTTCCCTCCTAGTGGCGATAAAAAGATTTGTATATTTAGCATATGTATATTACCTTTACACATAACGCCGACGTCCTGACCGTGGTTACAATCATGAGCTGCAAGACTAAAGTAAAATGGTCTTATAGTTTTGACAAAACTTAACAACCAATAATACAAACATTGATAAAAAATTATCAACAATAATATTAAGGAGAATGTATATACACACGTCAATAATTATCATATAATCATGAAATAGCATTCTTGTTTGAACATATAGAATTTTAGAATTAAACAAGAAAAGGGTGACATGAACTAAAATCATCATTACAATGCGGAGTATGGTAATTTATGTCATCATTACAATCAGAAGGCTGGTAAGATGTGAAAGCAAATAATATTAAATGCATGATCATGTAACGTCAACTGACCGTTCTAAGTCGGTGCCGAAATTGCTGTATTCCTTTCACATTTTTTCTTACGTCAGTTTTGTGTGTACTTAGTCTCCGTCATTTAATACAACCAGATACTTTATCTCCTTTCTTACATTCATGTATATTATTAGGTTATGTTCAAACATTTAATGAACCGATTCATTAATGTAGTATTTGTTACTGTAGTATTTGTTAAATCTATGACAGACGAATGACATTAATTCAATTCAATCTATCAATTAAATTCAAATATCCGATCAAAAATACAAAATGGATATCCATCATAACATTATGCATCATAGTAAATTAAAATCAATCAATCAATCCAATCAATCAAAATAAAAAACCCCAAAAACAAAAACAAACAAGAGCAATGTCTAGCCTGGCATTATACGCCCGTCGCTTACTACGTAGGGATAAATTTGAAAGTATGGAAACATTCTCCAACAATTCTGTATGGAAACACTCCAAAACAGTTCTGTGAAATATCATTCAAATATGTGCAATGGGTAACATTTATATGGACCAGACAAAGATTTATCCATCATATATGCTGTGACGTTAACCTTACAGATATACATGTAACCTTGGTTTACGATCAAGACACACCCTTGGGTCCTGGGCAACATTCTTTGAAATGTTATTCAAATCCATGCATGATGTAAAAAGCTAACTGACATAAGCACTGTGATCTTGAAGATATGACCTTGAAAATCAATAGGGTGCATTTTGTAGGTTTTTTGTGCATGCCCTTGGTGATTTTTTGTCACACAGCTTTGTCAGATGTCTTTAGTTTTCTCTTTCATAAAAAATAAGTGTGCAAAGTTAAAAGTTGTAGCATAGCATAGAACAGTTTAGTCTGTACCTTGTTTACAATTTGCATTCCTAAACATTTGCTATTTTTGCCCTTAAAAATGACCTTGACCTTTGACCTTGATATTGAAAATCTAAAGGGTTCATCCTCATGCCACAAGAAATGTGTACCAAGTTTCAAAGTCCTAGCCTATACTGTATGGTTTGTATCATGTTAACAATGTTTGAACAGACCCACAACGCCATTCCATTATACGACCGTCTACGACGGGCGTATAAAAACCAAACCAATAACAAAGAAAAAAGAGGAGTTACCGGCTCAGTTATGTGGCAGAAGTCACCATGGAGCTATACAATAAAAACAACAAAAACAAAAATAAAAAAAAAACCAAAACATAACAATAATAAAAACCAAAAACAAAAACAAAACGAAACAAAATAAAAAAAGAAAGAAAAAACCAAACTAAAACAAACAAGCAAAATATCAGTCAAAAACAAAACAAAAAACCTCCAAAACAATGATTATAATAATCAACAAACAAAAAAAAAAAGGAAAAATAGAAACTTAATCCAATTCCCCAACATAGAAATAATTACTGACTTCTCTTACAATATAAGATCGTATGTGTTACAATCATCTATGCATACAGGTCGTATTAAACAGTGACGTGTTATATATTCTTATCTTGTTATAATGACTGCTATGGAGAAACGTGTACAATAATACTGACACAGGACATGTATGAAATGCTAATACTACGTAAAAAAAAAGTGTGCACTACTACTACTACTGCATATTAATAGTGTATATGCATAGCCATAAATAAACAATACATGAATGCCCTAGCTTCGCTAAAGATATATTCCATAAAAATGAGTACTCATACACTATATAAACACCTTTGTCTTACTTATTATGCTGACATTGCAGTATCGAGTTTTCGCTCCCATTACATCGGACTTCATCTAACCATATCTGACCAGTGCCAGGTTGGAAAGTTTCCACACTTTCAGCTCCACTGACAAAATGATTTCATTGATGTACGTTTTACATTGAATAAAAAGCATTTATAAAGTAACGCAATGATTAGCATTAAATGAAAAGATGCATAAATCACACACCAGATCGTTGAAATGTTTTAAAAGAATTTGTCTGGTGCCATACTCATTAAGAATAGAGAGATGGACGTATCAATCCCTTGCATTTCAAACTTCGTTTCTTTCATAATCAAATCTTTCCCGCAGACATTTTATGTAAACGAAATTACTTAAGCTTACTTAAAACAAAAGGATTACAAATGGACAGGCCAAATGGAAAGTAATGATCTAGATATTGACAGTTGTTTATCATTTATAATTCATATGCCAATGTTTGTCCGTGAATGTTCGCTGTGGTACATTGTTTAAGTGCTGTAGTCCCTTGACACCTGTTATTTTCGTACTTGCGTATATGATCATGTCCTACTGGTAAAAGTATGTAGTATTTAAATATTTCAAAGTGTAATAAAAGTATCCCGGGGTAAGGTTTATTTTAACTCCGCAAATCTCAGCTTTTTTGAGATTCATTGTGAAGGCAGATGGAATACTTTTAAATTGGTCAGACAAGTAGACCACATGCCATAGAGTTCACGGTGGTCATCAAGGTACATTCTTTTGACCTTAATCTTTGGTCTTTGTTCTCTGATGTAAACCCTGTAGTAGATACACACGACTAAACATCACGATCACGTGTACCTATCTGTATAAACACACTTAATGTTAAAGCATTAGTTTGATAGCAACAGGGGAGGGATTTTATAGAAGACTTTAAAAGATTAATGCATCCCAAAGGCAATTTTCATTTGAAATATATATTTCCTAAAAGTGTTCATAAAGATGTGCTTCTCATACCAAATGAAACAGTAAGCAAAGTCTTAAGGCCTGCTACTACTTTATAATTTCACATGATTGAAAGTAACAATATAATTCCTAAAAAGCAAAAATGTTATAATTAAAAATCCATACCTTAGCTATTATATCTTGTTAAACAATGAAAATCAACCATATGCACATAATAATAATAATAAGAAGAAGAAGAAGAAGAAAAAGAAGAAGAAGAGAAAGAAGAAGGAGAAGAAGACGAAGATGAATCACGATGAATTCTTAGTGAAATACAATACTGTGTACGTCTAAGGAAAAGTTAAAACCGTCTTTGTATTTTGAAAAATCAATAGCAGTTTTTTCTTTTCATCTTCATTATTCTTGATGCATTTAGCATTTATATTATTTATACAACAACATTTCATTACTTACGGAAATCCAAGTTGACGACAGGCGACGTCTGCTGATACTATGTCGAAACCATCACTGCAGACAGAACCCCAAATATTTAGGTATTTTATTTCTAAACGTCCTTCTCTATTCGAATTTCCTCCAACGAGACGGATATTGTCGTTTGTTCGAAAAGGCCGAGGAGAAACTGAAAATATGAAATATTAAGATATTGATATAATGCTTTGTTAAAGACATGCATGAGTCTGTTAAGGTTTTTTTCATGATACAAATGTAAAAATGTGGGCTTTGGTATAGCAAACACAGACTGAATCATTTAAGTAAAAGAAAGTTTAAATCGGCATTAAATTTCATTATTTAGTACGACACTTGTGTAAAATTTTGAAAGTATTTTAATAAAAGAAAGCAAAATTATGTCTTTAAGAAAGTATATTCTGACACTGAAATAACACATGGCATGCTTAGATGTACATGAAGGCCGGTTATGATTTGCCAGAAAAGAAAAGTTCTTGCAAAAATGTTAGAAAAAGACATAGTAACTAAACTTTTAAAAACCTTTGATCACCTGAACATGATAATTCGTCGGAGCCTTGGCTGCAATGTTGAATATTGTCGCATCTCCAGATTGTCGGGATACAATAATTATCCTCCTTACATAAGTATTCGTTTGAATTACATGTCCTTGTTCTTGCATTTACTAAAGAAAAAAAAAACAGAAAGGCTGATTTTTTCTTGAATCTATTTTCTAACGATTCTCAAGATGTGTTTGGGTTGTCAGTTAAGCAGAATCTCGAATCTCCTACCATTAAACCTGATCATTTAAACTGCATAAAGTTCACAAGAAAGGGATTTAAGTCATAAAGTTCATAAGAAAGGGATTTAAGTCATAAAGTTCACAAGAAAGGGATTTAAGTCATAAAGTTCACAAGAAAGGGATTTAAATCATAAAGTTCACAAGAAAGGGATTTAAATCATAAAGTTCACAAGAAAGGAATTTAAGTCATAAAGTTCACAAGAAAGGGATTTAAGTTATAAAAGTCATGTTGCAAACTGGGCACGTTTTAGACTGATGATCTTACATCAAATGCATTAATTAACTTCTAGCTTTTTTCATTTCTATTGAAATTTATTCATCCAAGCATGTGTTGGGAATAAAACAAAGACATACCTTGTATGAGGTTTTCGGTAATTCCATTCAATAAAAGAGTCATAAATAAATATAAAGATTTGGATAACATATTCTTAATTATAATTTTGTTCCTATTTATCGTAGCTATGATCATTGAGTTCAGTCATTCGGTGGTAGCACTTACATTACCCCTTCCATGCTTTATCTAATTTAATGACAACCGTGTAAATATTTCCTAGTGTGAAGGGTCAAGTTTGTCCAACGTTGAGTAAGGGTCTTGTGGTATTCTATACTTAGAAGGAGGCGATATCATAACTGTTTGGGGCTATTCGTATACGTTGTAGATATACATGCAATAACAGAAGTTACATATCATGCAAAGGACAGGATACTACACCCGAGTAGGCAGGAAAATAAATAATGACAAAACAAAAACTTAGACTCGTCATGACGTCAACCGACACCATGTTTTATATATTTTACTAAATTTTTGAAGTTATTCACCTACGGTCTGCACCACAATCACGTAACCTAAGCTAAATGCATGGACTTATTTATTTAAGCTGTTCTGTATTATGTACATGTGGGTGGATACTTTATGTTTGTTCCTCTAATGAGTCATTTCACATTCTTGAAACTTTATATAGGCGAAAGCAGTAAGACATTTTCTACTTAATTCAAATGGTGTCTCTTTTTAAGGTATTTGTTATTAGTATGTATTTAAATTTTGTACACTAAATAAATATAGACCATATATACCTTTTAAAGTACGGTACATGTAAGGTCTTGTATCTTTGTGAACATATACTTGATAATGCGACACTGATAATTATCATTGTTTATTTACATGTACTTAATAAAATATTACTGCATGGAATGTATCTTCTGTATATCTGATGCCTGCGGCCTTAGCATTGAAAGATGTAACAAAAACGTCTTATACTATTTATTAATACGTGCATGTATATTTGTATACATGTTCTTATTTTTCTCAGAGAGGATACGGGGGAAAATTTCAAACCTGTATCTTAAAAAAGAACATTTAAGTTTAAATAATTTATGCTGGAATATAAACTTTAAAACAGTTTTTCTTGACACCATTTGCTTTTATGTTTTATATTTACATTCATGTGCATTTTAATCAACAATGGATTCATCTGTATAACAGTGTTGAATAAGCCAGGGAAATTACATAATACGGCACTGTACACGTTTTACTGTACATACGTATACAACCTTTTTAAGCAGTGCTGAGTCTGACAATGCCAAATAAGCCACCTACATGCACAAAGGAATAAAATGCAATGTCGTGAATTACGCTTACAGGTTGATTTGATTAGCTTATTTATATTATATGCACTTTTATTTCTGAGTTCAAAGAATAGGGTGAAATATTTCTCCATTCGAACATAATTGGAAAAGAAATAAGACCAACTGACAGATATTCAACATAGAGTGGTAATAAAATACATATTAATATTACAAAGACAAAACATAAAATAAATTTAAGTCACTGAAATGCCAGAACAGCAAGAAGAAAACAAATCTAACAAAGAGATAAAATCTATACAAGCAATAGAGAGACTTTTATGACAGTTTTGCTCACCGTATGAAGTGTAAGGCATTGTATCTTCGTACTTTTCATTAACTTGCTAAAAATAAAACAAAACTTTATAGAACACTACAACATTTAAATCCAGACAGAACTTACATTACAGACTGCACCCACTTTGTTCCTTTGTCAGTTATCATTAACCAAAACGGATCCAGAAAATAAATCCAGTAGTCAATATATCAGCAAAACGGATCCAGCAAATAAATCCAGTAGTCAATATATCAGCATAACGGATCCAGCAAATAAATCCAGTAGTCAATATATCAGCAAAAGAATGGAAAAAGGTTGGTCGAATAATTATCAGAACATATTGAGTGTATAATTTGGTACACCATATGTACATGTATAATTTGGTGCACCATATGTACATATGCATCGAATACAAAGATATACTACAGCAACAGTATGGGAGTAAATTGGTGAGATACAAATGTATGCTACGAGATTAAACTGTCTGCAGAAGAAACGTATTGGCACAAAAATATAAGTTCATCAGTGATTATAACTGTCAGTTTTAATGTCGATGAAATATACCAAAGTATACGAGAAAGCTTGAGGGTTTTCGACGAAAACAAAAGATATCTTTAAGAATGATTTTGTGAAATCAGTTTGCCATATCAGTATCTTAATACTAACAAAAATTGAATGTGAAATATATATGATAGAAACGATGCATGCAACTGTATAATGCAATATATTTACAGTTTCTGTCTGTAATTTCATTAAATGTAAAGATGATAGATAAATCCAAACCATAAGTCTAAAAATCATGAAACCAGAGGACATACAAAATTAGTGAAAATGAAAACCAAGTGGAAAATAACAAAATACGTCTTTTTGAAGGGCATATGTGAACCCCTATTATGGAGGGAGATCAGGTGCCCGGAGAGAGTAAGCATCTCCTGCTTGCAAGCAACATCCGTCGCATATACCGAGTGGAAAGAGTCAATAGTGTAAATTCCATATGTATTTATATATGGAGAAGTCAAAAGTAGGTAACCTTCTAGTATAGGTGTCAAATCTGTGTAAAGTGATCGGAATCGGTCTCAGTCCAGAACATCATTTAAAAGTCTGGATAACGAGATATCAGATGGAGTAATAAGAGGCTCGTAACGACCGTAGAACTTCCTCAGTGACGTTGCTAGTCTAGCACATATATAACCCTGGTTGAGCAGCTTAACTGAAAGTCGCCTAGCCCTCAGAACAAAGTCATTGTAATTTGAACATGCTCTGGAATAACGTATGAACTAAGATATGAATACGCCGTATGCGGACGATGATGGAATGTTGCTGCTTGTGAAAGGAAAGTTTGTGATAGCGAAATTGAAATCGTCACGTTTGTCATAGAGTGAGGTGTTCAATGGACCATTAATGTCGAAAGACAACATGATAGTAGAATTACTACTTTCTGTGGTTTCTTTGACCTCCAGTTCACTTGAATAGATGATGCTAAGTTAATCCGCGAATGAAGGATTATAAATTGAAAGCAAGTCATCCATATAGCTGTAAGTGAAATTGAAGTCAAGAGCCAATTGTTTTGTTCCTTGTGAAAGCAAAGACTGAATGAATTCAGCCTCCAAACACCACAAAAATGTTATCGATAAGAAATTTCAACATCTGGATGACAGCTGTTTCAGTGTATTTAATTTTTGGAATCAGAACTTTCCCTAACAAAGTAAGTTCCTCGAAGTGTTCCACAAAATATGTATCGATGCTACTCACAAATATGTTATCAGAAATTAAATCTGGCCTTCATAAATATTGCGAAACAGTATATTCCAGAAGTGGAATTAATCAAATGTGGATCCTTAAAAATTCAAAAGAGTTGTTAGAACATCTAAAATCAAAAAGTTTTACTAAAATTCACTCCATCAAGTCTTTTGACTTTTCGACTCTTTACACAACGATCCCTCATCAGAAATTAAAAGACAGATTAGCGGAAATTATTCAAAATGCATTTACTAGTAAAAACGGAAGCCGCAAATTCAAATATATAGTAATAGGCCACGATAAAACTTACTTTGTTAGGGAAAATTCTGATTCCAAAAATAAATACACTGAAACAGCTGTCATCCAGATGTTGAACTTTCTTATCGATAACATTTTTGTGGTGTTTGGAGGTAAGGTTTTTCAACAAAATGTCGGCATTCCAATGGGCACTAACTGTGCTCCGCTTCTGGCTGACATATTCCTTTACTCATACGAAGCTGAGTTCATTCAGTCTTTGCTTTCGCAAGGAAAAAACCAATTGGCTCTTGGCTTCAGTTTTACCTACAGATATATAGATGACTTGTTTTCAATTAATAATCCTTCATTCGCGGATTACCTTAGCATCATCTATCCAAGTGAACTGGAGGTCAAAGAAACCACAGAAAATAGTAATTCTACTTCGTATTTAGATATTATTTTGTCTTTCGACATTAATGGTCAATTGAACACCTCACTCTATGACAAACGTGACGATTTCAATTTCGCTATCACAAACTTTCCTTTCATATGTAGCAACATTCCATCATCGCCTGCATATGGCGTATTCATATCTCAGTTAATACGTTATTCCAGAGCATGTTCAAATTACAATGACTTTGTTCTGAGGGCTAGGCGACTTTCAGTTAAGCTGCTCAACCAGGGTTATATATGTGCTAGACTAGCAACGTCACTGAGGAAGTTCTACGGTCGTTACGAGCCTCTTATTACTCCATATGATATCTCGTTATCCAGACTTTTAAATGACATTCTGGACTGAGACCGATTCCGATCACTTTACACAGATTTGACACCTTCTATACTAGAAGGTTACCTACTTCGACTTCTCCATATATAAATACATATGGAATTTACACGATTTGACTCTCTCTACGGGGTATATGTGACGGGTGTTGCTAGCAAGCAGGAGATGCTCACAATCCCCGGGTACCTGATCTCACTCCATCACAGGGGTTCACATATGCCCTTCAAAAAGACGTATTTTGTTATTTTCCATTTGTTTTTCATTTTCACTGATTTTGTATGTCCTATGGTTTCATGATTTTTGGACTTGTGGTTTGGATTTATCCATCATCTTTACATTTATCATGGCCTATAACTATTATTTGAATTTGCGGCTTCCGTTTTTACTAGTAAATGCATTTTGAATAATTTCCGCTAATCTGTCTTTTAATTTCTGATGAGGGATCTTTGTGTAAAGAGTCGAAAGGTCAAAAGACTTGATGGAGTGAATTTTAGTAAAACTTTTTGAGTTTAGATGTTCTAACAACTTCTCTGATTTTTTTAAGGATCCACATTTGATTAATTCCACTTCTGGAATATACTGTTTCGTATATATTTGTAATTGAAAAATCACTATATCACATATTACGTAGGAATTTAAACATTATGCAGGAGACTCATCCGAATCAGCGAGGGATGGTAAACGTGACAATCACAACCGTGATACATAGCCTTGCATTTACTTCCTTTCTCATCCAGACAGAACATGAATGAATATCCATTGGAATCTGGGACCTCTCGACCACGAGCAAAGCATGTTGTTGAATGTGCTGCACTAGCTACATTAGTTCAAAAGTAATATTTTTCTTAGGGTCTATTGAACATATAAATGAACATTAATTGTGAGCGGAATGTGCGAATTTGAACTTGGCTCAGGAATAAGTCTTCACCTTCTAAATACTGAATGTAAAATAATTTACATGTTTTTACTCTAATTAAAACCACTATCATGTTGTATAATCGTTACATGTGTAGACACTTCTTTCAAAACAACTGCAACACATATCAGTAATGATGTCAATATCTTGAAGTTTATACCATGTTCATTAGGCACATGTCTGACAGACACGTTTGCTGCGTTTTGGTTAATTACATTTAATACACATCCTCTACATGTCCCGCCAAGACAATAAGACGTTATCATACACTGTCCCTGATGTTCTCTCGTTTATTCAGATTGCCATCACGCAATCAGGCTGAGTTACGCCCGGGATCAAGGGGCCATCATCCTATTAAGGTCTAAATACGAGGCAAAGGTAATCGTCTTAACTGAAGGGAATATATCTATATATACTGAACACAAAACATATAAGCCATATCTTTCCTGCATTTGGTGCGAGTTCTAATAGAATATTCCATCTACAATGACGGGTATGTAATATTTTACGTCGTATTTATATTCTAATCCTGAAAATAAATTCATTTTATTTTGCATTAAATTTCTTTTGCTTATTGAAATCTTATTCTCTAAAATTGTTTAAATAAAGCATATAAAGATATTGTTTTTTTATATTTTAAAAATGAAAAATCAATTTTAAAAGCCTTGGGGTTGTGATGTATGTGTCTGTCCTTTCGTTTCGTCTCTGTGTAGTGTTATGAGCAGGAATGCGTATCTCGAATAGGAAGCAAGAATTTTCAGCAACAATTGTTAGTACTCTGCATTATAATTAAATGGCACTGGCTTTGCATAATTAATTTCCTTGCTACCAAATCGGCTGTATGGGAATCCATTCAGTTATACAGTAACTTGCTTTATTGCAAGTTTGGAAACCGAAAGTCGAAAACCGCCTAAGGCAAAACTTTAACAGTCTTTTATATTTGGACCCAACTCTAAAAGCCTCAGATCTATGTAAATACCTTACAGGTAAAACCATAGATTATAAAACATGGACAAGTATTTATAAGTTGTTAAAAATATACCCTAAATGTCCTTTAGCGACAAAACCGAAATTCATTTAGGCCAGTGATGGTGAGTGTTATGTAGTCACGATAAATCTTTCACAACATTTTTAAGGATATATTTAAAACACACGTGACTTTTATTTCATATCTAACACATCCGTGCGTCTGGTGGTCAATGCAAGCAATGTGGGTTTTGTTTTATGAGAATATAAAAAAGTAACTATATATATATATATATATGTATAGTGTTATGTTATTGGCGCTCACAACAATGTACTCAGTGAACATGCATGGATTTCTTGAAATGAAACCAAGTGCCCGGGAGGAATAAACATCTCCTGCTGGGCTAACCTCACCTGCTATGAACACCAACACATACATACGATACTAAAACTAAACACAGTGCATAGGATGAATAACATTCATACCTGTACTGATTTAGCGCACTACATGCTCATTTCGACAGCTTATCTCATAATATCTATTGAAATTTGAATTATAGAAGGAGCAAATTAACTATTAAATTTACCTAAAATTACGACTAAATTCATTTTTCTAAGGACATGCATGATGTATATAATTCTCAATATTAGAATAATTTACAAACTTCAATTACAGTCAATTTCATATATTTTGGGTCATTATATGTATGCCTGTAGTCTGTGCTCTGTGCTGTGGTTTCGTATTTTCCTATTGTACATTTTTATGACATTTCAGCGTCTAATATTTTGTTGAATTTGTTCTTTGTCTTCGAGATATATTAATGAAAGTTCTACATGTCTATACATGATCTCTTTTCTACACCTATATATTTATGTACTAATGGACAGTCCCGAAGATTAGCACATTTACTGTCGTGTCGTCAACAATATAGGATAGGATTTTATGCTACTGAATGAGATTTGTTTCTTCCTGTCTTATTTGACATGCTTACATTAGTATTATATGCCAATCTTCATACAAAGTACCAAATATTACACATAACGAAAGCTTATGCCTAAGTAAGTAAAATCTTCTTCCTCGAATCCGATCCGATTTCAAATGATTATTATTTGACAAAACATGTCAACCAATAGTATTACATTTTGTCTGAATGACGAATATTCTTTTACGTCGCATTATACACTACAAATCTTAGCATAAAGTGAAGCACCGACATTAATATAGTGTTTGTTAACATTCTTGTACATGTTGTAAAGTCTTTTTATTTTTATCTCAAAAAACTTTCTTATTGCCTTCTACTTTATCCATAAGGATAACTATAACAACATAACATGGCTTATACGTATATTAATTTATTGTAACAAAGAAATACGTCTATCACAAATAAATGCACTAAGAATTAGGTTAAGAAGTAAAACACTATGAAGAGTAACAGAGTACATGTATATAAACTTTCATAGTAAAGATTGAAATATAAGTAAACAAAAGAAACTTCATGTAGTTTCCAAGGTCTTAATGCTACCACGAAATTCACTAACAAAAATTACTAGTATGTATTTTGAAGTTTATTATTAGTTTTATATTTTGGACTATTAACATTACATCTAAAACTCATCTGATGCGCTCAGAAATAACACAGTAAGAGTCACATAACAAATATTTGAATTGCACGATTTTTGTCGTCTCACCTTTTTTACTTACATATTCATAACAATGTTCTGCTCTCATTATAGATTTAACATCATTGCTGAACCCTTTTCCTGGTTTAAGCACGGTAACAGAACAAGCATATAACACGACAACCAATATCTACGATACATGGGATGTCTTCATACATCCTCATTGGTACCAATTTCCACCCATCTCCGAGACATGGCATTATGCCATTGGAATATATATTACCATTGTTGGTATCACCGGGATAATTGGCAATTCCATTGTCATTTGGACTTTCAGCACGTAAGTTTTGATCTACAATCTGTCTTTATTTTAATTTATATCAAATTCGTCTGCAGTTGAATCTAGATTTGACAGCGTTTAAAGAAGACAAAAAAAAACTTAATTGTAGTTATAACGCACAATCTTACACATCCATCCTTTTTCATACTTAATTTATATCAGTTGGTCTTTGATTAAACTCAGCATCAAACGTATGCTTAATTAAAACAAAATGTTGAATAGGGTTCATTCATATCTAAAAATTGGTGATGTACACTATCTGACCATGCAAATCAAACACATTATCCTTATAAAGTATCATTTTCTTTGATGAATTATTTTTGTATAAAGTTAAACATCAAAATTTTGCATTACTCCTAAATACCCAAGCACATGAAAAAATCGTTAGAGCAATGGCAAATGCTAGTTTCAAAATACTGCTATAGGTTATCAATTAAAACAATTTATCAGAAATCCATGTGCTTGTGAAGTGTTGTATTCATATTGAATACTACAGTTAAGACAGTGTTTTACTGTCAAGGATAACACTGTAAAGAAAAGCGTGTTGAATGTAGGGTGTGGATAGCCTTAGTGTATAAGGTATATTGTAGAATTAATCATGAGACAAACTCCTGAGTCAATGATACTCTCATGAGTACTATGTCACACATACTTATGTCATGATATTGATTTTCATTTCATTTTACAGAAACAAAACTTTGAAGACTCCCTCCAACATGTTTGTTGTGAATTTGGCCCTCAGCGATCTGATTTTTTCTGCGGTGAATGGTTTTCCCTTGCTCACTATATCGGCTTTCAATAAGAAATGGATGTGGGGTGAAATAGGTGAGTGAATACTTAATATCATGTGCATTTCGTTGCGTAAGTCCATTATAGACGTGTAACATGCAGTGCACGCAATCTGTGTTCGATCCCCAAATGAGTTATGATAAGAATTTGGTGACACTGCTTCCATGCCACGCAATGATTGGCGAAAGTTGAATCCAAGTAAAATTGGTACGAATCAAACGAAAACAGAGCATTTTAATCCTTCTTTGCTAACAAATGAGATAAAATTATAGACTTTTTACACCGTAAACATGCCGATATTTAGGGGACTTTATTTGACCGAGGGGTAGTTAATTTTCGAGAATATGAATGATATTAACTGGAAATTTTTAAAATAATGAACATGTTCTCTTATTTATTGGTCAAGATAATTGTTCAAACAATCCGCACACTCATACCCATTTATAAATAAACAGTGAAATAATAACCATTGTTCGTAATTTCTATATCCCAAAGCTACCCTTGACGCTATCCTTTTGTTTAAACGGAGTTTGCAGTTTGTTATGAACAATAACTAATGTATCAGAACACGACTGTTTTCATTAAAAATTGTCTACAGCAGAAACCATTCATAATTTTATTTCATGAATTTATTATTCATTTCCACTTTCAAACACTCTTTTTATGATTCTTTCCCATATATCTATTTACAGCTTGTACTTTGTACGGTTTCATTGGGGGACTTTTTGGTTTAATGTCCATCAACACACTTGCCGCCATCAGCATTGACCGTTACATTGCCATTTCCAAACCCCTTCAGGCCGCAAAGAACATGACCAAGAAAAGGGCTTTTATGATGATCATCTGTGTGTGGATTTGGTCTCTTGTCTGGTCAGTTCCTCCGATATTTGGATGGGGAGCATACATTCCAGAAGGATTCCAAACATCCTGTACTTTTGATTATCTTACGACAACTCCGTTTATGAGATCATATATTTTCTGTCTGTACATCTGTGGTTTTGTTGTGCCGTTATTTATTATATTTGTCTGTTATGCATTAATCATCCGGGCTCTTCAAAAACATGAAAAGGAAATGATAAAATTCGCCAAAAAGATGAAAGTAGAAGATATTAAAGCAAATCAAGAGAAAACGAAAGCGGAAGTGAAAATCGCCAAAATTGCTATGATGATCATCTCTCTATTTCTTCTGTCATGGTGTCCATATGCCACCGTTGCTTTGATTGGGCAGTTTGGTCCATCTGAATGGGTGACACCATTAATGAGCGAATTGCCTGTGATGTTGGCGAAAGCATCTGCCATGCATAATCCTATTGTCTATGCTTTGAACCATCCTAAGTTCCGCGTGGCATTATACGCTAAAGCGCCTTGGTTATTCTGTTGCTGTGACTCCCCCAAGTCTCTAACCTCGCCGTCGCCTTCAACGGTCCGTGACCGAAAAACTAAGGTCAGCCGAGCTTTGAGCGCAGACAGTGATGTCGTAGGCGGAACTTGTAGTGACATGTCAAGCTGCGTCAGCAATTTGAGTGAATCTGCGTACGGATCAGCAGTAGAACTGAAGAATATCAAACACAACGAGACATCCTTCACAAAGAATCGAAAACAGGGCGGAGCACAGGAATACGGATCTCCCGCGACTGGATACGATAATGCTCTCATAAAAGATCTTGTCCAAGCTTTAGTGGATGTTACCAGCAACCAGAACAAGGCTCCGGCAATGACACCGCAGGTATACAATGCAAACTCAAGTGGAGGAGCACAGGGACCAGGTGACCAGGGAGTTTACGTCATAGATAATGGTAAGCAGATGGACATATCTGCATACCTATCACAGTTAATTGCTACCAAGGGCATTGCATGCGCTTCTGGCAATAATATAATTCCCGAGGCTACCAAGAAAGCGGATGAGACAAAGAACAAACAGGAGGAAAAACAATCAGAAGGAGCTACGAGTGCAAAGACAATTCCAGCTGATGATCCCAATGTTTAAAATACTTCACAAGTGGTGGGATATATACCACAGAGTGATGTGGTGTAGACGATGGTTATATGATTTAAATGACCATTTCATTTCATTGCATTGCATTTGTTAATTAGCAATAATTACTTTAAACACATTGCAATACACTTTTAGAGAAACCTCCAACTTTATTGTTCTATATGGTAAAAAGTGAAGTTATGTTTTGCCATGAAATATGAATTCTCGTGTCTCTGTTCAAACTAATCGTCTGTGCAAGTCTAATGCAACATATACTGCGAACACTAAAAACAAATCAATGACTGTATCATCTCTAAGTCACACCACAATGATTTCACTGATATGTTGACAAAAGACCCCCATTAAGGGGTGGTTTACATGCCCATGTCTTACATGGCACCGGACGTCAGTTTTACCATCTCATCTAAAGCGTAGGATACCTACGATGATGGAACGTCAGCTGATGATACAAATTTGGATATATTTACAAAGTGCAAAATGAGAAAAAAAAATGTTATGGAGTTCGCATGCACCATAAATTGTCACGGCACTATTTGTTAATCTATACACTTTTCATTTGATAATTTGCGTTTGAAATGTCTTCGTTCAAAATTTTAGAATTTGTAGAATGTTGTGTGTTTTAAATAAATATTGAATTAATGATTAGCCTTGTTTTTTTTTATCATATATGTATTATCATCTATTTATCTATTTATACGTTTAAATTATTCATCATAAGAAACAGCTGATCCAGTGTTATGGTATTCAATTTAAAATTTGACGATCTGATGACGTTTAGACCTCCAAAACACATTTTTCCGGGGTGACATACCATTATCTACCTCCAAGTATGTCCTTCAGATGAACCACTATAAACCGAAGCCTTGTGACGCGGAATAAACCGAAGCCCTGTGACGCGGAATAAACCAAGGCCTTGTGACGCGGTATAAACCGAAGCCTTGTGACGCGGTATAAACCGAAGCCTTGTGACGCGGAATAAACCGAAGCCTTGTGACGAGGTATAAACCGAAGCCTTGTGACGCGGTATAAACCGAAGCATTTTGACGCGGTATAAACCAAAGCCTTGTGACGCGGAATAAACCGAAGCCTTGTGACGCAGAATAAACCAAGGCCTTGTGACGCGGAATAAACTGAAGCCTTGTGACGCGGTATATACCGAAGCATTGTGACGCGGTATAAACCGAAGCCTTGTGACGCGGAATAAACCGAAGCCTTGTGACGCGGAATAAACCGAAGCCTTGTGACGCGGAATAAACAGAATCCTTGTGACGTGGTATATACCGAAGCCTTGTGACGCGGAATAAACCGAAGCCCTGTGATGCGGAATAAACCAAGGCCTTGTGACGCGGTATAAACCGAAGCCTTGTGACGCGGAATAAACCGAAACCTTGTGACGCGGAATAAACCGAAACCTTGTGACGAGGTATAAACCGAAGCATTTTGACGCGGTATAAACCAAAGCCTTGTGACGCGGAATAAACCGAAGCCTTGTGACGCAGAATAAACCAAGGCCTTGTGACGCGGAATAAACTGAAGCCTTGTGACGCGGTATATACCGAAGCCTTGTGACGCGGAATAAACCGAAGCCTTGTGACGCGGAATAAACCGAAGCCTTGTGACGCGGAATAAACAGAATACTTGTGACGTGGTATATACCGAAGCCTTGTGACTCGGAATAAACTGAAGCCCTGTGACGCGGAATAAACCAAGGCCTTGTGACGCGGTATAAACCGAAGCCTTGTGACGCGGTATAAACCGAAGCCTTGTGACGTGGAATAAACCGAAACCTTGTGACGCGGTATAAACCGAAGCCTTGTGACGCGGTATAAACCGAAGCATTGTGACACGGTATAAACTGAAGCCTTGTGACGCGGAATAAACCGAACCCTTGTGACGCAGAATAAACCAAGGTTTTGTGACGCGGAATAAACTGATGCCTTGTGACGCGGTATATACCGAAGCATTGTGACGCGGAATAAACCGAAGCCTTGTGACGCGGTATATACCGAAGCATTGTGACGCGGTATAAACCGAAGCCTTGTGACGCAGAATAAACCGAAGCCTTGTGACGTGGAATAAACCGAAGCCTTGTGAGGCGGTATGAACCGAAGCCTTGTGACGCAGAATAAACCGAAGCCTTGTGACGCGGTATAAACCGAAGCCTTGTGACACGGTATAAACCGAAGCATTGTGAGGCGGAATAAACCGAAGCCTTGTGACGCGGTATAAACCGAAGCCTTGTGACGCGGAATAAACCGAAGCCTTGTGACGCGGAATAAACCGAAGCCTTGTGAAGCGGTATAAACCGAAGCCTTGTGACGCGGTATAAACCGAAGCATTGTGACACGGTATTAACCGAAGCCTTGTGACGCGGTATAAACCGAAGCCTTGTGACGCAGTATAAACCGAAGTCTTGTGACGCGGTATAAACCGAAGCCTTGTTACGCAGTATAAACCGAAGCCTTGTGACGCGGAATAAACCGAAGCCTTGTGACGCAGAATAAACCAAGGCCTTGTGACGCGGAATAAACTGAAGCCTTGTGACGCGGTATATACCGACGCATAGTGACGCGGTATAAACCGAAGCCTTGTGACGCAGAATAAATCAAAGCCTTGTGACGCGGAATAAACCGAAGCCTTGTGACGCGGTATAAACCGAAGCCTTGTGACATGGTATAAACCGAAGCCTTGTGACGCGGTATAAACCGAAGCCTTGTGACACGGTATAAACCGAAGCCTTGTGACGCGGTATAAACCTTGGCCTTGTGACGCGGAATAAACCGAAGCCTTGTGACGCGGTATGAACCGAAGCCTTGTGACGCGGTAAAAACCGAAGCCTTGTGACGCGGTATAAACCGAAGCCTTGTGACGCGGAATAAACCGAAGCATTGTGACGCGGTATAAACCGAAGCCTTGTGACGCGGAATAAACCGAAGCCTTGTGACGCGGAATAAACCGAGGCATTGTGACACGGTATAAACTGAAGCCTTGTGACGCGGTATAAACCGAAACCTTGTGACGCGGTATTAACCGAAGCCTTGTGACGCGGTATATACCGAAGCCTTGTGACGCGGTATATACCGAAGCCTTGTGACGCAGTACAAACCGAAGCCTTGTGACGCGGAATAAACCGAAGCCTTGTGACGCGGAATAAACCGAAGCTTTTTGACGCGGAATAAACCAAGGCCTTGTGACGCATAAATAAACCGAAGCCTTGTGACGCGGTATATACCGAGGCATTGTGACGCGGTATAAACCGAAGCCTTGTGACGCGGAATAAACCGAAGCCCTGTGACGCGGTATAAACCGAAGCCTTGTGACGCGGAATAAACCGAAGCCTTGTGACGCGGTATAAACCGAAGCCTTGTGACGCGGTATAAACCGAAGCCTTGTGACACGGTATAAACCTATGCATTGTGACATGGTATAAACCGAAGCCTTGTGACGCGGAATAAACCAAAGCCTTGTGACGCGGTATAAACCGAAGCCTTGTGACGCGGTATAAACCGAAGCCTTGTGACGCGGTATAAACCTTGGCCTTGTGACGCGGAATAAACCGAAGCCTTGTGACGCGGTATGAACCAAAGCCTTGTGACGCGGTATAAACCGAAGCCTTGTGACGCGGTATAAACCGAAGCCTTGTGACGCGGTATAAACCGAAGCCTTGTGACGCGGAATAAACCGAAGCTTTTTGACGCGGAATAAACCGAAGCTTTTTGACGCATAAATAAACCGAAGCCTTGTGACGCGGTATAAACCGAAGCCTTGTGACGCGGTATATACCGAGGCATTGTGACGCGGTATAAACCGAAGCCTTGTGACGCGGAATAAACTGAAGCCTTGTGACGCGGTATATACCAAAGCATTGTGACGCGGTAAAAACCGAAGCCTTGTGACGCGGAATAAACCGAAGCTTTGTGACGCGGAATAAACCGAAGCCTTGTGACCGGGTACATACCGAAGCCTTGTGACGCGGTATAAACCGAAGCCTTGTGACGCGGTATAAACCGAAGCATTGTGACGCGGTATAAACCGAAGCCTTGTGACGCGGTATAAACCGAAGCCTTGTGACGCAGAATAAACCGAAGCCTTGTGACGCGGTATAAACCGAAGCCTTGTGACGCAGTATAAACCGAAGCATTGTGACGCGGTATAAACCGAAGCCTTGTGACGCGGAATAAACCGAAGCCTTGTGACGCGGAATAAACCGAAGCCTTGTGACGCGGTATAAACCGAAGCCCTGTGACGCGGTATAAACCGAAGCATTGTGACGCGGTATAAACCGAAGCCTTGTGACGCGGAATAAACCGAAGCCTTGTGACGCAGAAAAAACCAAGGCCTTGTGACGCGGAATAAACTGAAGCCTTGTGACGCGGTATATACCGAAGCATTGTGACGCGGTATAAACCGAAGCCTTGTGACGCAGAATAAACCGAAGCCTTGTGACGCGGAATAAACCGAAGCCTTGTGACGCGGAATAAACAGAATCCTTGTGACGTGGTATATACCGAAGCCTTGTGATGCGGTATAAACTGAAGCCTTGTGACGCGGAATAAACCGAAACCTTGTGACGCGGAATAAACCGAAGCATTGTGACGCGGAATAAACCGAAGCTTTGTGACGCGGTATATACCGAAGCCTTGTGACGCGGAATAAACCGAAGCCTTGTGACGCGGAATAAACCGAAGCCTTGTGACGCGGTATAAACCGAAGCCTTGTGACGCGGAATAAACCGAAGCCTTGTGACGCGGAATAAACAGTAGCCTTGTGATGCGGTATAAACCGAATCCTTGTGACGCGGAATAAACCGTAGCCTTGTGAAGCGGTATATACCAAGGCATTGTGACGCGGTATAAACTGAAGCCTTGTGACGCGGTATAAACCGAAGCCTTATGACGCGGAATAAACCGAAGCCTTGTGACGCGGTATATACCAAGGCATTGTGACGCAGTATAAACCGAAGCCTTGTGACGCGGAATAAACCGAAGCTTTGAGACGCGGAATAAACCAAAGCCTTGTGACGCATAAATAAACCGAAGCCTTGTGACGCGGTATATACCGAGGCATTGTGACGCGGTATAAACTGAAGCCTTGTGACGCGGAATAAACCGAAGCCCTGTGATGCGGTATAAACCGAAGCCTTGTGACGCGGAATAAACCGAAGCATTGTGACGCGGTATAAACCGAAGCCTTGTGACGCGGAATAAACCGAAGCCTTGTGACGCGGAATAAACCGAGGCATTGTGACACGGTATAAACTGAAGCCTTGTGACGCGGTATAAACCGAAGCCTTGTGACGCGGTATTAACCGAAGCCTTGTGACGCGGAATAAACCGAAGCCTTGTGACGCGGAATAAACCGAAGCCTTGTGACGCGGTATATACCGAAGCCTTGTGACGCGGTATATACCGAAGCCTTGTGACGCAGTATAAACCGAAGCCTTGTGACGCGGAATAAACCGAAGCTTTGTGACGCGGAATAAACCAAGGCCTTGTGACGCATAAATAAACCGAAGCCTTGTGACGCTGTATATACCGAGGCATTGTGACGCGGTATAAACCGAAGCCTTGTGACGCGGAATAAACCGAAGCCCTGTGACGCGGTATAAACCGAAGCCTTGTGACGCGGAATAAACCGAAGCATTGTGACGCGGTATAAACCGAAGCCTTGTGACGCGGAATAAACCGAAGCCTTGTGACGCGGAATAAACCGAGGCATTGTGACACGGTATAAACCGAAGCCTTGTGACGCGGAATAAACCGAGGCATTGTGACGTGGTATTAACCGAGGCATTGTGACACGGTATTCATTTGCAAGTAAAAGATCCATTGCGCCTTGACAAGATTCCTTCAACATGTCAAAATATGTGACCCATGATATACACTGGAACCGTCACCCATCAAAAACCACCCCACAAACTAAAAATAGTTTATCAGGCCATATCATGAAGAGTTATTTTAAATTTTCAAAGCTGCGTGTATCCTCAACATTACATCACCTATACCATTGACAGATTTAGAGGGTCCCCCCTTTTTTCGCCACATATTTACAAGTACAAATCCCGATTTGGGACCAAAAATGGCCAAGTAACTTGGCTAATACACATGTGCCCCCTCCCTTCTTTTTCTGAAAATTCTGGATCCGCCACTGTAAACCTCCTGAAAAACAACACGTTTTATCATTTTCATTCCATTCTCTAAGATAATATACAGTTATAATTTACCTACTTAAGCTTCATCAAGAACGAAGATGTGTAAAACGCTTGGAGCAAAAACTGCTGGTATAAAACTTCAACAGATCTGCTCACGTAACATTAAATGCATTTCCCCTATGCTTGGCACATGTGTACAGTAACTGCTCTTCCTGTATACTTGGTACATGTGTACATTACATGCTCTTCCCGTATGCTTGGTACATGTGTACATTACCTGCTCTTCCCGTATGCCTGGTACATCTGTACATTACATGCTCTTCCCGTATGCCTGGTACATTTGTACATTACCTGCTCTTCCCGTATGCCTGGTACATGTGTACATTACCTGCTCTTCCCGTATGCCTGGTGCATGTGTACATTGCCTGCTCTTCCCGTATGCTTGGTACATGTGTACAGTAACTGCTCTTCCAGTATGCTTGGTACATGTGTATAATAAATGCTCTCACATATGCCTGGTACATGTGTATAATAAATGCTCTTCCCGTATGCTTGGTACATGTGTTCATTACCTGCTCTTCCCGTATGCTTAGTACATGTGTACATTACCTGCTCTTCCCGTATGCTTGGTACATGTGTATATCACTTGCCCTTCCCGTATGCCTGGTACATGTGTATAATAAATGCTCTTCCCGTATGCTTATAACATCTGTACATTAAATGCTCTTACCGTATGCTTGGTACATGTGTACATTACCTGCTTTTCCCGTATGCTTAGTACATGTGTACATTACCTGCTCTTCCCGTATGCTTGGTACATGTGTATATTACTTGCCCTTCCCGTATGCCTGGTACATGTGTATAATAAATGCTCTTCCCGTATGCTTGGTACATTTATACATTTAATGTTCTTCCCGTATGCATGGTACATGTGTACATAACCTGCTCTTCCCGTATGCTTGGTACATGTGTACATTACCTGCACTTTCCGTATGCTTGGTACATGTGTACATTGCCTGCTCTTCCCGTATGCTTGGTACATCTGTACATAACCTGCTCTAACCCGTATGCATGGTACATGTGTACATTACCTGCTCTTCCCGTATGCCTGGTACATGTGTATAATAAATGCTCTTCCCGTATGCTTATAACATCTGTACATTAAATGTTCTTACCGTATGCCTGGTACATGTGTACTTTACCTGCTTTTCCCCGCGTATGCTTGGTACATCTGTACATTGGATGTTCTTGCCGTATGCTTGGTACATGCGTACACTACCTGTTCTTCCCCTATGCCTCGTAAATCTGTATATTACCTGCTCTTCGAGTCCCATATGCTTGGTACATGTGTACATTAAATGTTCTTACCGTATGCTTGGTACATGTGTACATTACCTGCTCTTCCCGTATGCTTGGTACATGTGTACATTACCTGCTCTTCCCGTATGCTTGGTACATGTGTACATTACCTGCTCTTCCCGTATCCCTGGAACATGTGTACATTAAATGCTCTTCCCATATGCTTTGTACCTATGTCCATTAAATGATCTTCCCGTATGCTTGGTACATCTGTAATGACCATGACATTACCTGCTCTTCCCGTATGCTTGGTACATGTGTACATTACCTGCTCTTCCCGTATGCCTGGTACATGTGTACATTAAATGCTCTTCCCGTATGCTTGGTATATCTGTACTGACATTACCTGCTCTTCCCGTATGCTTGGTACATGTGTACATTACCTGCTCTTCCCGTATGCCTGGTACACGTGTACATTAAATGCTCTTCCCGTATGCTTGGTATATCTGTACTGACATTACCTGCTCTTTCCGTATGCCTGGTACATGTGTACATTAAATGCTCTTCCCGTATGCTTGGTACATCTGTAATGACCGTGACATTACCTGTTCTTCCCGTATGCTTAATACATGTGTACATTAAATGGATTTCCTGTATGTTTGGTACATCTGTACATTAAATGTTCTTACCGTATGCGTGGTACATGTGTACATTACCTGCTTTTCCCGTATGCCTGGTACATGTGTACATTAAATGCTCTTCCCGTATGCTTGGTATATCTGTACTGACATAACCTGCTCTTCCCGTATGCCTGGTACATGTGTACATTAAATGCTCTTCCCGTATGCTTGGTACATCTGTAATGACCGTGACATTACCTGCTCTTCCAGTATGCTTGGTACATGTGTACATTAATACCTGCTCCTTTCGAGTGCTTTGCACATGTCTACATTAAATGCTTTACCCTTGTGCTTGGTACATGTGTACATTAATTTCTGATCTTGCCGGCCGTGCTTGGTACATGTATACTTACAAATGCCTTCGTCACTAACAGTCTGTTTTAGAAGTCTTTTGACAAAGTGATATAACTTGAAATAATTACTTTCCGTCATTAAGCTGGATTTTCATCTATCATAGAGATAACAAATCTCACTAGAATCGGATTCCTAAAGATTATTCACTGCGTGTCTACGTCTTTATAGTCTATGGTAGGTCCGGTTTCAGCGTGTAGCCTATACAACACAAGCACAGGAATTTCCGATACATTGTTTTAATTACTACTATGAGGTGGGTGTTCATCTATTATAGAGAATCACATTCCTTAACATTATTCACTGCTTGTCTACGTCATTATAGTCCATGGTACACGTATATCCCGATAATTGGTATGTATACTTTCAAAGCATCTTACGGGATAATCCCGTTGCTCCGACACTTTCAACTTCGACACAGATTAATTCGACATTTTTAACTCCGAAACTTTTAATTCCGACTCTTTTATTCCAACGCCTTTTACTCTGACACTTTTAACTCCGACAATTTTTAAAGGTCTTTTTATGGCGATATGGATGAAACGATATCGTAATATGATACTACCGTTAAGGTTATTATAACTCAAATATAATTTAAATTAATCATATAATTGACTTTTAAGAATTACATGAAAAGTATACCATTATTCTTAAATGTCAGCCTCAATTGAATAAATTTTACAGTGATTATACAGACGTGGTATATTTTTAAGTGAAAATATAATAAAAGCAATAACTCCCCCCCCCAACAAAAAAACCCCCCAAACAAACAAACAAAATCAAAGCCCAAACACTAAACAAAACAAACATCCTTCAGCTTAGGTGAGCTAAAAAGCCATGGGATTTTCCCTTGAAATGAGTAGGATAATATATCTCAAATTTATATTTATTTCTTTGAAAATAACAAGAAGATTAAAAACCCTTTCTTTTTTCATTCGTTAGTATTTCCTTTTCCGGAAATTACGTGTCCAAAAATGTTTTGTGAAATCTATGTTTAAGTCCAATATTTTAGAAAATTTTCAATATACATGTATATTCATGAAACCTTTAATACATAACTGTGGTGACCACAGCGATTTTAGCATCAAGATGGGTCGGAGTTTTCAGATGTTTACGTAGGGAAAAATCATTTCAACCGTGTTACCTGTGGTAAGATAGGGTAATATGAATAATGGACCATAATCGTGCTGTAAGAATTAATAAACCCTGCACATTTCTCGATGTTGTTTCCGATTTCACCGGTGAATGATGTGTTTTCGTTTCGAGTGTAAAAAGGGATTTGGTTGAAAAATCTGTTGAACTTCCAAACTTGATTTTTTTACACATCTGCAAAATGGCTTTGAACCATATTTTGTATAAGTTCTATATAAATATTGAAATAAAAAGTGCTCATGTTTATTATCACATAATTCATACTGCAGTAAGCAATCAAAATGAAGCTGATAATCTAAGTCTATAATTATAACATTTCAGAAATTCTGTTTTGAAAAAGACAGTGTGCGGATTTTAAAATCTCCATGATTATAAAACACATTACCGTTACTTCTATGTTGATGATGTTTTTTTATTTCTAAATACAATTTCTTTATTTAATGTTATTATGAAACTCTCCTAGCAGATATCACCCAGTATCTGAAATAATTGTGTATTAATTAATCTAAAGAATGATTATAATTTCTTTATTTAACCTCCCTTTTTCGCAGTGATGCATTTTTATCAAACAAAAAGATGCATTTTTCCCCAAAATCAAAAATTACATTTTTAAGTCCATTTCGATCAAATAATATGAAAGCAATTAATTGCATTAATATATTGATGTAGATTTTTTAAAATCTGTTTTGCATACCATAAAATAACATAAAAATGACAACAACAACAAAATTTAATGGTAACATGTTTGAAGACTACATAATTCACACACGTAACACTTGGCATTATGTCTGAGTAAATATTAAAAATTGTCGCAGTAAAAAAGCGTAGGAGTAAAAAGTGTCAGAATTAACAGTGCCGTAGTTAAAATTGTCGGAGTAAATAATGTCCGAGCGCTTGGATGCCCCCATATTGATGTGTTAGTTTTGCCAAGAAAGAAAAGACCTGCATTTGAAGGCAGTGAACATTTTGAAGTAGTTAGAGACCGACAGAATATACACATCTTTCGAACATGAAAAAGATAGATTACTAAAGGTCATTGTTATTTACTCTTAGTGTACACCAAGCTTTCTTAATTTGCTATCATAATAATAAGTTTACCACATTTAATCAGAAATACAAAATGAAAGTGCCTCTAGGAGATACAATCCTTGAGAAATGTTTCAAATAATAAAACAAATATGGACTGTCTTTCTCTTCATTTACATGCAGTTACCTTTCCACCGCGGTGAATATTTGACATCAGTCATTGCATGTGCTTTGTAACGTTAACTTTAAACCTTTCTTGGCAGAAGATTGATTGATTTTGATTAAAGTCACACCACGAATATTTCACGTATATGGTGACAGCATCTGTCTGATGCGGGAGCATACAAATTTTGACCTTTGCAACGGACCCACCCGAAGCAGTGAGGGATCTTTAACGTGACATGCATACCACGACACGGGGCCTCGGTTTTTACAATGGTAAATTTCTTGCTACCCAGAAACAGCTTGCTATCCAGGGTAGAAAAGCCGTATTTGCTATGAGATCTAATACGTCTGATATGTCTTTAAATCATTGTACTATGTTTTCTCTTTTTGATACTTATATTTCAAGTATACTTGATTAAGGATGTGAAATCTGGGGAAGTCACAGAGCTCAAGATATTGAGAAGGTGCATCTTGACTTCTGTAAGAATATGCTTGGTGTCTCACGACGTACTAGCAATGCTATGGTATACATTGAGACAGGTAGACTACCTCTTCGATATCTCAGACTTATACGGATGTTTAAATTCTGGTTTAAATTACTTACCTCAAATGATTGTATTCTACGTGAAATATATTCCTCTATGCTTTACGAATGTGAAGACCATAATGCTCGATGCAACAACTGGTTGAGCAACATTAAACAAGAGTTATCTCGCTTGGGTTTATATTATTTGTGGAATCAACAACGTATTTTAGTTCTTGATGTACATTTTCCGTTAATTAAGCAGAGAATTATAGATCACTGCGTTCAATCGCTTTTTGCTGATGTTTCTGTTTCTCATAAATGTGAAGTTTACAAACATTTAGTGGATCATTTTTGTCTGCAGTACTATTTATGTAAACCTATTCCTATGTCCTGTACAGCAAATATGTAAAATTAGACTATCTTCACACAACTTGTTTACTGAATCAGGCCGTTCTAAAAAAAATCCTTAGAAATGAAAGACTTTGTAAAATATGTCACACTGAGATAGAAGATGAATTTCATTTTGTCTTAAAATGCCCAGCCTTTAATGATTTGAGAAAGAAACATGTTAAACAGTATTATTGGCGAAGACCATCTATGTTTAAATTTGTAAAACTTTTGAGTGTGAATAATATTAAGGAATTATGTGCTTTGGGTAAATATAATATAAATGAAGCCTCCAATCTTCGTAACTCTTTACTTACATGATAATCTACCTATGTATCGATTCGTATTATTATTATTTAACAATTTTACTTGTATTGCATAAATAAATCATATGTTTCCTAATCACTATCAGTAGATAATATGTTTATCTATATCATTCTCCCTCCAATATTTTGTATGCTTGAATATGTAATGTGTTTATTGTACGTATATTTTTTTATGTTTTGTAAATACATGTATACATATTACATTGATGAGACGTACGTCTCAAAATAAATGAATTGAATTTACTGTCTCATCCGAAAGACAGGACACCGGCATGACCAGAGCGGGACTCGAACCCCGGCCTCCCGATCAGGAGTCCAGCGCGATACCACTAGGCCAAGCCGGCTTTCTTGGCAGAGGAAGAAGAATAAGAATAATAATAAGAAGAAGAATAAGAAGGAAAAAGAAAAAGAAACCTTTAACCCTCGGCCAATCCACAAAATATTATTTCCACTAAACCATATCTTTTCTTAATTCGATTTCATTTCCGTTAGAATAAATTCTGCATATTTTCAAATTAATATATGAGTTTTTGGGTATAAAACTAGCGATTTGTTTTCCATAGGGCTACATGTTTATGAATTGAGAAGTTTCTATGAAAAAGAATATTATATGAAGCTTGCTTTACATTTCAATACAAAGAAAAATTCCCCATTAAAGTAAAACATACACAATATCTCTCTCTCTCTCTCTCTCTTACACACACACACACACACACACACACACACACACACACACACACACACACACACACACACACACACACACACACACACACACACAACTATGCCTCACCGTGGCTTTTCAATTTTAGAATTGACCTTGTTTGAACTAACCCACAGTACACATAAAATGTGCTTGCAGAAAATACTTTAATTCTTGATATGGAAAAAGTGAACCATTAACTAAACTGTATTATTGTAACAAATAGTCCATAAATATCATTTCAATAAAAAAAAAACCCCAAATCCTGCTCGGGGTGGTAGAGGGGAATATATAAAACCATATCCTACTATTCAGTTTTAGGATAGATTTGATTCAGACTAAAGCTGTTTCTCCTTATGATCTATCATAGTGATGTCTGATGTGGTTACCAAATGAAAATATGGAGGTTTTTTTTCAATATCCTTGATTTTTCATTGTCATGTATAGGAAAACACACACACACACACACACACACACACACACACACACACACACACACACACACACACACACACACACACACACACACATTTTCCAATATCTTCTTTCCTGGCGGATGTTTTCTCTTCATTTTTAAAATAAGAAATACTGGATGCATAATCACATGAATAAATTAAATAAATTGAAACCTTCCCATTTAAACCTTTCCGTGAAAAGACAAAGAAAATCTGTATTTGCAATGTTCCTGACATTCCGGAAACTTTATTCATAACTAAATTCGAGTTCTCTTTCTTGCCATCAACTAATTTTGATATATACATTTTGCGAGCCAGGTACGTCCTTATTAACAATAAATAAACCCGGGTTATAGCGATATGTAAAATGGGTTTATATTGCAAATATATTTTGGAAAAAAATATTAGCAAAAAAATTGCATGGATTATATGCATACAAACGAAAATAGAACAACACACACACACACACACACACACACACACACACACACACACACACACATATATATATATATATATATATATATTTATATACAGTGAACATTCATAAGAACAATTGCGTATAAAAGATGTCTCATATCGATTGTTCTGTTCACCTAGACAATTATCTGGTGGTATTTTGCAAATACGATGTGATATTTTAAAATTTTCGTCAAACTATTCCTGAAAAAGTACAATATTTACTCCGTTCGGACCTTCTTGTGAGGGATTCGGTCCTCATTTAATGACTGCAAATCAGTTTGGCATGGTCTACATTAAAAGTTAGACATAAGAAGCATAAAAACCCAATCTTCTAGATACAATCTGCAACCCTCAGTCTGGTATATCATAAGAAATTTCATAGAGGTTAGATACAATCTGCAACCCCCTGTCTGGTATATAATAAGAAATTTCATAGAGGTAAGATACAATCTGCAACCCTCATTCTGGAATAGAATAAGAAATGTGGTAGAGGATAGATACAATTTGCAACCCTCAGTCTGGTATATCATAAAAAAGGTTATAGAGCTTAGATATAATCTGCAACCCTCAGTCTGTTGTATCATAAAAAAATGTCATAGAGTTTAGATACAATCTGCAACCCTCAGTCTGGTTTATCATTAGAAATGTCACAGAGGTTAGATACAATCTGCAACCCCCAGTCTGGTATATCATAAAAAATGTCATAGAATTTAGATACAATATGCACAATAACCTCAGTGTTGAATATCATAGAAATGTTAGTTAACAGTTTTATATGATTTATTATTATGAAATTAAATATATCCCAACAGTACTGATATTATGAGAACATTTCATTTTCATTTAAATACTTTTCCTCAGAAATTTCATTATTTTTGTGATAAACTGTAGTTCTTTAATTTTCTGTGAATGTAATTGAATTCTCTCGATGTATTAACTAGTATATGTGTTTGCCATATCAGAATCATTCTCCGATAGTGCTAATACATGATTAAACATCGGATGAAATAAGAGTGCCGGACAAAGCAGACAATGGCCATAGATCTGACAAAAATCAAATTAAGGCTTAATGTATGTGAAAGACTACAGATTATATCCCTATCTCTACTCAGCTTACACTCGGCTCCATGTACTAGCCATTTATCTCGTGTCAGAGGACTTGAACACCACTCAGTTTACACTCGGCTCCATGTACTAGACATTTATCTCGTGTCAGAGGACTTGAACACCACTCTCTTCAAGCATTCAAGCATACTATTGATTATGGCTGTAGCTGCTTAAAAGAGTCTAAGGAAAATCTTATATTTAAACTGACCTATGGAGAAATTTCTTTAAATTCTATAATGCGGTTATGAGACTAAGGACTAGTAAGGGTATAGCTGATTTGCAAAGTAAATTTACAAAACAAGGATTTCAGACTTAATATAAATTCCTTGTATATCTTGCGTCAGTCTACACTACTCGTTAGATTGTGGGTCATTGAATCCACAAATATTTTCATACTATAAGGCGATATATGTGTTTTGAATCGACCGTGTAAGAGTAAATAAATTGACTGTAGTCTTAAGGTGTGTATGCTAACAGAATAATAAGTCCTCGATATACGTACATGTATATGTTTGTAAATATGCCCGTCATCACGGGAACTTCATTATTCAAATAGGGAATAAACTCATCAATCATGTCATTAGTACAAATATTGTACAAATAAACGAACTTGAGAGAGAGAGAGAGAGAGAGAGAGATAGTGTGTGAGTGTGTGTGTTACGATCGGAAAAATGTATAATACATGTGCATTGTAGATGTTCATTGAATAAATGTCATTGAACACCACAACATATTGTTTTGATCTGTATGGTTCCCTCAGGCACACCCCCAATTTGCCAACCTCCGCCCCAACCAAAATAAGAAGAAACAAACAAAACAAATAATAATAATAATAATAATAATAATAATAATAATAATAATAATAATAATAATAATGATGATGATAATAATAATAATGATAATGATAATGATAATGATAATAAATAGATAAATAAATAATAGACAATAAAGAAGGCAAACGAAAAACCCCAACTAACCCAGGAATATATAAATTCATTTACTTCTGTTTCAATGTGCATATTAAATTTACCTGTTCACCGAGTTATTTCAATTAAGTTTTTACACGTTATGACTCAGCGCTACTTCTACCTCCGGGCTGGATATTATATTTGCACTTTACTACTTCACACAAAAATTTGAAAATGAGAAAATAATTTTCTAGATGTGAACCGAGGATATAATTTGAAATTTTACGTCATAAAAAGAAAAGTCTATACATAATGTGTTTTCTGAGAGGCTTATATTATTTAAAGTACTTTCCTTTATGCTCTTTGAAATCTTTTGACTCGTGGATTGTGAAAAAATTACTGTAGCAAAACTTTATTACGAACGACAGTGCTACAATCAATGCTGATTTAAATAGTTTATTCAATTTTCGCTCTGATAAACAGCTGTATTGTATTGTTTTTACCAACAAGGGTAGAAAGTGACATAATATGGTGAAGTTTTCGTCAATAAAAGAAATTTATATTTAGACGATATATAAACTTGGACAGTATGTCATTTTAGTCAATGTTTAATATTGTGACGACAGCTTCTTATTACTGACCTCTTTAGCGTGGTGGTATAATCCGTATATTGAACCCAGAGCCTTCTTTATTTGTAAATGATGAGCTTAACCATGCATTACGTACAACATGTTTGGCGTAGTATGTCTGCACTTCTGCAAGCACTGAAATAAAGAAATCCATTGTCCGTTTGTGTTTTAACACGAGAAGGGGGTTTTGTCATGTAATGATGCTCTCTATTATTCCACCTATATGATAGGGGTCATAGTTTAGCGATGGATAAATTCGACAGAACCTGATAAAACCAACTACCTGTGACTGGTACAATAATTTACAGACAACGCGTCAGGATACTTAAATATTAAGAATTTTATTATTTTTCAAATTAATTGTTCAGATAACATTCAATAAGTCATTTGGAGTTCACATTGGAGTACATGTTTTACTTCCTACTGGGCGGTTTCAAAAATTTTGATGTCGTTCCGGATTTCTTTTTGTCTGTCCTTGAAGATTTAGCCGACTCTTTACCTTTCTTTTTCCTCTTGCGATCGGCGTCTTTTCCGAAGATGATGGAGAAGGTAGAACGCTTTGCTTTCCTGGGTGTATTCTGTTCCTCGGATGGTGTCGATCGTACTGTCTGACGATACGATGTCGTCTGCTGGTCGGACAGAGCCGCAAATATCGCTACCAGTGGCTGAACGTGGTGACCTTTCTGAGAATTATGAGCGTCTTTAGCAACAATTTTGGTGGTGTCTATTTCGCTAGATTTAAACTCATGCGCAGACACCGGCTTCCCGCCAGGAGTCATGTCGAGGAGAGACAGACTTGGATTCGGATTAGACCTGGACGTTCCTTGCCGTACTTTGTATTTATTTTGATGTCGTTCCGCGAATTGTTCAGATCGAGTTACTAATTGGTTGTGATTGTCTGAACTAAATTTGGAAGGAGCATTTCTCACGACCCAGTATGTCAGTTTCTCGGGTTTTGTATAGTCTTGCGGTACTGACAAGCTAATAGAAGGAACTTTTTCTGATTGGTAGAAGTCACGGAATGATTTACTACTGCCATATATTGCAGCGCGCTCTAAATTCGTTAATCGTTGTTTCATGTGTTGCTTTTGTTTAATATTGTTTCCAATGTCTGACCATTCATTACTGTTTCTAAATGTAAAGCTATCGGATTGTCCAGGACATGCTTTTCCTTCCTTGTGTAAGATATTACTAATTTCTGAATATCCTAGTCGTTTGGCATGCAAGTACGGAGTTAAACCAAGCTTGTCGGGTATGTCAACAGAGAGACGAAAACGGCGAAATTCTTGAACAAGAGTTCGGACGACATCTGTATGTCCTGCTTGTGTTGCATGATGAATACATGTCATTCCATCATTATCTTGTTCTTTAAGGTCGTAATCTCCGTTTAAAATTTCCAAAATTAAAATGACCTGCGCATTTCTACCAAGTAACGCAGCCCATGACAATACGGAGCGCTGATGTTTGGGATCTTTGACAGTGATGTCGGCATTCTTGTTTATAAGGTACCGGAACATTTTGTCTCTTTTAGTTTCATCGTCTATATGCAGTGCTGCAATTAGCACACTGTAACCGTAATTATTTTTGTTGTTCACATTGTATCCTCTATCTAAAATCAATTTTATTTTTCTGAAACGCCCTTTGAATACGGAATGAAACAGATTGTTAGCCATACAGGCGTTCATTCTTTCGGCGCTGTTTGACTCGCGCTTTGACCGCGACACGGGCGCCGATGAATGAAGAGGAGCGCCTACGTACTCCTGTACAATGTTCATATCCGATGATTTCTCCATCTGAGAAACCTTGGATTTAACTTGTAAAACCGTCTCCTCCCTGATCACCATTTTGATGAAAGATGTTTCTTTTTATGTAATTCCAAAAAGTTAAACTTAAGGAAGAAAACGATCAAATACATGCATATTATTCCCTCTCGTACTACAGTTTTATTTCACATTTTTGTATCAGAATCGTCCAATTCTGTCCTTATAAATGCCATATATCACATAAGTAAACTTCCCAGGGCAGTTTATCTGTTCAAATTCAGTCCATGTATAGATGTTAGAAGACAAACACGTTCAATCGGCTTTACGTTCTTATATTAAATCCGACCGCTTTATTCTCTCCACGTACAAAAGACTTTAAAACACTTGCAGTTGAATTTAATTTAGTAGACTAAAACGCATTTCTGTGTCGCTATCTCCAGATCCTCCGTGAATTAAATGTCTGAACATTCACTCTGCACTTCGATGCAGTCTAATAGCTTTACTTTAATATACTATGGTCGCCTGTTCGCACCTTCTGATATTGAAAAACACAATGCACCATGATAACAACGTTCCATTTCCACTTTCGCCCTTCAAGAGCGCAACATGGCGAGATATTTTTCTTCAGTGATAATAAAACTTCTTCAAAGGCATTCATCCACTAATATTTAAATTTCATTCATTTGAATTCTGTCCCACCTAGTTCGACTTCAATCTATAACGTCTGACAACAACAAAAACTTCAAAAGCAGGTCATTTTTCAACCTGACAACCTATTGACTGTAGCATCGTAATGATTTTATTAATATCGCGGATTCCATACTGCCCCAGGTATTCATTTAATATGGAGTCTTTGTCAATATATTATTAGATATATACTAAATGTACGAAGTGAAAGTGAAACGTATCAAAGTGAAACGAGGCGCATATTTACATTACGATAATGTGCTACGTAACCAACTGTAATTAAATATATGAAATCGATTTACAACTCCAAACTCGCCCATGTGTGTTGATTCAGGATATATGAGAATAACCTTTAGACCTGAATGAATGTCGGCCTTTGGAGACCATCTGCAATATCTCTGGTAAAGTGGCTTCTTGTTTGCTTTACTTCCATAGTGATAAACAAAGCCCTCAGGCATGTACATTAAAACCAGTAGTGGTACTGGAATATTTATAGAAACTGAATGAGTTGAGCTGAATGTCGAATTATATTCGAATAATAAAATTAGTCAAGCATACGAATTAGATTAATTGATGATATGTGCTGTTCAGTTATTACCCATTACACTTCTTTACCCCAATTATATCTTGACTTTTTATTTTCAGCTGCGAACTAGGGGATTTCTTTTTTTTTTTTTTGTATACAGATTATATATGTTGTATATATAAAACATGAAGTAGGATCTATGGACCTCTTTTAATGCATTAATTTGCTTTTATTTACATTCATTTAAACTGAAAACTTTATGTTGTTGCATATGCTTATTTAGAATTCTAATTTAATCGATATATATATCGCTTGTTATATCTTATGTTCATATGATTTTGTGTTATAACCTAGGAATAAATCTACATACGTATATCGCCCAACAATAGAATATAACAACTGGGTGTTGGTAACTTAAATAGAGAAAGTACACATATGATTTACTTTTCAAAGAGGTACAAGTAATAAGATCTTGTGAAAACGGATTTCTTATTGCCGAATGCTTTTAAAGAGTAAGCGCTATAAATTACATCCACTTAAGGTATTATTTAGATCAAAAGGTCGTGCAAGGTTTACTGGATGACATTACATTATAGGACTACGGACGAAATCGATTAGAGAGAGAGAGAGAGAGAGAGAGAGTACCACCTTCAAGCTTCTGCTACACTATCACAAGATGTGTTCACGTGATATAGCGAGTTACAACTCACAACTTTTCAGTATGGCTCAAACTGATGTCATTATATTTGGTAGAAATGTTTCTTGATATCGCGAGCGCTAGTCAGACAGCTGCCAGATGTTAAAGACCCTGTAACATTGTAAAGAGTTATGCCCCATTACAGTTCGCAACAACTCTTCTTGTGTCGTGTAGGTTTCGAATGGTTGTCTTTACATGTTGTAGGAATGACCATATATATCGTAGAAATGTCTTTACATGTAGAGATGTCTTTATATGTCGCAGAGATGTCTTTATATGTCGCAGAGATGTCTTTATATGTCGTAGAAATGTCTTTATATGTCGCAGAGATGTCTTTATATGTCGTAGACATGTCTGTATATGTCGTAGAGATGTCTTTATATGTTATAGAGATGGCTTTACATATCGTAGAGATATCTTTATATTCCGTAGAGATGTCTTTACAAGTAGAGATGTATTTATATGTTGCAGAAATGTTTTTATATATCGTGAAAAGTCTTTACATGTCTGTATATGTCGTAGAGATATCTTTATATGTCAGAGATGTCTTTACATGTTGTAGAGATGGCTTTACATGCCGTACAGATGACTTTATATGTAGTAAAGATGTCTTAACATGTCGTAGAGATGTCTTTATATGTCGCAGAGATGTCTTAACATGTCAAAGAGATGTCTTTTCATGTAATAGAGATTCTTAACATGTCGTAGAGATGTCTTTACATGTAATAGAGATTCTTAAAGCTGTATACCCTATGTTCGCTAGTAGAGTGCATATTATAGGTTAATTTATTCTAAATTGTTTTGATTATATATATATGCCTAAAACATATTAAAAAAGGACCCTTGCAAATGTTGGAATGAAATTCGTCATATTAAGTGAGATAACACTGTCTAAAACACGATGTTTGTAAACAGAATGTTTACAAGCAACTTATCACGTGATCTAATTCGGAAGCCGCCGCATCATGGACACTGATGGAGGGCGATGTAAATAAACTTGACGAGTAACTTTAAAAATCTGCATTCAAGTCTGCTAAAGTTAGTATTTACTGAAATCGTTTTCTTTTTGAGTCTCCCTTCATCGCATTTGTTTTGATTAAACTGCGCATGCGCGAAGTCGGGTCATGGTTGTATTTATTGAATACCCACTTTATTTACGAAGTATTTTCTTTTTATTTTGATATCTCCGAGGGTTTAAAGCAACAAAATATGTTATTAACGCAAAGTTAATAACTTCAGCTATACAAGAAAAATACAGTTTTTGTTTTACATGCGCTAATTTTTGAAATTATACCGAATTGTGGGGTATACAACTTTAACATGTCGTAGAGATGTGTTTACATGTCGTAGAGATGTCTGTATATGTCGTAATATTTCCGACCAGTAATTTTCACATGAATGGTCAGACACATTTCATATTGATGGATATGTTTCTTATTAGATAATAACGTAGGTTAAGATTCTGATTCAAGCTAATACCTCCGACGTCAAGGTCATTGTGAACTTGAATTTAATTGAATTGTAGACGTATCCCCAAGGCAAAGGCGATGTCATGATTTTGACGCAAGGTTGGGAACTAGGATGCTCCCCGCAGACAACCATCTCATGTTCCGATATATTGGCAGATATCACTTTATAACAAGAAACAATTTGGTGCAAGCACCAAACGATGGGCCGGAACACGTGCGTGTTAAAACTATGAAGTACGTTATATATAATTAAAGGCTGATACAATTTTAATACACAACGAGCAAGCTTACAGTCAGTGTTGCATGCAACACTTGTCCCCTGCCTCCGTCAGTCTTTGAAACACAACTTTTAATTCGTTCCAACATTAGGAATTAATGCTCGACATGTACTATCACTGTGTAAAGTTACTTCAAAATTGTACATTGCTAACAGAAGTTTCATCTGAAAATCCGATATCTATTTAACCTACTTATTTGACCTATTGACCCTAAACACAATCCCATGCAAGCTGTCTTCATGTACTTTCACTGTACTAATAACTATTAACATGTTGACATATACGTTCACAATGGCAATCAAAATTTTGTGTAAAACAAAGCTTAGAGAAGAAATAAATTCACAAATGTTTATTGCAGAAATATAAACTACATAAAAAACATTGAACTGCAATTTTATTCTAAATAGCATCCATTCTGGACACAGGTTTCAGAGAAAAAATCCGTTTGTGTAAGGATAACACACAAATAACCCGAATGTACGGCTTATGTAAGCATAATAAGGCACCGTCCATAGTTCTTCTAATGAGGGGGGGGGGAGGACCGTCTGTGCAAAAGATTAAACTTTCATATGTATATTAAACGAGCAAACCCGATTTCACAAGATAACGGAATACTTTATTTCTACAGATTTTATGTGAAAAACTATCGCTCTTAGTGATCCTAGCATAAATATCAGAGTACATCCTTGAAGGTCAAATGGACGGTGCCTACATCTAGCGTATCTAGGTCAAACATGTGGAGGAACCAAAATAGAATGTCTTTGAGTAGCTTTTAGTCTCGCTTTTATTTTTCAATTCAAGTTGGTAATCAAAATAATTTTTATACTACACTCATATAAATCTATAAGATTAGGAATGTCGCATATCAAAGGATGGGCCGGCTAGTGTGCCGGCCCCACAATCACAATGCATCACAGAGGCATCGAAAGAGTCAACAGCCCTTCAACAGTTACACACTCTATGACTGGTGAACTCCTGAAGAAGTGACAACTGAAAGTGTATTCACAATTATTCTGTGGATATTTTATGGGACGTATCAAGCAATTATGAAAAAGGGGGTTCTGATCTCATGTGTGCAAAATTATATTACTCGGTATCGTAATTGCACTACAATCAAATATTTTTGTAATGTGTTAAATGTTCTATTATATTATTTATAATCATGTATTGTATAGCTCCATGGTGACTTCTGCCACATAACTGAGCCGGTAACTCCTCTTTTTTTTTCTTTCGTATGCACAATTTACTAAGTCGTGCACATTGTAATGAATGTCTCTCATTCACTGTTAGTTCCCAAGTAGAAATAAAGTCCAAATAAAAATTCAAAATTTATTTGTTTGAATGCCCGAATAATATCATAAATTGATGAAATGACAACCATAAGAACACTAAAAGGAATGAAAGTCTTTGAAATCAGATAACTCAGAACAATACCCCTCCTATGCTTACTTTGGACACCTGATAAATGACAGATTGAAATATGTACCATATGTGAACAGAAATAACTAATTTCATTTGGTAACATTCTATGAATGTATTTCACCTGATATTATATCCCAGTAAATGTGAGAGTATTCCAAATCACTAAGAAATAGAAGAGTTAAATCTTAACTATTAATAAAATCTATAAATAAATCCAAAATTACTGAATTTGATTTTTGTAAACCCATATTATCATACATATATACAACAACATAGTTTGTAACTCGAGCGTAGGAGTTCTAAGTTATATTTTACACGGTATTCCGGGGCTTTCGTAGGTAATGAATACCGGATCATGAATGAAAGGCGTGGTCTAGTGGTATCGCGTCGGACTCCTGATCGGGAGGCCGGGGTTCGAGTCCCGCTCTGGTCATGCCGGTGTCATGTCTTTCGGATGAGACAGTAAAAACCGAGGCCCCGTGTCGTGGTATGCATGGCACGTTAAAGATCCCTAACTGCTTCGGGTGGGTCCGTTGCAAAGGTCAAAATTTGAATGCTCCGCATCAGGCAGATGCCGTCACCATATACGTGAAATATTCGTGTTGTGACGTAAAACAATAATCATTCAATCAATCAATCAATAGACTGTGTGCATAGGCATATCCGGTGATAAAGGACAATCGACGTGTTTGTATTTGTATTGTTTATATTGTATTAATCATAAAGTGTATCTGCTGCAGTGACGGATCCAAGATTTCCGAAAAGGGGGGAGGGCATGTGTATTAGCCAAACTACTCAGCCATGTTTGGTGCCAAATCTGGATTTTTACTGATAAATATGCGGCAAAAGGGTGGGGGGGGGGGGTCGGGGGGGGGGGTTACCACCTGGGCCCCCTCTAAATTCGCCATTGTGATGTGTAGATATTAATCCACGTCATCGAAGTACGTTTTAGATCTTAGTTTACGATGACCGTTTTTGATATGACTTTCATAAATGCCCAATGATGTCCATCCGACAAAGGCAGAAAATGTATACATTGAACGTAATTACGAGTTCAGTCCAATATCTGACATGATCAGGTGTTTGACATACTGTGCTTAATAGAGGGACAATTTAGGCTGGCCGTGGTATTATTGTTATCATTATTATAATGACTTCACCATCGGACTGTGGGTATGGCTACATTATGATCCTCTCCAGCTATTGTACATACACTTGAAATGATCAGTTTATCTTTGAGTACCAAATCTGTCGGGATTGATGCATATGTTGTTCTCTCTATACCAGTTATATTGAATTTAACCTTCAAAACTGTCAAGAGCAAGGGTGTGGTAACTGACAGCATACTAAGCTGTGAACCATGTACAGATATAGACAAGAAACAATTTGGTGTAAGCACCAAAGTGTGGGCCGGAATGGGATGATGATAAAACTGCGAAGAATTAAAAAAAAAAAACCCCAACAAAATAACGTTTTAAAATTTCCAGTATCACTTCCTTTTCAGCTATAATAGTTTATAAAATTGGTTCATTTAGCCAATTAAGTACATAAAGCAATAGCAAGTTTATTAGACGTATGGATTAGCCTTCATTTAGTATGGAAATGTACTTTTAAAATCATTAGCCATATCATCTACCATTTGGGCTCAGTAGATGAGGTGAACGAAAGGTCCCGGGTTCGACTCCCGCCGTGTGCACATCGGTGAAACCGAGGTCCTGTGTCACGGTAGGCGTGGCACGTAAAAGATCCCCCACTTCTTCGGGAGGGTCCGTTACGTGAAATAATCGTGGAGTGACGTGAAACAATAATTAATCAATCAATTTATTTTTAACAACAAAACTTATCCAATCTGTAAGCAACTGGCTGTTTGCTGGGGTAACAAATCTTTACTGGTTAAACTTGTGGTAATGGTGTGGCCGTGCTGCTAATCTTACTATTCTCAAGTTTTAATTTAGAACAATAATTAAGGTTTTAAAATCGTCTTGCCATAATAAACAATTATAAAATATAATTGGTTATGTAGTCCTTCTTAGCGTAGCATTCTGTATTCAGAAACTTTAGCAGAACTTACACCACACTATCATTCAATCGTGACAACTCGTCCATTTCCGTACACAAATAAGATCTATTTTTTTTAAAAAATGGCGATGATGTTCCGATTGGCTATGATTAACCGAAAGTCACTTAGGCAACCGAATATTAATTTTGCTTATGAAGACAGCGCGTCAAATATTCAAAAATTGTAAGGTAACACCCATCCCTAGAAAATATTCCAACAAATTTTATACTTAAATCAGTGAAAGTCTCGAAGATACTACGCTTACTTAAATCTATCAAACTGGGTCAGCGATGTGACACATGCTCTCTCCGCAGTGAATATAATCCTAATTTTATCATTGGTGTAAAATCCTGGGGCGGGGCCTTGCTGTACCGCAGAAACGCATGCAACTTTCCCAAACTTATATCAAAGGATGGGCCGGCTAGTGCCGGCCCACAATGACATATTCAGTGAAAGATCCAGAATTTTTGAAAGAGGGGGGGGGGGGGGGGCATGTATATTAAAATCTGGATTTTTACATGTAAATAGGTGGCGAAGAAGAGGGAGGGGGCCGCCCCCCCCTCTAAATCTGTCACTGATATTTCGAAAGTGGCGAAACAAAGTCATTGGTTTTCGTAATAATCAGCATCTATTAGGGTTGATTACCCGTGTTTATTGTCTACAGTTCCATTCCTATGTGTGATATTTTATTGGTAATACTTTTCGCTGTGTTCGTTTCTTTGTTTCCGTGCCTTAAGATACAACATTATAGGATGCGCAAATGTAATAACCACCAGAATGGTACAGAAAATGGAAACCTGAAAAATAAATAAATACATATAAATAAATAAATAAAATAAAATAAAAACTGTCATATATTTGTCGTATGTCATATATTATATCGTATTCGTTGTATCATTATAGATTTTGTTATATTTATAATATTGCACAGATGAACATTTTAATTATATCAATTATACGAAGCGCAAACGAAGTTTGGGGAGTATATTGGAATCACCTTGTCCGTCTGTCTGTCCAGAAAACTTTAACCTTTGTCATAACTTTTGAAGCAAAAGAGATGGGGTCTTCATATTACACATGTATATTTCTTGTAGGAAGACCTTTCTGTTGGTACCAAACATCAAAAGTTTTTACCCTGTGACCTTGACGTTTGACCTACTTTTGATAAAGTTTACCTTTGGCCATAACTTCTGCACCAAAAGAGATGGGGTCTTTATAATACACATGTGTATTCCTTGTAGGAAGAATTTTTGACCCCATGACCTTGATGTTTGACTTACTTTTTGCAAAACTTTAATCCTAGCCATAACTTTTGAACTAAAAGAGATGGGCCTTCATACTATACATGTGTATTTCTTGTGGCAAGGCCTATCTGTCAGTACCAACATTTTTTTACCTCGTGACCTTCACGTTTGACCTACTTTTAAAAAACTAACCTTAGCCATAACTTTTAATCCAAAAGAGACTGGGCCTTCATATTACTCATTTGTATTCTTTGTAGCAAGAACTGTCTGTCGGTACCAAAATATTTGACCTCGTGACATTTAACTTGATCTTTGCCCTAATTTTGTTGCCGCGGGGGTATTTGTCCGGTTAGGACAGTTATAGTTTTAATTGGTCCTGTTTCTTTAAAGATGTAAAACATTAAACAGTCATTCTATATAGATATGGTGCGATTACAAGGGAAGAAAAAATTAACAATGATGCGTATGGATGCATAAAGCAACAAAGATTTGAACAAAATCAAATAATATAGAGTAACTGTTGGCAAGTCTAGTTATCATATATTCTATAATGCATATTAAAACAACCATTATATATTGTTTGAGATATCGTTTGTGGCGTATATGATCACTATGTAACACGCCTATATAGGATATTCACGTAAGTTTAATGTCTATCTTTATGAAAGACTGCTTATTTTACTATGAATAATTTTAAATTGCAACATAACATTGCACTCATTCACTCACTCATATATTATGCAGTGGTAGAAAATATAATGTACATACGTGGGTTTCAGCGTTGGTATATGAAGTGCTCCAGGAATATAACGCGTACTGGCCTGCACCTATTATTCCGCCACAAACAATCATAATGCCATACAACATAGCAAAATATTCACTTGGATACCTAAAACAACATGAAATCATTAATACAAAGGGAAATCTATATTCTAATTCATACCAACCCCGTCGGTAGTAGTAGTAGTAGTAGTAGTAGTAGTAGTAGATGATGATGATGATGATGATGATGATGATGATGATGATGATGATGATGAAGACGATGTTTGATTGATTGATTATGACGATGATGACGTTGAGGATGATGATGAGGATGTAAATGATGACGCCGCCTACAATGAATATGATAATAATGATGACGGTCATGTCCCTAATTCTCCGTAGCACAGTAAAATGTTTAAATGCTAAAGGCTAAAGACATGTGTTTGAATGTCTATAAGTCGAGATCGCTACAAACACATGTTGTTGTCATTTCCGGCATTTATTATATACAATGAATAAATTGCAAACCTCATTTTAATTAAAGTGAGTATAATTTATCCTTAAGGCATTAGTGAACATGACAAAACGACCCTACTTTTATATGCGATTCGATCCAACAGTCTGACGGTTACGCAGATCACGAGTAACAGTTTTTTTGTTTTGCTAAATAAGTCATTGAATACATTATTTACGAAAACTAACTCAGAGTATAAGTTTTATACTTACATTAATGAAACGAATGACGTGCCGATACCATATAGAAAGGATCTCATACACGTCATCACTATAAAGGTCAGGTAGAGAGTATCCTCAAATGGCAGTAACACCAGCAAAGACAATAGGGTGGCAAAGCCACTGGCAATACTTAATGGTAATATGGCAGAGAAGATGTCACTGGCCGATTGCGGCTTCGTATCTTAAACAAAAAGTATACTTTCAAGTATGGAAGTTGTCAAATTCAATGTTCAAAATGGTGGTGATAGGTTTCAATTCAGAATATCATTAACATAACTAAATGAACTAGATGTTACGTTGTATGATAAAATCCTCGTATAGACCAACGTATAGTCATCTTGTTACGTGCTTAGTCAGTTTGATATATTTTATTAAGATATTATATGTTTACATTAAATATCTTCAGTTATTCATAAAACATTCCGAAGATACTGTTTTCAACATTAGTGCAATAGTATAATGCAACGAGAGAAAAATATTTTGAATATAATACTTTCATAAACTGTATCAAAAATAAGAACGAATAAAATTTATTGGAATTTCCTTTATCTTTCATACATACCTCTGTAGAGCTTTTTCTGCCAGTCATACACAACACCAGATAGTACAGTAGATAGAAATCCGCTCATCATTGTGAAACTACTGACATCAGTGAAATAGCTTACTGTAAAATGAAGAATTCATATATCATAAAATCATACCATGTGCACACAACACACTGTCCGCAAAACAGAAAAAAAGCCCTAAGATATAGGCGAGTATGCCCCCCCCCCTGCGGCAACAAAGTTGAAACATGCAATAATTCATCCTAAGATACATCATAGGTATAAGTGTAATGGATGGGCCACTTGCACATTTTGAGGTATAATCAATGATAACAATCTAGTTTGTGTGTAATCTGACCTTGACCTTGTAGATATGATCTTGGTTCAAGGTCATTACACATCCTTGGGTCATGGACAACAATTGTTTAAATATAATCTTCCTGTAACGTAACAGGAAAAAGTTAGGGCTCGAACGAGAATTCTGGCTAAGTGTGCACTGTGACCATGATATGATCTCGGTTCAAGGTCATGACACACCCTTAGGTCATGGACTACTGTTGTGTAAAATATTATCTCCCTCCAAATTAAAAGGAAGAAGTTACGACTTGGACAAGAATTCTGACTATGTAAACACCGTTACATTGACCTTGTAGATATGACCTTTTGTGAAATATTATCTCCCTCCAAAGAAAAGGAAGAAGTTATGGCCCGTACAACTTTCACGGACAGACACACAGATGGACAACACACTCCGTACAATGTGATACACATCTTTGGATCATGGAAAACGATGGTGTGAAATCTTATCCAGATCCTAGATAGAAGTAAGGAGCTATGACCCTTGCAAGGATTTTGACCATGCGCGCTCTGTAAACTTGACCTTGGAGAAATGATCTTGAGTCAGGTCATGCCACACCCTTGGGTCATGGACAACAGTTGTGTAAAATATAGTGCAGATCCAACCTGGCAGTAAGAAGTTATGGCACGTACAAAGTGTTCGGCTGTGTGTGCACTGTGACCTTGATCTTAAAGATATGATCTTCGGTCAAGGTCATGACACATCTTTGGTCATGAACAACCATTATTTGAAATATTATCCAAATCCAATCTGGCAGTAAGAAGTTATGGCCCCGATAAAGTTTTTTTTTGCTATGTGTGCATTGTGACCTTAATTTTGACCTTTAAGATACGATCTTTAGTCAAAATCATCACACATGACACATCCCGACAGAGAACTAAACATTTCTAAACCATAAAAATGACAAAAGTATCATTTCTGAAAATTTAATGTAGAGTAGTTTAAAAACTGTTTTTAGAAGAAAGTATGTTTCACTTGCCTAAATGTTCATTATGATTCGTGATGTTATGTAAATACGGATTAAGCGTCCCCAGAATGTAGAAAAAACGAAGTTGTAGTAAGCTAAGCCATATCACGTGTGCAATATAAACAGGTGAAAATATGCATTCCTTGAGGCTCGGTTTACAGTGTTCCATTGGTTTTGGTGACATTTGTTCAATCACATCAACTCCTGGCTTGTCGTTTTCTATTGTTCAAAATAATTTATTCAGTTCTCAGAGATTACATGAAATTGGAATTTACAATGAGATAATAAAATCAAGACAAGGACTTGAGATGGTATTCGTAGAACGTATTTGTCAAATAACAGAGTCGCATATGTGTACATCTTTTTTACAATTACAACGTCCGTAGACGGAAATAGTATACATAGTAAACTCTTTTCAATAGCGAGAATAATTTGCTCAATATAAAGCAAAGGCATATGCAAGAATTTACAAATGTGAACAGCATACCTAAATTACATTGCATAGGACTGTTCAATAACATTTCTGTTTAGGAGAGAATTATGTTAACTATAATCATTGATAATGAGAGAGGAATTCAAGAAAACTCTCTTGACCTAATATGTTTCAGACCAAAGGGTTGTAACTTTTATGTTCCAATAGATATTATTACCTCACAATGGACATAATACTATGTTTATGTATAATAAGTAATGAGAATCCGCATTGATTAATCAGCCAACCAACCAACAAGTTGTTATCCTTCTAAATAGTATATCATCTCAGATAAAAAGTAAAATCATTTCATGCTACGAACATTTTGTGTAAAGAATACTTATCATTGCAAACCTATTACAGGGTTGAGTTCAAAAGTAGTCTCCAAATCTGTTCTCGGAAAGCTACTCTTCACTATATATGACTTTGGTAGAAAGAAAAATGTATTGATGCCAACAAGGCAATAGAAACATGCTAGACCAATCATGTACTCTCTATGACCATAGCCATTCTCATACCATAACTGAAATTCAAGAAAAACATGTACCAAATCTTATGTAGACACTCCATTTCACCATTGTTTTTCATTTCTTAGTCTAATATATGACAAAGACTCCAAAGACTTGGGTGGAGTCATGGTCTCCTGTTTGGTATGTGACATCCGCCATAAATGATAAGGCATACATACAACATAAACTAATTTCAAAACTGCCCACATATGATGACCGTAGTACACAAATTTACTAAAAACGGAACGAGTTCTGGCTTCATGTTTTTACTATCTTACCTTTGCCAAAAACATAACAACTGCAGAAGAGTCATAAGCACCGTTGAGTACTCCAACAAATGTCGATGACCCTTTCTCAAACAAATTTGATATCTGTAAAAAATTGAATCATGCTATTTTTAAAGATAATATCGGAAAGTAAAGATTACCTGTTCGTAAAAATTATATTAAAATAACAAAAATATTCTCATATGCTTTCCAATATAAAATTTTGTTGGTACATTGGTATTCTTTTCATACCATGGCAGAAATAGGATGCCTCACATTTCATTAAAACTATGTAAACGGACTTTGGAAGTCCCGTATTTTAGACATGCATATTTGATTGTTTTTGATAGCAACATTTTTGATATTTTTGATAGCAACATATTATTCTATAAACGTTTCGTGTGTAATAAAATTTTTATGACCACTCTTCTTGAGAATCCTGTTGATCCTTGTTCTCTTTATGGAGGATTATTTATAAATTTTTAAATGTACGTCCTTCGACTGTGCTGCTTTTGTGGTGAGTGGGAAGGTGGGCGCCCGCAAACCGGTTAATCGCACCAATTGAATGACCTTTGTTACTTCACTTGAACGTCCTAAGTCGGTATCGTAACAGCAGCACAATCGAATGCTTTTTGTAATGCCGTTTTTCCGTGTATATTCTACTATTATCATGTCTTGTATGCATGTCCTTGGTGATTTTTGTCATACAGCTTTGTCAGATGTCCTCAGTTTTCTCTTGTTTTATGTCTCCCACAGATTAGTGCGCTTATACGGCATATATGACATATGATATATGCACTGCATAGTGGTTAGGACAGTTGACCCACACGAAGTAATGAGAGATCGTTTACATGGTACATCTACCGAGACACGGAACCTCGGAAAGTCATACCTACCCGAACTGTATATTTGTCGGATATTCTGAAGAATATTTTATCAAAACTGCCTGTATATCTGTTGAATTATATCTGAACTACCTGTATATTTGTCGAGTACTTTGATGAATGCTATTTCATGACTATCCGTATATTTGTCGGGTACTCTGATGAATGTTATTTCTTGACTACCTGTACATTTGTCGGGTATTGTAATAAATGCTATATCCTGACTACCTGTATATTTGTCGGGTACTCTGATAAATGTAAAGATGATGGATAAATCCAAACCATAAGTCTAAAAACCATGAAATCAGAGGATATACAAAATCAGTGAAAATGAAAAACGAATGGAAAATAACAAAATATGTCTACTTGAAAAGCATATGTGAACTCCTGTGATGGAGTGAAATCAGGTGCCCGGGGAGAGTGCGCATCTCCTGCTTGCTAGCAACACCCATCACATATACCCAGTAGAAAGAGTCAAATCGTGTAAATTCCATATGTATTTATATATGGAGAAGTCAAAGTAGGTAACCTCCTAGTATAGAAGGTGTCAAATCTGTGTAAAATGATCGGAATCGGTCTCAGTCCAGAATATCATTTTAAAGTCTGGATAACGAGATATCATATGGAGTAATAAGAGTCTCGTAACGACCGTAGAACTTCCTCAGTGACGTTGCTAATCTAGTACATATATAAACCTGGTTGAGCAGCTTAACTGAAAGTCGCCTAGCCCTCAGAACAAAGTCATTGTAATTTGAACATGCTCTGGAATAATGTATTAACTGAGATATGAATACGCCGTATGTGGGCGATGATGGAATGTTGCTACATATGAAAGGAAAGTTTGTGATAGCGAAATTAAAATCGTCACATTTGTCATAGAATGAGGTGTTCAATTGACCATTAATGTCGAAAGACAACATAATATCTAAATACGAAGTAGAATTACTACTCTCTGTGATTTCTTTGACCTCCAGTTCACTTGGATAGATGATGCTAAGGTAATCCGCGAACGAAGGATTATTAATTGAAAGCAAGTCATCTATATATCTGTAAGTAAAATGGAAGCCAAGAGCCAATAGTTTTATTCCTTTGCGAAAGCACAGACTGAATGAATTCAGCTTCGTATGAGTAAAGGAATATGTCAGCCAGAAGCGGAACACAGTTAGTGCCCATTGGAATGCCGACAATTTGTTGAAAAACCTTTCCTCCAAACACCACAAAAATGTTATCGATAAGAAAATTCAACATCTGGATGACAGCTGTTTCAGTGTGTTTATTTTTGGAATCAGAATTTTCCCTATAAGTATATATTTGAATTTGCGGCTTCCGTTTTCACTAGTAAATGCATTTTGAACAATTTCCGCTAATCTTCTTTTAATTTCTGATGAGGGATCGTTGTGTAAAGAGTCGAAAAGTCAAAAGACTTGATGGAGTGAATTTTAGTAAAACTTTTTGATTTTAGATGTTCTAATAACTCTTTTGAATTTTTAAGGATCCAAATTTGATTAATTCCACTTCTGGAATATATTGTTTCCCAATATCTATGAAGGCCAGATTTAATTTCTGATAATATTTTTGTGAGTAGCATCGATACAAATGTTGTGGAACATATCGAGAAACCAGCGATAAAGCGTTGTTTGTAAGGATTTTTGCGCATTTTTGGAATGCAGTACAAATATGGAAGTTCTATATTGAATTTATTTGAGTCAATACCAAACGTATTGAGGACAGATTTATGATTCTCGAGTACTTCCGAAACCGAAAAGTTCGTGAGAGTATAAGTAGGATTTCCTGGAGCTGAATTTAATCCTAATTCTTTCACTACGCTGTCAAAGTAATATTTCTTACAAGTAAATGTATAATTATTAGATGCGTTATCTGCTGGTGTAATGATATAATGTTCTTGGAGGAAGATAACTTCTCTGACAACATCAGGATCTTTAAAAATAGATTCGAATCTGGTGTTTACAGAACCTTGTAATTTTTTAATTTTTGATCTCAGCAGTACTGCAATAAATTTTATCCATTCCGAAAGAGTGTCGACCTGTACTTCCTCTCTTTTTGCCCATCGTGTGGCATATTCCTCGCAGCAGTTCATAATATTCTCAAAATTTGGTTCCATGTGAATGATCTTGGTTCTCTGTATTTTGGAACTTTAAGTAAAAGTTCTCTTAATTTAGTGTTTTTAACAATATCATGTTTTAACAATGTCATTTCTTGAATACCTGTATATTCGTCGGGTATTATGATGAATGTTATATCCTGACTACCTGTATATTCGTGACGAATATTGGAAGTCCCCCAAATCCTATGCAGCAGAATCCAAAGAACATTAGCCACGGATATTCTGTTAAAAAATCAAAATTGAGACAAAGTTACTTCTGCTTTATAATACATACGGAGGGTTTATTCCTTAGGAATTTTTGTGTAGTCAAACATGATTCCCAAAAGGTATAGACAGATCGATGGCAGTAAAATAAGAAATAATTAGTAAACACGGACCTGTGGAAGAACAGTCAATATTCTTGTCAAATAATAAATAACGACTGATATTCCTAGAAAAAATATTGCCCAAATTGTCAACATATATACATTCAAAGTAGTATAAAATAATTATAAAGTTATGAATTAACCGACTCAGTATAAAAACAAAAATACAATAGTAGATATACAGACCATAAATACCTTCACACAGAAATTTACAAGATTTTCAGATAACTCCTTCATATACATGTAGATATGTACGGAAGTAACAAGTCTTTTCCTGAGCGGATACTAAAAATGATTCATGATTTATTCGTGCTACGTACACTGGAACAATCAGACAGAGATAAATACAAAACGAATATCAGTTATAAAGGTACCAGGTTGAACTAGATATGATTTTAATATCTAAAACCCCAAATTATATTTAGTATTTAGTACTTTCTTAAAGAATTGGATTATTAGATTTCGAGAGTGCAGAACACAGTAGGAAACGTATCTCTTGACAATAACAATGGATTCGTTCAGCTAAGAGAAACAATAAGTACTCTCTATAAATCCTGCCTCGAAATTTATGGTAAAAATTGCTAATATAATATTAAAGGAGCATGGTCCGATTGAAGTCGGGAAAAGTATAGAAATGTAAATGCATTTCTTAAACGGCATTCGATTGTTAGTATATTATCTAAGATGTGTAAAAAGTATCGTTACAAAATTCGATGTCGTTAACGAGATATACCCGTACTAAATTTGCAACATAACCAGGCCAATTTCTTGAATATCACGTGACAATGACAAATTTGTTCCACTTGTTTTTTTTTTTTTTTGCCTTTGAGACTGTGTATAGTTATTTTCTACCACTCTTTTGCTTTTCTCGTGCTCGTTTTCCTCCATGTGAACCGTTTTTGTTGTTTTCTTTAGTGAATATCCGCGCACGCGCATGATTATGGGCGGAGCATCGCCTTATTTGGGGAATAGATACCAGCCGAATTTAATTCGTCTCAATTACCTTTATTCTACGAAAACAATGAGGGATTTTAGTTTTACATTTTGCAATTAACAGAAAGTTTATAATTTATGTAATACAGGAAAAATAAGATATTGTCGCAATTTATCCTTTTCACGCTAAAATTTTCCAGTCTCGGACTATGTCCCTTTAATTGAATTATATTACACTTTAGATCATTGTCACATTACATGGTAGAAAACTGATAAATACACCAAAACCAAGTATATTTAACATAATTCGAATTAAAATTCTCGTGTACTGTAAATAGTCACTGTCGTTATATTATTATATTAATATTCTGCCTGCATTTTGCATATGTAACGCTGGTTTTGTGTTGTTTGTAAAAGTAAATAATTTTCTTTTTTCGCATATAGAACAAGTGGTTGTTATTGTGGAATGAATTGTATATGTGTATATTCTACTATTATCATGTCTTGTGTGCATGTCCTTGGAGATTTTTGTCATACAGCTTTGTCAGATGTCTTCAGTTTTCTCTTGTTTTATGTCTCCCACAGATTGCTGCACATACGGCATATATGACATATGATATACATGACATTTGCCTGATGCATTGCATAGACAGTTGACCCACACTAAGTAATGAGAGATCGTATACATGGTAACAAGCGGTTGTTATTGTGGAATGAATTGTTCAAGGTATATTAAGTCTGTAAATATCTTCCAAAATGTTCAAATTTGTTTTTAATCATTGAAATGTGGAAACTCTCGGAGAAGAAGGTTTTACTTCTTTATATTTGGTTCAAAATTTATTTTAGATATTTCTCTACGTTACCTTTGCTGGTGAAAGCCAACATCAAAGCTCCAGATATGAAGGGAATCCTGGAATGACACATGCATTTGTGAATTTTCGGTTTTATGTATTAATTTATCATATTAACATATAACATTAATATTTTGTTCAAAACAATTTCTTCAGTAAACAAGAACTACCCAAAATACACGTACTCCTTAACAGGAACTACTCAGATGGTGGGTACTCTTTAAAAGGTACTGCCCAGAAGGCGGACACTCCTTAACAGGCACTATTCAGATAGCGGGTGCTCTTTAACAGGTACTGTCCTGAAGATGCATACTCATTAACAGGAACTACCCAGAAGAAGGCGAATATTTCTACACAACAAGTACCAATAGCGCACATACTCGTATTTGAGTCCTACACAAACAGTGTTATCAGATTATGGTGACAATTTCATTAAACAGACAACAATAGATAGCTTAATGTATCATATTTATGTAATGCCGTGAAGTCTTAATTAGTGTTAGCATTTCATATTACTGTTTCCTAGTTGCTTCACTTAGATTGTCACGTTAGGAGAAATGATACGCATGTGCACCTAGTACTGTGTGGTTTATTGAATGGTGGAATCTTATTTACTAGTTTTAGAAATGTACACAAATTTCATCATAAGCTTGTATAGGGATAAATACGTCATATTATGCTACCTACATGGAGATGGATCTTGTGACTCGAGTTCCAAATTTCAGATTAATGTGGCCAAATACCGCACTACTCACGCACAACATTGTGGCACCCACAGTGAACACAAGAGTGAACATATCGTCCTGCGCCTTGCACGTTATATAATGGCTATGGGCAGTACTGTTCCCATTTAAGGCAAATGAGGCATTGATATCCCGAATAGATGCGTTGAATGAGATATATTTCCTATGTAAGGTCTCCAGTGAGCCATTATACAATTTCTGTTCACATAAATCAGAATATATTCCTTCATGTCTGAAGACATACGCTAAAGCGTTCCATCCATAGATCAATCCACTGAAAAAGAGACACTCCAGAAAGGCCAATACTGCACATACATAACGCCTCCAGCCAATGTAGTCCCGAATATCTCTCATTTCTCTCTAGTATGATGCTCTAGTATAGACATCGGTCAAATTACTTTTACGCATTTGGACTGTGGATTCCTATGAAACAAAATACATACATTTTCATACATGAGACATAAGTTGACGGAATGTGCATAAGGTATGATATCAATATACGTATATATTGATATTTATTATTACAACTTGGTCTTTACCGCTGCTGGGGAATGTGTGTTCGTGTCTCCCTTATGCTGAGTTTGCACTCTGGCTATTACTTATAGGTCAATTTGGTAACTATTTCGGTCTTCATATATCTATACACTGGATATTCACAGTTGCAGCATGATGGCTCACTGAAGAGACATAAGTTGTCGGAATGTGCACATTGTGCACTATATTAATACAAGTCTATATCTTCTTCTATGTCTCACTACCATAACTGGAAGACTGATAATTCCAGAGGGTATCACAAGTCTAGTTTTCAGTACTTCTACACTTATGTTCTACACTGACAGGAATGCATATCTCAAATTAACTGTGATAACATTTTGTAGTTTGAACATATGGAGATCCCTCATGCATAATTCTGTCCTTAGTCAGGGTCTTTAGCCTTTACTTTTTGGTAAAAATTGTGATGAATTTGTTCTTTAAATGTGCATATGGTGCAACAAATTAAGTATATATTTCTTTATATCTAATAATCAATTAATGTGGAGACATTATTGTCGAAAGGCCTATAAAGTGCACTTAATCAATACTCGTATATATGTCTTGTATACTCGTATGTATGTTCATGTTAATTTCACATATCTTCATGTAAAGATGATGGATAAATCCAAACCACAAGTCCAAATATCATGAAACCAGAGGACATACAAAATCAGTGAAAATGAAAAACAAATGGAAAATGACAAAATATGTCTACTTGAAGAGCATACATTTTTGTATGTGAACCCCTGTGATGGAGTGAGTTCAGGTGCCCGGGGAGAGTGAGCATCTCCTGCTTGCTAGCAACACCCGTCACATATACCCAGTAGAAAGAGTCAAATCGTGTAAATTCCATATGTATTCATATATGGAGAAGTCGAAGTAGGTAACCTTCTAGTATAGAAGGTGTCAAATCTGTGTAAAATGATCGGAATCGGTCTCAGTCCAGAATATCCTTTAAAAGTCTGCATAACGAGATATCATATGGAGTAATAAGAGTCTCGTAACGACCGTGGAACTTCCTCAGTGACGTTGCTAGTCTAGCACATATATAACCCTGGTTGAGCAGCTTAACTGAAAGTCGCCTAGCCCTCAGAACAAAGTCATTGTAATTTGAACATGCTCTGGAATAATGTATTAACTGAGATATGAATACACCGTATGCGGGCTATGATGGAATGTTGCTACTTATGAAAGGAAAGTTTGTGATAGCGAAATTGAAATTGTCACGTTTGTCATAGAGTGCATGACTATGATAAAATTTAAAGATTCATCATATATGTACAGATAAGGAAAGTCTCGAACATGATTAATAATCTTCTGACTTGTTTTTACTTTGCCCAACCTTTCGGACTGAGTTACGACGTATATGAGAGTAACTGGCCTTCACCTAACATAGAGAAGAGATACTCAGGTGGTCTTAAGGCCGGTGGTCAGTGGCGTGGGATGCAAATCAGAAGTGGCGGAGGCAAACTAAAGTTTCATGTCAAGAAAACATTTTTTTTTCTATATTTTACTGGTTTACCGGGAAGTGGGAGGGTTGATACCAGTAATCCAGATAGCCACATCATTTGCTCCATTCCTTTTGAATAGATGACCGTCAAATTTGGTGTTGGTCATACCGTTGGTCTCGGATTTATTTTATTTGTTAGAGTAACTATTGAATGTACTCGCATTTTGTAACTCTTACTTTCAATGCGCTAGTACTTCTCCTATTTTATTTTCACTGATTTTGTATGTCCTATGGCTTCATGATTTTTAGACTTGTGGTTTGGATATATCCATCATCTTTACATTATTGCATTTAATTACTATACAAATAAAATATATACTAGATATAGTATATATATAACTATATTTAAACCTAAATGATAAATGGAAATTTAAGAAATTCTGGACCTATAGTTAAGAACAGTACTGTTGTGAAATATTAGTAATATTTATTTGATTCAAATAAATATCTTTACATTATCGCGAAAAAATCCTCTCCCCTTTTCCCACGCCTATGTGCGGTAATGTCATCTCTGCCATTCTGTTAAATGCTGTCTTCCGTTTAATATTGCCTTCTGTTACAATCAATAGCATAACGAATTAAAACGGTATCGACTTAATCTTACCTTAAGACTTCCAGCTAACCTCGTATCATTTGATCCGTGCTATCTGACGATAAATCATGTCATGTCATACTATGTGTTCAGTACAACACGGATCGAACAAAATACGTATATGGCAGCTTACACCACATTTAGGAAAAGTTGAATAATAAAATGTTTACATTACCATGCATGTACGAAATTTCCTCTCCACATATCACATTCATGCACTGTTAATTCCTATTGTTCCGAACATAAATGGATACAACTCTACCGATTCGATAACTTCACCCTGATGGATAATACACCGTTTACATGTGATCTCCCTTTATTCTGAATGTGGTTAAATGTACTAAATGATAACTATATGTATCAGTTTTCAGTGTGTAAATTAAAGTACATACCTCATGTGAAGTGTAGTATCAATACTGTCAATGGTTATGTATACATGTACAACAAGGCGACTTCCAGTTTTTTATCAGAGGTTTGTTCTCTTGTCATTTGTGTACAATGTAAGCGAGGAGAAGGTAATCTTTACAGCCTAGTTACCGGTAGCGAGCATGGTATTTCAAATGAAAAATTCCTTGTATTAATTTACGCGCGAAACTATGAAAAAGTTGAACGTTTATGCATCAAAGGTAACCTTTAATAAGAGTTTTTCTACAAAATAACACTTGGTACTAGCATTATGTAAACTGAAAAATGGATTGGCTAATAGAGGGTTTTTACAACTAGTTTATTTCACTTATAATGATTAATAAAAAAGTGCAAACAATTGTAGGAAAATGATTGGAGATTTAATACAGTAACGAGAAAAAATCAAATAAGATGGACATAATCAATATCCTGAGATACCAATGGAGCATGCATCGACAGCTAATAGTGCGACGGGTAGACATTCATCCTCATCGTTTCTGATATAATGATGACTTACACTACACATGTATTGATTTACAAATGACAAAGTTATCCACTAAACGATCTTACATATGGTAGGATAATGTTCTAGTCATAAGATTTCGAGCGATGGTCGATAAAGAACACCCAATATACTAGACAAATATCACGGACCTCTGGAAAAAGAATATGTGGGATTAGATGCCATAAAAGAGTAAATATCTCCTGCTATCTGGTCACACCAGCCGCAATGCCTATATATGATTAGAATTAGTATAACTCGTTGTCACATGAGGCGTTAATGATATTATCTCAGTCACGATCGGCAATAAGTTATAATAAATAAAAATTGGTGATATTGTATTATTACATTACAAACGGTGTAACAACGACTACAAACAAATAAAGACGTCCACGTGTCTCTTTCTTCCTCTTTCCTTTCTTTGAAAACAAAAAAAAGATTTGGGGTTGTGGATATTTTAAGATATTTTGTTCTCCTTTAAATAAGAATAAAAGGATACGAAACAGTATAAATCAACAGAATTGTGAAAGACCACGCAAAATTTGAAAGCGGTTATTGGGATCTGGTGCCATTGAAGATCCACCTTTCAAAACTGGTCATCGACATTTTGGAATCTGATCATACAAGGTAACAATCTAGAACTTTTTGACTATACATGATTTGACATTATATATATACATACAAACATTTGTTTACGTGCATTTCCGTCACCAGAATTTCAGTTCAACAGCATTTCATATCGGGAATGAAATAATTTGATTTAGTGTACTTATCTCCTACATGCTATATATTTACATTTACTTCCCGAACGTGAAGAATTCTTGCAAGACTTTTGCGAAGGGCGTTGAATGAATACAAGGGACGCTTACTCCTTCCGGGCACATGGTCTCACCACAATTTAATTGGGGTTTGCGTTTGTCTGAATATGATATTGTACACAATATCGCCCTTTCAATCCATGGATTATGAGATGTGAATAACACTTCGTTACTTCGACGTTGTTTTCTTTGCCCTTTGGTTTCATCTGATCTATTATCGTATTATCTTTGTCCTCTTGAGCACTTGTTCTCTGATTTTCCATTGAATGTCCACATTGGCACATTAATATGTGAGTTGTTAGTTGTTGATTAAATGGATATTACTGGATATCATTTTTTCAGCCTTAGTATAGTTGATATATGAATTATATGTAATCGGGCTTGTAGACAACTTTGAAATATGTTTACTACTGAAATGATGCCTACAATTATATTGGACCACTTGACACAGGAATTAATAAACTGTATGTGTTGAAATTACCTGTTTCTTAGATATCGTAAATGATATGAATATAAAGAAATTTGTACATAGAAGTCAAATAAACCATATAACAATATATAATGCAACATTGCATTCACTTTAAGTAGTTGTTATTTGTCACATATGATGTTTACTGCAGCGCCCTTAGCCCTTGGTCTTTCCTCCAGGGGTCAATGCATGTCAATCATATTGTGTAGTTGTGAGTGTCACGGTGAAATAACCTAGTTATGACATATCATCAGTTATAAATTGATACAGGTGCAATTATGCATTTATGCATACATTGTCATCTGTTTCTGTCTTTTAGTGTGCAAGATGCCTTCGTAATTTTACGTTTTCACATTTTATTACACATTTTAACATATTAGGTCTAAACACAATTGAAACGTTGACATTAGCGAATTGAAGCTAACGCTACGATTCATATTAATACCTGGGTTCAATTGAAAATTGGGACGTGATAAAATAACTTCGATTAATATGACAAGCCAGGTGAAATATGTATCTGAAAGAATGGAAAAGAGAAATATTGAAGTACCACGACATAATCACAAAATACGATCTCTGAAATGTTTGAAATGCATCCATGATCACTCAGTATGGGATCACCAAGGACTTAGTCGGCAAGAAGCTAGGAATCCTACTTATAGGATAATGTTGAATGCAAATCCGTCAATGCTGTCTTTATATTTCTTACAATTCATCTTACCTAGTATGGAAAACGTAAGCGAAAAATAGTTTAAGTTTTGTATCTTATCTTCCAGTTGTCAAGAAACTATGACTAGATTTCCATTCAGACGGTGCTGCGTTCTTTTAGGTGCCATATCATTTACCTCCTTTATGCTATTATATCACATATCAAATCAAAGAAAAATTGATAATTCAATCTACGATAAAAGGATTTTGAATAATTTTGAAGAAAAAGTTCGCAGTCAAAATGCGAAGAGCTTCAAAATACTGCACATAGATCAAAAGGAGATACCTGTGTATATCGTGGAAGAACATCATGAAGGTAGGTGACATTCAGTATTTTAATGTTGGATACCATTATTTGTTTCTTTTATATCCATGCAGCGATACATAATGCAAAACCACAAATGTTTATATATTATCTCGTTTGACACATTCAAATACGTGTCAGGATTATGAGAGGTGAAACTGATGCTTATGTCAGTTTTCTTGTTACTCCAGACGTATCCCTCTTTAATAAAGGAATGCAGTCATTCTAATTTGTTTTGGAAGTTGTATCTTCAAATAATTTTACCCCTATATTTGAATATTTACTTGCCCTCATATTCCCGATCAAAATATGATAAATCCATGCATTGTTTTATACAATTTCTTTTTTTCTTTGTCGGTTTGTTTGTTCTTCTTTCTCCTATGTCTTATTTTATTACTATGCTTATCATTATCATCATTATCATTACAATTATTGTTATTATTATTATTATCATTAGTAGTAGTAGCAGTAGTAGTAGTAGTAGTAGCAGTATTAGTAGTAGTAGTAGCAGTATTAGTAGTAGTAATGTAGATTGGTTGGTTGGTTGATTGGTGTTTTACGTCGCTTTCAACAATATTTCAGTTATATCGCGACATGGAAGCAGGAGGTTACCAACCTCTTAAACATAGTGGCGCAACCCGGGAATCGAACCCGGATCGTCGGCGCCGCAAGCCAAGCGCTTAACCACTACACCAAGCCTGCCCCCAGTAGTAATGTAGAAGAAATAGTAGCAGTAATAGTAATAATAATAATAGTAGTAGTAGTAGTAGTCGTCGTCGTCGTCGTATTTTCATTTTATGTAAATTTACTCAAAATTGGATTAGGCCTGGTCATTTTTATGTAACAGATTCGTTGATTCTAATCACAATTTGTGACTAGATATATAATGCACTAGATATATTGCCACATGAAAGCAGGAGTTTACCAATCTCTTAAACATAGTGTTGCAATCCGGGAATCAAATCTAGATCGTCGAAGCTGCAAACCAAGCGCTTAACCGCTACGCCAATCGTGCCCCTCCCACTTAGTGAATGTGCACTGTTTGACATTTGACTCAGTTTTGGGACAAAAGTCGCCTCTGACATGCATAGCAAACAAACCTAAAAAAACCCCAAACAAACAAAACAAAAAGACATCACATAAATATTCGATTATAAAACAATTGCAGTACCGACTACCAGGATGCGCAGTGGAGGTGACAATCGTCACTCAGTTTGTGTAATTAACCCTTTAATGGTATTACATTCTAAGTCACCACACCATCAAAAGTTATGAGTAATCCTCCATATAAAGTAAAAGAATAAAGTGATTACTCAAACTGAGAAGTAGTAAAAATATTTAAAACAAAATTATCATAACGGAAACTTTAAATATATTTTTTAAAAAAAGCCATCAACATGAGCCTATATTGCTCTGCAATGAAAGCAAGCATATGTATTTGATCTGTATGAAGCCTGATTAATAGTCGGACCGGTTTCAGAATCTTATCTCCTATGGAAAGGCCATACTGTCGATGTCGAAGGCTTTTAAAAGTTTGTTATTCAAAGAGATAAAGTTATTGGAACATTCTTAATTCGTGAATAAGTTCAGGGTAGAGTGTTGGCCGAAAAAACTCAACGGACACATATTTCTGAAAAGCAAGTTTTCCGAATTTAGAAAAAGGATCATAAAGGATATGTAAATTTTCCAAAATTGTTCTAATGTAAAACTGAATCGAATCAAAAAGTTCGAAAGTAATTTTTAGAGTTTTTGTATGGAAATATAAAATGTACTCTTGGTTCTAGCAAATCGTATCAATTTAGAAATATACGAAAGTTTTTCACCTGCAGAACAGAACTTGTATAGGATTACAAAGTGAAAAAAAATTGTGTTCATTTAACATACTACAGACACTCGTGATACATTGAAATCGTAGTGGACCATAAAGAATTGATAAATATACACTGATTTCACTCACATTAAAACATGGTGATGCAGTTGTGTTATTATCACTGCAGTTATTCCATACTGGTTCCATGAAGCTGACAGAGGACGTATTGGCAAGTCAGGAAACATATTAGTAAGCTATCTTGCATAAAGCATTCTACACTATTTGAATATTTAGCAAATGCATTTATAAATAATATGTTTAATTAAAGTATGCACCCTATGAACAACATTATATAAAACAACAGGCATAGATGCTTATCTGTAATTCGTAAGGTGGTTTTTGTTGATATTTCAATTGTCAATTGTCGTTCGCGTGTTGATCTTCATAAATATTTAGACTTTATTCTTTATTCTAAATATATCCTCCTCTATTTATTAAGGTCCATATAGACGGTCACGAGGATCTAGGAACCCCTCATCTATTCCATGGATATCCCTTATTTAGATGGCCTCAAAATGAAACCGATATCCAGTTCCTGATGCAGAGAAACGACGTTTTTATATTGGTAAGATCAGTATCTTCTGATAAAGAAATCTGTGGCAATATATCAAATCATTATTAGCTATGTCGAGGGGGTTTTACATTTGTGGATATATTACTTAACTGACAAATAAATGGCGGGCCAAAATAATATCTATCAATACTATAACTTATTTATCATTCTTTGGCTGTTGACGTATAGGTTTTTAAACATTGCAGTATTACAATCATTACTTCTTTATAATTTAAACTGATAACTTAAACTGACTTATTTTTTATCTTATATAGCCTTATCCTACCGCACGCTTTGCACGTCTTTGGCGTCCTATGCCACACAGCTTAGTCGATCTATTGTTCTATCATTTATATTGATATTTTCACTGATGAGTTAAAAAGTGCGTTTGTACAATACATCCTAGAGAAGGGCTCGATACAATTTTCATCGGTGGGTCCGAGTCGATAGCGTGCCTGGTTTCTAGTCCAGTATTACCAACATCTCGTTTGTATTTTGTCTATTCGATAAGGCGGTAAAACTGAAGGATCTCTCTCGGTAGCTCAGTCGGTTAGAGGGTCGGATGCATGACAGCTAGGTGATTCGGTACCATAGGTCATGGGTTCGAGTCCCAGACGGGGAACGAATATAAGTGAAATATAGGGTGCCTTGTGAACTGTAGTGTCTTTGTACTTTATATGTTTGTCTAATTTGTCTTTATTTTCTACAGGTATTTCTTCGGAGATCCAAGGTCCATAGTACTCCCAGGTGTTTCACTGATTTTATTTGTGCTTTATATATATATATATATATATATATATATATATATATATATATATATATATATATATATATATATATATATATATATATATATCGAATAGTCTTTCAATATGTGAACTACACCGAGTTTTTCTACTCTTTCCTTTGATTTTTTCAGACTGCAATCATGACTGGTTTATTTGACAAAATTATATGGATATATCCGTCATATTTACCAAATATGCCCAAACACATGTTTATCAACTCTCGGATAGGATTGACTGATTCTGGCGACAAAAAAGACATTTGTTACTGTGAAATTGTGAGAGGCGAAAACGAAGAGGATTGCACTATAACGGAAGTCTCATCCGGAAATTTTATACCTCGTGATGTAAAATCGGAAATGTGTAGAACGAAAATAACTTTTGTAATTGAAATTCTACATGAAGAACTTGCAGTGAATGAATTAAGCCTTAATATTTCGAACACTCCAAGAAGATTCATTCTTTCAATTGACGAGGATTTTTATGGAACAGAATATGCGTCACAACCATTATATGAATCGGATATCCGTCCGTATATCATTGAAAATATTCAGACTGCTTTAGAGAACTTGTTTTGCCCAAAGACCATTTCTTTGGCTACTAGTATAGACAAGATGCTCGTATCCACCATTGAACGCATGCAGGACCCTTTATCTTGTAGACGAACTTCGTATGATTGTACAGCAAACGTACGAGTCACAGAAGCCAAACATGTTATACGTCATAATATGCATACATGGATATTTGCAACATGCAGTATGTCTTATATAGACTCTGGTAAATATATAGATTCATTTCTGTACTATCTTTCTATTTTGAATCAACAGCAGCTAGAAGCCGTGAAGAAAGTTGGCTTCTGCTGGAATACTACTCCCCAGGGATTTCAGAAGGCAAACCCTTCTAAATTTGGACTTTGCGCAGGAGCTATTTATCCTGGAGACGACATTGTGTTTATACACAAAACCAATTCAAGCGAAATAAAGTCCAGAAGTCGCCGTATGAAGAAAATATTTCTCAGGATCAAATCTCAACCTCCTTCTCTTATAACCATTTCTAGATCTGTCCGCGATGGTTATACTCCTAGACATCATTTCAAAGACATCGAATATAATGTACTCCATACACTGAAGTCGTCATTTAACTCTCTGAATATACAATATGACCCCGGTCTTCAAGGAGGCAAACCTGGTTGGAGATATGAAGATCTCTCTAATTTTGAACCATATTAATAAAGTCCTGAAGATTTTTCAGCTACGACTATTTTGTTCCGATTATCTGCACAAGTTTCCATGACCATGTCTTTAGAAATATTCAATTTGTCAGGTGGGTGTAGTTGGTGGCCTGAACTGTCATCCCTCTTCTACCGTTCTAACGTAACGTTTTATAAATGTGGTTTACTGAAGAGCAATAATTTAAGGGATAGAGACAGTACCATGTCAAGCTAGTGTGTGATGACATATTCCTCACTACTTTTATCTCTGTTAACACTAGTTCACTATACTTACTTTGGCGTCTTAAAGAGTTTCCTTCAAACAATCGTCTCTTTCAAATGACATGGTGGAGAAAGATATTGAAATTATTGAACAGTCAATCCTACACAAAATTCCATCTACAATATACGGAGCTCTTGCAACATAATCTTGGAAATGTGCATTTTATTTTCATTTTTCATTCCACTGAAATCAAGTATCAATATTTAAATGAAACAGAGAAATAAAAGAAATGTATACAAATGGAGATACAAATAAATTCGACATAAAATTACTTTTTGATAAGTTCAGTATAGGTGATTTAAGCATACTTTACACATGTTTTTCATTGTGGTTTGGATTTATCCATCATCTTTACATTATTATTCTTTTTCTTGATTATCCCCTCAAAATAACATACCCGAGATACAGATGCTAAATATGCGGTGTTAGCTGTACTTTTACGCTCTCTATATTATTAAGAAGACGATGGCACACATGTAGGGAACATCAATAATATTACCAAAGCAGTATCAAAACGTTTACTTTAAGACTAGCAAAGTAACATATGGCATAATGTCCTTTTGTTTGTCTTATACTCATGAATAACCAATATGCTTCCTTTGTGGGCCCTTGCGACGTCATTTCAGAGATGATTTTGTATGTATTGCTATCCATTTTTCAGCATATTATCCTTAATGTGATAAGAATTGACGCAATGTCACAAATGGCATAGTTATAACTTGCAATGCACCGTATACTACTCATTCTGTTAGAAAAGGGACCATAGCACAACAAGTGATGATTTAACCCATGCAACGTTTTAAAGAAGCGTGTTGATTATTCATTTACTGAAAATGTCTACTTTGACATACTTTTCACCAACAGCGTTAAATTCGACAACACTACCACTAGACATAAATGGAAGCACAGCGCAAAATTTGAACTCATCGTTTCCATTAAAGAGTCCTTTTGCGCTAATAGCTCGATTATGCTACTGCGGAAGGACACCAAAGTCTGAAGTGTTATGTGGTCTTGTTCATAATATAGTTTTGTTCAATGCTAATCAGGATTTGAATTTTAGTCTACCAAATGGATCTAAATACGCAATTGTCTTGCTGTACAGCGTGATAATCACGCTGTCCTTATTTGGAAACACATTGGTCGTAATGTCATTTGCTCTGAATAGACATATGCGTTCTACTACCAATATGTTTATTTTGTCGTTAGCCTTAAGTGATATTCTACTTACAATAACTACCATTCCCTTTAATCTAGGAGCAGTGTTTACAAAATCATGGATGTTTGGATCATTCGCTTGCAAATTAGTGCCTGGAATGATGACATTCTTTGTAGCAAATAGTTCACTTACGTTATGCTGCATCGCTTTCGATCGCTTTTACGCTATAGTTTATCCGTTCAAAGTTCGATTTTTCCAAGCAACAACTAGAACTATTCCATTGCTTGTTCTTGTATGGATAATCTCTTTGGTGGCGGCTACTCCTCAAGCAGTGTATTACAAACTTGTTCAATTCAAATCTATCTGTGGGGAAATCACAGAGGTTTGTCTTTCTCCTGTGTTGAATACAGGGACCTTGGAATCTTTATACCTATGGCTGCCGTTCACACTGCTGTTTGCTCTACCTCTGACAATCATGGGAGGACTATACGGAATAATCATAAGAAAACTATGGAAGAAGAGGCAGATCGGAGTTGGTATAAAAGTTGCAGATTCCTTTAGAGTCATGCAAAAGAAACGAGCAATAAAGATGTTAATAGTAGTTTTGGTTGTATTTGTCGTTTGCTGGTTTCCCATCCAGTGTTTCTTGGCAATCAGCGCAGAGTCCACATCGCTCTCTGCAGATAAAGCCCTACATCTAAAAATGTACTTTCATGTTTTTGCGCTGAGCAGTTGCTGCTACAATCCTATAGTGTACGCATTTATGAATGAAAACTTTCGGAAGACCTTTAAAGCATTTCTACGCTGCAGGAGACGAAGAGTACAGCCTATGTCCACTGTTCAAATAACAGAGCCAAGGTCAATGAAAAGATTGTATAACCAAGAAAATCAGACAAGCAGAGAAACGCAGATTATCTAATCAATCCCGTTTTATGAGAACATGCCTATTATCTTGGATATCATCTTTAATGAAATATAATTCATACATGTTTGACAAGCACTGAGTATTTTGTATATATATTATTATACATTTGACTTTTTTCTATAACATGCTTTCATTTCATGAATCGAATTTCAAAATACAAATTATACAGGTAGATAAGTAAAACGGGTACAGTTAAGTAATACAACACTGGTAGGTACTGTGTATTTGAGGATTTTTATGTGTTGCGTGTAGAAATCGTAGTTTTTGTTTATTTGGTTCTTTGTTGTTCTTGTTTTGTTGTTGTTGTCGTCGTCGTCGTTGTTGTTTAATATTGTTTTTGCCACTCCCAGATTATGGCACTTATATGGTGGCTGCGCCTATTTGAAGTATTTCTTCATAATTTTGTCATATAGTACGAACTCACCTGAACCATTGACGATCTTTTATGACACAGGACCTCGTTTTATACTGTCTCATCCAAAAACAGATCACCAAAGAAAGATTTGAATCGAACCCAGGACCTAAGTGCCACACCACTGGACTGGGAATAAAGGACGATCCTTCATATTACTTGTGGTGGGCGCGAAGTGTAAAACGTGTGCATGTGGTTCATTTGAAATTAACATTTATGAATTATTTAGTTTATTGTTAATCAAGCTTCTTCTGATATTCCATGATCTAAATAGTCGTTTCGTTGCATTACACTGAAATACTTATTAAATCAGACGAAGTAAATATCTGCTTTTTCTGTAAAAATACATACCTATATCCACTTTACAATAGATTAAATTCTCATCAATTTGATATAAAGGTATATATATATATATATATATATATATATATATATATATATATATATATATATATATATATATATATATATATATATATATATATATATATATGTGTGTGTGTGTGTGTGTGTGTGTGTGTGTGTAATTTTTCTCACATTATCCATCTTATTTATGGATCTAATATATATAACTATGTTTTAATATTAACTTACCAACCGTCGCAGCTCGGTATAAATTGAGGGGTTCTGGTGTATCAGGACTGAGAGGTTCTGGTGTATCGAGACTGAGAGGTTCTGGTATATCGGGACTGAGAGGTTCTGGTGTAGTAGGACTGAGAGGTCCTGGTATGTCGGGTCTTATAGGTCCTGGTGTATCGGGACTGAGAGGTCCTGGTGTATCAGGACTGAGAGGTTCTGGTGTATCGGGACTGAGGGGTTCTGATGTTTCGGGATTAAGAGGTCCTGGTGTATCGGGACTGAGAGATTCTGGTGTATCGGGACTGAGGGGTTCTGATGTTTCGGGATTAAGAGGTCCTGGTGTATCGGGACTGAAATGTCCTGGTATATCAGGACTGAGAGGTTCTGATGTTTCGGGATTAAGAGGTCCTGGTGTATCGGGACTGAAAGGTCTTAGTGTATCAGGACTGAGGGGTTCTGGTGTATCGAGACTGAGAGATTCTGGTGTATCGGGACTGAGAGGTCCTGGTGTATCAGGACTGAGAGGTTCTGGTGTATCGGGACTGAGGGATTCTGATGTTTCGGGATTAAGAGGTCCTGGTGTATCGGGACTGAAAACTCCTAGTGTATCCGGACTGAGGGGTTCTGGTCTATCGAGACTGAGAGATTCTGGTGTATCGGGACTGAGATGTCTTGGTATATCAGGACTGAGAGGTTCTGATGTTTCGGCATTAAGATGTTCTGGTGTACCGGGAAAACTGAGGCCCGCGTCTCTGTAGGCATCTTTGAGTGTCTTTGAGTCTTTGAGTGTTAATTGATTCAATATTCTAGAGTTTCATCTGACTAAGTTTCTTCACTTACGAATGCAAGGTACATTAAAAATTAATATCACATGGATACAAAACGTTATAAGTCAATCGCAGATTTAATGGTGGCTATAAAGACCTTCACTGAACATGTCATATACCCTCATCTAACTTCTTTTTTTTTTTGATAGGTGTATTCATACTAATCATGACGTTTTACTGATTATGACCAAGATTGAAATGTGAAAACTTAATGTGACTACAAATTAAACTAGCTCAGATAAACCAATGACATAACGGCATGTAGCTCAGATAAACCAATGACATCACGGCATTTAGCTCACATAAACCAATGACATTACGGCATGTGGCTCAGACAAACCAATGACATCACGGCATGTGGCTCAGATAAACAAATGATATCATGGCATGTAGCTCAGATAAACCAATGTCATAACGGCATGGAGGGTGGACAGGGGATTCTACCTCTTTCTTACTCCTGTTCCCATCTTTGGTTGTTCAGAGTTCTGTGATTGTTCATATTTCCTATTTTGTCTAATTTATCTCTTTCACGAATTCCGCTTGGTATCTTTAACGAATGATGCTCAGTATCTTTGACGAATGTCGCTTGGTATCTTTGACGGCATCTTTGACGAATGCCGCTGGTATCTTTAACGAATGCCGCTTGGTATCTTTGACGAATGCCGCTGGTATCTTTAACGAATGCCGCTTGGCATCTTTGACGAATGCCGCTCGATATCTTGACATTTTACTTGTATATGGTAGTTACCTACAATATACATGTATTAAATATTGCTGATTTCAATGGTGTTGAACGCAGCATAATAAATCTCATAACCATTCGATGATACTAATGATATGGAATGTTAATGTAAGCTAAATTCAGATATTTTTTATGTGCATACCTGTGTGATGTGTATTACTTAATATTTACATTCCAACTGCGTTTCATTTAAATGAAGGTACTAACAAAACTGCACAATAATTTTCAATAATGGCAATAATGAATAACAATTGCCTATCACGTAACTTAAAAGTACATCCCGTTAATATCGCATACCAGGGGCGCCGGTGTTATATAGTAGTTTTCCCCTCTAGCCCAACCCCCCCCCCCCCCGGAAAAATGGCCATATAGTAGTTCCCCCCCCCCCCGGAAAAATGGCTATATAGTTTTCCACCCAGGGGAAATTTGGCTATATAGTAGTTTTTCTCCCAGGGGAAATTTGGCTTTATAGCCGTCCCCCCTCTTATAGCCATTTTTCCCCCAAGGGAAAAACTACCATGTAGTGGAATTTCCCCCCAATGTAAGTAAATCCAGCTTGTTACTTTGTTAACAATAAATAGATTTCTATTTAAAATAGAAATATCTCAACTTTTGACGGAGATATGTCCAATTAATTTAGAGATATCTCGTATTCTTTATTAGAAATGTCTTCAATTTTAATCTCTTTTCCAAATACAATTGCATATATTTAAAACAGAGATTTATCTACTAGAATTTCGTTCGACATATCTTTATTTAATTCGAGATATCTCTATATATACAAATGGAAAGAAGAAAAACAAGTTCGTTTTTATGCCCCCGGAACGAAATTCGGGGGCATCTAGTTTTTGACCGGTGGAAAAAACCTTGACTATATCGTTTGTACCAAGAGGCACAAGGCTTTGAAACTCCACTTATAGTTTTCTTGTGATAAAACGTTTTATTTGGGAACATGATTTTTAACTAGTGACTTTGACCTTGGTGCTCTACGTTTTCAAAAACTTAAACACTGGCTGTATCTTTTGTACCAAAAGGAGAATGGGTTTTGAACTTCATATATAGATTACTCGTGATAAGATCTTTTATTTGGGACCATGACTTTTGACCTACTGACTTTGACCTTATAGTGTAATCTACTATTCAAAAAACTTTCACCTTGACTATATCTTCTACACAAAATGGAGTAGAGCTTTGAAACTTAGCAAGGACAAGGTAATCACATTCTTGTGTTCATGATTTACAACATCTGCGACTAGACAAGCCTTGTCGTAGATTGCAAATCGTGGACACCTGAATGGAATTCCCTTCTGTTTTTTTCATGTACATCATGTACTCTGTATATGATGAGCGATGTTGTGATATATATAATGCATCAGTCTTAATTTATTTAGGAATTGAATGTTCAAGGAATTCTTGCACGTTCAATTCTTATATTTATCATTGGAACATTTTGATTGACAAATTCCTATTTTACTTATGATGTGTTACGAAAAGTTGTCTGGGATCGAATCTTGAGTCACAGTCTGACGTCATGATTGACATCTATAGGCAAGTAAACAACAATTTTTACAATGAAATAATAGAAGACAATAGCATACTATGGTAAATATATAAAAAGAAAAATTGTAAATAAAGAAATAAAACGAAAAATAATACACCCCACCCACACACACACAAACAAACAAAACACTTAACAGTATATAGAAACCCATTAACCATAACACCATCGGTTTGATCCACAGAGTATTACTACATGTATAGTGCATTTGTATTTCAAACGTTATCTGACGATACAGAACGAACGTGTATAATTTCCAAACCGTTACGTAAGGGGGAAAAACTGCTATGGGGGAAAGACTACTATATAGTATTTGTCCGCCATGGGGGGGGGGGGGGGGGGGGCAAAATATATAGCCATTTTTCCGGGAAAAAAATACTATGGGGGAAAAACTACTACATAACACCGGTTCTGTTTTCATTAAAATTTTCTTACTTGACATACATGTAATTATGTTTGTTGTTTAAGTTCATTTTCATGTTGTTGATCAAATTAGGATTAATCGATCGTGAATAAACATTACAAATACACTGTATCTAGCATTTGACGGTTTTATTGATACGATATATCTAGCATTTGACGGTTTTATTGATACGATATATCTAGCAGTTGACAGTTTTTATTGATATAATTGCGCTAGTGGTTGCTAGCCTAAAGAAGATCATTAATTGTTCTTGCATCTATCCTTACACTTCTGAAAATATTTCGTTGTATATGCATGTAAATCATGTACTTCTAGCAGTTATTTAAGATCTTTTCCATTACATTATGCAAATCGTTTTAAATATCAGTTGGTGCATATAGCTCTCTTTCTTGCATGTTTATTACGTTACTATCCAAAACATTTTCCTCTATTTTATTTGGGCAAACCAAAAGTATGTTCCTCGTTTATTGATTTTGCAAAAATATTTTGTTCAGACATGCTGACTAATGTATCTAACACATTTCATTAGGTTTTTTTTTCCCAAGTATTCAATCACTTGAATCTTGAGGATTTAATATTTTGAACTGAACACCGCTCTCTATGAAATACATTTTCGTTAATACACGATTTTACATTAAAGATTAATTTGCATACATCTTATATGTTATAATAATGATATATCATATTTTACTTTCCAATTATACAATTGCACTTTGTAAAAATATCCAATCTTCTTTCCAAATATAGAATTATATATCATCGAGGTATCCAAGTCTCTTTTCCAAATATATATTGGGATATCTTAATTGCTTTATCACAACTGAGAACATAAATAGCACCATGATCCTATCGTATGTACGTGTATATTGATTACGTGTAAGAATTATCATTTAGCAAAAGTAAAAAACGAAGAAGTATCGAAGGGTAAACCATATCTCATAGTCCATGGAACAAAAAAACAATATCGTGTATAGTGTCATATTCAGACAGATGCCGACCCCAATAAAATCGAGGTGAGACCAGGTGCCCGGGGGAATAAGCGTTCCCTGGTTGCATGATCGCCCGTCGCAAAAGTGCTGCAACAACCTTTCAAGTTGAGGAGGTAAATACATAAATATAGGGAAACAAAAACACGAAGTCAAATTGTCTCATTCAAAACAAGAAATGCTGCCTGACTGAAATTCCGGTGTCGGAAAGGCACGTGAACAAATGTCACTGAAGAAGTTCTATGGTCGATATAGGGATCAAGTGCAGTTTCAGATTCCACTTCATATATATATATATATATATATATATATATATATATATATATATATATATATATATATATATATATATAAAAGCACAAGAAAGGAAATTGTAACAACATTCACTATTCATAAGTATCGGATCAACCTCAATGAAGGTTAATGCAAATCGCTCGAGAAAAAGGGGTCAATATTAAAGCACAGGTAAGCGATAACGATACTAAAACAATTAAAAAATTGCCAAATTTTCGAAGCAATCTGCTTCTTCTTCAGGACACACACAAACACTCACACAAATATAAAGACACGAAAAGAAAGATAGAAAATATATACAAAGCACTAGTCTAATAAAAACTGGTTTCTTCAATTGGCTACATATTGAGCGTTTCTCTATGCGCTATCTAATAGGAAATGAGCCAAACATAAGCCGACAGCTTGTTTACAGGTCAAGTGGCGCCCCCTAAAGTGTATTTGCATTGACCTACTGAAGGTAATTAGACTAGGTGATAAGAAGTTATAGATAGAAGGACAAAGAAAATAAATAACAGAAATAAATGGGAGTGAAAAACAAATAAGTGATAAAATAAGTAAGTACAAAAAAAAAAACAAAAACAAAAACAAAAAAACACAAACAAAAAAAAAAACCAAAAAAACCCCAAAAAAGCCAAAAAAAAAAAAAAACTGTCAAGACAAGTGGTAATATTGGATGGCGAGTTACATGACAAGTATAAAGACACGGATTCCTATCATCTGTCCATACCAAACCCTACCCAAAAATGGGCATCTCCACAAAAGATACGGTGTTTGGGACAAACAGACGCAGACTGCTCTATTTCATAATATAGGATGCTGGTGTCAATACTTCTTGTTCATCAAAAGGACATCTGACACTTTGTTTAGACCGCTTGGTTCTATAGTGTGAAGCCTATGTTGCCAAAAGCCCTCTTTCGCCACTCGGTCATCTACTGTCCACATCGCACTATGGTCAATGGCCACAACAATCATGTCCTCCCAAGAATGGTTGTCCATGTTAAAGTGCTTGGCTACTGGCAGATGCATTTTCTTGGTTTTGATGGACGACCTATGGTTGTTCACTCGCATGTTCAAAGCATCTTCTGTTTCCCCAACATACTGTTTTTTACTCACCTTGCATGTGATAAGGTAAACCACATTTTTGGATTTACAGGAGAGTTTATCCAAAATCTTGTACTCCTTACCGGTTACAGAACTTTTGAAGGTGGATGTAGTGTCTGAGTGGGGGCACAGCTTGCAGCATTTGTCATTGCATGTTGTGAACGAACCAATTGGTCGTGGATTGTCAAGCCTTGATCTGACTACATGATCTTTAATACTTTTAGGCTTTCTGTAGGCAACCATAGGAGGTGATGGGATGGCCTTCGCCATACGTTTGGAATTGTGGAGGGTAGGCAGGTGCTTGCGTAGGATTGTAGATAGGCCTTGCAAAGCTGGGTGGAAGGTGATGACTAAAGGTATTCTGGGGGCAGTGTCCTTAGTTTTGTATTTCAGCAAATCTGCTCGACTGGTTGACATGGCATTGGAGATAGCTTTGTCAACGGAGTTCTTATTATACCCTCTGTGGCAAAGTCTCTGTTTGAGTTCTGAACTCCTCGTCTTATACAAGTCATCAGTAGAGCATATTCGTCGTAATCTGGTGGACAAACTTTTAGGAATACCTTTGAAGACATGGGGCGGATGACAACTGTCCGGTCTAAGGTAGAGGTGTGCATCTGTAGGTTTGTTGAACAAGTCAAAAGTGATGTTTCCGTTGCGCAGAGTGGATCTGGTGTCCAGGAAGACATTGGTGGGTTCTGAGATATCGGCAGTGAACTTTATGGAGGGATGAAAGTTGTTGGCAAAATTAATAAATTCATCAAGTTTTTCTCTACCTGCTGTCCATTTCATTTCAATATCATCAATAAAACGGAGCCAGCTCATGGGTTTGGTTGGGGCTTGGCTGAGGAGTCTTTTTTTCTAACTCACCCATGAAAATGTTAGCATAGGAGGGCGCCATCTTTGTTCCCATGGATGTACCATTGACTTCCAGGTAATGCTCTCCGTTGAACATAAAGTTGTTAAGTTTGAGTGTATGTTCCAGTAGCTTTACCAGGGATTCAGTGGAGGGCGTTTTGGTTTTCCTGGAATCCCATACCTTTCTACAAGCCTCTATTCCTTCGTCGTGAGGGATATTGGTATATAGAGAGGTGACATCCATAGTCACAAGAAGGGTACCGGGGGGTAAGTTACTGCTGGGTGTTTTATTTCTTTCTGCCCTATTCCGAGAGATATTAATGAAAGGGCGGTCAGAGAAGATGTTCGTGCCTTTTTTCGACGTCTGCGCTTGAAGGAATATTTCAGTCGACGCAACAAAAAACAAGATGCCATAGAAGAAGACTCCGGTTCGGATGAGGAGGATTGTGACAGGTCTGAGAACTATAAGCCCAATCCCTTTGCAAAGAAAAGCACGTGGGAACCCGGACCCAGCAAATGTGGAGCCTTGGAGGCCTATATCGATGCAGTTGAAGATGACGTAGAAAAACTGCTGTGTTCAAAACCGTGTCGTGCCAAAGACAATTTAGATCGGAACGAGAGAAAGTGTTTGCAAAGCCTAAAAGACAACGACTCCATAGTCATTAAAAAGGCCGATAAAGGATCTACTGTAGTAGTTTTGAATAGATCCGACTACATTATGGAAGTCAATAAACAACTCTCTTGTTCCTCTTTCTACAAGAGACTCGACATGGGCCCTACATTTGAATTTGCCAAAACTATAACTTCCGATTTGCTTAAGATGTGCGAGGCAGGTGAGATTGACAATGACACAACAGACTACCTTTGTCCTGAAAATCCCAGGTCGGGTCAATTTTACCTGCTACCTAAAATCCACAAGGAAGGCATTCCTGGTCGTCCCATTGTCAGCGCTATCGGCCACCCCACTGAGAAAATATCGCAGTTTTTAGACTACCACTTGCGTCCTCACGTTGTACAATTACCATCCTATCTCCAAGATACAACGGATTACATCAATAAAACACCCAGCACTAACTTACCCCCGGTACCCTTCTTGTGACTATGGATGTCACCTCTCTATATACCAATATCCCTCACGACGAAGGAATAGAGGCTTGTAGAAAGGTATGGGATTCCAGGAAAACCAAAACGCCCTCCACTGAATCCCTGGTAAAGCTACTGGAACATACACTCAAATTTAACAACTTTATGTTCAACGGAGAGCATTACCTGCAAGTCAATGGTACATCCATGGGAACAAAGATGGCGCCCTCCTATGCTAACATTTTCATGGGTGAGTTAGAAAAAAGACTCCTCAGCCAAGCCCCAACCAAACCCATGAGCTGGCTCCGTTTTATTGATGATATTGAAATGAAATGGACAGCAGGTAGAGAAAAACTTGATGAATTTATTAATTTTGCCAACAACTTTCATCCCTCCATAAAGTTCACTGCCGATATCTCAGAACCCACCAATGTCTTCCTGGACACCAGATCCACTCTGTGCAACGGAAACATCACTTTTGACTTGTTCAACAAACCTACAGATGCACACCTCTACCTTAGACCGGACAGTTGTCATCCGCCCCATGTCTTCAAAGGTATTCCTAAAAGTTTGTCCACCAGATTACGACGAATATGCTCTACTGATGACTTGTATAAGACGAGGAGTTCAGAACTCAAACAGAGACTTTGCCACAGAGGGTATAATAAGAACTCCGTTGACAAAGCTATCTCCAATGCCATGTCAACCAGTAGAGCAGGTTTGCTGAAATACAAAACTAAGGACACTGCCCCCAGAATACCTTTAGTCATCACCTTCCACTCAGCTTTGCAAGGCCTATCTACAATCCTACGCATGCACCTGCCTACCCTCCACAATTCCAAACGTATGGCGAAGGCCATCCCATCACCTCCTATGGTTGCCTACAGAAATTAAAAGTATTAAAGATCATGTAGTCAGATCAATCCACGACCAATTGGTTCGTTCACAACATGCAATGACAAATGCTGCAAGCTGTGCCCCCACTCAGACACTACATCCACCTTCAAAAGTTTTGTAACCGGTAAGGAGTACAAGATTTTGGATAAACTCTCCTGTAAATCCAAAAATGTGGTTTACCTTATCACATGCAAGGTGTGTAAAAAACAGTATGTTGGGGAAACAGAAGATGCTTTGAACATGCGAGTGAACAACCATAGGTCGTCCATCAAAACCAAGAAAATGCATCTGCCAGTAGCCAAGCACTTTAACATGGACAACCATTCTTGGGAGGACATGATTGTTGTGGCCATTGACCATAGTGCGATGTGGACAGTAGATGACCGAGTGGCGAAAGAGGGCTTTTAGCAACATAGGCTTCACACTATAGAACCAAGCGGTCTAAACAAAGTGTCAGATGTCCTTTTGATGAACAAGAAGTATTGACACCAGCATCCTATATTATGAAATAGAGCAGTCTGCGTCTGTTTGTCCCAAACACCGTATCTTTTGTGGAGATGCCCATTTTTGGGTAGGGTTTGGTATGGACAGACGATAGGAATCCGTGTCTTTATACTTGTCATGTAACTCGCCATCCAATATTACCACTTGTCTTGACAGTTTTTTTTTTTTTTGGCTTTTTGGGGGTTTTTTTGGTTTTTTTTTTTGTTTGTGTTTTTTTGTTTTTTTTTTTTTGTACTTACTTATTTTACCACTTATTTGTTTTTCACTCCCATTTATTTCTGTTATTTATTTTCTTTGTCCTTCTATCTATAACTTCTTATCACCTAGTCTAATTACCTTCAGTAGGTCAATGCAAATACACTTTAGGGGGCGCCACTTGACCTGTAAACAAGCTGTCGGCTTATGTTTGGTTCATTTCCTATTAGATAGCGCATAGAGAAACGCTCAATATGTAGCCAATTGAAGAAACCAGTTTTTATTAGACTAGTGCTTTGTATATATTTTCTATCTTTCTTTTCGTGTCTTTATATTTGTGTGAGTGTTTGTGTGTGTCCTGAAGAAGAAGCAGATTTGGCAATTTTTTAATTGTTTTAGTATCGTTATCGCTTACCTGTGCTTTTATATATATATATATATATATATATATATATATATATATATATATATATATATATATATATATATATATATATATTTATATATATTTCAAATTTCAAACGTTCCTCAATATATCTTTGTCAAAGTAGTTTCGTGACAAGAAGCCTTACTCTCAGGACGAAATTTTGGTTATTAGAGCAAGCCCTGGCATAGCGTATAAATTTTCAAATGAAGACGCCGTATGCGGGAGAGGAAGGTATGTTGCTACTCAGAAAAGGGAAGTTGGTAATAATGAAATTGAAATCGTCACGTTTGTCATAGAGAGAGGTTACTAATTGATAGGAGTACATCGAGGTAGTATCTTTTATCTCGAATTCCTTTTGATATATAATGTTGAGATGATCCTTTAATACAGGGTTGTTAATCAAAAAACGTCATCGATGTATTTGTATGTGGAATTGAACGAGATGCTAAGGAGATAACTTTATTCATTAAGGATATGATTATTAGTTTTTTTTTCGAAGGAACAATTACAGGAGCATTTGTAGCAATGGGGTTCATTCTCAAACGCCGAGGTGATCCAGACAAGTGTCTTGGCATTGGGTATACGTCTCGTCTCTGGATTTATCTTAATTTTCTCAGAAAATCTTATTTTTCAATCTTTTGGTAACTTTATTGATTAAGGATTACTAGAATCTATCACCACCATCAGTGATGGCAAGCCTCGTTGTGGAGGACCGAGATTTTTGACACTCGGGTTAGGATATCTCTGTCGATCACTGGTGGTGGTGGTTGATTCTTTATCTCCCACGTTAGTTTACGAATCCTACAACGCTTACATCATCGTAGTAAACTTTATAATAGCGGATGAAAATATAGAGTGATTATGAATGAAGCCGATTTACTCACTCCATCATTGCCTCACATTCCATTTGCCGCCATTGTAAATAAAACATGAGGTGAAATAAGTTTTAAAAATATATTGAACAAGTAGACAATTATATGAGTGAAATCAATATGATAAATCGATAATCAAACGTTCTAAATGTCCTGTCTTTTCCAACTCCGTATTTGACGTCATCAAGCACGCACACATGATGTCACAGCCCATTGTACTGTACTAATGTCTGTAGAGATGTGCGCGAATTGGTTTATTTGAATGTGCTTTCAAGGAAAAGTTCTGCTCGGAATTTGAGGATAGACGGCAAGTAGGTTTTGTAATTTATTCGACATTTGCTGGTGTTTTTGATAGAGAAGATTGCAACTGAGTAGCAGTTTTTGCTGGTTGCTGGTAGAAAGGATCGAAGGACGAAAACAAAAGAAATAGTTCTTTATTTCAGGTTTCGATAATACTTACGTGAATTTGTTATCTTACCCCAACATATAAAGATAAGGAAATTTTTCCCAGCTATTTTATAGATATTTCTGTCCATAGTGTGAGAAATGGTTATTAGTTGCTATTGAAGGGAACAGACATAGGAAATTGGTATTTGTAGTGATGGGGTTCATTCTCAAACGCTGAGATGATCCAGACAAGTGTTTTTGCATTGGGTATATCTCTCGGGATTTATCTTCAGTTTCCAAATAAAATCTTATTTTTGATCTATTGTTTTACTATGATTGTTGCCTAAAAAGAGAACATAATTAAGAATATTTCATAAATGTATGCTTCTCTACCGAATTCAAATACTTTATTCATATATTTAGAATAATATTAATATAATATGACCAAAAAAACCCGTTATCGTATACGATAAAACCAAAAACATACCCCATAATACATTTGGAAAGTTTCTGGTCTTTTTAAAATTTCTAAACCAGAGAAGTAAACGAAAATACTTGCAAAGGAACAGGGAAATATTATATCCAGCTAGCATTAATTCATTTGTAGGATTATTGGAACTACAATCCGTTCATATGTTGACATTTAACCTTTTACTTGGGAATCTTCAAAATAATTAATTTATTCCCTATACAGTGATGCTCCGTTTATCCGTACACGTTTGTTCCCGGCCGATTTGTCCGGATAAACGGATTTTCCGGATTACCGGATCACAGTACCGCTAGATATGAAGGAATCTTATTTCTTGATAAAAGAAGGGTGTATAGATAACACGATAAAACACAAGTACATGTAATAATCCTTATATGCGTTTAATTTGTATACGAAGTAATATATTTCTAGTACTATTTAATGTATTAACATCTTTAGTAAATTGTACATTAATTGCAGCTAAATTTCTGAGACCTGCAAGATGTTTCAATCAACTGTCCTCTATTTAAATGTTGACAGCCGCCTTTGTGTATACCTTGCGCTTGACTAATTAATTTCACTTCTATCGCGACTGGAGTGTTAATCTAACGTCCTGTTGTAGTATGCAAATTAAGAATTGAAAAGCATTTATGTCCCGATAAATTTATACAGTGTTCATGTTTTAGATATGAAAATTTTCTATAACTATAATACAGAAGAATAACTAAAAGTTAATACTTCTCTACAAAATAATGTAATGAGCTCTAAGTAAGGATACGTTATCAATTATCGATCTCAGATAGAAGAGTGACGATACTTAAAGTTTGGTTACAATCTAAAGCCCCAATATTTAATTAACAATGTGAGCTGCGAAGTCGGCAATTTACTTTTATTTACTATTATTCAACTAACAGTAATACTCATTTCTGGCGTGAGCGGGTACTGACTTATTAAAAAGCAATCATGAATGACCGCTAACATGACGTTTGACTACACCACAAGCGGTCAGTTCTTAATTGGATAGGTAATAAACATACCATAAGTAGGTGACCAGGTAAACGCGTCGTTTAACTGTTAAACAAACAATCGGAACAGCGAAGAGATAAGCAGTGTATTAATTAAACTGCAGTTATTTGCTACAGCTACGTCCGGAAAGCAAAATTTTGTCCGGATTATCGGAGCAAACTTCATGTACTTTTGGAATTCCGTATCCGTATTTCCTTGTCCGGATCCGGAACGCGGATTTCCGGATTATCGAATCAAAATATCATTTGGGAAGTCCGTTCCCGCACTTTCTTGTCCGGAAAGAGGATTTTTCGAATAAACGGAGCCCGGATTAACAGAGCATCACTGTACATAGTTTACTACACACATCAATCGGGTGACATGTGTTGATGACATCAGGGACGTTTTTAGATATATACGTCCCTGATTACATAAAGTACATACTGAAAACAATCAATCTTCCTTATCTCCTCGTGTCGCTGAGCAAGTTGATAAGAAAAAGACTTCCATTATTGGATATGTCACATATAATTTGAAAATTTTCTACGGCAAAAATACTAAGATTGTTTCAACCAGGCGTTCGTATTCTCTACCCAGAGTTATCTCTCCTTACTCTCGCTTATATCTCTGTCAACAACTGGGAATTGTTCGGTGCCACATGGCAGTTATAAGTTTATATCAAAGTTAAAGAACTCATAAAACTTTCAATTGTCTGTTTGTTATTTTCAACGAAGTTTCACATTCTTTGTACACGTAAGTCTCATCTACACCGAATTTCAAGGTTATTTTACTTCAAACCTAGTTTCATACGCATAACACACGAAATAGATCCAAATTCAAGGTAATTATACATTCTTTGTAAATAATTTACATTGAATATAAATCATACTTTATACGAAGCATATCATCACATGCTTGGGTATTTAAATTTATATTGTTACCATGGATTTTAAAAAGGTTTACAAGAATCTTGGAAGTTGGTCAAACAAGTAGGTTTCATATCAAACAAATATAATGGCATAAACTGTATTCGATGTAATGAAGATGTTCAGATTACTGATGATATGCAAAAAGCTGATCTTTTGAATAGCTTCTTTTCATCTCAATCTCGTATCACAGAACCAACCACTGTATTTCCTAATCACCCACCTCCAGTACATATCCTAAGTGATATTGAAATTTCTTCATAGGATGTAAATGATGCCATAAAATGTTTAAAAAGTAACAAAGCCTGTGGTCTTTTTAGTTCTAAGTAAAGCTTTTCATTGTGTTTGGCATCAGGGACTTAAAAAAACCTATCAAGTTTTGGAATTACTGGTAATTTAATCAACTGGATATCCTGCTATCTTTTATTTAGAAATCAAAAAGTAATTATTAATGGCAAAGAATCCTCTGTAAATTGTATTAACACTGGTGTGCCACAAGGATCAATGCTTGGACCACTTTTTTCCCTAATATTTATAAACGACATTGTGCAGGAGATTAATGGGACTTTTTCACTGCAAGTATCCGTTTAGTCCGAGATTCTCTGCCCTTCTCCCACGTTTGATATCGGCGGTTTGTGTGAGAGGGTCAGAGAGACTTAGTTCATCAAAAGTAGGAATTTCAGCGATACCAGTCGGTATCAGGATGTACAAGACAAACAAGCGTTTGCACAGCGAACTTGCAACCTATAATCCACTTAATGAACATTTAACTTCTATAACTTCTGCTAGCTGCCGCTTTATCTGCAAACATGACAATATTCTCATTTCGCCATTTGTGTATACAGTATGAGGTCAGACCTCGCTGAACGCGACTTCGCATTCGTGACACTTCAGCAGCTGTCACATTTTTTGGAAAACAAAAATACAAGATGCAATGTCGTCACGAATGCAAAGTCGCGTTCGGCGAGATCTGACGGCATACTCTTATAAACAAATGACGAAATGGAGAATCTGGTCGTGTTTTCAGATAAAACAGCAGCTAGTAAAGGTTATAGATCTTATTTGGAAAAGTTATCGCTATGATAGAATAAGTTAAATGTTCATTTATGGAATTATAGGTTGCAAGTTCGCTACAATTCCAACTTTTTATAAACAATGTCTCTCTGACCCTCTCCCACAAACCGCCTATATCAAAAGTGGGAGAAGGGCAGAGAATCTCAGACTAGTATCCATTTTGAGTTTTACTTATTGCAGCATTCATTTATGAGTAGAGGCATGATGGGTTATGGATTTGGTTTTATCCTAGGCTAGTATACAAATTTTCAGTGATATTTTACAAATACTATTATTATGTGGATTTTGAAATCCACATTTGAATTTAATGAAAGAGAAAACTGAAGACATCTGACAAAGCTGTATGACAAAAATCACCAAGGACATGCACAGTAAACATGACAATAAAAGAATATACACGGAAAAACATTACAAAAATATTTATTTGTGCTGCGGTTACGATACCGACTTAGGACGGTCAACTGAAGTAACAAACGTCATTCAATTGGTGTGGTGAACCGGCATACATTGAAGATATACATAGATGATTTACATTTAATCATTTTCTTATTTAAGATAATAATCATGGGAAAACAAAAGATTAAAAAATAAGATTTTACTTAGAAATTGAAAATAAATCCCGAGGAGTATAACCCATAACAAATCACCAGTCTGGGTCATCTAAGCGTTTGTGAAAATATCTCATTGCTCCATTAAATTATTTGCAGACGACACAGTTTATATTACAGTAGATGATCCAAATATGTCTGCCCAAATTTTGAACACAAACCTTGATAAAGTTCACTCTTGGTCCCAACAATGGCTGGTTAATTTTAATTAATAGTTTATTAATATCACGTAAACAACTAATGAATACACCCCCCCCTTTTTTTTATCTAAACAATGTTCACATACAAGAGGTCAGTTTTCGTAAGCACCTTGGCTTGGTCTTAATGATAAATCCTCGAATATGCGAATGTAGTAATGGATAATTGTCCTAAATACTATAAAGATACAATTGGTTAGATAAATATTGAGGCGGCGCGTATTGTCACTGGTGCAACTAAATTAGTCAGCCTCCGAAACCTTTACCAAGAATGCGCACGGCTTAAACTTGAAGACAGTCGAGAGTTTCGCAAACTTGTTCAATGTAAAGATGATGGATAAATCCAAACCACAAGTCCAAAAATCATGAAACCATAGGACATACAAAATCAGTGAAAATGAAAAACAACTGGAAAATGATAAAATATGTCTACTTTAAGAGCATATGTGAACCCCTGTGATTTAAAAATCTGGATAACGAGATATCATATGGAGTAATAAGAGTCTCGTAACGACCGTAGAACTTCCTCAGTGACGTTGCTAGTCTAGCACATATATAACCCTGGTTGAGCAGCTTAACTGAAAGTCGCCTTTGAAGTCGCCTTTAACTGAAAGTCGAGTGAAATGTTTTAAGATAACCAAAGGATTATCACCTCAATATTTTAAAGAATTTCTTCCGCCATAATAATCTCATCAATATAGTTATAATACAAGAAATGCTGTCAGTCTTGTCCTTGTAGACTGTCATACTACTCACAATTTAAACAGTTTTTCCCTTCATGTGTCCGTCTCTGCAACGCCCTTCCAAAATATATCACAGAAACAGATAGTATCCAAACAATTAAATCAGAACTTATAAAATTAAAACGTCCAGACGAAGTTCCTAACTATTATTACGTGGTACTCGGCTTGGTCAAAATTTACTAATATTTACTAATATATATATATATATATATATATATATATATATATATATATATATATATATATATATATATATATATATTGCTATAGCGCACGCATTAACGAAAGAAGGTGCACTTTTTAAAAGAATATTTCTCTAATTTTACAAGGTACAGCACACTAATTTCATTCTTTTTATATGAGAATATTTAATATCTAGTAATTAAACACATTGTGCCTAATAGAAGTGACTTTGTCATCAAAGCAATGTTTCAGCAAACAGTTTCTGTATTTGAGTCAGTACTCATCAAAGCATATTCGCTACGGATATTACAGTGTCCAGTTAAAAGTTGAAAAATTCGTTCTATATAATTCACACAAAAGCTTGACCAATGACTGGAACGGGATATGAAGTTTTCTTGATGTCCCATATGGTATGAACTATGAATGGACACTCTACATCTACATCATTTCAAACACCAAATAGTAAATTGAAAAAGAAATGTAAACGGAAAAAACCAGATACGCAAAGTGATAAGAAGTTAAAAACACGTAGAAAACTAGAGTTAGACTTAGCGAGTGAAAACATTAACCAAAAACAAAAAAAAAAAAAAAAAAAACAACGATGGTTAATGATCATGATATCCCGAATGTTCCTAATAGCACCTGTATTAGACCCGTGACCAAATCAGAGGGAGCGAGCGAAAGTAAAAGCTGTTGAAACGTGCACTGAGTTCCTAAGTAAAAATATGATGACATCCGATCAGATATAACGTCCACAAAAGAAAAGATGAAAACTAATTATCAGAGTATGAGAAAGCAGGTGCATGACATTAAAGAGAATATGAATGAAAATTCATTGGATACTAATAACCTGGTAAGGAAAAATGAACAACTGAAGGAAACTGTGCTGGATTTACAAAGTAGGAGAGACAATTTGGTTTTCTCGGGCATTAGAGAGTTATACAAGAAGAATACTGAGGAGGTGTTAAAGGAGTTTATTACGGATGAATAAGAGATTGAAGAAGATATACATTTTGAACGTGTTGACCGGCTCGGACAGCCACAACAGGTCAGTATTGATGACGACTCAGCACCGCGGTTAAGAGCTATAGTGGCATCCTTTAAACAAATGGAAGTTGTTCGGGTCCAATATTAAGAGGAAAACCCTTCGGGATAAATGAATAGTTTCCTAGGGAGATAGTGAACACGCGAAAGAAGCTAAGCGGAAAATAAGATTTGTGACCGACAAAATTCATATCAATGATAGACACAGACGAGGTTCATCTACACGGCAATAGGGGTGTCAGGATATACATATTTATCCTACCACACCTTACTTAGACAAAATACTAACCATAGCTGCAGTAAATGTTTGTGGACATAAATATAATCTTAATTACCCTGAATTTAATGATTTCATCAATAATTATGTATCATCGGATTATAAGAAACAAAACAAAACAAAAAGTGAATATGATTGTATTGCTATTGATAAATATGAATTATTTAGTAATAATAGGCGACAGAAATCGCACTAAAATTCTAGTGGAATACCTTTTTTGGTGAAAAAGGAAATATTTAAACAGATCAATATACTGCCTAAAAGATCTGAATTTATTCAATGGTTATATATCACAAACTTTGTTGATGGGGAGATTTGTACTTTTGGAAAAGGACCTAAATATAGGTTACCGTCCAGGATAGATTTCGATAAATGCCGTGACGTTATAGAAGATGCTTTAACTACATATTGTAAACGTTGGTGTAAAAAAGAACAGGTAAAGGTTCATGCTCTTAATGATTGGAAATACGAGATTTGAAGAATTGTCGATATCCGTATTAATAACTTTACGGAAAATCCGCATTTATTTCAACAGCCTAATACATTGACGGCAAATTCTATTAAAAAGAAGATAGCTGACTTACATGCTAAATATGTCTTTGTTCCTGCTGATAAAGCAGGTAATCATATATTAGTTGTTTGAAAACTATATTATATTGAAGTACTTAAAAACGAATTAAACTCCACTCATACATATGTGGAAAGCCCTACCTCAAAAGACAGCACCTTGCACGATCACCTCATGACCATGTCCGACTTCAAAATTAAAACTGATAAATCTGATCTATCAACCATATATTGGCTCCCAAAACTACATAAAAGACCATATAAATCACGTTTCATATCTAATTCTAGCCACTGCTCTACTACGGTACTATCGAAGCATATTACGTCTGCTCTAACTGCTATAAAAGATCATATTATCAAATATTGTGATGTCGCATTTCATAATAGTAACATCAATTACTTTTGGTCGATTAAAAATTCTCATGAAGTTATAGACAAACTTCTTTCACTAAATTTCAAAGCGACTCAAATTTCTACATTTGATTTTTCTACACTTTATACATCTCTGCCTCATGATTTGATTAAAAGCAAGTTGCTGTTTCTTATACAATGGTGTTTTCACAGAGAATCTAAAACGTACATATGTACTTCCAATAACTCCGGATTCTTTTCCAACAAACAATATACTTCATATAAATACTGGACTTGCAAGGAATTATGTAAAGCACTAGATTTTCTCATGAATAATATTTTTGTGCAATTTGATGGCAAGATATATCAACAAATAGTTGGGATTCCTATGGGTACTAACTGCGCGCCTCTGATAGCAGATTTATTTCTTTATTGTTCTGAGAGGGATTTTATGGTTTCTATTCAAAAATCAAAACGTTTTGACCTCATTGACAAATTTAATAATACTTGCAGATATCTGGATGACATTTTGGTTATCGACAACCCTGAATTCGAACAATTTATATCAGAAATATATCCACCAGAGGTCACATTGAATAAAACTAATACTTGAGATACATCTACACCTTTCTTAGATTTAAACATCAAAATTATCAACCACCTAATATATACCAACATTTATGATAAACGTGAGGATTTCGGATTTCCTATTGTAAATTTCCCTTACTTGGATGGCGATGTCCCTCGACTCCCATCATATGGTATCTATATATCTCAATTAGTTCGATTTGTCAGAGGCTGCACCAATGTTTTGGACTTTCATAAACGAAATTTACAAATTACTACTAAACTTTTAACTCAGGGTTACAGATATCACAAGCTAAGAAAAACATTCGGCAAATTCTTCAGATCTTATTCAGAACTTCTATCTAAATTTGAAAATATTTCTTTTCAACAGTATGTATCCAATGGAATTTCCCATCCTAATTTTTACGGTGATCTCGTATATAAACTAAGGAAAGTAAAAGGCTCCGATAACGTTATTTCATCATGTAATAAAATAGTCAAACGTCTTCTAAATAGACAATATGATATTGGGATCATCAAAAAGACTATAGGTCTTGTATGTGGCCCTTCTACGGCCTTATGCAGACTCTTACTTGAACGTTGCACGCTGACTAACAGGGCGGTGGGGACTGTATGACGGGCCTTGTCCAAACCTCTTTCAGAGGAGACATGGTCCTGAACCTCGTCCCCTCTGACTGTTAGTCGGGACTCCTACAGATCTAAGGTCTTAGCTCGCTTTCACACTGGCAGAGCACGGTTTATCATGTTGATGTCGCATATATTTTTATACCGTTATATGTTTTACAATATCTTGCGTGTTTATATTTTTATGACCTCTCAATATGCGATACCTGTTGACCCTTGTTTTTTTTACATGGAGGATTATTTATAAATTTTTAAATGTACGTCCTTTGATTGTTCTACTGTTACGGTGAGTGGGAAGGTGGGCCCGTAAACCGGTTAACCACACCATTTGTTTGGCTTTTGTCAAATTAAATGACCGTCCTAAGTCGGTATCGTAATTGCACTACAATCAAATATTTTTTGTAATGTGTTATATGTTCTAGTATATTATTTATATTCATGTATTGTATAGCTCCATGGTGACTTCTGCCACATAACTGAGCCAGTAACTCCTCTTTTTTCTTTTGTACTCAGAGCTCAAATTGAATAAAGCTAATACTTGAGATAAATCTACACCTTTCTTAGATTTGAACATCAAAATTATCAACCACCTAATATATACTAATATTTATGATAAACGTGAGGATTTTGGAATTCCTATTGTAAATTTTCCTTACTTGGATGGCAGTGTCCCTCGACTTCCATTATATGGTATCTATATATCTCAATAAGTTCGATTTGTCAGAGGCTGCACCGATCTTTTGGACTTTCATAAACGAAATTTACAGATTACTACTAAACTTTTAACTCAGGGTTACAGATATCACAAGCTAAGAAAAACATTCGGCAAATTCTTCAGATCTTATTCAGAACTTCTATCTAAATTTGAAAATATTTCTTTTCAACAGTATGTATCCAATGGAATTTCCCATCCTAATTTTTACGGTGATCTCGTATATAAACTAAAGAAAGTAAAAGGCTCCGATAACGTTATTTCATCATGTAATAAAATAGTCAAACGTCTTCTAAATAGACAATATGATATTGGGATCATCAAAAAGACTATAGGTCTTGTATTTGGCCCTTCTACGGCCTTATGCAGACTCTTACTTGAACGTTGCACGCTGACTAACAGGGCGGTGGGGACTGTATGACGGGCCTTGTCCAAACCTCTTTCAGAGGAGACATGGTCCTGAACCTCGTCCCCTCTGACTGTTAGTCGGGACTCCTACAGATCTAAGGTCTTAGCTCGCTTTCACACTGGCAGAGCACGGTTTATCATGTTGATGTCGCATATATTTTTATACCGTTATATGTTTTACAATATCTTGCGTGTTTATATTTTTATGACCTCTCAATATGCGATACCTGTTGACCCTTGTTTTTTTTACATGGAGGATTATTTATAAATTTTTAAATGTACGTCCTTTGATTGTTCTACTGTTACGGTGAGTGGGAAGGTGGGCCCGTAAACCGGTTAACCACACCATTTGTTTGGCTTTTGTCAAATTAAATGACCGTCCTAAGTCGGTATCGTAATTGCACTACAATCAAATATTTTTGTAATGTGTTATATGTTCTAGTATATTATTTATATTCATGTATTGTATAGCTCCATGGTGACTTCTGCCACATAACTGAGCCAGTAACTCCTCTTTTTTCTTTTGTACTCAGAGCTCAAATTGAATAAAGCTAATACTTGAGATAAATCTACACCTTTCTTAGATTTGAACATCAAAATTATCAACCACCTAATATATACTAATATTTATGATAAACGTGAGGATTTTGGAATTCCTATTGTAAATTTTCCTTACTTGGATGTCAGTGTCCCTCGACTTCCATTATATGGTATCTATATATCTCAATAAGTTCGATTTGTCAGAGGCTGCACCGATCTTTTGGACTTTCATAAACGAAATTTACAGATTACTACTAAACTTTTAACTCAGGGTTACACATATCACAAGCTTAGAAAAACATTCGGCAAATTCTTTAGATCTTATTCAGAACTTTGATCTAAATTTGAAAATATTTCTTTTCAACACTATGTATCCAATGGAATTTCCCATCCTAATTTTAACGGTGATCTCGTATATAAACTAAAGAAAGTAAAAGGCTCCGATAACGTTATATTTTCATGTAATAAAATAGTCAAACGTCTTCTAAATAGACAATATGACATTGAGATCATTAAAAAGACTATAGGTCTTGTATTTGGCCCCTCTACAGTCTTATGCAGACTTTTACTTGAACATTGCACGCTGACTAACAGGGCGGTGGGGACTATATGACGGGCCTTGTCCAAACCTCTTTCAGTGGAGACATGGTCCTGAACCTCATCCCCTCTGTTAGTGTGGACTCCTATAGACCTAGGGTCTTAGCTCGCTTTCAGACTAGCAGAGCACGGTTTATCATGTTGATGTCGCATATATTTTTATATCATTATGTGTTTTACAATAGCTTACGTGTTTATATTTTTATGACCCCCCCCCCCCAATATGCGAAACCTGTTAACCCTTGTTATTTACATGAAAGATTATTTAGAAATTTTAAATGTACGTGCTTTGATTGTTCTGCTGTTACGGTGAGTGGGAAGGTGGGCACGTAAACCGGTTAACCAAACCATTTGTTTGGCTTCTGTCAAATTAAATGACCGTCCCAAGTCGGTATCGTAATTGCACTACAATGAAATATTTTTGTAATGTGTTATATGTGCTAGTATATTATTGATATTCAGGTATTGTATAGCTCCATGGTGACTTCTGCCATATAACTGAGCCAGTAACTCCTCTTTTTTCTTTGGTATGGTTTATTTCCCAGTTAACACAAAAACATTTTAAAAACATTTCCAATACATTTAATAAATGCTTCGAAAATATTTTCAGAAAATGTTTTATTTACGTGATTTTGAATGGGTTTATTTTCTTTCTCACATCTTTAAAACATTTTTGAGAAGCATTTTAAATTAACGTTTTGAAAATATAACTTTTACATCTACATTATGTTTTCAAAACATTTTTGAAAAACGTTAGAACTGTCCTTTTTTAAATTGTTAATACCTCACCTGCACAAAACTTTGTCAAAGTTTAACAACAATGTTTTACACATATACATTTCATTTTATGTAAAGAGAGAATATAGTGATCTTTTGATACTTTGTACAAGAATAGCTAGAATGAGAACTTTTAAAGAGTGCTTTAGAAATGCTTTAAAAGAGTTCTTATCTTAGTATTTCTTTCTTTTAAAATAATGATAATAATATATCATCACTAAAATTTTTATTCAAACTAATTTAACAAAACTTTCAATCCAAGTCGTCCATTTGCTCCTCCTCAGGTCATGTACCTCTCTTTCTTTGTTTTCATCTGAAGTAAAAGACGAAGTACCGAAGGGTAAACCATATCTCATAGTCCATGGAATAAAGGGGACAATATCGTGTCATATTCAGACAAATGCGAACCCCAAGAAAATTCCGCAACCTTTCAAGTCGAGGAGGTAAATACATAAATATACACGCATGAGCATACGAAGGAGACAGGAACACGAAGTCAAATTTTCCCATTCAAGGCAAGAAATGCTGCCTGAAAGAAGGATTAAAATTTGACAATATATATTCTAAATGTAATTATGCTGTGCCAAATCATGAATATCATTCTTGTCATTCGTCGTTTTAGATTACTTTCGTGCTGGATTTCAAGTTGAGTCTATCGAAATAAAAACATCATATTTATAATATTCAATTCATTAAAACCCAACACTGCTTGTCTGTGGCTTTGTCTGTCATTAGCCACACACCACTTTCTCCCGTCAGCAGTTAAGGAAACGGTGGTATTTCGGTCCCTTAATACAACTCAAAGTCGAAAAACACTTCCTGGAACTAGTAATTTTCATGCGATTCAACTAAATTTAAACACATAATCTGCATACACATTACACAACAAATTCTTTATAATGTGATCAAAGTATATACATAATCTGAATATACTTACAATGATCTTTGTAATCTTTTTTTTTCCTAGTCAACACCTCTTGCTTCATATAATATAGACGGAATGGGATGATTGAAAATGTCTTAACCGTGCATCCAATATGTATCCAACGATGGTCAAAACTCAAGAAATAAATTCAAGGTTACTATAGTAACTGGCCAATTCCATGCTGTGAGAGAAACTGATCTAATTATTTGATTGTGAATACATACTCCGTTATCTCTCTATGTAAACTAGCGAGAGTTGTTATGCAACACATACTACGTCTTTAAGAGATTTAAGTTCCCAATGAAGATAACTTCACGCCCCAATCCCTCTTCTCAAAAGTGGAAACTACTTTTGATTTCATATATTAATTCCGACGAGTTCGAAAAGATCACATCCGCAAGAGTTTTGTTTATATCGTCTCATAAAATATCTACATGATAATGGTGTAACAATTTCAAGAATAAGTTACTGTCTTTTAAAAAAAACCCATTTAAATCGATCACATGTGAGAAAAATTTGTTTTCTTTACTTTGGAAAAGTGGGACTTTGTTCGAAATACATTGAAATGTGTGTATTGGTACTTTTTTCACATTTTCAGAAAATATCTTCAAAGCATTACTTAAAGATTTATAGGAGAGCTTCGTAGAAATGTTTCTACAATGTTTTAAGAACACCGTATAAAATGTTTCACAAAAATGTTGTAAAAACTTGAAAGCAATATGAAATATTGCCTTGAAATATTGCCTTCTCTCGAAATGGCATTTGCATGATTCTTAATGAGTGATTTGATGTATCAAAATGTTTTCAAATGGATAACATTGCAATTTTCATATATCTTTTGATATTGAATCAATATTGAATTCTTGCATTCAATTGATTTTAAAACATGTTTAAAACATTTCTGAATAACATTTCATTTCAACCAGTTTGCTACCTTTTCATATAAACGGAAAAACGTTTCAATGACGTTTTAGAAATGTTTATCAGAATTATTTCTCTGAAGCCTCCTCATCATATTATAGGCAAATATTTTGAAAACGTTTTTAAAACATATTTACAAATTTCTTCGAAAATCACCTATGGGTTATTTTTAAATTTTACTAAAATGTTAAGGCACATGAAAAAATGTTAGCACTGTTGATTATGTTATTACACAACATACAATAGGATTTATACATAATTTTAAAATCTTTGATTATTCTGAAATTGTCTCTGATATACATTGCCCCATCGAAATTAAAACCAACTGAAAAACCAAATACCTTATACGAATCCATGAACCAATGACAACACTTCATATATATATATATATGTACTAACAAGTCACGAAGATGGAACATCGCCGCAAAAGAAGAATTTATCGGTAATATTAATATCGAAGATATCCAGGACGTATTAACATTTAAAACTTTTTAATAGGTCAATTGAAAACGCAACTACTGATGACGTCAATAACATAGCCGACAACATACGTAACATACTTATATCATCAGCAACAATAACCTTTCCTGAGCAACAACATCATCATCGTCGAAAAGAAAATATCAAAAAGTGGTTTGGGAAACAAATTAATGTCAGAGCGCTAAGTGGAAGTACCATCTCGTACGCCGAATATACAACAAAATAAAAACAAAACGAACTACAGAAACATGAAAAATGCAAGTAAAACATACAAAACACCATGGACTCATTCGTACAGAAAGATCGAGACAAAATAGAAAAAGATCTGAATGCCCTACCGAAAAATAAACCGAAAGAATACTGGAGAATTCTTAGTAGACTCAAAAAACAAAAACAACCAAACGCAAACATTAGACGATCTATACATGTACGAGTACTTCAAATATATCAACGAGTGTGGAGAAGAAGAGATTATAGAGATAATTAATGATTACGCAAACGAAATATTAAATAAAAATATTACACCAGAGGAAGTAAAACAAAGCCATGAAAAATCTTAAATGCAGTAAATCTGCTGGAATAGATGGAATATTTGAAAGCGACGGAGCATATTCTTCTGCTTTTCAATATCGTCTTAACATCGGGTCGTGTACGAAGTGAATGGCTAGAAGGAATAATAATACTTATTCATAAAGGAGGTAACGCATCTTCTCCTGATAATTTTCATCCTATTACCTTATTCATCTGCATTGGTAATCTCTTAGTAACAGATCTAAATAATCGCTTAAACTTCTTCTGAGAGTTGTACGGTGTACTATCAAAGACACAAACAGGATATAGAGCTGGCTATACCAAGCTGGATAATATATTTGTTCTACAAACCAACATATCTATTTTAAACAAACGCCGTGAAAAAATTATATTGTGCTTTTATTGACTTCTCTAAGGCTTTTGATACAGTTTGGCGAGCAAAAGTGTAGTCAAAGTTTCTCCGGCAAACCTTCAATGGAAAGTTTTTGACAGTTATCATGAATATGTATAAAGGAATAAAGTCGTGTCTGAGATTTAAAAATGACATCTCCTCCTTTTTCTCTTGTTCACCCGGCCTCCATTAAGGGGAGAATCTTTCGCCCTTAATGTTCAGTCTCTTCCTAATGCATTCCAAGAAACTTCTAGAGCACTTCAAATCTCCTATGTTCAATAATATCACTAGCATCAAATCTGTTGACTTTTCGACTCTTTACACAACCATTCCTCATCAAAAACTTAAGAATAGAATAACATCAATTATTCAAAACGCTTTCTTTAACAAACAAAAAAGGAATTCGCAGGTATAAGTATCTCGTTTTAGGTCACAACGACACATATTTTGTAAAGGAACAGTCTGATTCCAGCAGCAAGTACATAGAAAAAGAGATCGTCCAAACATTAGAATTTCTTAATTCTGGTGATATTTGGTGGGAAAGTGTTTCAACAGATTGTTGGCATTCCGATGGGTACTAATTGCGGGCCTTTTCTGGCCGACATATTTTTATACTCTTACGAAGCAGAATTCATACAGTCTCTGCTCTCCAAAAGCAATAAACAATGAGCATCTCGGTTCAACTTTACATACAGATACATCGATGACGTTTTGTCGATTAGCAACCCTGTATTTGAGAATCACCTCAACATCATATACCAAGGGAACTCGAGATAAAAGATACAACTGAGAGCGCATCTTTTGCTTCATACCTCGATATACTCCAATTAATTAGTGACGAAGGTTCATTAGTAACCTCGATCTATGACAAACGTGACGATTTCAATTTCATTTTTACCAACTTCTCTTTCCTGAGTACCAACATACCTTTTCTCCTGCATATGGCGTCTTCATTTCACAACATATATGCTATGCCAGGGTATGCTCTTAAATTCTTGCCACGAAACTAAACTCACAAAGATATATTAAGGAACGTTTGAAGTTGTCCCTGAGGAATTTCTGTGGTCGATGTAGGGATCTACTACAATTTCAGATTCCTCTTTCAAGAAAGTTAACCGATATTTTGGGACCTGATCATACAAACTAACCATCTGAACTTTTTGACTATACATGTACTTGATTTGACATAATGCCTATATATACAGGCATTTGTTCATGTGCATTTCCGATGCATGAATTAAAGTTAAACAACATTTTATGCCTTGAATAGGAAGATTTGACTTCGTGTTCTTGTCTCCTTCATGTGTTCATTCGTGTATATTTATGTATTTACTCCCTAGACTTGAAAAGTTGTTTCCTGACTTTTGCGACGGGTGTTGCTTGCAACCAGGGGACGCTTACCCCTCCCGGGCACCTGGTCTCACCTCGATTTTATTGGGGTTCGCATTTGTCTGAATATGACACTATACACGATGTTGTCCTTTTAGTCCATGGACTATAAGATATGGTTTACTCTTCGTAATTCTTCGTATTTTTACTCGAAAATAATATAAAGAATTTTTTGGTTGAAAATCCGTGTGAAGGAGTAATCGTTCCTGGTGATTTAATGCCACAGTATTGTGTAATGTTAAATGTTCTGTTATACGCAGATGACACTATTCTTGTAGCTAATAATCCGACTGATTTTCAAACAAACTTGCTTTTCATAATTATTGCTCAACCTGGAAACTCTCAGTAAATATACGAAAAACAAAAACAGTTATTTTTGGAACCGTGGTGCAAGTAATCATGAATTTAAATATGGTGCACATAATGTTGATATAGTTGACTCTTATAAATATCTTGGTGTTATATTCAGAAATTTAAATTAGTTTTGTCTACAATATCAGAACAAGCAAAAAGGGCATTATATCTTCTTTATTCTAGAATTGTTAAAATTTACCTATCAATAGAATGTCAAATTTAGCTTTTTTATCAAAGTATTGTTCCCATTCTATTATACGGTTGTGAAATCTGGGGATTTAGTAATATAAACATTTTTGAAAATATTCAATGTGAATCTTTGAGATTTGTGTTAAAGGTTTAAAAAAGAGTACTCCACATTGTATGTTATATGAGGAAACCGGTGTTCAGCCTTTAATTTACACCGTTAAACAAAGAATTTTAAGTTTTTGGGCCAAACTTATTCATGGTATATCAGATAAATTTTCATGCTTGTTATATAAAATATTACTTAGTGACCATACCATGAATATTGAACATAAAAATGTTGAATCAATATTGAACGAACTTGGTCTGTCACATTTGGGAATCACATAATGTATATAATTTTAAATGGTTTATCAATGCTGGGAAACTGAGATTGTCTGATTATGCTAAACAGTCATGGGTATCACAGATCGATAAATCATCAAAGTGTGTTTGTATGTCCTCTGGTTTTATGATTTTTGGACTTGTGCTTTGGATTTATCCATCATCTTTACATTGTACAGAAACTTCAAGGAGTCATTACATCTTGAAAAATAGCTTGTACTTTCCAAACAAAATCGTATTATTTTTGCTAAATGTCGAACTACCAACCAGACTACCAATAGAAACTGGAAGATGATCATCTATTGCCGGATCAGAAAGAAAATGTGATTTATGTAATCTAAATTCTATCGGCGGCGAATAGCATTATTTATTAGAATGTCCTTTTTTCTCCGCTAAACGTGTATATATCTCGATAATTATTCATACACAAGACATAATATAATACAATTTTATGAACTTCCCTTTTGTACCACAAAAACTAAACTTGAGAAAGTGTGCATATTTATGAAAATTATAATGAATCAGTTCTCCTAAATCCGTATGTATTATTCATCAATGTAAAGATGATGGATAAATCCAAACCATAAGTCTAAAAATCATGAAACCTGAGGACATACAAAATCAGTGAAAATGAAAACAAAGTGGAAATTAACAAAATATGTCTACTTGAAGAGCATATGTAAACCCCAATGATGGAGTGAGATCAGGTGCCCGGGGAGAGTAAGCATCTCCTGCTTGCTAGCAACACCCGTCACTTATACCCAGTAGAAAGAGTCAAATCGTGTAAATTCCATATGTATTTACATATGGAGAAGTCAAAGTAGATAACCTTCTAGTATAGAAGGTGTCCATTCTGTGTAAAATGGTCTCAGTCCAGAATATCATTTTAAAGTCTGGATAACGAGATATCATATGGAGTAATAAGAGTCTCGTAACGACCGTAGAACTTCCTCTGTGACGTTGCTAGTCTAGCACATATATAACCCTGGTTGAGCAGCTTAACTGAAAGTCGCCTAGCCCTCAGAACAAAGTCATTGTAATTTGAACATGCTCAGGAATAACGTAATAACTGAGATATAAATACGCCGTATGCGGGCGATGATGGAATGTTGCTACTTATGAAAGGAAAGTTTGTGATAGCGAAATTGAAATTGTCACGTTTGTCATAGAGTGAGGTGTTCAATTGACCATTAATGTCGAAAGACAACATAATATCTAAATACGAAGTAGAATTTTTACTTTCTGTGGTTTCTTTGACCTCCAGTTCACTTGGATAGATGATGCTAAGGTAATCCGCGAATGAAGGATTGTTAATTGAAAGCAAATCATCTATATATCTGTAAGTTAAATTGAAGCCAAGAGCCAATTGTTTTTTTTTTCCTTGCGAAAGCAAAGACTGAATGAATTTAGCTTTGTATGAATAAAGGAATATGTCAGCCAGAATCGGAGCATTTAGTGCCCATTGGAATGCCGACAATTTGTTGAAAAACCTTTCCTCCAAACACCACAAAAAATGTTATCGATAAGAAAGTTCAACATCTGGATGAATCCTTTGTTATATGTATACACTATTGCTTGACTAATATTATTATGTTTACCTTATTGTACACCTAATATTGTCAGAAATTATATTATTATAATTATCTCACCATATTTGATATTTGTACATCTGGTTAACGCATGTGTTTATATTATACATGTATTTATATTCATTGTATATACCTCGCCATGTCTTGAATGATCCAGAGTGTAAATAAAGTTCTGTTCTGTTCTATAAGCCTTTCATTTTTTCCAAATCCCTATGTATTCACTTATGTAATATAACTTGTTGCTTTATTGGAAATAAAAATTGTTTAACTAAGAATCTTGTAAAATAGCATTGACAGAGATGTTGTGGCTTTAGCGCACGAAACTCTGGGTAGAGAATTCTGACGTTCGTTGCATGTTTGAATAAAATGATGAAATTGTCCTTCGTCTTTTCCTCCTACATTAGTTCTAGCATTACTCCTGGGTCCGTTCCATAAACTGAGAAAATAACTAAGTCATGTTTTGAAATCCCTCTCTTAAACGGTGAATTAGTAACTTGACTGGGATTTGGATTTTACTGAGTTTTATTCTATTTATAAATAAAAATAAGCCACCATATATAACCAATTAAAATGAAATAATTGACTTAAGTCTTTTCTCTATACGACGGTTTTATTCCAAGGGCCAAACGACTGGCCACTAAGTTGCTCATGCAGGGATATGCTAAAGAACGTCTGAAATCGTCACTGAGGAAGTTCTTTGGTCACTGTGGGGATCTTGTACGAAAATATGATGTGCCTCTATCTAGAATGATTGATAATATTCTGGAATGCGACTAAATGACCTGTTCAGTGAACACCAAATATGACTTTGTATACCAGTTTTGTACTTTCGTATGTACAATTAGGAAACCAAAACTCTTGATTTTGACATGTTTCTTAAGAACTGCTGTGACGGGTGATGCATGCAAACAGGAGACGCTTACTCTCCCCGGGCACCTGGTCTCACCTCGGAATTTTTCAGTATTTCGGGGTTCACAACAGTTTCTTTTTGAAACTTACACGATTTTGTATCTGTCCTTGGACTTTAAGAATGATTAACGGTTTGGTACTTCTTCGATATATATATATTTTAATATTTATTTATATACATTTCATGTTGCCCTTACAAATTCAAAACATTTCGGGCAGAATGTTTTGATAACATAAGATATTATATACTAATGAAAAATAATATATGAGAATAATGTAAACTTTGGATATGGAATATGATATAAGAACTTAATTCAGAATTTAAACACATAATACTTTTGTATTTATAACAAAGTACTTATCTTTTCAAAAATTTGCTGACAAGCTTTGTTATTTAGCCTTTTATACACACAAGAATATGTTTTTAATGTCATCTTTACATGTTCACTTATATTTTCAACATTTTCTTTGCTGCCTTTTATTCTGCAATACATTTTGTACTTATAAATAACCGTGGCGACTGTTGATATAATATTATTGAGGTCAACATTTTTTTTTATCATTTTCAAAATAAAAACCAATCAATATATGTTTCCATTGTATATCAAATTTCAGAATTGATGATGTTTTCTCCCAAATGTTTTGAATATTTTTACACATAAAAATTAAGTGTTTGTCATTTTCCACGGAATCTGAGTCAGATTTTTTAATTTTTAATAGATAATGTTTGTTACATAGTAAGTTATTCAGGAGTTTAAAATTAAATTCAGCGATTTTCGTTTCATACATATTTGTAATCTTATTTTCATATATCAAACGTCATGATCTTTTCTCTATATTCATAGTTCTAGAAAAATATGACTGGTAGAAGGGGGTAAAAAAAATTTTTTGTAAAAAAAATATCATACAAAATGCTGGAAGATATATTTGAGATATCAGTAGGTTGTGTCAATGATGAAATCTCAAAAAGTAATTTCATCTGTATATTCTGATAAGGAACATCACAAAAGCTAAAGTTTCTTAATTTTCTAAATACATGGTTCATAATTTTATATTCACACAGTATATTGTTTTTTACTTTTAGGTTTTTATAGAACCACTCTATTGGCTTTAACCCTCCTTCATTGACAACATCAATGACATACTTTAATCCACTTCGGATCCAATTTTTAAAGAACAAACTTTTTCCTTTATATTGAAAGATACTGTTACACCACAACGGTTGACAAAGAAAATCATATAATTTCATAGTTTCAATATTATGTGCTTTCTTACATTCATTAAATAATGTAAAAACATCTTTGTAAAAATTTGAAAAGTTTTGGATCAAACCATACTCATGTGGAACGGTAACATTCGTTTTTAATATGTAATCTATGTCTACTCCATTCTTCACACAGAAGCTGCTTACTTTGAATTATATATACTTCTTCGATATTGATTACATTAGGTTTATGTAACTAAATTTATACAATGCAGTTACTTAGATCTTTATTGAAAATATAGCTAAGTCATTTGAGATGTTGTGGAGACGATATTTTGATAGCTGTATAATATTTGGAACCAATCATGACGTAAAACAGAAGATTTGCATGTGATGCATGAAATTCACAATGAAAACAAACATTATATAATTACTTTTGTCGGTTATAATAATTATTAAAGAAGATAATGAAATTATCACAGATATTTACTGCAGACCAACTGCTACACAACACACCAATAATTATACTTTAAGAAACGTCATACTAAATATTGCATAAAATCAATACCATACTATCTTGCCAGACATACATATAAGATTATTAAACCTTCTGAGTTAAGAAAAAGTAGATTAAATGAATTACGTAATTGCTTACTACAACGTAGATATCCTATAACGTTAATCAGATGGCGGAAGCAATACCGATACCGATATCTATTTTGCGCAAATGAAACTAAAAGACACGAAACATTCATTAGAATTTGAATCAACATGCAATAAACGGAATCCAGAAATTTTGCAGTAGCATTCAAACATTTAGATTTTTTAATGGACGATATCACAAACGATACACATCATATCACAAGCAAAAGCAAAACCCGAAATCTGACATGCAATTATAAAAATGTAAATATGTCATATAATGTGACAAATGTAAGGACGAATACATTGGATCAGCACAACCTTTAATCCCCAGAGTAGCTTTACATAAAAGCAATATGAATATTCACAAAACCGAGTTTTGTTTGTACGACTAGGTAAACAGTTTTTATAACTGTACTAATAGCAATTTCAAATCCATGCCTACATGTATATACCAAACAGACAACTATTCAATCATTACGATACAAAAAAGGGTTTCATCAACAAATATAAACCCTCCCGTAACAAAACATAGCATTATGTCTTCGATATTGCTTATCCCATGTGATAATTATGTTGTGGAGAAGGAGTTTTATCAGATACTTTGTTAAAGTACATACTATATACTTTTTATCACTAGTACCTATGAATATGTGTATATGTACTTGCTTGTTTCATTTTTATGATTTTGTCAGAAGATGTTCATAATGCTGAAATACGTGTTGTAATGGAATCAAATATATACAGCTTTGAACATGATTTCTTTTACTTTTTGAACATACATACATGCCTGTCTGTCTGTTTGCGTCAAGGCCACGATGGATATGGTGGGTAAATCTTTGTCCGAATCATAACTTTTAAAATTCATAACTGAATCTATACAGTTTTTCTCCAACATTTTTCTGATATCTTGAAACGTGATTTAGTGATATCGACGATCTTAGAATTAGGAACATCTGTGTCTACCTATAATTTTACGATAAATTAATCAATGCCCAAGTCTAAGAGATGTAACATATTCAGGTTTGTGGAGAAGGCGCACAGAGAATCAAAGATGATATTGCTTAAACTATTTAAAGTTTTAAAAGGAAAAAAAACCCGAATTGTTAAATTAACACAATTAAACAACATTGTAATTTGGTGGATATTCATACAGAATTCGCAAATGCAAATAGCATTTCCACTAAATGGAGAATCGAGAAGTCTGTGAGAGAAAAGAAGGAGGGGCGTGTTGAGGACCAATCAGCAATTTGAGTAAACAGAGCTTTCATTTGTCAAAATCCAGCAAACAGATATCACCCTAGATACACGTATCTTAAATTGACACTGCCATCAAGCGTCCCGCTATAAGTATAATGGCCTGTATTAGTACCAACTACGTCTGTCCTATTTTTGACAGGACATACACCTATATATTGACGAAATAAGATGCAGGGTGTCTCTTCTACCTTAAAAGATTAATGTCACGTGACATTACCCATGTGTACATGCATCACCATCATGTGATACCGACGGCTTATCACTCCTTCTCTCGTTGATAAACAAGAGAAGGAATAAAAAGCCGTGGGTATCCCAGGATCATGCCTCACCTATGTAAATACACTAGATATGGTACCATACTTTACATGTACATATAATCAGAGATATACACTACTTTCTTTTGACAGTAGACTATATGTCTATGATATAGTTGTTTACCTCAACATTATAATTTGTTTAGAAAAAAAAACCCTGTAGAATATATAAGTACTTCAATCATGGTCGACATGTATTCAAACGCGGATCTAGAGGGGGGGGGGGGGGGTTGGGGGTTGGGGGGTTCCCCCCATAGAATTTCCAAAGCATTAACATTTTCTATACACATTATTCATATAATACGTAAAGTGATGCTTTCTCCAACACCATTCGTTTATAAAAAGATTCAGTGTGTAGATATCCTTTCCTTTTGTTATTGTGCAGTAGAGGAAATCGACCCAAAGGAAATAGTGCGAACGTTCATAAAGCAAGGGAATCGAAGACTGTTTCAGTCCATCTCTTCAGCTAAGTTTACACTATGACATTCATCGTCCATTAGTGAATTTGACACATGGACTACAGGTCACCTCATTCAATTTCGGTACCTCAATCCTTTTTATCTAATTGTTTGTTATTATATACACGGTCGTGTCAAGTTTGCGCTGAAGCGTGTCACTGTGCACCTTGTCTGTAACGGAAAAATTACATCCCTCTAAAAAAAAAAAAAAAAAAAAAAAAAAAAAAGGTTCTATACAGCGGAGGCCTCCCCGTGGCTAGAACTGGTAACTATTCAATAAACGGCTAACATCCACTTCTTCTTCCTCTTAACCTCTTAAATGTCCCACATATATGCCTTTATTTTCCGTTGTTATACATCAATTTTGGGTACGGATTTCGCATAGTCTATTTGTGAAAATACAGGAGCTTCCGGGGCTTTGCCCCCTGGATCCCCACCAGGGCTTCGCCCTCGACCCACTGGAAACCTTAAGGCGGCCCTATGACTCCCTGCCATTTGGATTCCCCCCTGGCGAAAAAAGCTGGATCCGCACCTGTGTATTGATGCTTTTGTTGTCAATTTAATATGTATGTAGATTCACTCACCTAACCGGCCCGGCTTACACCTGTAACATGATCTAACCAATCTCCAAAATTGTTTTTCTAGTTACAAATTTAATGTAAGAATAATTGAATTTGGCGTATCCGTAATTCAACCCACTTGTTACTTTGCTAAGTCCGGTTCTGGAGTCTTCAGCAGATGTTGCCAAATTTTCTTTAATATCTCTCTCTCCCTCTCTCTCTTTCTCTCTCTTCCGTCGTCAACGTTAACTTGTGGTCAATTACCACTTCCCATGAACGGTTGGTTGTCCCCGACTGATTTTCTATCAGCAGGTAGATGCATTTTCTTGGTGGTGACAGACTGCTAATGTTGAATTCATACCAAAAATACGGAGACAAAGATGTGACATGCATTAATATTTTTTCATCTCGAGGGAACGACTTCTTATCACGAGGGAAGGACTTTTTGTCTCTGAGGAACAACTCTTTTTTTCCCAAGGGAACGACTTTTTATCTCGAGAGAATTACATTTTAACTCGAGGAAATGACTTTTTATCTTGAGGGAACGCCTTTTTATCTGTTCCTTTGACTTAATCAACCAGTCAAATTGTTTGTATTATTTGTTATATTATCATGGGAGAACGAAATAAATACATTTTGAGTTATTTTGGAGAAGGGCTATCTTACAATCAAATGTTATGCTGGATGAACATGGCGTTTCATTATTTTGGGGTATTTATATAGGATTTTATGATCCCATGATCCGAGAAGGAGAACCTATAAGGCTATTGGGTCTTTTTGTTATATAGATTTATTCCCATTTGAGCTGGTATCCGACGTCAAACCATTGTTAGGTCAACGGGTTATGATATAGAAATTGCATGACGTCACAATGGTTTGACGCCAGATACCCGTTCATATGGGAAATAACTGTGTAACGAAAAGACCCAATAGTGATACCAAGAAGTCATTGATTTCATTTTGATTGAACTATGTAACGCAAAAACCGATTTGTTGACTCTGTCGTTCTGGACATCAAGATAAAAAGTCGTTCCCTCTTTATAAGAAAGTCGCTCCCACGTTATAAAAGAGCCGTTTCCTGTTTATAAAAAAAGTCGTTGTCTCAAGATAAAAAAGAGTAGTGCATGTCACCTCGCCCCCCCCCCTTCCACTTCGTACAAAAACTATATATTTCATTACAAAATTTTTGGTTTGGCATTTGTATCACGATTTCCACAGTGTATAATCTTTAGAACGAAATATTTTTGAATGAAATGGCTATTAAAATATAATCTCTAATAAATATATATATATATATATATATGTACTTTATACTTAGTTATTTATATTCTAGCGTAGCTGTGATAAAAAATGATTAAAAATTAATAAAACTTAAAAGAAAAAGCAAATAATGATATATGATTTAAATTTAAAACATTGGAACATTATAATGAAGTGTTGAGACTATCTTACTTTCAGTTTTCCGCAGGCGAAGAAGAAAGTGTAAGGTACTGTATGCCGTTGTGTGTCATTCTTTTTTAATTATTGACAATATTGTAGTTAGATGAGGTGTCAATTGTATTTTGTGTAGGAAATTTTCTACTTATACATACTTTTAATCAAATAAATCCGTCATGCTCAGAGATTCAGATTGGTTTCAGAAGTAGGGGACACAAGTCACACATGACATGACAGTGTTCCCATACAGCCCTGTTTTCCTCAAATTATCTAGAGTTATCTCCCTCATTGGAGTACAACTCTGGAACTTTATCCATCAATGCTCATATAAAACTGCATGATTTAACTTAATTTTATGAAATAATCGCATTGTTTATCTAAATGTTTTACAGAAAATTTTCAACTGATTGATTATATTTACTCGGGGAGACTAAACGTCGAAAAGTGACGAAAAGCAACGAAAAGTGACAAAAAGGAGGTAGAAAATGACGAAAAGTGGTATCATATGCAGCCGCGGATTTAGTGGGGAGCCCGGGCTCCCTTTTCACCATATCTTTACAAGCAAAAACCCAGATTTGGCACAAAAAATGGCTGAGTAGTTCGACTAATACATATGAGCCCCCCCCCCCCTTTTCGGAAATCCTGGATCCGCCACTGATATAAATGAGAAATATATATATATTTAAACAAACGTTACATATATGTTAGATGAAACCTGCATTCATATGGATACGGTCAAACTTGAAAAACAATTGAGGCTGTCTGCCGGTAATGTGATAATCATTACCTTTGCCCGGCTCTAACCACGTGGAGGTCTCCTCAAACTAGAGCCTTATTTTTTTTTTCTTTCTTTCCTTTTTTTTTTTTTTTTTTTTATTTTCTTTTTTTTTTTTATTTTTACTGCTTTTTCTACTTCTTTCTTTTATCTGTTTCAATCTTTGTGTTCTTTTCTTTTTCTTTTCTATTTTTTTCTTTTTGGCTGTGTGTGCATTTATGTGTGTTGGTGTGTGTGTCTCTTTCTCATTTCATTCATTATAATCTTATAACATTTTTACAATAGACAATTAGAGATGCAACAAATGATTGATTGATAAATAATTTGATAATTTTCATGTATATAATTAAAGTATCCAAGTCATGTTCTTTTATTTTCATTTTGGCATAATTAGAAACGTTATAAATTAAGATATGTTATATACATATTTGCCTCTTGGTAAGCACTAGAAGTATAGATACATACACTCTTAGCAGATATTATTGTTTGAAATATTTCTATATTTGTATATGGAGTGGATACTTTAATTGTAAATGTATGAAATTCATAAAAGGCACAGCTGTCCTTTAGATTATATTTTTAGTTTCTTTGTGATAGTCCGCGACTTTTCTGAGCGTTTCCTCTTAGTCTGGTGCGGTTTTTTTCCCTCTTGATGGAGTGAGGAGTACCGTAAGATTTCCGTCCGTAGATGTGCTGTATTTTGGATCTTGTCTTCCATGATCATAAAGGAATCTTTTTAATGTTGTCTGTCTGTCTTCTTTGGTTTTTGTGCACCAGGTATCGAGATATATTCTTCTATGTTTGAATTTATCATCTAAATACAATTCCCCTTGGCCGTAGAGTGCGCGTTTCACATCTTTGTACCGAGCATCAATTGTCTGTTGCAACTTTAAAACCAAATCCACCAGTTTTAACTGTTTCCAATTCGTTTTCACTTTTAAAGTAAAATTAACGCTTTCGCAGTTGTTATTTGTCCAAGTACGTTCTTCTTGCCTAATGTTTTCTGGTAAAGAAGCATTTGCTGATATTATCGGTATTATCCTTTTCTTTAAGTATTGATCAAAGTCCGTGCTCTTTAGGTTCGTATCTTTGAGCAAAATTTCTGCTTTGTGTTCAATGACATCACTGTCTGATTCGGACATAAAACCGCCGAGTCCAAAAATTTGATCAATTATGTAATTTCGTGTAGATTTTGGGGCTCCAACTTTGTTTGTCAGATATTCTTTAACGTTTTGTTTCAAATGTCGGGTACACACGAAGGTTGTGGATTCATGGAAATTAGACTTAAGTGCCAATCTCATAGCTTTCTCGTCATCAGAACCAATAACGAGTCGTCGTTTTTCCTCGGGTGTGAAATGTCTTGACAAATCTGAGAAAAACTGATGATAAACTGATGTGTTTGAACTACCGTGGAAAAACACCGGGCCTATAAAAATGGGGTGCTCGTCAGTCTCAACTTTCCGGACAGCTAAATACTTAAAAACGGCCACTGTCACGTAGATGTCCGATAAGTTGAATGTTTTATCGAAGCCTAGCACGACGCCATTCTCACTAGCACAAAATCTCTTAATATCTTGAATCTGTGCCTCTGTGTAGCAAATTATTGACGGCACCTTGTTTTTACAGTTTATGACTTGCTGTACAAACGGATTATTTAACACTAGGGACTGCAGTTGTTGAATGTTATCCGCAAAGTTGTTGTTGAACGATTCCTTTGGTTGTTCCTTTCGTTTGATGTTGTACTTTTTGTTTTTGATTTGTTTAACATCTCTTAGTGCTGTTATTTCACTAGTATTTAGCACAGTTTCTTCATATACATTGGACGGGTTTCTGTGTTTTGCCTCTTGTCCTGCTTGTTCTAATACATCTGCAGGCGTCCTGATATAATCCCTGTGACCCTTCTTTCTGTTACCATGGTTGCCCCGTCCTGGAAACTTTCCTATATATTCCACAATGCATATTGAACATCCATTTAACCATGAAACCCTACGTTTATATTCATTGTCCTTCTTTAAGGTGGCGTAACCTCTATTCAAAACAGTTAGTTCGTGTTCCTTTGGTTGCGGTTCTAGTGGCTGGTTGATTTTCTTCTTATGTACATACTTCTCTACACAGAAAATGTCCTTACGTTTAACAACAAGGAATGTCTTATCGTTTCTTGTAACGAAGTATGTCTTTGGTGTTGAGTTTTTGGAGCGGTCCCATGTGCCACAGTCGTCCCAGAAGACACTTTGTTCCCCTTTATTTCTTCTCTCAATGTTTTTCGAATTGTCTACAATGAAGTATTCATTCTCCTTTCTCCCAGTCGGAACGCGCATCGAGAAAAAAATCATTGAGGTGGATGGTGGGGATTTCGGACTGGTTTGGGATGTTTTCCAACCTATGATTTTCGATACTGAAGTACGAAAATCATATTAAAATACGCATTTTTTGCCAAAGCCCAAACCCAACCTATCCCTCCAGATCCGCACATGATTAATAATGTGGTTTTTTTTAAGAAAGGAAAAGGATACAAACAAACCCTCCTCCCAATGAATGAATAAATAAATAAATAAATAAATAAATAAATAAATAAATTTTAAAAAAGCGTCACTCTTCAACTGTCACTGTTCATCCTCATCACACCTTAATTTCGAAGCCACTTAAATAACATGTTATATAACACCTGAATACTTCATACAGGATTTCTAATTAATAGCAAATAACACAAGACTAGATAGACATTGCGAAGTCAAGAAATAACAAGTAATACTGATATTTTGATATAACTGGATAATTTATTATTTATCTAAACTTTTTGTATTTAGTATATATATATATAGTTTATTGAGCTTTAAGGAAATACATGTTTTTAGCGTAACACATTACAATTTATATGCGTGCGAAATGATATACAGGAGGTGCAACAATTATATTATATCATGAATAAAATAATAAATACAATACAATAAATACAATTTAGTAATGAAACAAAATGTTAACATTTTTATTCATTCAATGATGTATTTTGAATTTAGATACATTTATTTCTGGGCCCCGTTTATTTCTTTATATTCACTTCACTATATTTATTTATTTATTTATATCTATAATTATAGCCGAAGTGTTCGTGTACAGTACTGCAAATTTTCGACCTCGCGGCCTTTATCAAACAATACAAGAGATGACAAATATACATCAATTTATATTTGTCATCTTTTGCAATATTAGCAAAACATTCCATGGATACCCATATTTAATCCCGTTTCCGAATGAACATACAACTACCTAAGCTTCTGATTAAGGTATGCAGTTGTTTGTTGTTTAACACCATGTTCAGTGATACTTCAACCATATTAAGTAATAGTATTTATTCAGGTAAAAAGGGAGTATACAGATCGATATATATCAGATTGATTGATTTTTGTTTCACGTCACACCACGAATATTTCACGTATATGGTGACGGCATCTGCCTGATGCAGGGCATACAAATTTTGACCTTTGCAACGGACCCACCCGAAGAATCCATACCACGACACGGGGCCTCGGTTTTTACTGTCTCATCCGAAAGACAGGACACTGGCATGACCAGAGCGGGATTCGAACCCAGGCCTCCCGACCAGGAGTCCAGCACAATACCACTAGGCCATACCGGCTTTCGACATATATCAGACAATCCAAAACATGATTTGATTTACATATACACAAATGATGAAGATATCAACAATGCATAATTTACACAGATGGAGCAATAAACAATGAATACCAAAATATTCCTTATAACGGATATGTAATAAGGGGTCAAAAGGAGGGGTCCAAAAGTAATTGACTTTTTCAGACTCAATATATTGCTGTATGAATAATACTGACGGTGAACCCACACTCAGAGGTATCCCGGTGCGGTTATTAATTGTTCAAGCTTGAGGGATCAATATTAAACCAGACTTTGGCGGTTTAGTAAGTGTATTGACACATGATATAAACATGAATAATATATCATTGTGTATATTTTATCCATATATTACTACTTTTCGTCATTTTATGTCTCCTTTTCGTCACTTTTCGTCGCTTTTCGTCACTTTTCGACGTTTAGTCTACCCCTATTTACTGATTAATTAAGACTGAAGTCATGAAATCTACCTTGATGAATAGTTGATTTCTCAGGAATTTAATGAAGTTTACATGGTAGAGATGGAAAAAGTCCGAGAGTTGTACTCCAACATGGCCGCTAATGCTAGTGGTGTGACATCATATGGGCAAACTCTGTAGCATCTAAAAATTATAGTACATGTTATAGGCCATTTTGTCCTAAACATTGAAAAAGTATAGGCCATCAAGTAAGCACCGAAGGTGTGAGTGAAGCGCCGTAGGTGTGAGCCTGCTAGGGGGGTCTGGGGGCATGTCCACCTGAAATTTTTTTGAAAAATTAATGCAAAATGGTATAATCATAAGTGCCAACTCACCTGATTTCAGCGGGTTACACCCGATTTTTCACTCCTAAACCTGATAATTTGTATCACCCAATTGGGTCATGTAATTCTCCCGACTTTTCGTCATTGACCTGTAAATCACACTATTTCGAATCGGTTCCGTCAATTACTCGGCAATTTAAATTTATGCTTGCGTTATTTTTAACACCTGTTGTTGTTACGATCAGCTGATTTTAATATGGCTATTTACAGATAAGTTCTGGCATACATCGTGTATGTTTATGAATGTGTGAAGCAATTAGCTAACTCTGAGTGGTTTTAACAATCGAGCTTGGGTTAGTAGGAACATGACATGGTGTCCGAAAGTAAGAGGTCTTTGTCCAGTCCTGTGCAGTCGACACCGACAAAAAGAAAAAGATATCTTTGTGTTTATCAAAAAGTCTGGGAAACAGAGTTGACATAGATGACATAGATGCTTTCTGGCATAAAATGCAATCTGTTATTGATCTACTTACTTCAAAGCTAAGATGTGATGTGTTGTCCAAAGTGGCAAAAATTGTTCTTCTGTTGTCTAACAGTAATACAGATTCAGAGAGGGCTTTTTCCATTGTGAAATAAATTCACACAGAGTCTAGACCTGACCTTAGCAATGATACAATAAATGTTCTCTTATCTTGTAAATTCAATAAGAAAGCCTTGTGCTATAATTATAATCCTAATTTAAGTGTTCTAAAAGCTGCTAAATGTGCCACAATGTACTATAATGTTGAGATGAATGATAATAAAAATGATTGACTATACTTAGCTGTATATTTTTCTGTTCATGCGGCATCGCATAAAAATGTCATGTATTGGTGTCACGGGCCATGACCCTCTTTTTCATTTCCCAAAGAGGATGATTGACTCTTTTGTGTGAAATAGGTTGGCATCTATGAGTATAATTCCAACCACTTTTGTTGGAATTTTCTGGAAGATGCCTGAGATGGCAGCGATACTTCGTCTTCGGTAGTCTTACTCCTAGGACTAGGCTCAAATGTGATGGTATGAGGGGCAATATCTGCTCTATCCATATCAGTGTTAACGGAGATACCAACTAAAAAAAGCGTTTTCTGGCCATTGTTGATGCGCAGAACTTTTTTAGGGGGCATCTTGCGAATGACTTGTTTGTCCTCCTCGGAGAATCCTCGGTTATATAGGATACTTTGTGAAGGAAAGACCTAAGAAAATCTGAATGGTATACTTTGTAACAACCATTCTGATTGGGTATTTGACTTTGCCATCGACCACTGAAACAATTTGATTAAAACCATATCTTTATTCCGCTTCTTTATTTGTCCCAGTGCAGATAAAGATTAGGCGAAATTCCGTAAGGGGTCATGTTCTGGTGAACTCTGATTTTCAGCAAGATTTTCTATTTTTATCGGCAAATCGCCGATGGCCGACCACAATCTGAATCTCTGCATGCTGAATGTTTTCTTTAACTGTCCAATTCTCTCTGTCTAGTAGTAGTACTGAACGCAGTACAGACAGTACAAAGTATTTTCCTTAGACTTAAACAGTCGCCCAGATTTAAATAAAGACAGTGACTCCCCGTACACAGGATTTTGTATGCCTGTCTCGATGGCTAAATGTACGGTTTATTTCTGATATGTCACAAATATCTTAATTATTTAATGATAATTAGGTGTGAAAGGGACCTTCTAAGGGGTAACCAATTATTAAATTAGTATATTTTACCTGTCTTACCTGTACATACTCTAGTAAGACAAAAAAAAGAGTATTTTTGAAGACATCAATGCACTTATCAATTATACTTGATGCTGTTCAAATGACAACGTAAAATATCTTTTGAAATTTACACATCTCAAAATAAATTAGATTGTTATTGCACAAACGACAAATATTTTGTGATTACTTAGAAGAAATGATTAATCTTCTGATAAATGTACTATATTCTTATTTATTATTATGTATTATTTGAAATTATGAATACATGAACAGCGCAGACCACTGGACTTCAGACTCTCTAGAGAGAGAATAAAAACATCAGAACTGATACTTGTACACAGAGCAGCCATTCTTCCACTCATCTTTCTTTGACGCTATCGAAGACGTTTGGTTCCAAGCCCTAAATGACAGAATTGAAGCTGGCATCACCAACCTGACAGAGCAATTCACCAACTACGTGACTGAACAATGGGTAGAAGGCGAGAGACTAGTCTGGAACTACTTTGGAAACCAAGGACCGTGAACAACCAACAACCTAGGGGGATGGCAGAGCAAACTCAAGAAGATCATCCAACATGCATATCCGAATAATTACACCATCGCCCAGACGTATTAAGATATACAGAACGCCAACAAGATCAACAGAATTAAGTGTGCAGCAAGAGGCACCACCAGACCAAAGGCAAAGAAGTACCTGACCATCGACCGGGGCCTTGCAACATTGAAAAACCAGTATCAACAAGCACTCATGGATGTGATGGACTACGCAGACTTCCATCGCAACTAATTCATTCAGAATAGTATAAGTGGCTTCGTGTTCATTGAATTATAAAAGTGGCATCGTGTTCAGTGAGTTATAAAATTGGCATCGTGTTCAGTGAGTTATAAAAGTGGCATCGTGTTCAGTGAATTATAAAAGTGGCATCATGTTAGGTGAAAATGAATTTGGCAGTGACATTACTATGAAATTACAATTTTATTAGAACTTGTATACTGTAATATTGCATAATAACCTATTAATTATATTTTCATGCTAAAAATTCTTAAAATGTACTAAGATTTATATATTTATGCATGTTATCATTGTATTGAGAAATGAATGATTACTATATTTATGAATGTTATCATTATATTGAGAAATGCATGATCGCCATTTTCTCAATTTTCTCTTATATATTTTACTCTGAATACATGTACATATATGTGCTGATTGACACAGGTAAACTACACCAATGGTTACCCCTTAGTGGGCCCTGTTCACACTAATTAACACTACATCATTAAAATATTTGCGATGTATCGGGAACACAAAATGTACACACTCAGGTTAAAAAAAAGCCAAAACCGGTTTCGCATATCCGGATTTCAACTAATAAACATTACAGTAGCCTTATAGGTCAAGAAAAAGAAAAACTGACGCCATATTAGTACACAGAACATACATGGCATTATCTTTATTTGTTTTCTGAATTTTACATTCAATTTGTTTATCCTGAAATATACAGGTGTTCGATATGAATTCATTGCATTTGCTTGTGTAAGCTTAAGACTTGAATAGCCAAGTTTAAATCTTTGTGTAAGTTAACTCTGGAGGATAGATATTGATTTATTTGCATAATTTACAAAACCAATACATTTGCTTTGGTATGTGTTTTAGTCCTGTGCATTTCAGATGGGTCCATTCGAGACATCTGTCGCATCAAATAGATTCACATGCACTTAAGTCCGTGCGGCACAAGAGACAGTTCCACGTGTCATTTCCCTTTTTTTCATCATCATTTTTTTCAGCAAATGCCAGCTATCTTTTGTGAAATATTTTTTTACTCTTTCTACATGTATATTAACATTTTCGTTGTTAATTGTATTCGGAATGTTTTCATGCATGGCAGCATCTTGAAAGTATATCCCTTTGATGATATCAGAGTCTTCATTTTCACAATTTGAACACTTGTGACAGTCAGGGATTGCGCATCCTTTGACATTCCAAATTTTATGTAGAAGAGACATTTCATTTGAAATGTGCTGAAATGTAACATGCTCACATGTGCAAATATAAAAATACTAAATAAGGTCTTCATTTTCTTAGGTGCCATTTATTTATTTATTTATTTATTTATTCATTTCTTTATTTATTTATAAATTAATTTAAAAAAAATTATTTCAATAATTCATCCATTTATTTATTTATTTATTCATGTACTCACTTTATTTATTGATATAAACTATTTATTTATTAATTTCATATACACTATTTATTTAAAACTCTTAATGAAAATTACCTTGTGTTTGGTCTTGAACTCGTAGAGTCCATTTTGAACTTTCCAACCCCCATGTATGCATGCATATTCTAGTCTCCAGTATTGCAAGTCCATATTCACATATTTTTCATTTTTCATAGTCTTTAAGTGCTTTTGTATTGTTTGCGATGTCCTCTTATATAACTGAACAAACTCTTTTTCTTTGTAGCTCTTTAAATATTCATCAATGTCATTATGTGACTTGAAAGAAAGACCAACTTCTAGTTCACGATCTTCATCCATTGTGTCCATTGTAACAAGTTACATGAACTCTCAGTATACTGTGTATAAGTGCAACTCAGTAAAAAGAAAAAGAGAACAAATCGTTTGATTAATATTGATTTGTTGTGTTGATGACTGAACATTGGTCACTGAGTATGAGCGCAGCCACTAGTAAGACTTCCGGATATGCGAAACCGGTTTTGGCTTCTTTTTTTACCCTGTGTACGTTTAGCCATCGAGATAGGCATACACAATCCTGTGTATTTTGATGAAAACAGGAACACTTATGTATCACAATTAGTTATATCCTGTTCTTTGCTCAGCATCATTCATCATGTACAGTTATGCTCTGTTAATCTGGGCTTTGTTTATCTGGAAAATCCACTTTCTGGACAAGAAAGTGCAGGAACAGATTTCCAAACGATATTTTGATCCGATTATCTGGAAATCTGTGTTTCGGATCTGGACAAAGAAATTCGGGTACAGAATTCCAAAAGTATGTTAAATTTGCTCTGAAAATCTGGACAAAATCTTGCCTTCCAGACATAGCTGTAGCAAATAACTGCTGCTTAATTAATACATGAATCCACATTGTTTATCTCCTCTCTGCGCTGATCAATTTTGTTTAACAGTTAAACGATTTATTTACCTGGTCACCTACATATGGTATGTTAATTACATATCCACTTTTAACAGGTCTATGCTAAACGGTCATTTATTCATAAATAACACCTCTGTGATGAATGATAAGATTCACGCATAGTAGTGTATGTCCCCCTATACTGTCATTTTGATTTGGAATCGCGGAAAATCTGCTTGGGTGAGAAGAACTGGAAAGTGGTCAATTAAGAATCAACTGCTTGGGGTGTAGTCAAACATCATGTTAGCTGTCATTGATGATTGCTTTTTAATGAATCAGTACAAGCTCATGCCAGAAATGAAGATTACTGTTATTTGAATGATAGTAAATAAAAGTGAATCGCCGACTTCACAGCTTACATTGTTAATTAAAATATTGTGCTTTAAATTGTAATTTAATTATCATTAATTTTCTTAAATACATGGATATAAGAATCTTTTTTCAGATTTTATGATTTTTACTAATCAAATTATCATCTTTTGGCATCTAACCCCCAAACACTTTCACATCAAGTCAATGTACAATTCAAATACTTTAAAAAAAACCCTAAAATTTGAAATTCTTGATACTCTGTAACATATGAGTGATCATCCATAAATTAAAACATTATAACCCCCCCCCCCCTCCCAAAGAAATAAAGATTATAAAAACCATGTATCAGCGTGGGTATTTTGATTTTGTGACGTACATGTACATGAATAAAGAATTATTCTCTTTTGCAAAGCAAAAGTTAGATTTTGTCAACATGTCTTGCCTCATGCAACCTGCACAGAGAGGTTGGAGGGAAATCTAAAAATACAGCTATACCATTAGATCAACCAGAGAATATTGTGAAAGACTGGATACAAATGCTCATGTAGTTGCTATACCTCTGAATTAACCAGAGAATATTGTAAATAACTGGATGGTTGCTAGTGCATACATTCTTTTATCTACTACATTACATTATTTTGATCAAACACATTAACAAATTCTTATACATTTGAAGTATTAATATCCTTTCTCCAGTGAATATGAAATTATAAAAATATTTACAGGACATTCAGTCTGGTAAACTAGGACAGTTCACCAGACCGAAGCAGTTTTTACAAGACTGAATGCAAAATGCATATCAAGATGACATTAGAAATTTAAGTTTGAAAACGAAATCGCTTCTGGAAAACACTGGACAATCGGTCTAGAAATTTAAGATTATTTACTGGACTGGCATCAATATAACCGGACTTGTCCGTCGATCCAACGATATTTCAGTTTTCATTTAAATTGTATAGCTGTAGTATACCATGATATGTACAGATCAAGGACCAGTTCCCGGCTAAAATCAGTTACCATCCACTATGTAATAAGGAGTATTCTAAACATAAATTTATGTAATGGTAGGTACCCAAAGTATACAATCACACAAAAAAATTTCATAAATTCACATTTTCAAACTTGAAAATTCAACAGTAACAACTGAACTACGAAGTGGTCTTAGCTGTGAACTAGCTTTGACTAGTACTGAGTATAGTGAGAAAAATATCTTCCAAGTTCTACATTGAATATTCCTAGTAAATCAATTAATTAGCTGAAAAACAAGCACTCCACTTCATTTAAATTGCACAAGAACTTATTTAGACTTCTAATACATCCCATTATCAGGTTCATACAGTGCATGAATAAGGGCAAAATGACCCTGGTCTATTCCCAATGGAACAAATATATAGGCATTTGAATCCGTGTTAGTTGGTTCGATACACAGCTTTATAAGGTGATGGGAGATTTCATGCCAAGCAGTTTCACAATTCTAACATTTTTGCAGAGTTTGAAAAAGGGGATGCCTTATTGCCTTTTCTGTATTAAGAATCAGTAAATCCTGACTTCAGCTAGCCCATGGGGTAAGTTTTTTGACAGTTGATGATTCTGTTTTTGTTTGGGTCTTTTTGTTTACAGTACCGCTGGAGTCCACAAGTTAAGTCTATTGTTCTGGGATCACCCTGGTTGACTTATGATGTTAATTTATATACTTAAGTACATATAAAAATATGCATATGTGTGTTCAAGATCAAAACAATACTGTTCCTTTTCATAGCTGTTTACATAAAATGGCAAAAAGTTATGCTTAATTTACGACTCGAGTATATGTGTTTTGTACATGTAATGTCTATTGTTCTCAGGTCACCAATGTAGTGATCATAACGGTAATTAGTGTGACAGTTACAGTGACCAATCTGTACAGTGTTTATATTCAAAAATCAAAGTTATAAGAGAAGTGAAAAGACAATGTAGAAAAAATATTATAGATTTCAAATCAAAAAGCCATTTAAAACAGTTTAAAACATTTCAAGGTTTGTCAGTCAGTGCTCCACAGAGGGCCCTGCACTTCATCAAGAAGATGAAAAGAGGTCATAAGAAAAAAAAAGTGCAAAAAAATAAAGATCAATACACATTATGTATATCAATCATTATCAAACAATCATTTATTCAATTGTAGTTGTATATGGTATGTAACCATTAACAAAAGTATAAATTCAAAGACAGAATTGGCTGCATCCAGATAGTAGATCTAATAAAGGAATCAGGAAAGTTGTCAATAAAGAAATAGGTCAATAAAAATGTGTCTTCCTCTTTGGTGGTAATTTAAATTTTATCAGCTGAATAAATTCTTTTTCTTAGTGAGTAATGGGTATTTATTTTATAGGGAGGAAATTACTACTTGTTTTTACTTCCTTTATACAAATATGAATATCAAAGTTCTATAAAATTATGTAGATACAGTTGATGTCACTGAATTATTTTGAGTGCCTGAATAAGATAAGATCTAGCCTTCATACTGAGGTAATGATTTATTGGTTACCACTCGATGGATGATGAAATTAAGTAGGAAGTTATGAAAATGTTTGTGTTCTACTTCTGTCTCTGAAAACAACACGTAAGATAACTTAATCATATTATAAACAAGAAAGAATTTATACCTACTTTAGAAACTTTGATGTACATGTAATAATGTGAATGCTGGAAGATGGTAACTGAGCTCAAATACTGGATTGAAAAATTATGCAATTTCTAAAGAAATATAATTAGGTGAAATAAATCTGAGTTGTGCAGAAATTAGTACATCAGTATTTAGCTAGTACTTTGAAATTCAATAAAAAGATATTGGTAGTGTTCTCTCAGATTCCCAGTTACCCAACCTTAATTTTCACATATCTTGGCTGATAATGAGAATCCAAGAACGCTGCTCAGGAATAGAAACTAGATAGTTCAATGAATCACTTTTTTCGTGAATAGAAACTTCAGATATGTTGCATAGAATAAAATAAACTTAAAACCTAACAAAAATAGTATCTTAGAGGGATGTGGTGTTGTTTGTTGATAGATTCAGAATTGAATCTTTTACTTGAGTCCATTCTGATACTGTCTAATTTCATCATGTGCTCAAGGTACTGAGGGGAACAACATAGGTCCACTTAGGCCTTTTGATTCTTGCTACCAAAATAAAGATATTCAACAAGAGACAAAATTTAGGCATATGTAATCACTTATTTTTATTGTACGTTACTGTTTGACCTTATATTGTTACCACCAATATGTTGATTTTATTAATTTTCAAATGTAGTACTTGTTGCATCTGAACTAAAGATCCTTTTTCAAGTCATGAAATTTACAAGACTAGTGCTTGTACTCAGTTTCTATAAATCAGATGAGTCTTAAAATCATCCTAGATATGGGGAAAAATATTCTTCTCCTGGCTGTTGTAGTGTATGACCATTCACATTGTTGAAACAGTTTATTAGAAAAAGATCATTGAAATACACACTATGCTATACATACATACATATATATCCACTAGTCTTGATATAGCTAAACTAGATTAAAATTAGAAAAATAGAAAAAGACATGTACAGTAAAACTTACACTAAGCATCATCTTTCTCTGTTTTTTTTTATTTAGACGAAATCACTTTTACTACAGTGCAGCTAAAGAGAAATGTCTTCTCCAAAAGATATACCTCAGTCTCAAGCCATGAATAATTCAGCCATAACAGGGTCACCTGGTCATAGATTCCTGTTACCTAGTCCTATCCCAACTCGTCGCAGCAGAACTTATTCACAGTAGGTTGACCCAGTTTTGAGAGAGTCTGCTACAAAGAGCAATGATTAAAGTCGTGTATACATTTAATATCATTATATTCATTCTTGTCCATTTGTACACTGTTTACTGAGATATCTGGCAAAAAGTAATTCATATTAGAATGCTGATTCATGTGTATGCCAGAGTGTCATTAAACGGTTTACTCAATATTCTTATAACTTCAGTTATTTTTGTATATTTATATCTATCATGCATGTGCTAAGGAGTTTATTGAGAGACTACCAATTCTCTCTGTTTTGTTAATTTTTCTTCCAAGTATTTCTAAGATTTGTTCCTTTGTACATATCCTCATATGTCTAGACCATTAATAATGTATTGCATTGTCATGTACCATGGTATATTATGTAATTCATACAATTTTGTTTCAGATCTGAAAGAGCAAAACAGGGTCCAAATCTGAAAGGAAAAGTAAAATCATTCTGTAGAGAAAAAGGTCATGGATTTATAATACCAGAGGCTGGAGGAGAGGCTCTATTTGTTCATATATCAGAGTAAGTTTGATTTCCTATACTAGAAGTTGGGTAAGGGGCTTAATGTGTTATAATGTTGGAATAGGCATTGTTTGGTGGTATAGTTTTCTACTTCTCTTTCCTGCACATTTTTTTATGTTGCACATGTATTGATTAAATAGTATGACTCTTCACATTAATTTTTTCTGTGAAGAACCAGTGTGAAGAATTCACTAATGACGATAATGATAAATGAATTAAATCTTATTATTACTGTTAGAGTTTTCTTTATGAAGGTACCACATATGTAAACTGTCTTTATTATGTAAAATGCATCTGCTTCCAAGATTCATTTTTATACGCCTTCATAGAATGTGAGCATATTATGCTATACTGCTGTCGTCCGTCTGTCCCACCTATTTTGTCTTCGCAACTCTTCCTAAATCCTTAAGGGGATTTTAATGAAACTTGGTACAAAGAAAGAACACCATATGAAGACGTGCATATTGCAAGGGGAATGCTGTCCAAAAATATTACAGGATTTATGGCCCTTGGACATAGATTTTCTCAAAATACTTGGCTTTTGCAACTCCTAAATACTTAAGGAGATTTTGATGAAACTTAGTACAAAGAAAGAACACCATATGAAGATAAGCATATTGGAAGATGAATGCTGTCCAAGAAAATTCACAGGAGATATGACCTTTGGACTTAGATTTTTCTGTGCAAAATATCTCGTTTTAGTAACTTCTCTTAAATCCTCTAGTGTATTTTGATGAAACTTTGTGCAAAGAAAGAACACAATATGAAGATAAGTATATTGGAAGGGGAATGCTGTCCCAAAAAATTTACAGGAGTTATAACCCTTGGACTTGGATTTTTCTATGCAAAATATCTTATTTTCCTAACTTCTCCTAAATCCTTGGGTGGATTTTGATGAAAAGTAGTATGAAGAAATAACACCATATTAAGATGTGTGTATTGGAAGGGAAATGCGGTTCTAAAAAATTTACAGGAGTTATGATCCTTGGACTTAGATTTTTCTATGTAAAATACCTGGCCTTTGAAACTCCTAAATCCTTCGGTGGATTTTGATGAAATTTGAACAGGAATTTTCACATCTCAGTATGTAATAAAATTGTAAAGTATTTACCAAAGGAAAGGTGGTTGGGGAGGGGGGGAGGGTTCAACATCGGAAATGATGGATGCATGAAGAAGATCAATTAACCTACAAACAATTGAAGAAGAAAACTGAACCATTATGCAATTATGTGCCGTTCACCAGTGCCATATTTTGTTAACTGTATGCTCCTGGCTTCTCATACTATAGTTATCTACTCATCTGTCCATCTGTCTGTACATTCAATTGTCTGCTGATGTGTTCATCTATCAGTCCATTACAGTGATTGTTTCCTGATGATTAAAAGAGAAACATTGAAAGTAATTGTTTCCATCTGTAACTACCACCATGCAAACTGTGACATACAAGCTAACTTCAGTCATAGAGCCCAAGTTCCTTAATAATTCCCATTAGCAGGGTTATTATTCATTGTTATTGAAAACTGATGTTGAAGGTGCCTGATATTTATAGTAATTATGTAACCTTAGTATTTAATCAGTGTTAGACACTGCCAAGAGATCTTGTATTTAACATCTTGTATTTAACTGGATTCAATAACAAATGGCAAAATGACTTAATGTAAGTCACCCTGTAGTCCTGTGGTTTCGGTGTGAGTGCTAACAGATCGCCAGTTCACCAAATGCGAATTCAAAATTTAATTATCAAGTTGGCGAAAACGTTATGTAAGTTTACAAAGTCAGGTTTTTTCAATTTTTTCTGTTTATATCGTTAGCATTAATCATGGTCATCACAACACCTTAATTTAGTTACTATTGATATCAACTTTATCAAACTTTAAAGTGATCGAGATGTAAACCGCCCATCAACATTTTGGACAGTGAACATGGCTAAACAAAGTTCCTTGGTATAAGTAGCACCCCATTATTAGAATCTGTGGCAACAGATACAGGGTTCAGGTATCAATGAGGTAATAAGTTGGGTGTCAACAAACATCGATACCTGAACCCTGTGACAACAGATGAACAAGATAAAACCACTGATTAAGAAAATGAAAAATGCTAACAAACATAACAAATTAACTTGGTTTAAGGAGTTTGAATGGTAAATAGAATAAAATGATGAATTTTATTGTCAGTTGTGTTATCAGTTATTTCTATGCCCCTGGATCGATAAACTGCAGGCATATTGTTTTTGTCCTGTCTGTTTGTCTGTTTTTCTGTTTGTCTGTTGTAAACTTTTACCTTGTCTATAACTTTTGAACTGTGTGGGACAGAGACTTCATATTTGCACGTACTCAACTACTGAAGCCATTTCAAATGACACCAAAGTCAATGACCTTTTGACATTGACAGTGACTGTCACGCTAAAAATAACTTTTTGGACTTGGGGCTATAACTTTTGAATCGTGAGGGATAGAGACTCCATATTTGACATGTGTACTCAACTAATGAAGCCCTTTCAAATGACACCAAGGTCAATGTCCTTTTGACCTTGACAATGACCTTCATGCTAAAACGAACTTTTTGGACTATGGTACCGCCAGGGGCATTAGTGTTTCACAAACACAGCTTGTTTCAATATTAAATTCAATTATTTTTTCAATATCAAATTTTCTAAAAATTCTAAGTTGTTTGTCTTTATGTACATGGTTCATGACTTACATGTTTGGCTAATTAATTTGTGCTTGCACTAACCAAATGTCTATTGAACAGTTTATGCTACCGCTAGCACAGGATTTTTGTTTACATAAAACCCAAATGACAATCTGGCATATAAAAATAAAAATTACACAACAATCTGGGGTCTGAACATAAAACCCACAAGACAATCTGGTGTCTGGACATAAAACCCATATGACAATCTTGTGTCTGTACATATTACTTACGTGACAATCAGGCATTTGAACATAAAACCCACAAGACAATCTGGTGTCTGGACATAAAACCCATATGACAATCTTGTGTCTGTACATATTACTTATGTGACAATCAGGCATTTAAACATAAAACCCACATTATAATCTGGCGTCTCAACATAAAGCCATCTTAAAAATCTTGTGTCTTATTTTAATGTAAATGTATTTACATTAGTGTTAAGGATTCATTTATTAGTCACTACACATTACAATCTGATTAAAACCATATCTTTATTTCGCTTCTCTATTTGCCCCATTGTGGATAAAGATCTGGCGAAACCCCATAAGGGGTAATGTTCTGGTGAACTCTGATGACGTTCCAGTTACAAAAACGGTTATTTCCCATAGCCAATCAATGACTTGGTTAGGCATGTGACAGTGATGCAATATGTAACAAACACTCTTCATATATAAACCTTGTAGGTTACGCACACTGGGGATGTTAATTTCATTCCTAGGAATTTGTAGCCGATCTACTGATCTACTGCAATAAGACAAATAGAGAAGCAGAATAAAGATATGGCTTTAATTAGAATGTACACATTATAATCTTTAGAATAATGTAATACATGTACCTAAATTTCATAAATACATGAAATCTATAAATAAGAATAATTTTGAGATTTATCCACCATAATAAAAATTTAAGAAATGAAAGTCTTTATGGAAGCAACTGAAGGATAAAAATTAAACAAAATTATACTAGCCTTTTGTAAATCATTAATATTACAGTGTTGATGGAGAATTTGTTCCAAAAGAAGGTGATGATGTCACATACAAAACTTGTTTAATTCCTCCCAAAATGGAGAAACAGCAAGCAGTCCACGTCCAAATCACTCACCTGAATCCAGGGGTATCACATGAGAGATGGGACTCACCTGTACAACATGACACCCCTCAATAATTTATGAGAATGTGCTGTATTATTACTTTTGAATTACTAGTGGTACATAGCAAATAATTTTTTTGAGAATTTACAAAAAATAAAACTCTTAACTTTTCAGTTCACCTGACTCAAAAGCTGAAATCAGCTAGTGTTACCTGCACACTTTCTTTCATTTATCCATGCATCAGTTGTTCAGATACTTTTCACATTTTTACCTTCTTCATGAGAACCACTGAACCAATTGCATGAAACTTATCAAGAATGATGTATCTTTAGTCCTGTACAAGTATTATAGTTTTTTTGTCAGATCTAGTTAAGAGTTTGATACAGTGTGGGGTGACATAGGCCACAAAGGGTACCCTTTTTGATAAACTTCTTCTTCAAATCTGCTGCATATATTGACAAACAAAATGCATCAGAGTGATTAAAAAAATGTCTTTTTAAGTATTTTTGTTTTCATCCTTAATTCAGACTTGATCAGTTTTTCACAGTAGAATGCTCATAATGCATTTGTTTTGTATGTTTGTTCAAATATTAGATATATGAATATTAGTGCAAAGAATTGGATAACTAGATTATTTAAAAGGGAAATGGGGATGCACTATTGTTATTAAGTTATATAGACTTTTTCTTCAGAAATAATGGACAGAATGTGATGAAACTGGAAAATATGACACATTCTAATGTATATTGCTTGTTTTAGGTGTTCAGGTGAGTGATTTAGGTCCACTTGGGCCTCTTATCTTTTATGTAAACACAATGAAAAATATTTAAAATAATTTATATGGATTTCTTACTTGAATTAGTTTTTTGGCTTTTACTTTTAGGTCAGTTACAAAATTTATACACACATACTCATATAATTTGTTTAATAAAAATTCAGTTTACAAAAGTTCAAATTTTAATGCATTAAGTAAATTTTTTTTTATTTGTTGTTCTCATAAAAACTTATGTTATCTGTACAACATCATTTTACTTCAGAGAGATTTTGTATCCAGATTTATATCATTTAAGATAAGACCTGTTTGATGTACTGCTATGTCATGCTTGTTATTGGTAAACTGTTGTTTTATGTTGTAATTAAGATTTTGTCAAAGTAGATTGTATATTTTTCATGTCTGAAAAGTTTTTCCACTTGCATGGTACTTGTTACTTGTTCAAGTTTGATAAATATGATTTCGTTCTGCATTAAAAAATTGTTATGTCACTGGAATACAAAAGTATTTCTATAATATTTATGTGCGCACAAAATAAAAGTATATGTATTCCCATTTTCTACATAGAGAGTTTTGTTAACCATATTGCTTTAAAGAGACACTTTCTCTCAGAGATACTGCTCACTTTGATTTTGGTAAAACAAAGATGAAGAACTCCAGCTGTTTGTTTTATTTGTTTCTGTCTCTCTCTCTCTCTCTTTTTTTTTTGTTTGTTCTTCAAGTTTGTACAATGTTTCTTTCTTCCCTTTTTTTCAAGCGGTAAACCATTCAATCTTCACAGTTCATAAAAGCCTGTTTTCGATGTGATGTGAATGCTTGAAAAGGCAGCACTTTGACATATTTAGATAACTTAAGCAGACACTTTTAACTCCTGTCATGTACCATAATATTATTAGATATTTGGGTGTCCAAGTTTTAATTTTTAGTATGAAGGGAAAGACAATGAGTTTGTTTTTCAAGAAAAATACCACATTACATTGTTTTCTTGTTTAGTCACATGCTAATGGGGAATATTCCAAGTTGTCATTTTATTTGATTTTTTTTTTCATAAAGTACAAAGGCATTTCCATAGCTGTATGAAAACTCCATGGGATAGTTAATGTTCAGAATATACTGTCAAGTTCATGTTTTCATATTTGACTTGTAAGAAATTTAAATATGTATTTGATATTTCAGGTAGAAATAGTTATTTTCTGGCTACCTCATCAGAAGTGGTATTTTTGATGAAATTAAACTTTATTCTTGTGTTATTTAATAACAAATCTATTGTCACAAGTAGTGTGAATCCTGTTTCAGGAAAGTTAGAAAAACAAATATATGAAAATTGTTCTAAATATGAGTCAATAGTGCATCATTTTTTGTGAGCAGATCACAACCCTACTTTCAGTAGATATTTTGCAATGTAAATCATTTCAACAACATGGTTGTTTAAAACAACAGTGTATGTGTTTTCTAAGGTTCTTTGCATAACCTTGACCTATATTTCATATTTTCCAGACTGTTTTACCTCCTCCTCTTGTAATACATATATATCTGTTTAAAATCAAAATAGCTCATTTCTTATTCATTAATGATTTTGTCATAATATGTGATACTTTGATGCAGCATACCAATTTAATATTTTTGCCACTTTCTAGTTAAGCTGCAAGATGAAGGTGATTAAATATTAGCATTGTTGGTTTTGAGTGATACCTTAATTTGTAATAAGTTATTCTATTTTGTGACCTAAAATCCCAGTCATGCCATTTTTTTTAGCAATTTCTCAAATTGAATTACCAGAATTGTGCCAAAATTAAAATTAAGACCTTACAAGGTAAACGTGATCACTTTTGCACTAATACATTTATATCTTGAACACTTTGTATCCAGCAATACTTCCATTTATACTCAGTAGTTTACAAATTCGACTAATGTTTCAGACCTTGACCTACTTTTGTTGCAAATTTTGTTGATCAATTTCCTTGCCACCGATTATTTGTGTCCCATTAGGGCAGGTCTAGTTAAATCAGAATTCTTAATTTGATACACATTTTTACTCTGTCTAGTTTCAAAATTTAAAAGGTCATGCTAAACACTGTTGATAAAGTTTGCAAACCCAACCCCTACCAAATCATTTGGACTAAGACATTGAAACTAAGTACACATACTTCAGATAATGAAAGGACCACCCTTATAATTTTTCAAGGTCAGGGATTAAAGGTCAAGGTCACACTTTTTGTTGTTAAACTATGTCAACAAAATACAGACTGAACCATTAGGTACACGTACCCTGTATGACAAAAGGATGATGTTTATTTTTTCAAGGTTGTACTTACACACCAAATACTGCAAATTGAAACAAGATACAATACATTATTTGGATTAAATTCATCTAACAGGGATGACACTCATTGTTTTTCAAAGTTAGGAATCGAAGGTCTAAGTCACACACTTAACATTGCTGATAGACTGCACCTTGAAAACAAAATGCAGATAATTCAGTATTCTGGAAATTTGTCAGTTATGTTTTGCAATATTCAAGTTAAATTCAGCATTTATTTCGACTATGAGGTCCTTTAGGTTGAATTGATCTTTTTTTAGTTGTTATTGCCTTTTAGTGTTACATTTTGTCTTTAGAATATTGCTATCCTGAAATTAAAGAATAGGTACATTTTGCAACGTAACATTTATGCAAGGTAGCTTTCTTTTCAATAACTTCAGTTTTGTTGGACATTTAGATTGCCCTTGTGTATTATGATAGTGATGTAGTGGTAAGTAAACATACGCATGTACATTTTGCATTTACCCATGCAATCTTTTACTCTGTATCTGAGTATTATTCTTATATCTATGTATAATGATATAGATTAACAAATAAACCTTCTTTTGTATTCAGTATAATTGTCATTATTATGTATAATAAGTGTACAAACTAAGAATCAATAACTGTCAGACAGTTAATAATATCAACCTAGTGATTAAAATTCAACAGCTATCAAACATACTAAGGTATAGATGAATATTCAAAATAAGATAATGGCAATTAAAGAGAACAATGACTGCTTTTCAGAGGTGACAATGGCTTTGCTTTCATAGCATTTATAGAGGACAGAGTTGGCTTTTACTTAGGATGGCGACAACATTTAGAGGACAAAGACAGTATAAATAGGACATTGAAAATATAATGGAAAAGATTAAACAGATTTGCCCTTTAGATCGAGGACAAAGCATCATCTAGAGGACAATAACATCATAAAGAGAACAATGACATTATCTACAGAACATTGACCTCATCCAGAGGACAAGGACAACATCCTCTTGAGGACAAGGACATGACATGTACAAGGACAACATCCAAAATATAATGACATCATATAGAGGACAATGATAAAATATGTAGAAAACACTGACACTGACACTAGGACACTAAGATAATAAAATTATGTATAGGACAATGACATTATACAGAGGACAATGTCAACAATATCATGTATTGGACAATGACATCATCTAGAAGACAATGATATCATGTATTGGACATTGACATTATCTAGAGGACTGTTATCATGACCTCATTTAAAGGACAATGCATCATGTATGGGACAATGACATCATCTAGAGGACAATGATATCATGTATTGGACAATGATGTCATCTAGAAGATGATTATAGCATGTATGGGATAATGACATCGTCTAGAAGTCAATGATATCATGTAGAGGACAATGACATCATCTAGAGGACAATGATATGTATGGGACAATGACATCATCTAGTGGACAATGTTAACATGTATCATGTATGTATGGGACAATGACATCATCTAGAGGACAATATTATCATATAGAGGATAATGACATCATCTAGAGGACAATGTTTTGTATGGGGCAATGACATCATCCAGACGACAATGTTATGTATGGGACAATGACATCATCTAGAGGACAATGTTATGTGTAGGACAATGACATCATCTAGACGATAATGTCATCATGAAGGGGGACAACAAAATCACCTAGAGGACTATGTTCACATATATGGAACAGTGGCATCATCTAGACAACAATGTTATCATGTACAGGACAATGACATCATCTAGAGGAGAATGGCATCATGCATGGGACAATGACATCATGTAGGACAATGATATCATGTATCGGACAATGATGTCCTCTAGAAAATGATGATATTATGTATGAGACAATGACATCATCGAGAAGATTATGATATCATCCAGAGGACAATGTTATTATATATGGGACAATGATATCATCCAGAGGACAATGTTATTATATATGGGACAAAGATATCATCTAGAGGACATTGTTATTATATATGGGACAAAGATATCATCTAGAGGACAGTGTTATTATATATGGGACAGTGATATCATCTAGAGGACATTGTTATTATATATGGGACAATGACATCATCTAGTGGGCAATGTTTTCATGTATGTATGGGACAATGACATCATCTAGATGACAAGGATATCATCTATGGGACAATGACATCATCTAAAGGACAATGTTATGTACACGTATAAAACAGTGACATCATCCAGAGGACAATGATATCATGTATGGAACAATGACATCATCTAGAGGACAACATCCAGAGGACAATGATATCATGTATGAAAATGACATCATCTAGATGACAATGTTATTATATATGGGACAGTGATATCATCTAGAGGACAATGATGTCATGTATCAGACAATGACATCATCTAGTGGATATTGTTATGTATGGGGCAATGAGATCATTTAGAGGACAATGTTATCATGTATGGGACAAAAACATCATCTAGAGGACCATGTTATGTAAGGGACAAGGGCATCATCTAGAGGACAATGTTATGTATGGGACAATGACATCATCTAGAGGACAATGCCATTAAGAGGACAATGACAGCATCGTTTATAAGACAAAATAAAAATGTCATTCAGAGGACAGTTATAACATCATCTAGAAGAAAATGATATATAGAGGACACTGACAACATGTAGAGGACAAGAACAAAATATAGAGAATAGTGAAACTAGTTACAGAAAAATGACAACATTCAGAGGACATTGACTATCATAAAAGTCAGTAACCCCATATAAAGAACGGTGACAACATAGAGGAGTATGACACCATTCAAAGGAATATAACACCATTCAGAGGAATAAGACTGCATATAATAGTTAGAGAGCCAGGTGACATTTAATCATAATCTTGAGTACAAAAGGTTTGGGTGCCTAAATCTATCGTCACTAGCAAGAAAGGAAACCGACGTCTTAAGTCTTTTGGTCCTGGGCTTTGGACCCCAGGGTGACCAACATTTGGCCAAAAAGCACTTTTAATCATAATTTTGCGTACAACATTCCTTTAAAGTTATCTTTATTAGGAAACCCAACCGAAATAAAATGACACAACTTAAGACGCTAAAATACCTGGCATTATTAATTAAGACGTATACTAATTAATGGCCAATTAACGATTTATTCAAACTTTTGAGTACATCCAAAATTCTTGTTGCATATGTTCATGTTGAGCTATCTGACATCATATCCACAACTTAAGACGTGAGTTTCCCTGGGGTTTCTATTTAAGGGGGAGGGGGGGAGGTACTCGGAACCCGGGGGGGGGGGGGGATCAGGACGATCAAAATGCATTTATCTAAAGTTGGGAGTACATCGATTTTGATTAGAAATATGGATGCTATTATACTCCTAAAGAATAAAAACGGAATTTAAGACGCTAAAATACCTGGCATTACTAATTAAGACGCATACATGTACTAATTAATGGCCAATTAACGATTTATTCAAACTTTTGAGTACATCCAAAATTCTTGTTGCATATGTTCATGTTAAGCTATCTGACACTATATTCATAACTAAAGACGTGATTTTCCCTTGGGTTTCTATTTACTCGGAATCCTGGGGGGATCAGGACGATCAAAATGCATTTATCTAAAGTTGGGAGTACATCCAAAATTCTTATTGCATATGTTCATGTTAAGCTATCTGACATGAGGGTCAAAGTTGACGGTCAAGGTCACAAGGTCGTAAATTATGGTATTACTCTGAAGTGTATACTTTCTGTTACATTGGCACGGAAATTTGTCTCGCAACATTACACGTTTATAGTTATGTAAGCTCTATATTAGGGAGTAAAGCACCATATATGTGCAATAAACCTGAACACCTTTGTAATGAGCTTAAGATCCTATTTAATGTGAAGGTTGGGTAAAGTAAAGGTTAAAGTTACATAAATGAATATGATATAGGATATTGTGTAAGATGGATTATAATCGATAGATTGTATGTTAGTTTGATAATCAAATAAAACTGAACCTAAATTTTATTCGTTGATCAGCAGATCCATTGACCTCTAGGTTCATTGATGAGCAGGTTCGTTGATCAGCAGGTTCGTTGATCTGCAGGTTCGTTGATCAGCAGTCCATTGATCAGTAGGTTCGTTGTTCTGCAGATTCGTTGATTGTAAGGTTCGTTGATTATAAGGTTCGTTGATCAGCAGTCCATTGATCGGCAGGTTCGTTGATTATAAGGTTCGTTGATCAGCAGTCCATTGATCGGCAGGTTCGTTGATTATAAGGTTCGTTGATCAGCAGTCCATTGATCGGCAGGTTCGTTGATTATAAGGTTCCTTGATCAGCAGTCCATTGATCGGCAGGTTCGTTGATTATAAGGTTCGTTGATCAGCAGTCCATTGATCAATAGGTTCGTTGATCAGCAATCCATTGATCAGCAGGTTCGTTGATCTGCAAGTTCGTTGGTCAGTAGACCCGTTGATCAGCAGTCCATTGTTCAGTAGGTTCGTTGATCTGCATGTTCGTTGGTCAGTAGGCCCGTTGATCAGCAGTCCATTGTTCAGCAGGTTCGTTGATCTGCATGTTCGTTGGTCAGTAGGCCCGTTGATCAGCAGTCCATTGATCAGCAGGTTCGTTGTTCTGCAGATTCGTTGATTGTAAGGTTCGTTGATCAACAGGTTCGTTGATTATAAGGTTCGTTGATCGGCAGTCCATTGATCAGCAGGTTCGTTGATCTGCAAGTTCTTTGGTCAGCAGGTTCGTTGATCAGCAATCCATTGATCAGCAGGTTCGTTGATCTGCAAGTTCTTTGGTCAGTAGGCCCGTTGATCAGCAGTCCATTGATCAGCAGGTTCGTTGATATGCAGGTTCGTTGGTCAGTAGGCCCGTTGATCAGCAGGTTCGTTGATCTGCAGGTTCGTTGGTCAGTAGGCCCGTTGATCAGCAGTCCATTGATCAGTAGGTTCGTTGTTCTGCAGATTCGTTGATTGTAAGGTTCGTTGCATTCCGTCCGTAGAGTAAACAGAAAAAAACCCCGAAGGCATAACTACTGTAATAACAATACATTTCCAGGGCGAAGCCTGAGTTAAATTGCATATATTGAAATCATTCGATGAGTGTAATTAGTTTTAGTCAATTAAAAGTACATGGAGTATAACGCTCAACTTTTCAACGATTGATTGATTATTGTTTTATGTCACTCCACGGTTATTTGATGACGGCATCTGCCTGATGCATTGCATGAAAATTTCTACCTTTGCAACGGACCCACCCGAAACAGTGAGGGATTTTTTTACATGCCAATCTTACCGTGATACGGGGCCTCGGGTTTTACTGTCTCATTCGAAATACAGAACACCGGTGTGCCCAGAGCGAAAATCAAATCCGGGACCTCGTGGTCACGAGCCGAGCACCCCATCCACTAGGCCACACGGACTTTGTTAGCCACGAAACAATATTTTTCGAAACAACATTAATTGGAATCTTGCCTGTCATGTTCTAATTTATTAATTTACTCGGGGGGGGGGGGGGGGGGGGGGCAACAACTGTTGTCATGTTCTGATTTTTGTATTTACCACCCCACCCCCCAAGTAAATTCAAAGATTAGACCATGGCAGTCTTTTCATTTTACATTTTATTATGGAAAATTATTGTGGCCCGGTGTTGTAGCATAGACTACCCCCGCATAGACTTTTCCCCCGGATAAACCGACCCAGTATAGAACTCCCCCTCCCCGGAAAACCGATCCTGCATAAATCTTCCCCCAAGGAAAAACTGAACCAGCATTTATTATCCCCAAGTGTATTACGACCCAGTATAGTTTATCCCCCTCCTGACATCAGTACGCTTTTTCCCCCCTTTAGAGATAAAATCCGGTTTGGTTCGAATATTACAACAAGTGAATGAAACTAAATATGCATAATGCGTTACCATGTTTATTTGACAAAATCTCATCGGATATCGGCACATTGCCTGTTTGAAATTGAAATTTTCAAAAATCCAATTTCCCCGCATATGGGCATGTAGTTTATTATGTAAATTAAAGATATCTCTTTACTTTAGCTGGTCCTAGATAATCATCAAATTATGAATTGATTCCCCATTAGGACACGTTATATCACCTACATGTCGAGCAAATGCAGATATAAAAACATAATTTTGATCAAATTACATTTTAAAAGTGCCAAAAATTACAATTTTAATTTCCTTTGTGGAAATTATATGAAGTGACATTCAAAATTCGTTTAACAATTATTGGTTCTAGAGAGTGGACGTAACATGCAAAAATTATCGGGGAAGGGAACCAAGAGATCCCTACAAGTTTTGCGAGAAATATCACTGACGAGATATTTTTTATCTTGGGAAGCTCTTTTCACTATTTGTATAAGGATCACACGATGCTGCATACCTACATATATACCGTATATTTACATACAAGCCTCTCTCACATACAAACAGCCAGTTGCTTATAGATTGATAATGTTTTTTGTTAAAAATAGATAGTAGATTAATTGATTAAATATTGTTTCACGTCATTCCACAATTATTTCACGTATATGGTGACGGTATCTGGCTGATGCAGTACGTAGAAATTAATATATGTACCTCTGTACCGGACAATCCCGAAGCCGTGAGGGATCTTTTACGTGCCACGCCTATCGTGACACGGTACCTCGGTTTCTACTGTCCTATCTGAAAGACAGACCACCGATATGCCCACAGGGGGAGTCGAACCCGGGACCTCTTGATCACCTCATCCACTGAGCCCACCGGCTTAAAACAAATAGTAGATGATATGGCTAGTAATTTTAAGTACATTTCCATACCAAATGCAGGCTAATCTGTATCTAATAAACTCGCTTTTGCCTTATGTACTGAATGGGCTAAATGAACCCAAATATAAACTATTAGCTGAAAAGGAAGTGATACTGGAGATTTAAACGTCTGTGGTCGATCATCATGGTCTTCACATGTCTGTTAATTAACAGTCACATAGCTGTACAATACATTGTTTTCAAAATTCTTAGCAGATTTATCAAACATCCCATTCCGGCCCAAACTTTGGTGCTTGCACCAAACTGTTTCTTGTTTCTATAGACATGTAGAGACTGAAATCAAATTGACGACATGCGCTTACGGCTTATTTGGTTGAATGCAAGACTTAGGAACGACAACTCTGATTAATGTATGTTAGCGTGACAGTGACGTCATAATGATTGGTAAATAGCGCCCAGATAGCAACGTTTAAGATGTTACGACGGAGAAAGAACGTTACAGTATTTTGTCAAGATGAAGAATGAACGTCATGATATACTGTACAGCAGAGCTAGGGCTGTACTAAATCATAATGTTAAAAGGCTTTGGTTCCGAATAAACCCGTTCCTTGAGCGGAAGAGTACCCTGAAAGGTAAACCAGAACATGAGACGAAATTCGTACAGCCATTGCAGTCTACAATCTTGAAAGAGAATTATATGATCAATGACGGCGAAGAGTCAGTAAGAGATTCCAGAAATGTCCCCATAGGTAAGTAATTTAATATATACATTTCAGAATATATCAAGTACAACGTACAATATATTCACACATTTTAAATCCCATCTTTTAATAGGTAATATAAAATATATAATGAACTTATTAACTTACAATATAAATAAATATTTTAAATCCTATTTTTAATAGGCAATATAAGATTCCTTTCTCGGAAAACATGTTTTTCTTAACTCTACTTATGGACCTGTCTGTCTGCCTAATTATCCGACCTACTATCTATGTATTTCATAACTGTACATTGTGGTGAATTTTCCATATTACATGACCCACGACAGCTCGGCAGGATTTTAGTTCGTTTAATTGGTTGATTTTTGTGTTTGGTTTATTTATCTATTAATCTTTTTATTTATTTATATATGTCCTCGCTGTTGTTGTTGTTGTTTGAAATTTTTGTTTTTGTTTTGTGTTGTTTTGTTTGTTTGGGTGTTTTTCTTTGGTGGAGTTTTTTTTTTTTTTTGTTTGTTTGTTTGCTTTTGGGGGGGGGGGGGGGGTGTTTTGGTTGTTTGTTTGTTTGGGGAGGAGGGCTTGTCTTATTCTTTGTTTCTGTTGCTTGTTTTCAATGGCTGGCCAGCTTGCAATAAGTTTAATTTATAACAAAATATTACATTATTACAGATGCTATGAAATTCATATAAGCACAAATATGTATTCAAGTTATACTCATTATAGCATTACATTGTCAGTACCCGTAAAATATATACAGGATTCAGCAGGTACAACGAACTCATTATAGAGGATAAAGGCAATGTGATACACGTTTTGCCAGAAAACAATAAAGTACATGTAATAATCAGTCAGTGTTTTCATAGACAATGTTTTATTACAATGCCTGACCATATGATTTGCCGACCATGGGTATATTAATGTATCGAGTTACATATTTAATATTGATTCCATTAAGCACTGACAGTACACCGTAGATCAATACAGTTGGGATATAGCTATGATTTATTATTATATACAGTGATACCTAATATTCAAGTCATATATTCATTTCCATATGTTAGAGACACCACATTGTGTAGTTCATGATGTTTACATTCGTTATTGATGCAATTATACAAAAACTAGGCCAGACACGTTTTTGTTATGTTATCATTCACTGCATTTGTCATCTTTTCCCCTGTAATGTACGTCTCTTAGATAAAACATTTAATACCCAGCTGTCAGTCGACTGTCGCATTTTGATGCACTACTGTTATACTGATTTTTATCGAGTTATTTATTTATTAATGAATGAAAGGCGTAAATGGTTTAGTTACATAATTTCTTTATAATCGAACTCAGCAGTGGTGTATCAAGAATTTTAGAAAGATAGGAGGCATTAATAAACATTCGACATGAAACAAAACTCCCACACTGCTCACACCCTGACTCCGTTCCTGCTATACCCTTAAAAAGTTGTTTACAAAATGATTAATTGATGATAGACGAATTGCTAGATTTTAATTGTGTCATGAATGTTACGTTACTAAAGCAGAATACAACAATTTACCCCCAATGAACAGTACACTGATACGACGTTGTTTTCGTTTTCCAACACATTAAGAAACATATACTGAAATACATGCAGTTTCGACATGCATTCCCAAACATATTCCACGGAATCGCCATTATAATGAAACGTTAATACCGGAATTGATCAGAGTGATATATTTCCGTCAAAAAAGAAAGAATAAAAACTATGTATATAAATAGCCAGAAACACTCACATTGCACAAATTTTCGACCACCTGGCCTTTTCAAGTGGTTTAATGGTAAAACTAAATTTATCTATAAGTGCAATCAATGTTAGGTAGCAGAAGGTGGCGGAAACTTTGTAGAATGTGAGTGTTTCCGGTTATTTATATCACGGACTTCCCTTTTTAGATGATTTTAATCTACTTTCATGATGAGTGTAATTGTACTGTGCCTGTACAGATTATAACAGACACAGCACATAAATATTTTCCATAACATTGTACTACACCTACCGACTCTACGCTGAGCATTTTATGCGTGTTCAGTAATTTGCACATTTCATACAGTGAATTTGCTGGATGACAAGGATTTTAATAGACCTCACGATAACTCTTGTCGCGCTGTCGTGCTGCACTTCCAACACATAAATGAACAGAATTCAAGACATTTTTCCTGACGGGGTTCGCTAATGGTATCATCTGACTTAGCAACTTACACGATAATAAAAGAAAGACGAGAGTGTAATTACCACGTATATTTAATCCTCGGATGAACATCTTCACAACGTCAGCGTTTGAGATTGCACTGCGCTACACTACAACCCCTGGCAAATATCGCTATTCAAAAATCGTAATATATTTATTTATTACAACGGACCAATGAAAGGCCTCCATTCAAATTTCAGTACTGTTTAATTAGATGCAAAATAAAGACCTACATGTATTTACTTACATAATTTAAACTTTTAGAAATTATTTAACTGTTTATTTAATTTTGCGAGTTTAAATTCATTTTCGCTATTTTGTTAATTTTTTTTTTTTATTGCAATGCATACATACACATTCAGGAAATCAATCATTATCGTGAGGAATGACAAATAATAACTCGCGCTGCGGCAGAATTCATTTAGATCTAACACGTAATCTTATTAAAACGCGACTTGTACATAGTCCGTTTACGGAGAGTATCGTAGAGGAAAGAAGTACAAATCGCGTTTTAATAAGATTGATTTAACACGTGACATTTGAAATGTTTTCCAAAAATTAAACGACGTTTGTTTAAACACGTAGGTTCGCCATTATAGGCCTACATTACAAACACAGGACGTAGCGACGTTTATTTACATAATAATTATGTTTGGCTTATTACGTGTGTATCGCGCGTTATCTCGTTTCTGAATGGCCCGTCCATGCCGTCGACGGCCCAATGAAACCTCACTGTGCCAGCCCGACTTTTGTCAAGGGTTGTAGTATGGCGCAGTGTAATGTCCTATGACTTATTTGTAATTTGTGAAATTAAAACAAGCATAAATGACTATAATTTATCGTCATTTATGCTTGTTTTAATTTCACAAATTACAAATAAGTCATAGGACAGTAATCTCAAACCTTGACGATGTGAAGATGCCGGATAAAAAAGAAATAGATCTAAATTGTAACGATATTTGTTTCTTTTTTGTGTCCAACAAGACGGACTACCGAAGAACATGAACGCTGGCGACTGTTCACAACTTTATTTCTAAACATATTTCTAACAAGCTTAGCTTTTAAAAAAGCTTAGAGTGCAAACCCTGTAGCATTTTTAATTGCTCATATAAAACTGCTTGACTTAACTAAATTTTATGAAATAATTGCACTGTATATCTAAATGTTTTATAGAAATTTTCAACTGATTGATTATATTTACTGATTAATTAAGACTAAAATCACGAAATCTACCCTGATAAATAGTTATTTTCTCACAAATTTAATGAAGTTCACATAGTGGAGATGGAAAAAGTCCGAGAGTTGTACTCCAACATGGCTTCTAATGCTAGTAGTGTGACATCACATGGGCAAACTCTATACGCGGTAAATCTTCAATCCTTTTTAACAAGAAAACCGATACCATACCATATAGAACAAAATAATCATATAACCTGTCGATATATATATATATATATATATATATATATATATATATATATATATATATATATATATATATATATATATATATATATATATATATATATATATAGTTTTTATATTGAAAGTCATTCTATAAACATCAAAGAAGTAATGGTTGTTATTTTAGTACGAACTGAAGCAGTTATAAACACGCAAGGGGACATCTTGCAATGCAAATTTTCTGTTTGGGGGGGGGGGGGTGGGATGGCCAATTTGTTTTTACTTCTTTACATAGGAGGGAGTAAAACATACCACGTCAACAGTGCATATGAGATAACACATTATTTTGTTTGCTATTGCTTCCCCTGCGGTGGTGAACAAACAGTAGAAAGGCAGGGGCATTGATTGCATATATCAACAACTCGTAAAACGCGGTTTATTATTAAAATGAATAAATATATAAATAGAAATAATTATTTTAAAAAAGCAGGAAATGAAGGCGTCTCATTAAAAATCTTGGTTTTAAAAATATTTTTTATAATGATTAATAATACAAGTTTGTTTCGATTTTGTTAGAAAGAAAAAGGAGAATATTATTTCTACACATCGACAAAATTAACAAAAAATATAAAAGAAAAAAAAATAATAGGTGCCCGTAGAATTTGAACTAAGGTGCGTCCGGCAGGAAAAGACCAACTGCGCTATACATGTACGTCCCCGGGCGATAACCGACGGTTAAAATCGGTGTATTGTAGAGCGGTCACTTAATTAGCATAACAAAAGGACGTGCATCATATGCCGGACGAAGCGGCGAGTTTCCAGTCTCTGTGTATATATGTGTCTGATACCTCCAAGGCCTCTTGTGCGCAAATAATCGCTGGGTAAGTTTGCATAAGTAAAAAGAATGTTACAAACAGTAATTGCTCCACCAATTAAACTGCTAGAAATCCTTGATACTCCGCCTTCATTTACTCGGAACTTTTGGAGATTTTCTATAGCCAGATTATGTACATACGCTAAAAGGTACGAACATCTAATTAGTATTACGCGGGAAAATTCTGTTGGATTATACCACTGCTGCCGTGGGGAAGGTTACACGAATCAGGCGCGGATCCAGCCGGGGGGGGGGACACGGGGGCAGTGCCCGTTGAAGGGGGCACCATAGTCTGTTTTAGGACCTATTTTACTGCATTTCTGTTTAAAATTTCCAAAATTTCGCTGTCATTCTCTCATATTTCTTTAAATTTGCAGTTGAAAAAAAATCGTTGACTCGCTTCACTCCCGATCAATTTCATGATAAATATCCCCTGATCCCCGTTTATGATCCATAATATCTTCCAGAGGGAAGCGGAATAAATGTGCAATCCAAATTAATATCCAGCGCACAAATGTTCGGTCACTTGGCCTCAGGCGAGTAAAATCGTATGGCTACTTGTACATCGTGTAGCACATGTTACAGATGTTTGAAGCTACGCGCTGTACAAAATGGAATTTACTTATCTTTACAATTTTACTCAAAATACGTATTGTACATCGTGTAGCTTCAGTACAAATTTTTGCAACGCTTGTACTGAAGCTACGCGATGTACAAGATGGAATTCACTTATAGCCATTTCTAGAATAGTTTATTTTCACAACGTATTTTGTATCTCCAAAAGTCTCAAATACAGGAGCTTCCGTGGAGGGGGACTTTGCACCTTGTTCCCCCTACCAAGGATCTACCCTACATCCACCGGGGACCTATAGGCAGTCCATAGACCCTGTGTCGAGTTATACGCCTCCTCCAACTGAAAATCTGGATCCATGCCTGATAAAATTTCCGTGAATTAGAACAAAAGGGGCCTAATATGGCACACACGATTTTGCAAGATTTTTGTCATATCTTCTCAGGGAAACCCCATCCCCACCTATGGTAGGGAGGGAGGGGTGAACATGTTAATTTTTGATCGAAAATATTACGACAGTTTTCTTCCGATTTCAGAGTTTTTGCGAAATATTTGAAGTCAAGAAAATGTTGATGAATAATGCAAAAAAGAACGCCAGATTGCAACATTTTGCCTCATTTTTGCAAAATTTTCTCGGGGGAGGACCCCCGAACCCCCACCTATGGGAGGGGCGGACCCCTCCCCATTCGGCCCTTCGGGTCTCAATTGTGAGGTGCCCCCCTCCCAGGCACATGAAGTTCTGGATCCGCCCCTGCGAATGTTGATTTCCAAAATATGAATATCCTTCATATTTATACATGTTTATGTGGCATCCACTAATTTATTTAAAAATAAGTATTTTAAAGTATTTTTTTAATTTTTAGAATACGTTGCATGTAAGATTTATTTATCATTTATATATGCATTCACTTAAGAAAATCACCCCCCCCCCCCAAGTCATAATGTCTATCCTTTTTAAAAAAGCTCTATCCTCATATACTCCTATCTGCGTTTGAAAGTACGGTAAATACTATTCGTTTTGGAACGCTCAACTGTAACATTGATTTAGTAATGAGCATTGCCTTTAAAAGCAAGGGTATTCTTTTTCATTCCTTTTCCTTTTAAATGCATTAGAAATATCGATGTCATGGACAATATAAAACTTATACTGCCTGACCTCGTAAAGTAAAGCAACTACTTTTTGGAGGCTATGTTTTCCCAGCATGCAGCATAATCATGTCGCACATGCGCATTTCCAGATTACACAACAACGTAATATGCAAACCCCCGACGGGGTTTGCAAACATGTGGATCTTTGACCTTGACATACAGCTAATGAAAATGATGAGTCAGTATAAAAGTCACCTAGACAAAATTTAAGACTATTCCACAAGATAGATAACTCTAAAATATGTTTTAGGGAAGAAAGACAACTCTTACATTATTAGGAAATAATATTACATCTCCTTTTTAGCTCACCTGAGCCAAAGGCTCAAGTGAGCTATAGTCATAGTGTGCCGTCCGTCGTCGTCCGTCGTTAACTTTTTCACATTTTCGACTTCTTCTCTGGAACTACATTGCAGATTTGGATCAAACTTTGTGTAAATGATGTACTCAAGGTCCTCTACTAAAATTGTGTTTGGGATCCAGATTCCCTCAGGGGTGGATCCAGGGCGGGACCAAAAGTGCCCAAAAGGGTACCCCTCTTCAAACATCTTCTTCTCCAGAACCAGTACATAAATGGGAAAACTAATTGCATTTCAACAATCTATAAAGATGGGTTATTAAAAATTGTGTTCGGGGTTAAGATCCGTCAAATAGAAATTTACGCTTTTTTGATGTGTTTCTGGACTTAGTCATTTCAATGAAGAAAAGTGTCATGTTTTTCAGTTAATTGATATTGATGATTTCTTAATGACTATTTTGATCATAATTGTGGTAAGGAATATTATTGTGAAAGAATTTTGTCATTATCTCAATTTTTGGATTTTTTATGAATTTTTTAAGACTTCCAAGAAAAAGGGGGGGTTGGCCATTTTTCACATTTTCAACTTTTTCTACGAAACCACAAGAAAGATTTTAATGAAACATGGAATACATGAAGTACTAAAAATCCTCTATCAATGTGGTAAATTTCATCCAAATTGGTTAACAGATAATGCCACCATGTCTAAAAAGTAGGTCTCACAATGGTACATATAATACTTGGTAATTGAAATATGGAGAGTAGCAGATCAAATCCAGCTGTGGTCAAAAAAATTTTCTTTTTTTTTTTTTACACATCTAAATAAATTTTTAGATGTTTCTAAACACTCAACATATGAAATTAGGAATTTTACGTTTAAGACTTCCAAAAAAAAAAAGGCGGGGGGAGGGGGGGGGGGGTGGCCATTTTTCACATTTTCAACTTTTTCTACAAAACTGTTTGGAACTACATTGCAGATTTGGATCAAACTTTGTGTAAATGATGTACTCAAGGTCCCCTACTAAAATTGTGTTCGGGATCCAGATTCCCTCAGGGGTGGATCCAGGGTGGGACCAAAAGTGCCCAAAAGGGTACCCCTCTTCAAACATCTTCTTCTCCAGAACCAGTACATAAATGGGGAAACTAATTGCATTTCAACAATCTATAAAGATGGGTTATTAAAAATTGTGTTCGGGGTTAAGATCCGTCAAATAGAAATATACGCTTTTTTGACGTGTTTCTGGACTTAGTCATTTCAATGAAGAAAAGTGTCATGTTTTTCAGTTAATTGATATTGATGATTTCTTAATGACTATTTTGATCATAATTGTGGTAAGGAATATTATTGTGAAAGAATTTTGTCATTATCTCAATTTTTGGATTTTTTATGAATTTTTTAAGACTTCCAAGAAAAAGGGGGGGTTGGCCATTTTTCACATTTTCAACTTTTTCTACGAAACCACAAGAAAGATTTTAATGAAACATGGAATACATGAAGTACTAAAAATCCTCTATCAATGTGGTAAATTTCATCCAAATTGGTTAACAGATAATGCCACCATGTCTAAAAAGTAGGTCTCACAATGGTACATATAATACTTGGTAATTGAAATATGGAGAGTAGCAGATCAAATCCAGCTGTGGTCAAAAAAATTTTTTTTTTTTTTTTTTACACATCTAAATAAATTTTTAGATGTTTCTAAACACTCAACATATGAAATTAGGAATTTTACGTTTAAGACTTCCAAAAAAAAAAAGGGGGGGAGGGGGGGGGGTTGGCCATTTTTCACATTTTCAACTTTTTCTACAAAACTGTTTGGAACTACATTGCAGATTTGGATCAAACTTTGTGTAAATGATGTACTCAAGGTCCCCTACTAAAATTGTGTTCGGGATCCAGATTCCCTCAGGGGTGGATCCAGGGTGGGACCAAAAGTGCCCAAAAGGGTACCCCTCTTCAAACATCTTCTTCTCCAGAACCAGTACATAAATGGGGAAACTAATTGCATTTCAACAATCTATAAAGATGGGTTATTAAAAATTGTGTTCGGGGTTAAGATCCGTCAAAAAGAAATATACGCTTTTTTGACGTGTTTCTGGACTTAGTCATTTCAATGAAGAAAAGTGTCATGTTTTTCAGTTAATTGATATTGATGATTTCTTAATGACTATTTTGATCATAATTGTGGTAAGGAATATTATTGTGAAAGAATTTTGTCATTATCTCAATTTTTGGATTTTTTATGAATTTTTTAAGACTTCCAAGAAAAAGGGGGGGGGGGGGGTTGGCCATTTTTCACATTTTCAACTTTTTCTACGAAACCACATGAAAGATTTTAATGAAACATGGAATATATGAAGTACTAAAAGTCCTCTATCAATGTGGTAAATTTCATCCAAATTTTGTTAACAGATAATGCCACCATGTCTAAAAAGTAGGTCTCACAATGGTACATATACCACTTGGTAATTGAAATATAGAGAGTAGCGGATCAAATCCAGCTGTGGTCAAAAAAATTTTTTTTTTTTTTTTACACATCTAAATAAGTTTTTAGATGTTTCTCAACACTCAACATATGAAATTAGGAATTTTACGTTTAAGACTTCCAAAAAAAAAAGAGGGGGGGGGGTGGCCATTTTTCACATTTTTAACTTTTTCTACAAACTGTTTGAAGGATTTTAATAAATTTTGATAGAAATAAGTCACTTATGATCCTCTTCAAATTCTGTTGTTTTCGTCCAGACCTCTTTACAGGTGGCACCACCATAGTCAAAAGTAGGTCACAAAAGAGTTCCCTCCTTTAACAATATTCTTTTTCATACGGGCTGTATACAGAGACAAACAGAATGCATTGAAATGATCTAGAAGGATGAGTGAAGACATATTGTCATTTTGGTTCCCTTCCAAAATCAAATTTTAGAATTTTTTTTCGACATTTCTTTGGACTTGGTGATTCAATGCAGAAAAAAAGGTGTCATATTTCCTAGTTAATTGATAATGATGATTTCTTATGGACTATTGTGATCATAATTATGGTAAGGATTGTTACTTTGAAAGAATTTTGTCAATATCTCAATTTTTGGATTTTCTATGAATTTTTTAAGACTTCCAAATGAGGGTGTATAGGAACAATTCAATCACATTTTTCACTTCTGCTGTTATACCACATGAAAGATTTTAATGAAACAAGGAATACATGAAGTACTAAAGGTCCTCTATCAATTTGGTAAATTTTTATCCAAATTGTTAAACAGATAATGCCACCATGTCTAAAAAGCAGTTCTCACAATGGTACATATACCACTTGGTAATTGAAATATGGAGAAATTTTTTTTTTCATTTCTTTACACATCTAAATAAGTTTTTAGATGTTTCTCAACACTAAACATATGAAATAAGGCGATTTTAAGTTAGATCTGGACAATATTTGAAACAATTGTTGTTCATGACCCAGACTTGAAATCAGTCAACAAAAGGCCCCACCTAAAGAAAATGAATAACTTGTTGCCCTGAATGACTTCTTGCAGAGACAAAGGAAATGCTTAATATCAAAATCACGTGAATGGATGTGCAAAAACGTGTTGTTTTTTTATTCTAGCCTGAAATGAAATTTGACATATTTTCAACATCTGTGTTGACTTAGTCACATTAATGCAAAAATAAATGAATTCTTCCTTCATGCATGACTGATCATCTAGGTACTCAGGTGAGCGATATAGGCCCACTTGGGCCTCTTGTTTCAGTAAATAGGATACAGCAGTCATAATTTTGTTAAACAATAAATTGTTAGATGCTTAAACAATAAATTCAATTTTGAAATGTTACCTAACACTAAGACAAATAATTATCAAACATACATCATATATAAATGTTTGCAATTGATAGTCTTTGATGTAAATCGTCCTGACTCCTAATCGGGAGGCCGGGGTTCGAGTCCCGCTCTGGTCATGCCGGTGTCATGTCTTTCGGATGAGAGAGTAAAAACCGAGGCACCGTGTCATGGTATGCATGGCACGTTAAAGATCCCTTATTGCTTCGGGTGGGTCCGTTGTAAATTTTGTATGCCCCGAAATATTCGTGGTGTGACGTAAAACAAAAATCAATCAATTAATAAAATGTAAATCGTCCTTACACACAACTTGGATGCGAAACAAAAATTCAAAATGAAACTAATCTACATAGATGGAATAATTTTGGGCTTTATGACTCTGTTTTTGTCATGGTACATTTTTGTTGTTGTTTGCCAGCACTGACTGCAGTTCTTACTTTCTTATGATTGATGTACCTGGGTGTGAGATTATCAGATGTAGTGGGTAAAATTGATCTTAAATGTCTACCTTGACCTTGTAGAAGTAGTGCTGGGGAATACCCAATGTCAAGGGGAGTGACCCTGTGCTCATGTATTGCCATATATGGGTAAAATTGATCTTAAATGTCTACCTTGACCTTGTAGAAGTTGTGCTGGGGAATACCCAATGTCAAGAGGAGTGACCCTGTGCTCAAGTATTGCCAAATTTGGGTCTCGTTTACTTTGTTTAGCCTTTTCCAAGATTCGTTCGGCTATCTGTTCGAATCTTCCAGCTAGGTCATTTGACTGTGGGTGATTGGGGCTGGAGGTGATATACTTAAAATCAAAATAATTGGAGAAATTTTGTAATTCCTCCTAGGAGTACTGAGGACCATTATCTGATACGAGAGTTTCTGGGATACCGAAACGAACAAATGACTGTTCTTTTCAGTTTTTGTAACACGAAGTGTTACACTGTTATGGACCCGGGTCATGGGCGCTGCCATATTGGGATTCACCCCTTTGCTCATGTATTCCTACACTCAGTGAAATAGGTCTATGATTATGTGCATTAAATTTGCAAATATTCATGAACATTTGATACTTCTGGTATGTTATTAACTACATATTCAGCAAATTATTTAGGAAGATGTATGGAAAGTCCATACCAGAGCTGAACAAACACGATGATTATTTTTGAAACTAACTGGCATGTAACCTATGTTTTCATTCAGTCGTTGATTACTACGCACTGATCGCACATTTTCGGGCCTTTCCGTCGGCCCTTGCCAACCACAATAACAACATGCTTTTGATGACGTTATGCCGAAAAATTGATGTTTTACTTGATTAAAGTGGGACAGCAGACTGTATAAGTTAAATTTTTTCCTTTGCGTATTGTAAACATTCTGCGTAAGTTTCACAAGAGCAGGGTGTTAACGTGAAATTCCCCCTCCCCCCAAATTGCGCGTTGCTAAGGGACGAATAGCGTCATGTATAAAATTCTTCCGAGAAACGAATTGATATTTAGTGCACCGACATAAGAAGTTTCTTCGGTTTCATATTCTTAAAATTCCATGATTAAATTATTAATCACAAATTGATTCATACATGAGTGACTTGACATCGCATCGTAAACAGCTGAACAGGCAGATTTCAAATCTGATTTGCTCCGGCGCGGCGAGATGAAATAACATGATGGAAAGCGTGTTGAGTGGTACGCACGCACGCCATATACGTTGTCAGTTTTGTTGGTTTAACTTGATTGTAATAGTTGTACACGTGAATGTTAGAACTTGCAAATCGTCCTTGATATGAGATTTAAGATGTACGTTAAGAACAGTGAACGAAGTTGGTTCAGTCGGAATTTTTGATAGTTGGAGTCAGAGGCAATGTGGACAAAGTCAAAGAGTAGGTATAATGACTTTTGAATTTGAGGACGGTATATCGTGGTTATACATGTCTGAACGCTAATGTGTGGACCAATCAGAATTATCAAAACAAAACATGTTTCATGTAAATTTGAGGACTCTATATCGTGGTTATACATGAAGTATGACACTCATTTATGAGTACACTTCGTAATGGAAGAAGAAGAACAAGTGAATTAGAATGTCTTTTTAACATCACTTTTTGTCCCCCACTTTTGTGAAAGCAAGGGGACATTACATCTCATAATACTCATTCCTCCATCTGTCAGTCTTGTCACAAAAATTTAACCTTGGCAATAACTTTTGATCCAGTAGGAGTACAACTTCACATGTAGATTCCTTGTGATGAGACTTTCCACTTAAGATAATTACTTTTGACATCTTAGAATTCTTTTGAATTCATTTGTTTATCCTGACAGTTATGTATCCTCAGGAACACCCTCATCTGATTACAACCCCCTCCTAATTACAAACTTGGATTCACCAAAGTTGCACCAATGATTCATCTATGGGATGCACACTAGAGTAACTGGTTCGATTGCTTCATGTGACAGTTTTCCACTTCAGTGATTTGGTTAACATGTTGGGGATACCTCATTTTGCCACAAACTAGTAAAAATAAAAGACTTCTGACTTGGCCGTATGCCAAGTCACCTCAACTAAACAGTGTGTGAAAATTCCCAAACTTGTGCTAATGGTTCATCTTGGGACCCAGACTTGAATGCAAGCTTCATATAACAATTCCCACTTCAATTTTGTTTCATTAAAAGAAAATTGATTAGAATAACTCAATAATGATTCAAGTGTCATTTTGAATTTGTGCTGTTCATTGTAAGAATGAAACTAGTCCTGAATTAAGGGGGTAGTCTGGTGAACTAGTAAGAAGAATTAAAATCTACAACTGGCTATTTCATGCATATTCTATAAGAACAGACAAAGGTAGATTAAATAATAACAAAAACGTATCATGTTATTGAGCAAATTATTGTACTAGAATCAATGCAAATTAACACTGTTTCATGCCTATTTCGATATAGAGAAATGAGCAGTTAATATATTTTTTTTCACAAATATGACACAGAAAAGTTTGGGGTTTTTTATTTTGATAGATAAACTTGTCAATTTATACTGATTGATTGAAAAAATAACAAGGAATAGGGAAAGCTCTGACAACTTACAAAGCCTTTCATATTGGCTATAGTAATTAAACAAACCTACTAAAATGATGACAATTTCACAAGAAGTACACTTGTTTGATAATTTCTGTTATCTGCATCACTGTAATATTACACTGTAATGTGCAATGGTCTGTCATAAGTAAAAACATCATAAAATTACAATAGGTAATGGAGCATTTTACAAAGAAATTTGATAGATATTACACCCTCCCCCATTTTGCTATAACCTCATTTGTGTGTAATATATATTGAATGAAATATTTCCTTTTCATGATCAAGAAAGGAATTGATTTGTATACATATAAGCTTCAAATGACATTTCAAATTAAAACCATATTTAGATTCAATATTATCAAAATATATAAACACATTAATGCCCTCCCCCCTTTTAGGAGGTTGGAGGCTATTTGGAAAACAAGTACATATATTTCCTTGAAAAATCTGCCTTTGTGGTACATATATAACTACTTCAATGAATATGTCAGTAACAACATCGTAGTATTATTTAAAAGTTTAAAATGTCTTCTTTTTAATATGTAAATCATGCCTCTTCTGTGAACAAGTCAGGAAATATAATGGCTCAAAGACACCATACTTTTCAACAGACAGCATATACAGCAGGTGCGACGACATCACATCATTAAGACATAACGTCTCAATGACATCATCCTCTACTGCATGATGTAAATCTGCAGCCCTTTTCAAATACGTTAGCACTCTGAGGATTAAAAATAAAAACCCTCTCTTGTTCATTGAATTTAGTTTTGATTGTTTCAAGATAATTAAATATACTGGCCTTCACTTTTAGTTGACTATCTTGTGCTTTTTTAGGTTTTAAAATATTTTACTTTTCCCATTTCGTATTTGCCGGCATAGAGTTTTGGTCAATAGAATAACTCTAAAAACAGTTTTCTTCAATATCACATGATAATTTACAAACACATGCATAATAGACAAATTATTGAATATTACTTCTGTATTTTCTATCACGACTAAAAATGTTACATCATCGTGACAGTACGAGTTAACTCCCGTTAGGCAGATTACTTTTAGGCGTAAATTGCTCACCAGACTACAGCCTTGATACTATTGATAAAACAATTTCCTCTTTATCTTCATATGAGTGTTACTCAGGACCTTCAGTCCTTTGATTTATGACCTGTGCACACTTTGTACTAGTGAGCTGTGCTATTTCAAAGAAGCAACTGTAATAATCGGTAACAGTAATGAAATCTTTGTTATCCCATGAAAATAAGTCAGTTGCTACAATTTTCCAAGGGTAGATTGGGGTAGGGTGTGACTCAAGAGGTTTCTTCGGTTTCGAATTTCTATAAGTGAGACAGATTGAACATTTAGAAATGAGATCTTTAAACGTTTCCTGTCGAATTAGTTCAAGGTTTTTGCTACTTATAGATAGACTGGATATAACAGTATGTACATGCGCATCCATACGTATACTAAATTCAAGAGGAATCTGAGTACCTGGCTTAAAGGTCACATCAAGGTCATATCCTTGAACTTGCAGAAGCATTCTCTGTTTTGTAGGTGGGGCGGCCTATAGAGGTTTCCTAAATATGGGTATTAGGGGTTTATGGTCAGTTTCAACAACAAACTTACGATCGTAGATGTAATGGTGGAATCGCTTGCACCCGAAGACTATTCCGTACATTTTTTTCTCGATATGCGCGTAATCTATCTCAGAGGGAATGAGGGACTTCGAAGCGAAAGCTACTGGTATTCATTCCTGCAACAAGGCAGCACCAGGACCATATTTTGAGACGTCGATCTGGAAGGTGGTATCTTTGTTGGGGGTCAAAATAAGCAAGAATGGGTCCAGGTGTACTAGTGATAATTTCTTTGACCTTATCAAGTGCCTTGTCATGTTCTGGCGACCGTTGGAATGCTACATCCTTTTGTAGTAACAATCCCATTGGCGTTGTGGTCTGGGATAAGTTTGGAGCGAACTTTGCTAAATATGTGATCATTCCTAATAGGGTTTCCAGCTCCTGCTTACCTGAGGGAGCTTTCATGTCATGAATATCAGAGACCTTTTCAGGGTCCGGCTGTAGGCCTTGTGAAGTAAGAAAATGACCAAGATATTTTACCTTTGTCATGCAAACTTCCAACTTATCCTTGTTCAGCTTGATACCGCGCTCACGTGACCTTTGCAAGAGATTGTATAGATTGAGTTCATGATCTTCTTGTGTCTTACCATAGACAATGATGTCATCAGTAAGTGAGATTATGCCACTAAGACCTTCAAAACATTCATATACTCTGCGCTGAAATTCGTCTTGTGACGATTTCAAACCAAAAAGAAGACGCATGTACCTATACCTTCCAAATGGGGTATTGGAAGTTGTAAGATAGGAAGACTCATTGGTCAGCTTGATAGTCTCATAGCCTGACTTTGCATCCAACTTTGTGACGTATGTAGCACCTGCTAGTTGTGGTAGAACATCCTCTAATGATCTAGGTGATTAATGTGGTCTCAATATAGATTTATTAAGATCCTTTGGGGTCAAGGCCCAATCCAAGTCTGTGAGTCCAGTGACTTTACAAATGACGTTGAGATCCTCCATACGATCAAGTTCTGCTTTCAGCTTAGAGTGGAGTGCTATAGGTACTCTACAATGGTGGTGGTGGTGGGGGGGGGGGGGTGTATTACAGGTGGAACTTTAGGGTCAACGCGTATGACGCACTCACCTGGAAAAAATCCAATTCACTCAAAGACGTCTGAAAACTCGCTCAGTATTCTGTCCTTATTGAGTGGTTCTGATCTAGCTTTCTGAAATTTACAGTTAGTATTGTGATTTACATCTTCAACTGGTTCACCAGTGGTCTTACTCCTTCTCTTCCTTCACATCACAAGTGTATACTGCATGTACATTAATTAGACCTAATTCTACGCAGGCTCTCAAACCTAGGATAGGTAAGGACCTTGTGTCAATGACACGAAATTCTAGGTCAACAGGCTTTGTCGTATAAAGGCACCCAAGATGTACAGAACCCAAAGTTTCTCATTTGTGACCATTGTAATCTGATAGCGTGTGACTGGTTGGTACCAGATTAGTGTTACCTAAGGAGTCAAATATACATTTAGGTAGAATATTAACCTGGGAACCTGTGTCCAATTTGAAATGAATGGGCATCTCTCTACTACGGAAGCGTATTAGTGCCACATTGAAACATTTTTATTTTTCGTTTTTCCAGCAACTTTAAACTTTAATCTTGGAAATTCCAACTTTAATTTTATTTCATCTTGGATATTCCAACGTTAATGTTGATAATGCTCTGTATCAGCCCTTGATGTAAAAAAAATTACACTTATTGTAAATGGAATTACGTTGAAAAAATAAATAGGAAAAATAAATTCAACACCAGGCAATTCTATACCATCTAGTACTGTAAACCATGATAATGCCAGACGTTTCCCATTCATAAATGATTAAACTATTATAGTAGTATTATAAGTATTTTTATAAAGATTACAATGCATTTTAAACGAAAAATGACATATATAGGTCTTATGATACAGATATTGTAGGTAATCAAAATAAAGTTTGATTTTAGTGGGAGCTGGTAGGGGTGAAGGTGATTAGTATATGTATGTATTACTAAATAATTCCAAATAACCAATGTCAGTATGAGATAAGCAGATAACTCTACATTTGATACATGTGAAATCAAAATGTGCAAGCGTAGCAAATCGAATTATTGAGGGCAATATTGTTTTTGTACTGTCTGTCCATCCATCCGTCTGTTTGTCTATCCGTGTGTCTGTCCGATACTTTAACTTTGACATCACGTTTGACTCATTAGAAATAGAGACTTGATATTTTGCATGGATATTCCCTACAATTGACACCACAGTCAATGACCCAGTGACCTTGACCGGGACCTTTTGCTAAAAATAGTATTTAAGCTCGTCTAAACGAATGTCAGGAGAGCTAGTGTCATACCCCGACGCCCTGGTGCACAAAACTTTAAACTTGGCTATATCTTTTGAACTTTCTATAGTAAAACCTTAATTGATATTTCATATGTAGATTCCTCATGATGAGAGATTTTGTTTGGGATCATGACTTTTGACCTAGTGATCTTGACCTTAGGCTTTTTGCTACTGTGCTATATCTTTTGAACCGTTGGTGGTTGAGCTGTCATATTTCACAATTTCACATGTCAATTCCTCAGAATCAAATCTTTCATTTTATACCGTTTTATTTTGACCTTGACCTTTATAAAATAAATATATACGGTTTAAATATGTACTTTCTGTGCATAATTATTTTGATTTCACATGCATCATATCTGCTGTTATCTGCTTACATGTGTTGCGTATCCCATACGGACATTGGTTATTGGGAAATATTTAGTAATACACGTGCTAATCACCACCACCCCTGTCACTCTCACTAAAATCAAACTTTATTTCGATTACATACAATATTTGTATCATAAGTACTATATATGCCATTATTCGCTTAAAATGCATTGTTATCTTTATAAAATGCATATAATACTACTATAATAATTCAGTCAATTCTGAATTGGACACCTCTGGCATTGACATGGTTTATAGTGCCAGATGGTATAGAATTGCTTGGTGTTTTATTAAATTTTTCCTATAATTTTCTCAATGTAATTTCTTTTACAATAAGTGTAATTTTTTTACATAAAGGGTTGATAACTTTAAAGTTAGAATGTACCAGATTAAATTTAGATTAAATTTGGAATCTTTTGAACTTATATTTAAGTAAGATTTAAAGTTGGAATTTCCAAGATTAAAGTTGGAATTTCCAAGATTAAAGTTGGAATTTCCAAGAATAAAGTTGGAATTTCCAACATTGATGTCAATTAATTTGTAACGATCATAAAAAGTTGCCAGTTTTTTTTATCCGCCGCTGGATGACCTCCTTCCAGATCTAACCAAGTATTCTTTATTTCCCGGCCTTTATCTCCGACCCAGAGTAATAAGTAATTCACTTTCACTTTCTCCTTCTTTTGCTTCAAAGGTCCGTTGAAAATCAGTTTGGCACGAGTCTGAAATTTCTTCCAATGATCGGGTAGGTTAGACGACTCCCAGTTAATTGTAGGTGTGGGAACTCCTGTGAGATCCATTCTGACACCATGTAACGATATTTGCTTCTTTTTGGTGTCCAACAAGACGGACTACAGAAGAACATCAACGCTGGCGACTGTTCACAACTTTATTTCTAAACATGTGGTCATGGACCTTAACACACAGCTAATGAAAATGATGAGTCAGTATAAAAGTCACGTAAACAAAATTCAAGATTATTCCACAAGATAGATAATTTTTTATTCAGATACGTATAAATCGCAAGAGGAAGAAAGAAAAAATTAGATAAATGCGTTAAGTCTTCTTTCTTGTTTCAAATACAATAAAACACCGTGCATATTTTTTTTCAGGCCATTTTGACCATGACAATTGTTCAGCGGATTTATTATATAAATAACACATAACGTGATAACATATATGACGGTATATAAAATAAAAATAATAAAATGGACGCGAAGTGACCAGAGCTGGTGTAGTGTTGAGTCATTTTCTATTGATAACTAAATTCTTGATTTGTTTACAGGGCAGTTTTGGGACTTTCTGTATTCTGATGAATGGTCTAATGGATGTGCAGTCCGTGTTTTGGAGGGGGAGCTCCTAGATACACTGCTGTACTGGATCTACATTTGCCAAAAAGAAAAATATGTCAACTGTCACAAGACGTTCGCCTTTGCCAGAAATACACGTGAAAGAAGAGGTTGTTATAAACTAGCCAATCAAAAGGTACCATTGTTTTGTATTGTTATATAACAAAATGAGATAGTACAAATTCTACACATTGAATTGTGAAACAGCAACGAAATTTCCAACCAAATATATACCTAAACTTAAGAAATCAGTCAATTCACCAAGGACACTAACAACTGGAGTATCGTTATAGTAAGTGGCATGATTGCTTGATGTCTTAAGTAGTTTTCAACAACGTTTATACCGCAACGTGGGAGGAAGAAGTAACCATCATCTTCAACATACATATAGCGACACGAACCCGTAATCAAGCCCAGATAGCCTGTGCCGCAATCTGACCACTGCTCCAAGTATTCCATATGGACGCAGTATACTTACATTTGTACGTAATTGACCTTTCCATTTATGTGCGTTTAATTAAACCATATGACGTCACAATACTTAACCCCTCGGTCATACTTTGGACAAACATTGACAATGTATTGTGACGTCACGAAATTCAATAAATATAAAATAATTCCGCGAAAGCGATAGGTCAATTCGAACATCCTGAACCGAGTTTTATCAGTTACATGATTCTCTTCATATCTCGAACTTCTAACATTTTTACATGGTAAACAGGTTCATATTATATCCATGCTATATGATATCTAGTATTATGATAAAACAATAGAACAATTCTGGTAGGGAATACAAAAAAGTAAGTAATAGAATTCCATGTATTAATGTTATGTGAAGCAGATTCATAGGTGCAGGTAAATGATCAAGTTGAAAATTGAATGTACTGACAATACATCGTCCTTTCATGCTATCCTAACTTGTATCGTATTAAAAACATACAAAGTAAGTTGGTATGACTGTACTTCTTATTGTTAGGAATGGTAATATAATTCAATAATGTAATGAAAAGAAAATGAGTGATACTAATAAGGACAGGTGATATATGTCAAATACCTATAAGGCATTGTGCAATCAGACCATTTTTTTCTGTTTTTGACTGTTAGTCGGGACTCGTAGAGATCAAGGGTCTGAGCTCGCTTACAGACGGACAGAGCACGGTTGATTTATGTTGATGTCGCATAATATATTTCTTATACTAGTATATCATTCCATAAAACGTTTTGTGTAAAAAGTTTTATGACATATCTTCTTGAGAAACCTGTTTATTCTTGTTATCTATCTGGAGGCTTATTTATAAATTTTTAATGTGTGTCTTTCGATGTGTTGCTTTTGTGGTCAGTGGAAAGATGGACGCGCATAAACCGGTTAACCATACCAGTTGAGTGACGTTTGTTTAATTGACCGTCGTAGATCAATATCGTAACACATTACAATCTAATATTCTTGTAATATCGTTTTCTGTGTTTATTTGGACTATTATCATTTTTATGTGCATAACCTTGGTGATTTGTGTCATACAGCTTGGTCAGATGTTTTTTTTTTCTTATCTTAGTTATCTTGGGAATGCTACAATTATAAGTAGGTTCGTGAAATACCAGTACTACGTAGAATACGAGAGAAAAATGTCTTATACTAAAAACATGAAATGATTGATTTTATTCTAAACGTTCTATACAGGGTTGTGGTGAAATACGGGAGACTTTACTCTTGGAGTTTACATATTATGGCCGATGGGTTCAGCGCCCCCTGTCGTCTGACAATCGCACATGGAGTTACTATCCGGATACTATGTCTTCAACATTAAACGCAATGCGATCATCTGCTACAGAATCAGACGACGAAGGTAGATATGTCCTTTTACTCACAATATCGAATTTCTCGTTTTCATACTGGTATGATGTTTAGTGTTTTATTATCTAGTATTACTCCTGAATTTCTCGTTAGATAGCCTGCACTTTACTGTAGAAGAGCTATTGCTATATTGCGTCGGCGTCCATGTCCTGGTCAATAAGACAAATGTTAAAGTCATGAACTTTCATTCCTGTTGTTTTACTTTTCACATTTTTCTTTTGTTTTGTGAAGCTAATCCACTTATTACAAATTTTGATGTTTTCTTGTTAAATTGGGTCTACAGGGTTACGCTAGTGACTTGAGGAAGTAAAATACGGAGAAGTACCGAAGGGAAAACCATATCTCATAGTTCATGGAATAAAATGACAATATCGTGTATAGTGTCATATTCAGACAAATGCGAACCCCAATAAAATCGAGGCAAGACCAGGTGCCCAGGAGGAGTTAGCGTCGCCTGGTTGCATGCAACACCCGTCCTAAAAGTCCTGCAACACCTTTTCAAGTCTAAGAAGTTACTACATAAATATACACGCATGAATACATGAAGGAGACAAGAACACGAGATCAAATTTTCCTATTCAAGGCATGAAATGTTGTTTAACTGAAATTCCGGCATCGGAAATACACGTGAATAAATGCCTGTATATATACGTATTTTGTCAAATCAAGTAAAGTCAAAAAGTTAAGATGGTTAGGTCCCAAAATATCGGTTAACATTCTTGAAAGAGGAATCTGTAATTGCACTAGATCCCTTTATCGACCATAAAACTTCCTCAGTGACAAATTTAGACGTTTCTCAATCTATCCTTTTGAGAGTAGTTTCATAGCAAGTAGCCTCGCTCTCAGGACGAAATTTTCGTATTTAGAGCATGCCCTAGCATAGCGTATAAATTGTGAAATGAAGACGCCATATGTGGGACAGGAAGGTATGTTGCTACTCAGAAAAAGGAAGTTGGTAATAATGAAATTGAGACCGTCACGTTTGTCATAGAGAGAAGTTACTAATGAACCATCGTCACTAATTGATAGGAGTTTACATGTATCGAGGTACGAGACAGAAGATGCACTCTCAGTTGTATCTTTTATCTCGAGTTTCTTTAGATATATGATATTGAGGTGATCCTTAAATAGAGGGTTGTTAATCGACAAAACGATATATCTGTATGTAAAGTTGAACCGAGATGCTAATTGTTTGTTGCCTTTGGAGAGCAGAGACTGTGTGAATTCTGCTTCGTAAGAGTACAAAAATATGTCGGCCAGCCGAGGCGCGCAATCAGTAACAAACGGGATGCTAACAATCTGTTGGAACATTTTCCCACCAAATATTACAAAAATATTATCTGTATATCTTATATATATATAAAATTCTAACTTTTGGATTATCTCTTTTTCTGTATACTTGTGGTATCTTTTATCTCGAGTTTCGTAAGACAAATGGTTAGGTGTTGTTATTTCAATGTTATCGTGTTTCTTTTTCTATTATAGTGATATTTTTAAACATTTATAATCCTTTACCACTGTTCTATATAATTTTATTTTCCAAGATAATTGTTCCCTAATGGCATGGCTTCTGTGACTTAAGGAAATAATAAGGCAAATGTTAAAATAAATATAGAACATATATACCTTTTAATTTTGTGCACCATATGCCTCTTCAGTGATGCTCGTGGCCGAATGATTGGTATTAGCATTGTAAGTTCAGTGCTTTCATTTTCTCTTTCTGTTTTAGTGATAGATTGAAACTTCATAAGACTTAATACACTCTTTACCACTTCCCTGAATTCTTTTCCGTCCAAAATTGGACCCAAGGGGCGTGAGGTAAGGAAAGGATGAGGCAAATTGAAACGTCACGATTCTTTACACACTTTAAAGCCATACAATTTTCCCAGCTATACCGTTATTCTGTGTGGAAGTAGGATGTTAGTGGTTGTCTTAAAAATGTCTTAAAATGAATAAAGCTTTCTTAGATTTAAACATCAAAATTATCAACAACCTAATATATACTAATATTTATGATAAACGTGAGGATTTTGGATTTCCTATTGTAAATTTTCCTTACTTGGATGGCGATGTCCCTCGACTCCCATCATATGGTATCTATATATCTCAATTAGTTCGATTTGTCAGAGGCTGCACCGATGTTTTGGACTTTCATAAACGAAATTTACAAATTACTACTAAACTTTTAACTCAGGGTTACAGATATCACAAGCTAAGAAAAACATTCGGCAAATTCTTCAGATCTTATTCAGAACTTCTATCTAAATTTGGAAATATTTCTTTTCAACAGTATGTATCCAATGGAATTTCCCATCCTAATTTTTACGGTGATCTCGTATATAAACTAAGGAAAGTAAAAGGCTCCGATAACGTTATTTCATCATGTAATAAAATAGTCAAACGTCTCCTAAATAGACAATATGATATTGAGATCATCAAAAAGACTATAGGTCTTGTATTTGGCCCCTCTACAGCCTTATGAAGACTTTTACTTGAACGTTGCACGCTGACTAACAGGGCGGTGGGGACTATATGACAGGCCTTGTCCAAACCTCTTTCAGAGGAGACATGGTCCTGAACCTCGTCCCCTCTGACTGTTAGTCGGGACTCCTACAGATCTAGGGTCTTAGCTCGCTTTCAGACTGGCAGAGCACGGTTTATCATGTTGATGTCGCATATATTTTTATACCATTATGTGTTTTACAATACCTTACGTGTTTATATTTTTATGACCTCTCAATATGCGATACCTGTTGACCCTTGTTCCTTACATGGAGGATTATTTATAAATTTTTAAATGTACGTCTTTTGATTGTTCTGCTGTTACGGTGAGTGGGAAGGTGGGCCCGTAAACCGGTTAACCACACCATTTGTTTGGCTTTTGTCAAATTAATTGACCGTCCTAAGTCGGTATCGTAATTGCACTACAATCAAATATTTTTGTAATGTGTTAAATGTTCTATTATATTATTTATATTCATGTATTGTATAGCTCCATGGTGACTTCTGCCACATAACTGAGCCGGTAACTCCTCTTTTTTCTTTCTGGCAGCTGGGATCAATATTCAGAGCAATATTACTGAAATGGGACGTTCAATGTATTGTTGCTACTACGGTTTGTGTGATATGATGTCATATATTTAACTTTGTTATAAAGAATATGTATTGGGCACACGGTACACTATTATAGCATCTAGTTTCAGTTTTAAAATATCTATTTAAGGTCTAAGAGAATATGAACACCGATCCCAAGAAAGCCGCACACACTCTTTTCTACCTCCTCTGTATGAACAACCGTTGACGGAACCAGAGGAAGATGAGATAAGTCAAAGATCATGTTCAAATTACCAGCAATCTCAAATCTCACAAGCAATAGAAATTGTTCCAAGATTGTCCAAAATTGACAAAACCCTAAGTTCTGCCAGTACTGATAGTAGCAGTAAACCATATCCTTTTAAAGAAAACCTAAAGAAACTCAGATGCACAGAAAAATATCGGTGTTTAAACGAAGAAAGTGATAGTTATTTTCTGGAATGTACCGAAGAGCACAAGCAAGAGGATGCGAATTTCGGGGATGAATTTTATCTGAATGATGAATTAGAAGATGCAAATATCAAGTACACATCTGTAACAGAGAAACTGAAACAAAGGAAAGAAGTATTAACTCAAAAACGTAAGGAAGAACGGCTGAATCAGTTAATGAACCAGAAAATCCGAAAGCGTAGGCAACTCCCGTCAATGCCTAATTTAGATCTTGATCAATTGGTGATATCAGAATATACAAAACCTACTTTCAAGTTTACGTTTCAAGTAACAAATGTGCCAAGTTTTGAGGACTTTCTCAATATATTGGATGTAGATGATAAGACTGATCCGCGATTCAAACGTTCTAGGCATGCAACCAAGAAAATACCAAAACGTTATAATTTGACAAAAGATACAATTAATAAAAGAAATCTCGAAATGCTAGATATGAACACGGATATTCAGAAGAGATTCAATATTTTGAAGAAATTACCAATATTTGCTGTAAAAGGCGCAACAGATAATGAGACTCCAAAGAATCCGAAACCAGTGCCAGGTGATCTGATGAAAGTCTCCCAACAACTCATGACAAATGTCCAGAGGAAGAAGGAACAAGAGAAATTACAAGCAAAAACACTTGCAGTAGAGAAGTGTCCAGAAAAAGTATTATATGTGGAGAAATACACTCCAAAATTTGCTGCAGAAGTGGGAGCCGTCACAGACTCCAGAGAGTGTGAGAACTACGTACTGAGGCAAAATATAAGACGGGGAAGTGCCTCACCTGAAAAACGTTTATATAAAAAATCAAAAAGTAAAGTGCCTAACATGTTTGTAACATCTCCTTCGGGGAATGTTACGACTGTTATCGGTAAACCACCACAGAATTCTTCATCACCGAGGTCTCCAATCAAGTTCCGTGGATCCATATCGAGGAAAGAATCCATAAAAAGTAAACAAAGCATTGTAAAATCAAAGTTCCCATCTTCCTGCTCCACTGAAGCGCCTACAACAGATAGTGAAGAATCTGACTATGAGAATACCCTGTTTGACTCTACAAAATTAAACAGGAAATACAGTCTTGAAAAAGTGAAAGGAAAGAATTACAGAAAAAAGAAACCAGCCTTCTATGAAATCTTAAAGAAGTATTATCGAGCCCAACGCGCTGTGGATCTTTTTGCTAAACCTAATGCAGACAAGAAAATTAGAAGGAAATCAATTTTTCAAAGATTAATGGAACAGAATGTCGCTCAAACAACGGAGTATAAGATGGTCATTGGACAAATGAAGAAGCTCTCCTTTCTCAATTTGCGACCTATCAAAAGAGAAGAATGCGAAGAGGCAAACTTTACTAATCTAAGTGGTGCAGAATTTCTTCAAAGGTTGAAGCAATCTTTTGATGACTTTGTTGTAAGGAAAGAACTCGTTATGTCTGATTACAAAGGAAAAACGTCAACAACACTCACTTTTACAAGAAAGGAAGTGTTCATGAATCATTGCCGTGTATGAAATTACTATTAGATAGTCAATATTTAATGCATTAAAAATTCAAGATTATCAAACTGCAGATATACAAACATAGTCTAGCATTTCGTTTATTCTATTTATACGAAACCGTTTTCGTGCCATTTCAAAGAAGAAGAAAAAATTTTTTATCTCGTTCGAACGAGAAACTCTCATAGTCTGCCGTGTAAGTGTTATTAATCGATAAAAAGAAATGGAATATCGCACATTAATAAATCTTTTGATATTTTCTAACAATTTCTAACAATATATATATATATATATATATATATATATATATATATATATATATATATATATATATATATATATATATATCAGTATAGTAATACGTTAGTCAAAAATGTATATCATTTTAAAGTTCTATACCGACAATTCGGTATAAATTCAAAAATTAGGGGATGTAAATCAAAACCTGAATTTTTCTCATATGGCTGAAGTTATTAACTTTGCGTTAATAACATTTTTTGTTGCTTCGAACCCTCGAAGATATCAAAATAAAAAGAAGATACTTCGTAAATAAAGTGGGTATTTTATAAATATACCCATAACCTAACTTCGCACATGCGCAGTTGAATCAAAACAAATACGATCAATGGAGATTCCAAAAGAAAACGATTTCAGTAAATATTAACTTTAGCAGACTTGAATGCAGATTTTTGAAGTTACTCGTCAAGTTTATTTACTTCGCCCTCCATCAGTGTCCATGATGCGGCGGCTTCCGAATAAGATCACGTGATAAGTTGGTTGTAAACATTCTGTTTACAAACATCGCGTTTTAGACAGCCATATCTCACTTAATACGGCGAATTTGATCACAACATTTGCAATGGTCCTTTTTTATATGTTTTAGGCTTATATATACATGTGTATAATCAAAACAATTTAGAATAAATTAACCTATAAAATGCACTGTAATCGCGAACATAGGGTATACAGCTTTAACAATTCTTTATAACAGTATTTAATATTACACTCGCCCCTGAGAGCATTATACTGCTCTACATGTATTCTCAAGTGTCTAATATATACATGTGTGAACTTAGATGCTTACAGTAAGTTCCAAAACTTATAAATCCGCTGAGGGATAGTGGTTCTTAAAAAACAATATTTAGAAACATAATCTTATCATTTCTTGTCACTGGACAATAACATTATTTACATATAAAGTGTTTATATTCAGGGATATTTTATGTGTACAGTTGAAATTTCTCTTGTCCATATCGCTGGCCTGTCATTCATGACGGATGTAGTCAGCCAACGAGAGATACTGCCCCTGGCACCTGGTCGCAACTCTTCTTACCTATGTATTTATCTACCTAACCCGACATAACCCATTGGAGTAAGTAATTTGCTAAAGGAAGTCTGCTACCTACCTACCTGCTGAAATATCAAATTGGCTTATCCGCTTTAAGAAATGCACATGCATAATGTTCTGAATTAAAATGCTACATAGTAAACCATGCCGAGAGATGGAGTTATTAAAATGCTAAATTTCCATAGTTCATATACACGTACAAAAAAAAAAAATTAAAAGTACCACAGAAAGGGGAACACATCTGGATTTTTTACCTAAGAAATTGTAAATGAAAGAAGTAATGAGTGTTATGGATATGATTATTTTGGATGATATCAGTTATCAGGTATGAGTAAACATTCATACGTGTAAACATATATATAATTCTTTTATTTTCAGCAAAGTTTGGCAAAAGTTGATAGTTTTTGTCCCCAAAATACTATTTTTTTTCATACAATGAAAGTATTTGCCACGTTCATTCCTGGTAAGTCTTATATATCTATGGGTTTAGAAAACGAATATATATATATATATACATGTATATATGTTCTATACATTTTTGATGAATAAGAGAAAGAGAGCAAACACTAGAATTAACATTAGTGAAATGTTTATGCTGTCTAAGATTGGCCAAAGGCAAAATGGTAGATATTCTAGAGAAATTGGAAATAAATGAATTCCAGTAAAAGGTGATAATTTGATTGCACACTGGAAGTGTTTAATTAATTTTAACACAGTAGAAATCTTCTAGCTATAGAGACTTTATTGATTCTACTATACTATACATGGATAAAAAAGAATGAAATAAATAATTCCTCAATGATGTAACATATAATGGAAAAAAATAAACTTACTTTTGATGGTAGAATAGTTATCGAAATAAATAAGATTAATCCTTAACATCATGTTAAAGACTGGTAACTGAATTAAAGGGTTATATAACATGAAACACAATGTTATAAAGCAGAGAAATTAGAAATACGAGTTCTACCACGGGTCTACCTCCGTATCGATTTCTTAACAAGTAAAAGAATCAAACTCTTAAGTTTAGAACATGTAGTAATGTACGTAAATAATATGTTGTTCTTGTTGTTGCTATTATTGTTGTTGTCGCCATCATCGTCGTTGTTGTCATTATAGAAGACGACGTCAATAGTTTATGAAAACTGTCCACGTCTGGTTTACGAAGAAATCGATCAAGTCCTCCGAATGATTCATATCCCTCGTGTAAATATTTTTTCCGTTTATGCCTATCTCACACTTTTTTTACCATGAACTTTGAATATTGCTTGAATTTTGCGATCATATATCATGAAAAGCACATAAAAGTAAATATGATTTAATACTCGTGTCGAAAACAACAGAGTTTAATTATGCAATCATTTTCCTATTGACACATTAAACACGATATAGTAATTTAAAACAATGGTAATTAATGTTCCTCTACTTCTCTTTTGATTATTTTATTCACAAAATGCAAATTATGTGTACATATCTCCACTTATCAAGTTGCTGGATAATGTTTCCGAGAAAATTACAATGTTTCAAATAATTGAAACTGGTGGAGAGCATGAATTAATATTAAGATAAAACAGGACCGATGCACTATCAGTAATAAATTCTACATTAAAAACGAATAACTCAGAAACTTTTGGTTTGATCGTAACGATATTTGAAGCGACAGAGTGTCATGTAAGGTAGAAGCAATAGGCAGTTGATCGGATGTTTGAGTCACGTGTTCCGGTGTTGTAGCATAGACTCCCCACCCCTTTTTTTTCACGCATATAACCCCCCCCCCCCCCCCCCCCCCGAAAAAAAAACAGACCCAGGATAGATCTTCCCTCTTTAAAGGGGAAATTCTATCCGTACAGTTTTCCCCCTTATCAGCATAGGCTTTCCCCTCTACACGGATAAATCGATCTGGGTTCATCTTTAGCCCCTATTGATTCCGGATTCTCGTCAAATCGTAAAACTCAAACCGCAATTTAGTCTTGATTTTAAGTCCTTTTGAAATTGAAATACTTATCAGTCGGCTATGGAGGAAAATACACCAGCATGCATATAAAACAAAGTTCCCTTTTCATCATCCTTAAAGGTGTAGACTATATCTACTACATAGCAAAAAGTTAAACTAAGATATCTGATTATTGAGCAGAATTATTGGGATAATTTGATTATTATTGCATCAAGATGCCATTTCATATTTTTTATCTTATTTGTATTAGAATAGAAAAGATTTGGTATTGAGCGTCAATCTCTAAAATGATTTTCCATTGGTTGTTTTCATGGTTTTGGGGTCAAAATCTTAAATGACACATGAACTAAAACAAAAAACAAAAACAAAAACAAAAAACAATAAAAAATAATAAAAAAAAAAACAAACAAACAAAAAAGAAAACAAAAACAAACATACACCTCCCACCCCCAAACAAAAAAAAAAAAAAAAAAAAACCAAAAACAAATCAAAACGAAAAAAAAAAAAAATTAAAAAAAACTCGCCTCAAAGAAAGAACCACATTAGTTTTCCTTGATAAAACAGCATTTCGCCACACATCTATCCGAATGATTTGTAAATATGTCTTCGACATCTTTACGACATAAAACAACATCAGAGTAAACAAAATGTGTTTGTGAAGCACGAATTGATCCGTTTATCAAATACAAGCTGTTATTTTAAGATAGGTCAAACTAGAAGGTCAAGGTCAAAAGTGATGGAACCAACTATAAGCGCATGTCCTTAAGAATACTCATGCAAAATATGAATTTCTTTCATTCACTTCTAAAAAATTACGACAAAGGTTAAGGTTTTGCAGAATTAGGTCAAACACGAAGGTCAAAATCACGAGGTCAAAATGTTGGTACCAGTAAAAGGTATTGACACAAAAAATACACGTGTGACATACGAAATCCATATCGCTTACCGTTCGAAAGTTCTGACCAAGGTTTAAGTCTTTAAAAAGTATGTCAAATATGCCAGAGTCACAAGGTAAAATTGTTGATATCAGTGGTAAGGTCTGGCTACAACACATACACATGATGAACACTCTATCGCTTACAAATCAAAAGTTAAGAACAATATGTGGGGATATTACTTGTACTGTACTAGATGACCATGTCTAAAACAAAGGGTGGGGATATTACATGTGTTGTATTAGATGACCAAATCTTAAACAAAGGGGGATATTACTTCTGCTATATTAAATTACCAAGTCTGATACAAATGGGAAGCGGGTGTGGCCTAGTGGATATGATGTTCGATTCGTGATCGAGAGGTCACGGGTTCGACTTCCGCCCCCGTTCTCCGGTGTTATGTCTTTCGGATGAGACAGTAAACACCGAGGTCCCGTGTCACGGTAGGCGTGGCACGCAAAAGATCCCTCATTGATTCGGGTGGGTCCGTTGCAAAGGTCTAAATTTGTATGCAGTGCATCAGGCAGATACCGTCACCATATACGTGAAATAATCGTGGAGTGACGTAAAACAATATTCAATCAATCGAATACAAAAGGGGGATATCACATGTGCTGTATTAAATTACCGAGTCTAAAACAAAGGGGGATATTACTTGTGCTGTATTAGATGAGCAAGACTAAAACAAAGGGAGGGGGTGGGAGATATTACTTGAGTTGTATTAGGTGACCAAGACTACAACAAAGAATGGGGATATTACTTGTGCTGTATTAGATGACCAAGTCTAAAACAAAGGGGTTGGGGGGAGGGGGATATTACTTGTGCTGTATTAGATGACCAAGTCTTAAACAAAGAGTGGGGATATTACTTGTACTGTATTATATGACCAAGACTAAAACAAAGAGTGGGGATATAACGTGTACTGTATTAGATGACCAAGACTAAAATAAAGGGTGGTGATATTACTTGTGCGGTATTAGATGGCCAAGTCTAAAACAAAGGGTGGGGATATAACTTCTGCTGTATTAAATGACCAAGAATAAAACAAAGGGGGATATTACTTGTGCTGTATTAGACGACGAAGTCTAAAACAAAGAGTGGGTATATTACTTGTGGTGTATAGATGACCAAGTCTAAAACAAAGATTGGGGATATTACTGGTTGTGTATTAGATGACCAAGAATAAAACAAAGGGGGATATTACTTGTACCGTATTAGATGACCAAGTCTAAAATAAAGAGTGGGGAAATATTACTTGCGCTGTATTAGATAACGAAGTCTAAAACAAAGGGTGGGGATATTACTTGTGCTGTATTAAATGACCAAGAATAAAACAAGGGGGGGGGGGGGGGGTTATTACTTGTGCTGTATTAGATGACCAAGACTAAAACAAAGGGGGAGGGGGATATTACTTGTGCTGTATTATATGACCAAGAGTAAAAGAAAGAGTGGGGATAGTACTTGTGCTGTATTAGATGACAAAGTCTAAACCAAAGGGTGGGGATGTTACTTGTGCTGTATTAAATGACCAAGAATAAAACAAAGGGGGATATTACTTGTGCTGTATTAGACGACCAAGTCTAAAACAAAGAGAGGGGATATTACTTGTGGGGTATAGATGACAAAGACTGAAGCAAAGGGGGTATTACTTGTGCTGTATTAAATGACCACGATTAAAACAAAGGGGGTATTATTTGTGCTGTATTAGACGACCAAGTCTAAAACAAAGAGTGGGAATATTACTTGTGGTGTATTAGATAACCAAGTCTAAAACAAAGAGTGGGTATATTACTTGTGGTGTATAGATAACCAAGACTGAAACAAAGGGGGTATTACTTGTGCTGTATTAAATGACCATGATTAAAACAAAGGGGGTATTATTTGTGCTGTATTAGACGACCAAGTCTAAAACAAAGAGTGGGGATATTACTTGTGGTATATTAGATAACGAAAACTAATACAAAGAGGGATATTACTTGTGCGGTATTAGATGACCAAATCTAAACAAAAGAGTGGGTATATTACTTGTGCTGTATTAGGTGACATAGACTAAAACGAAGTATGGGGATATTACTTGTGCTGTATTAGATGAAGACCATAACAAAGGGTGAGGATATTACTTGTACTATATTAGATGACCAAGTCTAAAACAAAGAGTGGGAATATTACTTGTCCTGTATTAGATGATCAAAACTAAAATAAAGGGTGGGGATATCACTTGTGCTATATTACATGACCAAGCCCAAAACAAAGAGAGGATATTACTTGTGTTGTATTAGATGATCAAGACCAAAATAAAGAGTGGGGATATTACTTGTGCAGTATTAGATGACCAAGTCTAAAACAAAGGGTGGGGATATTACTTGTCCTGTATTAGATGACCAAGTCTAAAACAAAGGGTGGGGATATTACTTGTGCTGTATAAGATGACCAAGACCAAAAGAAAGGATGGAGATATTACTTGTGTTGTATTGGATGACCGAGACTAAAACAATGAGTGGTGATATTACTTGTGGTGTATTAGATGACCAAGTCTAAAACAAAGGGTGGGGATATTACTTGTGTTGTATTGGATGACCGAGACTAAAACAATGAGTGGGGATATTACTTGTGCTGTATTAGATGACCGAGACAAAGGGGTTTTTATTTGTGCTGTATTAGACGACCAAGTCTAAAACAAAGAGTGGGGATATTACTTGTGGTATATTAGATGACGAAAACTAATACAAAGAGGGATATTACTTGTGCGGTATTAGATGACCAAGAATAAAACAAAGAGTGGGGATATTACTTGTGGTGTATTAGATGACCAAGTCTAAAAGAAAGAGTAGGGATATTACTTGTGCTGTATTAGGTGACCAAGACTGAAGCAAAGTATGGGGATATTACTTGTGCTGTATTAGATGATCAAGACCAAAACAAAGAGTGGGGATATTACTTGTGCTGTATTAGATGACCAAGACGAAAAGAAAGGATGGAGATATTACTTGTGCGGTATTAGATGACCAAGTCTAAAACAATGAGTGGGGATATTACTTGTGGTGTATTAGATGACCAAGATTTAAACAAAGTGTGGGGATATTACTTCTGCTGTATTAGATGACCAAGACCAAAACAAAGGGGGATATTACTTGTGCTGTATTAGATGAAGACCATAACAAAGGGTGAGGATATTACTTGTACTGTATTAGATGACGAAGTCTAAAACCAAGAGTGGGAATATTACTTGTCCTGTATTAGATGATCAAAACTAAAACAAGGGGTGGGGATATTACTTGTGCTGTATTAGATGTTCAAATCTAAAACAAAGAGTGGGGATATGACTTGTGGTGTATTAGATGACCAAGACTAAAACAAAGAATGGGGATATTACTTGTGCTGTACGAGGTGACCAACACCAAAACAAAGAGTGGGTATATTACTTGTACTGTATTAGATGACCAAGTCTAAAACAAAGGGTGGGGATATTACTTGTGGTGTATTAGATGACCAAGACTAAAACAAAGAATGGGGATATTACTTGTGCGGTATTAGATGACCAAGTCTAAAAGAAAGGGTGGGATATTACTTGTGGTGTATTAGATGACCAAGACGGAGCAAAGGGTGTGGATATTACTTGTGCTGTATTAGATGACGAAGACGGAGCAAAGGGTGTGGATATTACTTGTGCTGTATTAGATGACCAAGTCTAAATCAAAGAATGGGGATATTACTTGTGGTGTATTAGATGACCAAGATCAAAAGAAAGGGTGGCGATATTAATTGTGCTGTATTAGATGACGAAGTCTAAAACAAAGAGTGGGAATATTACTTGTGCTGTATTAGATGACAAAGACTAAAATAAAGGGTGGGGATATCACTTGTGCTGTATTAGATGACCAAGACCAAAACAAAGGGGGATATTACTTGTGCTGTATTAGATGAAGACCATAACAAAGGGTGAGGATATTACTTGTACTGTATTAGATGACGAAGTCTAAAACCAAGAGTGGGAATATTACTTGTCCTGTATTAGATGATCAAAACTAAAACAAGGGGTGGGGATATTACTTGTGCTGTATTAGATGACCAAATCTAAAACAAAAAGTGGGGATATTACTTGTGCGGTATTAGATGACCAACACTAAAACAAAAGGGAATAATACGTGTACTGCATTAGATGACCAAGACTAAAACAAAGAGTGGTGATATTACTTGTGCTGTATTAGATGACCAAGACTAACACAAAGAGTGGGATATTACTTGTGATGTATTAGATGACCAAGACGGAGCAAAGGGTGTGGATATTACTTGTGCTGTATTAGATGACCAAGACGGAGCAAAGGGTGTGGATATTACTTGTGCTGTATAAGATGACCAAGTCTAAAACAAAGAATGGGGATATTACTTGTGGTGTATTAGATGACCAAGACTAAAACAAAGAATGGGGATATTACTTGTGCTGTATTAGATGACAAAGACTAAAATAAAGGGTGGGGATATCACTTGTGCTGTATTAGATGACCAAGACCGAAACAACGGGGGATATTACTTGTGCTGTATTAGATGAAGACCATAACAAAGGGTCAGGATATTACTTGTACTGTATTAGATGACCAAGTCTAAAACAAAGAATGGGAATGTTACTTGTCCTGTATTAGATGATCAAAACTAAAATAAAGGGTGGAGATATCACTTGTGCTATATTACATGACGAAGACCAAAACAAAGGGAGGATATTACTTGTGTTGTATTAGATGATCAAGACCAAAACAAAGAGTGGGGATATTACTTGTGCGGTATTAGATGACCAAAACGAAAAGGAAGGATGGAGATATTACTTGTGTTGTATTGGATGACCAAGACCAAAACAAAATGTAGGGATATTACTTGTGCTGTATTAGATGACCAATAATAAAACAAAGGGGGATATTACTTGCGCTGTATTAGATGACCAAGACTCAAACAAAGGGGGATATTACTTGTGCTGTATTAGATGACCAAGTCTGAAAGAAAGGGTGGGGATATTACTTGTGCTGTATTAGATGACCAAAAATAAAACAAAGAGTGGGGATATTACTCTAAAACTAAGGGGGATATTACTTGTGCTGAATTAGGTAAGCAAGACTTAAACAAAGGGTGGGGATATTAATTGTGTTGTATTAGATGACTAAGAATAAAACAAGGGGGATATTACTTGTGCTGTATAAGATGACCAGGACTAAAACAAAAAATGGAGATATTACTTGTGCTGTATTAGATGACCCAGACGAAAAGAAAGGATGGAGATATTACTTGTGCGGTATTAGATGACCAAGTCTAAAACAAAGGGTGGGGATATTACTTGTGCAGTATTAGATGACCGAGACTAAAACAATGAGTGGGGATATTACTTGTGCTGAATTAGATGACCAATACGAAAACAAAGAGGGGGGATATTACTTGTGCTGTATTAGATGTTCAAATCTAAAACAAAGAGTGGGGATATTACTTGTCTTGTATTAGATGACCAAGTCTAAATCAAAGAATGGGGATATTACTTGTGCTGTATTAAATGGCCAAGACTAAAATAAAGGGTTGGGATATTACTTGTGCTGTACTAGGTGACCAACACCAAAACAAAGAATGGGGATATTACTTGTGCGGTATTAGATGGCCAAGTCTAAAAGAAAGGGTGGGATATTACTTGTACTGCATTAAATGACCAAGACTAAAACCAAGAGTGGTGATATTACTTCTGCTGTATTAGATGACCAAGACTAACACAAAGAGTGGGGATATTACTTGTGGTGTATTAAATGACCAAGACGGAGCAAAGAGTGTGGATATTACTTGTGCTGTATTAGATGACCAAGACGGAGCAAAGGGTGTGGATATTACTTGTGCTGTATTAGATGAAGACCATAACAAAGGGTGAGGATATTACTTGTACTGTATTAGATGACCAAGTCTAAAACAAAGAGTGGGAATATTACTTGTCCTGTATTAGATGATCAAAACTAAAACAAGGGGTGGGGATATTACTTGTGCTGTATTAGATGACTAAATCTTAAACAAAAAGTGGGGATATTACTTGTGCGGTATTAGATGACCAAGACTAAAACAAAAGGGAATATTACTTGTACTGCATTAGATGACCAAGACTAAAACAAAGAGTGGTGATATTACTTGTGCTGTATTAGATGACCAAGACTAACACAAAGAGTGGTGATATTACTTGTGGTGTATTATATGACCAAGACGGAGCAAAGGGTGTGGATATTACTTGTGCTGTATTAGATGACCAAGTCTAAAACAAAGAATGGGGATATTACTTGTGGTGTATTAGATGACGAAAACTAATACAAAGAGGGATATTACTTGTGCGGTATTAGATGACCAAGAATAAAACAAAGAGTGGGGATATTACTTGTGGTGTATTAGATGACCAAGTCTAAAAGAAAGAGTAGGGATATTACTTGTGCTGTATTAGGTGACCAAGACTGAAGCAAAGTATGGGGATATTACTTGTGCTGTATTAGATGATCAAGACCAAAACAAAGAGTGGGGATATTACTTGTGCTGTATTAGATGACCAAGACGAAAAGAAAGGATGGAGATATTACTTGTGCGGTATTAGATGACCAAGTCTAAAACAATGAGTGGGGATATTACTTGTGGTGTATTAGATGACCAAGATTTAAACAAAGTGTGGGGATATTACTTCTGCTGTATTAGATGACCAAGACCAAAACAAAGGGGGATATTACTTGTGCTGTATTAGATGAAGACCATAACAAAGGGTGAGGATATTACTTGTACTGTATTAGATGACGAAGTCTAAAACCAAGAGTGGGAATATTACTTGTCCTGTATTAGATGATCAAAACTAAAACAAGGGGTGGGGATATTACTTGTGCTGTATTAGATGTTCAAATCTAAAACAAAGAGTGGGGATATGACTTGTGGTGTATTAGATGACCAAGACTAAAACAAAGAATGGGGATATTACTTGTGCTGTACGAGGTGACCAACACCAAAACAAAGAGTGGGTATATTACTTGTACTGTATTAGATGACCAAGTCTAAAACAAAGGGTGGGGATATTACTTGTGGTGTATTAGATGACCAAGACTAAAACAAAGAATGGGGATATTACTTGTGCGGTATTAGATGACCAAGTCTAAAAGAAAGGGTGGGATATTACTTGTGGTGTATTAGATGACCAAGACGGAGCAAAGGGTGTGGATATTACTTGTGCTGTATTAGATGACGAAGACGGAGCAAAGGGTGTGGATATTACTTGTGCTGTATTAGATGACCAAGTCTAAATCAAAGAATGGGGATATTACTTGTGGTGTATTAGATGACCAAGATCAAAAGAAAGGGTGGCGATATTAATTGTGCTGTATTAGATGACGAAGTCTAAAACAAAGAGTGGGAATATTACTTGTGCTGTATTAGATGACAAAGACTAAAATAAAGGGTGGGGATATCACTTGTGCTGTATTAGATGACCAAGACCAAAACAAAGGGGGATATTACTTGTGCTGTATTAGATGAAGACCATAACAAAGGGTGAGGATATTACTTGTACTGTATTAGATGACGAAGTCTAAAACCAAGAGTGGGAATATTACTTGTCCTGTATTAGATGATCAAAACTAAAACAAGGGGTGGGGATATTACTTGTGCTGTATTAGATGACCAAATCTAAAACAAAAAGTGGGGATATTACTTGTGCGGTATTAGATGACCAACACTAAAACAAAAGGGAATAATACGTGTACTGCATTAGATGACCAAGACTAAAACAAAGAGTGGTGATATTACTTGTGCTGTATTAGATGACCAAGACTAACACAAAGAGTGGGATATTACTTGTGATGTATTAGATGACCAAGACGGAGCAAAGGGTGTGGATATTACTTGTGCTGTATTAGATGACCAAGACGGAGCAAAGGGTGTGGATATTACTTGTGCTGTATAAGATGACCAAGTCTAAAACAAAGAATGGGGATATTACTTGTGGTGTATTAGATGACCAAGACTAAAACAAAGAATGGGGATATTACTTGTGCTGTATTAGATGACAAAGACTAAAATAAAGGGTGGGGATATCACTTGTGCTGTATTAGATGACCAAGACCGAAACAACGGGGGATATTACTTGTGCTGTATTAGATGAAGACCATAACAAAGGGTCAGGATATTACTTGTACTGTATTAGATGACCAAGTCTAAAACAAAGAATGGGAATGTTACTTGTCCTGTATTAGATGATCAAAACTAAAATAAAGGGTGGAGATATCACTTGTGCTATATTACATGACGAAGACCAAAACAAAGGGAGGATATTACTTGTGTTGTATTAGATGATCAAGACCAAAACAAAGAGTGGGGATATTACTTGTGCGGTATTAGATGACCAAAACGAAAAGGAAGGATGGAGATATTACTTGTGTTGTATTGGATGACCAAGACCAAAACAAAATGTAGGGATATTACTTGTGCTGTATTAGATGACCAATAATAAAACAAAGGGGGATATTACTTGCGCTGTATTAGATGACCAAGACTCAAACAAAGGGGGATATTACTTGTGCTGTATTAGATGACCAAGTCTGAAAGAAAGGGTGGGGATATTACTTGTGCTGTATTAGATGACCAAAAATAAAACAAAGAGTGGGGATATTACTCTAAAACTAAGGGGGATATTACTTGTGCTGAATTAGGTAAGCAAGACTTAAACAAAGGGTGGGGATATTAATTGTGTTGTATTAGATGACTAAGAATAAAACAAGGGGGATATTACTTGTGCTGTATAAGATGACCAGGACTAAAACAAAAAATGGAGATATTACTTGTGCTGTATTAGATGACCCAGACGAAAAGAAAGGATGGAGATATTACTTGTGCGGTATTAGATGACCAAGTCTAAAACAAAGGGTGGGGATATTACTTGTGCAGTATTAGATGACCGAGACTAAAACAATGAGTGGGGATATTACTTGTGCTGAATTAGATGACCAATACGAAAACAAAGAGGGGGGATATTACTTGTGCTGTATTAGATGTTCAAATCTAAAACAAAGAGTGGGGATATTACTTGTCTTGTATTAGATGACCAAGTCTAAATCAAAGAATGGGGATATTACTTGTGCTGTATTAAATGGCCAAGACTAAAATAAAGGGTTGGGATATTACTTGTGCTGTACTAGGTGACCAACACCAAAACAAAGAATGGGGATATTACTTGTGCGGTATTAGATGGCCAAGTCTAAAAGAAAGGGTGGGATATTACTTGTACTGCATTAAATGACCAAGACTAAAACCAAGAGTGGTGATATTACTTCTGCTGTATTAGATGACCAAGACTAACACAAAGAGTGGGGATATTACTTGTGGTGTATTAAATGACCAAGACGGAGCAAAGAGTGTGGATATTACTTGTGCTGTATTAGATGACCAAGACGGAGCAAAGGGTGTGGATATTACTTGTGCTGTATTAGATGAAGACCATAACAAAGGGTGAGGATATTACTTGTACTGTATTAGATGACCAAGTCTAAAACAAAGAGTGGGAATATTACTTGTCCTGTATTAGATGATCAAAACTAAAACAAGGGGTGGGGATATTACTTGTGCTGTATTAGATGACTAAATCTTAAACAAAAAGTGGGGATATTACTTGTGCGGTATTAGATGACCAAGACTAAAACAAAAGGGAATATTACTTGTACTGCATTAGATGACCAAGACTAAAACAAAGAGTGGTGATATTACTTGTGCTGTATTAGATGACCAAGACTAACACAAAGAGTGGTGATATTACTTGTGGTGTATTATATGACCAAGACGGAGCAAAGGGTGTGGATATTACTTGTGCTGTATTAGATGACCAAGTCTAAAACAAAGAATGGGGATATTACTTGTGGTGTATTAGATGACCAAGATCAAAAGAAAGGGTGGCGATATTACTTGTGCTGTATTAGATGACGAAGTCTAAAACAAAGAGTGGGAATATTACTTGTGGTGTATTAGATGACCAAGACTAAAATAAAGGGTGGGGATATCACTTGTGCTGTATTAGATGACAAAGACCAAAACAAAGGGTGGGGATATTACTTGTGCTGTATTAGATTACCGAGACTAAAACAATGAGTGGGGATATTACTTGTGGTGTATTAGATGAACAAGATTTAAACAAAGTGTGGGGATATTACTTGTGCCGAATTAGATGACCAAGACGAAAACAAAGAGGGGGGGGGGATATTACTTGTGCTGTATTAGATGTTCAAATCTAAAACAAAGAGTGGGGATATTACTTGTCTTGTATTAGATGACCAAGTCTAAATCAAAGAATGGGGATATTACTTGTGCTGTATTAGATGGCCAAGACTAAAATAAAGGGTTGGGATATTACTTGTGCTGTACTAGGTGACCAACACCAAAACAAAGATTGGGGATTTTACTTGTGCGGTATTAGATGGCCAAGTCTAAAAGAAAGGGTGGGATATTACTTGTACTGCATTAGATGACCAAGACTAAAACAAAGAGTGGTGATATTACTTGTGCTGTATTAGGTGACGAAGACTGAAGCAAAGTATGGGGATATTACTTGTGCTGTATTAGATGATCAAGACCAAAACAAAAAGTGGGATATTACTTGTGGTGTATTAGATGACCAAGACGGAGCAAAGGGTGTGGATATTACTTGTGCTGTATTAGTTGACCAAGACGGAGCAAAGGGTGTGGATATTACTTGTGCTGTATTAGATGACCAAGTCTAAAACAAAGAATGGGGATATTACTTGTGGTGTATTACATGACCAAGATCAAAAGAAAGGGTGGCGATATTACTTGTGCTGTATTAGATGACGAAGCCTAAAACAAAGAGTGGGAATATTACTTGTGCTGTATTAGATGACAAAGACTAAAATAAAGGGTGGGGATATCACTTGTGCTGTATTAGATGACCAAGACAAAAACAAAGGGGGATATTACTTGTGCTATATTAGATGAAGACCATAACAAAGGGTGAGGATATTACTTGTACTGTATTAGATGACCAAGTCTAAAACAACGGTTGGGAATATTACTTGTCCTGTATTAGATGATCAAAACTAAAACAAGGGGTGGGGATATTAGTTGTGCTGTATTAGATGACTAAATCTAAAACAAAAAGTGGGGATATTGCTTGTGTGGTATTAGATGACCAAGACTAAAACAAAAGGGAATATTACTTGTGCTGTATTAGATGACCAAGACTAAAACAAAGAGTGGTGATATTACTTGTGCTGTATTAGATGACCAAGACTAACACAAAGAGTGGGGATATTACTTGTGGTGTATTAGATGACCAAGACGGAGCAAAGGGTGTGGATATTACTTGTGCTGTATTAGATGAAGACCATAACAAAGGGTGAAGATATTACTTGTACTGTATTAGATGACCAAGTCTAAAACAAAGAGTGGGAATATTACTTGTCCTGTATTAGATGATCAAAACTAAAATAAAGGGTGGGGATATCACTTGTGCTATATTACATGACCAAGACCAAAACAAAGGGAGGATATTACTTGTATTGTATTAGATGATCAAGACCAAAACAAAGAGTAGGGATATTACTTGTGCGGTATTAGATGACCAAAACGAAAAGAAAGGATGGAGATATTACTTGTGCTGTATTGGATGACCAAGACCAAAACAAAATGTAGGGATATTACTTGTGCAAAGGGTGTGGATATTACTTGTGCTGTATTAGATGACCAAGTCTAAAAGAAAGAATGGGGATATTACTTGTGGTGTATTGGATGACCAAGATCAAAAGAAAGGGTGGCGATATTACTTGTGCTGTATTAGATGACGAAGCCTAAAACAAAGAGTGGGAATATTACTTGTGCTGTATTAGATGACCAAGAATAAAACAAAGGGGGATATGACTTGCGCTGTATTAGATGACCAAGACCAAAACAAAGGGGGATATTACTTGTGCTGTATTAGATGACCAAGTCTGAATGAAAGGGTGGGGATATTATTTGTGCTGTATTAGATGACCAAAAATGAAACAAAGAGTGGGGATATTACTCTAAAACTGAGGGGGATATTACTTGTGCTGAATTAGGTAAGCAAGACTTAAACAAAGGGTGGGAATATTAATAGTGTTGTATTAGATGACTAAGAATAAAACAAGGGGGATATTACTTCTGCTGTATAAGATGACCAAGACTAAAACAAAAAATGGAGATAATGCTTGTGCTGTATTAGATGACGAAGATGAAAACAAAGGGGGGATATTACTTGTGGTATATTAGATGACCAAGACTAAAACAAAGGGGGGATATTACATATGCAGTATTAGATGACCAAATCTAATTCAAAGGAGGGATATTACTAGTGCTGTATTAGATGACCAAGACTAAAACAAAGGGGAATATTACTTGTGCTGTATTAGATGACCAAGTCTAAAACAAAGAGTAGGGTATTACTTGTGCTGAATTACATAACCAAGTCTTAAACAAAGAGTGGTGATATTACTTGTACTGCATTAGATGACCGAGATTAAAAAAAGGGTGGGGATGGATATTACTTGTGCTGTATTAGATGACCAAATCTAAAACAAAAAGTGGGGATATTACTTGTGCTGTATTAGATGACCAAGACTAAAACAAAGGGAGGATATTACTTGTGTTATATTAGATGATCAAGACCAAAAGAAAGAGTGGGGATATTACTTGTGCGGTATTAGATGACCAAGACGAAAAGAAAGGATGGCGATATTACTTGTGCTGTATTAGAAGACCAAGTCTAAAACAAAGGGTGGGGATATTACTTGTGCTGTATTAGATGACCGAGACTAAAACAATGAGTGGGGATATTACTTATGGTGTATTAGATGACCAAGATTTAAACAAAGTGCGGGGATATTACTTGTGCTGAATTAGATGATCAAGACGAAAACAAAGAGGGGGGGGGGGGATATTACTTGTGCTGTATTAGATGTTCAAATCTAACAGAAAGAGTGGGGATATGACTTGTCGTGTATTAGATGACCAAGTCTAAATCAAAGAATGGGGATATTACTTGTGCTGTATTAGATGGCCATGACTAAAATAAAGGGTGGGAATATTACTTGTGCTGTACTAGGTGACCAACACCAAAACAAAGAGTGGAGATATTACTTGTACTGTATTAGATGACCAAGACTAAAACAAAGAATGGGGATATTACTTGTGCGGTATTAGATGACCAAGTCTAAAAGAAAGGGTGGGATATTACTTGTACTGCATTAGATGACCAAGACTAAAACAAAGAGTGGTGATATTACTTGTACTGTATTAGATGACCAAGACTAACACAAAGAGTAGGGATTCTACTTGTGGTGTATTAGATGACCAAGACGGAGCAAAGGGTGTGGATATTACTTGTGCTGTATTAGATGACCAAGACGGAGCAAAGGGTGTGGATATTACTTGTGCTGTATTCGATGACCAAGTCGAAAACAAAGAATGGGGATATTACTTGTGGTGTATTAGATGACCAAGATCAAAAGAAAGGGTGGTGATATTACTTGTGCTGTATTAGATGACGAAGTCTAAAAGAAAGAGTGGGAATATTACTTGTGCTGTATTAGATGACAAAGATTAAAATAAAGGGTGGGGTTATCACTTGTGCTGTATTAAATGACCAAGACCAAAACAAAGGGGGTGTTACTTGTGTTCTATTAGATGAAGACCATAACAAAGGGTGAGGATATTACTTGTACTGTATTAAATGACCAAGTCTAAAACAAAGAGTGGGAATATTACTTGCCCTGTATTAGATGATCAAAACTAAAACAAAGGGTGGGGATATTACTTGTGCTATATTACATGACCAAGACCGAAACAAAGGGAGGATATTACTTGTGTTGTATTAGATGATCAAGACCAAAAGAAAGAGTGGGGATATTACTTGTGCGGTATTAGATGACCAAGACGAAAAGAAAGGATGGAGATATTACTTGTGTTGTATTGGATGACCAAGACCAAAACAAAATGTAGGGATATTACTTGTGCTGTATTAGATGACCAAGAATAAAACAAAGGGGGATATTACTTGCGCTGTATTAGATGACCAAGACCAAAACAAAGGGGGATATTACTTGTGCTGTATTAGATGACCAAGTCTGAAAGAAAGGGTGGGGATATTACTTGTGCTGTATTAGATGACGAAAAATAAAACAAAGAGTGGGGATATTACTCTAAAACTGAGGGGGATATTACTTGTGCTGAATTAGGTAAGCAAGACTTAAACAAAGGGTGGGGATATTAATTGTGTTGTATTAGATGACTAAGAATAAAACAAGGGGGGATATTACTTGTGCTGTATAAGATGACCAAGACTAAAACAAAAAATGGAGATAATGCTTGTGCTGTATTAGATGACGAAGACGAAAACAAAGGGGGGATATTACTTGTGGTATATTAGATGACCAAGACTAAAACAAAGGGGGGATATTACATATGCAGTATTAGATGACCAAATCTAATTCAAAGGAGGGATATAACTAGTGCTGTATTAGATGACCAAGACTAAAACAAAGGGGGATATTACTTGTGCTGTATTAGATGACCAAGTCTAAAACAAAGAGTAGGGTATTACTTGTGCTGAATTACATAACCAAGACTTAAACAAAGAGTGGTGATATTACTTGTACTGCATTAGATGACCGAGACTAAAACAAAGGGTGGGGATGGATATTACTTGTGCTGTATTAGATGACCAAATCTAAAACAAAAAGTGGGGATATTACTTGTGCTGTATTAGATGACCAAGACTAAAACAAAGGGAGGATATTACTTGTGTTGTATTAGATGATCAAGACCAAAAGAAAGAGTGGGGATATTACTTGTGCGGTATTAGATGACCAAGACGAAAAGAAAGGATGGCGATATTACTTGTGCTGTATTAGAAGACCAAGTCTAAAACAAAGGGTGGGGATATTACTTGTGCTGTATTAGATGACCGAGACTAAAACAATGAGTGGGGATATTACTTGTGGTGTATTAGATGACCAAGATTTAAACAAAGTGCGGGGATATTACTTGTGCTGAATTAGATGATCAAGACGAAAACAAAGAGGGGGGGATATTACTTGTGCTGTATTAGATGTTCAAATCTAACACAAATAGTGGGGATATGACTTGTCGTGTATTAGATGACCAAGTCTAAATCAAAGAATGGGGATATTACTTGTGCTGTATTAGATGGCCATGACTAAAATAAAGGGTGGGGATATTACTTGTGCTGTACTAGGTGACCAACACCAAAACAAAGAGTGGAGATATTACTTGTACTGTATTAGATGACCAAGTCTAAAACAAAGGGTGGGGATATTACTTGTGGTGTATTAGATGACCAAGACTAAAACAAAGAATGGGGATATTACTTGTGCGGTATTAGATGACCAAGTCTAAAAGAAAGGGTGGGATATTACTTGTACTGCATTAGATGACCAAGACTAAAACAAAGAGTGGTGATATTACTTGTACTGTATTAAATGACCAAGACTAACACAAAGAGTAGGGATTCTACTTGTGGTGTATTAGATGACCAAGACGGAGCAAAGGGTGTGGATATTACTTGTGGTGTATTAGATGACCAAGACGGAGCAAAGGGTGTGGATATTACTTGTGCTGTATTAGATGACCAAGTCTAAAACAAAGAATGGGGATATTACTTGTGGTGTATTAGATGACCAAGATCAAAAGAAAGGGTGATGATATTACTTGTGCTGTATTAGATGACGAAGTCTAAAACAAAGAGTGGGAATATTACTTGTGCTGTATTAGATGACAAAGATTAAAATAAAGGGTGGGGTTATCACTTGTGCTGTATTAAATGACCAAGACCAAAACAAAGGGGGATATTACTTGTGTTCTATTAGATGAAGACCATAACAAAGGGTGAGGATATTACTTGTACTGTATTAAATGACCAAGTCTAAAACAAAAGTGGGAATATTACTTGCCCTGTATTAGATGATCAAAACTAAAACAAAGGGTGGGGATATTACTTGTGCTATATTACATGACCAAGACCGAAACAAAGGGAGGATATTACTTGTGTTGTATTAGATGATCAAGACCAAAAGAAAGAGTGGGGATATTACTTGTGCGGTATTAGATGACCAAGACGAAAAGAAAGGATGGAGATATTACTTGTGTTGTATTGGATGACCAAGACCAAAACAAAATGTAGGGATATTACTTGTGCTGTATTAGATGACCAAGAATAAAACAAAGGGGGATATTACTTGCGCTGTATTAGATGACCAAGACCAAAACAAAGGGGGATATTACTTGTGCTGTATTAGATGACCAAGTCTGAAAGAAAGGGTGGGGATATTACTTGTGCTGTATTAGATGACGAAAAATAAAACAAAGAGTGGGGATATTACTCTAAAACTGAGGGGGATATTACTTGTGCTGAATTAGGTAAGCAAGACTTAAACAAAGGGTGGGGATATTAATTGTGTTGTATTAGATGACTAAGAATAAAACAAGGGGGGATATTACTTGTGCTGTATAAGATGACCAAGACTAAAACAAAAAATGGAGATAATGCTTGTGCTGTATTAGATGACGAAGACGAAAACAAAGGGGGGATATTACTTGTGGTATATTAGATGACCAAGACTAAAACAAAGGGGGGATATTACATATGCAGTATTAGATGACCAAATCTAATTCAAAGGAGGGATATTACTAGTGCTGTATTAGATGACCAAGACTAAAACAAAGGGGGATATTACTTGTGGTGTATTAGATGACCAAGTCTAAAACAAAGAGTAGGGTATTACTTGTGCTGAATTACATAACCAAGTCTTAAACAAAGAGTGGTGATATTACTTGTACTGCATTAGATGACCGAGACTAAAACAAAGGGTGGGGATGGATATTACTTGTGCTGTATTAGATGACCAAGACTAAAACAAAGGGAGGATATTACTTGTGTTGTATTAGATGATCAAGACCAAAAGAAAGAGTGGGGATATTACTTGTGCGGTATTAGATGACCAAGACGAAAAGAAAGGATGGCGATATTACTTGTGCTGTATTAGAAGACCAAGTCTAAAACAAAGGGTGGGGATATTACTTGTGCTGTATTAGATGACCGAGACTAAAACAATGAGTGGGGATATTACTTGTGGTGTATTAGATGACCAAGATTTAAACAAAGTGCGGGGATACTACTTGTGCTGAATTAGATGATCAAGACGAAAACAAAGAGGGGGGGATATTACTTGTGCTGTATTAGATGTTCAAATCTAACAGAAAGAGTGGGGATATGACTTGTCGTGTATTAGATGACCAAGTCTAAATCAAAGAATGGGGATATTACTTGTGCTGTATTAGATGGCCATGACTAAAATAAAGGGTGGGGATATTACTTGTGCTGTACTAGGTGACCAACACCAAAACAAAGAGTGGAGATATTACTTGTACTGTATTAGATGACCAAGTCTAAAAGAAAGGGTGGGGATATTACTTGTGGTGTATTAGATGACCAAGACTAAAACAAAGAATGGGGATATTACTTGTGCGGTATTAGATGACCAAGTCTAAAAGAAAGGGTGGGATATTACTTGTACTGCATTAGATGACCAAGACTAAAACAAAGAGTGGTGATATTACTTGTACTGTATTAGATGACGAAGACTAACACAAAGAGTAGGGATTCTACTTGTGGTGTATTAGATGACCAAGACGGAGCAAAGGGTATGGATATTACTTGTGGTGTATTAGATGACCAAGACGGAGCAAAGGGTGTGGATATTACTTGTGCTGTATTAGATGACCAAGTCTAAAACAAAGAATGGGGATATTACTTGTGGTGTATTAGATGACCAAGATCAAAAGAAAGGGTGGTGATATTACTTGTGCTGTATTAGATGACGAAGTCTAAAACAAAGAGTGGGAATATTACTTGTGCTGTATTAGATGACAAAGATTAAAATAAAGGGTGGGGTTATCACTTGTGCTGTATTAAATGACCAAGACCAAAACAAAGGGGGATATTACTTGTGTTCTATTAGATGAAGACCATAACAAAGGGTGAGGATATTACTTGTACTGTATTAAATGACCAAGTCTAAAACAAAGAGTGGGAATATTACTTGCCCTGTATTAGATGATCAAAACTAAAACAAAGGGTGGGGATATTACTTGTGCTATATTACATGACCAAGACCGAAACAAAGGGAGGATATTACTTGTGTTGTATTAGATGATCAAGACCAAAAGAAAGAGTGGGGATATTACTTGTGCGGTATTAGATGACCAAGACGAAAAGAAAGGATGGAGATATTACTTGTGTTGTATTGGATGACCAAGACCAAAACAAAATGTAGGGATATTACTTGTGCTGTATTAGATGACCAAGAATAAAACAAAGGGGGATATTACTTGCGCTGTATTAGATGACCAAGACCAAAACAAAGGGGGATATTACTTGTGCTGTATTAGATGACCAAGTCTGAAAGAAAGGGTGGGGATATTACTTGTGCTGTATTAGATGACGAAAAATAAAACAAAGAGTGGGGATATTACTCTAAAACTGAGGGGGATATTACTTGTGCTGAATTAGGTAAGCAAGACTTAAACAAAGGGTGGGGATATTAATTGTGTTGTATTAGATGACTAAGAATAAAACAAGGGGGGATATTACTTGTGCTGTATAAGATGACGAAGACTAAAACAAAAAATGGAGATATTACTTGTGCTGTATTAGATGACGAAGACGAAAAAACAAAGGGGGGATATTACTTGTGGTATATTAGATGACCAAGACTAAAACAAAGGGGGGATATTACATATGCTGTATTAGATGACCAAATCTAATTCAAAGGAGGGATATTACTAGTGCTGTATTAGATGACCAAGACTAAAACAAAGGGGGGTATTACTTGTGCTGTATTAGATGACCAAGTCTAAAACAAAGAGTAGGGATATTACTTGTGCTGAATTACATAACCAAGTCTTAAACAAAGAGTGGTGATATTACTTGTACTGCATTAGATGACCGAGACTAAAACAAAGGGTGGGGATATTACTTGTGCTGTATTAGATGACCAAATCTAAAACAAAAAGTGGGGATATTACTTGTGCTGTATTAGATGACCAAGACTAAAACAAAGGGTGGGGATATTACTTGTGCGGTATTAGATGACCTAGACTAAAAGAAAAGGGAATATTACTTGTACGATATTAGATGACCAAATCTAAAACAACGGTTGGGAATATTACTTGTGCTGTATTAGATGACCAAGTCTAAAACAAAGGGTGGGGATATTACTTGTGCTGAATTAGATAACGAAGACTAAAACAAAGAGTGGGGATATTACTTGTGCTGAATTAGATGACAAAGTCTAAAACAAAGGGTGGAGATATAACATATGCTGTATTAGATGACCAAGTCTTTCAGAAATCACTCAAGATGAACGTTATCATTAGGCACCTTTGTTTGACAAAAGTAGGCGGCCAATACACTTCCTCCAGAAGTATCATCGAAGTATTAATGGCTTCCTTCTGTATATAATAAATTAGAAATCGGACTTTATTACAGAAGATCAGATCAAGCAAAAAGAGAAATTAAATTTGAATAAGCGATTGAAATATTGCAAGTCACATTTTTTTCATTCGTACATTAATAACCGTTGAACGTTAAGTTGACATTATTATCAAGGAATGAATTTTTTTTTTTTTTTTTTTTTTTTTTTTGCCCGTTGGATGGAGGTATACCACGGAAAAAAAGAACGGAAAACGATGCCCGTAGCGCATGATGCATAAGTTTTGCCTCCTTTTTTGTGGTATACTTCCATCCAACGAAAAACAAATTAGATTCATTCCTTGTCATTTAATTCTTTTCAATCATGTTTTATATCCTCAGATATTGGTAAGTTACGTCCGCAGTATTTCTCAACATCTAAATTTTTGCCGCGGTGGTGTGAATATTGACGTCAAAGATACGAAAACGCGGGAAATCACGTCGTCAGAGGAAAAAATCGTGGATGAGATATGCCACTATTTTTTCAAACCAATCAAAATGTGTGTTACATGTAAAATTAAATGATTTGTAGTTACTGTTAAGTGTTGTCAACACAGTAAATCCCAAATAGATTGTAACTGAAAACAAAATACTAAATAAAACCTGCGCTCAGCACTTGGATATGTACGGTCTTTGTCCCTCTTACATGTATGTTCTGCAACGCAACATCCTTATCAACATAGTTATTTCATGTACAATACCTTTTAATTTCAAAGACATTCTACAAAGACATTACAGAAAGCGTCAGGAATTTAAGGTTCATAAAAACCTAGTTCACAGGGTTTCATTATCTGATTCGTTGATTCTTTCTTAGACCATTCTAGCATAGGCACTTTTCTTTAGTATCGCTGATTACATTTCTATATTCGCATATGTCTAAGACGCTTCATTACGGGAGAGCTTTACTGGTTATAGTACTAAGATAATATCTGACATTTCTCTCATTATGTGCTATTTGTGTAAATTACAATGCATCAGTTTATAGATCACGTCAGTTATAGTGAACAGAGGGTGTCTTCCGGGAATGCCCGCATTTTATATAAATATTCCGGGAATGCCTACACGCAGGGAACAATATGTGTTGTTTTAACTATGTATTTTGTTTATATAAAGCTTGTTACCGTACATGATCTGTTAAACTGTCAGATTGAGTGCACACGGTAACTTTAAATCTTTAATTTTCATATGAATGATACAAGATAAAATATAGATGTAATAATCATCTTAATTGTACTAATTGATAATGATACAAGCTGTATATGACATATTTGGAAAATTACAAGAAGCTGATAACTGCAGTAAAATGATGATTGCATCTTGGGTGATAGATATAATATAGATGTAATTATCATCTTAATTATCGTAAGTAATAATGATGCAAGCTGTATATGTCAAATTTGGAAAATTACAAGAAGCTGATAACTGCAGTAAAATGATGATTGCATCTTGGGTGATAGATATAATATAGATGTAATTATCATCTTAATTATGGTAAGTAATAATGATGCAAGCTGTAAAATGACATATTTGGAAAATTACAAGAAGCTGATAACTGCAGTAAAATGATGATTGCATCTTGGCTAATAGATATGATATAGATGTAATTATCATCTTAATTATCGTAAGTGATAATAATGCAAGCTGTGAAATGACATATTTGGAAAATTACAAGAAGCTGATAACTGCAGTATGATGAAAATGCAACCATAATTTAATTTTAATTAGTCTTCAAAGTCAATATGACATTTCCGAAAACATAGTCCAAGCTTCCACTTTTAAATAAAAGGCATGAAAATTAATTTTTGGCATCAGTTGCTTCAACCATGGCTAACGCTCAAGTAAACTTGAAATTCACCACGAACCGTCTTGGAAACCGTAATCTAGTCTACAACGATTACAGATTCCGGGTAAAGAGTCGGAGAGATGACAGAATCTACTGGATTTGCTCAACCAGTCGCTGCCCAGCTAGAATCACAACTTTAAATGATATCCTTGTAACAACTACCAACAACCACAACCACCCAGCAGACCGAATCCAACTCGAAATACAAAATCTGATGGAGAAGATCAAGAACAGATGCAGAGACGAAATAACGCCGATCCCTACCATATACACCCAAGAATACACCAACCTGCGCCAAATCCCATGGACAGAAGAAACCAAACCACTGGCCGAAAGTATCCCGACTTTCCCATCAGTCAAAAGCAGCCTCTACTCACAAGGAAGTAAGACGATATCCATCCTACCTAAGACCCTCGCTGACATCAACCTGGCAGGCCAATGGACCAAGACCACTGCAAATGAAGAATTCCCGATAGCCGACGAACCAACGACCGACTACTCATTTTCGCAACCCATCAGAACCTCGTCCACTTAGCATCAGCAACTACTATATTCGCAGATGTACATTCTATGCATGCCCAGCTCTATTTAAGCAGTTATACACCATCCACGCATTCGTAGACGGCACCATTTACCCATTAGTATTCGCACTACTACCCGGAAAGATTCAGGTCATCTACAAGCGAATGTTTAGCCTCATCATCAACGCATGCCAGAGAAACAACCTAATGCTGCAACCCACCACCATCTTCTTGGACTTCGACACGACACCACGCAACGCTGCACTAGAACTATTCCCAGGCATTATTCCGAAAGGGTGTTTCTTTCACTATACTCAGTGCATCTGGCGCAAGGCACAAGAATGCGGTCTACAAGTCCCCTACCAAGAAAATGAAAACATCAAGCAACTAGTCCGACGTGCTACCGTACTTCCCCTCATCCCCATAGAAGACGTAGAAGATGCATGGTTCTGCATTCTGGAAGACGCAGTCGATGCTGACACAGAGATAGAGACTACGCCATTCACCGATTATGTCACCGAATACTGGGTAGAAGGCAACAAACACTTATGGAACCATTTTGAAACAGACGGACCACGCGCTACAAACACGGTAAGCTCAACAAACATTTGCACCACCCGCATCCAAACATCTACCGAATCATCGACATTCTCCGAAGAATCCAAGCAGCAAACGAAGTCCAACAGGTCCAGTATGCAGCAGGCGGCAAGAGAACATCCAGAAAGAGAAAATACCATCGAATTGACAACAGACTTCAGGAACTTAAGACAAGATTACAAAACGAAGAGATCACCGTGCTTGATTATGTAGATGCAGCAGCCCATTTCATACATCTCGAGTGAATTTATCAGTGACTAATAGTGGATAGTGTAGTCAGTTATAGTGAATAATTGTGAAATTTAGGATAATTAGTAATTGTGAAATTGATAGTGAATAATTTTGGAATTGGTAGTGAATAATTGTGAAATAGTAGTGAATAAAAGTGAAATTGACTTAAATGAATAATAGGGAAAAATGACTCATAGTGAAAAAATGACAGTTAATATTTATTTGTTATCTTATCAATATAGTGCTCACTACAACTTATATCTTTATGCCGTATATCATCCACTATAAATATTATAGTGCCTTTTATTATATGCATCATACTATTTTGAATATTCTCTTTTCTTTATTATATTTATATTGTACATATAGTTATATTAAAGTGTAAAACATATAATTTCTTCCTTATTTCTTATAAGTAACACATGCATTAAGGGGAAAAGTTTTTTTTAACGGTAATACAGTTAATTGCCGCATGTTGTTACAAAACTTCTCTTACCTGTCTGTCGGCACATCAAAGAATGTAGGCATTCCCGGAATAAACCGAGGGACCCAAACATAGAACAAATCACAACGAATAATCTATAGAACAAATCAAATTACAACGTGTAACTTATAGAACAAATCACAACGTATACCTTATAGAATTTTAATTCTAATCACTTATGTATTTTATACATTCCTTAAACGGTGTAATAGCACCCCTTTCTTTATTGTTTAGCTGTTGCGAAGTAATAATTGTGTATTGCTTTTTATTAAAAATAATTTCTCAGTTCCACACACACTTCATATTATGAAAAAATATGAAAAATACTATTAAATTAAAAAGAATAACATTTGTCAATGAAAAAAAAACACCAATAACAAATAAAAAAAAAGTTAAGACCTCGTTCGATAAAAAAGTTTACATCTTACAGTTCGCCTTGTGCATTTCTCATACAAAAAGATATTATCTAACTACACAAATCAAATGTTAAAGTAACGTTTTGCAAAATGTTAAATGGAAAGAAATCTTACTTTGGAATATGTATAAAATTAGTTTATGTAAGTTAAAGACTTCGGTCAATTATCGTGATAAGATGATAATAAAGATGTATTGCTATAAATCAGGCCAATCTTAAAGCTGGCCTCTCACCATAAAAAGCCGAGGTGTTTCGAAATTTTTTACGGGAGCGAAGTTGACCTAGGTCAACCTCACTCCCGTATGTTTTATGAATATTAAATGAACGTCTGACTCAAATGCGCGAACAGAGCTTTCTCCCACGGTATAAAAGAAACAGGCGTAGTCGTGCAACCGTAACATTTCATCGAAGAGACGACAAAGGCAACATGGCGTCATAAACAGAAGTACAAGTAATTATCTCTATATATTTCCTTTTTTGTTTCTTCATTTTTTGAAGTAACATACATAAGTAATACAAAGTCAGTTATAACAAAAGATCACATGATACTGTAATGTTGTATGTATTTCTACAAAAAGGCCACCCACCCAAACGTGCGTAACGTAAATAAACAAATTTTAAAGTTTGAACGAACAAATTGTATTACATGTTCTAGTTATAAATAGTATCGTGTGTTCAGTTGTACTTGTAACGAACCCACTCTCTCCGTGCAAATGTAAAAAGGCCAATAACATATAGGTAATTTGAAAACTTACGATATTCAGGTAATATTATCCTTTCTCCAAATTACAAGAGCCAAATTCCAATACTCTACAACAGACCACACATTTGGAAAGCATAATATTATTTATACATGTATATTTTACTGCCAAAAAAAAAAAAAAAAAACACATCAGTTTACACATCCGTTTGTTAACACATCTTTTGGAGTGTTCGAATAAGTAACATACAAACAGGAAATGGTATAGATTGAAGACGAAATCTTCAAAATTATACACAAGATTCTGTTCACGATCCTACATAGTGAGTGCATACTGAATAATGTTATTTGTGAATTATAGGACGCTTCTGACGTCTTTATTCACAAAGGTATTATTTTAATTTATTTTATTTTGTTTTATTTATTTTATTTCAAGTACAAACATTTTTCATCAATAATAGTACGGAAACTGAAAACTATATGACACTATTGTGATAATTTATATTGTTATTTACGGGCTAGTACGGTGTTCATACAAATTCAAGAACAAGTAACATTTTAGCTAAACAACCTGCTTTTTGAAACACGAATGCCCCAGCTGGTCACATGATGACGCTTAGGGGATATACTTACTGTTGAATTTTGGTAACTGTAACAACATTTTATTGAAAGTGATTAGGCACTGCAAAATTACGGAGGTATATACAGACGGACGGAACGACCGAACGCTTTTTTGCCCAAGATCTCTTAGACAGGTGCAAAAAGCGGAAGGGGAGGCGCAGGTGATACGGGAACGAAAGATGTTTAAAAATCATATATTAATTAATTAATTAGAATTAATAATAATGCTGTTTGTAATTATTCGACTTGACATGGATCCCCATTCATAGAATTATACAAAACATTGCGGAGCTTCTTACCCATCCACCACTGTCACCCCCCCCCCCCCCCCCCCCCCCCCCCCAAGGAAAGACTAGGTAAGAGGAACATATGTTTGAAGAACAAACAGCTTTTTTCTTCTCTCCAACATTTCTGTCTCTGTAAATGTAAAAATGCTCATAATCGAACACTCTGAATTCAAGAAAGTGTCCTTGGGAATGCTGTATACTAATTTCGAATTTCATTTTATTTTTGAGGTGAGGTGGGAAGGAGAAGAAATGAGGGAAGGGTGGGATGCAAAGAAAAAGTGTAAATTTGAGGGCAGTGAACTTGGGCGAATGCCACCCGGGTAGAACATGGAAGACGGGTTTAAAGGATTAGGCAAGAAGCGGTTTAGTCAGACAAGACCCTTGCGTTTCCTATCTGCAGTGGATCATGTTATGAAGTGCAATAACATAAGCATTTTTACACTATACATGTAGACTTGCATCCGTATTATATAAGATCAGTCAAAAATGAAATTATAAACTAAATTTTTGTGAAGGAATTAAATAAATGTGAAAATGTAAATAAATGAATCCGTCTAGTGCTGTAAGTATTAAATATCTATGTAAAGTGCATAGTGAGGAAAAGTTTTCATACGTTTTGTACAGCCAATGCTGACCGTCCATGCAGGTCGCTTCCAGTTAAATGTCACGGTTTGTCGATTTGACATTTCTTTTATATGGTAAGCGATAGCATTTAGGTCAGACGTTCATTTAGTATTCATAAAACATACGGGAGCGAGGTTGACCTATGTCGATCTCGCTCCCGTAAAAAAAATTCGGCTATTTATGGTGAGAGGCCAGCTTTAATACGAGAACGTGTACTCAATCGCTTTCGTCAAGCGTAGGCGTATGAAAAAGGAGATGTCATTTCATTATAAGAATAGTTACTATCTATAAAAAATAAAACATCTTTATGTAACTTAACAAAATATCTGATCAATGCTATGATTTTGAGAAGTAATTAATTAACCTTGTTCTTACCTCCATATATACATTTACAGTTTCCTTTTTTACTATTATTATTATGTAATATCATATATACTGATACTGTACTCTTTTATATATTATACTACATGTACTCACTATATATACTGTACTCACGTTTATAATGTACTACTCACTATGTGCATATTGTTTAATTATACATGTATATATATATTGTATTATATACCAAATGCTGATGAGCCATTAGGCTAAAAGCCAATAAACATTACAATACTAAATCCAATTCACATTAAGTTAATTTGGAAGACGAATACTGGTATGCCGTGTGTGAAAGCTTATAATTTAAAAAGTCTTTTAATTATTGACAATCATTTGAAACTGTGACTCTATGCATCAATTTTTATTTCTATTGAATAATGTGTATGGAACGCCATAGCTGTCTGAAGATTACATTATTAACAATAAATAGTCATTTCACAATAGCATTACGTAAAAACAGTATACCATTAAGTAGTTTTGATATTATATGAAGTCAAACAAATATGATGTGAAGTCGAAATAGTCCGTTATGGGGTCAAATCATTAAGTTATAAAGTCACAACAGCATGCTATAGAGTCAAAATAGAATGTTATAAAGTAAAAAAAAATTACGTTATGAAGTCTCAAAACAATATTATAGAAAATAATATCATTTATGTACGAATTGTTTGTATTTTGTGGTGCCAATATATTTCACTGCTGTAACTGTTTTTCTTTATAGCGACTTCTGGGGTCTGCTTATCTCTAATGATATCTATCCAATGAGATACACTGTTTAACCCCTCATTTGCTTATGTAATGACCGAATCAGATACGTATTGTTTACACTTTGTTTGAAACTAATTCTTTCACTTCTGTAACTATCTTGTTATCACTACTCTAGGACTGGCTTATCTCCATTAATAACTGTCCAATGAGATACATTGCTTGACCCCTCATTTGCAAATGTAATGTATTAATCCGAGAGTTAGCGCTATTCGTTTTGTTTCAGCGTCATTTGATCGCTAATAGCCTCATTGTTTAGGCGCACGATTTTTGGAGCAACTTTCATTCATTGTACATTCATTATTATTGAATCTGTGTAAGTGCTCATAGCATGTAGGATAAGTTATAAAGCTTATCTTACAGCCTAGTTATCACAGTCATTGGTGACATGTGATTTGATCAAATTTATGAGTGATTTTGACATTGTTCGTGGTGATGTAAAGAGCCATCAAAGGACTTGCACGTATGTTTACTCGGGCATTCGTATATTCGACGACTTGGTGAGTTATGGCACAGAATCCGGACTTTAAAAATCTACGTTTGGGTAGCGGTTTCACGACGTTAATTAGGAGGCGAGGTGGTCTCAACCTATGTGAAATTTTTTCCTCCGAACGAATTCGTTTTCAAGTTATACCGGATGTGTTATTCATGCAAGTTGGTGGTAACGACATTCAGAGAATTTCAGATACAAACCTAGTTCACAAACTGATGTCCTTAGCTGACTACCTAGTGGAGGGCGTCGGAGTGAAATGTGTTATCATTGGTCAACTCTTGAGCCCCCCCCCCCCCCGAGTTGTTGGTCATCTATACAACGAGCGCGTTGTTCGTATCAACAAGGAACTTTGCCATGAAGCAGGTGGTCGTAAAAGTATTCATTATTGGCGTCACAGGGGATTTTGGTAGGATCTCTTTCATTTATACCTGGATTCCAGACTGGAGCACAGTGCTGCCCCTTTGATTTATCATCACCCATGAAACGATATTGGAGAAGCATAAGGAATGCAGTGATTATACACTCCAGGCATCTCAGGCCAGTACAATGAGGTTTTCTTATATCTATTTCTCTTAGTCACTTTGTATAATTAGAGTGTCAGATGGCACTTTATAATTTAGTAATGAATTTTACAATTGCATATTCATATGAATAATGGTGTTCGGTGTAGCACGATTTGAATAATGTTCATTGGAGCATGTGTGTGTGGCAGTGTAGCACAACTTCTTTTTGTGCTCAGTATAGCACATTGTGTTCAGTGTAACACAACTTTTATTATGCTCATTGTAGCATATATATGTGTGTGTTCAGTGTAACAAACTTTTCATTTTGTGCTCGGTGTAGCACATTGTGTTCGGTGTAGCACAACACACACACACACACACACACACACACACACACACACACACACACACACACACACACACACACACACACACACACACATATATATATATATCAGTGTAGTACATCGTGTGCCGTCACCATATACGTGAAATGTTCGTGGTGCGACGTAAAACAATAATCAATCAATCAATCAATCTTATGCTCATTGTAGTATATTCATAAATAATGCAATGTTTACACACACAGTGTATAGCAAGTTGTTATTTTTTTCTCACTTTGTGAAATTTGTAAATATACCTATATATTTTAGGGAACCGGAAGGTCAGGACAATCATGCCACCACCGAGAAAAAGAACGCCTCGTCAAAGTTACAGTTCTTCTCAAATCAGGAAAAAAGGTAGACGTCCTAGTACTACTCAGTCTGGACAAAATGCGGACATTGAAAGTGGGTCCATCCCAATTAACACAACATCTGAGAAGCGTAACAGTGCATCGAGTTCTCCTTCTATACAAACTGTGGCTGCAAGTATTGACATTCGGGTTTTAGCGAGTGAGATCATACGGCAGCAAAATGAACGGTCTGAGAATGATACCGCAACCTTACTAAAGCTCACACCATCTGAGCCGCCATTACAGTCGCCTGCCTCAAATAATATCACATAGCAGGAGTCAGTGAATACCAATCAATCTGTTTCAAATGACGCAGATGTCAATGTATTGAATTTAATTGACAACATATTTCAAGGTGAGCCAGTCAGGGAAAAACCCACCATAATCATATCTGATGGCATACCTCTAGGGGCAGAAGTTAGCACGAAATTAAAAAATAAAATATGGGAAAATGAATTTTTTGATTTAGGAATGCTACTTCCAAACCACAATGAAGAACCATTATCAGTCACCATTGAACCCCATGTCATAAACTTCAAACAGGGTACAAAGCCAAAGGCCCACCCGAAGCAGTGAGGGATCTTAAACGTGCCATGCATACCACGACACGGGGCCTCGGTTTATACTGTCTCATCCGAAAGACAGGACACCGGCATGACCAGAGCGGGACTCGAACCCCGGCCTCCCGATCAGGAGTCCGACGCGATACCACTAGGCCACGCCGGCTTTGTCTAGAATGCCAAAAAATACTTTTCTTGCACCATACACTGAATTGTACGATGTCGTAAACAGAGGAATCACACTCAATTATTCAAGTAAAAAAAGTAATAGAACATCGGCCTTAAAATTGAGTAAGCCCCGCCTCTTTTTAAATTACCAAGCATATGATTTGCAATACGCCGGTTACTACTTCCATGACCCAAGTTCATGGGCTGATGAACCGAGTCTGTTTAGCATGGTTCATCGAAGGAATTAGACTAGCATTGTAAATATTACGGTATGCAGTCACAAAAATACGTTATGGAGTCAAAGTAGTATGTTATGAAGTCATTAAAGTACGTTATAAAGTCAAAACATTACATTATGAAGCCACAAAAATATGCTATGTAGTGAAAATATTATGTTATGAAGTCAAAACATTACATTATGAAGTCATAAAAGTATTTTATGAAATAATTAAGAATGTTATGAATCAATATCGAAGAAGTACCAAACCGTTAATCATTCTCAAAGTCCAAGGACAGATACAAAATCGTGTAAGTTTTAAAAAGGAGCTGTCGATTCCCGGGTTGCCCCACTATGTTTAAGAGGTTGGTAACCTCCTGCTTCCATGTCGCGATATAACTGAAATATTGTTGAAAGCGACGTAAAACACCAAACAACCAACCAACCAATAAGAGCTGTTGTGAACCCCGAAATACTGAAAAATTCTGAGGTGAGACCAGGTGCCCGGGGAGAGTAAGCGTCTCCTGTTTGCATGCATCACCCGTCACAGCAGTTCTTAAAAAACATGTCAAAATCAAGAGTTTTGGTTTCCTAATTGTACATACGAAAGTACAAACTGGTATACAAAGTCATATTTGGTGTTCACTGAACAGGTCATTTAGTCGCATTCCAGAATATTATAAATCATTCTAGGAAGAAGCACATCATATTTTCGTACAAGATCCCCATAGCGACGGTAACACTTCCTCAGTGACAATTTCTTTAACATATTCCTGCATGAGCAACTTAGTGGCCAGTCGTTTAGCCCTTGGAATAAATCCGTCGTATAGAGAACAGGCTTTTGCGTACTTTATAAGTTGAGATATAAAAACTCCATAGGCAGGTAAGGACGGGATATTGCTGCAAAGAAACGGAAAGTTAGTTATTTAGAAGTTAAAAATATCACGTTAGTCATACAGAGAGATGTTCAAATGACTATTATTGTCAAAAGTTAAAAATATATCCAGATACGAAGCGGAATTATTGCTCTGGGTTGTCTCTTTTATCTCAAGTTCATGGGGATAGATTTCATGTATGTAATCCTTAAAGTTAGGATAATTGATTGACAATAATAACACATTATGAAGTGCAATAGTAAGTCATTAAGACAAAAAAGTAAGACATGAAGCCAAATATTAAGTTAAGGTCTTATACATTGGCAGATCCAGGTTTTAAAGTTAAAAAGGGGCGGGAGGCAAGTCAGGCGAGGGGTATGGGGACTAAATTAATCGTTATCAGTCGGTACCGCAGCTGTTGTGTGAACGAAGTTTTTTGTGCTGTTATTCATGTCTTGTCCATATCTTGTTGTACATGTGATGGATTCTGTTATGCAGCGAAGTCAGAGCTGATCTTGTAATAAATCTGATTCAGCTATATCGCAAAATCCAGAGACCTATAATACAGGTTTCTGGCAAAACCCACCATCATTACTTTTAGTAGAGGTATACTAGGTGAATGTAGAAATGTTTGAAAAAAGGGGTTCAACCTGCCATGGATGTAGCCCTCCTATACCGCCATTTTGTTTTTGGATTCTCGGGAAATCCGCTAGGGGGCGCGGAACTGGAAATAAGTCAATTGAAGTCCCCATACCCCTCGCCTGACTTCGCCTCCTTTCTTAACTCTAAAACCTGTATAAAACCTTAACTTAACATTTGGCCTCATGCCTTTGGATAAGACCAGTGGCAAGCACTGTTACTAGGGTCTATGGACAGCCGTTTGGATATTAAATTTGAGAAGACTGTTATCAAATAGGGATATCTCTGTCTCAAATGGAGATATTACTTTTAATAGAGATATTTCTATTTTCAATATAGATATCTCTATGGAGAAAAAGAGATATATTTAAAATAGAGATATCTATGTTTTTAATAAAATTTACATGTATATCTCTATTGAAAATAGAGACACATGTATATCTGTTTCTTAATGAATAGGGGTATCAGATATTGATTTTTTGATATTAAGAATTCGATTCTTTTGATATAATAATTTCCGTGTCCAAATATATAAAAAAAACTCGATTTTTGTCACGAATAATTTGGTTGTAGCAGGAAATCGATTTCTGTTATCCAGAAAATTTTTATAGATATTAAGAAGAGGTTCAATTTGGCCTATATCACTCGAACACAATGACAACTTTTCTAGGAGCATATGAACTGCAAAGCCGAAAGCAAATTATACTATTTCAAACAGAGATTTGTTAGGAGCCGTTGAATGCTTGCTTCTGGTAAAGTTTCATTAAAATCCATGCAGAAATTGCAGGGGTGAAATTGAAATGTGTTGGCCAATCGGAGGCCATTGTGGCCAATTTTGTTTACTTATCGGCCCGGAAAATGCAAACAAGGTAGACGACTTTATGAAGTAACTTCCTATTAAGTTTCATTAAAATCCATGCCATAGTTGCGGAGAAATTTTCGAAAATGTATAAGCCATTCAGAGGCCAGGGGCAGCCATTTTTGTTGACAGATCGTCTCTAAAGGACCTGGAGTATTTGCTTCCTGTCCTATTTGTTGCATTCGGTTTGTTGCTATTAGCCCATTCGGTCTGAAGAAGAAGTTTGTCAATAAAGAAACCTCTCGATGACCTACTTTGACCCTACTGTAGATCAATCCCTGTATTGATCTAAAAAAAACCCCTATAATTTTATACTTTTATCCATTTTTGTGCATTTGTGCTTTATTTTCACAGTCGGATGGACAAGGCAAACAAAATAAGCTATAATATTTCTATCTATGTGTATGGCTACCATGATAATGTAAAGGTCATAGTAAATAGGAGGTAGGATTCTACTCTGGGATGAAAGCTTACTTTACAACTAGCTGTAGCGAAGAACCCCCCCCCCCCCCCCCCCCGGAAATCTGTCTTTACAGCAGATTTAACAAGGGAGCAAACTGTTCATAAATAAATCTATTTAAAGTGATCGAATTTAAATGAATTGCCGAATAAATGTAAAGTACGGCAGTGTTAGAATAAATAAAAATCTACTTTAATAATGTAGTTTGCTAACATTACATTACATTACATAAATAACTTGTTGAATAAGAGTGCAAAACAAATTACTAGTCGCATGCATTGTGATAAAACACTGACAATTATTTGTAACACTGTATCATCTCTTCGATCATTAACCAGACGTATGAAGCTTCATTACGGTTGAAAAACGTGATGGATTCTATGATAACGCCTCCTTTTTACTGGTTTCCCACACAACAGTCATTACACAGATTCTTGTAAAATAAAATATATCATTACCGCGTACTTGTTCTTCCTGAAAAACTCAACAGATAATTTTGCCTATTATGGCAGCGATAAATGTTGGGTCATTCGTAGTGGAAAAAACCCACCTTGGAAGCTCTGGTTTAGCTGTGTCATGTCTCAGTCTACAATCCTATCCAGCCGGAGAGATCAACCTTATGGTCATTAAGGTCCCTTCAGAAATTTTAAGAGGATTTTGACATAGAAATATGGTAAAAACTGATATATTAGTAAATGTAATGACTTATAATGCGATTATAATGGATTTTGATTAAATCGTTAAGAGGATATTCAATCTTCTGCACATGTACTGATTGCTGTAAAACAACAAATTATAGCAAGGTCTTTGTAAGAGGTATAATGTAAGAAGTATAATAAAAAACACATCAGTATCTTAATTCTGAAATCTGGAATAAAATATAAAATCTAAATGTAAAATGAAAAATAAATTGATGTTGTGATATTATAACATCTCCTTACAGAGTGTGGGAAATCAGGAGTCTTACCGGGTACCCGTGTTCCTGTTTGGCTAGTCAATATTGTCATGAAATCAGAAGTATTACCGGGTACCCAGTGTTCCTGTTTGGCTAGCCACTATTGTCATGAAATCAGGAGTATTACCGGGTACCCAGTGTTCCTGTTTGGCTAGCCACTATTGTCATGAAATCAGGAGTATTACCGGGTACCCAATGTTCCTGTTTGGTTAGTTTCTATTGTCATGAAATCAGGAGTATTACCGAGTACCCAGTGTTCCTGATTGGCTAGCCACTATTGTCATGAAATCAGGAGTATTACCGGGTACCCAATGTTCCTGTTTGGCTAGCCACTATTGTCATGAAATTAGGAGTATTACCGGATACCCAGTGTTCCTGTTTGGCTAGCCACTATTGTCATGAAATCAGGAGTATTACCGGGTACCCAGTGTTCCTGTTTGGCTAGTCACTATTGTCATGAAATCAGGAGTATTACCGGATACCCAGTGTTCCTGTTTGGCTAGCCACTATTGTCATGAAATCAGGAGTATTACCGGATACCAAGTGTTCCTGTTTGGCTAGCCACTATTGTCATGAAATCAGGAGTATTACCGGATAGCCAGTGTTCCTGTTTGGCTTGCCACTATTGTCATGAAATGAGTAGTATTACCGGGTACCCAGTGTTCCTGTTTGGCTAGTCACTATTGTCATGAAATCAGGAGTATTACCGGATACCCAGTGTTCCTGTTTGGCTAGCCACTATTGTCATGAAATCAGGAGTATTACCGGGTACCCAGTGTTCCTGTTTGGCTAGCCACTATTGTCATGAAATCAGGAGTATTACCGGATAGCCAGTGTTCCTGTTTGGCTAGTCACTATTGTCATGAATGCTCAAAACATGACACAATATATCTTAATACTGCGTATGCAATACGAAAGTTAGCGAATATGTAATCACAATACTTTCAATATGTCAAACACATCCAAATATTGGTCATCAAATCACGAAATGTGATACATCGGTATCTCGAAGAATGCAGTAAAATTACACATAAATGTAGTTTGATGAGAGCGTAGCTGAGAAGCCACATACGTTCCATGTACTTGACATAAATATAATTATATCTCTGTTCTAATATTCTATAGCTACAGCATCTTCAATATAGAGTTTGTCAATATCAATTTCAGTGTAATTTGCGTTGTATGCATGCTATAGGTAATCATGGTGAGAAAATCGGACAAAGCATGAGACACTGCACTTAACAGCTTGTTACTACTTGGATTCCAAAGATCCAATGTGCGTCGTAGTAATGTTACTACTGCACACTTAAGACTCTACCTATTTGTATAATACCGATGTTAGCTTACCTTTGCATATAGAAACTGTCATCATGTCAACTTTGCATATAGAAACTGTCATCATGTCAACTTTGCATATAGAAACTGTCATCATGTCAACTTTGCATATAGAAACTGTCATCATGTCAACTTTGCATATAGAAACTGTCATCATGTCAACTTGGGTGAGAAACAAACAAATCACGTCAACCGCGAAGCGGTTCTCGAATGATTTGTTTGTTTCTCACCCAAGTTCATTCCCCATGAACCTAGAAAAAAGACAATCATTCCTTATATTTACAATGCATTTTAAAAGATTCTTTTTTGAAAACAAAATATCAAATTCTCCGTTCAAATTCAAATTCAAACTGGCAAGGACCGAATTTTACCTGAATTGGAAAAGTACTTCCGCCACGCAATATAGTGCGTGTCTAGAATGCTAAAAATATTCTATCTGTCCAGGTAATTTCTTTAATTGCTCAAAATTAACAGATGCATTAATTTCGCTATTACAATTCTTATATTTAATTAATTCAATTATGCGAGAAAAGATAAATTAGTGCTGATGATGGCAAAGTAGGTCAGTACTGCACTGTGCAGTAGCAGTGACAAGTGGCTGTGCCAACTTCGAGAAAGCGACAGGTGAACTGGAAGTTAAAAGTACAGTTTTTAAAGACGGAATGGGCCATTAGACAAGTAGTGGACTGTATGGTGGACAGGAATGCATTAGAAGTCGATTGGCTTGTGCTCCTTGGCCTTGAACTGGATTTTGATGGGATTGAGAATTGCAAAGTGCGAACTGCCTCTGATCACAAGGTACGTTGTACGCATTATTCGTTGCATTATTCCTATAACTACCTCTATTACCAACTGTTGAAGATTGAAAATTGATTCTTCACCCATTGCGACTTTTGATAATGTCATGCTTAGATCTTTCATTTGATTAGTTGAACAATTTCTGCTGTAGCTTCTGATAGACGATTCACATCTATGCCCACTCATGAACATCATGTGGCGAGCCTCATGTCCAGCATCATTCAGGCTCTGTATTGCTGTAGCTCACAAGCAGTGAGGGGGTGTAACTTTTATCACAACCAGCCGCCTTGCCAATATCGCGCATGAAAGGAGAGAAGTCAGTATTAGCGGAAATTATTCAAAATGCATTTACAAGTAAAACGGAAGCCGCAAATTCAAATATATAGTAATAGGCCACGATAAAACTTACTATCTTAGGGAAAATTCTGATTCCAAAAATAAATACACTGAAAAAGCTGTCATCCAGATGTTGAACTTTCTTATCGATAACATTTTTGTGGTGTTTGGAGGAAAGGTTCTTCAACAAATTGTCGGCATTCCAATGGGCACTAACTGTGCTCCTCTTCTGGCCGACATATTCCTTTACTCATACGAAGCTGAATTCATTCAGTCTTTGCTTTCGCAAGGAAAAAAACAATTGGCTCTTGGCTTCAATTTTACTTACAGATATATAGATGACTTGCTTTCAATTAGTAATCCTTCTTTCGCGGATTACCCTAGCATCATCTATCCAAGTGAACTGGAGGTCAAAGAAACTACAGAAAGTAGTAATTCTACTTCGTATTTAGATATTATGTTGTCTTTCGACATTAATGGTCAATTGGACACCTCACTCTATGACAAACGTGACGATTTCAATTTCGCTATCACAAAATTTCCTTTCATAAGTAGCAACATTCCATCATCGCCCGTATACGGCGTATTCACATGTCAGTTAATACGTTATTCCAGAGCATGTTCAAATTACAATGACTTTGTTCTGAGGGCTAGGCGACTTTCAGTTAAGCTGCTCAACTAGGGTTATATATGTGCTAGACTAGCGACGTCACTGAGGAAGTTCTACGTACGGTCGATACGAGACTCTTATTACTCCATATGATATCTCGTTATCCAGACTTTAAAATGATATTCTGGACTGAGACCGATTCCGATCATTTTACACAGAATGGATACCTTCTATACTAGAAGGTTATCTACTTATCTACTTATCTACTTATTTACTATGTAAATACATATAGAATTTACACGATTTGACTCTTTCTACTTGGTATATGTGACAGGTGTTGCTAGCAAGCAGGAGACGCTCACTCTCCTCGGGCACCTGAGCTCACTCCATCATAGGGGTTCACATATGCTCTTCAAGTAGGCATATTTTGTTATTTTCCACTTGTTTTTCATTTTCACTGATTTTGTATGTCCTCTGGTTTCATGATTTTTAGACTTATGGTTTGGATTTATCCATCATCTTTACATTGTAAGATTACAACACCCCATCTTGTGTTCTTTTTGATACTTGTGGACTGATTATTATCATTTATTATTATTATTATTGTTATTATTATTATTATTATTATTACTATTAATATTATTATTATTATTATTATTATTATTATTATTATTATTATTATTATTAGTAGTAGTAGTAGTAGTAGTAGTAGTAGTAGTATTATGACATTAAGAGGAAAGGGGAATTACTGCGCGCCTCTGATAGCAGATTTATTTCTCTATTGTTATGAGAGGGATTTTATGGTTTCTATTCAAAAATCAAAACGTTTTGACCTCATTGACAAATTTAATAATACTTGCAGATATCTGGATGACATTTTGGTTATCGACAACCCTGAATTCGAACAATTTATATCAGAAATATATCCACCAGAGCTCATTGAATAATGCTAATACTTGAGATAAATCTACACTTTTCTTAGATTTAAACATCAAAATTATCAGCCACCTAATATATACTAATATTTATGATAAACGTGAGGATTTTGGATTTCCTATTGTAAATTTCCCTTACTTGGATGGCGATGTCCCTCGACTCCCATCATATGGTATCTATATATCTCAATTAGATTTGTCAGAGGCTGCACCAATGTTTTGCATTTTCATAAACGAAATTTACAAATTACTACTAAACTTTTAACTCAGGGTTACAGATATCACAAACTAAGAAAAACATTCTGCAAATTCTTCAGATCTTATTCAGAACTTTTATCTAAATTTAGAAATATTTCTTTTCAACAGTATGTATCCAATGGAATTTCCCATCTGAATTTTTACGGTGATCTCGTATATAAACTAAGGAAAGTAAAATGCTCCGATAACGTTATTTTATCATGTAATAAAATAGTCAAACGTCTTCTAAATAGACAATATGATATTGAGATCATCAAAAAGACTATAGGTCTTGTATTTGGCCCCTCTACAGCCTTATGCAGACTTTTACTTGAACGTTGCACGCTGACTAACAGGGCGGTGGGGACTATATGACGGGCCTTGTCCAAACCTCTTTCAGAGGAGACATGGTCCTGAACCTCGTCCCCTCTGACTGTTAGTCTGGACGTCCTTTGATTGTTCTGCTGTTACGGTGAGTGGGAAGGTGGGCCCGTAAACCGGTTAACCACACCATTTGTTTGGCTTTTGTCAAATTAAATGACCGTCCTAAGTCGGTATCGTAATTGCACTACAATCAAATATTTTTGTAATGTGTTATATGTTCTAGTATATTATTTATATTCATGTATTGTATAGCTCCATGGTGACTTCTGCCACATAACTGAGCCAGTAACTCCTCTTTTTCTTTTACATCTGATTTAGTTGTAGGGCAGAAGTCACAAAGGAGATAAAACTAAATAAAGTAATGTAATACATACAAAAACATTATAAAAAAATGAACGAAAGATGCGATACCGACTTAGGGCGGTCAATTGAGTAACAAACGGTATTCAATTGGTTTGGTTAACTGGTTTACGAGTCCACATTTCCACTTATCGCAAATGCAGTATAATCAAAGGACACACATTTAAACACATTTATAACTAATTCTTCATATCGAGAAAAAGGAACATGAGGTAACTGTGCTCTGCTGGTCTATAATATATATATACAAAAATAGGTCTACCACAAGGAATACACATAAGAATTCCCACTGTTTGTCTATATATTTTGACTTTAAATTGCTTTAAAATATCAAAGAAGTGATGGCATTACAAATCATTGTAATATTTGTAAGAATTATATTGTTTATTAGGAAAAAATCCAGAATTATTAGAAGTGCAGAGGTATGTTTTAGACTGCAGAAACACCAGCATATTAAAGACAATAGTATGCTTATAATTAACTGGTGAGATAAAAAGCTATATATAAGGTAGAAAAATCAAAAGTTGAAAATTCATACATGATTCTATCATGTAAATCATATAGGTCACAGTGGTACCTAATATGGATATAAACTAAAATCAATGTGACTAAACCTGAACTGATTATTCAGGAATATATATCTTGTTCCTTAATATGTACGATTTTTTAACCCATTATCACGAGTTTTGTGCATTGAAGTCATTTTCTTGTATCCGATAATCTTTTTGATGAATTCTCAGCATTCCAAAATACTAAAATTCAATTTGCTTGTATGAAATGAGTGTAAGAACAAAATTATGTTTCTGTTCACAAGTATTTGATCTGGAGGCCTACAAGCATTAATTTAGGACATCGGAATTAATTTATCTGCAGTTAGCATAATATGTCTTAAATACCCATTCATATCCTCAACAAGTTCCGTAAAAGTGAAAAAATGACGCCTTACTAATCAATTATTGTGCGTTCGGCGATTAGTCACTATTCGACCTAGGTGGTTATAGATCAGAATTAATATCGAAACTGACTAGCAGAAGCATAAGCAAAAACGAAAATTGAGAAGAGATGAAAAGCATATTTGAAGTAACAAAAATAATATATCACAGAGTAATCAGAGTATTTTTTTTTTTTGGTAGCTAAGCTGACATAACACAATTATGATATTCGTTTGGTTAAATTTATGAGCTCTAGCACTGGCCGTTTGAACAGAATTCTAAACACTATAAATAGTTCCTCATATATGGATATAATGTACAATAGTCAGTCCTTGTAGAGGGCAAAATTTCTTTGTTTGTACTTATAACTTAAAGACAACAGAGACTATCAGATTTTATCAATAACTTCAATGCTTCTACCAGAGTATTTCCGGTTAGGTGCCATTTATTTCTGTAGTATTAAAGATTTCAATGTAAAGATGATGGATAAATCCAAAGCACAAGTCCAAAAATCATAAAACCAGAGGACATACAAAATCAGTGAAAATGAAAAACAAATGGAAAATAACAAAATATGTCTACTTGAAGAGCATATGTGAACCCCTGTGATGGAGTGAGATCAGGTGCCCGGGGAGAGTGAGCATCTCCTGCTTGCTAGCAACACCCGTCACATATACCCAGTAGAAAGAGTCAGATCGTGTAAATTCCATATGTATTTATATATGGAGAAGTCGAAGTAGGTAACCTTCTAGTATAGAAGGTGTCAAATCTCTGTAAAATGATCGGAATCGGTCTCAGTCCAGAATATCATTTAAAAGTCTGGATAACGAGATATCATATGGAGTAATAAGAGTCTCGTAACAACCATAGAATTTCCTCAGTGACATTGCTAGTCTAGCACATATATAACCCTGGTTGAGCAGCTTAAATGAAAGTCGCCTAAATAAGCTACTTACAAATTGTACCAAGTTTTTCAATGTGTCGTGGTGTTTATTATTTGAGGAAGTCAGAAGTGTCAGGTGGAAGTGGCATGTTCAATAATGATAGTAGAATGTATGAATGTTAAAGTTGGTGTTTTCATCAATGTGCCATTAAATATGCTTTAAAAAGTTCTGATTCTTCTTTAAGCTGAAAATCAACGCTTCTGTGGATTACACATTTGATAGCTCAATTGTTGAAGATTGATTTTGATTTTTTCCTTCAAGTTCTCTATGGCTTTTACCTCTTTTATCGACACTTCCTGCTATAACAATTGTAGTATTATTAGGTGCCTTAATCAATAGTAAAGCAAAAGTGATTTTCCGTAACATTTTACTTTATAATTAAGGCACAAAGAAATCAATTCTTGTTTATGGTAATGTTATATTTCAAGATCCCATGTCCAGTAAATGCTTAGATAATGCGCAGTAGTCCATAAGGAACATCTATTATAGAAGACCAGAACAGATTTGGCTATCACAGAACCCAGAAGACCCAGACGCAGGATGTCCATATAGGACATCTGTTATAGAAGACAAAAACAGATATTGGCTATCATAGAACCCTAGAAGAACCAGACGCCGGATATCCATAAGGAACATCTATTATAGAAGACAAGAAGAGATATTGGCTGTCATAGAACCCTAGAAGAACCAGACGCGGGGTGTCCATAAGAACATCTATTATAGAAGACAAGAACAGATATTGGCTATCATAGAACCATAGAAAAACCAGACGCGGGGTGTCTATAAGGAACATTTATTACAGAAGATAAGAACAGATATCGACTATCACAGAACCCTAGAAGAACCAGGCGCCGGATGTCCATAAGAAACATCTATTATAGAAGACAAGAAGAGATATTGGTTATCATAGAACCCTAGAAGAACCAGGCGCGGGATGTCCATAAGGAACATCTATTATAGAAGACAAGAACAGATATTGACTATCACAGAACCCTAGAAGAACCAGGCGCCGGATGTCCATAAGGAACATCTATTATAGAAGACAAGAACAGATATTGGCTATCATAGAACTCTGGAAGAACCAGACGCGGAATGTCCATAAGGAACATTTATCATAGAAGACAAGAACAGATATTGGCTATCACAGAACCCTAAAGAACCAGACGCCAGATGTCCATAAGAAACATCTATTATAGAAGACAAGAAGAGATATTGGCTATCATAGAACCCTAGAAAAACCAGACGCGGGGTGTCTATAAGGAACATTTATTACAGAAGATAAGAACAGATATCGACTATCACAGAACCCTAGAAGAACCAGGCGCCGGATGTCCATAAGAAACATCTATTATAGAAGACAAGAATAGATATCGACTATCACAGAACCCTAGAAGTACCAGACGCCGGATGTCCATAAGGAACATCTATTATAGAAGACAAGAACAGATATTGGTTATCATAGAACCCTAAAAAGAGCAGACGCGGGATGTCCATAAGAACATCTATTACAGAAGACAGGAACAGATATTGGCTATCATAGAACCCTAGAAGAACCAGACGCAGGATGTCTGTAAGAATATCAACAGTTTGTTGGAATACATGGTCAAGGAATACAGCATTTTTTAAAAATTTATTTATTACAAATAAAAAAAGTCTAAGATGTTCTTTATTCCATCTTCGGAGTCCTTTTAAAAACTTCGACTCACCGTCATGTTTTATTAAAATATGTAATCGGATAGCCCAACAGAATACAGTTGAATGTTTTTATTTTAAAATCGCTTAAGTCGTAATTCCATTTATCTCAAAGTAAAATCCAAGTCTCAATTTAAGGCGAAGTCGAAATTTCACGTATGTCAAAGGCATTTGTAGTCCCCTCACTCCGTTTTCCATGTATTTTATACTCGTTATCTCCAAGTGCCAATGTTTGTTTATATCAAATTTATTAACAATAAAGGTGGAAGAAATGCAAACGATCGATTTTACCAGCAACGTTTAATGTAAAGGCGGATTGTTTGACCGTGAATCCATTTACCTTGACTACCTTGACTATTATCAACCTGATATACTCGTTGATCCTTTTTCTCTATATGGAGGATTACTTATGAATTTTTAAATGTGTCCCTTTTGACTTTACTGCATTTGCGATTATTATTATCATTATTATTATTGTTATTACTATTATTACTAATATTATTATTATTATTATTATTATTATTGTTGTTGTTGTTGTTGTTGTTGTTGTTGTTGTTGTTGTTGTTGTTGTCTTTTTCTTTCCTTCTTGGAATTCTTTAGGAACCACATCTGATTGATTCCGCTTCTCGAGTGAGCAGTAAAGCAGTATTTCTGAAGACCAATGATAATGATTCGAAATTCAAATACAATGAAGAAAACATTAAAACATGCTGTGATTTTTCATACACAATATACATGTACATGTACACGTTGTATTTGGTGACCAAGTATTCCAACAAATTGTCAGCATTCCAATAGACACTAATTGTGCACCATTAATGATCGATTGGTTCATTCGGAACTGAATGTATACAAGAGGTTTTAAATGAAAATAAAAACAATAGGCAATGAAATTTAATTTCTCATTCCGATATATTGGTTTATTGTCTTTAAATAATGAAAACTTTGATATATACGTACTCACAATATATGCAGACAGTCTCACCACTAACCATATCTACATGTTAATGGAGAGATCTCAGACCAACTGAAATGAGATGATCATACTGAGAAAGTAATATCAAAAGCCAACAGGACCCTGGGATTTGTACACCGAGAGCTATGAGAGTGTGAACCTGACATCAAGGACTAAACGTACAAGTCTCTGGTATGACCACACATACAGTATGCCTTTGCAGTTTGGAATCCATACCATTAGTGCCACATAAAGAAGATTTGAGATGGTACGATGTAAAGCCGCCTGATTATCACCTACAGTCGAGGACCAGGAACTGTAACAAAGATCCTTTAGTCTCTTAGGTGGCCATCCCTGAAAACACACTGGCAGAGGGCCAGACTGATCCTTAGGATCCTCCTAAAAGATCTTACATGGATAGTTGCATTAAACATCCCAAAGTAATGCTAGATGATCAACAAGTCCAACAAGACAACACCACAAAGACCATTTCTCTCGACTAGGTATTTCCATGGATACATATAAATACAGCTTCGCAAACTTTAGGCTGGGAGTGTGGGGGTACATAGTGCGAAGGGGAGAACATGTTTTTAAACTGATTTCAAAATATTTTTAATTGGTGTATGCAGGTTGGCATGCTAAACTACATGTGCAATATGGATCTCGACTGCAGATTACATTATGACCGAAGTAGAAGTCTGTCAATTTGCTCTATAAGTTGATTGGATCATACAATGAAGCATGATGTGTATCGGAAACTGTATTGGCTGGTACAATAACACCTATGTAACTATGTCATACATGTGGAACCACGACTCTTCCAAATTCGGCGGAGGAAGGGGGTGGGGTGGGCGTTGACACACTTTAAAACGTTTTTAAGCATCATGCATCAGGGAAGTGATCGAATGGACCGCCATGATGCGTGGACCGAATCATGATCTCGAAATATATATATATGGAAATGGCCATAAAAAGTTTGAGTTGCTGCGTCTCTAGGGCGTTACAGCAAGCTTACAATAAATTAAGAATGGTGTCTATGTGCTTTAGATGATCAGATATGTTAGAGTTTTTCTAACTACAGTTTGTTCATTCACCGAGGCAAACTACTTAGTGAAAAATTATTATCACTAAGAAATAAAACGTCTTAAGTCAATATTCCGCAATTTTATACGAAGATCTTGTGTACAATTGTGTACAATTATCGGATATTGTAGACTAATATGTTGACTTTCTTATTCGGTTGTTTATCGTTATATTGTGGTAGATGTCTATTGCAATGACAACATTAATCGTGACTTTTACCAAATGTGATTTAATGTGCGTTCCAGTTAATGGAACACTTATTTTGTATTATGGCATCACGGCGGGTGTGACCAGTCGGCAGAGGATGCTAAGTCCTCTATGGCACCTTATCCCACCTCCGGATTTTCTGGGGTCCGTTATTGTCTTTACTCATTATTTTGTCTTTTTGTATCGATTTTCCGACGGAACATTACTCGGTATCCTATTGTTTTACTTCCAACTGTATATCTATATCCGAGAGAGTCCCTTTCCTTGTGAAGTAGCAGTTATCAATAATGCTAAAGAAATCTTTGAGTTTAATACAAGGATGGTAGTGTAGAGAGTAGAAAAGTCGGAAAACTTATATTTCACAATTGACATATAGTTTTCTTAAAGGTCTTTTGAGTTTTTCAAAAGTGGATCAACGCCACCAGTAGAGTACAATATGGGTACGGCATCTCGAACTCACAATCTTTAGTACATATATCAAAGGTAGTCAGTACCGATGTATTCTATTCAAGGTTTCATCCATAGAGAGTACGGAGCGAGTATAACTAGGATTACATGTTTCTGTATTTATTCCAAAATAATTGTAATAGTAAGCCTTTCAAAAAATACAATATTGTTTGAGATTTTGTCTACCGGCATTAAAACGTACGAAAACCGATTAGACTTACTTACTAAGAAACATTTTTATATATTATCTCGTTATTACGAGATAATTAACTCGTTATTTCGAGATCTTTTCTCGTTATTTCGAGATAATTAACTCGTTATTTCGACAACTTTTCTCGTAATTTTGAGTTAATTATCTCGTTATTTCGAGATCTTTTCTCGTTATTTTGAGATAATTAACTCGTTATTTCGAAATCTCGAAATCACGAGTTAATTATGTCGAAATGACAAGAAAATATCTCGAAATAACGAGATAATTATCTCAAAATAACGAGTTAATTATCTCGTAATAACGAGAAAAGATCTCGAAATAACGAATTAATTATCTCGAAATAACGAGTTAATTATCTCGAAATAACGGGAAAAGATCTCGAAATAACGAGTTCATTATCTCGAAATAACTAAAAAAGATCTCGAAATAATGAGAAAAGATCTCGAAATAATGGGTTAATTATCTCGAAATAACGAGAATAATATAAAAAAGTTTTCTTAGTAAGTGAGTCTAATCGGATTTCGTAAAAACGTAATCGTTGTGTATTTTATTTAGTTCTGCCATTGCACCTGGGTCATCAAATCCGGAAAGATAAGGGTTCCTCCTTTTCCTTTTTGTTTACTAATACTTGATTTTATCAAACTACCAACACTTTTACCCCATTACGAAAAAGTGTCCAATTCCACGTCATCTTGTTAATAATTCTCAATGGAATTCATTACATTAGTGAAATGTTCACGCCAATTAAATGATTTGGACTCTCTAAATTTGGGGCCTCTGGTTATTAACGGTGAGGTATATAATTAATGATCCTAACATAACCAGTAACGACATGTTAAATAGAACAATAACTCAATTCATAATCAGATGACCAACATGGCATGGTGGCGTCATATTACAAATTCTTTTCAATGTTGAGAAAGTATACAACTATTATATTGCGTTAAGATAGTAACTTTTCGGGCTAAAATACGTCATACACCTGATGACACCAAAATATTACGTAATCACATATGTAACGTCGTATTCATACTCGATATTTCATCTTGCTTTTATTTAGGACGTTATAATACATATATAGTCACCAAAACTGTTATTTCTCATAGCCAATCAATGACTCGGCTAGGTACGTGATAGTGACGCAATATATAACATACACTGTTCAAAAACTACCTTGCTGGGGATGTTAATTTCATTCCTAGCAATTTTTACCCGATCCCCTGATTGGCTGGAAATCAGAGTTCACTAGACCATGACCCCTTACGCAATATGATAAATAGGGAAGTGGAATAAAGATATGGTTCTGATCACTGATCAGTATATATATATATATATATATATATATATATATATATATATATATATATATATATATATATATATATATAGGTCTTTTCTCATAATCTCCATATGACTGGAGACGAATCAGTAATTACATGACAGTATCGACTACGGAAAGCAAACATTCACATAAGAGGAGGAAGCAGAAAAATTAATACATACACAACTTTCAAAAAGCCGTTGGATATTTTGCAATCAATACATAATCCTAGAAATGTAATCAGTAATACATTAACATGATTAATACAATACTAAACTCACAGTGAGTAATATTACCTCCCCACAGCTTTTTATTGATGTATTGATCATGATAATTACTAGTATATAAAGGCGTTTAGATTTCCTTTGTCGGTGGCATTATGAAGAGCACTGCGTTCAGCAATATTACTCTGGGAATGGGATATCAACAACAATTTGAAGATATCACAGACAATGGAACAACGTATGCTAATATGTCTGATAAGGGAATATCTACCTATCTGCAGCTTTCTCCAGCTCAACAAGTCATTATTGGATCATATTTAACATTAATTGGTAAGGAAATTGTTATTATACGAACCCGTTGAATACTTTAATGCAAAGTTTTTCTCTTTACATATACTTTGTACTTTAAGAAAACGGAACACTATCACAAAAATGGACACTGTGCTCATTAGCTACATAAGTTTAGACTATTGTTTCTAGATAGACTGGTGTATACTTTCTTGAATGACTTCGTGTTCTTGTCTCCTTCGTGTGTTCGTGCGTGTATATTTATGTATTTACAACCTCGACTTGAAAGGTTGTTGCAGGACTTTTGCAACCACGAGACGCTTACTCCTCCCGGACACCTGATCTCACCGTGATTTTATTGGGGTTCGCATTTGTCTGAATATGACACTATACACGATATGGACTATGAGATATGGTTTACCCTTCGATACTTCTTCGTGTTTTACTTTATTAAAAATGGGCGATTTATTCTTCTAAATTTTATATAAAAATTCACATAGGAATAAGGCAAAATGTGAAAAATAAGCAAATGAAATCAATAAAAGATGAAAAGTTCTTTAAAAATCCCCTCACTAAAGGAAATGCTTGTTATCTTATATATTATTATGCGCAAAAAATACGTTCAGTATTAATATGATCTCGTTTCAAAGCAGATCGTACAGGCAATCCTTAAAAAATGGATGTGGAACTTAGAGATAGCAAAGAGAGTGACTTATTAAATAATAACGTTATTTAATATGCATGTATATTTTGTTTCCTATTTTGAATTGGGAAGAGAGGCAGAGAATGACGAGAAGGGAATAAAGAAGGGCATGTTCACATAACTGTTCTGCAACGAGAGGAGGTTTTGTTTTGGGGGTTTTTTTAAAAGTTCATTTTAATCATATGCAATTAAAATAAAAAAAAGACATCTTCTGTGTTGAATATTTCAATTACAAGGAAACATAACCAAATTTGGATAGATAGAAATTTATACATGATTGTATTTTTTATTTTCCTTTATTCCTTTAGTGTACTTCTGTATATTGAAATGTTTCTTTGCGAAATTTGCTTCAAAAATAATCGAATATATTCGAATGTTTGAATACCCGTTTCGAGAAAAACTATACTTTTCCTTTTAGGGCATGTTGGATCCCGTGTAAGAGAGATGATTATTTAAAAAGGATATTGAAATGACATTGAAATGCATTTATTTCCATGTTTTAATTATCGAAAAAGTATTATTTGTTTTATCCCGACTACAAACTATACTATAAATGACGATATGATATAATGGTATTATACAGTGACCTTATGGTATAATACTACGGTAGTAATATGGAAGAATGGCACAGTGGTATGATTGTATCGTGGTACGATGGAATGGTGGAATCATGTAGAATTAGGATCAGAAATTAGCATCCTTTATTCTCTGCTCTCTGTAATTCCCAATATGGCATCTATGCTATGCATCCATATCAACGTGCTTGGCTATTGGGTGATGAGAAAATACGCAATAAAACTCGTCTTTCACTGCATTCTTTCTAAGATAATGATATTGAATTTATTCCTTTCATCAGTGAAAACTACTCGAAATCTTTTAAAGACTCAACAGTATTTTAGCGTTAGATAAATTAATACTACTGATGTAATTTATAATTTTTCGGTGAAAAGGTGGGAGACCTATAAAGTTGTCAACGTTTAATTAATTAGATGGAAGAAGTTCATTTTCCAATTCAAAATATTTATTTTTGAAAGGCATGATCTTTTACACTATACAATGTAAAGCGTACATCACAAAATTATCTCGATGACATAGACAGAGGTCAAATGGAGGACTGGAAAGGAACATGACAATGTCCATAAATGCCCAATTTTGAAATATATGTACTTTTTTAGCAGCGTTAAAGCGCTATTAGAATGTACACATTTTTTTCTATATGATGTGCGTATCTACATATATTAGTCGCTGACAGAAACTTATGCTTCTGTGTGAGTCGGATCACAAAATATATATAATAATCCATAAACAGCTCGATGGTTTTTTTTTCAGTCGCTAATCTCTTTAATACGTGACGTCAGACGTTGTGCAAATGCTAATATTCCCTAGGTTTTAGATATGACGTTCATGTTCGAATTGTGAAGTCACTGTAAAATGGCGCTCACTTCATCCGGGCACCTGGTCTCACCTCTGATTTTCAGGGGTCCGTGAATATCCACTGTGGTACATTGCTGTCAGTGCCATAGTCATATGACACCAGTTACTTTCGTATTTTACATTAAAAGATGTACAAGTTAAACCGGAAGCCTTTATTTTACTCGGGATTTCCCGTGAGATTAGGCAAATGGGTATTTTAGGTATATCTCAGAGAAATACTGAAGAAGGTCGGTAATTTTTATTTTATATTCACTTAATGAGAATTGTATGAAAACGAAAAATTCTCTCCCCCCTCCCCCAAGAGCACATTAAAATCAAACACATATAGGTAATTTCCTAACATAACAATCACGTCAACGTGAAAGGCTCTCGTGATGACTGCATGGTTACTCGACCTGACTTACGTTTGATCCTCACGTTCATGCTGATCATTTTTTTTTACTGAATCTGATTTCTTCCCGCATGCAGTCGATCCAGTTCATGTGTCCTGTTTATTTTATCTAGTAGCACAAATGTTGCAAATACGATAAATTTATTAATTCACCATATGTCAGCATATGTACGTGGACTGCATGTAAATTAAAATATGGCTCTTCATTAATATATAATATAACATAAGGCAGATGCCCAATAGACACATGGTAAAGTATTAACGAGTTACATCGGCATAAATACGTGGACTGTATGTTATTTAAAATGTTGCTCCTCATTAAAAGCATCAACCATGTAACAAAGAAAAACATATATACAATATAAGAAATGACAACTGCCAAATAGACATGTAGTAAAGTATTCACGAGTAGATTCCGGGGTTTTTTTTGTCATATAAAAGTATTTGTGTTTGGGTATCATTATTATAATATTTCAAAAATTAATTATATTTATTTTATTTTCATCTTCAATCATTATTATTATTACTATTATTAATATCATTATTATCTAAGAGATGATAGTCTATTGTTGATTAGACAAATTTTGATGCACAAACTGTATAATCCGCGAAGCGATGTTTTGTGTATATCGGTTGATCTGAATACATCAAGAGACATGTTTATTATAATCATTTCTTATAATGTAAGTACATGATTGATGAAATACAGAATTATACTATCAAAAACCACAACATATTACTTCTTAGAACAGACAATTCTTCATTTGGTGCAGTTAATTTATACTAGCCAGTTAGAATCGAAGTTTACATGCGGCCCCAATTCTGTATACGAAACGACATTGTCTAAACAGAAAAAGATTTCATATTTGCTCTATTAGTTTATTTAAAAGTTGTATTGGCAATTTAGAAATAATGAAAGTATTGTAGATTATTGAGATTATATATTATTGAGATTATATTAAGAGCATTCGATGTTCAAAGACTGCATCCAATAATCTTTAAATTTGTTTCTCAACATGTAAATATTTGATTTAATTTTAAATATTTCATCATTCTGATGATATCAATGACCAAAGTGATCTTGCAACAAGCTTTGAAGTGTATCTAGATATACAGTTATAAGCCAGAGAACGTGGTTGTCAAGGGCGTTAACGTTGCAAACAAGTGGTAATGTGGTTTCGAAATCAAGTTCATCCGGAAGTCCGCGTTAACGCAAACACGTCTGCTGAAAAATCCTGAGCTCATGAGAAAAGCAAAATTCATGATACTGAGACGTAAACAGAATGTTATGTTAAGACTGCACCCGACTGTACTTTTAAACAAAAAAATTAATATACTTTGAAGTTTGGTGTCATCTGAATCATCTAAATCATATCACTCTCTGATATAGAGTTTTAGTTGCCATGAGCAAAAAGGTATCTAAAACGTATCATAATCAACTTAATGAATACAGCGTTAACTTCATAACAATCCATTGAAAAATAGCCTGATAAATTTCACTTCTTATTCTTTGAAGTATTACAAAATAAAACAATACTTGAAATTATTACATTAATTTTAACTATAAATATTCATGATTTTACATTTCGAAACGACATTTGCTGATAAAGTACACAAAGCTACATTTGTGCCAACAAACGCTTAAACAACACTAAAAATAAAATTCCGTGGGCCTCTACCAAGACTGTTTTGTAGAACAAACATTTACAAGTATCTTCGTCGTCACAATCCTAAGTTTTGCCATTGATTTTGTAACTGCATTTAGAAATGTTAAATCGTGCATGGAAAGGAGCTTTATGCTTTAACATGTTTAAAAGCTTTTGATTCTAGTAATGCTTTGTGGAACAAGACAGTTGAAAATCTGACGTTTTCAACATATTCTTTCAATATGAAAACAAACACTCGAATGACACTTATCTGTCGATGTACTGTTATTCAATATACTTTAGAATACACATTGTTAATTCGCTTATTGTAAATATTTACAAACTCCTTATCGACATGTTCATTTCTCACAGGAAGTCAATAAGAATATAATGAATTAAGAAATTCGGCGGCACCATATCCTTTTACTTGTATCAGTTTTGGGGTTGCGCAAATGAGAATATATGGTGGCATATCTGCAATTATATATCTCGTCAGTCATTGAATAATTAACTCTAAGTTATTGAATGTTGATTTAGGATACATTCAATTACAACGACCAACTGACTTAAAAAATTTCCAGATTTGTCAGACAAAAAGTGTTCGAAATGTATACTCACTATTAGAGCAGTAAATACAATAAATATGGCATTGTAATCAAGTAAAGTCATAGAAGAATTCTTCAATTATTGGATATTTAGAATAACAAGCATTCTGAGATTATTGGTAATACAACAAATCTAACAATCCACACATTAATAAGAGGCTGATATTGTAAATACATTTCTTGGAATATGTAATGCAAGTTTCGTCATACCATAATTGATGAATAACAATTTCCCATTACGTAAACGGAACAAAATCAAATTTGATCTGTAATTTGTCTTGGTAAAGCAATATACTAAATAATATCAAATGAACATCTGCAGGTATGACAAAAATGGAGGAAAATGAGTATTTCCATTAATTTTCTGAGTGCAAGGGTAATGACTGAGGAAAAGAATTAACGATTTGGACCTAAATTCGAACTTGATCTGTAACATGTCATGGTAAAGCAAGGTACCAAATATCAAATGATAATCCGCGAGCATGACGAAAAATTAAAATTGTGGACAACTGAATTGCCGGACTGACAGACTGCAAACTTAAAAGTCCTCTTCGGCGAAATTCGCTGATAGGAGATTTAGAAATGAAATTACACAATTGTACCGATAATCCAACTTTTGTGGCCTAATAATTAGCTTAATTTCTTTCATTTCGTACTATTCATTGTAACCATTATAATAATATATCATGACAATTATGGTTTCTTTCTAAATCAATAACTAAATTACTGCATCAGTTACTTCATCATTATGTCGTTAATATAATCGTATTTCTGTCGGCCTGTTTTGAAAGAAAAGTTACTGACTCAGCCATATGACAGAGGTCACCACGGAAATATACAGTATTTAATGTAATATGAAAAAAAAAACAATAACGATATCACAAAAATAATCGATCATAGTGCAGTTACGAGACCGACTTAGGACGGTCATTTGATATGACAAGAGTCAATAAATTGGTGTGTTTAATCGGTTTATGGGCTCATTTTCCCACTCACTGCAACAGTAATCAAAGGACGCACATTTAAAAATATAAATATTCCTCCATATAGAGACCAAAGGTCAACAAGTGTCTCAAGTTGAGAGGTCATAAAATATATAAGGAGATATGGTTATGCAGAAAAACATAAGATACGGTAGGAATAGTATTACAAAGAAGAATAATGACTCGAATATGTTTGCTATTTTATATGCCCGTTTTGAAAAGTTATTGCCTCTTAATAAAATGTACATTTTTACATCTCTCGGTTATGATTTGAAATTTTTAACTGCAATATGGTATGTGACTTTGTTATTAGTTACTGCATATCACGTTCGACCTCTACTGCCTTTGATCCGTTTGAAAAATAAGACAAATATGGCACTTTTTTCTCCTTTATTCTAAAATGTTGAACTGACAATGAAATCTGATTTCACTTTATTGCGTATGACGTAATCCTACAAAAATGCACTTTATAGAAACTAAATACTTACTATTACTGGTGAAAGATAATTGATGTTTTAATTGCCTATGGGCATCATCATTTGGTTTAGAGTTTAATTTCATCGCGGTTGGTGCTATTAGCAATGCAAGAGACGTTGGCTCTCTCTTATAATAGTGGATCTTTTCCAATTTCCAGGAATCCACCTAATACAAGTTACTTTCACATTTCATATTTATGATCACTGTCCCTGTATGAATTTTACTGTTGTACTCAAATTTCGTAACATAAATATATGTTCAAGATATAAATGGGGTTGAATCTATTTATTTTGCCCTGTCCTCTTACTATTTTCATCAACAAACACGAGTCTGTAATTAGTGACTCCAGCGTCGTTAGAAACTTTCCGGATTTTACGAAAGCTGACAATGCAGCTAACAGTCATACGTTCGTATATGTCATATTACATTAACTATTTTATAGAAAAGTTGGGTGTTCATTCAGCGCCTGGTAATCCTACTTACACAGTTACAAATTTCCTTCAGAGGTATTGGATAACCAAAAGTCAGTCCTCATTTCATTTGGCATTCTTATTAATGAATCTTCTACCATACCTGTTTTGGATTCCAAAGATGCATAAAACTCCGCATAATCATTGAATAATATCTGGATCCTCCAAGTGTTCCACCAAACCACTTTCCATATTATTGACAAAAAATCTAAGAGAAGTCAAACATGGTCTTCAGAGATACTGTTCTACTGCTTACCCAAGAAGCGGAATCAATCAAATGTGGATTTTAAAGAATTCCAATACATTTTTTTGTAAAGGAACAGTCTGATTCCAACAGCAAGTACATATAAAAGAAATCATCCACATGTTTCTTTAGTGGGAAAATGTTCCAGCTGATTGTTGGCATTCCGAGGGATATAAATGTAGAGATGATGGATAAATCCAAAGCACAAGTCCAAAAATCATAAAACCAGAGGACATACAAAATCAGTGAAAATGAAAAACAAATGGAAATTAACAAAATATGTCTACTTGAAGAGCATATGTGAACCCCTGTGACAGAGTGAGATCAGGTGCCCGGGGAGAGTGAGCATCTCCTGTTTGCTAGCAACACCCGTCACATATACCCAGTACAAAGAGTCAGATCGTGTAAATTCCATATGTATTTATATATGGATAAGTCGAAGTAGGTAACCTTCTAGTATAGAAGGTGTCAAATCTGTGTAAAATGATCGGAATCGGTCTCAGTCCAGAATATCATTTAAAAGTCTGGATAACGAGATATCATATGGAGTAATAAGAGTCTCGTAACGACCATAGAATTTCCTCAGTGACACTGCTAGTCTAGCACATATATAACCCTGGTTGAGCAGCTTAACTGAAAGTCGCCTAGCCCTCAGAACAAAGTCACTGTAATTTGAACATGCTCTGGAATAACGTATTAACTGAGATATGAATATGCCGTATGCGGGCGATGATGGAATGTTGCTACTTATGAAAGGAAAGTTTGTGATAGCGAAATTGAAATCGTCACGTTTGTCATAGAGTGAGGTGTTCAATTGACCATTAATGTCGAAAGACAACATAATATCTAAATACGAAGTAGAATTACTACTTTCTGTGGTTTCTTTGACCTCAAGTTCACTTGGATAGATGATGCTAAGGTAATCAGCGAATGAAGGATTAATTGATAGCAGACATGTTTTGTAGTCATACGAAGCATCAATTAGCATTCTGCTTCAACTTTACATACAGATACGACGATGACATTACGTCGACTTACAACCCTGTATTTAAAGATTACCTCTACATCATATATCCGAAGGACCTCGAGATATTAAAATACAACTGAGAGTGCATCTTCTGTTTCAATCCTCGATATACTCCTACCAATTAGTGATGCTGGTACCACTCTTTATGACAAACGTGACAATTTCATTATTACCAGTTTCCTTATCCTGAGTAGCAACACACCTTCCTCTCTCGTGCTTGGCGTCTTCATTTCACAACTTATACGCTATTTCAGGGTATGCGGGTATGCTCTTGATAGGAAGATTTCGTCTTTGAGAGCAAAGTTGCCTGCCACGAAACTACTCTCACAAGGATATATTGAGGAACGTTTGAAATGGTCAGTAAGGAAGTTCTATGGGTTATATAGGGATCTGGTGCCTTTTGAGATCCCTCTTTCAAAAATGAAAAGTTTGAGATCTGATCATACAAACTAACCATCTTGAACTTTTGAGTATACATGATTTGACTTCATATGTATACATAGACATTTGTTCACGTGCATTTCCGATGCGGGAATTTCAGTTCAACAGCAATTCCTACTTTTGCGACGAGTGTTGCATGCAAGCAGTGGACGCTTACTCCTCCCATACACCTGGTCTCACATCAATTTCATTAGGATTCTCATTTGTTTGAATATGACATTCTACAAGATACTGTTCTTATATTCCATGTACTTCGAGATATAGTAAATCCATCGGTACTTCTTCGTTGAATACATCAAACTGAAATTTACTAGACTTCAGTATAGTATTAAAATAATGGGAACATAATGGGAACATGGTGTTTACTAGTACATGTATCGACCTTCGTGCAAGAGGTAAATTTAGAGCACTTCAAATTAAATGTTCCCCAAATAATGTGGAGTAATGATTACAAGTGAAGATCAAACGGACATGCCTTACGAGATCATTGGATTCTTACTTTGATCATATGGGTTAATTCTGATTAAATCTACCATGGAAACAGTGGATTCTTATAATGTCTTAAAAATTTAATCGATCAGCACTACTTAAGGAAAGATTATCTAAAGATTGACAATAAATAAGTCAGTTCTAGATATATCTTACATTCAGATACCGCTTTCGTATATGTATATTAGTGATGATTCCACGGTCACATGACTAATGAACTTCTTATCTATTTCAGGAGTTCTGTCATGCTCTGGAAATAGCATAATTTTACTCGTATTCTGGAAATTCCCGACCTTAAGAACAACAACAAATGTTTTTCTCGCAAACCTTGCAATTGCCGACCTTGGAATAAGCATCTTCGGTTTCCCATTCACTGCAGCTTCAAACTTCAATAAAAGGTACTATAGTCTTATTATAACAATCTTTTGAAATCTGCAGATATTTGAAGATTATGAATGATGAGAAATTGAATAATACATTGAATAGTGGTGTCAGTTATACAGTGGTTTACAGGGGGGTACGAAATTATATTGGGTCGAGGAAAAAAAGTTGTATTGGGCGAGGCGAAGCTTAGACCAGTTCAACATTTTTTCATGGACCCAATATATTTTCGTAACACCCCCCCCCCCCCTTAAAACGTTGTATAACGAATTTATCCTACCGAAGGCCTTTTTTTATCAAATAGAACGTTTTTATGCAGTCAATATTTTTTATCCTCCCTTGTCATACACTGTATAACTTACTTATTTCACTTAGGGCCTTTTTGGATTTATATCAATGTTTTTGTAATATTCCCGCTGCCTTTTTGTTGCTCTTAATAGTGTTCTTCGAGTTGGGTTGCGTTCGAATTCAGTTTATTTCATCCTCACTCCTATTTGCTAACCGTCCCTCCGCCATATTATTTACTCTCGTCTGGAGATAAAATGACGTCACCAAATCGATGCAGGGTGTATCAAAGGTGTATTCGGCGGAGAAGGTATATCAAAATAATATACGGTAAGTGGGGAATGATGGGTAGTCGAATACAATACAATATTTGGTTCTTCTTAACCAATTAGATTTCGAGATTTTTGCCTAGGGTAGGATATATAAACATACGGTTTTCAGTTTCTTTCAGTTTCTAGTATATTATTTATATTCATGTATTGTATAGCTCCATGGGGACTTCTGCCACATAATTGAGTCAGTAACTCCTCTTTTTTCTTTAAGCGTCTTCTAAACTGCCATTGTATAATACTTTTTACTTTAATATTATTAAATGCGTAATTTTTGATTGCACTATTATTCTGGGGAGAGTGGGTCCGTTTATCGGTTTGCTATACCAATTGAATGAAGAAATGTCATTTAAATCGACCGTCCTACTTTCCTTGGGAGTCATCTGAACCGCCATTAGATCATTAAGTTTGTGCTCTTTGATCAAACTGCTGTTGTTGAGAATGTGGGAAGGTGGGCCCGTTGAAAGGTTGACCACATCAATTGAGTGACGAAAGTCATTTCGATCGACCGTCCTAATCGGTACCACAACAACATTACTATCAAAGGTTCTGCATGCCCACAACTATTTTGTCATTCGGCTGAGTCTGATTCAGTCATCCTGTATTGTCCCGAAATATTTCCTTCCAATTCACTGTGACAAAGGTTTGTAAATTATTCGAAAATTAAGGGATATGTCATGCAATGATTAATAAGTAGGGTTTCATTAATGAGGCATGTAGCCATGACGACTTAGCGTAGGTAACAATTTTACTATAAAAAAGAAAAAAAAAACTTTTAACAACGTTGTCATAAGGCGCGAGAGCATTTATGACGTCATTTACACAGCGAAAGCAACAGCTGTGTATTTCATAAAAGGCTTTTTTATTCTTATAAAGTGAAAGAAAAAACCACTGTTAAGTTAAAAGACATGGGTTTATGGTTAAGTTTTTTTTTACAGGGATGGGTTTATTCCGATATATTCCGGAGTCATTAAAGCACGCCATAGTGAGTTGTTATAATGCAAAATACGAAGTAACTGGTGTCAAGTGACTATGGCATTAACACCAATGTATAAATACCGACATTCACGGACCGCTGAAATTCAGATTTAAGAACTAGTGCCTGGGAGAACTGCAATGTCGTAAATACAGTTATAGTGTTCATTTTAATTTAAAACTGGAAAGGTTAAATAGAATTTGACTTACAGAGAAGACAGAAGACATATGACTAAACTGTATGACACAAATCACCAAGGGCATGTACATAAATATGGTAAAAGTGAAATAAACACAAAATGAGATAACAAAACAATTCGATTCTATTACACTTACACTGAATTGGTGAAGTAAAGCAATTTACGGGTGGCCAACTTCCCACTCACATATTTGAAAATTAATAAATTATCCTCCATAAAGAGAACAAGGATCAAGAGGCTTCTTAAGATGAGCGTCCTCTGTTTGGCTAGCCACATCCGCCGTAAATACCCTTACATACAGACAAAACAAATATATACATGTGAACATACACTATGAAGAAAGTGTCACTGCCACATAACAACGGGAAAAAGGGTATAATGACACTTAAATCATATTATCTGCTGGGAACTATTTACGAGCTCCACACTGCAAAGGGAATAAGTGTGACGTTAATGTAGAATACGAAAGTAACTGGTGTCACATGATTATGGCATCAACAAAAATGTACCATATTAAACATTTACGGACCCCTGAAATTCAGAGGTGAGACCAGGTGCCCGAGAGGAATGAGCATTTCTTGTTTGACTAGCTACACCCGCCATGAATGCCCTTACATATAGATGAATTAGATGTAATTCAGCACTGTATATATACATGAATATGAAGATATACTGTGTAAAATGTGCCATTGCTACATTGCGATGATCTCAGTGGTCATACGGTCGATGTTTTATTATATTACAACCCAACGAGATGAAATTATCGGACCCTTTGATCCTCTTGAATTAGTAACTAGTTCATCCAAGAAATTGAGAAGTTCTCCTTGAAACATTGTTTAAAGGTCATATTTCCAAATTAAGATAAATTATTGGAATAAGATCTATATTATTTACCGTTTTCCGAAGTCTATGATATGTATAAATCAGAAGAGTCAGAAGTATAAAAGTCATATATTTTTTTCGTGAAAATCTAAAATGTTAGTGCAGGCTCTAACTAACTGAACCAATTGACTAATATTATCATATGATGTAGATGTCCAAAGGAAATTTACAATAGGTAATCAAAAGTCGTCGCGTTTATCATATATGTTTATATGGATACTGTTGTTAATTTTGGTATTTAAATCCAAAAAAGGTGCATACAGATACAAATGTAGTATTAAATCTATTATTAACAAAAACAGACACTCACATTACATCAATGATATGTTATGTCGAAACCTATCTTATATTTGGAGCAATTCAGTCGGTTAGGTGTTCAACATCTGACCGGAAAATCTCGGGTTCAAGTTCTGGCAGTTTCCTGTGTTTCAAATGAAACAGAAATTTCCGAAGCTCAGAGACATGCCTTATTGAAATGTTCTATTACAAGTTAAAGTATTAGCCTTGTATGAAACTCACACTTCATGTTGCCTTTCTGGTTGAGTTTTGTAATATCATGCCATATACAAGAGAATGAACAATTATAAATAGTAGTTTTCTACAAGTAGAAAGTTGATATAACAAGGATAAAAAGTTTGGCATTGCAACATATTCCGCATCTTTACAGTCACTATAGGAACTTATTTGCCAAAACAAGTTGATCATTTGTTTCTTAACAAGTTAAGTCGTTAATTATGGCTTCTAATGAATAATGGTTGTTGGTAGTATCGGAAAATTTACGATCATTTTTCATTTCTCTTCTGATAAAGACTGAAATTCTCATTGCTTAACATGATAAGAAAGAAACATGTTTTCTTTTATTGACAAATAAATATAACATATTAATTAAAAGGAAATAAAAAGGCACCTGACTCAGCCGTACGACAAAAGTCATGACAGACGAAAAAGCAAACAATAAGGACACAGAAGTACATCACAAAAATATTCGATAGTAATGCAGTTAAGGCATCGACTTAAGATGGCCAATTGAAATAACGCTACTTACTCAATTGGTGTGGTTAAAAGAGAAAATTCTGACATAATCTTCCAGTATATGTATAAGTTACATCATAAACCTTTAAGTTGGTATTAAAGATGTCGTAAATTAACAGCTTAGACATCTTATGGATGTATATCCAATAGTGATCTGATGCATAATGCACTGCTGTATCGTGTGCTTTCCTGTGGTGCTTTGTTTATTAAAAAACGAATATTATATATGTACACACATTTCAAACGCCTGTTTTTCGCGAATTCAGAATAAGACTGTACTATTTCAATTGATTGTAAATGAAAAAAGGAAACATTCTAATTCGCAAATGTTCTCGCTGAAACTATAATCACCGCATTTATTGTATCTTAATTAAATTTTGAATACTGAACACTGAATAGTACTCTATATACTTTTACCATAATCCATATATTTCTGCCGGTGGACAAATTGTTCCCGAGGATAGTTGTCTGCATGATTGCTGAAAATTATATATTCTATTGAATTCGTGAAAGGAAAGAGCTGCTGATATAGTGAAAGGCCCTAAGTTTTCACCCAATGTCTGTTTAATATCCAAATGGAGCAAAATTTGCAAAACGTGCTATATTTTCATGATAGATGATTTCTTTTCCAGCAACCTTAACAAAAGTTCTTTTTCAGCTAATAGCTTTAATAATCTATCGTGTAAATTTTAACGTGGTATACGCTATCGAATGTACCTTTTGCTGGATGGTGCACGTGGGCGATACCAATGGACAATTAAGAAGAGAGGACCTTACCTTGCATTTTCTAAGCTATAAACAATCAGTTGCATCTAAAATGTCAATTACAAAGCAAGTCTGCAGCAATTTCATTCCATAGCATTTCCCAGAACCCATACCTTGTACTTGCTTTATTGTCTACATCTAAGTTCATATCGCACTTACGCTCCATGTCGTGACGAGTGGTCACAACATCATTCGCTACAAGGAACTGAGCTACAGGGAAACTGTCACATCTATAAGGCGCCAGAGTTTTCACGTTGTTTTGGACGCATGTGAGAAGTATGCAAATCGGTGGCCAGGACATACTATTTCAGCAGTCTGATACAGATCTTGGAGTTCATTGATTGCCTACAAATGCTACATACATTCTCACCGAATTTTACACGTAAATATTAGAAACCATAAGTTCAATCGCACTTTTTTTGGAATATAAACAACCGACTCATTGCTCAAATTACCATATATTTACTGGATTTCACAAATGCACAAGAATCTATACAAACATTGATTAACTGCCGGCTTTTCTAAATGCTCAACCAACCTCTTATTAATCTTGCTTACGAAAACACTGATACATATGAAGCAAGTCTTCAAACGAACTGCAAAAAAGAACACTCCAGAGGCGGAGTGGATTCTAGTAGATTCAAAGGATTACGATGTTCATTTTGACCCTCTTTATACCTATTCCTCTCATTGAATTTAAAAGCAGACTACATTTATTTCTCTTCATACGCATTTTCTTTATTTATAGAAATGGAAACCATAGATATAAATACCTCGCTTGAGGTCGTGAAGATCCGTATTTTGTGAAGAAATACTTTGATTCAAAGAACAGGTACACTGAGGACGATATCATCAAGATGCTGTAGTTCCTGATAAACAATATTTTGTGGTTATCTCTGGGTAGCAATTAAGTACCTCTCTTGGTTGACACCTTTTAGCATTCATACGGGGTTGAATTTATACAGACATTGCACCCTTAAAGAAAACAGCATCCCTGTTAAATTTTACATACAGATACATTGACGACGTTCTGCCATAATAATCAAACTTTTGGAATTAGTTCAGCCATATGCATTTCGTTCAACTGAGATCAAGACAAGATAGAGAGGAATACATCTGATTCATGTCTAGACTTTATCTTGTCTATCGGTAAATGCGGCCATTAAAACCCTCCTTTTATAATAAACTGCCGATTTCAACTTCCAAATCACAATTTTCCCATTTCTAAGTAGCAATATGTCCTCCCCGTCTGCCTATAGCATATTAAATTCACAACTATTATGCTTTGTCATAGCATGCTCCTCTTTTGAATACTTTTCTGGGGGGGGGGGTTTCTTGTTTGTTTGTTTGTTTTTTGTTTTTGTTTTGTTTTTAAGGAAAAGGGAGGTTTACTGGATACCACAATTAGGAACAGCTGCACCATATAGTTGTAATAACCATATTGATAGTATTGGAAATCTTACAACTCCTGGATGTCGGTCAGTAAGTGTCATGCATTTGTTTGATAACACACCAAAAAGACGTCGAAGTCATGGTAAACGAAAATATAATAGATCTGAAATCCATAACATCTTTTTCGATGGCCCTCTATCATTTTCAATAAAATTTTAGGTCCTCATTATATTCGAACTAAGCTTTATTCGCTACCTTTACAAAAGCTACATTAGTTGTACGAATCCACGCGAAACTTACAATTCACCGAATCTGGCACTCCAGAATATCGACTCCAAGGTATTATCTCGGACATCTCCAGCAAGAGACTATTTCAAGCCGTCCATTCATACAAGTCTGTAGAGGCAATGAGAAGCGCCCCTTTCTTAACGTATTTGTTGCAAATAAGGGAACTGACGCATTAATTTAAGTGACACCTTAAATCATAAGTCTGTTAAAGATAATATTCCTCCATACTTCAAAATTAGGAAGTCGCCTTGTATTTCCGATAAATATACACAAACAGTTGCTTCCAATATCTTTAATATTAAACAAAATTTGAAATGTGTAGATTTGAAAGACTTTCGTAACCCTCTAGAATGTGCATGCTCCTCTTCTGAGTTTAAATATAATCCATGTGGTCATGTTGTGACAAGAAATCTCCATATTCTTCGCAATGAAAAACTTGTAAGTAAAAGCCCAAAATATAGAGAGTCACAGTCATTAACATGGCGTCAAAATTTTGATATTATTATGAACTCATGTGAAGAGTATGCCAAACGTTGGGCTAAGAGAGAGACGGTTGAATTTGACACTCTTTCTGAATGGCGGAAGTCGATCAGAAGTCTGCTAAAGAAAAGAATTCGAAGACTTTGTCATTTCTTCAAGAGAAAACAGAAGACATCTGACAAAGCTGTATGATACAAAGAACAAACACTCTTCTATATTTCGTGACTCCAGTGTCGTTAGAAAACTTTCTCGACTTCACTAAAATTTCATTATTGTTCCTTCTGACAAGGCCGCTAACAATATTATAACCAGTAGGGCGGTATCACTGCTGGTGGACTGATAGTCTCCGAGGGCATAATAATTCTAGTTTTCAGTGCTTTTGTACTGACGATCTACATTTCAGTGCTTTTGTACTGACATGAGATATATACGTAAAATTTCCCGTTATGACATAATACAAATCACTCTGAAACTTAGGAATATCTTCCTCATGCATAGCTTTGTCCTTAGATTGATTCTTTGGTTCACTTTTTCGGTCATTTTGGTTTTAATACTGCTCTTCAATATTTATATAATATAAGAATTCCAACGATTCAGCCACGATCATCACTGAAGAGACATAAGTTGTCGAAATGCGCATCTGGTGCACAAAATTAGAAGGTATATTTGTATATTAATTACACTTTCGTATGTACGGCATATTATATTAAATGGCTAATAGAAGAGCTTGGTCTTCATTCAACTCCTGGTAATCCAACTTACACATTTACAAATTTGTCTTCTTCAGAGCTATTAGATAATCACAAGTCAGTTCTCAGTTCATTCTGTATTATTATAAATGAATCTGATCTCGAGCTAGCATGCCTTTGTTTTTTGGATTCCAAAGATGCATAAAACTCCATATAAGCATCGATTCATAACTGGATCTTCTAAGTGTTCCACCAAGCCTCTTTGCATATTACTCAATACAATTCTAAGAGAAATCAAACATGATCTTCATAAATACTGTTCTACTGCTTACTTGAGAAGTGGAATCAATCAGACGGGGATCCTAAAGAATTCCAAGGAACTTCTAGAGCATCTAAAATCTCCTTTTTTCAATATAGGGGCAGGCTTGGTGTAGTGGTTAAGCGCTTGGCTTGCGGCGCCGACGATCCGGGTTCGATTCCCGGGTTGCGCCACTATGTTTAAGAGGTTGGTAACCTCCTGCTTCCATGTCGCGATATAACTGAAAAATTGTTGAAAGCGACGTAAAACACTAAATCAACCAACCAACCAACAACCTTTTTTCAATAATGTCGCTAACATCAAATCTTTTGACTTTTCGATTCTTTATATATCCATTCAGCATCAAAAACTTAAGAATAGATTATTCAAAACGCCTTCTTTAACAAAAAAAAAAAAAAAAAAAAAAAGAATTTGCAGGTATACGTATCTTGTTTTAGGCCGCAGCGACACATATTTTGTAAAGGAACAGTCTGATTTCAGCAGCAAGTATGCAGAAAAAGAGATCATCCAAAAGTTAGAATTTCTTATAGATAATATTTTATGATATTTGGTGGAAAGGTGTTCCAACAGATTGTTGACATTCCGATGGGTACTAATTGCGCGTCTCTTCTAGCCGACATATTTTTGTACTGTTACGAGGCAGAATTCATACAGTCTCTGCTCTCCAAAGGCAAAAAACAATTAGCACCTCGGTTTAACTTTACATACATATACATTGATGACGTTTTGTCGATTAACAACCTTTATTTAAGGATCACCTCAACATCATACATCCAAAGGAACTCTAGATAAAAGATAAAACTGAGAATGCATCTTCTGCTTCATACCTCGATATACTCCTATCAATTAGTGACGATGGTTCATTTGTAACCTCTCTTTATGACAAACGTGACAATTTCAATTTTATTACCAACTTCTCTTTTCTGAGTAGCAACATACCTTCCTCTCCCGCACATGGCGTCTTCATTTCACAACTTAAACGGTATGCCAGGGTATGTTCTAAATACGAAAATTTCGTCCTGAGAGCGAGGCGTCTTGCCGCAAAACTACTCTCACAAGGATATAATGAGGAACGTTTGAAATTGTCTTATATACTGTTTACAGAAACTTTTTATTCTCAGAATTAAGACACATGCTACAACATAGGTCTCAGTTCTTAGACTTAAACTTTAGTTTCTTTGTAAATAAGGCCCCTGACCATATAAACTAACCATCTTAACTTTTTGACTATACTTGATTTGACATAATACGTACATATACAGGCATTTGTTCACATGCATTTCCGATGCCGGAATTTAAGTTAAACAACATTTTGTTCCTTGAATAGGAAAATTTGACTTCACGTTCTTGTCTTCTTCATGTCTTCATACGTGTATATTTATGTATTTACCTTCAGACTTGAAAAGTTGGGGACGCGTACTCTTCCCGGGCACCTGGTCTCATCTAGATTTTATTGGGGTTCGCATTTGTCTGAATATGACACTATACACGATATTGTCCTTTTATTCCATGGAATATGAGATATGGTTTACTCTTCTGCACTTCTTTTTTTTTTTTTTTTTATTTTTAACAAGCTTAAAATTTTCAAATTCGAAAGATCTTGTATGTGTACAAGTGCAATTTATAATTAATTACCAAAAACATAATAAATACGTCAAGGTCAAAGTCAAATAGTTTTAGTGTCCGCTGTTTTCGTGGATTTTGCTAATAGTATCAAGTTTTTGGCAACAGAATCCTTATTAATTGCAAAGGAGTATTTTAGTGCTTACTTTATATAAGATCGGATCGAAGGTCAGTGGTCTCCAGTAACCCGGCGAGTAAAAAAGCCAGAGTTAGCAGCTCTGAATCGGAGAGTGTAGGTCTATTCGCTTTACAAACAAGTATTCATGGTGTAAAATAGATTTTACAAAATGTAGTGTGCAATTCAGATGTCGAATCAATAGTGAAAAAAGTGGTGTCAGACCTGGTCCATCTAATGAAAAACGAATTAAAGCAAGAAATAAAAAATAAAGTGGTGAAAGAATTGAGTGAAGGCATGAAAGGAAAAATCAAAACCTGCGTAGTAAGCGAAATAACAGGAGAGATATAGAGTGTGACAAAGTGGATGCGAATGACAAACTAGACCGATTCAACCTCGATGTGGAGTGTTTAATAAAGAAGCTAGCCAGTCAGACGAAAGAAATACGGGAAATGTAAAGCTACCGATTGCCAGTAGAAATACAAATCTGCACTATCGATGGCAAGGAGAAAACAGAACATATCTGACAAAGCTGTATGACAAATATCACTAAGGACCTGCACACACACAAAAAAAAAAATGAAAATAGCATAATATACACGGAACGACATTACAAAAATATTCGATTTTGCTGCGGTTATGATACCCACGTAGGACGGTGAATTGAAGTAACAAGCATCACTCAATTGGTGTGGTTAACCGGTTTACGGACACCCACTTTCCCACTCACCGCAAAAGCAGCACAATAAAAGGACACACATTTAAAAATTTATAAATAATCCTCCATGTAGATCAACAGGTTTCTCAAGGAGAGAGCTCATAAAAATTTATTACACACGAAATTATAGAATAATATGTTGCTGTCAAAAATATGTAAGGAAACATCAACATGAGTAAACCTTGCTGTGACCGTCTGTAAGCGAGCTCAGATCCTTGATCAATACGAGTCACGACTAACAGTGAGGGGACGAGGATCAGGACCTTGTCTCCTCTGAAAATGTTTGGACAAGGCCCGTCATAGAGCCCTCACTGCTCTGTTAGTCAGCGTACACTGTTGCAAGGGTATAGATATATTTAATACATATAAACAAGAAACACAATGGCTGGATGCAAGGATTTAAGTGATACTTTTATTTGTTTGATATTGATATTGGAGTCACTCAATCAACCTAGCTTTTGACAATTACTTTGTTTTTGTTATTATAATCATCTCTTAGATATCAAAAAGGAGTGATTTCGTGACAAAAATGGCATATTTGAATTATTTTCCACTCAAAATGCCTTAAAAAGTTTTAAAGTTGGCGCCCAAACATTAGGGTCGGTCGGGTTACAGGAAAGACACACACTTTGGGAGGGGGGGGGGGGGGGGAGGGGGTTACTTTTGCAATGCAGAATTTATAATGTTGACATACCAATTTAACATTTGTGATTGATATGACTTTTATCAAGTTCTTAGTGTATTTCAAATGTAAAATGATCACACAAATGTATACAACATACTGAGACAATGAAAGCCTGAAAACAAAAAATATTATTTGACCTTGAAATTGTGAAATGATTTTATGGCAAGGTCATAGAAAGGTCAATGTTCCTATGGTTCTCAAAAACTGTTTTGAAAATTTATTGATGTTTTGCAATTGAATATGCTCACTAGATATAGTTTGATGATTTTTAATTGAATATAACTTTAATTTTAGTGGTGAACTTTTGAATATTGACCTTGACCTCGGCATTTTAAAAATTCTGTATGACTTCCTTTTCTGTTGAGCATTGATTAGATATATGAATTCAATGTAATTAATATCGTATAATTTTTGTTTAATATGTGCATATGAGTCATTTTTAAGAATTGAGCATAAAAGCAACATTCATGTAGAATTTAAATTAATCTGGAAAGGTGTCAAAATAGTCATTTCTTTGAAGTTTTGAACAAAAAAGTATGTAAATTGCTCAAAGTTTAATATAAAATTATTAGAAATACTTAAAATCACTAATTAAAGTATATATGTATTTCTCTTCTTGTATAGGCCATAATGGGACAATTCAACAACAACTTATTTTCTTGAATTTGTGATTTTGGTCTTATGTTCATATGATTCCTAAAGCTTGATAAAAGTATGGAAACCCATTAAAATCTTTCATTGTTATTTTCGTAATGAATAGGTTACCAAATGTAAAATACAATTTGCGGTCCTGATAATCAAGTTTTCGAGATTTTTCTCAAGTATTCGTCCTCCTTAAGAAAAGGAAAATGTTTTTGGAAATTTAACAACTCTCTCCTTAAAGATGACAAATATGCAAATAAATGAAAGCCATACTATCCAACCTCAAAGAACAGTATATTCACTCATACAGATCAGAAACATTTTAGTATTGACGAACAGCTTTATTTTGAGGTTCTCCTCCTTGAAATAAGAGTTTTCACCATTTCCTATTCAGCAACGGAAAAAACCAAATATATTGACCAATCGAGACAGAATTAAAATAATTACAAAAAAACCACTTTCAGAGCACAATGATCCATCAGTTCAAAATCGTATTTCATTACTTAAAGATAATTTGGAACAATTTCGTCAAAATTGTATTAGAGGCTTGTTCATTCGAACAAGGGCAAAATGGATAGAGGATTGTGAAAATCCCTAGAAATACTTCCTTAGTTTAGAAAAAGAAATTTTGTAAAAAAAAAAAACAGTTTCTAAAATGATAAATTCATCAAATGAAATTATTTTGAACCAGGCAAATATTCTAAAACAATTTGAGCATTTCAATATTCGTTTATATTCTAATCAAGATAAATCCCTCGAAAATATTGATTTAGACAGTATCATAAATAAAAAAGTTGGTATTTTGAATGATCAACAAGCTACAACACTATACCTAAGCTCCACTGGCACTTAAAAATATCAGTAATCACAAGTCGCCTTTTTCGAGTTTTTCAAGTCGTTTTGGGGGTCTTTTTTTGTTTTTGTTTTTGGTTTTTGGGGGTTTTTTTTTTGTTTTGTTTTGTTTTGTTTGTTTGATTTGGTCAGAATTTAATAACCGGATATCTTACTACAAATACGAAGATTTTTAACACCCTCTCATATACCTTTTGGAATCTATCAACACAATTCCAATACATTAAATTCAATTCATAATCAAAGGCATATATATATATATATATATATATATATATATATATATATATATATATATATATATATATATATATATACTATATACGTATATACATATATACATATAGATATATATATATTTTTTTTATATGTATGTTGAAAGTGAAAAATTTATGTACTTGAGGAAAGGATATCTTAAGACATTTGACAGGCGATGGAATAAAAACTAATACTAATCTGATACATACACTTTTTGTTTTGTAAAATTCTGTTCCTGGAATTAACAATACAATTCCTATAAGTATATACCTGAATAAATAAACAATTAAGTTACATTGTATATATGTATGATACTTTAATGTATATATTCCTGTATATTTACTTACATTCTCAGCATTTTGTACATGGTTATAGTTACTGATATTCAATAAATGATACACTGGTATAATCTTTATAATCGTTTGTATCATTGTACACTATGCGAATAGTAGTTGATATTTCAGTTTATAAGATCCTGTCACAATCCATCTATACATATAAATTTATAAATGTATTATAATGGATGAGTAAGTGAGTCAAAGAATAAAAGGTGTCTTGTCATGTGTACTGTCATATAATGTATGTATGTCTGTTGCTGTATATATTTATCTATCTGTCTATGTCTATTATTGTTATTATACGTATGTTAACAATAAATATTACTAATATATTTAAAAAAAAAAATTTTCAATAAAAGCTCTAATAGTTTCGAAAAGTTAAGAAAAGACCTAGAATAAAAGAATCAAAAGATTTGATGTTTGGAATATGATTTAAAGTGAGATGTAATATCTTTGTATCCATTGGAATCCATATATACCTGACCCCAGGAACAAATACATTATTCACAGTGAAAACAAAAACCCGGTAAAATGGTGTTATTGTTCAGAAATTTATTTCCTGTGAATAGTTTCTCTGTAATGAATATATATGAAAGAAATTAGTTCAGGCGCCAGGTAAGTAAGCATTTCCATTTGCTAAAGACACTCGCCATTTATGTCCAGTAGAAATCGTAGAATAAATTACATTTCCAGTATGGAAGGTGTCAAAATCGATATTGAAATGGTCGATTTAGGTCTCATTCCAGCTGAATATCATTTAACGTTTTAGATAAAGTTATGTCATATTGTGTGGAAAGAACCTAGTGTTGAATTTCCAGTGGAACATCGTTAGTAAAGAACCCGAACCTGCACATCACAGACAAAATACTTTAGAGTTTATCTCAACACAAATTCATCATTATTAACATAACATATGTATATATGCGATATACAAAAATCAATTAAAACACTGCATATAAGCTGAGACTTGAATACGCAATAGGTAACTTCAAAATTTAGTTAAAACACTGAGAATTCATTGTGATGTGTTTTGTCATTAGTTCAGGTGTTTAATCATGACCTTATCTAGTGTACGGTCATGAAATTGATTAAGGTTATCGTCATAATTTAATTATTTTATTAAAAAGTGTCGTATTATAGTAACGATGTAGCACATTAACGTGCGTTTTCAAGGGTTACAGAGAAAAAATCAGAATAGTAAAACTACAATTAAATTAGAATATCATTCAACAAAAAAAAAAAATGCGCCTTTTACCCATGCAATTAGCACGGTATTTGCCGCGTACAAATTGTTCATAAGTACACGTTTGTATGTCTTCAGTTTGTGTTTTATTATTTTTGAGATGAGCAAGTCATGACAGAATTTATTTCCATATGAAAACTACTACAAAATCATACGCAGACCTCTGGAAACACAAAGATGGGATATGATACCATGGAAGATTTAACATCCCCTAGTTGATAATCATAATCACTATACACAATGATTTCATCAAACCATCAAACGTATTTTACTTTATAGTAGATAATGATAACTTGTATTTGCAATCTAAGTCATCATAGCGTAAACGTTGAAGGGAGAAGTAAAACATTTTACCGTAATAGACTTTATGATCAGTACAGTGTATTAAAACAGAGATATTTATCTTTCCTGTATATCATAGTTGTTCTTTCAACTACAATATACCGCATGACTGACTTCGTCTATCAATGTAAAATAATTGGATGAATTGGTAAATTAAAAGGTATATATGTTCTATATTTATTACAACCACTAGGCCGGTGTCACTGCTGGTGGACTGATAGTCCCCGAGGGCATCATAAGTCTAGTTTTCATTGCTTTTGTACTGGTTCGCATTTCGGTCATTTTGGCTTCAACACTGCTCTTCAAATATTTATCTATTTTGAGAATTCCAATCATCTGGCCACGAGCATCACTGAAAAGACTTAAGTCTAAATTAAAAGGTATATATGTTCTATATTTATTGTATAGTATTGTGTCAAGATTGTATATGTGCATGTACCACAGCGGACATTTAGTAATCTCTGGATATGGGTGAGACCAGGGTCGGGCGCCATAGACTGAGAAAATACTTAAATCTTTAAATAAATTGTCATACAGAATGGTTTAATTTTATTTATCAATAGAATAAAACTCAATAAAATCCAAATCCCAGTTATTAAAAAAAATATTTTCTCAGTTTATGGCACAGACGTCAGGTGTCTGGGAATAGAAAGAGGTGAGATCAGGTGTCTATAAACGAGGTTAGCCCAGGCATCTGCGAGAAGTAAGAATTGCGGCCAGATGTTTGCGAGAAGTAAGTTTCTCTAGTTTTCATCGGTTATGTGCTGACGTGAAATATATGCTTAAGATTTTCAGTCACGAAATTTTCTAAATACTCTAAACATAAGGAGCATCCCTTTCATGCATAGATCTTTCCTTAGATTGATTCTTTGTCACACTTTTTCGACTACTTTTGTTTTAAGTATGCTCTTCATATATTCATATATTATTAGAATTCCAATCATTCTGCCATGAATCACTGAAAAGACGTAACTTGTCGACATGCGCATCTGGTGCCCAAGATTATAACGTAAATATGTTCTGATATTTGTTTTTGATGACAACCACAAAAAACAAGAAAAAGAACCTCAAAAGATCAGAGAGAGAGAGAGAGAGAGAGAGAGAGAGAGAGAGAGAGAGAGAGAGAGAGATGCTGAAATGCGTTAAGGAGCCGTATCAGGTTATTTAAATTGAAAGTTTTGAAATCCAAATTTTCCTTATTTACGATTATTCACCTTACAAAAATTGCCTCTGATATAAGAAGTGTACATGCCAAATATTAATCTATTCATTTATTGTAATTTCTTTAGTATTTTTATGTCCCCGGATCGATAGATCGTGGCACACTATTTTCGATATGTTTGTCTGTTTCCTAGTGTACTTGGCTATTGTTAATTTTCCCCAAAACTTTTACACTGTGAAAGAGAGTGCCTTCTTGGTCTATGACCAAGCACTTTACCGTCTAAATTACGCGGCTTTAGCAGTTTATTACATATTTAATTGAGTTTACTATATATTTTGCCTATCGTCATGATACTTGGGTTGCTTGTGTCATTGCAACGTAAAAAATCTACAGATAGTAAAAAAAACGTACATACTGAAGATTGTAATATATTTGAAGTAATTTGGATATATCATTTGCCGGTTATATGTCAGAGCTCAGATGACGTCAGTATTATGAAAAATTATGTTTTGTGAACAGTAAATTCGAATAACGTCAGACTGAACTCAACGTTGGTCAAGCGTGACGTTGCGCAAGTGTGATGTGCATAAATTTTAGAGACGGCCTCTTTAAAGTAAACAAATATGTCTACCACTCCTATTATCTTTTTACTTTATTCACAACCATGGGTATTTTAACAACTCGTTGAAACAATAATACCTGAATAGCATGTGCATACTTCTGCAAAATATAATTACCACTGAAATCTCTTGACATTTTACGAATATCGATGATATTTGAAAATTTGGTTTATGATATTTGCGCCTAGAATCTGCTTACAATGATGTATTTATGAGATAACGCACTCAATGCGTTTATTATAACAATTTTTGAGACTGTTCTTATCCTAGAAAATTAGCAAACTAGAGTATCAATGATTTGTTGTGTAAGACAAAACAAAACAAAAAAAAAACGCCAAAAATTCAAACTTTCATTACATCGGAGAAAAGAAAAATAAATTTATGCTGCATAGCTGAATAAAAGTCTATAGGAGAAAAAGACTAAAAAACAAAAACCCATTAAAACGTATATTTTTCAAAAAGAAAAAAAAAAACTAGAAAAAAAAAAACCTCACATAAAAGAAATCAGTATTTATTTGTCATCAATATGACCTTTATTGGTACAGATAACTGACATTTGAATATTTTAGGGATTCTGTGTAACAAACTGATATTTCAATGAAGGGATAGAAGAATTATATCTGCGATAAGTTTAGATATGATTGTAATCCGAAAATGCCAATCGTGCAATAGGCCAAGGTGATAAATAAATAATTGCAGGAAGCTGAGTAAGACTCTATATTGATTTCAATGATGAACATTTGGCTTCAGACAATATTTAGCTGTCTTAACCCAGGCCTATGATAAATTAATACTATTCATTTCAGTTGGTTGTGGGGTCAAACATCCTGTCAGTGGTATGGATTTAATGGTATGTTATTTGGATTAGGGAACATTGGGTTCTTGACAGCTATCAGCTTTGATCGTTACCTTATAACCTGCAAGTATGACTTGTGTAAGTAATTAATGTCATTTACTCATCAATCTTGCTATGTATAGGTGGTTAAATGCATTCATATCACCAATTATCGAAAAGAACCATTGCCAATCACAGAATTTGTATAATTTATATCTATGTATGGTATCAATTCACAGTACATTTACCAAAATTATCATCTTCAATGATATTATTTCAAAGGGTGGCTGAATTGAAATGTGTGGTTGAGGAATTGATTTACGATGTAAGCAATTCACGTCATTTTCTGGTTTTTGTCATCTACACTTATGTCTGTCTTCAGTGGGCACAAGGCATGTCTAGAACTCTAGACATTCTCAATTACCAGTAGAAAATCGTATCCCCTTTTTATACCAGGATCTGTTCCACCTTATTCTCATAATAAAATTTTTCTGAAAACAATTTGTACATGATTCAGAGATAAAACACTATAAGCAACGTTAATGGTATCTATAGTCGATACATCTATCTTGAAATGAAGCAGGCTCTGTTCTACCTTACTCTCATAATAAAGATTTTTATGAATACATTTTGTACATAATTCAGAAATATAACACTACTATCAGTAACTTTAATGGTATCTATAATAACTTACGTGTTTATATTTTTATGACCTCTCAATATGCGATACCTGTTGACCCTTGTTCTTTACATGGAGGATTATCTATAAATTTTTAAATGTACGTCGTTTGATTGTTCTGCTGTTACGGTGAGTGGGAAGGTGGGCTCGTAAACCGGTTAACCACACCATTTCTTTGACTTTTGTCAAATTAAATGACCGTCCTAAGTCGGTATCGTAATTGCACTACAATCAAATATTTTTGTAATGTGTTATATGTTCTAGTATATTATTTATATTCATGTATTGTATAGCTCCATGGTGACTTCTGCCACATAAATGAGCCAGTAATTCCTCTTTTTTCTATAGTCTATACATCTATATTGAACTGAATCAGGTTTTATCCTAACTTATTCTCACAATAAAGATTTCTATAAATACAATTTATACATAATTCAGAGATAAAACACTATCATAGTCAACGTTAATGGTATCTACAGTCGATAAAACTATATCAAACTGGGCATAGTAGATAGTGACTATAATACAAATATCATTTTAGTGAAAAAGCTGACGGAGTTAAATAGAAAAAGCATGCTATAAAATTGTTATGTACGTTATTGAAATCGTTCTTTACATTCATTTCATGATTTTAAGTTGACTATAGGACAATTTTGATATGTCCACTGATAGTGAACTGTTTTAGTGAAAGTGTTTCTTTACATCGACATCTGCTTTTATTTTATTTCATTTATTTATTTTTTCAGATTCTAGATTCAAGAAGAAGCACTACGGTATCGCAAGTATTCTGTTATGGGCTAATGGAGCATTATGGGCAGCTGCACCGCTCTTAGGATGGTCGTGGTAGGAATGTATTTTCGAACTTATTTAGTTTTACTACAGAATTAAGAACCCTAAAACTGTATTATTTCTAGAAAATAATACACTTTATGTCCAGATAACTTATTCCTGGCAAGTTGTTTGTATAATCGCTATGTAATTAACTGACCGGCGGCATACTGACCAGAGGCATGAACCGTTGTTTATCTGACAGGCGCATCCCCTTTAGTTGTGGCCAATCAAAGAACAGGTAATTTGCATATTTGTTAGCCTAATTAACACAGAATGTGCAGAGTGTCAATCTCTTTGTTTAGTTCGAACATCGTACACGTTACTTAATTTAATCAATATTAAGATGAGTTCTAAATAATTATTACCGGGTTTTTCCTTTTTGTGGAATATTATATTCACTTCGTATGTCGATTTAATTGTTTTGTTATGCCTGGTGTTCGTTATCTGTGAAACCAATCTTATATATCTTTAAACGCTGGTGGATCCGAGTAGAAAATTAAAAGTATGTTTATTGGGACATCCATATATTCGTCGTCTTGAACACTTAATGACTTCTAACCATACTGTAAAAAATCTTAACTTAGGAGACCATTTTAGTGTGGCTGAAATCCTAAGCCGTATGCTCAGGATTCTTGGTGTATTATTCGGTACGCCTCCCAACTTTATTATATAAGACCACTATTATATGTCTTTTAAATGCACAAGTGAACCGTTGTTGTATCTGACATGCGCATCCCCTTGGGTTGTGGCCAATCGGAGAAAGTGTCATTTGCATACTAGTCTACATAATTAACAGAGCATGTGCCCAGCGTTAGTTTCTGTTCTGTTCGAGCGTCGTACTCGTTACTTAATTTGATCAACCTACCATCCTCCCCCTTCTTTCAGCCGCCTTGTTCTATTTCATGTACATGTTATCCAGCTAGGGCTTGACATTGTGATTTTGTATTGTCCCTATTTGATATTGTTCAGAGTTTACATAAAGTAGTGTATCACAGCGTATTATATCTTGTTTGTTTGGCGTATTATTGGATGCGCCATCCAACTTTATTATATAAGACCATTATTATCAAATTTACACGGGGATCACTGCTAGTCATTGTATATATGCGAGATTGAGATCATCCCCGTGAATTTCTTATTTTGTATAATTATTGCGTCATTTTGCTCATTGTAACAATTGACAATTTTCATTCAAATGAACATAATAATGCACCTATATTTTCAGTGGTTATTTTCCATTGTTTTACTATATTTAAGGACACTTTATCGGTTTTATTTTACAGCTATGCTGAAGATATCACCAACACATATTGTGCCATATCGTGGACATGTAACAAACAGCATTTCACATCATATATATTTACGGTTACCTTGTTGTGCTTTATAATTCCATCTAGTATAATAATCGGTTGCTACACTAAAACATACAAATTTATGAAGAAACTAGGATGCGGGGGACTGCAGGAAAATGTGGAATGGACACATCAACAACAAGTAACAAAAGTAAAAATAAATTTTACAATAGAAAGCCTGTTAAATATCTTACAATATCAAATACATGCAATTACAATATCGTAAGAGACAAGTTAATCCTGAAACGACTATTTTCAATGTCTTCTCTTGCCGCTAGATCAAGCCTGTTGATATGTCTCTTGTCACCAGGCCATGCCTGTTCATGTGTCTCTTGCCGCCAAGTCACGCCTGTTGGTATGTCTCAATAACAAGATAATCTTGTTATAGTTCGTAGTCAATTATTATTACAGGTATAATTATCTGTCGTCATAATCATACATGTATAGGAAACTGATTGCATATATACCTTTCATTTTCGCTGTTGTAAATAAGTCTATTATATAGGGAATTATTTATTAAACACCTCATTATTAAAGTGTTACTGCGACATAGCAATATAAGTATTATGTAGTGTTCAGTAGTAATCAGTCATTAGTGTTGACATCATGAGAAATCGGACTATAACGGTTAATTAAGATTGTGTAGTTTTTCTTTTCTCCTACACTATCCATCATGGTAGTAATCTTTAACAGACCTGTCAGCCTTGATAAAACTTTATCTGGACGTAATTATATAAGAAGCTTACGTATTTTATTTTTGGACTATTTCGATGTAACTTGAATCTAACCAATTTCCTTTTTATAAATCATAGTGCATTAAAGGTTCTCGATATATACGTTCCGTCAGAAGGAAGGATGGGGGAAATAAAACTTTGTTGATTTGTCCTCATAAAAATAGCGTATATATTATGGTAGTAATAAAATAATGCAAAATTATAGGTCTTAAACATATTTCTGATTTATTATACTTTACCAAATCATATAAGTTATTCGCATCAAATTGGTGTCAAAATAAGAAGGTGTTCCTTTTTCTTGCTTATTTCAAATTTAGCATTGTTACATAAAAAATATTTATTTTCAGAGAAACATCTGATATTGTAGAGAGAGTGCAGTGTGAAATTATGAACCAGACATATAACTTATCTCTAAAGGAGCTGCCCTCTCATTGTTTTTACAATGATTTAGGGAAAATACGGGGAAGGATAATAAAATTTCACTTTGCACAAAATCTAACCTGGATACATACATATTTCCTTTGTTTATTAAATGCATATGGTATTGTAGAATGAAAAATCCAGAGAATGAGATTTGCACATATTTTTACATTATCAGCATTCTAAATATCGCATTTTGATGCATCTGTACGGAGAATTTTAGCAACCAGTGATGCAATACAGCCTTTTCTCTCATTACAAAGCCGGCGTGGCCTAGTGGTATCGCGCTGGACTCCTGATCGGGAGGCCGGGGTTCGAGTCCCGCTCTGGTCATGCCGGTGTTCTGTCTTTCGGATGAGACAGTAAAAACCGAGGCCCCGTGTCGTGGTATGCATGGCACGTTAAAGATCCCTCACTGCTTCGGGTGGGTCCGTTGCAAAGGTCAAAATTTGTATGCCCCGCATCAGGCAGATGCCGTCACCATATATGTGAAATATTCGTGGTGTGACGTTAAACAAAAATCAATCAATCAATCAATCAATCAATCTCTCATTACATATATGTGGGATTCTAAAATTCATACTGAACCAGGAAGGAAAGATATTATACTGTTTATAATCTGATTTATATGATTAATTTGTCGAAATGCGATTATGATTTATTTGTCGAAATGCGCATATGGTGCACTAAATTACAAGGTATATATGTTCTATATTATTATAAGCTGATTTACATAAGATTGGCCGTACAAACTAATAGATGCTATGTTTGATTCAGAAATTATGAAAATATGAATTAACCATGTTAAGAATCCATAATTTTGACTTCTTGGTCAAACGGAAATAAATATTGGTAGGTAATGTTTTAACACCATCGATTTATTTGTGTTTCTCCCATACAAAAAGAATTTTTGAGAAAGCACGTGATTTTTTTTTCACTGGAATTTTCATCTTTCTGCCTAGGAAAATAGATATGTAATTTTCTAACTGCGTTTATGTTTAATAAGGGCTTTTTCATAAGGAGCCTCAATACAGGATATATTTTTCAAAATGCTGGGATATTGCTGTAGAAGCACTTCACATATTGTATAAACGATTGTGCAAAAATATGTAAAAGTACATACCTTGAATGATCGGAAAATCGATATTCATATCGATAATTTAACCTATTAAATTGAATTTTACTATTTTTGGACTATGAGAAGGCATCTGATTCGGTTAAATAAATCTTTATATTTAAGGTATTGGAAAATCTTGATTTTGGAAACGGTTTTATTTATATGACAAAACACTTTAAATGGATTCAATTTTTAAAATGAAAATCAATGGTTGGATTTCAAAATAATGTAAGTTGATAAGAGGCAACGACAGGACTGTCCGGTTTCATCTTTGATCTTTATACTAGTTCTTGAAATTATGGCAAGATAAGATGTAATAAAAATATAAGTGGTTTTTGTTTAGATGAAATTACCGCTATTAAAACATCAAGCAGGCTGATGATTGTGCATTTGTGTTAAAAGATGAACGTACATCAAAAGTTATTGACGACTTCAGCAAAGTTTCTGTTTTGAAATTAAACATAGAAAAAAAAAACTGAGTGCCTTCTACAGGTTATTTTGCTGAAACTTATTCAAATGTAAGTCATATAAATAATATTGAAATAGCAAACACTTGTATTAAATCTTGAGGAATATACCTTGGATATGACAATAAAAATAAATCAATGTTATAATAAGAAATGGACAAATAGGCTTGATAAATTAGACAGAATATTAAGTGTTTGGAAAATAAGAAAATCATCAATGTTTGTAAAACATTCAATTATAAATAATTTAGCTTTGTCTAATTTGGTATATCTTAAAACTTCCTGTTATACTGATAAGAATACATCCTTTTTATGCTAAAATTGCTACAGTTTTATATAGAAATTTTTAATGCATTTAATAGATGTAAAAAAGTGAAATATCTAAAGAACTATAGAATAATGAGAAATCATTTGGATAATTGTCATTTCTTACATAAATCTAAATCTTTGTGTTTTCAAAATTGGATTATAAGTGGAATACTTTATACAAAATACATATTTGATATGTAAAGGTCGTTTTTATGATCTAGCACATTTTTCAAATGTAATTAGAAACAAAATAATATTCTCTGTGAATATTTGATAGTCCAAAAATGTTTGCAATATATGAAACCTATTGCAATGTTCAAAAGCAAACTATGTTAATATTCAAAATCATTGCATCCTCCTTTTAAATAATTATAGACTTCTGTCAGTTGATGAATTAAAATGTAATTTTATTATAAGATCCTTAGGAATATAAAATTTGAAAAAACGAGTGTATGAATTGTATGAAAAGAAATGGTCAGAAATGTTTAATATTACAGATAAAAGAATATGGAAAAGGATTTACAAATATCAAATTGAAAAAATAAAATGTACGATAGATGTACTTCTGAGCTTAATTACAAATTATTTCATGGAATTTTGAACAATAATTTAAATGTTAGCAAATGGAATGAACAGGTTCCTCCATTATATAAAAATGTTTTGAATTTTACACAGTTTAACATGAAGACTAACGGTTTGAATAATATCTATATGTTTTATGTGTTACAAAATCTATAAATACAAAATGAAATGTAAAATGCTTCAGAAAAACATGACAAGAGATAATCTAATGAAACAAAACGGTGTACTTCAACTAGCTGGAAAACTTAAACATGATTCTTATAATAGAATAAGTAATATCTATGATATCACATATTGATTTATATTGAATTACATGTGGCAAAACTATGTTGTTTGTATCGATGTAATATCTGTGTGTGTGAGTGTGGGAGTGTGTATGTAAATTTATGGATCTATGTAATATTGTAAATGAAATTTGTGTATCTTAAATTAATCTTTTTATGTGCTTGTGCCCTTTAATAAATGGGTACAAGTTATGCCTGGAAAGCGGAATTTAAAAAATGTGTGTTACATCATTAATTGTAGTACCTCATATAATTCTATTTTTGAAAAAAAACTTTTTATATCTATTATATATCAGGCATAATACTTTAAATATGAAGTTTTCTTGCCGGAAATGAAGGACGCTTATAATTTGTAGCAACAAAAATGGTGAAATACATTTGATGTTCCTAATGTGACACCTGGTTACTTAAGTTAAAGAACAATAAGAAGAATTATTCACGGTAAACATTGCGCACATCATTCTCAAAATATTAAAGTATTTGTGAAGTTAATTTAGGATTAGAAAATTATTTTATATTAGAATTAAGATGTATCATTACATGTATTGTAATGTTTATAGGCTGTACTGCTTTTGACCAACAAACTAACACTCTAAAGACAACAGTATTGATCACACTGTGTACATGAAACACAATATATCTCGGTTATTTTACCTGTTTTGTAAACATAGAATATAACTGGTTTCATATACATCCATTTATTGTACAAATGTATGGCCAAGCACATCAAGCAATTACCATAATTAAGGAAATTGACGTAGATTTATTTTCATAAACAATATATCACCCTAAAGACAACTATGTACATGTAACACAATATATCTCGGGTATTTCCCTGTTCTGTAAACATAGAATATAACTAGTTTCATAAACATTCATTTTATTATGCCACTTTACGGGGGGGGGTTGTTTGTTTGTTTGGGGTTTTTTTGGGTCCTTTAAATACTAAATTTCATTTTATATTGACAGATGTGTGTTGTTGCTATTGTCATGTTCCTGTTGGCATGGATACCTTTCGCGGTTTTCTACGTATGGTCGTCTTTAGTACCACCAGAGACTCTGCCCTTGATGCTACATATCATGCCGCCTTTATTTGCTAAGTCATCAGCACTGTACAATCCATTTATATATGCTTTGGTCAACAAACGCTTTCGAGTTGCTACAAAAATGCTTCTTTGTTGTAATTCTGACGGCAGAGACCTTGATGCTATACAAATGCAACCAATAAGGTCTTGAAACTCTTGAAGGTGTGCTTCAATAACAAAACCGTTGAATTAGTGTAACGCACTGTATATACTGAATAATCATATTTTCCAACTGTCTGCGTCGTGACTATAAATATTGATCGCCTACTTCATATCGGAAAGGAACATATCGACCTATGGTTGGAGTCAGAATCTCAACTTTAGGAATTAAATTCAAGTAAACGACGACGAAGTATCGAAGGGTTATCCACATCTCGAAGTCCTGGAATAAAAGGACTAATATTTTCTGGTGAAATCAGTACCCAGTAACAATTTCCTTTTTACTACCTGGCGGTAAAGAATTGTTTACATTACGATGCCTGTTTAAACTGGACGCCAAGAAAATGGATACAAGTATGACGCCTATTGATGCTCCACGCTAAGAAGATCGCTCTAAATTTTATGCGGTTTGACGTTGAACACCGTGACATTTGATACTAATATGACCTTTGTAAAATGATTATTTAAATGTTTTGTAGAGACCTGAATGCAACGATGCTATTATTAAATCCGAAAAGTAGTAGTACCAAGTCAACCGATGCACATAAACATTTTTATCTATTCATCATATCATTTGATACTTATGAAAACGGTATGAGTTTAACAGCAACATGTTTGATCTTAACTTCTTTTATATCTTTTTTCTGTCGCTATTATAAGCAGATCAGAACAAATCTTAATTTGAGAAAATTATATTTATTGATTTGCTGGAAAGAAGATGTTAACTCGCTTTGACTGAATTACTTTATTTACTAGCATTTATATTGTGATAAATTAATACTCATGCTAGGGTATGTCTACTCCTTCATGGCACCTTATCGCATCTCTGTTTCTCCAGAGGTTTTTGTTTGCTAATTTTATGTTTGAGTACATCTTCTAACGTTTGTATTTTGAGTACATCTTCTAACGTTTGTATTTTGAGTACATCTTCTAACTTTTGTATTTTGAGTACATCTTCTAACGTTTGTATTTTGAGTACATCTTCTAACGTTTGTATTTTGAGTACGTCTTCTAACGTTCGTATTTTGAGTACATCTTCTAACGTTTGTATTTTGAGTACATCCTCTAACGTTTGTATTTTGAGTACATCTTCTAACGTTTGTATTTTGAGTACATCTTCTGACGTTTGTATTTTGAGTTCGTCGTCTAACGTTTGCATTTTGAGTACATTTTCTAACGTTTGTATTTTGAGTACGTCTTCTAACGTTTGTATTTTGAGTACGTCTTATGTATTTAATTGTTTACCTGGCTATACATTTGATTATTCACAACGTTGTTGTGAATTAACAGTGTCAAAGCCTTCACATTGAAAATTTAATTTATCATGTAAGTGTTGTTGAATTTTGTCTGTATGAATCCATTGTTAATGAATCTGTATGCAGTCTTTCTTATTTCTTAGTCCGAGATTTACTGACCTATACACATTTGTACATCGGTGTTGTGTGGAATAGAGTCAGATGCATTTCATCTCAGTTCAACCAATTTTCTAAGATCATCTCTAAACCGTTTCTTCATACAAATATACTTGATATTTCCAGAAAAAAGAGAAGAAATCTCATTCGAAAGAGAAACTATTATATATGAATTAAGGTTTGGACATTTAAAAAGTATGATTACAAATCATTTCAATTGATACCTACAGTGTTACATTTATATATACATAATTGCATACATTTCAACTTATTATTCATATAAAACTAGGTCTACAGAAAGTAGTAATTCTACTTCGTATTTACATATTATGTTGTCTTTCGACATTAATGGTCAATTGAATACCTCACTCTATGACAAACGTGACGATTTCAATTTCACTATCACAAACTTTCCTTTCATAAGTAGCAACATTCCATCCTCGCCCGCATACGGCGTATTCATATCTCAGTTAATACGTTATTCCAGAGCATTTTCAAATTACAATGACTTTGTTCTGAGGGCTAAGCGACTATCAGTTAAGCTGCTCAACCAGGGTTATATATGTGCTAGACTAGCAACGTCACTGAGGAAGTTCTACGGTCGTTACGAGACTCTTATTACTCCATATGATATCTCGTTATCCATACTTTTAAATGATATTCTGGACTGAGACCGAGTCCGATCATTTTACACAGATTTAACACCTTCTATACTAGAAGGTTACCTACTTTGACTTCTCCATATATAAATACATATGTAATTTACACGATTTGACTCTTTCTACTGGGTATATTTGACGGGTGTTTCTAGCAAGCAGGAGATGCTCAGTCTCCCCGGGCACCTGATCTTACTCCATCACAAAGGTTCACATATGCTCTTCAAGTAGACATATAGATATAGTATAGTAGATACTAGTAGATATATTTTCCTTTTTTTTTTTCATTTTCACTGATTTTGTATGTCCTCTGGTTTCATGATTTTTGGCCTTGTGGTTCGGATTTATCCATCACCTTTACATCTATACACACTTACATACTTAATGAACATATGCATGTTTATTTTAAAACATACAACTTGAAATATAGATTGAATGCTACTTACCGATATACAGTAAAACACTTAATCATGCATATAATTTTATTATTGATTAATATTAATTGGTGAGGTTACTGAGTAAATCAATATCGAAGAAGTACCAAACCGTTCAAATCATTCTCAAAGTCCAAGGACAGATACAAAATCGTGTAAGTTTCAAAAAGGAACTGTTGTGAACCCCGAAATACTGAAAAATTCCGAGGTAAGACCAGGTGCCCGGGGAGAGGGAGCGTCTCCTGTTTGCATGCATCACCCGTCACAGCAGTTCTCAAGAAACATGTCAAAATCAAGAGTTTTGGTTTCCTAATTGTACATACGAAAGTACAAACTGGTATACAAAGTCATATTTGGTGTTCACTGAACAGGTCATTTAGTCGCATTCCAGAATATTATCAATCATTCAAGAAAGAGGTACATCATATTTTTGTACAAGATCCCCATAGCGACCGTAGAAATTCTTCAGTGACGATTTCAGACGTTCTTTAACATATCCCTGCATGAGCAACTTAGTGGCCAGTCGTTTGGCCCTTGGAATAAATCCGTCGTATAGAGAACAGGCTCTTGCGTACCTTATAAGTTGAGATATAAAAATTCCATAGGCAGGTGAGGACGGGATATTGCTGCAAAAAAACGGAAAGTTAATTATTTGTAAGTTAAAATCGCCACGTTTGTCATACAGAGAGGAGCTCAAATGACCATTATTGTCGAAAGTTAAAAATATATCCAGATACGAAGCTGAATTATTGTTCTCGGTTGTCTCTTTTATCTCAAGTTCATGGGGATAGATTTCATGCATGTAATCCTTAAAGTTAGGATTATTGATTGACAATACGTCGTCTATATATCTATACGTAAAATTAAACTGAGATGCAAGACTTTTTCTGCCTGTGGAGAGCATGTTTTGAATAAATTCTGCCTCATACGAATATAAGAAAATGTCAGCAAGAAGAGGGGCGCAGTTAGTTCCCATGGGAATGCCAATGATTTGCTGAAAATTGTTCCCTATTGTATAGCTCCAAGGTGACTTCTGCCACATAACTGAGCCAGTAACTCCTCTTTTATTTCCTCCGAACACCACGAAAATATTGTCTATTAAAAATTCCAGCCTTTTGATGATTTGATCTACGGTATACTTGTGTTTTGCATCAGAGTGTTCTTTTACAAAATATGTATCTTCCCGCCCAATGGCAAGATATTTATATCTACGATTTCCATTTTTATGAAAAAAAAAAAAAAAGAAATTCGAATAATTGTAGCAAGTCTGTTTTTGAGCTTTAGATGTGGAATTGTAGTGTAGAGCGTGGAGAAGTCAAAAGATTTGGTGCTGAAAATATTTTTAAATTTCGGAGATTTTAGATTATCTAAAAGTTCTTTAGAATTCTTGAGGGTCCACATCTGATTTATTCCGCTTCTGGAGTATGCGGTATCACAGTAAATTTGAAGACCATGCTTGATGTGTGTCAATATCTTCGTTAGCAATATGGATAGAGGTTTGGTGGTACACTTGGCAGAACCAGCAATGAAAAGATGTTTTAAAGGGGTTTTGTGCATTTTTTGGAATCCAATAAATATAAGGTAATTCAAGGTCAGAGTTTGTCGTGGTAATTCCAAAAGACTCGAGGACAGATTTGTGGTTTTGAAGTATTTCAGAAATAGATAAATTTGTTTGTGTGTATGTTGGATTTCCAGGTGCAGAGTGTAATCCAAGTTCCTCTAACAGACAATTAATGTAAAATCTTTTGCAAACGAAGGTATAATTGTTTGCTGCTTTGTCAGCTCGGACAATAATAAATTCTTCGTGGAGTCCAGAGAGTTCTATGGCTACACCAGGGTCATTAAATATAGACTCATGTCTGGTTCTTACCGAATGCCTGAAACGCCCTATTCTTCTTTTGAGTAGTTCTCCGATGGATTTCATCCACTCGGGGCGAGTGTCAGGCTCCACTTCTTCCCTTTTTGACCATCTCCTGGCGTATTCCTCGCATGCATCCATAATAATTTTGAAATTTTCAAGCCATGTGAACGAACGGGACTCTCTATATTTAGGACCTTTCTTTAGGAGGTCTCGTAATTTCCTGTTATGGACTATATTGAGGTCACCAGTTACAACATGGCCGCATGGAGGGTAAAGATACTTTGATGTGGAGCATGTACAAGGTGGAAGGTCTTTTGTAATGTTGTGTGAATCAAGACACTGTAAAACAGTTTTATAATTAAATATTTTAGAGGACACAGAAGATGTATAGCTGTAGGAAATACAAGGCGACTCCTGATGTTTGAAATATGGAGGGAATTTATCCTTGACTAACCTATTGTTCAAAATGTTACCCAAATTAAGAGCATCAATCCCCTTATTTGCAAATTTCATTTTAAGGAAGGGGCGAATGTTATCACCAATAGGTATATCGGTTTTAACTGCTTTGAAAAGTCTGCTAGACGATATGTCCATAATGATGTCCTGCAGTCGATATTGTGGGGAACTAGAGTCGGTAAAATGTAAGGATATTGACGATTCGTATAATTCATATAACCTTTTCAAAGAAAGAGAATATAACTTGGTACGAATATGATGAAGCCCTAATGGTAATTTGACAAATTGTAAAAGAGCGTCAAAGGATATATCATGGATATTGGGCTTATTATACCTACGTTTTCCATGACTTCTACGCCTTCTTGATGTAAAGTTAGGTTGATTCCAGTCGCTTAAAGCATAGATATAAAAGGCGGAGATGATGTCCCAGATTAAATGTTACAAACAAACTTTACAATGTATTTTAACCAAATTCAGACCACACATAGGGGCACGGTCAAATAGCCCTTGCTTATATAGTTATTTAAACAATGAAATATCCGCTACTAAAGAAAAATTTGGAAAATGGTGACCGATTTATTGATGTACGACATTCCAATTTTTTTATCGGTTGATAATACTTGGAATGCTTGTTCGAACAAGAAAATTTTCTCGTTCGAACGACAATAATTTCTCATTCGAACGAGACGAATTTTTTTTCTTTTTTAAAATGGCACGAAAACGGCTACGTATACATGTCTAATCATATATACGTGTATAAATTCTTGTGCACCTTATGCGCATTTCGACAACCGCTGTCACTTTCTTGGTACTAAAGACATAAACTCTGGGAATCGAAAGAATAAATAGATGAGTTAAAAGTAAGACATCTTCAAACACAGTTATGCCCGAGGGAGATACACCTTCATTAGGTCTTTTTCACGGTAAATTTGAAGTATATGTTTGGGATCAGCATAGAAGCAATGACAACTGGGCTTATGACACCGGGAGTGGTATTGGCCCAGCGGTAATAATACATATTAGAAAACATATACGTGTATTAATTCGGTAACGTTATAATGAGAAATCACAAATAATGAACCAAATTATGTTTTAATATGTCTGAGTACTTCGACCCAGACTTCTTTTTATAGAGTTTTAATCTTTTGATAAGATATTTGATCTTTGTGATTATTTCTCTATACAACGTCTCTACATCTCTTTACCATATATTACAAGATAACTGATGATAATAAGTAATGATGTTCATAAATTCATAGAAGTCATTTTGTGCACTTGACGCAACGATGCTTCAACGCAATATGTAGTGTCTACAAGAGATAAAACAGCAAACTGTTTAATTTGTCTTGCAGCAATGAACACGACATCATTTATATATAACTAGATTCATTAGTCTGGAGACACCAATCTATGACCATATCAGTACATTCTTATTCGACTTGGAACTTCTTTGAAACTATGAAATGATGCATAAATGCAAAGTAGATCATGTTTTAAATGTCACAGAGATTGTATCCTGTTGTCAATATTAAAACCGACAATGTAAATCACGAAACCACCAGCTGTTCAATAATAGTCAACTTAGCTTTATTGGCTCCGTCAAATGAATACATCCAGTAAAATATTGCTGTCATCATATTTCATTAGATATCAATTGCATACTAAATATGAAGATACCTTTTACATTTTTTTTTTAATTTTTAAAGTCTAAATTTCAGTTGAGAGGTTAACCCGAAAATTTATGTATTATTTGCTCGTCCAATTTTGGTGTTTTTCATCTTCGTCACAATCAAATATTCATCTTCTTGTGATACATATCTGCAGTGATCTTTGTTAAACACTAACTTAGAATAAATATTAGTTACCTATTTACTAGAAATTACGATAAATATATGATAAATACTACCAATCTGTTTATAACATACATACCAATTTTTATGCTCACCGAATAATTTCGGGTGAGCATATAGTCACTGTCGTGTCCGTGTGTCTGTCCGTCCGTCCGTTTGCCCGACTGTTCGTCCGTCCCAGCTAATATCTCCTATACCTTTCATCAGAATTTGATCATACTTCACTAAAATGTTATTTAGGTTAAGGGCTTTTGGACAAAAGTCATTTTAATATAAGATACTGTGTTGTTCTACAATTGATTCAATATCCATATGATACATTTGAGATTTGAAATTGTCATCAATTAATATAATGGTTTCCTGTATATTGAGTCATTAACCAAAATGTTATTAAGGTTAAGGGCTTTGGGACAAAGGTCATTCAAGGTCATTTCTGAAAGGTCATGGTCACTTCTTAATTATGACGTAAAATATCATGAAATACCTATATCCCCTACACCTTTCATTAGAATTTGATCATATTTTACCCAACATGGTATTTAGTTTAAGGACCTTGGACAAATGTCACTCAAGGCCATGTCTGAAAGTTCAAAGTCGTTTATTTACAATGATTTAAAAGACCATGAATAGCATATATCTCCGACATCATTCATCAGAATTTGATCACACTTCACCAAAATGTTATTTAGCTAAAGGGCTTTTGGACAAAGGTCACTTAAGTCATTTCTGAAATGTCAAGGTTACTTATTAACAATGACTTAAACTACAATGAGAGTACTTATATCTCCTACACCTTTCATCAGCATCTGACCATACTCTACCAAAATGTTCTTTAGGTCATTGGCTTTTGGACAAAGGTCACTCAAGGTCAAGGTCATGATAAAAAGGGGTTTTTTTCATAACTTATGAAGGTCAAGCTTACTCATTTTAGTTTAAGATACTGTGATCACTTTTTGTTCTACAATTGACTCAACTGGAAATCCATATGATATTTCGTTAATTAATATTAAGATAACATTATGACTGTTTTTCATATTACATTTGTGAATACAGTGTAAACTTATTGTGTTCTTGTTTATAACTAAACCGGCTTAATAATTTGCTACTATATTTGATTCCAAGTTTACGTCATGTACACAATACGTTTACTCTCAAGACAACATCATTTAGCATCGATTATAAACGAAGATTGCCGTAATATTTTGAAACATGTTCTTCTAACAATATACCAGTATCAATGTGTTGCACGCGTATGCTATTTTCTTCAACGATATTAATAAATAGTGATAAGAATAAAATTACACACTAGAAATGACCTACCTGAAAGTATAACAAACGGCATTTAATTAAATACACAAGTTACTGTTCATTGTATACTATTGGTTTTACATATTGACTTAGAACCACAATGGCAATGATATAGCAACAAACCAAGCAACTTTATGGTAACAATGGGTACCCTATAGTGCTATATAAATCTGAGAAATGAATAATATTAATGAAGTTTGTGAAGTATTTTAAAAGAAGAATTGCAGTAAAGACGAAATGATAACTTTTCACTTTCTATTTGTATTTTATTTTGAATGGTTTATGTGCTTTGTACGTAAAGTCAGCTGCTTCTGGCATCTGACGTGATATAATATCAAGAGAATCATCTTAGTAACAGAAATATATCATTAAAATCTTTTTATTCATGATATAACGATTTAAGAAAACATCAAGTTATCAATATCAAGTGTATCAAATTAGTGCATTATATGTGCTTTTCCACATGGTATGACTCTTCATTGATGCTTAATGCCGAAACTGTGGAAATCCGAAGTAGGAATATCTTATGAACAGACTAATTACTTAAAAGTAAAAGATAAGATTTGATGTATTTATTCCGGATCAAAAGCAATGAGAACTGGCTTTTTGCTATTAAATTACAATTCGTACATCATAACTTATCCTTTTATAATTATCATACAATTCATGAGGGAATATATTTTGATATCCCTTAGTCAATTTAATCAGTCAAAATCTACCTCTCTCATCCTTTGATTGATATAAATTTTACTTTTAGTTCAAATTGGTAAATTGTTTGCTCTTCAAATATTAATAATTTCAGTTTTCACATATTTGGCGTAGATCATCACTAATGACACATATGCTCTCAGAATGTGCATATAGTACACCGAATCACGCATGTATTACATCTCCACATCTGGTAGAACTCCCCTTAAATAAGAAATTACACGAAATACATCATTAGAATTACCCATGTATTTAAGGGGATTAAAACATACATATACAAGATATTCCTATATAAAGCCCTAATATCGTGGACCAAAACTAGTTTGTAAAACACTTAAAATAGCATACAAGGTACGAAGAGAACTACCACAGTAATATCGATAAATAGGCGCCAGGTACCTTGGGTTTAAAAACTAATCTTATAAACTAAATTTCCGGCACTCGGTTTTCTTCATCGATTTTGAGAGTTATAAATTGAGCCATCAAAATATTCGATCATTTTAGGTTTATCCTCTACGAAAAACACTATACTCACCAATTATCAATAATGACTCAGTTTACGAAGGTAAAACAACCTTAATTTTTAAACAGTGACAATCGTCACTCATTTAGATGGTCAACCAGTTTACGGTACCCGTCTCCCCACTCACTACGAAGACAGTACAATCAGAGAACACATATTCAATAATTTGCAAATAACCCCATATATAGAGAACACGAATAAACAAATTACACGGAAAATATTATGGAATTAAATGTAGATATTGAGTAATATTAACATGAAGCAATCCTGCTCTTTCTTGTACAATATCTGTCGGTGTCTCGATTATCAATATTACAAATGAGTGAGCTTTAAAAGCTATTACTTAAACTTGAATGAAGTTTTATTTAATGATTTTAATCTCAATATCAAATTGCAAACTGTTTATACATCAATACATTTGATTATTATTTTCAACATTACATCGTTTGTCTTCTTAATTACATCCACTACTTTCACGGAATCTGAAGAAAATGACAAGTTAATTGCTTGTGTGGAAATGATCTAGGAAGATGATATTTTATCTATTCACTGAACAATTTCATTTTCTTACACCAAAATCAGAATACGGCGATTAATTGTTCTTTTAATACAGGATATAGACTGAAAATAAAGACCATCGGATCGAAAACATTATTAATGACCTTATGGACGCATAAAATCTTGCAAGGTTAGACTCGTCCTTACAATTTAGTATTCAGGAAGCAACGACTTAGGAGACGACTATGAATTGCTGAGGTTAGGTGGATGTGACACTTTTTTGGAAATAATTCTGTCCACAAAAAATAAAAATAAAACAAACAAACAAAAACACACAAAAAACCCATTTTAAAATAGACCTCTTCTGTGAGGAAAATAAATTTTTGGCCACCATGTAAATCTGTACCAAAATATGTCAAAAACTTTTAATGAAATTTGAATTGTTTCTCCCTTTGACAGCAATTCTGACTTGTATTACATGTATGAAGTACAGACATAGCCAAGAGTATAAGATAAAACATGTACATTAATGCATCTATCTTTTGATAGGAATTTTCTCACTTTCTAAAATTTATATGAAATAAAATTGTAAGATCAAATATCCGGAAAAGAATGATACATTGACTAGCTTCGCTTGTCAGATTTTCACAACAATATTTGGTCTCTCCTATTTAGCGCTTTGATAACCTATAATATGCGGTTTCTCTTTTAATTTCTCTTTTGAACTATAATCATCGTTATATTATATATCCTTATACATGTAATTTATAATCATTCTGTGAAAAATTGTCGATTTAGACTCAATCCAATCAATAGGTCCTGACAATTATACATATGATAAAAAATAATAAGATCCCATTTGATTATATTGTGTATATGACTTGAAGCTCACATATACCAGGTAATTATAATGCAATTATTTTCATTCATTTCTTCCTTTTTTAACATTTATTTCCTTACCTCTTTTCATTCTTTGTTTAAAAGAAAAAGAGGAGTTACGGGCTCAGTTATGTGGCAGAACTCACCATGGCGCTATAAAATACATTAATATAAATAATATACTAGCGCATATAACACATTACAAATATATTGATTGTTATGCAATTACGATATCGACTTAGGACGGTCATTTAATTTGACAAAAGCCAAATAAATGGTGTGGTTAACCGGTTTACGGGCCCACCTTCCCACTCACCGTAACAGCAGAACAATCAAAGGATGTACATTTAAAAATTTCTAAATAATCCTCCATATAAAGAACAAGGGTCAACATGTATAGCATATTGAGAGGTCATAAACATAAATATGTAAGGTATTGTAAAACACATAATGATATAAAAATATATGCGACATCAACATGATAAACCGTACTCTGCCAGTCTGAAAGCGAGCTAAGACCTTAAATCTGTAGGAGTCCCGACTAACAGTCAGAGGGGACGAGGTTCAGGACTATGTCTCCTCTGAAAGAGGTTTGGACAAGGCCCGTCATATAATCCCCACCGCCCTGTTAGTCAGCGTACAACATTCAAGTAAAAGTCTGCATAAGGCTGTAGAGGGGCCAAATACAAGACCTATAGTCTTTTTGATGATCTCAATGTCATATTGTCTATTTAGAAGACGTTTGACTATTTTATTACATGATAAAATAACGTTATCGGAGCCTTCTATTTTCCCTAGTTTATATACGAGATCACCGTAAAAATTAGGATGGGAAATTTCATTGGATACATACTGTTGAAAAGAAATATTTCCAAATTTAGATAGAAGTTCTGAATAAGATCTGAAGAATTTGCCGAATGTTTTTCTTAGCTTGTGATATCTGTAACCCTGAGTTAAAAGTTTAGTAGTAATTTGCAAATTTCGTTTATGAATGTCCAAAACATCGGTGCAGCCTCTGACAAATCGAACTAATTGAGATATATAGATACCATATGATGGGAGTCGAGGGACATCGCTATCCAAGTAAGGAAAATTTACAATAGGAAATCCAAAATCCTCACGTTTATCATAAATATTAGTATATATTAGGTGAAAACCTATTCAAAATATCATGGAGAGCGTTTATTAATTAATATTCTGGTAATACCTGATGCGAAAATAATTATCTCGGCTGTATACATCGTAAATAAATATTTCGGTTTAACGGAATTTGCTATCCCCCATTCAGACTCAAATGGTCAGCAACTTAAAACAAAACAGTTTTAAACTTGTATCGAATTTAAATTTTTCAATCATTTTCCATTTGCAGAGAAAATTAGAAAAAAATGAAACAAAACAAAAGGAATAGATTTGTTTAGAAATGACACAAATTATCTGGATGTGGAATGTTCCAACCAAATACAACAAAACATGTTACATAACACAATCTTAAATAAATATAGCAAAATATATACCTTTTAATTTTGTGCACAAGATACGTATTTCGACAACTTATGTTTCTTTAGTGATGCTCGTAGCCGAATGATTGGAATTATCATAATACATAAATATTTTAAGAGCAGTTTTCAAACCAAAATGACCAAAATAATGAACCAAAGAATCTAAGGACAGGCTATGCATGAGGGAGATACTCCTCAGTTTTAGAGTGATTTACAAAATGTCATGACTGAAAATTTTAAGTATATATTTCATGTCAGTACAAAAGCACACAAAAGTAGACCGTCAGCACAAACGCCCTGAAAACTAGACTTATGATGCCCTCGGGAACTATGTCCACCAGCGGTAAAACCAGCCTATTGGTTATAATGAATGTAGAAAAATATGCACCTTTTAATTTTTGGTACCAGATTTTTTTAAACGAGTGACATCGAATAAAGGCCAACCTATACAGCCTTAGCATTTCAGTACAATGGTTTGAATTCAGAAATTTTGCAAAATCACATACCCGTTGTATTCATCAGTAACACGTTTTTCTATGAAGTGAACATTGTTGTTAAGTAAATTTGTTATAATAAAAAGGTGGTTTTAAAATAGTAATAATAATTCTTTAAGTTAGGGTGGGGCGGGAAAACGATTAATTTAAACAAAATAATTAATACATCTGCACTGTTTACCAAAGAAAGTTGAACTGACGCTGTGCATAATTAATTAGGATAAGTGACAAGTGGATGATGCTTCGTGATCGGTCAGATACAGTGTGCATAATTAATCAGGACACATGACTTGATATTGCATTTTTATTGGATATATAATTAATAAGAACTGTAAAGTTCTATTATGTGTAAATTTTAGGACCGTTAGGATATACTATATATAAAAACTATCGGCGATATCATTGTTCAAGAACAAAATTAAATTCCGTCAACATATCTGACTTCCAAATCAAGGAACTAGTGAGTCGCTTAATCTATGTTGACTTCGTAGCTTCTGGTTAATCTCTGTTTCAAACAGTCAAAGCAAACATAGATGTATCAATGGAAAAACCTAATCATTTATTAAAGTCAGATTTACAAAATGAAGGCGTTGATGAATTTAATGTGCAATACAACTGATTATACAAGTTGTAGTTAAATTTAAAAGCATTAGTCTTAAAAGATATAGTAACTCAGACAGTGGCGCAGCCCTTCATGTATCTAATTTCGGTAGGCGATAAATCATATTCTCTACTGGCAATAAGAAACCGCCATAGTGTGAGAACAATAATGGATACGTCAAAACCCCACATCATCATGGATATTATCATGTAAAGGAAATAAGCTAATTGCACAAGAAAGCGAACTCCACTATAGTGTTCTAGACATTACTTTAACGCAAGACCGGTTTTAATAGCAATAAATAGTAGATTAAAACCTCTGTACTCTTATTAAGAGTATTACTACTTACAACAACTAGTTATGTAATGTCATTCGACTCTGTTCTGTCTTTGTAAATCTAGCCTTCGCAAGTACTATGAAACAGTGTACTCTAGAAACTGCATTTATTAAATGTGGATCCTGAAAATAGTCCACAAGTTTGAATTATATATCACTTTATCTAGTCATTTTATTTTTGGGCAGTTTAAAAAACGATCCCTCATTAAAAGTCTTAAAAGAATAATCGAAATTCTTCAAAATGCTTTCACAAGAAAAAATTGTGGTAATTCATGAAAATACATATTTTGTGAAGGAAAACTCTTATTACGAGGTACACTGAACCTGACACTATAAAGATATTGAATTTTTTATCGATAATGCTTTACTGTGTTTGGAGGACAGGTTTTCTAACAAAATGTTTGGCATTCAATGGGAACCAAATGTGCCTCGCTAACATAATTCTTCACTCATAAGAGTCTGTACTCTTTAGAGAGATGAATTAGCCCCTTGGACAACCTCTCATAGAAATATACTTTAAATGAATGATCCTGCATTCAAAGATTAACTTGGCGTTATATTTCCAATTGAAGTGAAGGAAACCCACGTGCACAAAGAGCGAACATTTTACTTTGTATCTAGATATCATGTTATCTTACGACATTGATGGTCATCCGTAGACCTCAACCTATGACACAAATGGCGATTTTAATTTCATCATGACAAACTTTTCCTTTATGTGAAGTAATATCCCAACATCATCTGTCTATGGCATATTCATATCATAGTCAATACGCTATGGTTGAGCGAGTTCCAATTACTATAAATTTGTGCTGTGGGCAATGTGACTTCATATAAATACTGGACTTGCAAGGAATTATGTAAAGCACTAGATTTTCTCATGAATAATATTTTTGTGCAATTTGATGGCAAGATATATAAAAAAAAAATAGTTGGGATTCCTATGGGTACTAACTGCGCGCCTCTGATAGCAGATTTATTTCTTTATTGTTATGAGAGGGATTTTATGGTTTCTATTCAAAAATCAAAACGTTTTGACCTCATTGACAAATTTAATAATAATTGCAGATATCTGGATGACATTTTGGTTCGAACAATTTATATCAGAAATATATCCACCAGAGCTCACATTGAATAAAGCTAATACTTGAGATAAATCTACACCTTTCTTAGATTTAAACATCAAAATTATCAACAACCTAATATATACTAATATTTATGATAAACGTGAGGATTTTGGATTTCCTATTGTAAATTTCCCTTACTTGGATGGCGATGTCCCTCGACTCCCATCATATGGTATCTATATATCTCAATTAGTTCGATTTGTCAGAGGCTGCACCGATGTTTTGGACTTTCATAAACGAAATTTACAAATTACTACTAAACTTTTAACTCAGGGTTACAGATATCACAAGCTAAGAAAAACATTCGGCAAATTCTTCAGATCTTATTCAGAACTTCTATCTAAATTTGGAAATATTTCTTTTCAACAGTATGTATCCAATGGAATTTCCCATCCTAATTTTTACGGTGATCTCGTATATAAACTAGGGAAAATAAAAGGCTCCGATAACGTTATTTTATCATGTAATGAAATAGTCAAACGTCTCCTAAATAGACAATATGATATTGAGATCATCAAAAAGACTATAGGTCTTGTATTTGGCCCCTCTACAGCCTTATGCAGACTTTTACTTGAACGTTGCACGCTGACTAACAGGGCGGTGGGAACTATATGACGGGCCTTGTCCAAACATCTTTCAGAGGAGACATAGTCCTGAACCTCGTCCCCTCTGACTGTTAGTCGGGACTCCTACAGATCTAGGGTCTTAGCTCGCTTTCAGACTGGCAGAGCACGGTTTATCATGTTGATGTCGCATATATTTTTATATCATTATGTGTTTTACAATACCTTACGTGTTTATATTTTTATGACCTCTCAATATGCGATACATGTTGACCCTTGTTCTTTACATGGAGGATTATTTAGAAATTTTTAAATGTACGTCTTTTGATTGTTCTGCTGTTACGGTGAGTGGGAAGGTGGGCCCGTAAACCGGTTAACCACACCATTTGTTTGGCTTTTGTCAAATTAAATGACCGTCCTAAATCGGTATCGTAATTGCACTACAATCAAATATTTTTGTAATGTGTTAAATGTTCTAGTATATTATTTATATTCATGTATTGTATAGCTCCATAGTGACTTCTGCCACATAACTGAGCCGGTAACTCCTCTTTTTTCTTTCAGATAAACTACACAGTCAGGCATATGTAAATAGTATTTTTACTTACAGATATATAGATGACTTGCTTTCATTTAATAATCCTTCATTCGCGGATTACCGTAGCATCATCTATCCAAGTGAATTGGAGGTCAAAGAAACCACAGAAAGTAGTAATTCTACTTCGTATTTAGATATTATGTTGTAAATTGACATTAATGGTCAATTGAACACCTCACTCTATGACAAACGTGAAAATTTCAATTTCGCTATCACAGAATTTCCATTCATTATTAGCAGCATGCCATTATCAAGAATTTAAACATATTCCGATTGTTGTAAGCACAGAATATATCTATAATTGGTATTTTCTTGATTCGACGATTTCTACCTGACTTAAGTGAGGAATATTGCTAGCAAGCATGAACTTCTTACCATTCATAGTACATGCTCTCACGCACTTCGTGGAGATTCATTTAGGTCCTTCAGTAGATATTCTTTGGCTATTTTCTGTTTGATATTCCATTCCATTTTGCTATTCTTTGCAAATTTATGATTTTTGGACTATTGGGTTGGTGTTATCCATTACCATAATATTCGTATAAATACGAGAACTAGACAACTAACTTAGGTAAACCTTATATACAATTTTAACCATAATAGTGTTGAAGAGAAAACAATGATTCCTTGATTAAAGTCATAAGACATAGATCCGTGTACTGATTTACATAATGTTTGAGTTTCCATCAATTTACCAGAAAATGTTAACACTTGTTAGTATAACTGGTCAGGATCAGCATGCAATGTTACAGATCGGTCATATTATATCATATAATTAGGAATTGATTAAGGTAACGAATGGTTATTAAAAAGTTCAATAAATCAATGAAACATCGATTCTTTGAAACACACTGCATGGGAAAACTGGATAAGAGGTGTAACTTATAAACAGAAAGAAATAATTCGGAAACAAATGCAAACAAGAAAACTACGAAAATCAATAGCAATACTTGATCATCTATAATGATTCATGGTTATCTATGGCTGTACTGAATCCGTAGCCGTAAATATTAAACACAAAGAATTTTGAGTCTGAGATATCAGACTAAGCATAGTAATTGAGTCTGAATTCTTTCCGCAAGGAAAATAATCGTGAAAGATAAATACTAATACATAATAATCGCATTATTACTTCATTGATTATTTCCTTATACTCAAATAGGCATGGTTTCATTATTTTTCTTACATGATTTTTTTTTGCGAAAAAAATGGGTTTTTTTAAATGGAACATATGATTCAACTTAATAATCACAATAATTGCTTTTCCTTTAGATGTTCAAATTCTATAGAAGTAAACATGATATATTATACTGTAATTTATGTCACAAGTACTGGGTAAATTGTGTCCAGAGCTTTATGCAGTTTAGGACCACGGCGTACTGTTCATAGTTAAGGCTCGGTACAACCCATTACAATTCAGGTACCACACAAGACCTGAACCGAGATCCATTCATGACACAGAGTTGTCACCTCATATCGCCAAGTACTCGTACAAAAGCGGCAAAATTTTGAAACAGTTTTAAAATTGTCGTGCAAGCGTTTATTACGTGCATATATCAAATGCATGTGGACTGAGTGTCGGACAGAACTCGTACACATCATGATTTTCATACCGAAATTTCAACATGTCTTTTTCACTCGTGTATGTTTCGTTTAATGTTGAAGAAACATCAAGGTAGAAAAATCGAGCAGGGGTCGAATAAATATCCCCATTATCAGAAATCGCAGACAAGTCGTGAAGTTTTTGGTTAGTACTCGCCAACTCTCTTTCCAACAATATGACAGGGACATTAAATAGAGAATTAAAACTATAGACATTGAAGCCATTTCGAAATTGTAACCATGATTAATTGAATGTTCAATACTAATTGTCGCTGTGTAACGTCAAAATAAGCATTCATTGAACCGCTTGAATCGTAACGTTCTGATTGAGACGCATGAATATTTAGAAGCCATTCAGGGCAAGACCTAAAACATGATGAAAACGTCTGACCGTAACAGGTTTAGTAAAAGAAAAGCATTTGTAAAACTGTATTATTTATATGTAGAGTGTCCCTAAGTTAACAGTAATTGTCATGGATTCTCATAAATCTATGTGATATTGCTTCACGTATTTGAGTTTTTGTGATTTGAAGGTAGTGAACTAGACAAAAGCACTTCAGTTATCTTTTTCGTCCAGAACACCTGTCATTAAGCTTAGAAAAACTTCGTTCCATGTCCATTTTACAAGGTTCATGTTTAAAGTAATTTCATATATTTTTGCACTTGTAACATGACACCAAATTTGCTTTCTCATCATGTCAGTACAGATAAAAGATATTGATCCGATATCCACATCTCGAAGTCGAAGAAACACGACAATAACTATGTAAATAAAATATAAGCAATCACGAACCTCTGTCAAAACAGAGATGGGATCAGATGTCATGGAGGAGTAAGCATCTTCTGCCGACCGGTCACACCCGTCTTGATGCCATAAGTATAAGCGAAAAAGTATTTTTCGCTGTCACAGAATTAGGAAACGGCACAGCCGTAGTCAAAATAGGTATATGTCATAAATAGTAAGAATACTGCTGAATAGTATAGGTAATACAGATGGTTTAGTTATTGTAAAATAAGGAAGTCAACATGTCAGACAACTATACATCATATGAGCAAATTAGGTCTTTATAACGACCGTAAAATTTGCGGAATGTTGACATAAGTCTTGATATCTCACATCATTGTTTGAGTAACTTTTCTCCTAGTAGTTGACTTCGATAAATAAAACAGCAATACTCAGATGACGCTCCCGCATATCGAATCAATTGGGATACACCGTACGCAGGTGATAAAATAATGTTGCTACTAGTATATGGAAAGTTAACAATGGGGAAAATAAGTCATCACGTTCGTCATAAATTGAAGTTGTAAGTTTACCATCTCGGTCGAGCAGATCTAATATGAAGCACATGAATTGGAAATTGTAGTGTCCTTAATTTCAAGTTCCTTAGGATATATTACTAAAATTCACTCTATCAAGTCTTTTGACTTTTCGACTCTTTACACAACGATCCCTCATCAGAAATTAAAAGACAGATTAGCGGAAATTATTCAAAATGCATTTACTAGTAAAAACGGAAGCCGCAAATTCAAACATATAGTAATAGGCCACGATAAAACTCACTTTGTTAGGGAAAATTCTGATTCCAAAAATAAATACACTGAAACAGCTGTCATCCAGATGTTGAACTTTCTTATCGATAACATTTTTGTGGTGTTTGGAGGTAAGGTTTTTCAACAAATTGTCGGCATTCCAATGGGCACTAACTGTGCTCCGCTTCTGGCTGACATATTCCTTTACTCATACGAAGCTGAATTCATTCAGTCTTTGCTTTCGCAAGGGAAAAAATCAATTGGCTCTTGGCTTCAATTTTACTTACAGATATATAGATGACTTGCTTTCAATTAATAATCCTTCATTCGCGGATTACCTTAGCATCATCTATCCAAGTGAACTTGAGGTCAAAGAAACCACAGAAAGTAGTAATTCTACTTCGTATTTAGATATTATGTTGTCTTTCGACATTAATGGTCAATTGAACACCTCACTCTATGACAAACGTGACGATTTCAATTTCGCTATCACAAACTTTCCTTTCATAAGTAGCAACATTCCATCATCGCACGCATACGGCGTATTCATATCTCAGTTAATACGCTATTCCAGAGCATGTTCAAATTACAGTGACTTTGTTCTGAGGGCTAGGCGACTTTCAGTTAAGCTGCTCAACCAGGGTTATATATCTGCTAGACTAGCAACGTCACTGAGGAAATTCTATGGTCGTTACGAGACTCTTATTACTCCATACGATATCTCGTTATCCAGACTTTTAAATGATATTCTGGACTGAGACCGATTCCGATCATTTTACACAGATTTGACACCTTCTATACTAGAAGGTTACCTACTTCGACTTCTCCATATATAAATACATATGGAATTTACACGATCTGACTCTTTCTACTGGGTATATGTGACGGGTGTTGCTAGCAAGCAGGAGATGCTCACTCTCCCCGGGCACCTGATCTCACTCCATCACAGGGGTTCACATATGCTCTTCAAGTAGACATATTTTGTTATTTTCCATTTGTTTTTCATTTTCACTGATTTTGTATGTCCTCTGGTTTTATGATTTTTGGACTTATGGTTTGGATTTATCTATCATCTTTACATATATACGTATGTATCAAAGTTTTTGTTATTTATAGATAGTACATCATCAATATATCTGAATGTAAAATTAAAGGACAATGCCAATTGCTTCTTACTTCAGTCAGTTTCAAATAACTTGACATTGATGATTATTTTACTGTGTGTGTGTGTTTCAATATGTTACTTTCAGACAAGTAACAAAGAAATAATTATCTAGCAACAGGAAACTATAAAAATTAATTCCCAAGCTGAAATCTATGTCATCTTTTCGAGGGTTAATACGGTTATATTGTTACTATTTTAGTTTTATCTCATTTGACACCGCCTTGTTATGTATGCAAAGTGTGGTTTCGTTTCAACACAAATCACAGAATAGGATAGCTGTCATATAAAACTCACAGAATGTTATTATTTCAAACTCGATAGAGCGTGTGTAAACAAAGCGAAAAGTTTAGTAGCAAATAAGAAAGCAAGTTTAGTAGTTAACAAGTTCGCTCTGTGATGAGAAGTGAACTAGTCAAGCGGTCATAAAGTTTATTTGAAGTGTAGTTCTTGTAACGCACCCAACTCTATATCCCAAACTTTCTGAAAACGGATTTGTAGAGAATTATACTCAATTTTTGATAGGAGAAACACGCACTTTTAAACTTCATTTAAAAATAATATTTATATACTTTAAATCAAACTACTCGAGATCAGAGGATATTTGAATTTAACATTTAATTTTTCTGACATATAAAACATATAGAAAATTAGAAATGTGACTAGATATGATGATAAATATACAGAGAGCACATCACAGTATTCACGCCACCGACTGACTGGTTGGATCATCTAAAATCATTTCCTATATTGGCCGGTTTCCGGGTTTTACTTTCGGTAAAAACTAATATCTTGCATATTTATATCCCGAAGCCTATCGAGTGTACAGGATTTGGTACGAGATTTATCCAACAAATAACATATATGCAAAGAGCTAGTTAATGAACAAATGTGAGAGGAATATGATGTATAAAAGTAAATATCAGATTATATCTGTGTATGAATTAAATGTGTTTCAATTATCCGTATTTCAACAACTATTTTCTTTTCATCGAGGCTCAAGGTCTAAACTGTGGAAATCCAAACTGTAAATATTCTAAGAGTGAACTAATTACCAAATTGGCCTAAGGTAAGAGCCAAAGAACTGATTAAAGGACAGGGCTGTATATAATTGGGATGCACCTAAAGTTTGAGAATAATTTATATAATTTTGTCACAGTGAATGGACGTATATAATTTGGGTCAGTACAGAAGCACTGAAAACTGGGTTTGAGTTTACTCTGAGGGAATCTAAATCATCGAATACAGAAGGATGCCGTGTTCTTGTGTTTCTTTTCAGTTCACTTATAACTGATTCCATCGAACAACAAACACTTTTAACCTTCTCTGATTTTGTTGTCTCGGGTAATTAGTTGGCGGAGAATTCCATCGTTAACGATGCTGACATATCTAGTAATGTCGTGTTCAATTGCACTATAACTGAGTTTATATGAAGAGCATGGAGAAGAATTGGTAGAGTTTTGATATTTTGATATCTAAGCACTGCAAATCTTCTCTGTTATTGAAAAAAGTTTTGAAGCAATTGTATGGCTATAGAATTGGTTTGTTTGCAATATAGTGGAATGCAATACTGAACCTTTTAATTTTATGATTGTTCAAGCCTTCTATATCTTTACTGACAAATTTTAATTCTAAGAACTAGACTGCTAGACTAGCAACGTCACTGAGGAAATTCTATGGTCGTTACGAGACTCTTATTACTCCATATGATATCTCGTTATCCAGAATTTTAAATGATATTCTGGACTGAGACCGATTCCGATCATTTTACACAGATTTGACACCTTCTATACTAGAAGGTTACCTACTTCGACTTCTCCATAAATAAATACATATGGAATTTACACGATCTGACTCTTTCTACTGGGTATATGTGACGGGTGTTGCTAGCAAGCAGGAGATGCTCACTCTCCCCGGGCACCTGATCTCACTCCATCACAGGGGTTCACATATGCTCTTCAAGTAGACATATTTTGTTATTTTCCATTTGTTTTTCATTTTCACTGATTTTGTATGTCCTCTGGTTTTATGATTTTTGGACTTGTGCTTTGGATTTATCCATCATCTTTACATTTCAACAACTGTCCATGTGTCACTGCTGGTGGACAATTTGTTCCCGAGGACACTTGTCGGGCAGTCCTTTATATATATATATATATATATATATATATATATATATATATATATATATATATATATATATATATATATATATATATATATATATATATATATGGATAATGTTAACAAGAAAACCATAGTGGCTGAGGCGTCGGCCACTATAAAAAGGCCTCAAACTGCAATGTGCAAGGACACGTGCATAGCAGTTAACTTAGGTGTCTCCAATATTATCTTAAATGACGTTAGAAATGAAACATTTGTTGTAAGCACTAATAATGAACTCTGGTATCAACATGCGGATAGCTTCATAAACATCAAGCCCTGTAAGGTTAAACTAGTTGACGTAATTAAAGATTACCAATTCTCCCCTTATGATTATGAAATATCTAAATGCGGGACCAAAAATTGCAAAATCTTAATTACAGACAATTCTCTTACGAGTAATTTAACTAAACATACCTTTCATACGCATAGTTTTGACCATTTGAATTGTAAGAGTTCAAACATTGTATACGGTATTGAGTGTTCACTCTGCGGGTTAATATATGTTGGAGAGACAAAGGGACAACTGCGTACCAGAGTATCAGGTCACAGGTCCAAAATAAATTGTGGCGGAAACCAATTACTCTATCGCCACTTCAACCAGCCTGACCACTCTATTCTCTCAATGAAAATTAGAATTATAGAAAAAATATATCACCCCACAAACAATGCCAATTTGAGTACTCCTTTTCGTCGGAAAAGAGAAGAATACTGGATAAGACGTCTCGGCACTGCTTCGCCTTATGGATGCAATGACAATATTAGTAGTATTGGTAACCTCATTAGTCCTGCGTGTCAATCAGTTAACGTACTCGGTTTATTCAACAAAAGCCAGAGGAGGCATCGAAGTCATGGTACACGCAAATACAACAAACCTGAAATACATAATATTTCCTTTGATGCTCTTTTGCCATTTATAAATAAACCTTTGGGCCTTCATCACATTCGTACAAAACTTTATTCCATTTCACTCAGAAAATTACACGAGTTGTACGTATCGTCCAGACACCGTATATTTACTGATATAAGCTCTGCAGAGTATAAACTAGATGGCATTATTATGGACATATCGACCGCTAGACTTTTTCGTCCCGTCAAGTCAAATATTTCTATGGAAAAATCTAATCGCCCTTTCATCAAAATTAAATTTGCAAATAAAGGCATTGATTATTTAAATTTTGGCCAAATTTTAAATCATAAGTCTGTTTTAGAGAAAATACCTCCATATTTCAAAAACAAAGATCCGCCATGTATTTCCTATAGCTACACGCCATCAGTTGCATCCAAACTTTATAATTACAAAGGGTTTCTACAGTGTCTTGATCTTGGCAACTATGCATGCCATCCTCAATCGTGTGCATGTTCCTCATCTAATTTTGTATATTCTCCTTGTGGCCATGTCGTTACTGGTGATCTCGATATTGTTAAAAACACTAAATTAAGAGAACTTTTACTTAAAGGTCCAAAATATAGAGAACCCAGATCATTCACATGGAGCCAAAATTTTGAGAATATTGTGAACTGCTGCGAGGAATATGCCACACGATGGGCAAAAAGAGAGGAAGTACAGATCGACACTCTTTCGGAATGGATAAAATTTATTGCAGTACTGCTAAGATCAAAAATTAAAAAATTACAATGTTCTGTAAACACCAGATTCGAATCTATTTTTAAAGATCCTGATGTTGTCAGAGAACTTACCTTCCTCCAAGAACATTATATCATTACACCAGCAGATAAAGCATCCAATAATTATACATTTACTTGTAAGAAATATTACTTTGACAGCCTAGTGAAAGAATTAGGATTAAATTCAGCTCCAGGAAATCCTACTTATACTCTCACGAACTTTTCGGTTTCGGAAGTACTCGAGAATCATAAATCTGTCCTCAATACGTTTGGTATTGACTTAAATAAATTAAATTTAGAACTTCCATATTTGTACTGCATTCCAAAAATGCACAAAAATCCTTACAAACAACGCTTTATCGCTGGTTCCTCGAAGTGTTCCACAAAATCTGTATCGATGCTACTCACAAAAATATTATCAGAAATTAAATCTGGCCTTCATAGATATTGCGAAACAGTATATTCCAGAAGTGGAATTAATCAAATGTGGATCCTTAAAAATTCAAAAGAGTTATTAGAAAATCTAAAATCAAAAAGTTTTACTAAAATTCACTCCATCAAGTCTTTTGACTTTTCGACTCTTTACACAACGATCCCTCATCAGAAATTAAAAGACGGATTAGCGGAAATTATTCAAAATGCATTTACTAGTAAAAACGGAAACCGCAAATTCAAATATATAGTAATAGGCCACGATAAAACTTACTTTGTTAGGGAAAATTCTGATTCCAAAAATAAATACACTGAAACAGCTGTCATCCAGATGTTAAACTTTCTTATCGATAACATTTTTGTGGTGTTTGGAGGTAAGGTTTTTCAACAAATTGTCGGCATTCCAATGGGCACTAATTGTGCTCCGCTTCTGGCTGACATATTCCTTTACTCATACGGAGCTGAATTCATTCAGTCTTTGCTTTCGCAAGGAAAAAAACAATTGGCTCTTGGCTTTAATTTTACTTACAGATATATAGATGACTTGCTTTCAATTAATAATCCTTCATTCGCGGATTACCTTAGCATCATCTATCCAAGTGAACTTGAGGTCAAAGAAACCACAGAAAGTAGTAATTCTACTTCGTATTTGGATATTATGTTGTCTTTCGACTCTATGACAAACGTGACGATTTCAATTTCGCTATCACAAACTTTCCCTTCATAAGTAGCAACATTCCATCATCGCCCGCATACGGCGTATTCATATCTCAGTTAATACGTTATTCCAGAGCATGTTCAAATTACAGTGACTTTGTTCTGAGGGCTAGGCGACTTTCAGTTAAGCTGCTCAACCAGGGTTATATATCTGCTAGACTAGCAACGTCACTGAGGAAATTCTATGGTCGATACGAGACTCTTATTACTCCATATGATATCTCGTTATCCAGAATTTTAAATGATATTCTGGACTGAGACCGATTCCGATCATTTTACACAGATTTGACACCTTCTATACTAGAAGGTTACCTACTTCGACTTCTCCATAAATAAATACATATGGAATTTACACGATCTGACTCTTTCTACTGGGTATATGTGACGGGTGTTGCTAGCAAGCAGGAGATGCTCACTCTCCCCGGGCACCTGATCTCACTCCATCACAGGGGTTCACATATGCTCTTCATGTAGACATATTTTGTTATTTTCCATTTGTTTTTACATTTTCACTGATTTTGTATGTCCTCTGGTTTTATGATTTTTGGACTTGTGCTTTGGATTTATCCATCATCTTTACACAATCACAAAGCTCATTCTGTGTTCAGGTGTAGCAGGATCGATATAGGAGTTTTCTCTTGCTTCCTCGTTATTTCAGAGGAATAAAATAGTTTAGTACGGATATGATGAATACCTTACTGTTCATTAACATGACACAAGAACGTAGAAAAAAAAGATACATCTTGTACATGTGTCTTCTTGTCAGACCGATACCCATGGATAAGCTTGCTTCTTGTCGGAGAATTGAACTGGTCCATCACAATGATACTGCTACATGCTCGACCAGATACATTTTCCACGCTTTCAATGTATTGAAATATTGAAATGCAGTATCGATATTTCGAATCAAGTGTTCTTTTCGTTTTCTGCGAAGTGGATTACTCAGTGTAATATATGTTGATATATTTTCCAATGATGTGATTCCTCATGAGTTTTATTATTTTATTTTCTTTCATGTCTTTATGATATAGTTTACGTTTACAAAAGCTTACAATTCAGTATTAAACGCTTTATTGCTGTATTCACCTGTTTCAAACAAAACTTAAAGTACATGTACCTTTAATCAAAACTAAAAGATAAAAGCACATGTCGATAACAAGTAGATACCTGTCACTATCACGCACAGTCAGTGTTGAGCATAATCCTTCATTTCCTATATTGATAGTGACATTATGTAAAGGAGAACCAGGATTCATTTCTCTGTATAAGGTATTCAGATAATGATTTAGAAGATTCTGGCATCAATTCACAAATTTTCACCCTGCTTTTTACAGATATGGTGCTGTGAGAGTGATATTCATGTAAAGAACCGGGCTTTTGGGAAAGCGTGACAGATTTATACAAGTAAAATACGAAAATAACTGATGTCACATGACTATGGCATTAACAACAATGTACCACAGTGGACATTCACGGACTTCCGCAATTCAGAGGTGAGACCAGGTGCCCAGGAGGCGTGAGCGTCTCCTGTTTGATTAGCCACATCCGCCGTTAATGCCTTAACATACAGACGAAACAATATAATTCAGCACTGTATATATACATGAATGTGAACAAACACTGTGTAGAAAGTGTCACAGCCACATAACATCAGGAAAAGGGATATTATAAGACCAGATTACTCAACTGTGAGAGCGTGCTTCCTAAAAGCAGAGGGTCCTGGGCCTGATTACAAGCTTTCAACCTGCCTGTTACAAATGAAACATGTTTAGCTTTTGCATAGTCCATTTCTTTCTGTGTCAATTGTTGTGTTTGTGACTCGTCAGACTGAAAAAAAAACTAGGTAGTGAATAATAGTATGATCTGGTATTATTTTCACAAATATCTTCTTGTTATTTAAATTTTAAGTCCATTTTAGTTTCGTGCATTCTTTTTTTTTTTTTTTTTTGGGGGGGGGGGGGGGGGGGTAGTGTAGTTACTATGGGTTATGAGTATGAATGAAGTAGTACAATATATGATAAACATGTTTACATGTTGATCAGTCTGTTTCTATGTCTAAGATCGCAGATATATTGGACGTAAAGACAGAATTATGTTAAAATAGATTCCCCTCTGGGTATTACTCGTGAAGAATAGGGAACACAGAGTGGAAGAGAGACTCATGTTTGGAGCATAGTTACGCGTAACCCCCCCCCCCCCCACACACACACACACACACACACATCCCCTTTGCTTCTGGGAGCAAGCAGGGTTTATGTTATATTTGCAATGAATTCCTAAACTATAAATCAGAGATTCTAGGTATAGATTAAAATAAAGACATATCATTACATGATCTGTTCATTAGATGCGCTCTTTATTACTTTCTACGGTTTCTACCTAAATTCATATTATCAGTATTTGGTTGATATCACTTCTGATAAATTTGAGATACCAGCTTATCCTTGACAAAAGGTATCGCGCTTGATGAGCAGTTTCAGAAGAATTCTGAATTTAGTGATACTGATATATATTTTGTAATTTCGCAATTTATGGGTTGATGTGGTCCATTTTACTTATATATTCCTTTGATTTATTTGCTGCTGACTTTTCTATTTATTTATAACTTTATATTTGTTTTTCTTTAATATCACTGAAATCCTTACTATTTCCGGATTAGGGGTAACAGTTTCTAGAAATGTAAAAAACAAAAGTAACTGGTGTCACATGACGATGGCAACTAACAACAATGTACCACAGTGGACATTCACGGACCCCTGAAACTCAGAGGTGAGACCAGGTGCCTGGGAGGAGTGAGCGTCTCCTGTTTGGCACCCTACATCTGCCGGGAATGCCCTTACAGATGAAACAAATATAATTCAGTACTGTATATACATGACGTGAAAAAATCCGATAGGATTGTTTCCTATGACAGGAGAAGGGGACCTTTTTCTTTATAGAAAATCAATCCCTAGGGGATAAATTTCTTTATAGAGGATTTCCGTATAGAACTTTTCCTATACAGTATTCCTACCCGGGGATAGTTTTCTATAGAAAAAGCTTCTCGAAGAAGTATTTTTTGGTAAAAATTTGCTATGTAATACCAGCAAATTCGTTATGCAAGTTTACACAATGTTAGGAATGGTAGACCTTCATGATCATAGGGCCGCGTGGTGCCACTAATTAATGATATGATTATATATGTATTGACTTTCATACAGTTTCTTGTGATACTGGTGAGCCATAAGGATTTAAAACATTGAACTTGGCTTTTGAAAGTAAGTCCATATTAGAAAATATTGCAAATAAGCATAATACATAGTTATTACAAATAAACTTATTTAATGTTACAGAAAACCCGCCAAAACATAACATGACGTCACTATGGCCCAATGCATTATATGAAGCTGGTTAAACTGCAACAATTAACATACAAAGAAAAATGCTGTAGTGCAACCTTTTCTTCAACTCCATTTATTGTGTAATTTCACTCTTCACCTGGAAATCCAACATACACACAAACAAATTTATTTATTTCTGAAATACTTCAAAACCACAAATCTGTCCTCGAATCTTTTGAAATTACCACAACAAACTCTGACCTTGAATTACCTTATATTTATTGGATTCCAAAAATGCACAAAACCCCTTACAAACATCGTTTCATTGCTGGTTCTTCCAAGTGTACCACCAAACCTCTATCCATATTGCTAACGAAGATATTGACACACATCAAGCATGGCCTTCAAATTTACTGTGATACCGCATACTCCAGAAGCGGAATAAATCAGATGTGGATCCTTAAGAATTCTAAAGAACTTTTAGAGAATCTAAAATCTCCAAAATTTAATAATATTTTCAGCATCAAATCTTTTGACTTCTCCACGCTCTACACTACAATTCCGCATCAAAAGCTCAAAAACAGACTTGCTACAATTATTCGAAATTCTTTTTTCCATAAAAATGGAAATCGTAGATATAAATATCTGGTCATTGGGCGGGAAGATACATATTTTGTAAAAGAACACTCTGATGCAAAACACAAGTATACCGAAGATCAAATCATCAAAATGCTGGAATTTTTAATAGACAATATTTTCGTAGTATTTGGAGGGAACATTTTTCAGCAAATCATTGGCATTCCCATGGGAACTAACTGCGCCCCTCTTCTTGTTGACATTTTCTTATATTCGTATGAGGCAGAATTTATTCAAAACATGCTCTCCACAGGCAGAAAAAGCCTTGCATCTCAGTTTAATTTTACGTATAGATATATAGACCACGTATTGTCAATCAATAATCCTAACTTTAAGGATTACATACATGAAATCTATCCCCATGAACTTGAGATAAAAGAGACAACCGAGAGCAATAATTTTGCTTCGTATCTGGATATATTTTTAACTTTCGACAGTAATGGTCATTTGGACACCTCTCTGTATGACAAACGTGACGATTTTAACTTCTAAATAACTAACTTTCCGTTTCTTTGCAGCAATAACCCGTCCTCACCTGCCTATGGAGATTTTATATCTCAACTTATAAGGTACGCAAGAGCCTGTTCTCTATACGACGGTTTTATTCCTACAGCCAAACGACTGGCCACTAAGTTGCTCATGCAGGGATATGTTAAAGAACGTCTGAAATCGTCACTGAGGAAGTTCTACGGTGGCTATGGGGATCTTGTAAGAAAATAGGATGTGCCTCTTTCTAGAATGATAGATAATATTCTAGAATGCGACTAAATGACCTGTTCAGTGAACACCAAATATGACTTTGTATACCAGTTTTGTACTTTCGTATGTACAATTAGGAAACCAAAACTCTTGATTTTGACATGTTTCTTAAGAACTGCTGTGACGGGTGATGCATGCAAACAGGAGACGCTTCCTCTCCCCGGGCACCTGGTCTCACCTCGGAATTTTTCTGTATTTCGGGTTTCACAACAGTTTCTTTTTGAAACTTACACGATTTTGTATCTGTCCTTGGACTTTGAGAATGATTAATGGTTTGGTACTTCTTCGATATTGATTCACATAAAGACTGTTCTACATTTATTTGATATGCGTCTTGCTGGGCCTAACGTTTAAATTTTAAACTATCAACAAAATTTAAATTTATTTAGACCATTTCTTGTAAAATTACGCCGATCAGCAATTTCAGCCCAGTATTTATACACAATTACCCCTCTTCTAATTTAATTTTTTATGAAACAAGAAATTTGATTGGCCTTATATAATGGCCTTATAAGCATATTATAGCTTCATAAATTGGTTTGGTCGGTTGCTAGGAGCAACCAGCTATGCAGATATTTTCCTACGCTCTTGTTACATTTTCATTTGCTGTTAAAAAAGATGTAATATTCATAATTCAAATTATTCTAGTCTTTAATTAAATAATTAGGATTGACTTCAATAATTTAGCAATGTATTGAGATATAATAAGGTTTGAGGCGGGCACACCTTTTATAATCCGCTTCGCCTCAAACCATATCATATCTCAATAAAGTGCAAAATTGTTGAAGATAATCCTGAAATACTTTAGATTTTATGAAACAAGAAATTTGATTGGCAGTTGAAGGCATATTATAGCTTCATAAATTGGTTTGGTCGGTTACAATTAGCAACCAGCTATGTGGATATTTTCCTACGCTCTTGTTGTTACATTTTCATTTGCAGTTTAAAAAAGAATCTATTGTTGATAATTCAAAATTTTCAAATTATTCTAGTATTTAATTAAATTACAAGGATTAACTTTAACAGTTTTGCAATTTTTTGAAATATAACATGGTTTGAGGCGGTGCACACTTTATAATCCGCGAAGCGGATTATAAAAAAGTTAAGTTTTTTCTTAAATAAGTTGGGCACAGGAATAAATATTATTAATAGGCTTCCATTTATTGTTTACAACAAAATGTGATTACCAAATTGGGCAGCATACACTTGCACTGTTTGAACGTTTGTTGTTAATACTACATATGCTATATACAGCAATCACGTGATTGCAAAGAGCCGGAGATAGAATTTAAAATGCAAGCAGAAGATCTGACAGGTCAGAAGGGAAAGCTTACTGTTCATCACACCTGATGCCATCTCTTGTTTCTCCAGGTATCCATGAATGTCTATGTATGTATGTATGTATGTATGTATGTATGTATGTATGTATGTATGTATGTATGTATGTATGTATGTATGTATGTATGTATGTATGTATGTTTGTCTGTCTGTCTGTCTGTCTGTCTGCCTGCCTGCCTGCCTGCCTGTATGTATGTATGTATGTATGCACGTACATATGTACGTATGTATCAGGGATTGGCGAATTACTTTGCAGGTAAATAAGTAAATTACAATTACATTGCCAAAGTAATTAATTAGATTACACATTACTTTTCATTTTATGAATCTATTTTCGCAATAAAATTATTTATATATATATATATATCTGCATTAAACGTCTGATAAATGTGAACACAATGCACAATTTACATTTCCTTACTACATGAAGTCAAGTAATTCACAAAAAGGTGACATTTATTCAGTGATTCAGTATTTGTTAAACACCTTCAGTTTTATGGTCAGTCAGATAAAACATGTTTGCTAAATACCTAGTAATTTGATAACATGCTCACAAACAAACCAATTATATACCCAGATTTTGTTTTGATAATAATTCAACACTTCAGTGATTGTGGTTAGTCAGGTGAAACATGTTTGCTCAACAATGATCTATGGTCATGATCCGCCAATCATTATATGATAATAGATTCATCAACCAGGTGTATAGGAATTTTGTAGTTTTACAAATGTAATTGAAAAGTTGTTGGAATTACATGCCTTCTTGCAAAGTAATTAATTAAATTTGCAAAGTAATTAATTAAATTTCAATTACATGTAATTGAAAAAATCTTCAATCACACATTACATTCAATTACATGAAAATTTCTAATTAATTACAGTTAATTACAATTACTTTTTCAATTACCCCATTCCTGATGCCAGTTACTGGTGATTGTGATTTGATATCACCAAGGTTTGTTTGGTAACCTTACCTTATATGATGGCTGGAACAAACATTTTGAATCATTTTGATATACCAAGAAATATCTGATGGAATTTTCAAGGCAAAGTGCATGCATTGTAATGTAAATTGTGCATTGTGTTTACATTTACCAGATGTTTCATGCAGGTATATATACTTTTTGCGAAAATAATTTCATAAAATGAAATGTAATGTGTAATTTAATTAATTACTTTAGCGATGTAATTGTAATTTAAATAATTACATTGCAAAAAAGCAAAGTAACATGTAATTTAATAAATTACTTTGACAATGTAATTGTAATTTAATTAATTACATGCAAAGTAATTCGCCCTATCCCTGACTGGCATGATGTTTGCAGGTAAACAACACCAGTAACTGCCATGATGTTTGCCAGTAAACTGCAACAGTAACTGTCATGATGTTTGCCAGTAAACTACACAAGTAACTGTAGTAATAATGGCCAGTAAACTACACAAGTAGCAAGTACACTTCACCTGTAACTGCTGTAATGTATGCCAGAAAACTGCACCTGTAACTGCCATAATGTTTGCTAGTAAAGTACACCAGTAACTGCCATAATAATGCCAGTAAACTGCACCAGTAACTGCTGTAATGTTTGCCACTAAACTGCACCAGTAACTGCCGTAATGTTTGCCAGTAAACTGAACCTGTGACTGCCATAATGTTGCCAATAAACTGCACCTGTAACTGCCAAAATGTTTGCCAGTAAACTGCACCTGAAACTGCCGCAATGTTTGTCAGTAAACTGCACCTGTAAATGCCGTAAACTTTGCCAGTAAAATGCACCAGTAACTGTTATAATATTAGCCAGTAAAGTGCACCAGTTACTGCTAGAATATTAGCCAGTATACTGCACCAGTAACTGTCGTAATGTTTGCCAGTAAACTGTACCAGTATTTGCCATAGTGTTTACCAATAAAATGCACCAGTAACTGCCATAATATTTGCCAATCCACTGCACCAGTAAAAAAACATAATGTTTGCCAGTAAACTGCACCAGTATCTGTGATAATATTTGCCAGTAAACTGCACCAGTAACTGCCATGATGTTTTCCATTAAACTATCACAAACCCGGATTTGAGACTTTGTTATTAAGATTACCAAATCCCGTTAAACAATGTTAATGTAAGAAAAAAACATAAAATAAGGATATCGGTTGTTGTAGCAACAATTAATAGAACACTGTGTCATTAAAACTCATATTAGTGAACACAAATATAGCATTTGGTCATATGAATTCACACTTTTACTATTCATGAAAAAACGTGACATCTTAAACAAATGCATTATATGTTGGAGTTTTGTGGGATGTCAGATGACGTCATCACAATGAAAAATTGCGATTTGCGTTGCTTGTTGTATATAAGTTGTATATCTGTATCAATGAATGAACTGACCCCAATACTAGACAAATGAGTATATGCTCTGCTGAAAATGAAATCTCATTTTGATCGGCCACCAGTTGTGTGCGCCCAAAACAATCGCAATATTTTTGTCCAATTCGTGAAATGGTAAGGTAAATGAACTTCGTACTAATAAATTGACGTAGTCGTAACTAAAAATAGTTAAAATATTCTAAATACACTGGCATTCTTTGGGATAAAGCAGATTTTGATTTACTATAGGGGGTTTTCTATAGTAAGATTCGCCATGTCACACGACGTTGATTGTTCCAATATCGAAAAGGAAAACGAGGACGTCTTCTTGAATATAAAACTTGAATCCATTTCTCTCTAATTAAGCAATACATATCTGGCCAGGTTTAATTATATACTAATATAGTTAGGTATATTTAGCTTTAATAATAAAAATTAAGATTATATCAAGACCATATGAACTTAATTTACCCTAGTTGAAAATGTGTTTGTTATAGAAGTTAAATAGCATTGTATTAATTTGTGTCGTTATATTTGTAATTTTATTTACGTACCAAACACGCCATGTACTGCCAACCGTTTTAAGTAGATTTACATAAAAACGTACAAAATACTATGAATAGTATTGAAATATTATTTCAGAATGTCCGGAAAGGAACGGAAGTACTATGAATGTATATTATCAGAAGCCGAGCCCAATACACCTTTTTTTCATGGATCCAATATATTTTCGTATTCCCCTATAAAACACTGCCCTCCGAAGGCCTTTTTCACCCAATACAACTTTTTTCGTGAACTCAGTATTTTCATATCCTCCCTTGTCATACACTGTATAATTTACTTATTTCACTTAAGGCCTTTTTGAACTTATATAAATGTTTTAGTATATCCCCGCTGCCTTTTTGTTGCTCTTAATAGTGTTCTTCGAGTTGGGGTGCGTTCGAATTCTGCTTATTTCATCCTCAATTCCATTTGCAAACCGTCTTTCCGCCATATTGTTTACTCTTGTCTGGCAATAAAATGACGTCACCAAATCGAGGCAGGGGTATATCAAAAGTATATTTGGCGGAGGGAGTATATTGGTAACCTCACTAGTCCTGCGTGTCAATCAGTTAACGTACTCAGTTTATTCAACAAAAGCCAGAGGAGGCATCGAAGTCATGGTACACGCAAATACAACAAACCTGAAATACATAATATTTCCGTTGATGCTCTTTTGCCATTTATAAATAAACCTTTGGGGCTACATCACATTCGTACAAAACTTTATTCCATTTCACTCAGAAAATTACACGAGTTGTACGTATCGTCCAGACACCGTATATTTACTGATATAAGCTCTGCAGAGTATAGACTAGATGGCATTATTATGGACATATCGACCGCTAGACTTTTTCGTCCCGTCAAGTCAGATATTTCTATGGAAAAATCTAATCACCCTTTCATCAAAATTAAATTTGCAAATAAAGGCATTGATTATTTAAATTTTGGCCAAATTTTAAATCATAAGTCTGTTTTAGAGAAAATACCTCAATATTTCAAAAACAAAGATCCGCCATGTATTTCCTATAGCTACACGCCATCAGTTGCATCCAAAATTTATAATTACAAAGGGTTTCTACAGTGTCTTGATCTTAGCAACTCTGCATGCCATCCTCATCTAATTTTGTATATTCTCCTTCTGGCCATGTCATTGCTGGTGATCTCGATATTGTTAAAAACACTAAATTAAGAGAACTTTTACTTAAAGGTCCAAAATACAGAGAACCCAGATCATTCACATGGAGCCAAATTTTTGAGAATATTATGAGATGCTGCGAGGAATATGACACACGATGGGCAAAAAGAGAGGAAGTACAGGTCGACACTCTTTCCGAATAGATAAAATCTATTGCAGTACTGCTGAGATCAAAAATTAAAAAATTACAAGGTTCTGTAAACACCAGATCGAAACTATTTTTAAAGATCCTGATGTTGTCAGAGAACTCACCTTCCTCCAAGAACATTATATCATTACACCAGCAGATAAAGCATCTAATAATTATACATTTACTTGTAAGAAATATTACTTTGACAGCGTAGTGAAAGAATTAGGATTAAATTCAGCTCCAGGAAATCCTACTTATACTCTCACGAACTTTTCGGTTTCGGAAGTACTCGAGAATCATAAATCTGTCCTCAATACGTTTGGTATTGACTCAAATAAATTCAATATAGAACTTCCATATTTGTACTGCATTCCAAAAATGCACAAAAATCCTTACAAACAACGCTTTATCGCTGGTTCCTCGATATGTTCCACAACATTTGTATCGATGCTACTCACAAAAATATTATCAGAAATTAAATCTGGCCTTCATAGATATTGCGAAACAGTATATTCCAGAAGTGGAATTAATCAAATGTGGATCCTTAAAAATTCAAAAGAGTTGTTAGAACATCTAAAATCAAAAAGTTTTACTAAAATTCACTCCATCAAGACTTTTCGAATCTTTACACAACGATCCCTCGTCAGAAATTAAAAGACAGATTAGCGGAAATGCATTTACTAGTAAAACGGAAGCCGCAAATTCAAATATATAGTAATAGGCCACGATAAAACTTACTTTGTTAGGGAAAATTCTGATTTCAAAAATAAATACACTGAAACAGCTGTCATCCAGATGTTGAACTTTCTTATCGATAACATTTTTGTGGTGTTTGGAGGTAAGGTTTTTCAACAAATTGTCGGCATTCCAATGGGCACTAACTGTGCTCCGCTTTTGGCTGATATATTCCTTTACTCATACGAAGCTGAATTCATTCAGTCCTTGCTTTCGCAAGGAAATAAACAATTGGCTCTTGGCTTCAATTTTACTTACAGATATATAGATGACTTGCTTTCAATTAATAATCCTTCATTCGCTGATTACCTTAGCATCATCTATCCAAGTGAATTGGAGGTCAAAGAAACCACAGAAAGTAGTAATTCTACTTCGTATTTGGATATTATGTTGTCTTTCGACATTAATGGTCAATTGAACACCTCACTCTATGACAAACGTGACGATTTCAATTTCGCTATCACAAACTTTCCTTTCATAAGTAGCAACATTCCATCATCGCCCGCATACGGCGTACTCATATCTCAGTTAATACGTTATTCCAGAGCATGTTCAAATTCCAATGACTTCTTTTTGAGGGCTAGGCGACTTTCAATTAAGCTGCTCAACCAGGGTTATATATGTGCTAGACTAGCAACGTCACTGAGGAAGTTCTACGGTCGATACGAGACTCTTATTACTCCATATGATATCTCGTTATCCAGACTTTTAAATGATATTCTGGACTGAGACCGATTCTGATCATTTTACACAGATTTGACACCTTCTGTACTAGAGGGTTACCTACTTCGACTTCTCCATATATAAATACATATGGGATTCATACGATTTGACTCTTTCTACTGGGTATATGTGACGGGTGTTTCTAGCAAGCAGGAGATGCTCACTCTCCCCAGGCACCTGATCTCACTCCATCACAGGGGTTCACATATGCTCTTCAAGTAGACATATTTTGTTATTTTCCAGTTGTTTTTCATTTTCACTGATTTTGTATGTTCTCTGGTTTCATGATTTTTGGACTTGTGGTTTGGATTTATCCATCATCTTTACAATAAAATATTTGGTTTTTTTCTTAACCAATCAGATTTCGAGATTTTTGCCTGAGGTGGGATAAAAAGCTTTCTTATGTGCCCGGATAGAGATCTGCAACAATTATGTTCATATAAGATAAGATACAAACAATACATCCACAGGTTGAGGACATTCCGCAAGTCGCATTGATTTAATTGCAGGAAACATCTTTTTTAAATGTGTCGATACGCCATGAATGTCCCCGCTGACAGCAAAAGTTTTCAAATGAAAAAATTTAGGATAATTTACGATAATTCATGTAATAAATTTGATTATTTATCTATCATTTCAACTGATCCCGAAACATTCATTGTCTTTTACAATCGTCTGGGAGTTGGTACCTAATCGAGTTGGATCATTTTCCTATCTATGGGTCGATGCAGCTCAGTGGGTAGCACCGCGTTTCGCTCCCGGATTCGAGTCTGACAGACGGCTCGTCGTACTTTCGAATGAATTAATATCAACAGTTATTAAGACACTGTGTCAAGATAGACACTAGCATGTAAAGATCTTTCACTACTCACCATGACCGCTGTGATAAACTATGCACACAAGTACATGTAGAGCGGCTCAAAACGACACGTAGGCATCCTAAATTATCATATGCTTTGATTAAATGCGGACACCCTTAGTATAAATAAACTTTCTTTTTCTTCTTATCTGCTCCTACCACATAGTTTTTGGCCCCGATCCTAACCCTTTCCTTTTCAATATTACACCTGTACATATATTTACAGCCAAATACTTTTGTGTCAATATAATTCTGGTCATAGTTTAGATATTAAGTTAGTATGGACAGTTACATTAAACCTGGTGGTTACATTAAACCTGGTGGCCCGGACAGTAGGCTTTAAAGAGGATATTGTGAGTGGCACATCTTTATGATGCACTTCAAATGATATTTTATTTCATTGGTCTTTTAGTATTTTGGAATTCTACAGTACATCATTAATGAGACATAAATTATCGAGATACTGGTACATGTTTATGTATGGTACATGTTTATATGTTCTTATGTCGCTGTGTCTCCAGTCTTGATATACTTATGTCTCGTGTACATCTGTACGGTTTGGTATATTCATTGCAGGTGCTTATAGTGGATTACAGACTTTTCGATTTTTAACCAGCTGCTGTTCTTATGCTTATATCATTTCAAAGAAAAAAGAGGAGTTACTGGCTCAGTTATGTGGCAGAAGTCACCATAGAGCTATACTATACATGAATATAAATAATATACTAGAACATATATCACATTACAAAAATATTTGATTGTAGTGCATCTACGATACCGACTTAGGACGGTCATTTAATTTGACAAAAGCCAAACAAATGGTGTGGTTAACCGGTTTACGGGCCCACCTTCCCACTCACCGTAACAGCAGAACAATCAAAGGACGTACATTTAAAAATTTATAAATAATCCTCCATGTAAAGAACAAGGGTCAACAGGTATCGCATATTGAGAGGTCATAAAAATATAAACACGTAAGGTATTGTAAAATACATAATGGTATAAAAATATATGCGACATCAACATGATAACCCGTGCTCTGCCAGTCTGAAAGCGAGCTAAGACCCTAGATCTGTAGGAGTCCCGACTAACAGTCAGAGGGGACGAGGTTCAGGACCATGTCTCCTCTGAAAGAGGTTTGGAAAGGCCCGTCATATAGTCCCCACCGCCCTGTTAGTCAGCGTGCAACGTTCAAGTAAAAGTCTGCATAAGGCTGTAGAGGGGCCAAATACAAGACCTATAGTCTTTTTGATGATCTCAATATCATATTGTCTATTTATAAGACGTTTGATTATTTTATTACATGATAAAATAACGTTATCGGAGCCTTTTACTTTCCTTAGTTTATATACGAGATCACCGTAAAAATAAGGATGGGAAATTCCATTGGATACATACTGTTGAAAAGAAATATTTCCAAATTTAGATAGAAGTTCTGAATAAGATCTGAAGAATTTGCCGAATGTTTTTCTTAGCTTGTGATATTTGTAACCCTGAGTTCAACTACAATTACATTTCAATTACTAAGTACACGTATACGTACTTTTCCTTTTGTCCCATTTATTCCATATCTTTATATGAGTACCATATCCTTTTAAGGGATGAATTATGATATGATTATATACGTCAGCCCGTTACATAAAACGTGCTTTATTTCAATTCAACAGGACAAAAAATTACATAAACTGAAAAGAAAAGAAGTCTGATACTAAACTTTAAAGCACATGCAAATCTAGCTAAATTGTACAGACAATACCGATTGAATAGGTAAAAACATTATAAGAATAACTATGAATATTTTATTCATCGATGCTCATGGTCGAAACTGTAGAAATCCAAAATGCTTGAATCGCAATTTTATAATCACTTTACCACCACGTAAGACCCAAAGCTATCTAAAGAAAGATGTGTTTATGAAGGAGATGCTGCTTAGTTTTAAAATAATAAACAAACACTTATCACAATAAATATGAGGTATATGTTTCGGTTTCCTACAGAAACACTGAAGACCGGAATGATGATCTTGGGTACTGACAGTCCACAAGCAGTGGCGTAGACCAAGTAGCCATAACATAGGATCATACATACTTGTGTCATTTGATGACTTTTGATACTCCTGATCAAAAGTGATCACATGACAACCGGTTGTCATGTTATAACTTTTGATCAGGAGTATCAAAAGTTATCAAATAACACTTGTATTAATTTCTTTCATCATTGGCATTTCGACAACTAATGATTCTTCAGTGATGCTGATGTTCGACACTGTAGAAACCTAAAATATTTCAAAAGAAAACTAATTACAAAAATTAATCCAAATTAAGAAAGCCATCAAACGACAGAACTACGCATAAGGGGAATAATCCTTAGTTTTAGTATAATTTACAAACCTTGATCAAAGTAATATGAAATATGTATTTCGGGTAAGTACAGAAACACTGGAAACTGGGCTAGCGATACCTTCAAAAACTGACAGTCTACCAATAGAGGTATCGACATTTCTTTCTGTCTCTGCTTTCCAAATATGAAATGATTGGGCTTCTTAATTTTAGATCATTTACATGAAATATGTGTCCGTACTCTTATACTTCTGCTGTTGTCTTGTTTCCTTCATTTACGATAAATTCTGTCAAATTAAGTAAAATATTTCCTGTTATATCTGGCATTAAACATCTTTGATTGGATGAAATTTGATATGATCATGGCCGTCAATCCATGATATGAAACATGCTTTATTGCGAATCATTGATGACAGAAGTACGAAACCAGATTTTAATGAGCATTCAACGATTTTCCCCATTAAAACATTAAACAGTAAGACAATATATAGGACAATGTAGACTTACAAGGACTGTGCTAATTAACCACTGCCTATTAGTCTCGGATCTATGTGTCAATAACATTCCTTGAAGTACCCGCGAACTGCATGTAACCTCTCCCGTTCTTTCCGTAAATTGGATTTGCCTCATCATATTGACGTTCTAATGAACGATACCTTCTGTCTGTGTACTGTTTAAACCTTGGTTGACTTGAAGTAATGTCTTGTGCCAATGTTTGATCACAAAACTACTTGAAATCCTATCTTTGTCACAATATGAGGAAAATATCCAAAACATTGTTGTCTCTTTGCAGTCTGCATTTTCGTTAAGCAACTTCATGTCTTGTAAAGCACTTTGTGTAATGTACATGTACTGCAAACTACAGAACTACATTATTTCACTAGCTATGGCCAATATACGTAAGATACCAAATATCGTTTGTATAATTACCTTTCGTGGCTTTATAGAGTTCTAAAAATGGATGATACAAACACATCTTCATTTAAACACTGATGATTTTGAAAATATACAAAATGCAAATTTTCATTACTTTACTTTAATATTGGAAACTACTGAAAAGAAGAAATGTAAATTTCAAGTATCATTAGAAATTAAAGATGTAAAATACTTTTTCCATGATGTATCCAACCATCTATAATTTTTGAATCATAGAGGGATTTGCACAGATTGCACTTTAAAGAGAAACTTATTAATCAATTCATGGCGTCGAAAGGAAATACTGCTGTTAGAAAGTCCTCTTGGCTACCGTGAATTGCATAATATCTTATCATTATTTATCGAATTCCCAAAGAGAATATCTTTCGTTACATTGATGAAATATTTCCATTGATAGTTCTATAAATGTACTAAGTCAAATTTGTTCTTTTTTGCGTAAACTAAGAAATATTATATAATAAGTCTACAGCAATAATTGTGAAGCTAGTTATATGGTACACTTATCTGAAGCTAGCTATCTGATACACGTATCTGAAGCTAGTTATCTGATACACTTATCTGAAGCTAGTTATCTGATACACTTAGCTGAAGCTAGTTATCTGATACACTTTTAAGTGATCGTCTTAACACTATCACACCAGTTGCTTGACCACATTTCTACAACTATGACCAAAACTGTGAATCCAAAGAGTAAATATCTGAAGAGCAAACTAATTTTGTTTTTATTTGGCTTTGCATTTTTAGTTATTTTGTATGCATTTCGGTTGTTGATTTTGTATGCCTTTCGGTGTGTTGGTTTTTGGACTGAACTTGTTTCATCTATCACTTACTGACTCAGCCGTATGATAAAAGTCACAATTGATATATACAGTATATAATGTAATGATATGAAAAAAATGCAAAAGGATATCACAAAAATATTCGATTATAGAGCACTTAAAATACCGAATAAAACACACGTGTAATGGTGTTAAAGACATATCTAGAACGAAATAGTAATCGGTCATCCAATGAGTATAAAGATATTAAACTTCAGAACACATAACGTATAAATAAAGAGACCGTGAAACAATGGGCGCTAGATATGACTGAGGAAATAAACATAAAGGTTTTAAACCTCATTACGAAGGGTATATAGAAGTTTTTATGGGATAAACTTACAGCCATAAAGTTACGTGAAAATTGCACAATCAATGCAATATTAAAAGAGGTTTATTTTAATAGAATTGCATTGTAATTTGGAAGAGTTTATTCAAGTAGAATTGTGGGTACTTTCATTGAAAGACCACTCAATAATTTACAAGTTTCCACCATAGAGTTAACACCAAAAAAAAAAAATAAAAGGATGGTCCTTTGAGATTTGTACGTATTTGTCATACCAAAAACATGCTAGTGTAAATCGCTTTATTGAACTTAAACATTGCTGTGTTAAATGTGCTTCTTTTGACACTGCGTCAAGTATGATTTCAAAATTTGGTATTTAGGGGATAATCGTACTGTGTTTCATTGTTTCCGACAGGTATACTGTGGTTCCTCGTATTTTTAACTTTTAGGTTACAAAATAAATGATTTCTGTTTTGTATATAAATGTTTGTCATGCGTATGTGCAACGGGTTGTTATCTATTTGACAAAATGTCAACCTTTCTATAATAATGAACATTGATCTGAAGCGTAGATAGGTAATCAGATCAATGTTTATTATTTAGATCTTCAGTGACAAGAGGAAAATTATAAAGACTGCAACCGTCTCTTGTCTTGTTATACTGAGATATGTAATGATCGACCTTTCGCTGAACTCACATTTTTAGCCTTGATATTGATACATATAGTAGCGTGGTGTTTGTGCTCTCTACTAAAGTAGTAGTAGTAGTAGTAGTACTAGTAGTAGTAGTAGTAGTACTAGTAGTAGTAGTAGTAGTAGTAGTAGTAGTAGTAGTAGTAGTAGTAGTAGTAGTTATTTGAAACTCATTTGGTTGCTTTATATTAGACAAATAGACAACAGATTGACACAATAAATGGTAATGAAAGAGATAACACTTTCTGAATTCTTGTCAATTTCATTAGATTTTCATATTTGGTGAGATCAATTTTATAAATAAAGAAACATTTTTATACAGATAATATAGTTCAAATTTTTAACAAAAAGAAAACTTAATTTAAAAAGAGTTATGCAATTAGTATAATTTTTAGTGTTGCGCAGTTAAAAGTAGTCTACATCGAAGGAAATTGAAATTATTAAAATGATTGGAGCAATTCTGCCAGTCATTTCCTGGGACCGATGAAAATGTCCTGGCTATTCCCCAATCATTTCTCTAATTACTCTCAACAATCGGTAAAGATAATTATTTGACTGCATCTGTTTCTGAGAACATTCTGAAATGTATAATAACGCTTTATGTGTATTTTCGTTTCATTTATCCAATGTATTCAAATTATGGCATCCAGTTGTAATTTTTATAACTGCATTTCTTGCCTATTGGTCTATACAAGGTTACTTAAGTACTATTAGATAAAAATATCAGAAGATAAACACGTGTATAGATTTTGGTGCACCATGCGTGCATATGGGCTTCTCGATAGACAATATATATGTGGCATTCAGTGACCAAGTATTTAAAAAAAAAACCATCGGTATTCTCATGGACACTAATTATGTAAATTTCCTAGATGATTTGTTCCTTTATTCGCACGATGCTTAATTTATGCAAAACTTTCTGTGTCATCATAAAAGAAACTGACATAAACCTTTAATTTAAAATTCAGATAAATTGATGAAGTGTTGTCGATTAGTAATATAAACTTGATACATATGTGAGTGCAACATATTATAACGAACTCGAATCTTTTTAGAGCGTCTACAGAATCCAGTCTTTGTGCTTCGCACTTGGATCTTTTACCAAATATTGACTAAGACGGTAAACTTAACACTTTACTATGTGCGAAACGGAACGATTTCAATTTTCCTTTTGTTCACTTTCCACATACTTGTGGTAATATTCCGTCATCACCTGCATATGGTGTCCATATATCTTAACTGATCCGATCCCGTCTGTATTGTGATAATATAATATCACGCCATTTTATATTATACTATAAATTTTTACCGATTGTAACTATGGTCATACAGCTACCACTTAATATGACTAAGAGTTACACTGGCTCGAATAATAATATGTGGAATTATGAAGGGTGTGACCGTTCACCTGGGTATGCTTTCTCCTCCTAATGCCATGTGAGAGTTTTAATGAATTGTACAGTCCCTGTCTGTCGGGTGTATATCCAATTATGAAGCTACACTATTTACAGCTTTATATGCAATATTATGTTTTGGTTTCTTCAAGTGGTGAAAAAATTGTTAATTCAAGATTTATGGTCACGCAACAAAAAGTATTTAACTGGAATCAAATCGCTAGAAACTAATTCATGCAATTCACAGGCACTTCAATTTTCCTATTCAGGTGTGTCCTTTTTTATGACGTTCACAGACAAAAGTTTCTAGACTTTCATTTTCGCAGTGTTCCGAAATCCGACTACTCGTTATCAATTATTTGTTCTTTTCAAATTGTTTGCAAAAAGCAATGATTTATGAAGGATTCTGTACATCTCATTCTCTTAGAATTGGTGCTAGAACATCAGCTGCTTTGGCAAGATTAAGTAATATTAAAATTGAAAGTATCGATCGCTTGCAATTTAGTTCCTTTAAATCTTACATTAGAATATCTACTCATCCTTTCGCATTCTTTTAAATTTTAGATTAACATATACGACTATTATCGGTAAATGTGAAAGGATTTATGATTAATTAAATTAATTTATTGATTTCACAATATTGATATTGATTTTATGCAAGAAATTACTGCAAAAAATGTTCTGTCTTTCTATGTATAGACAAGCACCGATGCACAAACTATAAAATTTGCGAAGCATATTATATTTAGTTTGTGCATCGGTTTATGTCTACACATCGATAGACAGAAAATCTTTTACAATCATTTTTTTTAATAATTTAATTACAGGTATATCAAAATAAAACTTTTATCAATAACGATGACATCTTTTATTTGAAACTGATAAATCAAAATTTCGCGCATCAATTTTACGTTCGCAAACCAGAATCGCGATCTGATAGCGGCCCCATCAGCCATAGAGATAGTATGAGATAGCAAGAAAACCATGAAATGAAAGAATAAAGTACTAATGATTTTATGTTTTTCTATTTTATTGAATTTAAAACCGACTTCTTATTCTGTCGACGATCTCTCGATAGATTTACATATATATAGTTTGAACCGGAGTTGTGTTTATGTGCGGTCCCGATTATGTATCAAACGAAGGGACATTGTCTATACAAAAATTCTCGAAGTCGGAGATCCGGGTACTCGATAACGATCATTCGGAACATTTGGGGTAAAGCATAGGACTTTATCGTATAGAGCAATGAATATTCCGGTAGGAATTTTGGTGAAAAGGAATAATTAAATTATCTTATCTTTTAAACAAGTAAATTTTGAATACATGTTTTACACATTTCTGATCGTATTTTATAAGAAAAATCTTTTAGAATTGATACAGAAGAAGTTCAAGTTGTATTAAAGCTAACGATAAACCCCAAGTTTTACCCCAAGTGCCATGGCAGACTCCTCCGGTATCTACGTGGACCAATAGAGACAGTGACGTCATGCCGACTAAATTTTGCTCCATGCGTTTGCATATGCGTTATACGGTCAATGTGGAAATAATTAAATTATTAATTTCTATTTGAATGTCATTTGAATTGCTGATCTCATGCATGTTTCATTTGTATCGTCTAAACAAGATTTAATTTTCAATGTTCTATCTATTTTATTTTGGATTCCCATAAGACCTAATTGGGGTATATGATTAGCTAGTGATTGGCTATTAAAGCTATATTTTTGGAGCTCAGGTAGCTCATTCGTTTAGATGGTCGGATGCATGACAGCTAGGTGATCCGGTGCCATAGGCCGTGGGTTTAAGTCCCCATTGGGGAATGGATATAAATGAAATACAGGGTGCCTTGTTAGCTGTAGTGTCTTTATGCTTTATATGCTTGTCTAATTTGTCTCTATTTCTACAGGTATTTCTTTGGAGATCCAAGGTCCATATAATCCAAATATATATATATAACGTAGTAATATTATTAATCAGACGGGATGGACAGATAAAATTGATTACAGTACAATGTGTAATGGTACAGGGTAGAGCGAAATATTCACGGCCAGACATTACATGTAAACCATACTTGTTCAACTCTCGAATTTTCCTTTTATTCTGTTTTTCATTCTCCTTTAAACTGAACAAAAATTACACATGGAACCATGGTTATCAAACAGGCAAATGAAAAGGTCAACAATGAACATAACTTTATAAAATAGAATACAAAAGCAAGATTTTTTCATACATTTTATTAAACAATAATACGATAAATGGTTGGAAATCACAACAATGGAAAACAAATATAGATGTTTGTTCCCTTACAAATTAAATAGAGATATCATACAATTTGATACAACATTCAGATATTTCTATTAAATTAATCTGTACAAATTACCAGTTCATTTCAATATTAATTCCATTACTGTAAGATGACAGTAATAATAAATAAAGAAAAAGGAGCAGTCTGCTTTTGTTCAAAGAAATGCTGCAACCTGCAACTTAAAAATAAATAACCTTGACAGCAAATAAGTTTTCCTTCCTAAATTAGTTTCCACAAGAACAAATATTGGGGAATTAAAGAAACACTTTTCATTGACACCAGTTTTCTTCGTATTTTACAGAGAATAGTGTTTACTCTCATCATGCAGAAATAAAAGATGTCAGTTTTAGACATATTAACAAGTATCTCCTGGATTTCTGAGATCATATGTAAAATATAGATTTGTTATGACTGCTTACAACATCTTAGTATTTCTCTTCTGGTTAACAACAGAACATCTCTCCATACAAATACTGTAAAACTTCTCCTTTATATATAAAACAAAAAATTAATCATATATCCGTGTTATAATTGGAAGGGCGCTGTCTACCTTATATGTATTTCAGGTATATTTTAAGCACAAAAAGTTTCTGTAACATGCCTGAAGAGGCACTATGAGTGTTTTAAGAATGAAGAAATAGTTCCAATAAATATCAATAACTAATATCATACATATAGCAGAGTGTCATTAGCTTAATCAGGTCAAACTGAACACGATCGTAGTTCTTGACATCCTACCGAATCGTAAGTTGCACAATGCACTGAACTACAAATCCGTTTCTAAAAGCACAAGTGTCTGTTTGGTATTTGAATCTTGTTCACCAGCTGTAGACGGAACAAAATGAACAATATCACCGACGTCTGTACATGACACTGATACTGATGACGTCATCTCGTCCACCTCTTTTGTAGTTTTGTTTTCATTGCGAACTGATTTTGGTCGTTCGTCTTGTACTGCCTGGCAAGTCTTTGATGAAGATACATCTGTCTGATTAACGTCTATTTTGTCCGTGCTCTGTAATCCATCAGTGTTCACATAATCTGAACTACAATTCGCGACTGCTACATGCACATGTGCATCTGACCTATTCCTATTTCGGTTTTGCAATTCTTGTTGTGATACTTCTAAATGGTCGATGGAGTCTAATGTCATCGTAACGTAGAGATTTTCACAACTTTTATTACTGTTTTCCGGGTCTACTGGCGGAAGATTCGTATAATCAGTTTGGTTCACATAGTCGTGACTGGTGGTATTTACAATAGTTCTTAGGGGAATGTCTGAGCTCTCTGGAACATGTGAGTCCATTGGTGCGTTTCCACAGCTATCGTATCCTTCGTCATCTTTGTCGTCTTTTTCATCATCACTTTCATTTTGATAATAGCATGGCGGAAGAATACATTTATAACACACAGTTTTACATCCAGGTATCACTAACAGTCCTCTGAATACTCGACGACACATTTCTCTGCAGCTCCTACGAAAATGGAACCAACAAATAAATAGAGCAATACAACAAAATCATATGACCAGATATATCCAGTCGAATTCTGCATTTTCCTTCGATAAAAAAGTTAAAATACGACAGACGTGATAGGTGTCTACACAATCATGCATACACTGACGAGTAGTGTCCCCTGGTTTGTTACATTAGGCCTACCATAATTGCAAATATATTCTATTACATGTACTTTTATCCTAGTACAATCATTCTTTTTTTCCAAATTGCTAGAAAAATCCCAGAAGAAAAGAAAAACAACAATAAAAACAAAAACGGAAAACCTTGAGGAAGAAAACCTATTATTAGATTTTCAAGATGACTACCATTTCAGCCGAATTGAAATATGTAACATCTGTAATATGGGGAAAACCAGTTCAGAGATCTTCGGTATGGTTGCCATTCAAGATGGTTTCAATGGCAATCATATTGGATAATGTAAAACCATAATTTTGCATGCCTTTTTCAAGTATCTTGAGTTGATCATTATAAAGTTTCATCAAAATTACTACAAAATGAAAAAATAAACCTAGCGTTAGAATTTCAGCATGCCTATGTAGGCATTTATTCCTCAGTTGAACAACCAAAGCTCATGAAAAAACTTATAAAGTATCAGAATGTTCTACAAGGAGTGTAACTATACGTATACCTTTACAAATAGGTTACTTTTCTAAGCAAATTTTGCTAATTCATAGATCATCAACTTGGCTAAAAAGTATTATAATCGTAGGAACATTGGGTATTGTCAATTTTCATCAAACATCTTCAACGACTTCCAGAGAAGTTTATCAAAGTTAAATATTACGTAAGACAGTTGCATTTCTTAACATCTTAAGACGTAACCCAAAATGACAACAGTTACGTGGAGTTTGTTAAGTACACAAAGTTAATACGTTAAATGCAATCTATAATAAGCAAATAAAAGAAATCAGCTGAAATTTTGAAGAAAAATAAAATAACAAATCCGAGAAAACACGCGTCAAAACTATTATTTTGGAATTGAACTAAAACAACTATTCTTCTTCAGACACTCTTTCTCATCATTGATGCATACGATTTGTCGACCTATATGGTAGACATGAAGAATAGGTTTCTCAAAAAATAATACACTCTAGGTCTTACGTTCCTGGTAGGGAAAAACAACAACACTTATAAAGAACCTTGAAAACCTCATCCTTACCAAGTTTCATAAAAATCTTTCATAAAAATCATCAGTTCTTCTTAAAGAAGTTTATCAAAGTATATAATATACAGCAGTTGCCTTCCGCTTCCTTTTCCAATCACACAAATATCTGTTGCATTTTAATTCTTTACCGTTCCATTCACTTTCAGAAATCGGTTCAATTAACCAAATAACTTAATCATAAGCAACCTACAAGGAGAAAACTCAAAAGAAATTATTAGTAAAATGTGGAAAAATGTCTTAGAAGATGTCAGAAAAGCGTAAAAAAGTTAATTTGGGAATAGAAACAAAAACAACAACACTTCCTTTGACATCTATCCGGATCAGTCTCATGTATCCGGTGTGCCATCCTATGCAGTCGGTCTGAAGAAGAAATACGTCAAAATGAGGGTACCCACTGCCACCTATATAAGAAATTCCTTCAATGGCTTGAAGAAGTAGGACGAGCGGACGCAGGACCAAAGACTAAGATTCTAGTTTTCTTGATCAGTTTGCTCATATAAGGTAAAATGCTGGTGATTTTCAGGCAGATGGGGAGTTTTGAAACAACCCCTTACCATCATGGATTCGCACCATTCTATACCCAGAGTTCCGTGCGCTAAAGCCACTACACCTCTGTCAACGGTATTTTACAAGATTCTTGTAAAAGTTTTTAAAATCCATGGTTAGAATATAAAACTAAATATTCTAACATGTGATGATATGCTTAATATAAAGTATGATTTATATTCAATGTAAATTATTTAAAATGAATCTTTCATCACCTTCGTGTGTTATGCCTATGAAACTACGTTGAAAATAAAGATAACCATGGAATTCAATGTAGAAGAGACTTATAAAGAAAATGATATTTCGCTGAAAAATAACAAACAGACAATTGAAAGTTTGATGATTCCTTCAACTTTGAGGATAAGCTAATAAATTTGTCATGCAACATTGAACTATTTCTCAGGCGTTGAGAGAGATCGTATAAGCGAGAGTAAGGAGCGATAACACTGGGTAGAGAATGGAATTCGCACATGATGCATTTCTTCATTCATTATAACAGAAATTTACTATAAAGGTTTAAAAGGTCATGATCATAACGTTGTCTCTAGCAAACTGTTTCACTTACCCCATCTTCTTAAGACGATGTCAACAAAATAATCTCAATCTGTAACAGAAAAATACGCATGTGCATACTGTGATCATGTGATTATGATATCATACACATCGTCTTTTTCCATCGGACGACCCTTCTGAATTATTGAAGTTTTTTCTTTACTTGTGGTATTATTTTATTATTCTACCGTCAGTGCTTTAGCAACGAGCTCGTCTCTAATTATGATTTTTATTCTTAGCACTTTGACTGCAATTTTCTCAGAAACGGCTTGACCAACAACCTTTTTATCTCTGCTACTTGCTTGATAATCCAGGGGAAATTGATTGATAAAAACAAGAAAAATTATGCTTTAATAAATAATTTAATGTAATAAAACAATTTTTTAAAAAATTTTCTCAAATACAAGTTTATTATTCAAGATAGACTCTTCAACTGTTTATTCTCATATTTGACAGATGTGTTCTTGACATTGAAATCAACACCGATTATCTAGCCTTTTTTGTATAGCCGCTATTAAAATTTAAAAATTACGTAATTTTTTAACTTTTTTATTTCAAACCTAAGCATTTCAAAAATGGTATAAAACGATCTAGGGTGTCAATTTCATGGTGAAAAAGTTTCTTTTGATATTTGAAATCCATTTTTAATTGAGAAATTTAAGTTTTTCCGTAATTGCTTCATAACTTCCATATCTTATGTCGTATGATCACCAAAATCTAAATCAGCAAAGGAGAAAGGTTAGCTCGTTTGAATTATGTTTTCAAAAACATCGAAATATTTGCCCCCTTCCCTCTATCGTCGGACAACCCTATCGAGAAATGGTTTTAAAGCGCCAAAATTTTACCCCGATATTTAAATTCCATTTTCTGAGAAACGGTTTTATCTACACACTTAATATTTTTGGCTATAGATTTTCACAGGCACCGTTACCCGTTTATATAAAAAAAAATCAAAAAATCAAGGTTTTAAAACAAAATACGTAACAATGAGTTAAATTTTAAATTCTCATCCTTACAACCTCATTTTTAACGCTACACTATTCCAATTTTAACTGTCATATTCTCTAGAATGATATCTTTACAACCATTTAAAGCCGATACCATCGATCTTTTTTAGTTTGGCCGCTATTTAAATTTAAAGTTTTTAAATAATTACGTAATGTGCAAAACTTTTTTATTTTTAGTCTCATCGTTTCCAGAACATTACGAAACGATTTTCCCTAACGATTTTAGTATGAAACATGTTTCTAAGTATTTGAAAGTGAGCAATGTAAAGATTATTTTTTTTAAATCTTACTTGCGTAACTTTCATGTATTTTCTTATTCGTCGTATGAACAAAGTATAAAAAGGAGAGTTTGAGGAAGTATTTGAATTCGATTTCTTAAAAGAAAAAATCCCAGTTTTTGCACTCTACCCGCTACTGATGAAAAACGCAATAAACAAATTTTCTCCGAGCGTCAGGATTACACATTAGAGAAGCGCGTTGAATTTGCCTTGCTTAATACCTCGCACAACACCGCTGTTATAGAGGACTTCAAACGTGTGTGATATTCCACGGGGAAAGCGCAGTGATTAATTCAATCGCGAGTTATTGCGCTTTGCCCGTGAAATATCTAATCGACAATTACAAAAGAATCCCCTTTGTTCTAATCGGCATATCTATGATTCCGCAATAAATGCGTAAACTCATTGGAGTAATGAATATCCAATATATTATTATGGAAATTCTAAATGTTTTTTTTTTACTTAATTTTCAATTGTTTCTTTCTTCAGATAATAATTTTATAATTTCAATTATTAATTCATTTGTTTGCTTGAGTTTTTTTTTTTTTTTTTTTTTGGGGGGGGGGGGGGGGGGGGGGGTGGCGGTATTATTGTGTGTTAAATACATGTAAGTCATTCTCCTCTTCTTTTTTCTTTCTTTCTTTCTATCCACTTATTTTACTTTTTTCTTTCGAGAAAGGTAAGCTCTACTTTATTGATATTTTTTGTATGAGAATCTATTTTCGTGAAATTAAAATCATATAATGAAAATGGGTGTTGATTATGAATAATAACCGAATAGTGTATCCTGAAAATATATTAATGTTGAAGATGATGAATAATTATATACCATATAATACTATTTCAAAACTAATTCTTATCAGCAGTACTTAAAATATGAAAAAAAATCAAATGCTGAGAAAACAAAAAACAAAAAAAAAAACAAAACAAAAAAAAAAATTCCATAACAAAAAACGACGCTTCATTCATATGATGAAATTTTACTTACTTTCCGCAAGTGAAAGAAATGCTCCCAATTAAACACACGCGGAAACAACGACAATTCTGATAGGGAAGTACTTGTCAAGAAAATAAAAGGGCCGTTGTGGTTAAATGACTAAACATTCTAAGTTAGTGGCGGAATCCATTGAGGCATTCCTAGTACAGTAATTCCCTGTTGACATCACCATAAGAAAGAGCGAAACACCAACATTACATAATTTACCCGTCCTTTAACTTCAAAACATCATAATCACAATTTATGAAGTACAAATACGTCTTAAGACATCCTTCTGTATCACTCCGATGAATTCAGTCTGTGGATCTATGTGCCCGATCTAAAGAAGTTTAACAAAGAAGGACACCCTTCTGGAAGCTGATTCCTCTGAATGGAACACGATTGATCTATACAATGTTTCATATTAATTTCTTCAGTGGTTCTATAGAAGTAAATTGAGAAAAGCCGATGAACTGACGGACGGATTGATTGAAAAACCGACTACTATGGCAATACTACACTTAAGCGTTTATTTCAAGGCAGTTTAAAAGTCCAGAAAACTGATATGAACTTATTCCAAAGAAATGTGTAGAAATTATGGGTCGTTATTCTCAATATTGCCTTATTTGACGATAATTTTTGATGCATGGTTTTAGGTCACAATCATAGCACACTCCGTACTCGTAAAGACCGGTCTATAAAGTATGAACATATTTTCGTGAAATGTGTCAAAAATTTGAGTAGGCCAAGAAAATCTCTCTAAAGCTAACAATAACTTAATTTGACTTTGAATACAAGTACCTGAATAAAGGTCACGACACACTGCCTTCCTATTTATAAGAACCTTTCTATTAAGAATAATGCGCTATTACTAACGAAGCAGATAATTATGAGTTGAACAAGAACAAATTATCGAAAGCTGACCGTTACATTGACCTTGAACGTATGACCCTGAATGACAGTCATGGCACACCACCCTCTTATTAGAAAGTTTTCTACAAATTTGGAATTTCTTCTGATGAATTGTGAAAATTTTAGGTAAAACAATAAATTTATTCTAAGATGACTGAATTTGTAGGGCGGAGAGAGAGGAGAGGGATAGACGGATGGACCGACGAACAAAAAACAAATATACCTCCGGAAAATAACTTGCTATGAAATCACAATACACTTGTAAGCATACGTTCGAGAGAAGAGTTTTCCTGGTCTTGTGGAATAAAAAGGAGCTAAGTACATATATATACATTCCTACACATGTACATAGTGAAATATGTTGACAAAAAACAAGAGACCCAAGTGGGCTTATATCGCTCACATGAACACAATTTGCTTATTCAACTGACAACTTGAAAAGTTTGCAGGTAAATAGATATATTCCTTGATGTTTATTGTGTTGTGACTATATTCTGTACTGAAAACTGTGTATATTTTGTCAATATCTGTCTTGTTTAAGATATTGACAAAACTTCACACCTGCATTCCTGACCATAATTATTATTAAAAGAAAGCAAATTAAAGCAACATTGTCAACTAAAGGATAAAAATTACTCTTTGAAATCACCACGTCCAAATAAATGTTGACAAAACGTCAAACTTTGATTTCGGAATAGAATCCAAAAAAACACTTTTTTTATACATCCATACAGACAACTCCTACATCCATACAGATAATTCCTTTGGATTTAGTTTGTCTCTATATGCGGCTGGTCTGAAGAAGTTGTCAAAGGAGCGTACTCTCTGTGACCTACTTTAGCTTGTGGTGGCGCCACCTACTGACAGATATGGATGAACAACAACAACACTTATCGGGGATCATGAATACTTCATTCCTACCAAGTTTCATAAAAATCATTCAATTCATTTTTAATCCAAAAATTGGCATTTTGATAAAATTCTTCCATAGTAACATTATTTACCATAATTATGACTGAATAAAACAAGAGGCCCAAGTGGGCCTATATCGCTCACCTGAGTACCTATATGATCAGTCATGCTTGAAGGAAGAATTCATTTATTTTTGCATTACTGTGACTAAGTCAACACAAATGTTGAAAATGTCAAATTTTATTACACATCCATTCAGGTGATTTTGATATCAAGCATTTGCTTTGTCTCTGCAAGATAGGATTCAGGGCAACAAGTTAGTCATTTTCTTTAGGTGGGGCCTTTTGTTGACTGATTTCAAGTCTGGGTCATGAACAACAATTGTTTCAAATATTGTCCAGATCCAACTTAAAATGGCCTAATGTTAAGTGTTGAGAAACATCTAAAAACGTATTCAGATGTTTAAAGAAATGAAAAAAAAAACATTTTTGATTACAGCTGGATTTGAACCGCTATTCTCAATATTTTAATTACCATGTGGTATATGTACCATTGTGAGACCAAGGTTTTAGATATGGTGTCATTATCTGTCGACCAATTTGGATGAAATGTACAAAATTGATGGAGGACCTATAGTACTTCATGTATACCATGTTTCATTAAAATCTTTCATGTGGTACAAGAGCAGAAGTTTAAAATGTGAAGAATTGTCCATATACATCCTTATTTGGAAGTATTAAAAGATTCATACAAAATTCAAAAATTGAGATATGGACAAAATTCTTTCAAATTAACATTTATTACCACAATTATGATACAATAGTCTGTAAGAAATCATCATTATCAATTAACTAGGAAATATGACACTTTTCTGCATTGAAATCATCAAGTCCAAACAAATGTCGAAAAATAATTCTAAAATTTGATTTTGGAAGGAAACCAAAATGACAATACGTCTTCACGCATCCCTCTAGATCCTCTGGATCCCGAACACAATTTTAGTAGGGGACCTTGAGTACATCATATATACAAACTTTGATCCAAATCTGCAATGCTGTTCCAGAGAAGAAGTCGAAAATGTTAAAAAGTTAACGACGGACAGACGGACGAACAACGACGACGGACGACAACGAATGGCGCACTATGACTATAGCTCATTTGAGCCTTCGGTTCAGGTGAGCTAAAGACAAATTAAAGCACCATTATTGCCTAAAAGAGAAAAAAATGCACTTTTCTACATTGAAATCACTAAGCTCAAAAAGAAATGTTGAAAAAACGTCGTTCTTGATCATTCCTATGCATTCCGTTTGTCGCTGTAAGCAACCAATCTGAAGAAAGTTTAATAAAGGCGGTTATCCTCCGTGACCTACATTTGTCTGTGGTGGCGCCACCTGCTGATGGATCCGGAAAAAACAACAACACTTGTAGAGGATCACGAGTACTTCATGCCTACTAAGTTTCATCAAAATCCTCCCAGTGGTTCTGAAGAAGTTGAAAATGTGAAAAGTTTATGACGACGGACAACGGACGTACGGACACCGAATGACACACAATGACAATAGCTCACTTCACCTTTAGCTCAGGGGAGCTAAAAACGAAGTTAATGCGTGCGCTGTCTAGGAATAGTTTGGGTTGACTGGTTAAGGGTTAACGTCGACTCATATTACGAAATGGAGAGAAGAGGTATCTAACATCTTCAACATCAAGAGGCAATGAGGGATAAACCCGGATCACCCAACATCTTAAACACAAGGGCAATGTCGGTGATAAATCGGATCGCCTAACATCTTAAACATAAAGGGGCAATGTGGGTGACAAACCCGGATCACCTAACAAATTAAACATAAAGGGACAATGTGAGTGACAAACCGGGATCACCTAATATATTTGAAACATAAAAATTAAGGCGCAATTATGCGGCAATACGGGTCAATGTAGGTGACAAATCCGGATCACCTAACATCTTTAAAACATAAAGGTGCAATACGGGTGACAAACTTGGATCACCAAAAGTCTTTAACACAAAGACGCAATATGGGTGACAAACCCGGATCACCTAAAAATCTTAAACATAAAGGGCAATGTGGGTGACAAACCGCATCACCTATATGTAACATCTTACACATAAAGGCGTAATATAGTTGACAAACCCGGATCTCCTGTCCTGCAAGTCAAGTGCTATTAAATCACAGGCACCGGTACTCGAGACGTGAATTTCCAGACGTTCCCTAACTTTAAGCTTACATTCTTCACGTCACGATTACCTTTGTTTTAAATCAGTCTGACCCACCCCGGATCATTTGGTTACGCAATTAGCTGGAATTCAAATCCCGGCCTCCAGATCAATGGTTTTGTTAACGAAAATTTTTAGAATAGTTTTCTCAAAATAAACCAAATTTTGTGGATGTAAATGTAGTTACAATCCTGATAGTGTGCATTCTGGATTATTGTCCTCCTAACGCAATAGTACATACAATTTATATATGAGCTTTTATATATGCGTGATCTCCCTCTCGCTCGCTCGCTCGCTATTTCATACTAAGAAATACAATGTATAGCTGGTACATACCGGTATGATCGTTCCTGTACTAAGAAGGGTAACTCTGTTACTTTTAATAAATTTCAAAAGATCAGGAAATAAATTCTCTCCAAATAAACCATTACACGATGTACTGGAAGACGAAAACTGAACTGATTCCTAAGAAAATGCACACAATATACACGTAGCGAGTACATGTGTAGAACATGACAAAATTAAAAGGTTTCTGTTGATGTAGTTACGTGATAGAACTGTAATGCCATTTCTTGTATGTGCAGAAAATCTTAACAAATGATAAACATACATGGATCGCACTTACGGCTCAGTAATCTCCTTTTGTAAGTGAATCTAAATTATTTCGCGGAAAATGTCTTTTACTGTAGCTAGTTTTAAAAATGCAAAAGCATCACCACATTCTTTGCAGTATTTTTACATACATGTGGGACGGATTTCCCACGTAAGCAACTGAGGAAAGACAATTCCCTCCCATCGCCATCCCATTTCGAAGTTATGACAGATGAGGCTACATGTGATCCAACACTGCCATTTTTCCTATATAACCACGAATACTATTATTATTTCACAAGACGACAAACAATGGCAATAGTTAAGTATTTATTGAACTATCAACAAGTATCACACATGTAATCGTAACACAAATTATAAAACATAGCTGCAGGTTTTCATAAGTTTACATTCTGTCGGTTGACGAATTTAGAAAATATAATAAAATAAATTCTAACCAAAACAGATGTTTGTTATTTGCGAAAGATGCGCATAAAAGACCATATTCGACCTTCCTATAAAGATACTTTCATATCTATTTATTATCGTTTGAGAAACACGTTTTTCTCATCGGTAAAATTAACACGTTGCAACTGAATTCAGAATTAGGTGTTCCCCGGGTCAATTCTTCTTTTCATATCATTCAAGATATTCATAAGAAATTTTGTATAAAAGCTGCTTTTCATTTGAATTCAATTTCTCTTCTGACTTAAGACAAAAAAATTCTTGGCGTGAAGATAAAATACATGTATATATAGTAAGAATATTGACCGTGTTCTATATATACACTACTTAGATTTTTTTATATAAATACACAAAGCATGTACTATATTATTATAAAAACATGCCAAGTATCCAAGACTGGTGGAATGTTTCAAAGAAATCTTCATTTCCCTAAAGATGCAAAGCCACATCATATAAACTACGAAATTTATTCTTTGGCGTTTTTATTTGTGCATTTGCACATTTTGATCCACGTTTATGAAAAAACATATTAACTTAAAAATACAAATGTTGAGGAAATGAAAGACTAATAAAAACGTGTTTTCATGGATTAAAAATGCATGCCCATATATATACAATATTTACAACATACACATAAAAACACGGCAAAATAAAAAAAAATGAAAGGAAAATTTATGTGTATTTGGAAGTAACATAATTAAAAATAAAACTGTTTGCATTTAATGCCAGTGATAGAGTTTCTACATTTATCCACCATATCCAATGAAAACTGCTCAATATCAAACTTAATCCATGCCCACAGTGAACAGAAGAGGTATATGCTTCATAAAAGAAATAGAAGCAATGCTGGAAAACAGAAAAACATGTGGTAAACGTGCCACATGTAAGTACTAATGTCTATTGATGGACAATACATTCAGTCCACACGGTTTAGTTTTTCGTATACAGTGAAAATATTATACCTTTTGCTTTTAATGAAGACCAAAATGAAGCAAGGCTTGCTCATGCAGTTGGGGTTATTTATGAACAGACATTTCATACACGGAATGTTTAATTTGAGGAAAAGAGTATTGGTCTTTGTATGTTTATTTTATTAGTCCATCTCTCTACTATCCACGAGATCATTATCATAGGCACTGAATATTTCCTGATATCAATATTCATTTAAAAAATAATTATTCCTGTGAAACAAAAATGCACTGATTTCATTATACTAATGATTAAGCTGGAAAATGTAATAAACTTCTTAATGAAATTTTGATTTTATTGAAATGTTGGTTTGGCAATTCTAAGGCACTTTTTTAAAAATACTTGAATGAATGCATCTGGAGTACAATTAGTGAGCAACATTACAAACTCAGATAATAAAACAGTACATATACCATTATGAAAGATAAGTCTACAGTTCTGTTATCTCCCTGATAATCCAACACATATATTCATACTTATCCTTAATAATGGCTCCAAATCAATTACAGCACTTCCGGATCAAGACCATTGATCACAATGCAAAAGTAAAATAAAAATCAAGTTCTAATTTTTGGATTTACACTGATGATAGAAAATACAAGTATCAACAACAAAAAGCAAAATACATCTAGATATTTAACTTTTATCTAAGAATTTAAGTTCTAGTATGTAAATGTCTTTTACATAATACTGGAAGTAAACCACACGATACATATATATATATATATATATATATATATATATATATATATATATATATATATATATATATATATATATATATATATATATATATGTACAATCACTACCATAGATAAGCAAATGAGAAAACTGGCTGTAAAATAATAGCGTCTTATTCATTTTATGTATTGCTTTATGGTAAAATCATGTATATAAAATCAGTGATTACCTAACAGAGATTAAAATAATATTTATACATTGTATCACAGTGCAATAACACCTTCTTCTGAGAAATAATATTATTATGAGGATTTACAATCCGCAAACATGCTTAAATTATTGTTGTTAATTATGGGTATATGTAAAATGAAGGACTATAATACATGTATGTATATCTATAAAGCCAATAAATGAGCATTTACTGTTAAAACAAGCAAAATAACGATGCGTTAAATTATAACTCTTATTGCAAGACACGAGCACCAAATAAATACAGTGAATCAAACAAATCGAGACAAATATGGGTGAACAGTCTTCAATTACGCTTCGCGGCTGAAGCTCATTACTGTATCTTTGGCACTTTCTTAGCTTTCAAACACCTTCGTCTTTCTTGCCACCTCCTTTGAAAGTCGATAATTAAACATCTCCTGAAACAAGATCCCTCGATCTTCTCTATGAGAGTTGCTTCACACTACAGAAACAATCTGTAGTTTGACTTCTTCTGATTTCTGCTTTCGTGACGACTGGTACGTGTTGTTGGATCGCTTAGCTGACAATACTTGCGATGATGAAGATTTAACAATGGGACTTGTGAAAATATTAGGTCTTTGATTCGAACCCAAAGACCCTCTCCGCAAATCCATATCCCGTGATACTGAAGATGAAGCCTTGTTCTTTGTGACGTCACTCTGTGATGGAATCTTGACGATTGGAACTGACTTTCGTGAAAACTGCGGCAGCGCATTCTTTACGATTGGGCTTTCTGTCCATATCGGCTGTGATGTAACGATATCGTCGGGTGAAAGTGGTTCCTCCTCAAATTCATGATCCCCAGTTTCCGCTTCCTCTTTATTGACGACACCGTAAGTTCCTGCCAGTTTGTTTGGATCACTCCACAGATTCTGACATCCACTTCCGCAACTGCTTATTATCCCTCGAATACTAAACATCTTGTAGTGCCCTATAGTGCAAAGAAATATAGCGATATAAATCGTGTCTGTGTTGTTTACATTACATACAGTGTAAGGCGCTTCAACATCTGAATATAATTTTACACCCTGAGCATTGTAATTGAACATGAAAGAAAAGCAGAGAATATCACACTTTTATCGATTGTTATCTCCTTTAAACGAGTATTACCACAATCACAATACGATGATAGAAACATCCCGATATCGAAAAACGCATGCATTTCTTGCTCTTAAAATTCCTTCCAATATACCTACGTCAACAATTTGTAAACCTTACGTACTTGTCTTGCAACGATTACTTGTGTTTTGATGTACATAAACGAGTTTGATGCTATTTACTCAATACATTCAAAACAGGCTCATCAAATTTAACAAACAGATTCTACTGAGTTTTAGCATTCTTTACAATTGACCTAAAGCAGTCATCACCACGGGTATCCGATACGTTAACATCTAAGCTTACAGTTCATTATGCTTTTACAGGCTACAATGATCATAAATAAAGAAAACGCGATACAACTATTGTCAAAAGTTCCAAAAGAAGTTAAATTTTTATATTCGAAAGACATTATTGTATTTAAGATATAGATATAAACTTGTGTTCTGTCTCTATATTCTATCCTTTTAGCTTATTGCAATTCATGCTGTACGTATCATTTTACATATCATAATACGTATGTAATGATACCATATGCAATACATCTAATTTATAAAGGTGGGGGGGGGGGGGGGGGGGGTATTTATAGAATCAAACATATGTACGTGTGTTGTCACTTGCGACAATTTTCGGTTTGTTGCTCATTGCCAAGGTTTATTGCAACTATATGGTGGTGATCAGTTGTTAGTGGTAGGGGATTATTTTTCCTACAGGGTGGTGATCAGTGACTAGTGACAGGGGATTATTTCTTCTACATGGTGGTGATCAGTGGTAAGGGATTATTTCTCCTACATGGTGGTAGCCAGTGGTTAGTAGTAAGGGATTATTTCTCCTATACGGTGGTGGTCAGTGGTTAGTGGTAGGGGATTACTTCTCCTATATGGTGGTGGTCATTGGTTAGTGGTAATGGATTATTTCTCCTACATGGTAGCGGTCTTTGGTTAGTGGAGAAGAATTATTTCTCCTATATGGTGGTAGTCGTTGGTTAGTGGTAATGGATTATTTCTCCTACATGGTAGCGGTCTTTGGTTAGTGGAGAAGAATTATTTCTTCTATATGGTGGTAGTCATTGGTTAGTGGTAATGGATTATTTCTCCTATATGGTGGTGGTCTTTGGTTAGTGGTAAGGGATTATTTCACCTACATGGTGGTGGTCAGTGGTTAGTGGAGAGGAATTATTTCTCCTATATGGTGGTGGTCATTGGTTAGTGGTAAGGGATTATTTCTCCTACATGGTCGTAGTTATTGGTTAGTGGTAAGGAATTATTTCTCCTACATGGTGGTGGTCAGTGGTTAGTGTGGTAAGGAATTATTTCTCCTATATAGTGGTGGTCAGTGGTTAGTGGTAGCGGATTACTTCTCCTATATGGTGGTGGTCACTGGTTAGTGGTAAGGGATTATTTCTCCTACATGGTAGCGGTCTTTGGTTAGTGGAGAAGAATTATTTCTTCTATATGGTGGTAGTCATTGGTTAGTGGTAATGGATTATTTCTCCTATATGGTGGTGGTCTTTGGTTAGTGGTAAGGGATTATTTCTCCTACATGGTGGTGGTCAGTGGTTAGTGGAGAGGAATTATTTCTCCTATATGGTGGTGGCCATTGGTTAGTGGTAAGGGATTATTTCTTCTACATTGTCGTAGTCATTGGTTTGTGGTAAGGAATTATTTCTCCTACATGGTGGTGGTCAGGGGTAAGTGGTAAGGGATTATTTCTCCTATATAGTGGTGGTCTTTGGTAAGTGGTAGGGGATTACTTCTCCTATAAGGTGGTGGTCAGTATTTTGTATTTCACCTACATGGTGGTGGTATGTGTTCAATGGTGGAAGGATTATTTCATCTATATGTTGGCTGTCAGTGTTCAGTACTGGAGGACCTATATGCCGATGGCCAGTGTTTATCGGTGGAGGACCTATATGCCGGTGGTCAGTGTTTATCATTCGAGGACCTATAGGCCGTTTGTCAGTGTTAAGAGGAGAGGGACCCATATGCCGTTGGTCGGTGTTTATTGGTGGAAGACATATATGCCGGTAGTTAAGTGTTTAGTGGTGGAGAACCTATATGCCGGTGGTCATTGTTTAGAGGTGGAGGACATATATTCCGGCGGTCAGTGTTTAGTGGTGGCGGATCTATATGCCGTTGGTCAGTATTTATTGGTGGAGGACCTATATCGCGGTAGTCACTGTTTAGTATTGGAGGACCTGTATGCCGTTGGTCAGTGTTTAGTGGCGAAGTACCCATATGCCGGTGATCAGTGTTTATTGGTGGAACACATATATGCCGGTGGTCAGTGTTAAGTGGTGAAGGACCTATATGCCGGTGGTCAGTGTTAAGTGGTGGAGGACCTATATGCCGGTGGTCAGTGTTAAGTGGTGGAGGACCTATATGCCGGTGGTCAGTGTTAAGTGGTGGAGGACCTATATGCCGGTGGTCAGTGTTAAGTGGTGAAGGACCTATATGCCGGTGGTCAGTGTTTAGTGGCGGAGGATACCGGAGTACCCGAAGAAGACCACGGACCTTCAGCAGTTTCTATCGCCAGACTCGACGTATCTGTCCAGGATTCGAAACCAGGCTTGAAAGAGACGGTGATCGGTAACAAAATGTCTTTATATAATCAATGAATAACACCTCCATCGAAATCTGAAAAACATGAAAGGAATTTCTCCCTAAGGCACTATCTATTCTCATGCAAGCAATGTCAGAACGTAAAAAATGTTTCAACGATGAATGAAGACATTTGCGTGATATATTAAGTACAAACGGTGTGAACACGTTCGTTCAACCTGTCATACTGTCTAGTAATTCTGAAAGATGTGAAATGTCTTTTTTCGTACATGGCATCTTTCATTCAAACCTGTAAGTTTACATACAGCCACAAAATATATGAGTTTTAGCTTTCAGTCTAAATCATTGTCCATAAAGAAAAGACAAATTTATGAGAATGTCACATTCTCAACTCTTTCTAATTTAAAGTGAAAACCAAAATGCCCAAAAGGGCCTCTATCGCTCACTTAAATGCACAAACGGAAGTACAGACTGTAATATTGAAATGTATTCGGTGAATCATTACGCTTGACCTAGACAAGTCTAAATAAAAAAATTCTCAAAAAAGGGTGCATAAGTTAACCAACTTTATCCCCAACCTGGATACATGTACTCCATCGCAGCAATCTGAATAAAATTACAAACCAGCTTAGCAGAAGACTTTGAGTACTTCATCCCTACCAAGTGTCATCGAAGTCTTTCATACAGCTCTGAAGAAGTCTATCAAAGTTCCATTCAAAATGAAATAGTCCTCCTTAGAGTTTTATCTAATTTTATATTCATAAAATTAATATTGCAGCTCAATATTTAGCACTAATATTTCTTTACATTGCTCAAAATCAATGCATTAAAGGCATCCTAAAATGAGAAAATAAAAATAGTCGAGGGAACAATTGCAAAAAATAAATTCATAAACGTGTCAAAACTTTTATTTAACGAAAATCACAAACTTTATTCACCAGTCCGCCTGGATCAGTGTGATACCTTCAGTTTTACATTCTTTGAAGCCCATTTAAAGAAAATTCTCAAAGTAATGCATCCTTGAACTACTCTGCCCCACAGTGACCCATCCTTGGAGCTGCCCCATACTTAACCATCCCTGGACCTGCCCCACACTGAACCCATCTTTAGAGCTGCTGCACACTGACCTCATTCCTGGAGCTGCCGAACACTGAATCCATCTCTAAAGCTGTCCCACACTGAACCTATCACTGGAGCTGCCGAACACTGAACCCATCTCTAAAGCTGTCCCATATTGAACCTATCACTGGAGCTGCCGAAAACTGAACCCAACCCCTAAATATGTCCCACACTGAACCCATCATTTAAGCTGCCGAACACTGAACCCATCCCTAAAGTTGCCCCACACTGAACCCATCACTGGAGCTGCCGAACACTGAACCAATCCTTGAAGCTGTCTCACACTGAACCCATCACTGGAGCTGCCCAACACTGAACCCATCCCTAAAGATGTCCCACAATGAACCCATCACTGGAGCTGCCAAAAACTGAACCCATCCCTAAAGCTGCCCCACATTGAACCTATCACTGGAGCTGCCCAACACTGAACCCAACCCTAAAGCTGTCCCACACTGAACCCATCACTTGAGTTGCTGAACACTAAACCCATCCCTAAAGCTGCCGACATTGAACCTATCACTGGAGCTGCTGAACACTGAACCCATCCCTAAAGCTGTCCCACATTGAACCTATCACTGGAGCTGCCCAACACTGAACCAATCCCTAAAGCTGTCTTACACTGAACCCATCACTGAAGTTGTCCGACACTTAACCAATCACTGGAACTGCCTACACTGAACCCATTTTTAAGGCTTAAGCTGTCCCACAAACATCACTGGAGCTACCCCACAATGAAACCATCAGTGAAGTTGTCCCACACTTAACCCATCCCTGGAGCTGCCCCACATTAAACTCATCTCTTACAAAATTCGTCTGCATTGACTAAGGTAAATATTCCTAATGGTGTATACGTCGATTCATTGCGAGTTGCACACAGAAACTTTGTGATTAAATGTAATGGTGGACGTTTTTAAATTCAAATAACCTTAAAGGTTCTGTACACAAAATTTTGATCGCCCACTCATACCAGCACATACACGGCTTTTGCCCCTTTCTAAGGATAAGGATAGTGAGAGAGATGAAATATCTATATTCGTTCTATATGTAATCATTTTCGTGTTTAAGCATAATATACTTTGCACTCTCCCTGTCCATATATCAACTGAAGACAGGGGTAGAGAGAAGTGTTTATTTTGACCACTCCTGTATAATTACCAATATATCTTTATACTGTAACCATATAACCGCCCGTATCCACTAAAGAGCATATAGAGTATGTATTGAGACCGATAAAGTGTTGACCAATATAAGCAATGGTCTCTCTTATGTGATGGATTCTGCTTCCCTTTCCCAGAATTATAAGATACATTTGCCAATAAAAACGGAAAATTATCCAAACTATTGGGATTTTCACAGGCGGATCTAAATATTTTTGAAAGAGGGGTTGTAGTCTCCCATGACTAATGTTTGCACTATTCGGTCTGGAAAGGGGAAAGGTGCAGTCCTAACAATGGTCGAAAATTACCCTTTTGGTAAAATTTTCCGATCAAAGGGGGGTTCAACCCCTGCTACCCCCTCTAAATCTGCAAATGGATTTTGGTGAAATGTAATCGCACCTTACTCACGAGTTCAGATACATTTTGCGTGAACAAAAATTCGTAAACACGTTCACACGCTTTTCTAATGTATTATTCGTGAATTTCACAATGTTATTGTCTGCAGTGGTGGATTTAGAGCCCCCCCCCCTTTTTTTTTTCGCCACATATTTACAAGTAAAAATCCAGAATTGGGATAAAAAAAATGGCCGAGTAGTTTGGCTAATACATTCGCTCGTCTTCTGATCGGAAGGCCGGGGTTCGAGTCCCGCTCTGATCATGCCGGTGTCGTGTCTTTCGGATGAGACAGTAAAAACGTGTCGTGGTATGCATGGCACGTTAAAGATCCCTCCCTGCTTCGGGTGGGTCCGTTGCAAAAGTCAAAATTTGTATGCTCCGCATCAGGCAGATGCCGTCACCATATACGTGAAATATTCGTGGTGTGACGTTAAACAAAAATCAATCAATCACTCAATCAATCAATCAAACTTCTTTCACCAATATACGTACACACTAAATATATATGTGAACTCGTATTATATAATCAAGAACAGAGTTAGACGAGAACAAAGTTTTATCCAAATGCTTATCACCCATATTTGTATTATCCAAACTTTCAGCCATTTTTGGTGCCAAATCTGGATTTTTAGTAGAAAATGTGTGGCGAAAGGGGGCGCCCCCTCTAAATCCGCCACTGTATCGTTTCATCACGATGGGTCCTGATTCTACACACATACACACACAATCTCTCTCTCTCTCTCTAATTTTAAATCTGTCGTCCGTCACTGACATTGTACTTATCAGAAATCGATGTATTGTATACTACACATGAATGGTAATGTCCTCAAATATAAACATACACAGGCATTACCTCAGTAATTATCATACATGCAAGTACATAAGTACGGTAAAACACTTAAGGTAATACCAATTGTCCCATTTTCGTCATACAATACATGTACAGAAATATGGCAGCACAACATCACAACATTTCCTCGGGGTTTCCCCCTTTAGTTAACGTTAAAGTGTTAAACTGTCAATGCTTCTCTTCGACTCCTCTCAGATTTCGTAAAATCTCCTCCATATATTCAATGTGAATCTGCTCGGTATAGTCACTCTTTCTATTTTTATATTAATGTTTACAATGTACATTGTACAATACTGTAATGTAGACAATAAATCATGTGATGAAAATCGATCATAAACTAAATAAAAGAACTATCATTTTCACTTTCATCAAATGACACAGTACTCAAAAACAATCACATTTGTAAGAAACGTAATACAAGTCAATACATACCTTGTAATGGTCGTCTTATTATGAAAATTTCCCGAACAAAGAGAACACCTACAGGTAAACAACTTCAATTTCCGATGACATCACGCAGGTTATAGGTCAGGGTTCAAAGTACAGATCCGATTGACGAATCACTGCTCGTGCTGTCGTGTTTTAATAAGACAATTACATAATTATTTAAAACAAAATTCATAACACACTTGAGGATTTTCTGTTTTCGTTTCATCGTCGTAATTGTTTTCTCTGCCTGTGGTATTAAATCAGATAGATCAGCAGACTTTCATACATGACCTAGATTTTTTCTGTATTGATCTTTTTCTTGGACAAAAAGCGAGAAAAGAGATCGATATGTGTAGAGATAGACGAAATTACCTTTTTAAGGCCATATATATGTCATTGATTTCTACTACACGTAACTGGTCATTCTCTTTAATCGGGATTGTTATGTAATGAAGTAGGACTTTTGGTCTACATCATCCTACTTCAATGAAAATAAAACCATGCGAAAAATAATACGTGGTATAAATTGGTATAAAAAGAATTTTTATCAGACAGTGCTGTTCTCAAAGTGACAATTATACACACATCCTGATTGCGGGAGTGGGACTAGGAGTCAGACACTTGCATCTTTGAGAGTTTGTGGACGAGGGGGGGGGGGGGGGGGGGGGTTGTGCCCCTTCTACTTTTCGCAATATGGGTTTTTTTCTATTGGAGGTGTTATTTGGGGAGATGGTTTTGTTTTTGTTTTCAATTGCTAAGGTTTTTCTGGTTCTCTTTTTATAATTTCTTACAGTCCTTATCCCCGTAGCTATAAAGGCCACTTGACGTATAATTGCGACTATGCTGAAGCCACATTATCCGTACCTTCGCCAAATACGGAGAATAGGTTATTGTTTTCGTGTAAAGTTTTTTTTACTTATATGTGACATATAAAAGGAAGTAGACAAAAGGCCTGATTCCAATCTGCCCCCCCCCCCCCTCTCCAATATTTTTATGTCTCGAGTCTACCTTCCTTTTCTCCCGCCCTATTCTCCTACAAATATCCATTTCACCCCTCCTCCTTCTTACCATGTCCGGCCTATATTATAAATTATATGATAACGATATGTCAGTCAACATGAGGAAGAAAATTTATTTAAAAATTATGTTTATATAATAAATTTAAGTATATTCATGAACTCCAAAGCAGTGAGCTGTGTTGACAAAATTGTCATGCCTATCAGTTCTACAACCCACAAATGCAATACAATGCTGTACCGTGCAACGGACGAACTGACAAGAAAATAAAAGCTGATATCTGTAAGCTAGGTGTCTGGGTGCATTATACAGGAATTTTCCAGCCTCAACGTTTTATGTTAAATAAATTCCATTAACCATAGGCACACCCTAAGAACCAGGGTATCGGTGAGGAAGGTATTTTATTCCCATTTTAGATATAAATACAAAATGTATACCATTGGGTAGTGTCCTATGACATATTTGAAAGTAGCCGCAAGTAGTGGCCCTAAATGAATGATAGGGCTACAATTCCTTACGTTGCGAAAACTTGCATTTTTGATCACTGGAATGGCCGGCACGATTCTACGCATTTCGGCATCAAATGGGCAAATATCTAACATATATAAACATAAAGCAAAAGATCGGCAATGATCACTTACCCCCGATCTGTCGAATGAAGGCTCTACACACATTTTTCCCAACCTGTTTCAAATTTGCCGGTTTCTGTGTCAGCCATTCGGTCTCGCGAGATCTCGTTAAAAGAAACCTCACAAAAAGAGGCGGAGCTGACGAAAAACACGTGGTCATGGGTGCGTGGTCATTGTTATTTTTATGTCATTTCTCTGTTTACATTTTATTTATCGGCTAGTTACCGCATTTCTGGTCATTTCAATTTAGTTTTCTTCTTCATGAATAATTAGCCGATAAATAAAATGTAAACAGAGAAAAGACATAAAAATAACAAAGACCACGTGTTTTTCGTCAAGTCCGCCTCTTTTTGTGAGGTTTCTTTTAACGAGATCTCGCGAGACCGAATGGCTGACACAGAAAAAGGCAAATTTGAAACAGGTTGGGGAAAAATGTGTGTAGAGCCTTCAGACGACAGATCGGGGGTAAGTGATCATTGCCGATCGTTTGCTTTATGTTTATATATGTTAGATATTTGCTCCATTTGATGCCGAAATGCGTAGAATCGTGCCGGCCATTCCGTTGATCGAAAATGCAAGTTTACGCAACGTAAGGAATTGTGGCCCTATCATTCATTTAGGGCCACTACTTGCGGCTAATTTGAAAGATATTCAAATGTGCATTCAAATGACACTTTATCAAACAGAAACCAACAACACTACACGACATACATATAACGTTTCTACTTAGTGGTAGAATTTTAAAACACCATAAAAGGGTTTGATATTCATGAGACAAAATGTGTCATAAACGATGACAAATCCAACCATTGAGACGCGTATTTTATTTAATAGAACGTAACAGAGAAAATTAGCATATTTGTGTTGTATATATGTATATAATAAGTGCAAGCATGTTCCAGGAGAATAAAATCATGTTAAGATTTACAGGTTACAAGAAATTCAGCAACATATCAGAATTGGGAGCGAAGTAAATAGGGACCTTGTTTAAATCGCACTGAATTACACATTTATATAATATGGATGTATACGCGATTTCTCTTAAATTATGTATATAATATTCCATTCAATAACTTAATGTAACGGTTATACGATTGGCGGTGCAAGCAAAATGGATTCGAACCCGGATTATAAGATACATGACACCTTAAGACTGTTTAAGAGATGGTAATATATGTAGATATATATCACTGAAAGTTTTTGAAAAGGAAGTGAAATCCCAAGAACTATCCTTCTTCAAATAAACCAGATACTTTTTCGGAATTCCACGTCAAGGAATTCTTTGTGTTCATCTCAAAATTTTTGTTGTTGTGGTTTTTCATCTGTTTGGTTTTTTTTTTTTTTTTTGGGGGGGGGGGGGGGGGTTTTTTGTTTTTTGGGGTTTTTTTATTATTTTTTTTTTTGTTTGTTTGGGAGGGTTGGGGGTTGCTGGAAGAGTTATTTTTTGTGTTTTATAGATCTTTGATAATCTGCATATCAATCAATCTTCACTAACAAGTGTAGAAAAATGTCCATAAAACGTTTTGTTGTAAACTATTGACTTTTTCTGAAGGTGTATATTTATTTTAGAACACTTGGTTCGACTATCGTCCTTTTCTGCACGTGGTTGTCAGAAGTTACTATGCAAAAGGCAACATTTGCATTAGCACAAAGGGTAAATTGACAAAATTTGGTACAGTACGTACGAAGAAAGAATGTCCAAGAAACACTTTTAAAAATACTTTGATTGCCTCTTTTTAACAAGAGTTTTTGAATTTGTACAATGACGGATACAAAGTATGTGAGTCTTCTCTCCATCTCAATAAAGTTTTTTATGATTTGTTTGGATATTACTTCGCCTATTGTATCTCACCACATGGGAACGTTGACAACCTCTTTAAACACATTGGCGCAATCTGGGAATCGATTAGAAATCGCCTGCGCCACAACCCGGGCACTCTGCCATTATAACAATTCTGCCCCATGAACAAACGAAGTACACATTAGAGCGCATAACAACCGTAGTTTCCGTCATTGAACTATTATCGGGTGTTCGATTCCCTCGTCATTATGACATAGGGGTTTGCCTTGAATCTTACATATGTTTGCTATGTAATCTGCCATTATCCCCCACCTAGTTATAATGAGATATTCGCATCTATACATCTGATTACCTTGATAAAGCATTATTTACAAGGCATAAACATCAACAGTTCCGTCTGCAGGAATGCTAAACACATGTGTATCATTGCTCAGGAAGTTATTAACTTCTGTTCTAATTAAAATCCTTATGATATATACAAAGTATGGGAATTAAACCGGCGCCCCATGCACCACACCACAGCTCCGTCTGCTCTTGTCAGGCAAAAGCGTTATTTGTTTATAAGTTATTTGTTATCAGTTCAGGCTTTGGATGTAATGATCGGACTCTTTGTACAGAAAAAAAAGATGCAGATACAGAATATGAAATGAACCTTGAGATAACGACGTTTGCAGGCTGTATGTACAGGGGAAGCCCTCCTTAACCGAATTTTCGTGTTTTTCAGATTCTATCATGTCGAAAATGTAGAAGCTGGAGATAGCAAACATAGTTTGATTGATGGATAACATTTTTTTTAAGATACATCTTTTCAATTTTAACTCCTAGAATCTCCGGTATATCTGTCAATACTTTAGTCCGTGTATATTATCATGTATTTCTGTGTGTCACAAGTTCTGTTCATAAGTGCTTTTTTCCATTTCATTTTAAACTTTTACAATTTAAGGTGAATACATAGCCATGTGCTTAATTTGAAATTGATCAAACTTTGAAAGATAATTTTGTTTGTTTCATCTATAAACTGAACCAATATCATTTACTTATAGGCTGACATCTCCCTGATATACTACACAGAAATTTTAAACTATCCAACTATCCCCCACGAAAGGTTGAGGGGCATTTAACGCGCCTACAGTCTGTCTGAGAGGAGACAGTAAAAACTTGCTGTAAAAACCAAGGTCTTTACTTTTGAATTTGTACAACATATCGATGTATCGCCAGTGGGAATCGAACTTGGGACTTTTCGGTCACATAGCACGCCTTCGACTGGTCTACACCGGCTCTAAAGAAAACAGAGGGATATTGGTTAGGGAAGTGTGAAATGGACGGGAAGATATCGCAGAGCAAGGGAGATAAACAGTTTCTGAAATTCACGTTTTGTTCTTATTGTTGTTATTGTTGTTTTTTTCAGCACGTTAGAGTTTAGAAGTACAGTTGAGAATATTATGACATCAGGCGATTGTTATGACTTAAAGGTCATATTCTTATTATATTGTTCTATGAAACATATGAAACTTTCATGAATTTGCAGTGTATCATAGGTCAGTACAAACTTCATTCTTATGTTACAAATTGTCCACAGTTTTTGTGCATCTTGTCCCACTGTTTGTCTTTGTCAGTGATTGCTTCACTTCGATTTTTCCTACTAGATAGAGTGTATCGTGTGAGCGATGGGAGAGTCCCAGTATAACAATCGGATTCTCCGCGGATACACTTGTGTACTGATGATAGCTCAGATAGCTATCTACATCTAGTCAGAAATTAGAGACCCTGGCCCCACGGGAGGGAGGTTAACTTGCAATGATTTTGGGTACGGACGTGCGGCTGAAGTCACTGGCACCCTACCCATTCATATATTGAGCGAAGAGTAAAACATATCCATTCATATACTGACCATAGTGAAAAGCACACCCATTCATTGCAATAATATCTTCTCTTGCAATCTCCACCTGCGCTGAACCCCGCCCCGTTTTACCTATTCATATATTTTGTGGTTTGAAAGATACCCATTGATATATATTTGAAGGGAAAATGATACCCATTAATATATTGGGTGGCCTTTAAAGTATACCCAATTTCAGCCGCACGTCTGTATATAACTTTATATAGGAAATTACACCCACCCACCCACCCCACTTCCCCGTGCCTGGCCCATAGGTCTCTCTTGTCCTCATGTAACTTCAGCAATATACTGATGTCACACTCATGTGTATGTCTCGTATACTTTAGACATATGAACACTGTTATGTTTCTTTCCTCCTTCTTTCGTTCATTTTAACAAGATAATCATCCTGAAACATTATAAAGGTATGTATCTGTGAAATACAAACTTACCTACTTATATATGTACACCTTAAATAAGTTCTCTTACGAATACAGCTAAAGTAATATAATAGCTCGGGGTAACACGTAATGATCCATTACAAGCTAATTGTCCCGCACACAACTCAGAGGGGGATGGTTACACGTTATATCCGGAAATCTTAAACCTTCCGTACGTCAAACTCTCGTATCAGTAATCTATGTTTCCTCATCCAGCAGTCATCATTTTCATATCGTCTCAGAGTTCAGAGGTTAGCCAAATTCTATTTTTATCTACATGTAGCTTCCTATATCGTGTTTCTTAAATTTCCTCAATATTCATTCAGTACTGGACGCTTTCCTTGCTCATCCCTTACCTCTGTGTGACTAATACAGGTAAATTCTTACTTACACATGCACACGGACTTTTTCTTGTTTACGTGGGCTTTAGATGAATTGAATGATAACGTACATTAAAAACGTTACCTTCTGACGATTGTCCTAAACAATATATGACTAAACATCGACTTGTCCAGGTGTGTCTGTCACACGATACTAGTGTTGTTACACAGGACTGTATTATAATATAGTTCTTATTGATTCATTTTACACGTCTCCTCTGTAGCTCAGCTCTACACAGAAAAGCTATCAAGCACTGGGCATAGGTCTGCGATATAAGCTGCTCCGAGAATCACCGGTTGTTCCGTAGGGCGACGTCGGACGTGGATCAGCTCGGTAAGGAATAAAGAAGCCTTTAGGAAGAATGACAACGGCATATCTTCCATTGATTAAAAATGTGGATTTCACAAAAAAGACAGCATACACGTGCGCGAGTGTGCGCAGTTTGTTTAATAAAACTTCTAAAACATGAAATTGATTTGAAGGTGAATTGATAAAAAATCATAGTTTTCCGAATAGGGATCAGGAGCAATTTCAATGTTTTCTTTACCGGATAATTACAACAATCCAAGTTGTACATAATTATACAACACGTTCAGTGTCTGACTGAAAATAGGATTCAATATTGGTTAGAATTAGAAATAGTTAAATGGAGCAGTTCTTGATTGATACCCAGGTATATCATAGACGGATCAAGAAATTTTTCGAAAAAAGGGGGCTGTGCAGCCTCCCATGACATGTTTTGTACTATTTGGTCCGGACAAGGGGATTGCAGCCTTAAAATGATAAAAAAGACATTTTTTGTGAAATTTTCCTACCAAAAGGGGGTGGGGTTGCAACCCTCATCTAAATCCGCCAATGTATATGAAGTGTGTAAAAAATGATACTGTATTAAACTGGCACAGTGCAAACTCACATCAGGGCAACCCTATGCTGTGTCAGGCTTACACATTTTTCATAATTTTAGATATTTGGAAAATTAATTTAAAGATGTATGCATAATGCTCATAAGATTTTAGCTTTAATTCATTATTTGTCTGAGATGAAGTTTCTTATGAAGCACTATGCTAATGAAGGTTGAATTTATAAAATGCGGAATGCTTATATATATGTTGTCAATACATGTATTCAGATAATCTATACCATTTAAAAAGTCTCCATTGTTGGAGCATGCAGCTCAGATAAAAGACTCATAGTCAACGTTAAATAAAGTCCAAATATAATTTATTTTGGTGTAAATAAACTACTGTACTACGGAAGCGGGATAGTGTCACCTAAAATATTTTTATTTCGTAATTACTGCAAATTCTTATCTCGTAATTTCGAGATAGTTTCTCGTCATTACGAGATAAGTTTCTCGTAATTACGGGATAAAAAATATTTTTAAGTGACACTATCCTTCTTCCGTACTGTACTGAAATGACTTTACTAGATAAATGTCAAAACGAAGCCTTATTATCTTAGTTTTAGGTGACCCAGTACAACACAACAGAATATTGTGAACATCGTGGGGATACATGTACTCCTATTCTGAGTATACTATTTACGTGAAATCTGACTGCACCTTACTGAATTCGACATAATTTTGTTTATTCATTCTTTTTTTCAACAATCGGGAGGATGAGGACTGCTGACTACACTTAGGCCCTTAGGAACACGTGGGGATGCTTCTCACGACCCTGGCACTCCATGGAACCACCCGGACAGGCATATTACAAATTGAATGTCAATGATCTCTAGAGAAGTACATAAATAAACATATCCCTATATTTATTAATGTGGTGTCCAGAGGAAAGTGGCGTCTCCTGAGAGGACCACCGACTTTTGACAGGTATAATGATGAAACTTTCCTACCCCTAGACATCGGTTTGAACCAAGAAGTGACAGAGAGGCAAGTTCCATTGCGACACCTTACTTTATTCGGTCAACAAGTCCATTCAAAATCGGAATGCATTGAACAATATACTTTAACTTAGGATGGAATAGTAATAGTGTAAGACCCAGTAAGTGGAATGGTCGTGCAGTAGTGTGTAGTATATAAAGCTTCTTGTCTATAATCCTAGATTTCCTATACCTCCTTACTGGTAGTAGCAGACGACTGTCCTCTACATCCGTATTAAGGGAGTTAAGAGTGACTCTCAACAACTTACACACATACCACAAGCCTTTTCCGGCCTTCGTTTGTCAACATTTTAAATAAACAGCACAGGAATAATTGAATAAAGAATATGTTAAGATTCAGAAATGAAAAAAGAATGATAAATAAGGGTTTGAATATTTTAACTACATGTATGAACATACTGATTAATTAAATCAGAGAATCGAAATCATAGATCAAATTTTCATTCAACTGTACTTTATTAGAAAATCACTATTAGAGAACGTAGCACCTTCTGTTAAACTTTTACATTACATTATGGATAAAAATACATTTTCACAAATTTTCGGCCTCTTGGTCTGTATATATGTAAATTTTCAGATCGTTCAAAATTTAACATCGTTTATTTCACTTGATAAATCCAAGTGGTCGAAAATTTGTGAAATGTTTTATACTCCCTTGTGAAAAATTTTACTTGATTTGTTAACCTTGTAGGTCTTTACTTATCCATTCAAGAATAGTCAGATTTTGACACTAAAATGCGTCTGTTATAGGCTAGGATAGCACTGGGTCGCAGGATTTCTGAATCGAGTCTCTAGATTAAAACTTTGGCATTCTTGTTCCCATCAAGTCAAATGTTAAATGTCAGTTCATAGCAAAAATTACACAACTTCTTTTGTATTTTGGCTATCTAAAAATATCAGTATATAAAATGTTTTTAAAAGTGTTTATCAACCCCTTTTTTAAACAAGTAAACACTTTACTTTAGGTTCTCCACTTAACTTGTAGAAAACTTGCAGGAAGGGGTCACGTCTAGTCACACACAATACTTCCAAATGTAAACATCAAGTGGAATTTAACATTAGGGTATTGACGTTAAATTTATGATTTTCAACAGCCTAAATGTTAATTTATCATTTGAAATAAAGTGTTTAATTAGAGATCATGATACATGGAAACCACTTGCACCAAAGAGGCCATGATACGTTGAAATTACCTGCACCAAAGAAACTGTGCTACATTGAAATCACCTGCACCAAAGAGACCATGATACACTGAAATCACCTACACTAGAGACCAGGATACACTGAAATCACCTACACCAAAGAGACCATGATATACAGAAATCACCTACACCAAAGAGACCATGATATACAGAAATCACCTACACCAAAGAGACCAGGATATACAGAAATCATCCACATCAAAGAGACCAGGATACACTGAAATCACCTACACCATAGACCATGATATATTAAAATCACTTGCACCAGAGAACATGACACACTGAAATCACCTGCACCAAAGTGAATATGATACATTGAGATCACCTACACAAGAGACCAGGATACACTGAAATCACCTACATCAAAGAGACCATGATATACAGAAATCACCTGCATCAAAGAGACCATGATATACAGCATATATATATATATATATATATATATATATATATATATATATATATATATATATATATATATATATATATATATATATATATATATATATATATGCTAATAAAATCTTTATCTTTTAAATCTATTTAGTCGATTCGGCCTATTAGATTTCCTGATAACTACCATGCTCTGACCATTGGGGACGATTTTCTTCGATTGCTATCGATCGGTTGTACTTTTAAGACCTAAAATGCGAACGCAAACTAAGATTAGTCGTACGAAAACTGGTAGGTCACCATTCGAGTGGTGTACATCTTACAATGTACCATTAGTGAAGATTTGGTGAATCGTACCAATAGTTGTAACGACATGCGATTGATCACATGATAAAACGCAAGATTGACTTGCGCGAATTAATCTTTCTTGTGTTCATTTTCATATTTATTTGCGATTCCGTGAAGTAGATTTAAACTTGATCTCGGGCTTTGTGCATTTCGGACCCTGAACTATTACCAAGAGTTAACTTACATATACTAATGTGGACATAAAGGTAACATGCATATCTATGAACTCCAGAGAAAAGAACCCAACTACATTTACTTTATACACATTAAATCACCCAAGTTCAGTTGTTGTGAAGCAGGTGTTGTTCAATGGATGACGTCCTCGACTTGTGACTGAGAGGTTCCGGGTTCGACTCTGGTGTTCTGTCAGATGAAACAGTTAAAACCGAGGTCTTGCATCACGATAGGGTTCGCATGTAAAAGATCTCTCACTGCTTTGGATTACAAAGGTATACATTTCTAAGCTATGCATCAGAGAGATGCCGTCACCATGTTCGTGAAATAATCGTAAAGTGACGTTAAATAATAATCAGTTAGTCAATCAGTTGGTGGGTCCTTGACCTTCAACCTTTTCAACCCAATATATATCGGCATCATCTCCGCGCCGGAATGACTGACGGACAGAAAGACGGAGAAGGCGGCTATATTCCCCTCACTTATCATGGTTATTTATCTTAATACCATTCCTTAGAGAAGTACACGTATGAAGTTTATATCTTTTATGGTACAAGAGTTATGGGCAAGCCTACAGTTACTAAAAGGCAGACAGACGAACAATCGGAGAGGTCAAATTCGACCCTCCAACCATGGGCAAAGAAACATTATAGGTCCAAGTAACAGCTTTACAAATACGATTTATACACACACACATATATATATATATATATATATATATATATATATATATATATATATATATATATATATACATACATATATAAATAAAAGCACAGGTAAGCGATAACGATACTAAAACAATTAAAAAATTGCCAAATTTTCGAAGCAATCTGCTTCTTCTTCAGGACACACACAAACACTCACACAAATATAAAGACACGAAAAGAAAGATAGAAAATATATACAAAGCACTAGTCTAATAAAAACTGGTTTCTTCAATTGGCTACATATTGAGCGTTTCTCTATGCGCTATCTAATATTAGAGGTTAGAGGATCGGATGCATGACAGCTAGGTGATTCGGTACCATAGGTCGTGGGTTCGAGTCCCAGACGGGGAACGAATATAAGTGAAATATAGGGTGCCTTGTTAACTGTAGTGTCTTTGTGCTTTATATGTTTGTCTAATTTGTCTTTATTTTCTACAGGTATTTCTTCGGAGATCCAAGGTCCATAGTACTCCCAGGTGTTTCACTGATTCTATTTGTGCTTTATATGTTTATTTCTCTTTCAGTGATGTATCCTCTCAGGGGATCCGCCTGCGTTTACATCGGGTAAATTCCTTCACTTTCCGCGGCCGTGTTGTCATGCATGCGATTAGCTAATGATTGGCTATTAAAGCTCCATTTTTGTGGAGCTCGGGTAGCTCAGTCGGTTAGAGGGTCGGATGCATGACAGCTAGGTGATTCGGTACCATAGGTCGTGGGTTCGAGTCCCAGACGGGGAACGAATATAAGTGAAATATAGGGTGCCTTGTTAACTGTAGTGTCTTTGTGCTTTATATATATATATATATATATATATATATATATATTTCTCGCTAACATAAAGTCATGTAGCTGGCACTACGTAACCATTCAGATGTCATTGCCATTGGGTGATTGAGTGGGTTAAAATGCTGTATCTCTCACTTTCATCATCTTGAGTTAAATTTCTGATGAAGGCAGGAGGGGAGTTCTGAGACTGCATCAAGGGGATATCATTTCAGTAACATGTCAATAGAGAGAACAGGCGTACTGTTTCCAGATTTTTTTCCTCACTTAAGTGTAATATCTAAGAAATATGATCACACAAAAATATATTAGAACATGGCCGCTTAAAGGCCGGTCATACAAATGCAAAATATATAAATTCTATTGTCATAGATGTATCAATAGCATTATAACATACAGTATAGTAATCTTAGCTCAAAGACGTAATTTAGATGATAGTAATTTCGCAATCTGGTAAAAGTTTTCATATGTCATATGGAGTAAATATTCTACTTATATTTACTGAGGTAAGCGGGCCAAGAATATTGTTTTAAAAACGAGTGTAGCAGTGCCAGCTCATAACTGTAATTTATAATACAGAAGTTTGGAACGAAGAAACGCGGTGGTTTCTGTCTTTGCATTTTTTAATTCCCTTTCTTCCGAGGGTGCTTTGGTTTTTAGGGGTTTTTGTTTTTTATTGGGGTTTTTTTTTTTGTTTTGGTCTTTTTTCTTTTTGTTTTGTTTTGATTTGGTTTTTATTTATTTTTTTTTTTATTTGTTTGTTATTATTTTTTTCTGGGTGGGGGGGGGGGGGGGGTTTAAGGTGGGATTGTCATTTAGTTCTTTGAAGAAGAATCTTGTTCCAACATTTTATAGATGCCTGCCATAATGGCCATATTGGACTAGGTTAATCGCTTTCTTTCATACGTTTGTTCAGTATCATATCTTGATCATTCCTCTGGATTCATCATAATTGATAAAAAAAAAATTAGGGAGAAAATGCATTTCTGAACTTTCTTTAAATGGCTTTGAACAATAACAATAATCAATCTATCTATTTATAAATAACTGTGTACACATAAACAGTTGTTGTACAATTATCACAAGTTTATATATATCAGAACTATAGTAACCTTTTAACATATCTTTTCCTTTTCTGGCAAATCTAAATTATTTCTAAGAGATCCTGCCCTTGCATTTCTTTTGTATGTTATAAATAGCACAGGTTCTAAATAAATATCTGTATATAGATACAAAAGGTTACTGCGCAATTATTCCGTGTTTATGCATTTCAAAATCTTGTACATCTTAAAGTATCTTTTTTTTTTATCTGACTGAAGTGAGTTACATTTATAATGAACTGACAAAAATGGTGCACTATTCCCACGCGAGAGAAGACTAGAGTGCTCAACATTCTACTTTAAAGGAAATTTCCAAAATTTCTCTCGGCTTACGGTGCCTTTGTGTCTGGAATTGCTTACAATTCCGACCCCCAAAAATCATAGTAAATCCTTAGAAACAGTGAGAATTTTCACATGTCACTTTCAAATATCCGTTGAAATAGATATTTTCATATAAATGTAAGCTAATAAACGCTTTTATTCCTTCTCTGTATTTAATAAATTTAATAATCAAAGTGCCAAGACATCGAGCAGTAGTCAGTGTGGAGCATCCATAATACTAGACAAAATAGAGATAGCCACTATCACGGACTCCCTGGGAGAACCTAAGGTGGGATCAGGTGCCATGGAGAAGTAAGAATCTTCTGCTGACGGATCTCATCCGCCGTGATGCCATAAGTGTATTTGAGGCAGTGTCACATGAAGCGGTAACGGTATTATATTGTAAATGTATATAATAGAGTGTTAACATTGACACCTAAGGGAAGACAAAAACAAGGAAGACCAAAAGAAACATGGAGAAGATCGGTAGAAAGGGAGAGGAAACAACTTGGATTTAATTTTTGGAATGAAGCTGCCATGAAAGCCGTAGAAGATCCATGGCCAGATTCCCTACACGGAGAGACGGAATTAAGTCAAACTTGACTACCGTAGTTACGATCGGTCAAAAGTTGTAAGTAATAAGATGTGTTTGTGAAACACGAATGCCCCCGACGGCAACCAAGTCCAAATATGGCAAATTTTGAAATACAGGTCAAAGGTTACGGTCAAGGTCACAAGGGCAGTGACCTTGGTGTTATGTGAAAGGGCTTTATTAGTGGAGTATGCATGCCAAATATAAAGTCTCTATCTGTATTATCACAGTACAAGCGGTTTAACAAGGAGTACAGTCAAATAAGGAAGTCAACATGTCAGACAATGATTTCTGATAAACGCAAAAAGATCTTTATAGCCACCATAAAATTTGCAAAATGCAGACTAAAAACCTGTTGATATAAATGAACCAAAATTAATTTTTTTTTTAATACTTCAAGGTCAAAGGTCTCAAGATCAAAACTTTTGACACCCAATGAAAAGTCATGGCATAAAGAATACATGTGTACACATGTTAAATATTAAAGCCCTGTCTCTATAATGGCTCTAAAGTCATGATTCAGACTGAAGATTCTGTATACTGGCAACAACAACAACGTCATGGTATTGCAACAGCTCTCCAGACATTCGTCTCGGTGAGCTAAAAATCTTATAAGTGTTAAAAATTTTATTTCATAATGGAACCAAAATACTCATTGCTTTTTAAGACATTGATGAATTCAGTTTGATGATATATGTAGCTGGTCTTACACTGTAGCTTGTCAAAAGATGGTAACATCATGGAACTTATGTTGTTCCACCCTGAATCTACTCCCTGACTAATCTGGTCGAATATAACAATAGTTGTAGAGGACCTTCAGTACTTCATACCTACCAAGTTTCATCAAAATCTTTCCATTAAATCCATCAAAGCTAATTATTACAAACTAATACAGTAGTATATCTCCCCCACCACTTCACTTTTTAAATATAAAATATTGGAAAAAATCCTACAAAATTAAAATACACAAAATTAATTTTAATGAAACCACCATCTTTGTAGATGTGCAATAGAACTACAAGTATACCAAGTTTGATTGAAACCTGTCAGGCAGTTTGGGAGAAGTTGTAAAAGTTTATGTACAGATGTTGGATGCCAGATTCTGACAATAGCACACTTCAGCCTTTGGCTAAAGTAACTACAAATGATACTCTTTCACATACTATTTTAGATCAACTGCATCTTCAAGTGTATATTGGTTCAGGAGTAGCACAGACAAACTTTTGTGGCACCATTCATTTGACCCTTCCATGGAGACCAAGTCCCTAATTTGAAACCAAGTGACACCCATTTCCCATCATCATTTGTATCTATAACATTTTTTACCCCATACATTTGCCTTTTGATAGGGATCCGAACCCAGTATGAAAATCTGGCATAAAACTAAAATGTGATAGGGTAACCCTTTCATATATATACAAAACATACAACTATCTGATCATTAATATTTGTAATGTTTGATGTTCATAAAGAACGCAGGAACATCTTTTTTATTCATAAACTATACAAAACACTTGAAAACATATCTTTTTATTCACATTGAATAGGTTTGTATTTAAGATAATGCAAGCTAACCACTGACATACCGATTAACATTTCCATTCCAATATGTATTCCTCTACATTACAGTAAAGAGAGGGGAGTTCAAAAAGTCTATTTTACATTACTTTAATGTTCAGAATACAATTCAATACCCAATTTCCACATACATCACATCAATTGAATTTGATGTCTATTTACAAACACACGCAGTGAATAATGAACTCTGACATTTCTTCCCTCCACATTTTCAGTGCCTTTAAGTTTCACATCCTTTTGCTTTCTAATATATTTCACAAAATTTTTATCCAAATATTAAACAGTACCTAGCAAGAAACTTTCATTCAACGCCTTGAAAGAATTTCCCTAAGAAATCTGTGGGCTTTTTGGGCACAGTATCTTTATAATATCTCATAGCGTGTGTCTCGTGCATCCAATGAAATCTTACTTCATTCAGTTCCTTTTGACCCTGTGATAGAAATATTGATATTATCATTAAATATTCAAAGTCTGAATAAACATCATTGAAGCTATCTGTTTAAAACTTAAAACACATTAAAGTTTATTCATACTCATAAAAGACTAGAACATTATCTTTAAATTGGAACCAGTGTAACTCTGTGAATGAGGTGCTCAGCTCATGACTGAGAGGTCCTGTGTTTGACTCCTGCTGTGGGTACATCAGTGTCTTGTCTTTTAGATGTGACAGTAAAACATGAGGTCTTGTTTTATGACAAGCATGGTGCAGAAAAAACCTTTCACTTAGTGGTTCCATTACAAAGATACAAATTTCTATAAAATGTGGCAAACAGATGCCATCACCATATACATAAAATAATCATGAAGTGAAGTGAGACAAACATCACTCGGTCAATCTTTAAATTGCAATATGTTTCACCAATGCAATGACCAATGAATGGTAGTCAAGAACAGACTTCAAAATCTTTCGTTTTTTTTCAATATCTAATGATCTACTAAGAGTTACGGAGCAACCATTATTTGTGCCTTTTGTGATGTTGTATATTGATTGATTTTTGTTTAACGTCACACCACGTTGATTTCACGTATATGGTGCAATCACTGATGAAGGGAGAGCCCTACCAACTGACCAGTGAATTCATTCCAGACTATCATTTACTGGAACGCTGCTAACTCCACTTTCCCATAAAGTTATCTAATTTCTGAACTCCTACTTCAGTTCTACAAAAGTTTGATATAATACTGAAGTATAACTCCTGATAACTCTAGGAGTTTTGTTCCTGGAAGTTGGTATATTTTTTTCATAACATATTTCAGACAGATTACTCAGAATTGTATTTGTCATAGAAATGTAAATAAGCATACCTTTAAAATCAAAGAATCAATAACACGTATATCTTTCACATTAGCATTTGCCCTGAATAAACTACGCAGCTTCTCTTGTGCTTCCTGCTGGGTCAGAGGGACATCATAAATATGTACTGTAAACAAATAAACTCATCATCAATGTAATTTTAGCTAATTATCCATTGTTTTAATGCATTTCATATACATAATTATACTTTATTTCAGTGACTGTTCTTTGTGTTCATTTAATTTCAAATTTTATTTTTAAATGTTAGTAAATAGTTCATGTTTACAATCAATTTTTTTTGTTGGGAGTTTGGGAATTTTTCCTTTTTACTATTATTGTTATTATTACAAAATTCAGCTGTCCATGAGAACTAATGCACCACACTGGACTCTATACTATTTCCTGTCATGTAACACATAGAAAACTATTCAAGAACATACACCAAAATTCAGACACACCAACCAACAAAAACTCAGTCAATCAAACCAATGTACATGTACAAGAAAAATTCTATAGACCTCTTAACTTCTGAAAGGTGGGGTTATACTATTTATCAAATATATCATCCTTAGGCCTTGCAAATGTGTTGAAATTTTTACTCGAAGTTAAAAAGTATTCCATCTGCAATTTCATATTAGTCATATAACATCCTATGTAAATGCCAAATTATCCTGAAATAAGTGCCAAAATATCTTTTACTCCTACAGCCAGAATATTTGGTGTTAAAATGTACATAATTCTGGTTATCTAAAAATCTGACCAAATACCCTGGTCAGCATGCAACCTGAATGAGAACATTGAATTTTTTCTGATCATCAAAAAGATTTACATTCCACTGCATCAGGGATAATTCTGCTCATTTTTGATTAAGAGAAAAACTTAGGTTTCTGGCAATTTTCAATGAGAGAGTTTATCAAAATTTAATGTTTACTTTCTATCAGAGAATTCTATATATTATGAAAGAATCTCTCAATTTCGCGGTCCAGAATTATCCCTGCTGCAAACATGTATTATAACAATTTCATTGAATTTAACACTTGCACTGTGAACATCATCATGCAATCTTTATGCGACATAACGATCGGATTCATGAATTTCAAATATAATCTCTGTTAAATACACAAACACCAACTTTAGTATAAAATTTGGTGTATGACATCACATTCTGAGCCCCATCCAGCTATCAAATACAGTACAGTCCGGGTGGAACTTTGAATGCCCACAGTGGGCAGTCCACCTGAAACTTCAGTGGGCACTAGGAGTGGACATTTACCTATCAAGCTGTCCTGATGCCTGTATGTTAATTCCAACTGGCCCTTACAAGAATGTCCACTGTGTCCAGTGGACATTTTTAATGCCCACTCTAAAAATGCCCACTGTGACCAGTGGGCAAATTAAGTTCCACCAGGACTTACTGTAGCTGTTTTGTACTTGAATGTTACAAAGCTAATCTTGAAAAATTTTTCAACATATATGGTTACATACAGATAAATTTTCACTGTCTCTGTTTTGTGAAACTATTTCTAGGGTTTAAAGTACTTGAATTTTAAATTTTGGCCTGAAACTCAAAGAGCTAACCCTTATTGCTTGCTCGTTTAGAATGTTGATTTCTTTTTAATCAATGATTTAGGAGTTTTTAGCCCCTTACATATAGAGTATTTTGTCTCACAATACTCAGAAATGGCAAGTGCTTCAAATAACCATCTTCATGTGAAAAAAGATATATCTTTCTGATTAACTTAAAAGTTAATAATCATAGAATATACTAATTTTTGGTGACTACCTACAACTATTAAATTGTATGACGTTTTAGGGAGCAATTTTACAGATTGTCAAAAACAACAATTCAGATATTGTAAAGAGTATTTATTTTCAAAACAATTCAATGGTCACCATCTTTGAGAAAAACCCATAGCATCTGTTCATTGATGCAATCTACAATCTTACTAATCACAGACTAACCCTATCTGTCTTGATGTCTGTGGATGACAACTGTGCCATTAAGATACATTTCTAATGGATTGTATCATGTGATAGTCTACAGTCAACGTGTTCTATGACACAAATTATCCTAAAATCACAATCCAAGTCACAGACATTAGCTGCATTATGACAGATCAGGACATACATGTAATAAAGACAAGTTCTGAAGACATTCCTAGTGCATCCCTACAAATCTGTCTTTTTCATGTTCTATGCACATTTGAAAAAGAAGTTACCTCTAGAAAACTTAATGTCACAGCAGATTCTCTTGTAATAAATTACATATTATAAGCGTGTGAAATCGTTTTTCAAATTTGTTACTGTTATGAGTTTGTCATTTTTTGGTTTGTACAAATTTGTACGGGGAGTCACTGCCTTACTGAAAACTGATGTTGTTATTCATTTGAGTGTTTATCTCTCAAATAAGAGGTTGTGCCCAACCTCTTCATTTGAAATTAGCTTCATCTTTGAAAAGGTATGTACTGCAAACAAGGCAAAAAAAATGGTACATGAAGGACTTTTATCAGGGCTTGAAATTCCTGCTCACCCGTTCGCCAACGGCGAGTAAAAATACCCCTGGGCGAGTGGTTTTCCGTCTGAAATCGCCCGTTTGGCGAGTTAAAAAAAATGAAGAAAATATCTCAGTTCTGGATAAACTATAAGTGGTACAAGTACCAAACTTACATTAGTGGTGCATCTTTGTTATCTTTGATCACATTATGTTTTTTGAAAAAAAAATACACCTTTGAAAATTACGGGCTCATTGATTTTGTTACGGGCTCCTTGAATTTGTAATCTAGGAGCCCGTATGGCTCCTTAAAAATTTCTCTGAATTTCAAGCCCTGTTTATATATATATATATATAAATATTAAAGGAACACAAGACAAGTATTTTAGTATTTGGCACTTCTTCAAGTTGTTGCAACTTTGTCCAGCACATGTTATACTGGTTCATTATTTCGCCCTTTCCACATATTGTTTCTAACAGTTGTTTATATGTGTGGGAGGGCTTAAATTCCCTTCCATAGACAGCTGTAGTGCAATGCAAATTGTGTACAAGATACAGGACAATAATAACAAATCAGTTCAACACTGAAGGAAACTTTTCTTAATTGAATTGTATGTTTTTGTTATGAAATTTCTGTAGTGAGCTAACAAAGTTGTGAGTGAGATGTTCTCAGTTGCCCTCAGTTCTGACTCTCAACATCGATCTTAGACCATGTCAGATGAAAATTATGGTTGCAGGCATTCAGAGAGATATTAAAGTTAAGGTACCTGTCAAGAATTTAATGATTTGCAAGGATTTTATACACAAAATATTAGATGAACCGGGGCTGAAGTCAAAATTATTGGGTTAATACAAGTCTGTTGTGTTGACAATTACTAGAGTTAGCTCTCTATTATTTACTTTTTGCATTTATTACTTATTTATCTATTTTTATTTATCTATTTATTTATATTGGTTTTAGAGAGATAGGGTGGGCGAATCCCCCCTTTCTAAATTCGCCATTGAAAACGAGTCATATATCACTAAAATGAAAGTGAAAACAAATGTAAATACTAAAATAGCCATTGCTAGGGCTGTTTTAACCATAAGATAGTTCGTAAATGATTTGTCGTTTCCGCGATTGTAAGTTTAACAATTTTGACTGTTTAAGAGTGACCTTAGGAGAGCTTTTATGAATATTACTTAAGAGAAATCTTAAGACAGTTTAAGATTAAAACTTATGAATTTTGTGAATACCACCACTGATTCACAATCGCCGTTGCGCTACAGCTGTCTATGGAGGGGAAATGAAGGCCTCCCACACATGTAAATAACCGATGTTGTAGTCAGTGTAGAAAAAAATGTGGCGAAATATTGAAGCAAGTTATACTGACACATATATGGGACATATCTGTAGCAAGCCTTGTACAGCTGTAAAACTCTTTTCCGAGCGGCAGCTTGATCTTGAGAGAGAACTGGACGAACTTGTTTCATCCCTTTAGCGACCTTGGAGGCCATAGTGAAGTAAAATCCGTTATCAAGTTTCCCTGTTACTTTGACCGTGTTTGATTACAGCAGAACCGGATCCGGTTTTTGAATCCGGTTTTGTAAACCAACTGCCTGTAATCAAACGCTCAAACCAAAACTGGATTTTTCACAATATGGCTGCCAATAGTGTAGAATTTTATCAGTGTGTCGGTTTTTAATTTGATGACGAAGGGTCTGACCTAAATACGCATTTTAAAAAGAGATTAATAAAAAACACGGATCGAAGAATATGTCGAAAAAACTGTGCCGTTGTATAATGACCTGTTTTTCGGATTAGTAGGGAACTGTATGTTGGTTCCTTTAGGAAAAAACTTGCCTTTAAATATCCACGCTGCGGAGGAAGGGAAGCCATAATACTAGAGAAAATTGCCCTCGTTGGACTTTATTATATGGCTTGTCAAGAGACAATCCGAAAAATACAAGAAATAAACCCTGAATTTATACCGCACTATATTTGCCCAACGTAAAAATCAGCGAACTTATGTAATACAGTTTGTTAATAACACTATCATTTGCACCTCATTGTCTAATTTTTGCCCAGATAACTTGAATAAGATAACATTTTTTCCCCAAAAACCGCAAAACAGTCTATATTTTCTGCCTTCTGGCTACGGACTACTTTCAGTAGTTGGCAGAGATTAAAGGGAGTGCAAGGACCGTAACTCTGCTTTGGAGATTGTGTTTTTGCATTAGTCGACGTGAATATGAAACATTTATTTTGATAGAAGATCAAATCTAATGGAAGAGTTGATCTATTTGTTTTACATCTTACATTAATACTTTTGGTATTATGTTGTGTTTTAAGAATATTATCAAAGACAAGACAATGTCGCTTATTGTTTTTCAAGGCCAGAGGTCAAAGGTCAAGGTCATAGTACAACCTTGTGGGCAGGATACAGAGATCAAAGGTCAAGGTCGTAGTACTACTTGGTAGTAAAACCTTTGCAGACAGGATTCAGCCCAAACCATCAGGGCTAGGACTGTCAAACTTGGTACACTTGCTCCTCATGCCAAGACATACTCGCGTTCCATGTTTTTCAAGATAAAAGGTGAAGGTCATAGTACTTCTTGGTTAGACTTCCTTGTAGGCAGGATACAGAATGAACTATTGGGGATGGAACACTTTAAGGTGGGAATGTTTCTATACTTTCAAAATCCTCCCCTTCAAATTCAGCGACGGGCGTGTTTTGTCACGCTAGGCGTTGCTCATGTCTTATTATTATTTATGGACTCAATAATAAGGTTTATTGTCTAGCCGTAAGAAACAATTGGGGAATATAATTGGATATGTCGGTCCTTCGTAACGTAGCATTCTGTATATTCTGGAAGTTCAGTAGGACTTACTACACACTATGATCGTCTAAATGCCACCCGGGCAACCAAAACTGGATTTTTAACAATATGGCTGCCAATAGTGTAGAATTTTATCCGTGTGTCGGTTTTTTATTTGATGACGAAGGGTCTGACCTAAATACGCATTTTATGAGGAGATAAAAAAAAAAAATATGTCGGAAAAACGGTGCCGTTGTATATATAATGACCTGTTTTTATACGCCCGTCATTAGACGGGACGTATTATGCTATGGCGCTGTCCGTCCGTCCGTGCGTCCGTCCGTCCGGGGTCATGTTTTCCGGACTTTTTTTTGCCGTCTTTCAAGATATTGAGTTGAAATTTGGTATATAGCTTTATTTCAAGCGGCGTCAGTACCAGTTCGAGTTTTGATACGATTGATCTACTTTAGACAGATTTATGGCCCTTGGACTTATAAATTTCAAAATTAAAAAAAAATTCATTAAAAATCTATTTTTTGTCAAAACATTATGAAATTTCTCATGAAACAAGTAAAGTGTACCAACTATCACATATGTTACGGTTTTTAATATTTTTTTCTTTATTTTTGAGAAATTGATAATTTTAAGGGGGGGGGGGGTGTTGACCATATGTCCTAGGTCATGTTTTCCGGACTTTTTTTGCTGTCTTTCAAGATATTACGTTGAAATTTATTATATAGTTATATATTAAGCAGCGTCAGTACCAGTTCGAGTTTTGTTACGATTGACATACTTTTGACGGATATATGGCCCTTGGACTTATAAATTTCAAGATTTTTTCAGAAATTCATTAAAAATCTATTTAATTTTGTGAAAATATTATGAAATTTATCATGAAACAAGTAAAATGTACCAACTTTCACATATGTTTACGGGTTTTAATATCTTTTTCTTCATTTTTGAGAAATTTATAATTTTAAGGGGGAGGGGGTGACCATATGTCCTAGGTCATGTTTTCCGGACTTTTTTTGCTGTCTTTCAAGATATTGAGTTGAAATTTGGTATATAGCTTTATTCCAAGCGGCGACAGTACCAGTTCGAGTTTTGTTACGATTGACATACTTTTGACGGATCTATGCCCCTTGGACTTATAAATTTCAAGATTTTTTCAGAAATTCATTAAAAATCTATTTAATTTTGTGAAAATATTATGAAATTTATCATGAAACAAGTAAAATGTACCAACTATCACATATATTACGGGTTTAAATATCTTTTTCTTCATTTTTGAGAAATTTATAATTTTAAGGGGGAGGGGTGACCATATGTCCTAGGTCATGTTTTCCGGACTTTTTTTGCAGTCTTTCAAGACATTGAGTTGAAATTTTATATATAGCTTTATTTCAAGCGGCGTCAGTACCAGTTCGAGTTTTGTTACGATTGACCTACTTTTGACGGATTTATGGCCCTTGGACTTATAATTTTCAAGATTTTGTTTTGAAAATTCATTAAAAATCTAATTTTTGTAATTAACATTATGAAATTTACCATGAAACAAGTAAAATGTACCAACTTCCACATATTTTACAGTTATTGATATCTTTTTTTCATTTTTGAGAAATTTATAATTTTAGGAGGGGAAGGTGTTAGGGGGGGGGGGGGGGACTAGTTCTAAAAAAATTTCAAGTTTTTTTTTGCAGGTTAAGTTCCAAGATGGGTTGGATAGGACCATTTCTGCAGGAGTTATTGACCTTGGACTTATTCCTATGATAAAATGCTATGAAACGCAATTAATTTCAGTAAACGTCAGATGTTTTTCATGAAAGTCATGCCAAATGCGAATTGATTCCGTCCGAATTAAGCGACGGGCGTATTATGCCACGCTAGGCGTTGCTCTTGTTCGGATTAGTAGGGAACTGTTTGTTGGTTCGTTTAGGGGGAAAACTTGCCTTTAAACATCCACGCTGCGGAGGAAGGGAAGCCATAATACTAGAGAAAATTGCCCTTGTTGGACTTTATTATATGGCTTGTCAAGAGACAATCCGAAAAATTGCAGAAAAACTCGACATCTCCGAGTATTCCGTGTTAAAATGCCGTAATAAGTTCCTGCTCGTTCTGAATGATTTACGACAAGATATGATCAAGTGGCCACAGGTATATATTTATTTTAAAAATCATGATTCCGAGATCCCTTGACGTATGATTAGAATTGTGCGCAAATTAGCTGTGCGCAAACTTGCAACTCCCGACACGAGGCCTGTATTTTTGTCGTATGGCTGAAGTTCTTAACTTTGCATTAATAACATTTTTTGTTTCTTCAAACCTTCAGTTAAATTAGTTAAATTTAAAGCATTTGCCATGTTACATTGAGTTTTAATCGGACTTCTACAAAAAATAAACCCTGAATTTATACCGCACTATATTTGCCCAACGTAAAAATCAGCGAACTTATGCAATACAGTTTGTTAATAACACTATCATTTGCACCTTATCGTCTAATTTTTGCCCAGATAACTTGAATAAGATGACATTTCCCCCCCCCCCCCCAAAAAAAAAAACCCGCAAGACAGTCTATATTTTCTGCCTTCTGGCTACGGGACTACTTTCAGTAGTTGGCAGAGATTAAAGGGAGTGCAAGGACCGTAACTCTGCTTTGGAGATTGTGTTTTTGCATCTTCTCAGTTCCATTTATTTAGTCGACGTGAATATGAAACATTTATTTTGATAGAAGATCAAATCTAACGGAAGAATTGATCTTTTTGTTTTACATCTTACATTAATACTTTTGGTATTATGTGGTGTTTTAAGAATATTATCAACGAATAGATGTACAAGAAAAGCTGTATTGTTAGGAAAGAAACGGTAAAAAAGAAAAGCAAATGCCATAAAGTATTTGTTTATTCATATTCTTCAAGCAAAGTATATGACTTTATCCACCATATGGAAGTATATATCCATGCATTTGACTAAATAATGTCTACCTAGCATCTAATAGTAAACTTTTATTCTTATTCAGACATCTAAGCATCACATACACTTGTTCTTTTTTTTATAATTGTTTACACTATGATTATTTGCATATTCTATAATGCGATTTTCTTGTTCTTCTGTTTCTATTGAGCCTGGTCTACGTATTCGTGTATGGATGATAGCTTCTTCTCCAGGCATCTCTCTATATTTTACAAAAAAGCAAGCAATAATTGTCCCTGTTCGACCATATCCCTTGGTACAGTGCAAACCAACAGCCTGCAAATAATATGAAAACAAGAAACAAAAGAACATGTTCCGCCACGGATATATTGATCCGTTCCGGGTTTCTTTGTTAGGTATTGCCTCTAATTTTTTAACACATTTCCTGTCAGCTTTTGAAGAGCAAGTTCTACGAATTTTGCTACTTTGACGTATCACAGAGTAAGTTTGTTATTTTTTATAAAAAATATGCATTTCAGATAATATGTATAAAGCGTTAACCTTGCATGTCATGTGTAAACGAATTTTTGTATACTCCTTGTTTTTATGGCATACTGTAAAATAAGTATTTCCATCTTGGGTCTGTCTTTGGTATGTACAAGTAGTACGTTATTTCTATTTTTTATTGATTGGACGTAGGTTAATTGGTCAATTTGGTATGAAGTATGTATGATACGTTTATTGAAAGTGTTGTAATCGTTAATTGAGGTAATGTGTATTTATGAATGTGTTCTTTTCTATGTTTGTACAAAAAGGGCATAGTGTAAGACACTTATTTTTTCTCATCTGTTTCTGCTCCTATATGTACATGTATGTTTTATCAAATTTTTTGTAATTCTTGTCATTCAATTGTATTTGTAGTATTTCACCCTTTCCGGAGGAGGCAAATAAATCTTTCCCAAGCTGAGGAACTGGTTATTGCATAGTGAAATATCTTGGCTCCCGTCAACGAATTTAAGGACTATTGTCATCCACGTTAATCATCACAACGGATTTCAACATCATTAGTTCTGGTGAATGTCAACTCAACTATTGGCGACGAACATCATGAGTGCCAGGTCAGAGCCACTGGAGAGACGGTCATCTCGATTACGAACTCTCACAAGTCCAGCACGAGATCAATATGAAAGGAATGTCAACAAACATTGCGACAGGCTTCGAGACATTAAAACAGATATTGACTCTTCTGTTAAAAGTATTGATCAGTTTCAGGATAAAAATTCATTGGAATCTCTACGAGAATTTTTGGACTCATGCATTACAGCATATGAGAAATCTTTTAAACAGCTCATGGACTACCTACAAACTGTGCGTACTACAGAAAGTAAAAACGAGCAGGTTTCACAAGACTACATTCAGAAAGCTGTTCATTCAAAAGTAGCAGCAGCGCATGCTAGGATTACAGCATTAATGAAAGAAGATGACGACAAAAGCTTCACTTCTCCCTCCAGCAAGCGGTCATCTTCTCACTCCAGCAGGCGGTCGTCACGCTCTTCCCGCACTGGGTCTAGTAGCGCACTACAACGTATGGAAGCGAAGCTTGCGGCCTCACGAGTAAGACTTAAGTTCATTGCACAGGAAACTGATATATTGAAGGAAAAGGCAGCATTAGAGGGTCGCCTTAAGCTTACAAAAGCCGAGTGCGATGTTGAGATGAGGGAGAAGGAGGTCCAAGCTATGAGATACTCACCTTCAGCTACTTCTGTGTTGGACGATATGTTATCTCACCAATCTAGTCAAGAACGTACTAGGGATTACGTGGCCAGTCTTGGTAACATTTCTGACAAGGGATCACTACCGAATGACCACGCTTCAGAGCAAGATGTGAAATCGACTGGTATCACTGATAGCCAGGAGCAGACAAAATCGAGATTGAGTCCGCATGCACCGCCATTTACACCAAATGATGTGTCGCAGATTAAGAACACTTCTACTCAAAGTGATACGCACATAGATGTTTCAACAGCCATAACCGAACAAATGACTACATTTACAAGATTTCTCATTAAGAAAGACCTTTTGATGTCACGCTTGGTAAAGTATGATGATGATCCTATGTCTTATTTGTCGTGGAAGCTGAGCTTCAAGGCCATTTTACGAGAACTTCACACTGAGCCTTCTGAAGAACTTGATCTTCTAGTCCGCTTCTTGGGACCTATGTCAGCAAAGCAGGCCACAACCATTCGTTCATGCAATGCACATGATCCAGTTCTAGCTACACAGAAGATCTGGGAGAGGCTTGAGGAACGTTTTGGCTCACCAGAGATGGTAGTGAGCAGCTTAAAACAAAGAATTGCATCATTTCCAAAAATAGCCAACAGTGATTCGAAACGTTTATTTGACCTTGTTGACATGGTGAATGAGATTTCTTCTGTGAAGCAGCAACCCCAATATAGCGTTCTATTTGCGTACTTCGATTCATCTACAGGAGTAAATGCGATTGTATCGAAGCTACCTTGGAATATTCAAGACAAGTGGACAGTGGAGGCTAGTAAGTACAAACGACTCCATGAGAAAACTTACCCGCCGTTCTCATTCTTTGTGAAATTTCTCCAAGACACGGCCGTGATGAAGAATGATCCAAGCTTCCAATTTGATCGACTGGAGAAGGCGCCTCCACGACAAAATCCAAACAGGAACGTTTCTTCTGTTGCAGTGAAAAAGACTGAGACTATCTCAGATGTTTCTTCCGTGAAGACTGAAGCCACCTCAAAGGTTCCTGTTGTGAAGTCTGAGACTAATGCTAATGTTCCTTCCGCTGGTGATACCGAACTATGTCCTATGCACAAGACCAAACATTTGTTAAATGAATGTAAAGCGTTTCGTAGGAAATCCATTGAAGACCGCAAGGCATTTGTACGGAGCAGCGGTATTTGCTTTAAGTGCTGTGGACCAAAGAAGCATAGAGCCTTGAATTGTAAAACTCAAGTGAAATGTGACATTTGCAATGCAACATCTCATCCAACGGCATTTCACATAGATGCGGAACAGCACGTAGGGGAGACTCTTGAGACTGCTTGTACTCAGATATGTGGGAAGCCAGGAGGGACGAGTAAATCTTGCGCCAAGATTGTTCCCGTAAGCGTTCATCATGAAGACTACCCACAGAAATCTCGGATCGTTTATGCTCTCATCGACGATCAGAGCACACACTCTCTTGCTTCATCATCATTCTTCGACTTCTTTAGAGAGTCTGGTCCTGAGTATGAGTACAAACTCACGTCATGTGCAGGAAAGACACTAGCGTTTGGTAGAAGAGGTGTTGGTTATACTGTTGAATCGTTGGACCACACACGCTCCTTCCAGTTACCGCCACTTATTGAATGTAATGACATCCCGAACAATAGGGAAGAGATCCCATCACCCGAGGTTGCGAGACAGTATCAGCACTTAGAGGGCGTTGCGTCAAACATACCATCTCTGATCCAGGGGGCTAGTATTGATTTACTCATCGGAAGAGATCTCACCCCTGCGCACCATGTACAGGAACAGATTACCAACCCGGATAACAATACTCTTCCTTTTGCTCAGAGACTTCCCCTGGGTTGGGTGATTATTGGACCAGTCTGCCACGATGCGTTACACATGCCAAACGACGTCACCGTCAACAAAACGTTCGTACTCAACAATGGTCGTACCTCGCTATTTCAACCTTGTGATAGTCAGATAATCATTAAGGACAACATTTTCGTCAAGACCGACCATGACGAGAAGACTGCCCTCTCAGTCGATGACAAGACTTTCTTAGACATCATGAACGCCAGTTTCCACAAGGACGCTAGTGGTCATTGGGTAGCTGAACTGCCTTTCCGCACAAACAGACGTTCGCTCCCGAACAACAAAGCACAAGCGACAACGCGTGCCCTATCGCTAGATCGTAACTTGAGACGTGACCCAGTGAAGAAACAACATGTTTTCGAGTTCATGGACAAAGTGTTTGACCGAGGGCACGCAGAGATAGCACCTGTCATTCCTGATTCTAGGGAGAGATGGTACCTGCCTATGTTTGGTGTTTATCACCCAAAGAAACGAGACTCTATTCGCATGGTCTTTGACTCATCCGCACGCTTCAACGGGACATCACTGAATGATGTGCTCCTTAAAGGCCCCGACATATCTAACAGTCTCCAAGGCATACTTCTTCGTTTCCGCCGCGAACAGGTGGCTATTACAGGAGATGTGGAACAGATGTTCCATAATTTCAAAGTACAGGAGGATCATCGTGACTTCTTACGTTTTCTCTGGCACCCAGCCAACGACTTGGATCAGCCATTGCAAGAGTACAGAATGACAGTGCACGTCTTCGGAAATCGTCCATCTCCTTCCGTTGCGACATATGGATTACGACGTTCAGTCTTAAATGCAGATCCAGATGTAATGGACTTTGTATCCAACAATTTTTATGTTGACGATGGACTGATGAGTTGCGTTAGCGAAGATGCAGCGGTGAGCTTGATGAAGAGAACTCAGATTGCTTTGAAAGAAGGTGGAGAACTCCGTCTGCATAAAATTGCTTCAAATTCGAAGTCGGTTCTTCTTCAGTTCCCTAAGGAAGATCTAACCAAGGAGCTGAAGAGTCTTGAAATAGGTGAAGATGACTTACCCATGCAGCGAAGTCTTGGTTTGTCTTGGGACATCAACGCAGATAACTTTATGTTTAAGGTAGCAGTTGACACAAAGCCGTTCACACGTAGAGGTGTACTGTCAATCATCAACAGCTTATTTGATCCGATAGGATTCACAGGTCCGGTGACATTACAAGGAAAACTGCTACTTCGGGAAATGATGAGTACCTCCGAGAACACTGGTTGGGACGATCCACTCGATGATTCTTTCCGTCTTCGGTGGATTACATGGGTGGAGTCTTTGTGTTTTCTTAAGGACTTTCGCATTCCACGTATGATCTGCAAGTTTTCTGTCGAAAACTCTTCTCGCGTTGAAGTTCACGTCTTTGCAGATGCCTCAAAAGATGCCATAGCGTCTGTTGCGTACCTTAAAGTATTCAGTGATGACGGCACATCCGATGTTGGGTTCCTTCTGGGCAAGGCAAAAGTCGCGCCTTCCAGTGGCCACACAATCCCGCGTCTTGAGCTATGCGCTGCAGTTCTGGCAGTAGAGATTGCGGAAATCATTAAGGAGGAAATGGGCTTCAGTAAGGACGAGTTTTACTTTTACACGGACAGTCGAGTGATCTTAGGATACATCGCCAACACGACTCGTAGGTTCTTTGTGTATGTTGCCAACCGCATAAGCCGTATACATGCCTTCAGTAGTGCCGATCGATGGAAACACATTCCAACGGACCAGAATCCAGCCGATCACGCTACTCGCTCGCTCCATGCTAAGGATCTACCAGGGAGTCGCTGGATCCTCGGACCAATGTTTCTGCACGAGGACGGTCAACCGGACCCGGCTGTCGATGACCGAGACTATCCTTTAGTCGATGAGGACTCGGACAAGGAAGTCAGGCCTGTAATTGGCTGTGCGAAGGTGTCACTGGTACCGCGATTTGAACTTGGAAGTGATCGCTTCATAAGATTTTCCTCATGGGATAGTCTTGTTCGTGCTATAGCCTTTCTGAAGAGGTTTGCGAGGAGATGGAACTCTTCTTCCGTGGACAATGATCTAGGTACACGATCATCTGTTACTAGCGATGCTGTTGGTCTCATCATCAGGTCAGCTCAGTCGGAAGCTTACTCCGAAGAGATAGAGGCTATTCAAAATAACAACAGCCCTCTCAAGAATAGTTCGCTTTTACCTCTTAACCCGATGTTGGACATGGAAGGTTTTCTTCGCATTGGTGGGCGTCTTCGACGTATGAAAGGCGAGTTCGAGGACATCAGATCTGTGAGCCATCCAATCATCATACCGAAGAAACATCATGTTGCTATCCTTCTGGTGCGTCATTTCCACGCCAAAGTTCATCACCAGGGACGGAATATAACCGAAGGAGCTATTAGGACCGGCGGATATTGGATCATAGGAGGAAAACGCACAATCTCATCCGTGATACAGAGCTGTGTTACCTGCAGAAAGTTGAGGGGTAGATTGGGATGGACATTCATGTCAGACCTCCCGGAAGATCGTATCGCTCAGAGTCCTCCGTTTACGTTTGTCGGAGTAGACGTCTTTGGGCCTTGGTCAGTTGTTGTACGGCGCACGCGAGGTGGCTCAGCAAACTGTAAACGTTGGGGTCTTCTCTTTACCTGCTTAGTGTCCAGGGCGATTCATATCGAGCTGCTCGAGGAACTCAGTACTTCTTCCTTTATCAACGCTTTGCGCAGATTTGTCGCTCTTCGCGGACCCGTGAAACACTTCAGATCGGACCGAGGTACAAACTTTGTTGGTGCGGTGAAAGAACTGAACATTGATGCTGAGTTCGTTGAGACGGGTCCGGTGTCGAATTACCTCAACGACAATGGCATTGCATGGTACTTCAATCCTCCTTACGCATCGCATTTCGGTGGTGTATGGGAGAGGATGATAGGCTCATGTCGACGCATTTTGGACGCATTGCTGTTGGAGAACAAGTCGCTTGACCTTACGCATGAGGTATTGTCCACGTTCATGGCCGAAGTATGCGCAATTGTGAATGGACGTCCGTTAGTGCCAGTTTCTTCCGATCCCGAGGTTCCAGATGTTCTCTCACCGTCCGTACTGCTCACGCAGAAGCAGTTTGTTACCAACTATCAGATTCCAGAGATGGGTATGAAGGATGCGTTACGAAGTCAATGGAAACGCGTTCAGTACATGGCAGACAAATTCTGGTCGCGATGGCGCATCGAGTATCTGAACTACTTACAGACACGATCCAAGTGGAAGACCGATGGCGTTGTCTTCAAAGAAGGTGACGTTGTTCTTGTCAAGCAAGATGACTCACGACGCAACGAATGGCCTTTAGGACTTATTAAGAGAGTGTTTCCGAGTGACGATTCGAAAGTACGGAAAGTTCAGGTGTCGGTTGTCGATGGTAACATGCGTACTTCCTATGTGCGCCCTATCTCTCGACTTGTAAAGCTTGTGGAAGTTGACTGACATTGTTTACTGAGTTGTTTTCACGTGGATTTAATGACTTTAAACATACATTTGCAATGTATACTTTTTTCGCTTGTATGTCTGATTATTTGCGGTATTCTTTATTATTGATCATGATTGAAATATTCATTAATATAGTGATTTCTAGTAGAAATCAGTAGGGGAGTGTTCCGCCACGGATATATTGATCCGTTCCGGGTTTCTTTGTTAGGTATTGCCTCTAATTTTTTAACACATTTCCTGTCAGCTTTTGAAGAGCAAGTTCTACGAATTTTGCTACTTTGACGTATCACAGAGTAAGTTTGTTATTTTTTATAAAAAATATGCATTTCAGATAATATGTATAAAGCGTTAACCTTGCATGTCATGTGTAAACGAATTTTTGTATACTCCTTGTTTTTATGGCATACTGTAAAATAAGTATTTCCATCTTGGGTCTGTCTTTGGTATGTACAAGTAGTACGTTATTTCTATTTTTTATTGATTGGACGTAGGTTAATTGGTCAATTTGGTATGAAGTATGTATGATACGTTTATTGAAAGTGTTGTAATCGTTAATTGAGGTAATGTGTATTTATGAATGTGTTCTTTTCTATGTTTGTACAAAAAGGGCATAGTGTAAGACACTTATTTTTTCTCATCTGTTTCTGCTCCTATATGTACATGTATGTTTTATCAAATTTTTTGTAATTCTTGTCATTCAATTGTATTTGTAGTATTTCACCCTTTCCGGAGGAGGCAAATAAATCTTTCCCAAGCTGAGGAACTGGTTATTGCATAGAACATATACAGGTATAACAGATCTGAAAGTCATATTGATCATTCTATTATTCAAAATCTTCATTTGAAACCGAAGTGACATTCTACAGAGACAGAGTCGCTAAAGAAAGCCAAGAATCATGGAAAAGAATTTAAAAAAAACCACATAGATAAATGTGTTTATTTTGAGACTATCCCTTATACATTGCCTATACTGAAACAGAAGCATTGTAAAAGGTTATCTTAAAACATACATTTACATTACACCCGATTCCCATTCACATTCCCATATCTTAACCTCTGTTTGTTTTGTTTGGTGTTAAACAGTACACAGGGATTAATTCTCCGAAGTAATGCCAGCTAATATGAAGTGCTGGAAGGCACCGGATGACATCTGGAACCTGGAGAATACCAACTGACCTTTGGTATATTCACCAATCGGTTTGACTTTGCCACGACCAACCAAGATTCCTTCCCAGATCTGACATCGCCAAGAGGGTGACACTCGACTTTAAGTTAGAAACTCCATTCCCATTTCACATAGTACTGCAGAGAACAAGTAGTTTGCGACAAGGTATTATAAGCAACAATTTGGTGCAAGCACTAAAGTTTGGGCCGGAATGGGGTGTTTGATTTACAAAGACTTTTAAAACCAGAATAATGTTTTAAAATTTGTATCGTACATTCATCTTCTTCTTCTTCCAATACGAAGTGTACTCAAAAGTTGAGCGTTATACTTCAAGATAACAGCCTCACAGGGCAGTATGATACAGTTAAAAAGTTAAAATCTTTGATCATCATCCTAAGCTGAAGTGGGCAGGTGATATGTTGCCTATTGCACTCCGGTAGTCCTCCAAGGAACATGCTGATGTCATTGCTGATGGAAGTCTGTTCCAATTCCTGATGGTACGCGGGAAGGAGAACCGGTATACATCCTTTTTCGCTGTTGGGATGCGAAAGGTATGTTGTCCCCTTGTCCTGGTGTCTGTCTGGATTAGGTATTGTTCTGCTGGAATGGCCACTAGATTGTGCTGGATCTTGAATAGCAACAGAAGGCGGATCTTTACTCTTCTGATATGTATAGTAGTTCCCATCCCAGGGAGCTGACCATGTTGGTGACGCTGCCTGCTTTCCTATCCCAGTAGTTCCTTGTAGCGAATCGTGCCGCTCTACGTTGGACTTTCTCTATCTGGTTGATCTGTCCGTTAGTGTGAGGGTCCCATATGGAGGCAGCGTACTCCAGCGTTGGACGTACAATGGCTTCATAGGCTCTGACCCGTGCTGATGTTCTGCAACCTCGGAGATTTCGCTTCAGGAAGCCTAGAGTCCTATTGGCTTTCGCTGTAATGGCATCAATGTGCTTGTTCCACTTCATGTTGCTGCTGATTGTAACTCCTAGGTACTTGCTCGAGTCCACTACTTCTAACTTATGGCTGTGTAGTCTGTAGTCTGCACTGATTGTTTTCCGCTTTGATGAGACCTGTATATGACCACGCACTTCTCCGGATGGAAGGACATCTGCCACTCTTCTTCCCACTTCTCAAGTGCTGTAAGGTCTTGCTGTAGACTGTACATGTTGCTGTCCTCTGTGTTGTTGATCGGGCGGTACAGTAAACAATCATCTGCGAACAACCTGGTTTCTGACTTGGTGGCCTCTGGGAGGTCATTGATGATTGTGAGGGAGAGCAGCGGGCCAAGTACTGTTCCCTGTGGTACTCCTGATAGGACATCTACACTAGATGAGGCATGACCGTCTAGAAGAACTTGTTGTTTTCTGTTGTTCAGGAAGTCCTTAATCCATAGCAGAGTGTTGTCTCGTACACCATAGAACTGCAGCTTATGTAGCAATCTCTTATGTGGCACCTTGTCAAATGCTTTCGAGAAGTCTAGCAGAACAATGTCGACTTGGCCTCCCTGGTCTAAAGTGCGACCAATAATGTCTATGGTGATGGCTAGCTGAGTTTCACAGGAACGCTTGGATATGAAGCCGTGTTGACTGTTGCTGAGGATAGAGTGCTCGTCGAAATGGTCCATTACCTGGCTGTGGATGATGTGTTCCATGTGACTGTTTATTAACAGACACAAAAACCATGAGGATTCACTACAGACGTATAAATCTTCAAAATCACCTCCGCTGATATTTCAGCTACATGAATATCTTACGCGTTCATTTAGGCCCATTCAGTACATAAGGTGATAGTGAGTTTGTTTTTCTTGTCGATTAGCCTTCATATGGTATGGAAATGTACTTAATTACTACTCATACCATCTACTATTTATTTTTAACAACAAAACATTATCAACCTATAAGCAAACGGTTGATTGAGGGGGTAACCAGCCCTTTATTGGTAAAAATTTTTGGTAGTGGTGTAGCTGTGCTGTTTGGTAATCATTTCATTCTCTCTCTCTCTCTCTCTCTCTCTCTCTCTCTCTCTATATATATATATATATATATATATATATATATATATATATATATATATTGTGTGTGTGTGTGTGTGTGTGTGTGTGTGTGTGTGTGTGTGTGTGTACGCCCGTCTTTGACGCGACTTATTATGGTATAGTGTCGTCGGTCTGTCCAACCTTGTGGGAAAGATACAAACCAAACCGTTGGGTCTAAGACTGTCAAACTTGGTACACTTACTCCTTATGCCAAGACAATGTCGCTTATTGTTTTTCAAGGTCAAAGGTCAAGGTCATAGTACAACCTTGTGGGCAGGATTCAGAGATCAAAGGTCAAGGTCCGAGAAAAGGTAGGAAAACCTTTGTAGACAGGATTCAGCCCAAACCATCAGGGCTAGGACTGTCAAACTTGGTACACTTACTCCTCATGCCAAGACATACTCGCGTTTCATGTTTTTCAAGATAAAAGATGAAGGTCATAGTACTTCTTGGTTAGACTTCCTTGTAGGCAGGATAAAGAATGAACTATTGGGGATGGAACACTTTAATGTGGGAATGTTTCCATACTTGCAAAACCCTCCCCTTCAAATTCAGCGACGGGCGTGTTTTGTCACGCTAGGCGTTGCTCATGTCTTATCATTATTTATGGACTCAATAATAAAGTTTATTGTCTAGCCTTAAGAAACAATTGGGGAATATAATTGGATATGTCGGTCCTTCGTAACGTAGCATTCTGTATGTTCTGGAAGTTCAGCAGGACTTACTACACGCTATGATCGAATAAATACCACCTGGGCAACCATAAAATAATTTTGCTTATGAAGAAACATCTTCTCGAGAAGATGTTGGAGAAAGCGTACCAAATATTCTGAAATTGTAAAGTAAACCCACGAAAATCCCGAAAATATTCGAACAAATATTCCAATGTCGTAATGTAAATCAGTGAAATCCCTCAAATACTACGCTTATAGCCTACAAATCTATCAAACTGGGTCAGCGACTTTTAACATGCTCGCTCCGCAGTGAATATCGTCATGATTTTGTCATTGGTGTAAAATCCTTGGAGTGTGACTTTCCCAAACTTGTATGAAAGGATGGGTCGGCTCACAATTACTTGTTAATCTATACTTTTCATTACATTCTTTCCTGCGATTTGTGCAGACTTACATAGTGTTTGTTGTTTTCCCACTCAATAATGTCCATACACGTCTGTATGTGGGTAATAGATGGCGATGTGAAGTCCGTTACTTTCATGTTGGTGTATTTTATCCCTGTAAAATACCAAAAAGATGTAAACTCAATTTTGACATCAAAATTGAAATTGAAAAGTGTCCAGTTCAGAATGATCGTTTAACTGTTTCTCACCAATCCATGGGATTTTATATATCGTTCAAATATCTCTTAATTTTTAAGGTTTTATTCCAATAATTTTTCTTTCCTGCTTTCTCATACTGAATGCATTAACATCATAATTACTACCATGAATTCATATGCTTGAGAACGAGTTATGCCTCCTCATCCAGAATATTCACGTTTTCATTCTATTAATGTAGTAATAACCACAAATATAACATGCTGTTCATTGACTTATCCAGTGATTTTCAAAAGAAGACGGGTTGATTTTGTTCAGGATTGTATTGAGTGTTATCCAGTTTCTCAACATTTACTTCCGAAAAGGTTACATAGATTAGACGTTGTTTTATTCCGCACCTACAAGTACTTTATACTGATGATGTGACATACAGAATAAATCTATGCATATCTTGAGTACTGATATTGATATCAATGGTCAGCGGAAGAAGCTATCAGCCTTAATATTACATTATGTTACACATGATCCTATGTACAATGGTACTCCACACTGACCCCATGTCTGCATATATTTAACTTAAAGGTTTGGCTTTCATGACTAGCTACTCAGGATCTGTTTAATCCATACCGGTATCTGATACCACCTCTGATTTCTAGTGAGGACTGCATGAATGTCCATTGTTGTGTGTTTCTGGGTGTGATGCAGTAATCACATATGTATATACAATTTACTCAATGCACGTATTCATATTTACATTCATGAACTAACAGTCAGAGAACTACGAATATCTTTTGATAAGAAATGTGAATTTTCATGTGTCACCATTACATTACTACTTACGATTATCAAACCTCTGATATGGTAATGCTTTATCCGAGGTTAGATTTATGATATGTGATACGTTCATTTCCCGTAGGAATGAAACATGTCCTTCCTCCTCTGGCATACCCATTGCACACAGCATCCCGGGAATGATCCATGAGAAATTTATTGGTTCTATGGATATCTAATTATAAAAGTTTAAATATGTAAAACTGTAAATTATGCTAACATATAATGCAAATTTAAATCCAGAAGTAAATACATGTATCAATATTCAGCCTAAAAGGGAAACATCATGGAAATCAATATATACTCAACAAATTTCAAACATTTTCGACAAAAAAGTTGCTGAATTTAATTACAAGTTATTACACAATCTATTGTTTAACAGATACCTAGTTAGCAAATGGAATCGTGAAATTGATAATAAATGTATTATATGTAACAATGAAGTTGAAAATAATAAGCATTTACTTTATGATTGTCAAAATACTCGTCACATATGGGATGTACTCGGTGCTTGTCTTAATTTTGATATAAGTTGGAAGCATATTATAATTGGATTTTATGATGAAATCAACAATAAGACAGTTTTGTTTAATAATTTGATTTCATTTATTGCATGTAAAATATATAAATATAAAATGTTTTATAGAATTAAAGGTGAAGTTGAAAGTAGCCAAAATATTCAGTGTCATATTAAGACAGCTCTTTTGACTTATCATAGAGTTTTGTTGAAATTAGATAAAAATTTGCAACTTTCAGTTATCAAAAAGGTTTATGATCTGCTTTAATGCCTTGTGTTGTGAAATCTATACCATTGTTTTTTGTAACTTTCTGTAAAGGAGTCATTCTGTCCGAAATGACATCCTATTGTGTAAATGGGTCATTATATGAATAAATGTATTATTAAAATATATATATATATATATTCAGCCTAAAAGAGCAAAGAAAAAAATATCCAATTACCTAAGAGAATTTCGAAGTGTGGTTTATGTAAATTTATTTTAGACGCCACAAATCTAAGAAATGGTACATGGTAGTTAACATATGTATTATCAAATATTATCTTGTCCTTACATATAACCATAGATTTTGTAATTGCTTCGTAATTATATGTTCAATGTATTACAACTTTCCTGTTATCCATCCTTTACATCTGACATTGCATTATGTATTTATTCGCTCATAATTTATAATGTATATATAGATCATAGATGTCCATAATCTGTACAAGTTTCGATAAATAAAGTTAAAACAATTTGAAAGTAATACAACAATTTCAATAGAGGCACGTGGTAGATATGTAGTCGTTCATTAATCTTACTATGAGTTGCCTTGGTAGTTCTTAATCCATTTGTACAGCACGTACGATATACTTTATATAAAACTGACCGAATAATACCTATGTTGAAGTTTCAAATGAGGCTTTATGTTAGGAAACTAAAGTAAGTGATTAGATGTCCACAGGGAAATCCGGTTTAGCTACTGCACGTTAAGGTGATATATTCCGGTTATTCATCGTGTTTCCGAAATATCCGTGCTGTATTGTCAAACTGTGCATACTGTATCATTATTATTATTATTATTATTATTATTATTATTATTATTATTATTATTATTATTATTATTACTATCATCATCATCATCATCATTAAAGCATTAAACTATATGAATGATAAAAATATTGGTTTGAATTTTATATCAACCTGGAGGTGACACAATGTAATACTGCACTCTGTACGGAGTGACATATATATTCATCCCTAAGAAAGTAGTGTTCATATGAGCTTGACAAATATGTGCGCTTGATTATTCGAAAAACTTTTTAAAAATGGTTTTGTCGGTTAAAACGAGTCTTTTTCTCTTAACCATTCGAGGCCTTCAAAGGTCACAAGTGGTGTTTGCTTTCCTACACGAACGAGCCAAGCCACTAACTTCTGGTATATAAGAAATATATAGCTAATTACGATTATCAGCACATAATCTACAAATAGAACAAGGCAAATACGTCAACGAAGCAAGAAGTAATACAATATGTGCTCATTAAAACCAAAATGAAAGACCATTATAGAACTCGCGAATCAAGTACATTAAACCTTATTGACATAGAAGGCTTTGTGTTTTTAAATTAGTTAAATTACTCACTTATGAATAATGTTAAACAGATAATAAAACTTGGAAAGTACTTGTATTTGTCATCTAAACAAAGATCTACTGGGACTATATAGTTTATTCATATGTGTATAATTTCATTCTTCTCTTGTGTGCAACCATGTTAATCATTCCTTCAGTGTTTTACTTTGTAGATCTTTATGGTAATGTTTGTATTCCATTGTTGTATGTTATATATACATGTATATACTTGTATATACTTGTAAATACAATGTATGTTATTTCTATATGCTGTATGACATTTGAATAAACTGAATTAAATTCAATTGATTTGGGCCGGCACGAGCCGGCCCATTTTTGACTGTTGTACGTCACTACACAATCATTGTGTATGTATCTGCCGTATGTCGCCAAGCTATCTAAATCTTTGAAATGTTTGCCGTAAATTACCCGGAGCTGCAGATTTAACCATTGCATGTGAAGGTGAGACGGAAGTTAGTGAATCACCTCAGACTTAGAAGATTCCTTTTTTGATGATGTACAGACTCGAACCCTGCGGACCGACTGGACATCCAGAGTGATACCGCAACGGCAGTGAAAATGAAATATCGTCGGACCGACGGACAAGTCCGGTAATAATGCCGTCGGTCTTGTAAATAACCTTAAATTTCCGGACCGATTGTACGGTAATGATGAACAAAAGCTAAAAGAGAAACAAAAGTTTTAAAGACCCTTTAATCTCATTTATATGGGGAAAAGATGTTGGCAATGATGATTATTATACTGATTTTGTTGAAGAAGAAGACAAGTGTAGAGATGTGCTTTTACAGAATTTTTCAATAAACCAATGAACATCATAGTGTCAGAGCAGTCGTTGTACGATTTTGTTGTGACCATCTCTCAAAAAATCGCGTAATCGTACGTATTCGGTTTTGTGAAATAGATTTCATAAAGCGCCTTGATGACAGTGAGTGGTTTGTTTACTAAAACTATCGTAGAAATTTTTCTTTGAATTAATTTGTTGAATTGCAGTTTATGTCAGGAGTAAGTCGCATAAAACACGAAAAAAGATCAGTTGAACTATATCTTACTGCAACGAACTTCTAAAGTAAGGGCTAATGTTGCAAATCGTTATTCAGTTATATATGTAAATCGAAATTGTGACGCACCAAAATGTGCCCGTGCTTGTCTAAATCAGACAACGAAGGGTCCTCCTAAATGAAGAACTCTAAAGAACACTAAAGAACTCTAAGGTTAATTTCGATATGGATGGGTAAAATGGAAAAATAAAATGATATTTAGGTGTATTATGATCATACAAACATAAATATATAAAGTTTGTTGAGGTTTAGATGAAAGGAAAGTATCATAATCGTGAATTGAATATGGCTGGGTTTACGAATCGCGTTGCGCATAAAACACCATATTGGAAAGTTATTTAAAGTTGGACATTGCGATCGGTTTTTGAATGATAATCGATTATTTTTTATTTATTTATTTTTTTTTTTTCATATATTTATTTGTTTATTTATTTTTTAAAGCAAGTCCGCTTAAATGTAGAACTGGAAACTAGATATAAACTGTTAACAAAAGAAATATAGGTTTTATTTCGATATGTGTGGTCAAAGTTTACAATTATAATTTGATATTTTGATAGTGGAGGATCATACAATTTTTAAAATGTATAGTTTGTAAGGATTTAGTGTTAGAAAGTAGTTTTTTATATTTGAAAAATTAATTATTTATGAGGGTATGGTAAGGGGTTGGTGGAGGGAGGTGATTGGCGGAAGAGGGGAGGCAAGGGGGCGGAAGGGGAGAGAGGAGGAAAAATATAAAGTAGGGGAGAATCTTTTTTTTTTCTTGAAAAAATCCTTGAGAAAATGATACAGTGGGGGAGGGTCTTATACTTAAAAAAACGAAAACATATCGCAACGGATACTACGGAAGGGGGGAGGAAGGGGCGGGCGGAAGAGGGGTATCCCCTGTCCACCCCTCATTTATTGTAGTATTTTTGTTCAGATACTACAATACATGAATAAATGTTTTATTCAAATAATAAATTTATTCATGTATTCATCATACATTTGAGGCGACACAAACCTTACCATATATTAAATATGTTTTTAAAACCTTTGGAAATAAATTGTATCAATTATATGTCGTAACTTGTAAGGTCATACATTATCACTTAGAAAAGAGGAAGCAAGTAATATATAAGTGTATGATTTTATTTCAATGTGAATAGAATTTCAGAGAAATAATAAGTAAAACATAACTTTAAAAAGTTGTAGATCTAAAACTAAATGATAATGTCCATGAAAAAAATGCATCCATTCTTTGTTGCTTTTAAAACAGTGCCTTTTATGCTTTTTCCATTCTGCTCCGCTAATAAATAAAGGATGAATAATTAATATATAATTAATAATACTTATCATTCAAAAACACTTCAACAAAAAGTCACCAGCGATCGCAATAACTTTCTTATATGGCGTTTTACGCGCAACGCGCTTCGTAAACCCAGCTATATTCAATTCACAATTATGACACTTTCCTTTCATCTAAACCCCAACAAACTTTGTATATTTAAGTTTGTATGATCATAATACACCTAAATATCAATTTATTTTTCCATTTTACCCATCCATATCGAAATTAACTTGAGAGTTCTTCAGTGTTCTTTAGAGTTCTTCATTTAGGAGGACCGGACAACGAAACTGGTTTTTTTTATATATATATAAAATTTGCCGGAAACAGCGAAAACACCAAAATAAATAATGAAAACACAATTTGATGGCATAAAATAACTTTTTCCTATAAGATATCTCCATTATCTATACATTTTCCAAAATTTATGTCAGTATTCAGGTATTTTATGTTTTGGCCGAGTTATAAAAGTTTTATTATTTCCATCGCAGATTCTAATATGTAGCTGTGTTAGCGGTATCATAAATTGTTCAATAGCCATTTGGCTAATGCAAGCACAAAATAATTAGCCAAATGTGTAAGTTATTAGCCATGTATACAAAGACAAAACAACTTACACTTAGAACTTTAGAAAATTTGATATTGAAAAAATAACTGATAACACAATTGACAATAAAATTCATCATTTTTTTTATTAACCATTCAAACTCCATAAACCAAGTTGATTTATTACTTTTGTTAGGTTTTTCTTTTCTTAATCAGTGGTTCATCTTGCTTATCTGTTGTCACGGGGTTCAAATATCGATATTTGTTAACACGCATAACGAGGTACTGTAGTACGATGCATGTCAACAGGCATCGATACCTGAACCCTGTGTATCTGTTGTCACAGATTCTAATGATGGGGTGCCACTCGGTGATTGTATAAACCCTTGAAATGATGTCAAGGAACTCGTTTAGCCATGTTCAGAATATTTAGAGATGGTTTACATCATGATCACTTAGAAGTTGATAAAGTTGATATCAATAGTAACTAAATTAAAGTGTTGTGATGACCATGATTTATGCTAACGATGTAAACAAAATAAATTTTTAAAAAACCCGGACTTTTTAAATATACGAAATGTATTCGCCAACTTGATACTCATGTATTAAAAACATTTCACCATTTCAATTTTGAGTTTACATTTGGCAATTGGTGATCAGGTAGCGAGCACACAGTGTAGAAACAATATGGCGGATTCTAACATGTATCATACATTCCACTCTTCAGAAATTTCGTTACATATACATGTAAGATGTAACTATTTACACATACATATAATGATATATATTTCCGTTTTCAGCAGCTTAATAAACGATAAATGATCAATTTTCTTGTATCTTATTTACTGAGGGAAAAAGAAAGAGGGAAGTATATTTAGCACAAGTACACATATAAATAAGCAAAGATGGCATCCGCCCAATCGATAACAAAAACTTATATCAAATATGATCATATACCACTCAAAACGCATCAGAGTGAAATAAAACTTGGCCAGATTATAGATAACAACATTATGTAACACAGCAATGTTGTTTTCTATAATTTGTTTTGTGTTTGCAGGATTTATTTGGGTGTTTTGGGGAATTACACAGTGTTTTTGGTGTACCTGTAATTCTGTGCACGAGTTAAAAAATTTGTAATCGGTGTTGTCTTAGTTTAATATCACCACTGATCTTTCTTTTTATGTTTAAACATTATGGAAAGCTGGTGCAACATGCTACTTGCGTTTTGCCATTTGCTTCTTGCATTTTCCTTTTTTCTTTTAGCATCTACCTGCTTAATTTGTATGTAAATTGACGAAATAGAACTATTATCTAACTGTTTTAAAAATCTCACTCTTTCCAAATTCCATGCACTCGAAAATATCACTAACATCAATGGAAATTTGGCAGAAATTGAACTTGAATGTTGTTTAGTCAGTATTATAAAAATGAATAAATGATCTTGCATAAAACAAATTGTTTCACTTTTAAATGTGAAATTCAATTCCTTCGAAGTGACATATAGCGCCTAGGGCTAGGCTACCTATATAGTAATATACTAATTCTGCAACTAGTAAAGATAGTCGGGAAGGTCGCTCAGTGGTTCCCAGAAACACCATGTTCCAATCCTAGTTGGTCTGGAAATCAGTTATAATCTGACTGCTACAGCACAAAATCTTATTGATGTCATGTTTTTCTGTATTACTATACATGTTTATATATTTTTAGGACCTCTCAAAATGAGACACTTGTTGACCCTTGATCTGTATATGGAGGAATATTTATATGTTTAAGTGTGTGTCCTTTGATTATTCTGCTGTTGTGGTGAGTGGGAAGGTGGGCCCATAAACCAGTTAACCACACTAATTGATTGACAGTTGTCATATCAGATGACTATTCTAAGTCGGTATCGTAACTGCACTATAATCAAATATTTTTGTGATACCCTTATGTGTTTTTCATATTACATTAAATACTGTATATTTCCGCGTTGACTTCTCTCATGTGGCTGAGTCAGTTAACTTTTCTTTTTATACTACATACAGTGTATTACTATAATTGTTGCCATTAAACATGTATATGTCACAGAATCCAACCTCAACATGACATCAGAACCTAATGACAAAAATCCAATCATACAGTGACTAGGGATTTCATTTTTAAACATACACTTAGAACTTTACAGGATCTAAAGAAAATTATTAAACATATAAAGAAATGGGTTTTGTGTGTTGTAAGAATTCTAGGCATATCTACATGGCAAAACAAAATCTATACAATTAGTACAGAAATATGATCGTACATTCTTATGAATGAGATAAGTACAATCCACCATATTGTAGGATAGCGCTAACTCTGACTACTGTCTGTCAGCCGCATTGTTTTTTAAACGAGATGAGTGTATAGTGACCAGGCTCAAATGACCATACTGCCCATGGAAAAACGGCTTAATTCAGCCGATAAAGCATGGACATCTACAGGTAAATGTATTGCCCATGCGCCCACGATGCCCACGTTTCTTCATGGGAAAATTATGTTCCACAGTTACCGTACTGTAGGTAAAGTATTTGGTACTTAAAAAAAATATATGAATTGTACATCAGTTGTGCAATAACCAATAGAAACTACAAGATAAGTCACATATACCATAGTGACATTTAATTTGCTGCACTTTGTGATAATCACACCTTGTACATATATCACTCTAGTGACGTAGCGCCCTTTGCACAAAAATGCTATTGAATACACAAAAAATTCATAGGATATAGGTCTATTATGATTAATATTTTCATGTATTTGAATGTATACAGCTCTTGTAAAAGTTTACTGTTTGCATTTAGTGTTTATGGATTTTTTTTTATATCAAAATGCTAAAATCGCCGAGGTTTCAGGAAGTTTTGCCCCTTACTTTGACCCCCTTACCAGAGATTCAGTGTTGACCCACTTGAGGCTTTTATAGCAGTCCGAGAGAACCTGCTTTTTTATAGGCCCGTTGAAAAACGGGATGTATTATGGTATGGTGATACCTGTCCATCTGTCCATTCGACTGCTATGGAACGCAATAACTCTAGTCATCGTCAGCTGTCTTCCATGAAACTCATACAGAATGCTTAGTGTAGGAGAAGCCGCGTTTCGATTTAGAGCAAAATATTTTTCTCTTTACAGAGTTATGGCACTTGGATTTTATTTTTACTTAAGCTGAAAGGTTGTCATGTGACAATACATGTGTGCAGTCTCTATAAAGGATGTAATAGATGTGAAATACACAATGTTTTGTTATTTAGAATGATTGACAATCGAATTCTTTTGTCACCATTTGGTATACCACTACTGTTGTATAAAATTCACTTTCCGTATTGTAGGGACTGTTCACACTAAAATATGTATTCATTGTTTATTTATCTATTCATATACTCATTTATCTATTTATTTATTTATCTCTTTATTCATTATTCAATAATTTATTATTTATCAATTAATTTACTTATAGGTCTAGAGATTTTATTTTTTACTTATTAAAAGTGTCTAAAATGCCTTGTTGTATAGCATATTGTTATTTTCCCCTCACTTTTTTAACGCAAAAAGCAAAATGCAAGAAGCAAATCGCAAGAAGCATATCACACCGCCTTTCCATCAAACATGTTACTGATTCCAAATAAAGGTGAAATGTTTGGATATCTTTAGCTCCTAGCTGTTACCACTGTAATCCTGACCAATTCCAGGGCTCAAATCTAATGTACTGTGATTTGGTGACACACTGATTTTATTACAAACTGATACAACTTACTATTCAATATTTCCATCATTTCCAATTCCATTTCTCAAAATAAACAAAATATTGTTTCCTGTTATGAACAGCAATGTGTATAAGGCCTTGCACAATTTTGTAATGTCAGTCTGCATACTGTCGCCATTTTTTTTCTAACACATATTGTATCTGTTCTTATTGGGTAATTCAAGGGAAAATCATTGAACTATTTTAGAGAAGTTCTCAGAAAAGTACCACTCGTACATTCATCGGGTTGTTCCTTCAAACACATGCGACGAAAAGACCAGAGAATTTTTGTACTCTGTCTATGTACCAGTATAGTACAGTCCAAGTGTTTTAGAGAAATTGCACAAATTACAGTGGAAAAAAAACAGAAATCACAGTGGAAATCTTGGTAGAAATTTACCAGTACTCATTCACACTTTTATAAAATACACAGTGTATTGTGTAATTCTTGAATTTACACCAGGATGTGACCCGATGTGATGGGTGTAAAAAATTCAAAATAGCTGGGTTGTATCAATATTAAACATGATAATTCCTTCCAGCATCATGATTTCATTAACTACTTCCTCCATGTGGTGTGGACCATATACATATGGTACAAATAGGCATATGATCAAGAACATACATATTTACAAAATAAGTATAAATCAGTAGGTGACTTGCATCTAACTAATTGGAAACATCTGAACAAATACCTCACTTTTGACTGTTAATAAGAACATTTGTGGGATTTTGATAATACCCTGTTCCAAAATATTCAAAGAATCATTATAGGTAGCGCATTTGTTTAGATATTTCAAACTAACAACATATAGAGTCTAATTTAACTTCAATTGCATGTTCATGTCGTACGACTGTTTTTCTGTCATCTTCTGTTTTAAATTTTTAATAGAAAGCATGTCTAGTATCAACTAGGCACTGGACTCGTTCTTAAATAATTAAATAACGCACTAAATAAGCAGCTGTGCACTGAATTCCCTCAATTTATCACACTTGTGTGAGGATCTCAGAGGCTGGCAGTGTACTGAAATGGTGATTGAACTTTGACTTAGTATTTTGCAGATTATTTTATACGATTATGTTTATATGTACATGTATACCAGCAGACTTATTATAAATGACATGTTATGCTATACATTTTCATACAAGTGTGTTATGTTGTCTTATTCAGGTAAACAAAATTTTGAATAAAATGGATGCCAAAACTTAGCAGTAATATGATAAGGAGAACTCCTAATGCTACCAGTGCCCTACTACAGAAAGTGTCTTCTCAGCTCAAGGGAGAGCGTGTTAAAAAGGATGAAGAGGAAGATGATCTCAATGTAAATATCCTTTTTATATGCCCGTCATTAGACGGGACGTATTATGTTATGGCTACGTCCGTCCGTCCGGGTCATGTTTTCCAGACTTTTTTTTGCCGTCTTTCAAGATATCGAGTTGACATTTGGTATATAGCTTTATTTGAAGCGGCGTCAGTACCAGTTCGAGTTTTGTTACGATTGATAAACTTTTGACGGATTTATGGCCCTTAGACTTATAAATTTCAAAAATTTTTCAGAAATTCATTCAAAATCTTTTTTATGTCAAAACATTATGAAATTTCTCATGAAACAAGTAAAATGTACCAACTATAACATATATTACGGATTTGAATTTCTTTTTCTTCATTTTTGAGAAATTTATAATTTAGGAGGGGGAGTTGACCATATGTCCTAGGTCATGTCTTCTGGACTTTGTTTTTGCCGTCTTTCAAGATATTGAGTTGAAATTTGGTATATAGCTTTATTTCAAGCGGCGGAGACATTTATAATTTTAGGAGGGGGGAGGGAGGGTGTTAACGTGGGGGTGGGGGTGGGGGTGGGGGGTGTTAGCGTGGGGGGGGGTGTTAGCATGGGGGGGGGGGCCTTGTACTTAAAAATTTCAAGTTTTTTTTTTTTGCAGGTCAAGTTCCAAAATAGGTAGGATAGGACCATTTCTGCAAGAGTTATTGCCCTTGGACTTATTCCTATGTCTATGATAAAATGCTATGAAACGTCAGATGTTTCTCATGAAAATCATGCCAAATGCGAATTGATCCCGTCCAAATTAAGCGACAGGCGTATTATGCCACGCTAGGCGTTGCTCTTGTTTATCAAGTACATGTATACCCATATTAAGCAGTTTTCAACACATATGGATCCACAACTATTTTCATTTTATATCTACATTATTGGATTATCTATATATAATAGCCAGTTTGTCCATCAAAAATCAGTGTCCTTCTGTGATCAATAATACATGTATTTTAGAGAAAACACAAAAGATGGAAACTTTTATTTTTCTCGCGTAGAAGTAAATCCCTCAGTTTTAAACTCAATACCCTGAAAAATTAGTGTAATAAACAGATCAAAAAAGGAATTTCTAGTACACAGTTTTAATTGTCCATATACAGAAAGTCCTTGCTACTGGCACATGCACAAACTAATATTAACATGGCAAAATGTCATAGAGAAAAGTTTCCACCAAGAATGTGATTGAGAAATATAGTTTAACTGCTTCCAATGCGAAGAGAACAAAGAAAGCCCATTTGAAAAAAAACAGTGGTTTGTATTGGATGGAATTTCCAGAAATCAGAAATATTTTTTTAAAAACCCACCATGAAGTAGGAGGCTTTCTGCTTGTAAGGTACAATGCAGTGTAAGACCAAGAACATAATCATTCATGTGAGAAATCGGATGAGTAAAACATAAGCATTTCTGTTTAATTCATTTATGCAAGTTAAAAAGATATTGGCTCTTGGTTTTCATTCCATGTTATTACCAGTCTTTGTGAATAACAATGATAAATACCAAAGGGAACACCAATTGGAATTTAGTGGCTCACAGTGGGAAATGTATTATGTTGATTTATATTCATACATCATTGGCATTAATGAAGATTGTTCAAATGCTGACACGTCTAGCCTGTTTGAATTCCAACTCTGAAACTTTGTCCATGCCTTTATTTGTATGTCGTCTATCAAACTGAATATACAATAAAATATGGTCTGGAAATTCAATAAATTTATTTTGCGAGGAAGAACACTAGGTCTTTCAATCATGATTTTGTTTTAATAGATACAGAGAAATATCTCTGTCCCTGTCTATATCCATAATACTTTGTCTGGCTCTTACTTTCGTCATGTTTTATTAGAATAAGGTAAAACTTGGGAGAAATGTTTTCATAGGAAAGCAGTGTGTTCTGACTTTCATGCAGGGTCATACATTGAAGGTCAAGGTCACTGTGAACTAAGATGTTTTTTTGTCTCGCACATAATTTCTGAAGATTCATTAGAATATAATCATACTTGATAGAATTGTTATTCATTGGAAGGGTATGTGTTCTTACTTTGACCCATAATCTAGTATCCAAATTCAATTTCACTGTCAACAAAGTTGAAATTTTGTACTGGTTCATTAATTCATTATGTAGACACTTCATTGAAGCTCATATTTTGAAAAAATCTTCTTAATGAGAAGGCAGTGTATGATGACCTGGATCACTTGATGCACAGTCATATATTGTACTTATAGGTCAAGGTCACTGATAATTTTGTGAAATTTTCTTGTTCAATTGCTGAGTTGTTCTGAAAAGATGGTGTTATGTTGTAGTCTTGACCCGGGGTTATACAAATAATGGCAGTACCATTAATTTTGCATAGTGAGGTACCAGTATGTCCGTAAGGCGTAACACTCTCTTTTGCCCATAATTTCTAGGTACTGCATTTGAGTAAGTGTATACATAAACTAGATGGAAATGCTCTTTATGGGAAGACAATGTGTCATACTCTTTTAATACCCAAATTTCATGGCTAAACATACCCAATCATGACTTGACATATTCAACTTAAGGTTGGGTTTTGACTATCTTATTAAAAATACAAACCCAGTTTAACTTTTATTGTGTCATATTTCACCAAGAGTTACTGCCCTAATATTAAGTTGCAGAAATATTATGCAGCATTGCCATGGATCTTACTGATGTTAAATGTTGTATATAGCTACATAGCATGTAATTTACTGACGTTTATTTAAATGTTGTATATAGCTACATTGGCAAGGATCTTATTGATGTTTATTTTAGAGTTATATAATGGTTTTAATGTGGTTTAAAACCACACCAGAATCGTTGTTCTTCTATGTATCATTATATACGACGTTGGTGAGGAAACTGAAGTCACAGTGACTTACCGGTACATGCTTTTTATTTATTTCAAAAAAGAAGTTACTTTGTAAATACAATACAGGTGGTACTTTCTACAAATTGGCATAGATTTTCTTTTTAGGCAGAAATTTACTTTTACAGCTGTACTGCATACATTATTGAAACTTTTGCAAAAGACAGGCATAATTGCATACTTTTACTTGAGTATTGTATGCAGGCTGGACAAAACTAATCCTTCAACAAAGCTTTGTTATGTTTGATACACATTGGCCACCTTTGAAAGTGTTTATAGTATTGAAGGATTCTAATTATCAGTATTACCCTCAGAAGGCATAACATAAAGATTACTATGCATTACTTTGGGTATTCTATTCAATTAAAAGTACACTATTTCTATGTATATCAGATGTTTTATCATATAGGCATACCTCAAGTCCCTGACACAGAAAACTTCACAACAAAGGAAGAGTGTAAATTTTGAAGATGTGGGCGAGATTTCAATCTCAAGTGAGATGGACACATCTTCCTCACAGGTGAAGAAAAGACCCTTGATTACATCTGGTAATAAGTTTCTAAAGAAGAAACAAGATACTGATATGGCAGGTTCCAAATTCCTGAAAAAGCCCCAAGCATCATCTGCAAGTCCAGTGCCAACAGTGTCTTCTCACTCTCGACCAGGTACAGCAAAATCTCAAGGTCGCCCTCAAAGTGTTGGAAGAGATAGCACCACTTCTGCTCTTAATAAAGCAGCAGTCCTCAGTAATAAATTTGCCCAGCGATCTGCTGAGATGAGAAATGTTTTAACCTTGGAGACTGATACCAGTGAGAGTTTTAGTACTCCACGACCCCAAACACCACTTGGTCGACCTGTCTCGGCAGATTCTGATAGTTTTAAATTAGGCAAAGATGGCAATAAATTTCTCAAGAAAAAAGAAAGTGCTGCTGATAAATCACCTGCAAGATCAAGATCACCTGCTGCCAGGTCACCAAAATCAACATCACCTGTTCCAAACCAGAAGAAAGAAAAGAAAAATTACCTAAAGAAGAAAAAGGAAGAGGAAGTAGTAGAATCAAAGACTAAAGGTATACATATTTTTACCTTTGATATTTAGTCTCCCACAGATAAAACCAGAGGTGACTATATATTTTCTCTCAATCTGTCTGTCTGTCTGTTTGAGACACTTGTTTTCCTGACATTTTTTGTAACCATAGAAGTTGCTGACTTAAGATTTGGTTTGTATTGTTTGTATCAATAAGTTAAAGATCTAGTTTGAGTTTGGTCACAATTGACGTATTCTTGGAAGAGATACAGCCCTTAGACAGTAAATTTATGGAAACTGGTGGGGAACATGTATTCAGCAATACTCAATATGCTTGTTATGTTAACTTTTACACTAATTTTTTGGAGTCATGAAATTTTTCATTTTTCATAGTATCTTAAAATTGATTAATTTTTATGCCACACATATGGGAAATTCATCTAAAAAAATAAGTATGGTTTTTATCCTGTCTATTTTTCTGTTTTTAGCTCACCTGAGCCGAAGGCTCAAGTGAGCTATTGTGGTCAATCACCGTCCGTCGTCTGTCGTACGTCAGTTGTTAGCTTTTCTACATTTTCGACATCTTCTCCAGAACCGCTGCACAGAATTCCACCAAACCTCATAGGAAGTGGGTACTCAAGGTCCTCTACCAAGTTTGTGTTTTTCGTGCCGATCCGTAATCCAAGATGGCCACCATTGGCTCTGATTGGTTGACACATTTTCGACTCCTTCTCCCGAACCGCTGCACAGAATTTCACCAAACCTCATAAGAAGTAAGCACTCCAGGTACTCTACCAAATTTGTGTTTTTCGTGCCCATCCATAATCCAAGATGGCCGCCATTGGCTCTGATTGGTTGACACATTTTCGACTTCTTCTCCAGAAACGCTACACAGAATTTCACCAAACCTCATAGGAAGTATGTACTCAAGGTCCTCTACCAAGTTTTTCATGCCGATCCGTAATCCAAGATGGCCGCCATTGGCTGTGATTGGTTGACACATTTTGGACACTTCGAAACAACTGCACAAAATATCACCAAACCTTATAGAAAGTTTTGTAGAAAAAAAGCAAAATTTTCTACTGAAATGAGCTGTCATTTTGTTGTAAATAAGCAAATTGTGCTCAGGTGAGCGATATAGGCCCATTTGGGCCTCTTGTTAGTCTGTATGTCCACAAATTTCAATATTAGCCATAACATTTGAATGATTAGAAATGGAGATTTGATTTTAATGTTTATACATGTATTTAGAAATTAGAGTTGGAAATTTGGTTAGATCATATTCAATTATTGATTTCTAGTCAGAAAGGGTAAAGTGATAGATCATTGATTGTGTAATCAGTGTCTCATAATGTTATACAAAATTTGTTTTTATTCAATTATTGTTTCATGTTTCCTTTTGCACTTATATGGTGATGGCAGATGCATTGCACAGACTTTTAGATCTATGCAACAGACCCACACGAAGCAGTGATGGACCTTTTGTGTGCCATGTCTACCAAGACACTGGCCTCGGTTTTTACTGTCTCATCTGAAAGACAGGACACTGATGAGCCTCTAGCAGGAGTTGAACTCATGACCTCTTTGCCCTGAGCCAAGCACCTAACAAACTTATCTACACCAGCTCTGTAATAGAATAAGAACATTCGTTGCTCATAAAAATCTTTACAGATATTGTATTTATGAATTTCATAATAAAGATAAAGTTAAACAAAATTCCCTATTCTTTCAATAGTATTGTGGGTCTTTCATCCACTTGTATGACATTTCAGTTTTCATCTGTCACCATTTAGCAACTTTATCAGATGTTTGAACAGGTAAAAAGCTGTTTCAGACTTCCCATATTGAGTGCAACAATCAATTATAGTAATTCATAATCAAAATTCTCCTGTTTTCTCTTACAAATGTAAGCAATCATCGAATAGTCTTTTAACCATCAGCCCATTACAAGTTTTTCTTACATTGTACTTCAGCTTTTTGCCTTAAAATTCAACTATATATGACACATACAGAGAAATAATGACTATAAACTTGTTTGTTTATCTAGCATCACCTTTCACTCTGAGGAGTTCGCTAAAGTATTCAACTGATGTAGTACTATCATCTGGAGAAGAGAGCTTAGCAGAGTTCATATCAGGACTAGACAAGAAAGAGGGTAAAGGAGGGAGGAAACAGGCAGACAAGGTATGACTATATTGTATGATATACATAGCACAGACAGACAAACAAACAGGCAGACAAGGTATGACCATATTGTATGATATACCTAGCACAGACAGAAAAACAAACAGGCAGACAAGGTATGACCATATTGTATGATATACATAACACAGACAGACAAACAAACAGGCAGACAAGGTATGACCATGTTGTATGATATACATAACACAGACAGACAAACAAACAGGCAGACAAGGTATGACCATGTTGTATGATATACATAGCACAGACAGACAAACAAACAGGCAGACAAGGTATGACCATGTTGTATGATATACATTGCACAGACAGACAAACAAACAGACAGACAAGGTATGACCATATTGTATGATATACATAACACAGACAGACAAACAAACAGGCAGACAAGGTATGACCATATTGTATGATATACCTAGCACAGACAGACAAACAAACAGGCAGACAAGGTATGACCATATTGTATGATATACCTAGCACAGACAGACAAACAAACAGGCAGACAAGGTATGACCATATTGTATGATATACCTAGCACAGACAGACAAACAAACAGGCAGACAAGGTATGACCATATTGTATGATATACATATACCTAGCACAGACAGACAGACAAACAGGCAGACAAGGTATGACCATATTGTATGATATACCTAGCACAGACAGACAAGGTATGACCATATTGTATGATATACCTAGCACAGACAGACAAACAAACAGGCAGACAAGGTATGACCATATTGTATGAGATACCTAGCACAGACAGACAAACAAACAGGCAGACAAGGTATGACCATATTGTATGATATACATAGCACAGACAGACAAACAGGCAGACAAGGTATGACCATATTGTATGATATACATAGCACAGACAGACAAACAAACAGGCAGACAAGGTATGACCATATTGTATGATATACATAGCACAGACAGACAAACAAACAGGCAGACAAGGTATGACCATATTGTATGATATACATAAATTGTGTGCATATTTTGCTACAAATCAAAATACTGAAGATTTACTACTTATTTTTGTCGTGATTACATGTATTATGTTACACATTTTTTTCATGTAACAATTGATACAGGGTGATAGATACTAAGATGTGTTATACATATGGAAGACTATTACAATACTTATGTAGATATTGTATTAAAGTTAAAGATGCATGTACTTAACAATCAGTATGACCAGTATAATGTTTCCCACATCAAAGTGTCAGATGTGTTTACTTTAATGATTTGATAGATATAGCGATGAGAGTGTAATATTTTTATGTTTAGAATAAAGATGCATCACTGAGAAGGTCCCCTTCGCCCCACTCTAATCATCGAACTAGGAGTCCCAGTTCTGATACAAAACCTCCTCCCGTTAGGAGATCTGCCTCACCTAGTACACCGAACAGATCACCATCTCCAGTCTTCAGGAGGCGTTCACCTTCACCTCGCTATAGGAGGTCAAGATCATCAGGAGGAGAATCAGATTTTGGTGACTCTCTTCAAAGTGATGTCATAGAGGAGATCAAGGATGAAGAAGATTCTGAAGATATTTTTAAAGGTCTGAAATTTAAAATTTTATTAAAATTATTTTCAACACCCACCTGTCAGAGGTAATGGCCTTCCCTGAATGTATTTGTCTTGTTTTTGTATGTATTCATATTTTTAGTAGGGTTTTCTTTTTAAAAAAGCCTTTCAAACTTTTATTTTTTCTTAAGATAAGCATTTGAGAATATTTTCTAGTCATTTAGAATAATGATAAAAACCTTACTTAAACTTATTTTTTTTTTAAACATGTTATGTTCCTTGACATTAAAACCTTATTTATCATAGTTTGATTGTGATCTGAAAATTCAAATAAGCATTCAATTCTTCTCCATTTTCAGTCAATTTAATGGATGCAGATTCTTTGGAACCTGTCCTTGTTGCCACACCAAAAAAATCAGCATCACCAAAAGCAGGTCATAAATCACGAGATAAGACAAAGAAAGTAAACTCATCTTTAAAGCAGATAGAAACAAGTAAAAAAAGGAAAACGAAAAACAGCAAGAAAAAGTCTATAACTGATGACATTTTTAGCTCATTTGGAATACAAAGTGTGGAAGATTTGTTTGATGGATTATCAGAGGAAAAAATTGATGTTGCTAGCGTAGCCAGTGAAATGTCTGAAATAAAAACACAATCTGAATCAGAGGAAATTCAAACTGAAAAACCATCAGTGCTTGGACAGAAAAAGTCTCAAGTATCATATCATTCTATTATTGAATCAGAAATCAAGACACAAGGGTCAAGAAGTTCATCTAAAAGAAATTCTTACTCAGAAGATTTTGAAGACAGTATATCTGAGAGAATAGGACACACTTCTACAAAAGCAAGTAGACTACGGTCATTATCAGAAATTCATACTCGTTACATTGGAGATGATACTGCAGTTGAAGATTACACAGAAGATTTTGGAAGTGATACAGAATCAATAGCTACTATTTCCAAAACTTCTGTTTTATCAGAGAAAACAATAACAGACAGTTTTAGATCTGAAACCATATCTGAGACATACACACCAAGGTATGTATTACAGCTATTACCTGTGAAATATGTATTATTTATACTTGGAACTATTAGTAAATGTATGTAATTAGTTGCATGTGTATTTACGTGTTTGTGTTACTTAATGGTTCTGAATGGGTCAAAGTATCACACAGAAACTGACAGTGTCTTTTCCATCATGTCTGTGTTTGAAGTAAAGTCCGGGACTGTGGGAAGGTCTGCCAGTGCACATCAATGGTCAGCAGTTTTCTTAATTTACACCAGTTTTTACCCCTACAGTGACAACTGAACACCATTTGCTACCATATAGGTACATGTACCATATATATGGTGAAATGATAGTGATGTAGTCTCAAGCAATCAATAAACAAATCTACTTGTAACCTGATAAACAACTACATGTAGTATTTTAGCATACCTGATCAAACATTCCAAAAATGACACAGTACGATAACCTATAATATTGTTATATTTTACCATAGAATATGAGCTCAAGCCTTTGAAACTTTACTCTTTGGTGTTTAACAATACTTTCAAAACCTTAATGTCATATTAAGACTTGAATGCAGTAGGATGTTTTATACAACTTACATATAGAAGTGCAACCTGGGATAAATTCTAGAATACCTACATTGCCAATCCTGTGCCATATATCTACCCTAATTTCAACTGATACAAAGATACTTTTACCATTGATGCAATATTTTATTCCATGTTTCTGAAAATCTTCATGTTTAAAGCATTGTTTCATTTAAGATTTCAACTTACAATGAAGACTTTTTATTGAAAAATGCATGTATTTAATAATGATATTCCAATTTGAAATTACATTTCAATATTCATAGGCATTTTCTAGCATAGTAAAGATTAGGTCATATTTTTCAAGTTATTATTTATGTCATGCAAGAGAACTACCTATATACTGTGTCTTATAAGAGAACTACCAATACACTGTGTCCTCTAAGAGAACTACCCATACACTGTGTCCTATAAGAGAACTACCCATACACTGTGTCCTATAAGAGAACTACCCATACACTGTGTCCTATAAGAGAACTACCCATACAATGTGTCCTATAAGAGAACTACCAATACAGTGTGTCCTGTAAGAGAACTACCCATACATTGTGTCCTTTAAGAGAACTACCCATACACTGTGTCCTATAAGAGAACTACCAATACACTGTGAAGCCGGTGTGGCCTAGTGGATAAGGTGCTCGGCTCGTGATCGAGAGGTCGCGGGTTTCGACTCCCGCCTGGGGCACACCGGTGTTCTGTCTTTCGGATGAGACAGTAAAAACCGAGGTCCCGTGTCACAGTAGGCGTGGCACGAAAAAGATCCCTCACTGCTTCGGGTGGGTCCGTTGCAAAGGTCTAAATTTGTATGCAATGCATCAGGCAGATGCCGTCACCATATACGTGAAATAATCGTGGAGTGACGTAAAACAATAATCAAACAAACAAACAAAACCAATACACTGTGTCCTATAAGAGAACTACCCATACACTGTGTCCTATAAGAGAACTACCCATACAGTGTGTCCTATTAGAGAACTACCCATAAAGTGTGTCCTATAAGAGAGCTACCAATACAGTGTGTCCTCTAAGAGAACTACCCATACAGTGTGTCCTCTAAGAGAACTACCCATACAGTGTGTCCTCTAAGAGAGCTACCCATACACTGTGTCCTATAAGAGAACTACCCATACACTGTGTCCTATAAGAGAACTACCCATACAGTGTGTCCTCTAAGAGAACTACCCATACACTGTGTCCTATAAGAGAACTACCCATACAGTGTGTCCTCTAAGAGAACTACCCATACAGTGTGTCCTCTAAGAGAGCTACCCATACACTGTGTCCTATAAGAGAACTACCCATACACTGTGTCCTCTAAGAGATCTACCTATACAGTGTGTCCTCTAAGAGATCTACCTATACAGTGTGTCCTCTAAGAGAACTACCCATACAATGTGTCCTCTAAGAGAACTACCCATACAGTGTGTCCTCTAAGAGATCTACCCATACAATGTGTCCTCTAAGAGAACTACCCATACAATGTGTCCTCTAAGAGATCTACCTATACAGTGTGTCCTCTAAGAGATCTACCCATACAGTGTGTCCTCTAAGAGAACCACCCATACAGTGTGTCCTCTAAGAGATCTACCCATACAGTGTGTCCTCTAAGAGATCTACCTATACAGTGTGTCCTCTAAGAGATCTACCCATACAATGTGTCCTCTAAGAGAACTACCCATACAATGTGTCCTCTAAGAGAACTACCCATACAGTGTGTCCTCTAAGAGATCTACCTATACAGTGTGTCCTCTAAGAGATCTACCCATACAATGTGTCCTCTAAGAGATCTACCTATACAGTGTGTCCTCTAAGAGATCTACCCATACAATGTGTCCTCTAAGAGAACTGCCCATACAGTGTGTCCTCTAAGAGATCTACCCATACAGTGTGTCCTCTAAGAGATCTACCTATACAGTGTGTCCACTAAGAGATCTACCCATACAATGTGTCCTCTAAGAGAACTACCCACACAGTGTGTCCTCTAAGAGATCTACCTATACAGTGTGTCCTCTAAGAGATCTACCCATACAATGTGTCCTCTAAGAGAACTACCCATACAGTGTGTCCTCTAAGAGAGCTACCCATACAATGTGTCCTCTAAGAGAACCACCCATACACTGTGTCCTATAAGAGATCTACCTATACAGTGTGTCCTCTAAGAGAGCTACCCATACAATGTGTCCTATAAGAGAACCACCCATACAGTGTGTCCTATAAGAGATCTACCTATACAGTTTGTCCTCTAAGAGATTTACCAATATAAGAGAACTACCCATACATTGTGTCCTTTTAGAGAACTACCCATGCAGTGTGTCCTCTAAGAGAACTGCCCACACTATGTGTGCTCTTGAGAGAACTACCAATACAGTGTGTCCTCTGGAGAGAACTACCCATTCAGTGTGTCCTGTAAGAGAATCACCCATACAGTGTGTCCTCTTAGAGAACTAGTGTCCTCCAAGATACAATTAGATTAAGGCTGAATGTTGTCAAAACTCAGTGATGTAACAGAATTGACTTTTATCCCTCCAGTGAACGGACACCTCCACCTAGGAGAAATACAAGGACTAAGACAGCAGAAGTGCAGACTCAAGAACCTGGACTACACTACTCCTGGAATCCTCTGTATACTGCTGTAGCAGGGACTAGTATTGGCACCGCATTTACAGATCCAACACCAATTGCTACTCATGTTGTCAGCCCAGACTCTCTGGAAGGTATGTCACATGTAGCTGTAGAATGTTCAGTTTATAGTTTTCCTGTACAAAATATAGAGAAAAGGTGTGTAGAAGTTCTGAGGAAGTAGCATTGATTCAGCTTAACCAGAATTTCCAAATCTGTCCATTTGTCTGTCTAATTATAAAACTGTTGTACACAAAAATTTGATTCTTACCTTTTTACTTAGTTTTGTGGGTTTTTATGTAAATTTCCATGAATTATTGTTTAGATAAAGTTGACCTTGACCCAGAATTGTTCTCAAGGTAAAAATCTTATTGATTTGAATTTCCCTTAAATTTTCTAGAAGACTAATGAAGAAATGTTATGGAATATGTCTATCTTAAGCCTTCGCGCTGTATCAGATTCAAGGATCTATTTTTACACATTACATACAAAGAGAGCAGACATATTCAGTGATATTCTGTCATTAACCTTGTATATCTAGATAGCAAATTAGGTTCATAAATCATCATTACAGAAGAAATAGTCTTATCCTGATCAAAAGTAACACCGATGTAGATGTACATATCCTCTAGCCAATCAAACTGTATTATTCTATTGGGATGATTAAATGCAACATTACCTACTAATTGTAATTTTACAAGTCACATATGGTGACTACAAATTTCTTATGTATGACCCATGAATATCCCAAGCTCTGTATTCTTTTGTTTTATAAAATGTTAAGAAAATTAATTTAAAATCATTTATTTATTTTGAAACATGTTCACCCTAGTCATTGTTGTTAAAAAAAGTAACATAAACATGGTAAGGATTCTACCAAAATACAAAAAGTACTTTTTCATACAGAAATAGAATTATGTATAATTAATTTCATCTGTTCTCTGTGATAGAGTAAAGAGAATAATGTATGTGAGTTTTAATAATTTTGTTTTGTCTATTAGCAATGACTGCCTACAATCCCAGTATGCTGGCCCTACATGATATGCTGAAGCAGCAGTTACAACTCACAAAGGACTTTCTACAAACACAGCAATATCTGTATAAATGTATGGCTGATAATATTGACTCTTCCTATAAATACACCACATTAGAGGAAACAAAACAGGTATGCTGCTTAGGAACACAAGCTTAAATCAAATTTATGGTGTCTTTCCAGCATTATCAGAGTGTGATTTACTGATATCTAAATCGAAGATATACAAACCCCACATATATTGTCAAATCAATGCCCTAATCAAAATAGTGCAGTATCTTCATGATTTCAGCCAGATATCTGCTTTTGTTATATTGTAGAAAATAAATTGAAGTGACTTCAGTATTCCAAGTGTAAAATTTATTGTGATTATCACCTTCTCACAGAAAAACACTTATCTCCTCAAGATGTTCTGTATGTAATTTACTTCTAATCATTTCTGTAAACTTAGAAACTTTTCATTTATAGATAAACAAATCATTTTCAATTTTCCACTTAATCTTTCCTTTGTATGCTGATAAGTTTTAAACAAAGCATTTAGATTGTATACACAGTCTTTAGAGGAGATACTCCATATGTGCATGACATTGTACATTATATTGAAAAAAAAAGTCAATATATCTACTTTTACACAAGTCATGTATATCAGTATAATGAGATTTTACCTCCATATTGAAACCTGAACTATTTTCATGATATCTCCGAGTTCATCTCATTATTTTTTTCCACGTTTCTTCTTTTATACTCAGATTGGAATTGAACATGATCTATCAATAGAAATTCTTGAAAAATTCATCAAAGGAATGTTAAAACTTCACGTGCTACAGACCTTTTATTAATCTCTTTGACATGGAAGTAACACAATATGGATGTAAGATAGTGATAGACGAAACTAATGTTAGTAATAAGAAATTTCATTATTTTTAGCTTACCTGGTCTTTTTGCTTTTATCTAATATACTAGTAATGTATTTTGGAAAAAAGTAACATTAAATGTTAAACATATTAAGAATTATAACTTCTTGATTATGTCCAAAATCATGTGATGACTCATGGTACCAGTAATGGCCCTTCTTTGGTAAATCTAGCGAAATTGTAAATTTTTTGTCAATAATTCAAATGAAAAAAAACTATGATAGGTATATTGCAAATTGCCGAAGTTTTCCATTTTTGAAGGCCTGTATTTGATTCAGTTATCAATGCATATGGAATACACATATGGATTCCTTGTGATTGGTGAATTTTGTCTGACTGAACTTGACCTTGGATTTTGACCTAGTTCTTTTTTCCAGCTTGGGCTATATCTTTTCAGTATAAGGGGTAGGAACTTATATATTTATATACTTATTGGCATTGACCTTGAAATTTGACCTATTTTTCAATAACTGTAATTTTGACATATTTTTTGAAATGCTTTCAAATGGATTTCTTGAGAATTTGCCAGGTGAACAATTAGACTCCCTGGAGCATTTTATTTCATTTCCCATTGATTTTAACAGTGTTCAGGTTTCAGACCCAAGTTTTATGCCAACATTTTGTAATAGATATAATCAGATTAAACTATTAAGGGCATGACATAACCATTGTTGCATTCTAAAAATCTCAAAAATTTAAAAATCTTCCAAATAACATTTTTCGGTATTTTTTTCAAGTATTTGATAATTATTCGTTTTGTCTTTTGATGTAACAACTTACACTGGGTAATAATTACTTATGTTTGTAATTGCATTTTAGTACCATTACTCATACCATATAAACAAAGACATAAAGGAAATTAATTGAGTAAAAGAACTTAAGTCTTATCAGAACTTCTTGTTTCCTGAGAACAGCTGGACATATTTCTCATAACAAGGTTAGCTTGTTCTCCAGATGTCTACCAAGGAATCTTGTTGACCTGATTTTTGATCCCAGAATTAGCATCTGATGGAAAGATACATGGAAATTAAATAACATTGCCATCACTCAAGACATAATCAGCTGCTGCTACTTCTACAATCAAATCCTCTTCTCCTCCAATACTTCACTCGCCGCTAAGCATTTTGTTGATTGATGGAAATAATCTGCTGATTAGTTTTCTGTGATGGATTATCAAATTTTAGACCAATTTCCCAAAGATTTGTCCAATATGTCAAGAAAGAAAAATTATTGATGATATTTAAGGCTATGCAAGGTGTTCTCCATTCATAACTCTAAAACGTCATGTCATGTACATGGGATTGACAAGATGAATTAACTTACTTCTCTCAAGCTATAAAGGATATTATGAACTATGGTCTACAGTATGGCGAATAGATTAATGAGATTTACTTATCTGTTTTGCATTTTAAGTAGAGATTGGGGAATTCTGCTAAGTATTTGGTATTCCCTACCCGAGTAGATTTGTGACAGGTTTGATTTTAAAATGATGATTAGTGTCTCGTCATTCTCATTTGTTGGTTGTATGTCCTTATATATAAATTTGTGATCTAGAAGAATATTCCGTTAAGGCCTATGGTGTATAAGTCCTCTTGTTGGCGACGTACATTTTTCATCCACGGAAAGCGCGGATGATCGAGTTGGTTCCCGTATCCTCTTGTGGATCATAAGAGGCTACTTAATTACGAAGGTTTGTTGGCGGGACCGTTTAACCGACGCCAGTGTTAAAGAATGATTTGACACATTAAGCTCCCTTGTGCCTTTTCAGCGACGGAATGCTGCATTTGGTAACACTGTAGAGTTTATAAAAGGAATATGGCCACTAGATAGAGGATGAATCTTAAACCGTTCTGGCATTACATACTAGTAGTTTATGGAACCTATTACAACTGTTGTTGTAACTACATAGTGTGATGGAACATGTACAGTTGTATTTTGTTAAAATGTAGTCAGTGATGCCGCTATTTAGGTGATGGGGTCTGTACACCAAATGTTTCCTGCATTGTTAGGATCGAATTACATCGCCCTTTTCCATACGGCGTTGATGTGTTTAACGTATAGTTAGTGACGGAGAGACCCCATATACCACATGTATCTCCGTTGTGGTCGCTGCCGTGAATTTTAGAATTCAGTTGTAGCCCCATACCATTTGCATTAATATATATATATATATATATATATATATATATATATATATATATATATATATATATATATATATATATATATATATATATTTATATTTATATCTGTTTCTCTTCAGGTCAGCCATATATGAATATGAATATATAATTCAAATATTCTTATTAATTACAACCGTTAACTTGACAACGGCTTCAGGCTTATCTGACTAATCTGTAATGGTGCTCGTGGTACGAAAAACACTCATCTGTAAATGATTTTGTGTTAAACTGTGACCCAGCTGTCCAAGCGGATTCAGTATTCTTAGCCAGAAGCAGGTCGATAGCACATACCATTCCATCAAAGAAATCACCGAGTTCCCACTCGCTTTATTTAATTCCATTAAAGAACTCCTGTCTTCCGTTAGAAATCGAAATTCAATATTTCTAATTTGTGCCAAGCATAAATCTATATCACATGAGAACAGAATTAGCGAATAAGTGCAAATTTAACTGTATATTCTTTTGAAGTTCGCTGAAAATCAGATAGATGTCGGTCTGAAACTGATGACATGAAGTCGTGCGTGTCAAGTCATTAATTTGTCTCTATTCATCTGCTATTTATAAATGTATATCTTGCGTTAAGGAAGAAAGCTATGAAACAGAATTTGATGAAAAGTAGAGATAAATTGAGTATCTGTAATTACATGGATTAGTGTTATATATGCGCTAAAAGTTTCTATTATCTCTGTTGTATTCACAGTACATAAAGAAACATCGGAAGAAGAAACTGACATTTAAAGAAGCCTTGAAGATGGTAGACCGCGAATGTGGATGAAAGATTTTGCTACAAATATCCAACTAACACGAAAATAAAAGAAGTCTTAATAAACCACTAATGTGTGCGAGAGCTAGTATAGAACTGTAATGTTCTTCTGAGAGTGCGTCAGATTGGCACCTAGATCAGTCAGTTTATGTCATGTAGTCATGTATTTATTTGTGTATATTTGTCAATAAATAGTTTTTATTAATGAGTGTTTTGTAATATTTTTGGCATTGGAACGTAGAATTTTATATGCGCAGTTCCGTCATAAATATCGATACCGAGATGATAGTAGATGACTCATTAGCAGATATTTAGATACGTATGGGCGTGATGGTTGTGCCACGGACATGGATTCAGCCGGAAAGCACAACGTTTTTGTCGCTTGCTTTTATACACCTATTTTAAAGTAAACTGAAAGAAAAACACTTCTTAGGTACAAGACTCAGAAATTCTCAAAAATATTTCTCATCGTTACTGCACATAGACATTACACACTCTTTTGCTTTTTAGTACCTATTCCTGTGTGGTGATAGATTCTTATTTCATATAATGTGTTAAACGTTGTTTTAGGTCATCTCATAGAAGTTGAGATGAGCTAATGCTATACTCCGGGCGTCCGTGTCCGTGTCGGGTTAAAAAGTTTGAGATAGCTCAGTATTGTACCAAGTATCTAAAGCCAGAGTGACCAATTTGCAGCAGTGATTAATCTTGAGATACGGAGATGGACCTATGCATCAGATACCGCATCTAACTGACTTTTTCCTATTGTGTGACTCGATTAAGAAGTTTGAGGTAGATAGATATTTCGATGTCTTATTTGTGCATCCTTATGATAAAATTTAACTTGGAACTATTTTACTAAATAATTAAGTTATATTCTTTGCTATAAGTGCAAAACCAACTTCCTGTAATTTAATGTCAAATGGTGCCGTCGAGGCGAGCTATGTAATCTTTGATTTCCGTAGTTTTCAAAATAAACTGTGCATCATTTTAATATGTTTCATGTACATGAAAGTTTTCATTCAGTCCATGTTTATTACATGTATATCAAGAATAAAGAATTTGCAAATATGTTGAATTTCTTGTAAGTAACCAATAATTGCATTCTGATTGGGGTTTTTCCTCCAAATACTCATAGCTACTATCTAAATGTTCAAGTAATTCCGTAAAAGATGATATCATCCAAGTCTGAAAACAAAACAGTTTCGCAAGGTAGAGTTGCACTAGTTTTACATGATGCGTTCAACATCAGACACCGTCGATCGACAATGGGTCTAGTTTTAGCACTCTGCAAGAACCCTTGTTACGATGAGAACTGGTCGTTGTGAACGTTGTCTATAGTAGAAGTTACGTGAGAAATCGATGCCAATTGATTGACATGTCATTACTTGCTCAATAACAGGCCGGGATAGCTGTTGTCCGGAGACCCACTCGACAACAACAACTGGAACTACTTTTCTCGATACCCTTGCTGCACCATATCCGGTTTTGGATTCTGCTAGGTAAAAGAAAGGTAATTAACGAGAGCCGTGATTGGCTAATGTGGTATAGGGAGAGAGGGACTCCTATTTCTATTTCAATGTATTAGAAGCTGTGATTGGATGAAATTATTTGATCTATGTATAAATAAAGATTGATTCTGCTGTAAAATCATGAATTTTTGTCTCATTTCGCTAATGTAAAAATTTAATGACCTAAAAGGGGTGGTTGTTTACATTTGAATTTTGGCCAATTTAGGGAGTATCCCCCGTCCAGCATTATTTTCTCGAAATTAAGGTGGATAACCTATGGTAAACTGTTAAAATTCTGATAGAGGAGGGTCTGACAAACACTTTGATATGTGGATTATATATAGCTAAAATGTAGGATGTTGTGTAAATCTTGCTGGAAGTTCGGTAATTTAACATGGGACCCTATGGGAAATGGAATTACTATGTTTTGACCTGCTAACGCGTCGCAAATTCGCTTTTGAACGGCGCGTTAGCAAAGTACTAGTTTACACATGATTGTCAAAATCAATATTCGTGTGAAGTACACAGTATGCGTGATTAGGAAGATGGTGTCCTTTAAGGATATGATAATATGATGACTTCACAGTTGCAAAGTGTTGTATATCAAAAACAAATTAATGGTTGGTTAGCTTAGTCTACAAACGATTTTTTTTTTGTAGAATAAGGGTCTTCGAGGTACATTTTGGGAGATTTTAAGGTTGGGGTCTACATATGGAAACATTATCAAAGTACATGAATCATAACTTGAAGGCCATTAGTGAAGGAGAAATGGATCCTTCAGCAAAGATGCAAAGAATGGGACCAGCATGTTGGTCAAAGAAAACGGTACTGATGACTTTTATCTTAACACTTGCATATAAATCTGGATAACTTACAAATCACGAGCTATTAATAACACGTAGTCTTCAGTAATGATGATTGGAATATGGAACCTGCATGTTGGTGACGGAAGTTAATGTTACATTGACATCTGGCCGTTTGCATAAAGATCATTTTGGAAGAATGGAGATACCGGGTTTTTAGAAATTGTCGAAGAATAAGGTCTGCATATTGATGAATAGTTCCAATGAAAATGTTAGCTGTATTTTTGACAAGGTCACAGATCACCGACCTTTTGTGTAGCAAAGGCCGAAGTTGAACCTAGTTTTTCAGAAATGATGATGGAATCCAAGGACTCAATCTATTCATGGAGACTTTATGATTGATAGAGCATTAATTTTATCTTGTTAACATGTTTTACAACGCATAGCATGCCTTACTGGATTAGTCTGAAATTGTTCTGATAGGTTAAGTGGAGGCGCCTATTTTATACTACGTTATACGACAGCGTAAATTGGCTTTCGTTATCTTTGCGACACACAGAGACTTACAAATCTCAGCATTACTCCTGTTATATGTATAGCACTACCGTGCCATGATCATAAGGATTGGATTAAGTGGCTACTTTCAGCATTACACTTTTATATGTATAGCACTACCGTGCCATGATCAGAAGGATTGGGTTAAGTGGCTTCTTTCAGCATTACTCTGTTACATGTATAACACTATGTGCCATGATTATAAGGATTGGTTTAAGTGGCTACTTTCAGTATTACTCTGTTATATGTATAGTACTACGTATACCGTACCAGGATCATAAGGATTGAGTTAAGTGGCTACTTTCGGCAGCACTACCGTGTCATGATCATAAGGATTGGGTTAAGTGGCTACTTTCAGCATTACTCTTTTATATATATATAGCACTACCGTGCCAGGATCATAAGGATTGGGTTTAGTGGCTACTTTCAGCATTACTCTGTTATATGTACAGCACTACCCTGCCATGATCATAAGGATTGGGTTAAGAGGCTACTTTCAGCATTACTCTGTTATATGTATACCATTACCGTGCCAGGATCATAAGGATTGGCTTAAGGGGTTACTTTTAGCATTACTCTATTATACGTATAGCACTACCGTGTCAGGATCATAAGGATTGGGTTAAGGGGCTACTTTCAGCATTACTCTGTTATATGTATAACACTACTGCGCCAGGATCATAAGGATTGGGTTAAGTGGCTACTTTCAGCATTACTCTGTTATATGTATAGCACTACCGTGCCATGATCAGAAAAATAGGGTTAAGTGGCTACTCTCACCATTGCTCTGTTACATGTATAACACTACGTGCCATGATCATAAGGATTGGTTTAAGTGGCTACTTTCAGTATTACTCTGTTATATGTATAGCACTACCGTGCCAGGATCATAAGGATTTTGTTAAGAGGTTACTTTCAGCATTACTCTGTTATATGTATAGCACTACCGTGCCAGGATCATAAGGATTTTGTTAAGAGGTTACTTTCAGCATTACTCTGTTATATGTATAGCACTACCGTGCCAGGATCATAAGGATTTTGTTAACAGGTTACTTTCAGCATTACTCTATTATATGTATAGCACTACCGTGCCAGGATCATAAGGATTTTGTTAAGAGGTTACTTTCAGCATTACTCTGTTATATGTATAGCACTACCGTGCCAGGATCATAAGGATTTTGTCAAGAGGTTACTTTCAGCATTACTCTGTTATATGTATAGCACTACCGTGCCAGGATCATAAGGATTTTGTTAAGAGGTTACTTTCAGCATTACTCTGTTATATGTATAGCACTACCGTGCCAGGATCATAAGGATTGGGTTAAGTGGCTACTTTCGGCAGCACAACCGATCATTATCATAAGGATTGGGTTAAGTTACTTCTTTCAGCATTACTCTGTTATATATATATATATATATATATATATATATATATATATATATATATATATATATATATATATATATATATATATAGCACTACCGTGCCAGGATCATAAGGATTGGGTTAAGGGGCTACTTTCAGCATTACTCTGTTATATGTATAATACTACTGCGCCAGGATCGTAGGGATTATGTTAAGGGGCTACTTTCAGCATTACTCTGTTATATGTATAGCACTACCTTGCCAGGATTATAAGGATTGGGTTAAGTGGCTACTTTAAGCATTACTCGTGATATGTATAGCACTACCGTGCAATGATCATAAGGATTGGGTTCAGTGGCTACTTTCAACATTACTCTGTTATATGTATAGCACTACTGTGCCATGATGGTAAAGATTGCGTTAAGTGGCTACTTTAAACATTACTCTGTTATATGTATAGCACTACCGTGCCAGTATCATAAGGATTGGGTTAAGTGGCTACTTTCAGCATTACTTTGTTATATGTATAGCACTACCATGCCATGATCATAATGATTGGGTGAAGGGGCTACATTCAGCATTACTCTGTTATATGTATAGCACTACCATGCCATGATCATAATGATTGGGTTAAGGGGCTACATTCAGCATTATTCTGTTACATGTATAGGACTACCGTGTTCTGATCGTAAAGATTGGGTTAAGTGGCTACTTTCAGCATTACTCTGTTAAATGTATTGCACTACCGTGTCATGATCATAAGGATTGGGTTAAGTGGCTACTTTCAGCATTACTCTGTTATATATATAGCACTACCGTGCCAGGAACATAAGGATTCGGTTAAGGGACTACCTTCGACAGCACTACTGGGTCATGATCATAAGGATTGGGATAAGTGGCTACTTTCAGCATTACTCTGTTATATGTATAGCACTACCGTGTCATGATCATAAGGATTGGGTTATGTGGCTACTTGTAACATTACTCTGTTATATGTATAGCACTACCGTGCCATGATAATAAGGATTGGGTTAAGTGGCTACTTGTAGCATTACTCTGTTATATGTATAGCACTACCGTGCCATGATCATTAGGACTGGGTTAAGGGGCTATTTTCAGCATTACTCTGTTACACATATAACACTACCGTGCCAGGATCATAAAGATTGGGTTAAGGGGCTTCTTTCAGCATTACTCTGTTATATGTATAACACTACCGTGCTATGATCATAAGGATTGGGTTCAGGTGCTTCCGTAAGCTTTATTCTGTTGTATGTCGACATGGAAGCAATCGGTAACCGACTTCAAACAAAATGCCACAACGACGGGATCGAACGCGAATTGCGTGCAGTACGAACAAGCGCTAAACCACCACATCAAGCCAGATCATATAGATAGACTTGTTAAATCATTAATTTTCCTTTGTGTATTCCGGGAACCCACAATCACTTTTTTTCTTTTTATCCCTTTCAACCCTTTCCATTAGGTCAAAAACATACATTGTACTGAGACAGAGTAATCAAGCTTGTATCGAAAACTAAGCATGCAATTTAAAGTCGCATAAGATTTGATTATAGAAATGACAGACCAAATCTCCGAACATACTACTTGGATTACATGTAAATTGCATATGGGAAAACAAAGCTGTAGACATTTCATTGTAAAAAGGGGATAGAGGGATAATGTTTCCCAACAATGGAAAGGCTCGCACTTTTGATTCAATACATGTAGAGGCTTTCGTTTAAGTTTATTCTGTTTTCATTGCACAGGAGAATGAAACCAGAGATAGAATGAGAATAAAACTACAGGGCAATACATATACAAGCAGAACTGGAGCGAAGGTGTTGAGAATGCATTTGCCATGTAAAGATTTACTGGGAGATAATCTGTCCCACATAATATTTCAACATTTTTTATCGTCAGAAAATGCCATCGATGGTAACCACTTTAGTGCCGTATCTCGGATTATATATTATATGTTACGTGAGGGTCGATGAAAAAGGGGTAATGGATGAGAATTGGATTATTTGATGAGCTAAAATAGGGCTACTTTGTGGTTTTTACACTGGTTTCATAAAGATTGCATTAAAAGATGGGTATACAACATTCTATTGCTTTTCATATCTCGACATATGTTTATTGTCGATCAAACATTTGTTACCTCATCACAGATTCAATTTTTTCCCTTCTATGTAAGGTCCAATTACATCAAATGAACCGAAGTCGAACACTGCATTTTTATATTCTGAAAAATATACTGTCCTACGACAAAATTGTAATTTGGAAATAAAACATGCATAAATGACTAATAATCATTTATGCATGTTTTAATTTCCTAATTTACAAATATGTAATAGGACACTACGTATATTTTATAGAACGGGCGCTTATTACAAGGAAATGAGTAGTTTGAAACGTGGGGGCCCCACAATTGTGTTTCTGCCTCTGTTTCCACTTTTCAGAAAGTATCTGCATTTAATTAAGTGCAGTGTTTATAGGAATAGTCTTAAAACTACTCCAACTGCATCAGTTGTTTCACCGTGTGCATCGATCGATGCATTTGTGCTCATAGATTCGTATCAAAACTGTTTTAGGGTCTGAAATTGTTGCCATTAAAGTCAAATCTGACAAGATGTCTATATTATTTTGGCTCGTGAGTTTGGTTGCATCGTATAATGCTAATGTTCTTACTTTATATAATTTAACGGTCAAATAAAGCTTTGACAGCTATTTAGTTGAATGAAATATAACTATAGGTACAAAATTATCTTGAGTAGTATTGGGTATATGTGTGCCTTTAGAAGAAATTATAGAAAATGCTGTATTTTTCTATTGGATTGTGTCTTACTAATAAACGAAAAACTTAAGTTCAATACACAAAACATAATATGGCTGAATAACTTAAGGTTGTATGATGTTTGCCCTAGGATGTTCGGAGAAAAAGTGCAAAATCATTAATATCTGGACATTCTGAAATTGTCGTACGGCAACATTAAATATGGTGGTTTTCCATAGGATACGAGAGCTTCTGATGAGTGCTTCGTTGAAGTTTGGTTAGCGTATTTGTAAAATTTCTAAAATTGTTGGAAATTATGCCCAATGCCGAGGTAAAATAAAAATAAATAAATAAATAAACTAATTCAAATTTCTAGAAACATATGGTTTTATGGTATATATTTTTGAAATTCCAAGGAATGAAAGGGTGTGGGGGTGTAACATACCCCTGTCTTGATCCACTTGCGGGATTCGCTCATGCATCTATTTTATTTACATACTGCAGCTCCTGGAGATATCTGCATCAGAAATAAATCATTGGTGAAACTTCTGGTATTTAGATCCGGTAATAGCATTATTTTGTCTTTGTTATTTGGCTTTGTCAGACATAATTTAAATACATCTGCTGGACAGAGATAATTGTTGATATGTTTGAGTCAGATTTGCTTTAGTTTGAAATGTCAGATCCAAGTAAAAGATCATTGTAAGATCTTTTACTTGGATCTGATGTTTCAAAGGTCTTTTTTATGACAAAACAAGTAACTCACATTGCTTTAATTTCGATTTGGTGTTAGCAAAACACATCAGCAAGATTTGGAATGAAAAGATGTTTTCTTAAATGATGACCTGGGCCTGGTGTGCTTATCTTCCCTTTATGAAAACCTAGGCCTGTTTTTTTTTTTTTTTTTTTTTTTTTTTCTTCTCTCAGCGTTATGACGACTTGGCACTGGTGTGCTTCTCTCAGCTCTATGACGACCTAAGCAAGGTGTGTTTGTCTTCGCTTTATGACGCCCTAAACCGGGTGTGTTTCACTCCTCTTTATGACGACCTGGGCCTGTAGTGTTTTTCTCACCTGCATTATGACGACCAAAGTCTGATATGTTTTTCTTTGCATTATGACGCCATAAGCCAATTGTGTTTTTCTCCGCTATATGACAACTTAGACCCGGTGTTTTTCTCTCTGCTTTACGACGACCTAGGCCTGCTATGGTTTTCTTGGCTTTATCTGTATTTGGCGGAACTGAACACAGGTAGTCTAATTCTAGAGCACCCACAGTGTACATGTAGTACACACACACACACACACACACACACACACACACACACACACGCGCGCGCGCGCGCGCACGCACGCACGCACGCACGCACGCACGCACGCACGCACACACACACATACATTCATACATACATACATGTATGTATGTATATAAAGCACAAAGACACTAGGGTGACTTGTTAGCTGTAGTGTCTTTGTGCTTTATATATTTGTCTAATTTGTCTTTATTTCTACAGGTATTTCTTCGGAGATCCAAGGTCTATTGTAATCCCGGGTGTTTCACTGTTTTTATTTGTGTGACGCTCCTCCCTTTTTATTCCTTTTCCCTTTCAATGCCCTTTCATACAATATTCGATATACATACATGTATTGTTGACACTGTATTTGTGTTATGTCTACCTCCCCGTTAAATGTTATTTATATTATATATCAGTATTGATTGCATGTCAATTCACTCAATAGGAAACAAATTAAAATAAGCTCTCAAACTTTCTCACATGTTCACTCCTTAATATTCTGCTTTATATAATGATATCGTCTTATGATTATTACAGTATCGGTAAATATATTAAAAACTTAAGTTCTCTTCAGCTTCTGCTTCATCGATTATAATTTAGCTTGTGTCTTCGAAACATTTGTAAACAAAATACATATTTAGACTGACATATATGAAGCTTTATAATAAGGAAATGAATTGTCATTATTTAAGAATAGAATTTCCCGAAGATTATGTTGTCTATCGACAAGTTACACATCTTCATAATATACAAGTACATTGTTAGTCAGTATATCTGTCTTTAAATAATCTTTTAAATGTTTTATCCAAATAAACACCACAATCACATTTTAATTTGCCCAGTACTTACTTCATGGGTGTTCATCGATTTTACTTATTGCAACCGATACTTAAATTAGATTTCTCATATATGTGATAAGACAGTTTATTTTGAAAGAAACTCCACAATAATGTGATATGTTAGTCTCCAGCAACAGGATGATACAAAGGAAAGGCGTGGATTTAAATGTAATGTATACTTGAGGAAATTCTGGGAAATCTATTCTACTTGAGTTCATACATAGATTTGTCACGTGAAATTGTTAATAGATCAAGTAACCCAGCCACTTATTTCTTACAAGAATGTAAGGTGACGTTTTGCTGCTACTGAGGTTTCAAATGAACTAGTTCCCATCTTAATATAGATAACAAATAGACATCGAGTATTTAATTATACAGTTTGTCCGTCTTATGTAATTAACAAGCATATGGTGCATGATGTAACTCAGTTTGTTTATATCCCTATAACCGACTATATATATTATTAATAAATACACCTTGGTCTTTCACCTCGCAAGGAAAATTGAGTGAAGGGCATCATAAACACTACTTTCGCATATGCTTTTGACGTAATTTATTCCGATATAAAACATATTCCATCGAAGTCCCACCTAGTTACTTAATTAGATTTTGTACATCAGTAATATTCCTTAATAATCTATTAGTCATTGTTTTGCGTGTTACTGGTACCTATATCATACACCTGTACATCACCTCTAATCTCTTCACCATGATAGTAATCAGGTAGTAGCTTTTCTGTCGAAAAGTTATCTAAAAGCCAAGCACAGTGTTAACCGAAATACAGAGAACCCAGATCATTCACATGGAGCCAAAATTTTGAGAATATTATGAACTGCTGCGAGGAATATTCCACATGATGGGCAAAAAGAGAGGAAGTACAGGTCGACACTCTTTCCGAATGAATAAAATCTATTGCAGTACTGCTGAGATCAAAATTTAAAAATTACAAGGCTCTGAAAACACCAGATTCGAATCTATTTTTAAAGATCCTGATGTTGTCAGAGAACTTACTTTCCTCCAAGAACATTATATCATTACACCAACAGATAAAGCATCCAATAATTATACATTTACTTGTAAGAAATATTATTTTGACAGCCTAGTGAAAAAATTAGGGTTAAATTCAGCTCCAGGAAATCCTACTTATACTCTCACGAACTTTTCGCTTTCGGAAGTACTTGAGAATCATAAATCTATTCTCATTACGTTTGGTATTGATACAAATAAATTAAATTTAGAACTTCCATATTTGTACTGCATTCCAAAAATGCACAAAAATCTTTACAAACAACGCTTTATCGCTGGTTCCTCGAAGTGTTCCACAAAATCTGTATCGATGCTACTCACAAAAGTATTATCAGAAATTAAATCTGACCTTCATAGGTATTGCGAAACAGTATATTTCAGAGGTGGAATTAATCAAATGTGGATCCTTAAAAATTCAAAAGAGTTTTAGAACATCTAAAATCAAAAAGTTTTACTAAAATTCACTCCATCAAGTTTTTTGACTTTTCGACACTTTACACAACGATCCCTCATCAGAAATTAAAAGACAGATTAGCCGAAATTATTTAAAATGCATTTACTAGTAAAAACGGGAGCCGTAAGTTCAAATATATAGTTATATAGGCCATGATAAAACTTACTTTGTAAGTGAAATTTCTGATTCCAAAAATAAATACACTGAAACAGAGTTGTCCAGATGTTAAACTTTCTTATCGATAGCATTTTTGTGGTGTTTGGAAGAAAGATTTTTCAACAAATTGTCGGCATTCCAATGGGTACTAACTGTGTCCCGCTTCTGGCTGACATATTCCTTTACTCATACGAAGCTGAATTCATTCATTCTTTGCTTTCGCAAGAAAAGAAACAATTGGCTCTTGGCTTCAATTTCAATTGAACACCCCACTCTATGACAAACGTGATGATTTCAATTTCGCTATCACAAACTTTCCTTTCATATGTAGCAACATTCCATCATCGCCCGCATACGGCGTATTCATATCTCAGTTAATACGTTATTCCAGAGCATGTTCAAATTACAATGACTTTGTTCTGAGGGCTAGGCGCCTTTCAGTTAAGCTGCTCAACCAGGGTTATATATGTGCTAGACTAGCAACGCCACTGAGGAAGTTCTACGGTCGTTACGAGACTCTTATTACTCCATATGATATCTCGTTATCCAGACTTTTAAATGATATTCTGGACTAAGACCGATTCCGATCATTTTACACAGATTTGACACCTTCTTTACTAGAAGATTACTTACTTTGACTTCTCCATATATAAATACATATGGAATTTACACGATTTGACTCTTTCTACTTGGTATATGTGACAGGTGTTGCTAGCAAGCAGGAGATGCTCACTCTCCCCGGGCACCTGATCTCACTCCATCACAGGGGTTCACATATGCTCTTCAAGTAGACATATTTTGTTATTTTCCACTTGTTTTTCATTTTCACTGATTTTGTATGTCCTCTGGTTTCATGATTTTTAGACTTATGGTTTGGATTTATCCATCATCTTTACATATTAAAGTAATAAATAATTGATCAAAAGTATGTGAAGAAGGATGGGGTGGTACATAACGACCCACAGTTTTAAAATACATTTAGATATCTGTATATTTTAGAATGCTTTATAATTAAAGGCTTGACATAAGCTGACCGTAACACTAGTCACAGGTGTACACGGGACAGTGACAGTGTGGAAACATTGGAAAGAAATTTTAAACTAGAGTGATGAACTTTCAAAATGGAAAATACAATAAGGATATAAATTATAGACCATACAATACAGACCATACAATATGAATCATACAATATAGACCATACAATACAGACCATACAATATGAATCATACAATATAGACCATACAATACGAATCATACAATGTAGACCATACGATGTAGACCATACAATATGAATCATACAATGTAGACCATACGATGTGGACCATACAATTTGAATCATACAATGTAGACCATATGATGTGGACCATACAACCGATGTTCAACTGAAATGTAGCAAGATTATCATGAGAAAAAGATTGAAGACGAAAGCTTAAGGATGAGAGTTAAATGTCTATGATATAATTGTCATAATTTAACTTATTCCATATCCATAATCATCTTTTCGTAATCAAAAAAGTGCACTCTTCTTTGTTTTTCTTGTTTTGTTCAAGTACTTTGTATTTATATTCCAGTTTTCGTAAATTCATATAAAACAGAAATGTCCATGGCGGCATTGTCAGTGGGCAGCAGATAGCAATTTTCCATGACTTTCAACTAATTTAAAATAAACCTTACATGAAGACGCATATAGTAAATGTATCTACTGTTCAATTATTGTGAATTTTCCATAATGCATTCGTTGGTATTTTGACCTTCACAAAATCAATTTATTTTTTCATTTTAGCTTTAAAAGAGCACGTTGATACAGAAATTGTTCCAGAATGAATTATTTTGCAATATCCAACCTGATTGCGAATGACATATTTTCATGATGAAAATGTCTGCGATATTTGAATCCTAATTGTCCAATAAATTGTTTCACGAATTCAATTTCATTCTTTCCCGGAATTACTATTAGCAAGATGAAAGTTATACTGTATCAGGTATTTTGGATATGTCAAATATAATTGTTTGCGAAGAAATGTTTCTTTCTATATTTACTACAATCACCGTTTTACATTCAGGAGGACAGCATTCATTGATCGAAATATCACTGAAATTTATGACTTAATATCAATCCTCTGTAAAAAAAATACCTGAAAAATTCAATAACACATGGCCACGACATCTCATGAATTATAATGATTTTTGGTATATAAGATATATGAAGTACTAAGAAAGATGTGAACTTTATATTTTCCAATTTGGTTGCCGTTGCCATGGTTACCATTGCTGAAATTTAAATAATCTGAAAAATTGTGAAAACTAGGCATTTCGTGAGGCTCATTTACATGGAAACAGTTATGGTAGGTAGCTTCAATTTTCATTATTAATATTTTAAATCTTCATCAGAAAAAAAATTTAAACAATAATATGTTTTTCTTCTTATACAATTTATACATGTGATCAAAGAGAACGGTTTGATGCTAGTTTTTAGCATGTGTTTATGTTTATAAATTTTGTGATTGTAACGAGGCTAGGGGTACCAATGCCTGAAAACTAAGGAGTTTCATTCTAGAACTCTGAGAAAATTATTGAAATTAAATAGAGAAACTCATACGCTCATACAGTTTTTTTAGTAATGCAACTTATATGATTACCATAGTGTCATCTTGTCATATAGTCTTAATGAATAGGATGAGTAAGCAGTGTATTTCTTATTCATCTTAACATTCTATTGGTGCACAACTTCATAAGTACATCTACTAGACACAAATCAACAAAATAATGACCTTGAAATTTTTCAAGGTCATTGTTTCAGATCTCAAGGTCATCAAAATACAATTGATTGATTTTATGTATTTTTGTGATTTTTCATGATAAAAATACGACAATTTTCGAAAATCAAACGATATTGAAATAAATCAATCACAATTAGATAACATTTAATTTGTTTGGATAAGCTGCAAAATTGTTACATTTCTTTGAAATACTGAATTTTGATGCCTATTTATAAACAAAGTAAAAAGAACTAAAAAAATTGGGGTTTTTTTCTAAAACATGAATTTTAATTTTTTCAATCACTTTCAGCTTCTTTTGTGGAAGTGAACTTGGAAATATCTTTCTGTCATAATTGGACAGACTGACAGATTGGAAAGAGAAATATAAGCCTTGCGCAATATTGTTTTGAAGTGGATCGCAACTGTAAGAGATACTTAAAACGTATGGTTTTTAATGGTTGAATGGATAGACGAACAAGACAAAAGCGATATGTCTTCCTCGGAGGGAAGATGGCAAACAAATCTAGAATCTACACAACATAAAAAAGCAATAAAATTTACAGTAGTTTTTTCTCGTGCGTACCATTTTCCTATAGGTAACATGTACAAGATAGTGTAATATTAGCTAATTGTTGAAAATTTGCCCGATGGTTATGGAAAAGAGGTTTTAAAAATTAAAAAGGCATAGGATGGATGCTGTCAAGTGCCTACGGAAACCTCTTCCTTATTTAATAGCACCAAGTATTATTCCAATTAAAGTAATAGCTATTATCAAGACACGTATAAATGTTTTGATATTAGTTATCGCAAAACATCTACTCTTTCGTATTTCAAAAAATGGCAAAAGAAGAATCTGTCATTTACGAATTTTCATGCCTCCTTGCAGTTCCATAAATAGCTATTTGGATTTCTGAAGTTTGAATATTTTATGGTTAGCTCTCACACTTAAAATAAATTCTCCTGTTTAAATGTAAAGATGATGGATAAATCCAAACCATACGTCCGACAATTATGAAATCAGAGGACATACAAAATCAGTGAAAATGAAAACCAAATGAAAACTAACAAAACATGTCTACTTAAAGAGCATATGTGAACTCCTATGATGGAGTGAGATCAGGTGCCCGGGGAGAGTGAGCATCTCCTGCTTGCTAGCAACATCCGTCATATACACCCATTAGAAAGAGTCAAACCGAGTAAATTCAGAATTATTTATATATGGAGAAGTCGAAGTAGGTAACCTTCTAGTATAGAAGCTGTCAAATCTGTGTAAAATGAGCGGAATCTCCAGTCTCAGTCCAGAATATCATTTAAAAGTCTGGATAACGAGGTATCATATGGAGTAATGAGTCTCGTAACGACCATAGAAGTTCCTCAGTGGCGTTGCTAGTTTAGCACATATATAACCCTGGTTGAGTAGCTTATCTGAAAGTCACCTAGCCCTCAGAACAAAGTCACTGTAATTTGAACATGCTCTGAAATAACGTATTAACTGAGATATGAATATGCCGTATGCGGGTGATGATGGAATATTGACCATTAATGTCGAAAGGCATCATAATATCTAAATACGAAGTTGAATTACTACTTTCTGTGGTTTCTTTGACCTCCAGTTCACTTGGATAGATGATGCTAAGGTAATCCGCGAATGAAGGATTATTGATATAAAGCAAGTCATCTATATATCTGTAAGTGAAATTGAAGCCAAGAGCTAATTGTTTCTTTCTTTGCGAAAGCAAAGAATGAATGAATTCAACTTCGTATGAGTAAAGGAATATGTCAGCCAGACGCGGGGTGCAATTAGTGCCCATTGGAATGTCGACAATTTGTTGAAAAAGCTTTCCTCCAAACACCACAAAAATGCTATCGATAAGAAAGTTCAACATCTGGATGACATCTGTTTCAGTGTATTTATTTTTGGAATCAGAATTTTCCCTTACAAAGTAAGTTTTATAATGGCCTTTATAACTATATATTTGAATTTGCGGCTTCCGTTTTTACTAGTAAATGCATTTTGAATAATTTCGGCTAATCTGTCTTTTAATTTCTGATGAGGGATCGTTGTGTAAAGTGTCGAAAAGTCAAAAGACTTGATGGAGTGAATTTTAGTAAAACTTTTTGATTTTAGATGTTCTAACAACTCTTTCGAATTTTTAAGGATCCACATTTGATTAATTCTATTTCTGGAATATACTGTTTCGCAATACCTATGAAGGCCAGATTTAATTTCTGATAATATTTTTGTGAGTAGCATCGATACAGATTTTGTGGTACACTTCGAGGAACCAGCGATAAAGCGTTGTTTGTAAAGATTTTTGGAATGCAGTACAAATATGGAAGTTCTAAATTTAATTTATTTGTGTCAATGCCAAACGTATTGAGGACAGATTTATGATTCTCAAGTAATCTAGCATTACATTTTCGAAAACTCATTTTCATATTTTCTGAAATTTATCATAGACCTTCTCAATGCGCAGTTACTTAATAGTTTTTAGTCTTTTACCGACAGATGGCGGGATCGTCATCCGCCATTGTGGTACTGAAAAAAACCCAAACTATTACTGATGCGTTGTGCTACTGGAAGAAGTCTAAATGCCATGAGGATGGCCTAGTTCATGAAGACTGTCATGTCTGTGGCACCTCTGGTTCCGAGATTGCTCTGTTTTAGGCCCGTTCTATCTTGTATTTCATTGGTTCATTAGCATGTTATTGAGTGTTATGATAACGATTGATAATTTTAAAATAATTCTGTTTGTTTTGATATCTTATTATGATATCCTGCTCTAACTATGAAAATGAAATACAGAAAAGGTGATATTGAGAAGACTTTCGCATGTTCGAACCTTATTCCTTCCATGTATGTATTAAATTAATTTGTCATCCGAAAGAAAGAATTGTCATTATTTTTCAATGTACTTTTCCTTCTTCTAAATGCACTTTCTCCATCTCTGTTTCAATTTCTTATTCCTTCCAAAATTGAATGCTTCATTCTGGTCCACCTCCCCCAACGTACCCTATACAGCGTCCATGACACCCTTATTAATTCCACAATTCTTACCCCGTAGGTAAGATTTTATACAGAAATTGGGTAGGCTAAATCTGAGGAATATGGGGGATGAGTAGGAACCTCTATCATTTATTCCATCGCAGCCGTCATTGCAACTAGGTAAATGTGAGCGGGTACATCATCAAGTGGATAACAGAATGCTTTGGTTGGCTTTCCTCTCCTCTTTCTCACCATTTCCTGACACAGCCTTTTTTAATCAGTTGCATAATATGCACAATTTCTCGTTAGGCCTTCCTCAAGAAAATCAATCTAGATTATTCCCTGCTTGTCCAAAAAGATAGAGGCCATGCATTTCCCAGCTGAAGAAACTCTATTGAATATTTTAGGAGGGGTGGGCCAAGGTGAATCCATTGCATGCTTTGTCTCTTAGATTCAGGATCAAAATGGTGAACTTAGCCGGCGTGGCCTAGTGGTATCGCGCTGGACTCCTGCTCGGGAGGCCGGGGTTCGATTCCTGCTCTGATCATGCCGGTGTCCTCTCTTTCGGATGAGACAGTAAAAACCGAGGCTCCGATCGTGGTATGCATGGCACGTTAAAGATCCTTCACTGCTTCGGGTGGGTCCGTTGCAAAGGTCAAAATTTGTATTCCCTGCATCAGGCAGATGCCGTCAAAATATACGTGAAATATTCGTGGTGTGACGTTAAACAAAAATCAATCAATCCAAATGGTGAATTCGACCCGTAAAATCCTCGGGATTACCCTCATAACGAAACAAACGATGCAAAGAAACATCTTACCTGTTTATCTTGTGATTTTCAGTGAACTTTCTAGGGACCCGCCTTAGGTTAAATCTCAGGGGCTTTGCATCCTTACATACATTAAGAGTGCGTGTTCGTCTTTGGTAGCCTTGTTTGAACGTTCTGACCGATTTTCGACTTCATTGCCCTCCTTACCCCTTTTAAATTCAGCAGCCCATTTGTTCAAGTACTATAAAAAGGTGACTCCTTTTCTTGGGTTTTCTGCAATCCTCATGGATTTCTTTGAAAGTCATTCCCTTCTTACATAGATACTTAATCATTGCTCTAACGTAAGTTTTTTTCCATTTTGGCAGTTCGACTAACCCTCAACATTTAACTGCGAATCCCATGTGTCTTTCTACAAACAACGTTAAATATGACTGAATAATAGTTAGTTAGGGATTTTATACCTATTTATTTTATCAAAGTATATCGAAACGAGAACTTTTTTATTATACCTCGTACCTTTGCCCGAATACTCCACTGACTTCTGTCTGCGCAAAAATCCTTATACTTTTACTTCTCTTAGAGTCTGATTAACTGATTATCCTTTAACTGTAGTAACACATAGTTGTTCTGAAATCTCTGATCCCTGATATAAGGGAATGACCATTCGATTCTGCAGGGAGGCTGGTACTTATTAGGAATAGATATTCTGACCCCGAAAATGCTGAAAAATAAAAAAAAACATATAAAAATCTGGCTTTGACTGAAACGAAAATAAATATCCTGGCTGCTAGCATGTACATATAACAGATCATGCAAATATAAAGCTGAATGTTCTATAGAAAACACGTTGTTTTTGTCCTGGCTTGCTTCGCTTGCCAGATTGCTGCCTGTATTATTAATGTGTTGTAGTTTAACTTAGTTTTTCAATATGATCGACAAAACTTATTAGAATTGTTGCTTTTTAAGAAATATATTTGCATGTCCATTTTGAGATGCGGACAGGAGAAAAGGTCTCTGCCATCTGCCTTCTTAGAGATTTTCTCTTCAGGTTCTTGTTCGGAATAGTGTCATTCACGTCCCCTTGCCGCAAATTTCCAATCCCTATCCCTGACTTCATCTCGTGTTATCTGTCTCTCATTTATTTGCCAGACACACCAATGTGTTAACGTTAACATTAAAACGAATAGTCGAAAGGGGTCTTAACTGATTAGCCTAATCTATCACCTGATATGTTGATATGCAAAGTCGATGTTTAAATAAATCATGTGCACTTCAAAAGTTATGTTGGCCATATTTGTTGACAGTGTTTCACTCCTATTAAGTTTCTTTCAAATCTGTGAAACAGGACATTCGTCAAATGCTTTTAACCTATTTATTCAAATGCAAAATAAAAGAAACTTAACTTTAAAATGAGATGAAAGTTTTTTTAAAAAATGATACTGAACAATGCTTGTAGATGGCCATAAGTCTTCAGTTTCTTTAAATTTTTAAAACATGTAACATTGTACAGGAACAACTTTGATTAATATCTACCTGTACCAAGTTTTCTCAAATTTAAATATCTATTGAATTTTTGTTCTTTTTTTTTTGCATTAAATTGCAGTCATAACCGAATTAAATATCATTCGGACAGGAATCCAAAACAGCAACACTTCTTTATATATCTCTCTATAGTGATAAACGGTAATTCTTCCCCTGTATACCAGAGACTGAGAGAGACTATACGCGTCACTTTAGAAATTAGTTGTATAAAGACCTATACAAAGAAAGTAGTATTTGCATGTTATCTGTCGAGAATACTTCATATTAGTATGTGTTTTGTTAATGGCAAATATTTACCATGCAATTCAAACAAGTTTTTATTGGCGACAAAAAAGTCAAGAAAATAAATAGTTTGTCCCAGGACATCAAAAAATATTCCATTCTACAAAAATGAAAATAAATATTAATAATCCGACTCGGCCAGCCCCCCCCCCCTTTTTTTCAGAATCAAATGGTCGTCCCCTAACAAATAATTTTTCAAGAAATCAGAGAAATTGAGAAACAACTGTGTAACTGTGAGAAAATGTATATTAAAATAGTACGTTAGAACTAGTCATACAAAGTTTAAAACAGAAAGTTTCTCTTTCAGTACTTACCGATTATAACCAGGGACGTATATATACGTCCCTGTTATAATCATTCTATCCGAAAGAGAAATCTTTGTGTTTAGAAGTTAAATACGTTTCATTTATCAATGCGTGATCCGAGAACAACTTGCTCACTTGTCGTATATAGAATACACATATTCTATCTCATTAGCAGCATGTGATAGTATATTTTTATACAACCCTACGGAAACGATACCTAGCAAGCAACATCAAAATAACTTCAAATTAATCCAAAGTAACTTATAAATATGTTTAAACTTCCTTTTATTGTGCATTACTTCCTGTACGTAATGTTAATAAAGTTGCCAAAGTAACAAATGGAATTCGCATGAAGGAGTTTCGGGTGAAACAGCCCACTAATTGTGTAATACAACACTGACAACATTTAAGGAATGTTGTATATCGCATCTGGGGAGAATACTGACAAAGGTGACACCCCAGCTTTACATCTGTCACATGATCTGACCAATGTATACTAGTACAAGCTAGCTCTATGTATAAAACCATGAAAGTCACAATCATGGGAATACACGTAATTTAATTTTCACATTTAACAAATCTATGCCATATTATCAGATATTCCTAAAACTACCCCCACCCCCACATAATGGATTACTTTGGATCCATTTCAATTTACTTTAGTTTTTGTTTAGTTGATGTAGTCTGTCAGGTTGTAAAGACTTTCCTGAAACTTCACCCTTCACAACCGCTTCAATTTGTGTGTGCATGTTTCCTCAGCTAGTCCATATGTTCATGCAAGTGATATTGCATAATCGATGACAAAGATGTGGCTACATGCTCTCTCCAATCCACCAAGACAGGTACAAGAAGTTATAGTTTTATTATCATATTCCTCTTAGGCAACCCATGACAAATTTTCAGCCTTTTGCTGTTAAAACGGCAAAACAACCTATTAAATATATAGAATGAGAAAAAAAATCCGGTAGCTGGTATCAGCTGATGATAGTGGCTCAGAATCATAATGGCAGTCACATGATCTGGAATTGACCTCGTCCGTGTATAACGCGTCAGAATCGTCCATATTCTGAAAGAGCAAATCGGTATTGTGGGCTGTAATAAGAACGTTAGTTGACAAAATGTTTCAACTACAATTTGTGTTTTATTTAGCATTGCCTGTATCTAATAATCAGTAAGACATGAAAAATGCATAGGGGAAACTCGTGTACAGTGAATATTCTTACATGTACCTTGTCTATTATATTTACGTCTATCTAAGATTCTAAGTAGACATGTCAAGGAGTATTACGGATGATACAAGTCGTTCTATAGAAGCTCCTTTCACTTACATTATGCATATTATAGAAAAGGAAACAGAAGAAATCTTACCTTATGAACCATCTTTAGATGATGCACTTTTACATAACGAAGGTAATATGTCAATAGGACTTTTAGTGACATCAATAATAATGTCAGCCGAGACGATGACTTCATTGAAAATAGATGTGATTTGTAATTCTTACGTATTTTTAAAAATTCAAATTAGTTGTTTTTAATTAATGCATTTGAATAATATTATTTTCATTAATCATTAGAATTATATGAAACGATTTTAAAACATACTCTATATTTGCTTTTAATTTAATAATATTCTCGAAGTCGACGTGACATCACACTAAGCTCTAAATGAAAATAATCCCCGAACAATTCCGAGGATGACCTGGGGGATAAACTCGGTGTTTATCATAGACCGTAATGCAACTTTGCCAACTATATTTTGAGCACAAGAGCTAAATAAGTCTTAAAACTTTTAAAATCTATTGAGGAATCTCACGACGATTGACTCTCTTTCCTTCTTCGAATTTTATATGACCGCAGTTTGCAAAAATAAGATTTCAAATTATCGTAGACAGCGATGATAAATCCCGAGACTTATCCCCCAACAAATACGATGCAAATTAGGTCATGTGACCAGTCTGACTTCAATAATTTGGAGACAGATTATGAATTTTAGATTTTAAATTGTATGACTAACAATCTTTAGTGTACTACTTATCTTAAAGGGGAAGGTGTAAGCCCCGCCTCTTACTTGGACAGCTAGTGGATAGTGATAATATGAAGCTGTCAATCACGTATCGATTCATCACGCTGACCACAAGAGCGGATGACCGGTGTTCTTGTGGTCAACAATGCGACATAAAATTGATATCAATTGCCTTATTCAATATGAACGCAAATAACGATCTTCAAGATTTGTGAAGCTACGGTCTATAAGTTTTTTAATTTCGGGTAAAAAGATTTCTCCGAAAATATCATGTGCTGTTTTATAAGGAAAGAAAATTGATAATAGGTAATTAACGTAATGAAGAGAACAAAGTAAAATTTGCAATTAGAAATGAATTATGAGAAAGCGTTTTAATAAATCTGAACCTAATCTTCATACCATAATTCTGTTTCTAAAACCCAACAATGAACACTAAACTTTGAATCTATCACCTGATAAGCTTCAAGCGTTACAGGTATTTTTTGCACACAATGACTGGGACTGGACAAATACTCCACCAGCACCATGACAGAGGACCTTGTGGACACCGAACCGCCTGGCAATGTAGCCTCTCATTCCACAACTTGAAAGGGAACACGAATGCCAAGATTGCTTTTCTTCACCCTGCGTGATAGATGATCGCAACCGACAGATGTGGTGACCAGAATCAGACGTCCTTCTTCACCATCGTAATCATAGAAAGAGGAAAGTCCTGTACAAGAAGTTCTGGACAACGCTATGCCATCGTGTTGTGTGGGATGATTCTCGATACTCAGATAGAAAGACTCGGGACAGAATGCGAAACAAATTTGTATGGCAGTCCCGTGGATATTGGGAGGAAATTACGCCCAAATGTGTATTTCGTAAAGTACGGGAGAAATATCGGCTAATGTCCTCAAACTCTTTCAAAATATACTCTCCATATGAAGATCAAAACAAACAAATACATCACACCCCACCCCACCCCAAAAGTAATAAAACCAATTAAAATGAAAAAATGAAAAAAAAACTACTAGAATCCTTATTATTGGGACTAAAGAATGTACTTTCTATTACCAATTCAAACCATTCACATTGTTTACACCAAACTATAGCATGTTCACACCTCCCGATTTCCAGGCATACCCAATACCCAGATTACCAAGCGCTTCTAGGCAATACCCCAGGCTGGAGACAAGCAGTGATTTCGGCGACCAGTTAAACCACGCCCCCAGCCAGAGACATATATACTGTGTATATATGTCCCTGTCCCAACGTAGTCACGTGACTTCAACCATACGGTCAAAAAGTTTCCCCTTTAATCTTATTGTGGTAATTAATCTCATATCACTCATCACCATAATCATAATATCACAAAACCTAAGACATATGATGAATGACCTCTATACACGGACAGTTAGGTCAATTTATTTCGTTCCCAATCAGTAAGATTGATTTTATTCATTGTATTCTTATACACATCATTACAGTCGACTTAACATGACCCCGAATAGAAATCAGTGGTGAAAAGATCCGAGTGCCGTCTGATATGATTAAATGCTTGAGTATCAGAATACACGTTGACAGGGAATTCATTAATATCGTCATCATAGACTAGGGCCTAAACGTTGAATATTATTGCAGAGGACTGAGTACATTTGTACATATGTTATCGGGATTCTTATTTTCGCGATTATTTTGTGAACTATTTCATGAATACGCTGATACGAATGAACGAACACTAAGATACCTACGTAGGCTACGATGAACAGATAGTCCCACAATGTCATTATCATGTTCATATATCACTAAAGTTTTCTCTCATTTTTTTCATCACAGATGCAATGTACCGAGCTGCAAAACCTCAGAAACAATAGGGCTCACACCACTGGTGATTAAGTGCATGAAGTTTCATTGCAATAGCACTAAACATATTGGATTTATGATACGGAAACCAATTTTTAATACCCCACTCCTATGGCCTTGACCTTTGGATCCCAGAAACAATAGGGCATATCTTCCAATCATGGTGAGTAAGAGTTGGTTTTTTGTACCCCACTTCTATGACATTGACCTTTAACCTTTGACCCAGAAATAATAGGGCGCATCTTCCACTCATGGATAGTAAGTGAATGAAGTTTGACTGCAATAGGACTATACGTATTGGACTTATAGTCCAGAAAACAAATTTGATACCCCACTCCTATGACCTTGACATTTGACCTTTTGACCCCAGAAACAATAGGGCACGCTTCCACCCAAGTGTATGAAGTTTCATTGCAATAGCACTGAAGGAGTCGGACTTATGGTTCGGACACCAATTTTCTAATATTCTACTCCTATGACCTTGACTTATGGCCTTTTCACCCAGAAACAAGAGAGCATATTTTTAACTCATGGCGAGTTAGTGCATGAAGTTTCATTTCAATAGCACTAAAAGTATTGTACTTATGGTCCGGAAACCAATTTTTGATACCCACTCCTATGACCTTGACCTTTGACCTTTTCACCCCAAAATCAATACAGCACATCTTCCACCCATGGTGAGTAAGTATATGAAGTTTCATTGCAATCGCACTTTACATATTGGACGTATGGTCCGGAAATCAAATTGTTGACGGATGAACGCCAAACCGCCCGCCACCTCGCATTAAATCAAGAGCCGAGTTTTGCAACTCGGCTAATAAATAATAATATAAATAAAATACATAATCATACCCTTTAATATTCTTGATATTGCTTTGTATTTACACATATTGCACATTGCATTTATTCCAATTATCGCAACTAGCGCTTTACAAGTAAATTATGTTTCACATGTATGGCCTGCTTTGATATTCTATGATTTTGAATGATCTGTTTGTTACCCATGCATTTTTGAATGGTGTGTGTTTTCCTAATTCTTTAAAATTCTTACGTTTCTGAAATCTATGTATGTTTACATTTACTTTCGTTTATTTACTTTATTTGATACTCCTCAAACTTTCCAGCGTTCCGCGAATGCCAACTGCGTTACGTTGTTGTGTGTGCCATTGTAACAATACACGAATTACCTCTACGTTATTTACATTATTCTTTTACTTATTCCAATTGCAGTGTGAAGGTCTTTAAATCCCCACCAAGATTTTGACGTGTTATTGTGGTTCTTCTACAGTTTTTTGCCTGATTACTCATGATTACAGGTTTGAGGTATTTTAACCTATATGTATATTGAGCCATCATGACGGATGCAGCTAGCGGATAAGGATACGCTTACTCCTCCAAAGCATATGGTGTCATATTTTATTTATAACCACTAGGCTGGTGTCACTGCTGATGGAATGAGAGCCTCCAAGGAAATCATTTGTCTAGTTTTCATTGCTTTTGCACTGACATGAAATATATACTTAAAATTTTCAGTCATGAAATTTTGTAAATCACTCTAAAACTAAGGAGTATCTCCCTCACGCATATCTCTTTCCTTGCATTGATTATTTGGATCTCTTTTCAGCCACTTTGGTTTTTACTCTGCTCCTCAAATATTTTCGTATCTAGAATTCTCCATTTTCGGCCATTAGCATCACTAAAGAGACATAAGTTGTCGAAATGCGCATCTGGTGCACAAAATTATAACTTCTGTATGTTCTAATATTTATTAACCTGTTATAATATGTAAATATATAGGAGTAGGTCAAAGTGCTCATTGAACGAGATATATATTGTAGCTGCAGCAGTATTTTTTTAAACTAGTCATTTATGTGACAACCTCTTCATCACGAGTTAATCATATCAGACAAATTGTCTTTTTTCAAATTGCTAAACATATGATCATTATTGGGGACCGGATCTCTACTATAGGGTGGATGATTAACTAACTCGAACGATAACGTGTGCAAAAGCATTGTAATTCACCTTTGCATTACTTCCTCCTCATTTTGATTTAATACATACTCATAGCTGTTTCATTAAATCTTCATAGTTACTCCATTAATAGAACTTATGGCAACTTTATCATTTACTCACACAGTAGCAAGTAGTCACCTGACTGTTGGCTTCGAATTTTCTTTTGCGGAGTTATTAAGTGCGCAGCCATTGAAAGGACCTTAAATGATGAATTCGTGCTTCATCTCCATGCACTAAACATGGATCTAGAATCTCTGCAGGTTCTAATTCTAAATAACAAGAAAAATCAGATTTGATATCTGGAAGCAATCCTGAATATTACAGTTTTGACTAGGTAGTAGTTCGAGTTTCACTGACGATAAACCAAAACATTTTGTTTCGGCTTTCTATGGGTTCTTGACAATGATTTCATTCATAAAATCATGGATATTCCGACACTTCAGAGGAGTGGCTGTTTAACCACCTTTGACAACGACTATCACAACAAATTTGTGTCATATTCAGTGAGGTGATCATTTACCTACCGGATAGTATAAATAATTTCATAATAAATCGTTATTATTATTATTATTATTATCATTATTATTATTATTATTATTATTATTATTATTATTATTATTATTATTATTATTATTATTATTATTATGCATTTCATTTTTCAGCTGTGATCTAATAAAAGCCGATATAATGAAAATGGATTTATGGTCAGAAAATTCGGACTGATTGGGAACCTTTCTTGTGGTTATATTTGACATCCCAAACTGTTCATTGGTGATCGTGCTTATAACACTTATAATCTGACCGCTGTGGGTATGCATATGAAATAACTGCAACATATTTCAGGTTAAACTACATTCGAAAAAGCGTTGTCTGTGAAATCTTTACAATATCGATAATCGGTTATATGTGTTCATTTTATATGGCCTGTATTAGATATTTGGATATACTTTACGAACACTCACGAAAACTCCGAATATTGTGTATAGTTGTTAACATATCATGGATTAAAAAGCACAGGCATTCTGCTTGAATGTCTAATGTGTAAAGTCGTTTATTTGAATTATTTTACTTCCACTAACACAAAATTTACACAATTGCTTTAGACTATTGCAATTATTGTTAATAATTTCAAATTTTAAATGCAAATATGATGCGTTGCATTTTTACGAAATAAAGCAAATCCTGAATTTCATTCCACATAAATGTTGTTTGACTGCAAAGAAACTAAAAGACAGGAATCAAACGAAATAAACTCGAAAACTGAATGTTTGATGCTGCTTAAAGTTTTATTTTGCAATTAAAGGTTAATTTTAGGTCAATTTGGTCAAGAGTTTGCTCTTCAAATAAATATATTTTCGATTTCCAAATTCTAGACGAGACATAAGTTGTCGAAATCCGCATATGGTACACCAATATTTATACACGCATATATGTTATGATATTTATTATACTTATCCGTCAGTAATTTTAACGTGTATGTACTCCCAAGGGGGAAATCTTATTGCTTTAGATCGTTTCCCTAAACACTGAATACTAGAAACGAAGTGTTCTATATATGATTATCTTGCGAAAATTACCACTCATAAAAACCTGTCAAGTACGTGTAACAAACATATTGTATTTCTCATCGGTCCGAGTAGCGGACTGACATATACCTTGAAAATTTAAAGACTTCTGAACCTGCTGATTTTATTGTTATATGGTGTCAGACAATTAGAGTTTTTGTTGCATGTGGTTTCTTTTTATCCCCCGATAAGAGTGTCAGAACAATATAAACCATACAAAAATATTCCGACATTACATAATGAGATTGACAGCGACTAGCACAATGCAGCACAGGTATTTAGTAACTCGTGAATAAGGTATAATTTCTTCAGAAATAATACTACCGACTATAAACGAGGAAATTCATCCCAACTACTGTAAACTCTTTGACTTTTTTTAACTTTGAATAAAATTGTCGATTAGCGAAATTTAAGTCTAAGATTCACACGAGAAATGAGAATGAGTTCAAATGATTAGATCAGCCTGCCTCAATGCTAAATACGAAAGTAACTTTTGTCAAGTGACTATGGCACTAACAATAATGTATGTACTCCCAAGGGGGAAATCGTATTGCTTTAGATCGTTTCCCTAAACACTGAATACTAGAAACGAAGTGTTGTATATATGATTATCTTGCGAAAATTACCACTCATAAAAACCTGTCAAGTACGTGTAACAAACATATTGTATTTCTCATCGGTCCGAGTAGCGGACTGACATATACCTTGAAAATTTAAAGACTTCTGAACCTGCTGATTTTATTGTTATATGGTGTCAGTCAATTAGAGTTTTTGTTGCATGTGGTTTCTTTTCATCCCCCGATAAGAGTGTCAGAACAATATAAACCATACAAAAATATTCCGACATTACATAATGAGATTGACACCGACTAGCACAATGCAGCACAGGTATTTAGTAACTCGTGAATAAGGTATAATTTCTTCAGAAATAATACTACCGACTATAAACGAGGAAATTCATCCCAACTACTGTAAACTCTTTGACTTTTTTTAACTTTGAATAAAATTGTCGATTAGCGAAATTTAAGTCTCAGATTCACACGAGAAATGAGAATGAGTTCAAATGATTAGATCAGCCTGCCTCAATGCTAAATACGAAAGTAACTTTTGTCAAGTGACTATGGCACTAACAATAATGTAGCACAGCGGACATTCACAAAGCCCTGACATTCAGAGTGAGACCAGGTGCCCAGAAGGATTAACCGTCTTCTGAATGGTTAGCCACAACCGCCATTAATGTCCGTACATACTGAAGAACAAGTGTTACTCAGCACTGTATATATAAATGAATGTGAACCAACACTGTGTAGAAAGTGTCATCGCCACATAACGTCACGAAAACCGTATAATAATACTTAAATCAAACCCTCCGTGGGGAAATATTCTACGAGCTCCACACTGCATAAAAAGACCAGGTGTAGAATGATATTATGACTGAAAATAAGCAGTAAAATAAACAGCAGAATAATCTCTAATGTTTTGCGTTATTGAAAACAAAACAACCAAAGTTATTACCAATGTCCAATCCTTCCGTTTCCTTGCCATGTCCACCGCTATGTAGTTGAGATAATGTTATCAATAGTGATATATGATTGTAAAGTCTCCCAAAAATGGTAAGACTTTGATGTTTATATAATCCCATATTTGTATCCCTCTCGATTCTAAAGTAATTATTTCTGAGTGAAATCATGCTAATGCACCGAATGTCAAATCATTGACCTTTGTAATTGTCACAAAGATGATCCAATCATCAGTTTTAAAGCTCCAATGATTCCATTTACTATGTTTCCCGATCATTATCTTTATAAAAGTTCAAAATTTACAGTCATTGATGATTTTTTACTTTGTTACAAAAATGCAATCTCCATTTTCCAAGTGTCGAAAACAGCGTGTCTCAATCACCATGGTTTTCATAGTACTTTGCATTTTTGTCATTTTAGTGGAGCGTAAAACACCAAATTGTTTGTCAAATTAATCAACTTGATTAAAATTTGTAATGCGTTATCTGACGTTTAAATTTTAGTCTACTGACAAAATTTAATCAATTCTTAAAATATCTCTTCTCCTTGGCATAATATACAATTACAAACGATAAATACCAGATCTATTGTACACTACGCAATGATACTGCATTATAGTTCAAGTTAATCTCCAAATTTCAATGTTTAGAGCGATGCTAATCTTTGTTTTGGCTTCAGTGAATGAAGCATATCTAAATTCATCTAACACCAACCGTGCAGCTACATTGAGCATGTCTTCAAGATCCCAAGTTATCTTGTCCAGCCCAAATATTGAGTAAGTAAAGTATTGTCAGTTAGTATAGTATATCGGTCAAGTCTCAAACGTAAATTTTACAATATACACCGTTCACACTGATAATTTAGCACACACTATGACGAGCATTCTGGTAGTATGTTTGAACACGAGCCACCGCTGCGTCCGGTGGTGTCTCTTTGAAGTTACATATGTCATATACATTGAGTGAATATCGAAGAAATGTTCTATTTTTGATTTGTTTTTCAGAAGTGGATATGCATGTAGATATCGTCTTTTGTATGATGTTTACTTTGATTAAAAGGTTGCTATGAATACCGAGAAAGAAGTTCCATTGGAAAGTGCACTTTATTAAGTATAAGTTATCAAACGGATGTTGATTGATTATTGTTTTACGTCACTTCACTATTATTCATCCTATATGATGACGACATCTACTTGGTGCGTTGCATAAAATTTATTCACTTGCAACTGACGCACTCGTAGTAGTGAATGATCTTTTAGGGGACGACCATTTGATTCTGAGGGGAAGGGGGGTGGCAAATTTGGTCGAGTCAGATTATTTATTTTCAGATCTTTGAGGGATAGAATATTTATTTCCTTAATATTCTGGGACAGATTATTTATTTTCTTGACTTTTTGCCGCCAAGAAATACTTGTTAGAACTGCATTGTAATATATGCCATTAACACAGTCATCCTTCTATAATTATATTTTGTTAACAAAACGCATTCTAATATAAGGTAAACTAAACAAATAATATGCAAACATTACTTTTATTGCATAGGTTTCTATACTACTGGTTTCTATAGTGAAGTGTATAGAACAAAAAATAACAACATTTCTTCACACATCCCTTTAGATCATTCCTATATATGCATTCATGTTTGTCTTTGTATACAGCCAGTATGAAGAAGAAGATTGTCAAAGGAGGGTACTTATTTGTGACTTACTTTTGACTGTGGTGGTGCCACCTGTAAAGAGGTCTGGACGAAAACGACAAAATTTGAAGGGGATCATAAGTTATTTATTTCCACCAAGTTTTCTTAAAATCCTTTTTTTTTTTTTTTTTTTGGCAGAAAAAATGTGAAAATGAGAAAAATGGCCAAACACCCTCCCCTTCCTTTTTTTTTTTTTTGGAAGTCGTCTTAAAAAATTCATTAAAAACTCCAAAATTTGAGATATTGACAAAATTCTTTCACAATAATATTCCTTGCCATAATCTTGATCAAAATATTCTATAAGAAATCACCATTATCAATTAAATGAAAAACATGACACTTTTCTGCATTGAAATTACTTAGTCCAAACACTGTTGAAAAAACATCAAAAATTTGATTTCGAAGCAGAACAAAAAAATAACAACACTTCTTTACACATCCCTCTAGATCATTCCTTTGCATTCAGTTTGTCTCTGTATGCACCAGGTGTGAAGATAAAGTTTGTCAAAGGAGGATATCTTGTGTGACCTATTTTTGCTTTTGGCGGCACCACCTGTTGATGGATTGGGACAAAAAACAACAACACTTGCAGGGGACTATGAGTACTTTATTCCTATCCAGTTTCATAGAAATCTGTTCAGCGGTTCTTGAGAAGAAGTTGAAAATGTGAAAAGTTTACGACGCACGGACAACGTGCTATAGTTCACTTGAGTCTTTGGCTCAGCTAACAAGCAACAATTCTATTAATTAAGTTTTTTTTTAATAAATTGAATATCAATATTTGTCCAGTGCTATAAATCCTGCTGAAATATGAGTTTTAATGTTAAACTACTGCATATTTTAGTATAGGAAGCGAGCCGGAAAAATCAACATGTTTTCTATAGAACATTCACCTTTATATTTTCATGATCTGGTATATGTACATGCTAGTAGTCAGAATATTAATTTTCATATCAGTCAAAGCCAGATTTTTTATTTCCAGCATTTTCAGAGTCGGAATATTTTCCAAAAAGTGCCAGCCCCCACCCCCCCCCCCTCAGAATCAAATGGTCACCCCCCTACGTTCCACGCCTACCTTGGTACGGGACCTCGGCTTTTACTGTATTATCCGATAGACAGGACACCTGTATGCCCCAGACGGGAGTGTAACCCGGAACCACTTGGTCACGAGTCGAGAACCAAATCCACTTTGTCACACAGGCTTTCAAACGGAAGTATATTACGACCTATCAAATTTCCTCATTCAATCTGATTAAAACTAAATCTTAACTTCGCTCGTCGTTTCTAATAATCGAGGTCTATTGCGACTTATCAATAAACGAGAGAGAATTAGAGGTCTTTTTTCAATGAAATTGCTTCCTCATTTGAATTAAAAAAAAACCTCAGTAAATCATAATAGTAAAAGCAAATCACTTCGATGTTTCCAATAAGTTTTATGTTAGACACCTTCTAATTACAGATATATATGTCTATCATATCCTTAGAAAACAATTGTCATAGGCCGGGTTACCAAGAAATACTACGGACATTTAAGAGTGTCAAAAAAGAATAATAAAGGAAAGGAGAACATTTGAGCAAAAACAATGTCTAAAACAATGTCTAAAACTTTTTGATAAACTAGTAATTATATATAATTATACCGATAGACTGGTCGTGTAGACTACCGTTCTAATATAATTTGTCATTTAAGTTCATTTACTACTAGTACTTTTAGTAATAAGCCTATTGTCTGTATATGCCCGTCACACCCAAAGCTGATTTATTTTCTCTGATTTTTGGACGATATTTTCTCAAAGTCTCTTTGCTTCAGTGTGATCTTCGTTATATAAGATTTGGGTTTACTGTAGATAATGGCACAATTATTACTGGTCATAGCTGTCATTAGCATACGTGTTGATTTAATAGTAATATCAGAGATTTCTACTCTACTTATCGTTATTACACAGGTGATCCTCTAATGCTTCTGCTCTCAGAAATTTCATATACTAAACTTGTTTAAATTACGAGTCTAAGTGATCATGTTTAGCTACATCAATAAAATCTAGTTTGATGTGTTTATTTTCACATATTGATGTTGTGAACTGTAACTGTGACATTCAAAGCAATACAACGATAAACTGCTCTTTTTTGGAGGGGGTGTCTAAAATATTTGCAGTTAACCACACCAATTGAGTGACAATTATTACTTTAATTAACCGTCCTAAGTCGGTATCGTAACTACAGTACAATAGAATATTTTTATATTGTCGTTTTCTGTGTTAATTTTACTGTATCATATTTATGTGCATGTCCCTGGTAATTTGTGTCATACAGCCTAGTCAGATGTCTTCTGTCTCTTCTTTAGTATTTCAAAGTTGGATGCTTTATCACTTTTATTGTTTCGATTGGCGTTTTTTCAATAAACTATCTTTTTACTGAACGTAAACATCTATTGCTTGCTAAATAATTTATATGCCAACATCACAAGACATCCACCTTTATTAAATCCTAAGTTTTATAAAAGTAAACTAAATTTACCATGACAAGAAGCGAGGTTAACGCACGGTGGATTCATTCTTAAACTAGGCAGTATTATCAATCATGTCTGAACAAGTTTTGCGCTATACCCTAGCTACGTCTTCTCCTCGATACTATAATAATCGAAAAAGATCATCAAACTATGACTCCATATCCCAAATCCAATTTTGTAGGCAGAGGAAGATACAAATTCCAGATCGCAATCGTTCAAATTCAGAATATGTGAATAATTTGGTGAATGAATCAAATTATATATATATATATAATCTGAATCATTCACCAAATTATTCACATATTCTGAATTTGAACGATTATATAAATATATATATTAATAAATCTTAAGATAGTTAAAACTTAAATATATCAAATTAACAGTACCAAAGTCGAAAATTGTGCATGTTAATATGGTATCTCACAATCCTTAATACAAAATACGTAAAACAAGTTTATAAAATACAATTGTAGCCACCAATTTAGACGATAGAATGATAATGCAGAAAATTGCTAAAATAAATATAGACAGGTTTCCTTAAATAAATGTTTGTCATGGTCCTTCAACAAGCCAAGTTTTATGAATCGGAAATCAATTGCAGAGAAAGATTAAAGCGGAATGCATTATTGTATGGCGTTGTCTTAAACATAAAACAAGCATGTGTATTTACAAAACTTGCAAAATTATATTGATATTATTGGCAAGTCGGAGAGGCACTCCTTAAACATTGCCTTATTATAAGCGATGGAGTTGCTTTTTGCGAATAGAATAGTACTTCTAAATTATGATTTCAATGTATCAAATCATCAATGGCTTAATGTCTGTATAGTCTTCGATATACCATGAAGACCGACAGTGCAAGAAATGTTTTTCTATTAAGTGATTTATAAAACTGAATGAAAATATTGCACTGTTTCTTTCTCTATTTTTACCGATATGATACAAGTACAAGTGATCTGTCAGCAGTTTAGCGTTTGGATTCCTTATGCAGAAAATTGTCTGACAATCTGTGAAATGTACATAGTCATCGGTAAACATAATTGGATACCAGAGACAGGATATTGAAGACGGTTGAGTTCGTGGCTTTTTGAAATTGTCGTCTGCATTATCTACGGAAGAAGATATCCTGTTTCTGGCCTTAATCAATGAACGGTACCAATCAGTTATGTTGTTGACGAACAAGTTATGCGAACTTTATGATAGATCAGTGAACAAGTTTGATGTCTTGGTGACACCTAAAGTCGATATGATGAAGATTTATGTAGGGTAGGAAATGTTTCCTTCGAATATGTCATGTAATTTAGATTAAGGTGCTGGTCACCCAAGCCCCATTAGCAAAGTAGGCGTGATCCGGACTGCTTTATGTCAGCAACATGACAATTATTTATCCCATGTCTGTTATCCTTCACGTCGTGGTCAATAAAATCAAATTATGATGAAATAGGATGAACGGGATTTAGACGGTGTTCACGAGAAGATTGGTGTCATCGAATAAATGCTTAGTCAGGGATGAGGCAACACGGAGTATGCACCCACCAATGAGGAGATCGGTTCTCATTGCCTGACCTCTCCCATGATAAATCTCTGTGATGAAGTCTGTAATTATCTTATCAAGTCTTTTGTCGCAGCACAGATGTAAAAGTGTCGTGCTTGAACGTGTATCATAGCTGTAAATATCTCCAAATGTGAAATCGATTTCGAAGATAGATCAACTATTGTAATATAAAGAGAATGTATTTCATTCCGAGAAATTTCCAGCAAATGAAACGGCGATTTTATTCGATTATCTTTTGACGATAGAAATTATTTGAATTGCTGTGATAAAACAAAGCTAAGTATTCCTGGCGTTGATCAAATTCTGTATGGTACTTAGTAGAAGCAATAACTGAATGGCTCTTAATGTTGGAGACATACTACCCTGATATCGTGTGCCAAGAGGACGCAGATAATGACCAGCCTGATCGCGCGTGCTGTAAGGTGAAATGCAACAGGTTATTTTGTAATATGGAAGTATTTTCTATGATAAAAAATAGCATTGTTTCGGACGATGCTAATCCGATATGTCATCATTTCGAAATCGGAAGACAAGTGGGAAGTTGTGGACCAGAGATGATTTGGAAAATATATGAAGCTTTTAGAATTGAGGATAGAAAGGTAATAGAATTTCCAGTAACTTTTAACTTTTTAACCTGTTTTATATATGTCATATCAAATATTAGAAATTTATATTATTTCGAAACATACGTATTGTAACTGAAATTAATTATTAACCACAACAACGTTGCTATGAACCCAAATAGTCAACGGGTTAATTAATTACAGATTATTGATTTGAAGTTGCAACTAATCCGCTTCATATTCCAAACGAATTGGTTTCTTGCCGATTTAAGAGTAATCAGCTGTGCAAATTTCAGCTAACTTATTGAATAAATTACATATAAGAAATCGAATCAAAAAGAGGCATGTTATGATTTATACATAGATGTATACACCATCTTGCATCGATTTCTACATCATATCGATTTTCACGTGATGTAAAGACGAGATGAAATAAAACAAAAACATATATAAATAGATAAATCAATATGAACAACATATGTTAGATCAAATGAATATGAGCATTACAAAATTGCATTAATTTATTACTTTCTTATCCAAATATCTAAAATTTAAAAAAAATCGATATTCCTTGGGGTTTCCGACATGTTGTTTGTTGGACTCTAGCTTAGGTAGCATAAGATGACGTCATAATAAGATATGATCACGCTTTATCTGCATATAAAAGCATTACATATAACAGAAGTATAAAAAGATTTGTTTGAAATACCAATAGCATAATAGAACAGTTACTGTTGTTTAAAAGTGCAGATAGAAACAATTTATTCAATCAAAAACATATTATATACCACTGAAAAACAATTTGAAATATACCCCCTGTCATTGCACAGTATCGTGACTTCATACTTGTGTATGAGAACACAGCATCGATTTATTTTAACTAGAAATTGTGATACTTTATGAAATCTAATTCCGACAACGGAAGCAGTATCATTAAGTAAGCGGGATAGAAAAGGTGTGTATTAGACGTGTACTCGTTGGCCCAAGGCATGCAACAAAAATAATAACTATGAAATCTTTTATTTGACAGCTAATAAGATAAGTGTATTAAGTCTCACACAGAAAATACATGTACTACTGGAAATGTGTGGTAAAGCCTTTTTCGTGGTTTGTGATATATGTGCGCAAATCCTACATTTAGACTAACGTCAAGACAAGTGTTAAAAGGGAATAACGAAGATCGATATAGAACTTACTACAACCCACCGCGATTGAATCACGGTGGACATTTGTCGTGGCCGTTAATGTCTCCTTGACTGGCCACATTCGCCAATATCCTTCAGATCAGATGAAAAGTATACTAACTACTTAACCTACGCACAACGTTTTAGATCCAGATGAAGAACATACTAACAATTAACCCACCGCAACACATTTGAGAATCAGATATATACCTTTGACTGTTTTATGCCCCCGGATCTGCTCTTCAAATATTTATATATTTTGGGAATTCCTATCAGTTGGCCACGAGTATTACTGAAGAGACATAAGTTGTCGAAATGCGCATATGGTGCACTAAATTAAAAAGTATATATGTTCTATATTTATTATTATTATTGTTGTTGTTGTTAATGTTATTTTTACTATGATTCATTTATTAATTTCATAGCATTTTATTTTCAATATCGATCGATGTTTCCTCTTAATTAGTATTATCGTCGTATCATAAGGATTGTACCGTTCGCTGGTATCATGTTCTTAAACAGCAACAACTTATGGTTTACACTCGGTAAAAAGCTTGACTTGAATTCAGATAATCCTGAACTTCAGTGGTAGTATAGAATTTTCTGTCCCTCAAATTAGGTAATATAAGCAAACTCTCAGTCCAAAAAGACGTAACTATGCCTCATGATGATGTCGAATATATCAATCTACTTGTTGTTATATCCATAAATATCTCTCAATGCCTGGAAGATCAATCCGTGATTGCTTGACGTTTGTAACGATATCAAAGTGCTTGTGGTTGCCGTCGTAAATACCACTTACTTTCTGAAAATTCGGTATCAGTAAAATTCTTTTCTGTCATGTTCCTATTCGTAAAGATCGTATCCTGCTTGGGGTCTTATTTGTAAATATCCTTCACTATTTGGGATCCTATTCGTAAAGATCATTCATTTCTTGGGGTCTTATTCGTAATGATCCTCCACTGCTTGGGGTCTTATTCGGTTAGATCTTTCAATGCTTGGCATCCCATTTGTAAAGATCCTTCACTGCCTGGGATCCTCTTTGTAAAAATCCTTCAGTGCTTGGGATGGTATTCGTAAAGACCCACCACTGCTTGGAATCCTTTTCATAAAGATCCTTTTTCCGCTTTTCTGCTTATTATAAGTATTATTCTTAGAGATCTGTTTCTGAAATATGTAATGGTACTAGACAAATAAGGTAAAAGAGCAAATTATCAGAATCAGAAATGGGATCAGAAACAAAGAGGAAAAAACATCTCCTGTGGACCAATACCACTATCTTTAATGGGTTTAATCAAGATATTACAACCAGTAATATCACCATATCACATTGCCTTTTTCTTTTTGCCATAACCAGTCAAATTTGAAAATGCTTGCGATTTGTATGATAGTGTAATATCGCTTCACTCAAATACAATCTGTCATTGCCTGGATAAACTGCTCTCATACAACAAATAGGCCGAAACATCAGTTTCCGACTTCTTGAGGTCGGATTCGTATCATTCACTTACTCTTAGTTATCAAATTCGTTAAGACACCTCACTACCTTGGGCCGTGTCCATATTGATCCATTTATTTCAATACTATATATGATATGATCTATTATTTACTTTATAACAGTATATCAATACAGCAATATCAAATTTCACTATATACATTTACATCAGCCTGATTTCAATGATATCTGAAATTTACAATGCAAATGTAATATGTTACACGGTATACAATTTAACATACAGAAAAAATGAAAAAAAAATTAATGCTATATCACTGTAAAGTTAACAACAATATACCATCCACAATTACGAGGAGATGAGACAAAGTCTAGGGAGGAGTAAGTATCTCCTGGTTGGCTAGATGCATCTGCCATGAATTTCATATATATATATATATATATATATATATATATATATATATGTGTGTGTGTGTGTGTGTGTGTGTGTGTGTGTGTGTGTGTGTGTGTGTGTGTGTGTGTGTGTGTGTGTGTGTGTGTGTGTGTGTGTTTGCTTATACTACACTTATGAAAGGAATTTGGACCAAAGCTATCAGAAGAGGAGTATTGAAATATCCAAATCATAAACCTCAGCGGAAGCATTTTACGGAGTTTACGGACAAATATTATAAAGTTGTTAGAAGTTGATTGTTTATAGATCGACTTCATCACATGTCCGACTGCCTAACTTCATAAGCTCCTTCTCTTGATGAATGCAAGCTGATAAATATGAAAATATATTACCAAAATGATTCGAATTTCGTCTGGATTAATAAATGAAATAAAATATACTGGCTTTTATGTACTACCAATGTCAGTATATATGCGTTTGCACTATACCCTTAGTAGTCTGACCGGGTAATGACATCTTGTATCTATAAACAATTACTTATTTTAAAATCCTTTTACCGCTTTCGAGTTTTAAACAGTCTTGATTGTTCTAGTGATCTAAACAGAAGTTTCAGTGGTCGACATTGGATGTAAATCCATATATCAAGTTCAACTAATTCTGATATGTGAATGGTAAAAGGAGTGTACTTTGAACATTGATATCTTTTACGAAAAATCGACCATCAATTATTTCATATTAAAAGGACTTAAACGTTTAATCACATAAAAATTTTGCATCACGTGGGATTAACAATTATGAAGTATCATATTAATTATTAAAGAAGGGTTAATTGCCCTTTTTACAAATTACCGTTCTGAAATAATTTGTATAATAATAATAAATGACAAACACGTAATCTGGGAAGTGTATACCATTTTAATTCTCATGTTACTTCGGTTTTAATGTTATCTTAACAAAGATGGCTATTTTTGGGATATAACTAGCTTAAACTATGCGAATAAGATATTATTACAAAATACAACAAAAAAATCAGTCGCAAAATTAGGCCAATATCTCGATAATATTATTTTCTTTTAATTCTGAATTATATCTATAAGTTTCTCAAAATTTTGTTTTACATTGAACAATTTATCTTTAGTTTTCATATCGGACATATTAGTTTATAATTGCTGAGAGGAAATTAACACAACACTTGCCGCAATTATATCACGGCATGATGACGTCCCTCTTGGCAATGATGTGTCACGAATCATCGTGATTTATAGATAGACAAATATAAAATTTATTATCCCATATGAACTGACATTTTTGTTGCTCAGTGGATAGAAAATGTCTTGAATACTTCATAATTTTGGTATTTTCAGTGTGTATGAATTCATATTACGCCGAACGGGCTTTTAAGTATCGGGATGAGCTGCGAGACATATGCCAGTGAAAAAAGGTTAAAAAAAATGATGTTTATTATATAAATGGGACCTTTGCGGTTCGAGCTGATATGAGATAACAGATCTAAATATGATGTAGATGTACTAGATTTCGGAGGTATCGTAGGTGCATAAATATCGTTATCAATTAATGAAATATCATCAGTGTATCGATATGTGACGGCCAATTGCATCTTCCCTTAACTAAGAACTATTATATGATGCTTCCGGTAATGCCGATGGCTTGCTGGAAAACTTTATCTCCATAAAATACATTAAGAATTCCAGCATTTGTCAATTTAAATATTCTTATTTTTTGAAACTTGTCAACTAAAATATCATCAAAATATCGATGTATAGAATTAATAAGTATTAGAACATATACACGAAATAATTTTGTGCACCAATTGCGCTTTTCGACAAAATTTTACGTATATATTTCACGTCAGTACAAAAATACTGGAAACTAGACTTCTAGAGGATGCCTTCGGAGATTAACAGTCCACCAGCAGTGACATCGGCCTAGTGGTTTTAACAAATATTAGAACATATATACATAGGGATTTCCAGCATTCTTTGTCATTTTAAATATACTTATCTTTCGAAACAGAGTGATTATTAACGAAATAGTAGCCAAGTGTAAGATACAGAAAAGGAATATGTTTTAGTGAAGGAAACAGTAAATAATTTAGAAAAGCTTTACTGTTAATTTATGAAATAACATGTAAAATACGACAGTAACTGGTCATATGACTTTGGCGCTAACAACAATGTGCCACATTGGACATTCAAGGACCCCTGAAATTCAGAGGTGAGATCAGGTTCCCGGGAGGAGTGAGCGTCTCTAATCTTGCTAGCTACACCCGCCGTGAATACCCTTAAATACAGACGAAACAAATATAATTCAGCACTATATATATACATGATTCTGAACACTGTGTAGAAAGTGCCACAGCCACACAGCATCTGGAAAAAGGGTATAATAACACTTAAGTCAAACCTTCCGCGGGGAATGTTTTACGAGCTCCACACTGCAAAGGGAATAAGTGAGATGTTAATGTAAAATACGAAAGTATAACAAAACACTTGTACGATTCTCTGCTATAAAAACAGAAAGATTTGGTATTTTCATCTTATTAATATTTGGAAGTATTAATAACACGACATATCTAGAGAAATCCGTTTCACAGAACCTCTGATGATTCTCTTTTATTGACAGTAGTATTGTGGTAAGGAGGGCAAACAAGCCTATTAACAAACTCTTATTAAAAGTAAACTCAGACGAGGGCTTTAATATTTTCTTTCCGTTGTGTATTACGTCATTATAAGAAGAGCGGAATTCTGCAGAAAATCTATAACTATCGTAAGATTTATACCACCATGTTTACAAGGGTTGGTACAGCATTTGTGAAAGCTCGTCTGATTAGCGTCATTTCTGATATATATGATAGGCATAGAAGCACCAAGGGAATAACAAATCACTGACGTACGTACTGGTCATAGTTTATTACTATCAAGCATTAAGACATGATATGCATTGCAATATCACCCAAATGACTTTCTCAACAGATCATGTATACGAAGCATTTCTTTAAAGTAGCTTTGAATGCTTACAGATACGCTTTCAAAGAAGATCTATAATAAATGTGAAATAAGGTTGTTTGGTCAACAAAGTGAATGATAATTGTTTGCAATCAGCGAAGCATTTGTACAGTGCATTTAAATACAAATATCCATTAATGTCTATCATATACACTGGCATAACTGTTCAATTGCCTCGACAAGGAATCGAACCTGCATTTGATGTGTAAGCCAAAAGAAACGTTCTTCTTCGCATTTTAACCCATTCAACTTTTATGACCTCCTTTTTTATTGATGAAAGTTTTATACATGATACAAATATACAGTTCATTAAGTCAATTATAACTATTTTACGTGATTGCATATTGTTTAATATCTATTTCATACAGACTTTGGACAATTATTTTCAACTTTGTCAATATGTAAAAGAAAACAGCACTGTAACAAATTATTTAAGATATTATACGGTAAAATATGATTGTAACTAGTGTCATGTGACACTAACAACAATGCACCTTAGCGGACGTTCATGGACCCATGACAACCAGGAGTAACACCAAGCGCTCAGAAAAATAAGACAAAAGAAATGCACAGAGACTGTAATACGGTCATAATTTGTGTTTTAAAATTCTATAAGCCATGCTATTGCATAACAGTTCCTAAGCTTATGTCGGAAAAACGTAGCTTCTCAGCAAAAATAAAACTAAACAAAATCCAGTATGAATTATTAATTTCAGTGCTAGAATAAACAGAAATTATCTTTACTTTTGTGTTGCACATGTAATCAAAACCGGATTCATGAGAATCTGAACTAATCATTTGATCATAAATGTAGATTAGTAGATTTAAAACACACTCAGTTTTATTAGTTTAATTGTACTTTTGGAGTAAAATATAATCCACTTTTCGACATTAAAATCATTAGATGAACAAATATATATTGGAAAATATCCATATATCAAATACATGATGTTTTACCGCACAAATATACGTCGTTTCATTGTGACGTCACTATGAAAAAACACTAACGACATTTTGTATTGGTCGTATTGCACAAAACAAAATCTATTAAGAAATAGCATATGTTTATGATATCTATACACTGTCACTGTGAAGTCTAGACCAGATATAGATAAATATAGATCGTATCAATACCGAAACACTTCAAAGTGGACTTGTGATACCCTCCGGATCTGACAGTACACTAGTAGTGGAACTGACCCAGCGATCCAAATATCAATAAGAACATATACGTTAATTGCGCACCAGAAGCTCATACAATATTTTTAGCGCTCTACATTGAAGTATAGGTAATTATCAAAAACGTATATTTGGTAAAGATATAGTGCATCGCAATTGCGAGTTTTGTTTTATTTGGTTTTTTGTTTGGGGAATTAATGTTTGTTTTTATTCTGGGTGAGGGTGAGGGGGTAGCTCTTTAAATAACAATAGAATGTTTACAGTATTAACTAATACTAAAAATCAGGCATACGTTTAGATGACCTTATATTTCAATAAAGATACGGTAGTTATATTAATGTGCTTATAAAGCGGAATGTGTTATTCCGACGCATGTATATGCATATACCGCTTTCTGTCGAGTAATCACTTCGTGTTATGCTGTAAAATCCATAACAGTTGTTGAGAAAATTTGTGAGTAAAGCATTATGGCGAGATTATTTGTTATAATTGTATGTCAATTGAAACCGTTTTTGTTCAGATACATCGTCCATGTCTAGTTGTATAACTGTCACAAATGATCATAAGAGAAATCGATTTTCTCAAGAGGCAATCCCACTTTACTGTTTATAGATCTTTTTATTGTAAAATGTGGTTAAAATGGAATACAGGAACCAAGTATACATGGTTTACTATTCTCGTTAAGGAATAAAATGGAAAATATTTTATGTTATTTTTACATACTAAATTACTTCCTATTTTTATTCACATTAATAAAGCGCATAAACTTGATACTTGAATATATTTCAATTTTGTTGTAAAAAAATACAATGCGGCAGAGAGTGCACAGTATAAATATTTTGGTTAATTTTCATCGTCGTTCCTTGCATTTAATGTATACGAGTATAAGTTTGGAAAAAAGCTGATTACTTAACAAAACAGTGAACAATCGTTCGGGAAAGGATTTAAACAATTATAAGTAGAGACAAATCATCAGGGTTCTAAAGCACTTTAAGAGTGTTTGACTTATATGGTCACTGTAGTGCAAAGTATTCTTGGGTTCACATAGACACAACTTCATTACATAAAAGATGCCAATCATGTATTTGTACATGAAAATGATATCAATATTTAATTTAGATAAATGTGGACCTCGTGCTGACATCCGTTTCTGAAGATTTTATTTAAATACTATTTAATGTCCGGTCTATTGCAGTTTTCAGTTACATACTAAAATGATGTATTCAACGGAACCGCTATGCCTTTTTTCCAATGTCTGATCTTTTAAGGTTATAAATCTTGATTAAGAATGGTCTCTCACGTTTCGTTTCTCATAAAAATTCTCTAAAACTGGGTTTCATCAGCAGGCTTGAAAACAGCTAAATTGGTCGGGAATTAGATAAAAGTAGCCTGCTTGGGAGAGACTAACTTCATTAAATGTCTATAAAAGCCTTGTCTTGAACGAAGGCGCCATTAAGCTTCTTATGAATATCTCGATGCAATGAAATGAAACTGATTTTGTCACAGAAATCAATGTCACGAAGAAATCGTAGAAATGATGTTGTGGGTGAACAACATATCTTAGACTACTTCATCATATCATTGGTAGAAGCTTAGCAAATTCATACAATGTAATATTAAAAACTCCATGAGATACATACTCCGTTTGCTTTGCTGACCATTTACTACATGCTGTAATACGTCTGTTAACAGCAGATGTTTAATTGCTTTTCTCAAAGGATGAAAAGTATATGATCAAAAGATTCATGTTGGTTTTCAACTTTTCATCCTTTTCATCTCTTTGATATGTCCGGTTTTCACTTAAGATACATCACAAAACAATATAACGATTGTGCCATGTATACTGACACATCAAATGAGGTACTATTATTACTTCGTATCAAATGGGCTTTTTTATTTATTTTTTATTTATTTATTTTTTTTTTCTTTTTTGCCGAAGTTTGTTTTTCATGAAGTAAACTTAGATCTGTAGCCTTCTCTTCTTACATTTTCTAAAAAGAATTAAACATTGATATACATGTTACATTAGAAAAAGAAGCCATTGGAATGTTGTTACCTCAGACCATTATTGTTGTCATGGTAACAGATAAAGATAAGGTTGTGATAAAGTATTCTGCAAAAACGGTCAAATAAAGAAAAAATACGATATTATATACATGACTACGTAGTTTCGACATTGTTCAGATATGGTTTATAAAGGTCACCTCCAATCAATCTTGATTTCTTATTACGGAATGATGATAGCTTGAGTTGTACAGTCCTATCATGTCATTCATCATATTGCTGTCAGAATCTCAAAGAAGAATGCATCTGCCATATTGGTTTGTATGTCATTGTTTATTTGATTATTGGGAAATGTTTGTTCGTTCATATGTGTGATATCGTTTAAAACCACACCAATATCAATTCACCTCCATATTTCAGGTTTAGCTTTATTATTTTTATCATTTATTATTATTATCATAATCATCATTATTTTATTTCATTTATTTTTTTATTATTATTATTATCATTTTTTTTTAATATTGTCTCAATAATTATATTTTTATAACAGTGACTAACTCCTTTAAAAGCAATTGTAAAAAGTTTTCTTATTCTAAAATAGGCATTCTAACATCCGTGACGTATATCAATGTATTCATAAGTCACAAAAAGTAGATACGTACTGCAGTTTTACATAAGAAAGGAAATACATTGATGTATCATCCAATTAATAATACGGTACAATTGTTTGATAATGCATTGTCAGCTGATTTGGATATATATTTGTACATCATTATTTTCGAATTATTTATTTTTGTCATGTACTTTATAAGTTTTATCGTACTTTCATGTCTGCTTGTCCGTGACGGCTGACTTTTCTCATGCAGCCCAGTAAGATGTCTTCTCTCCTTTCTTAACTTAGTGGGAATACCAAAGTTGTGTAACAGAAATCTGAACACGTTTTGAACAGAATCTTACCAATATTTTTCTTTATAAAACGTCTTTATATTCAGAATACTAAACTACGCATCATTGAATGACTAACGTGTTAGCTTTGGGATGGAACTGTAAGTCCCTATAGCTTCTCCTGCTGTATCATTATATAATATCGCACGGGGCTTGTTGGAGACTGACACTTATTTGCTGATTTTCTTATTTGCATAACAAACGTTTAACAGAGACATCAATAACAAAATAATAATGAAATAAAACAAGTAGCTGTTTTACTGAATCACACACGATTTTATCTCTAAAACAATTTTTCCTGCCGTTTTAACAGTTGTTGTATGCCAAATAACTTCCTCCGTGTTATTAAGAGTAATAATTGAGATGCCATTGACGTAATTTCCTTTTAGATGGAATGCAACCTAAATGTTGCTATTGTCAATGGCGAGAACATGTATTTTGATATTAGTGTTTATCTTACATCCTGTGTTCATCCAAATACAGCGTTAATACGAAACAAACATAAATAGACAACTTTGTTCACGTCAATTATAAATCTTGCTGCAAAGGATACTTTGAAACGACGAAAGGGGAATCCTGTCCAATGATATCATTAAGCCCTTATATGTAAGCAAACCAATGTTGCTAGGAAGTTGGTTAAGTCTGAAAGAAAGATGTTTTCATGAAAATCAGTAGAAATCTGAATAAAAAATGAAATAAACTCTAGTTTGATTGTCCGTGTGGTATCTTTATATACTATTGACAAGCTGAATACTGTCGTAGAATGGTATGTGCTGTCTACAACTCAAGTTTGTTAAATATCAATTTAGTAGAAAAATATGATGATAGACAATGTATTGATTGATTGATTTTTGTTTAACGTCATACCACGAATATTTCACGTATATGGTGACGGCATCTGCCTGATGCGAGGCATACAAATTTTCACCTTTGCAACGGACCTACCCGAAGCAGAGAGGGATCTTTAACGTGCCTTGCATACCACGGCACGGGGCTTCGGTTTTTACTGTTTCATCCGAAAGACAGGACACCGGCATGACCAAAGCGGAAATCGAAACCCGGCCTCCCGATCAGGAGGCGAGCTCGATACCACTAGGCCACGCCGGCTTAATAGTCAATGTATATGGAATACATGTATGAATGTATGATGTTAATACTGAAAGTACTGAAGACGTGGAAATGTTTTTGTACCTTTAGTCATATTAAACTTTTATGTGACTTCAAAGCTGGTGTAGCCCAGTCGATGAGATGCTCGGCTTGTGATCCTGACCCCGGGTTCGACTCCCGCCATGGATATAGCGGTGTCATTAAAACCTGATGTCCAATTAGTATTCCTTTGAAAATATGGCTGACGACCAATATTATTCCGAACTCTAAGGCATGATAAAAATAGATTGTAATCAACAAGTACAATCTGTGTCCTATTTGGAAACATTGAAAACTTATCCGTCTGGTAAATAGTCCAGAAAAAAGCGAGGCAACCAAACTGATATTCCATACGAAGAGAGAATTTAATGAATGCTTGTATGTCACCAAGTACAACAATACCTCTTGCAAGACGGTACAATTGCGTTTTGATGAGGACTTTCAAGTCAGCATAAATGACTTCAACATGGTGAGGAAGTAAACAACGAAAAAGTACCGAAGGGTTAACTATATCTCGTAGTCCAAGTAATAACAGGACAATATCGTGTACAGTGTCATATTTAGACAAATGCGAACCCCATATAAATCGAGGAGAGTCCAGCTGCTCGGGAGGAATAAGCGTCCCCCGTTTGCATACAACACTCGTCGCAAAAGTCCAGCAACAACGTTTGAAGTAAATACTTAAGTATACATATATGAGCGCATAAAGGAGACAAGAAGTTTAAGTCAAATTATCATATCCATGGTATAAAATGCTGTTGAAATGAAATTCCGGCGTCGAAACCATGAATTAAAATTGCAAATGTTGATGTTATTTTACATAATACAAAAGCCATCAATGATTTACGAATGTATGTAAACGCCATAGAGGATTTTATATGAATTTTTTAATGTGTGTCCTTTGATTGTGCTGCTTTTGCGGTGAGTGGGAAGGTGGGCGCCCGTAAACCGGTTAACCACACCAATTGAGTGACGTTTATTACTTCAACTGACCGTCCTAAAGTCGGCATCGTAACCGCAGCACAATCGAATATTTTTGTAATGTCGTTCCGTGTATATTCTGCTGTTGTCATTTTTTGTGTGCAGGTCTTTGGTGATTTGTGTCATAAAGCTTTGTCAGATGTCTTCTGTTTTCTCTTTTAGGCAGTTTTTGTCCATGGATAAGTTGTATGACAAATACTAAACTAAACCAACTATATATTGTATCTTAACTGATTATTCCAACACATAAACTACAATAATGCTGTACACCAAGATTTGGTTTTATAATTGCCTTGTGGAGTGACCAATCCGTACTCCATTCCCGTTTTTAGCGAGTAGGTTTAAGAGGTTTTTGGTTATTACATGCTTCCGTGTCGTAATATGTCAGAGCAAACATTTTTGTGTCATGCCCGGTTATTTAATTAAAAGTTTATATACACTGGATTGTCATTTTGTTTTAATATCCATACTTTTACGGATACTTTATGTTAGTTCATTTCTTTATTTTTAATCTACAAGTATGTGGTGTAAATATTATACATACTCCTCGACTGGTATTCAGTTATTTGATCCTAAGTAATTTTATTATTTTTGTTTTGTTCTTATGTTCTTTGTTTTATATTTTATTATTTTATACATCAAATTGACTATTCCCTCAACCGGCGTAGCTGGTTAAAGGGAGAAACATCCTCATCCTGGACGTCTTATCTCACCATCATTTGGTGATAAATGCTCCCCTATCTGTTATTGAACGTTTAATATTACTTTTATTACCACAAAGTAAAGATGGCTCACCAACTGATGTCTGTTTTGTTCTAATTATGTAATGTTTATCCGTGTCATGGTATATTCAGAAACGTCTATATATGCCTCTGGTGTACATTATTTTCTCATTTGACATCTTTAGCCCGTACCATATGCTTCTGTCCTTATCTTGTTATGATATGATTTAAATTTGTGATACCTTAAATATTTTCTTACACTTAGTATGAAATAAGATTGATTGAATACGGCTTTAGAAAAATCAAAGGGACAATCAGGAATGATTTATCGACATAAGTTGTCGAAGTGTGCTTCTGGTACACAAAATTAAAAGGTATATATATTCTATATTTACTATAAAAAGTGACATCAGGGTGTCATGTATATAAGTCAGTGTCAGAGCAGTACTTGCGTATAATACAGCTAATAGTAGGAACAATACACTGAAAAATGGGAATCATTGCAATTTAGCGAAGAATGCTATCCAGGCTTACGACAGGAAAGGAATTACCAAATGACAGAACAATAGAATTATTTGAAGAAAGAAAACAGCATCTAAACAGCATCTAATAGGAAGAGCAAGAAGTCAATTTCGTTTGTTAAATACTTTAAGAATTCCTTAAATCGATGTGGCGTATTTCTTATATATGATTTATAAACTTGATTGCTTTTATTTTACTTACATATGTATTGTCGTGTTTCTTCGACTTCGAGTTGTGGATATTGGATCAATATCTTTGATTTGTACTTAAAGGAGCATGGTCCGATAGTAGTCGGGAAAAGTATAAAAAAAATGTAAACGGATTTCTTACACGGCAATAGATTGTTAGTATATTATCTAAAATGTGTATAAAGTATCGTTACTAAAATCGATGTTGTGAACGATTGAATTTGCAACATAACCACGCCAACTCTTTGATTATTGATGAGGACGGTCAGAAGAAATCATGTGACAATGAAACTCGAGCTTTGCTTACCGCTTCTAACATTTATTCCACCTTTTTCTTTTCTTTTCTTTTTTGTTTTTTGTTTTTTTTTTTTTTTTTTTTTGGCCTCGGAGTCTGGGTAAAGTTTTATCTACCGCACTCTTGCTTTTCCCGTGCTTGTATTCCTCAATGTGAAATATTGTTGTTGTTTTCTACAGTGAATATCCGCGCACGCGCATGATTATGGGAGGAGCATCGCCTTATTTGGAATTTTAAAACCAACTGAATTCAATTCGACTTATCCTTTTCATGCTATATAATTTCTTAGGATTTCTCTTAAGACTGTCCCAAGATTTCTCTTAGCTAATATTCACGAAAGCTCTTCTAAGATCACTCTTAAACTTACGATGGCGGAAACGACAAATCATTAATTAAAAGGTATATATGTTCTATATTTGTTATAACCACTAGGTCGGTGTCACTGCTAGTCCCTGAGGGCATTCACTCTAAACCCAAGGAGTATCTCCCTCAAGCATAGCTCTCTCTTTAGATTCTTTGGTTCAGTTTTCGGTCATTTTGTTTCACCACTGCTCTGAAAATATTTATATTTTATGAGAATTCCATTCATTCGGTCAAGAGCATCACTGAAGAGACATAAGTTGTCGAAATGCGCATCTGATGCACAAAATTAAAAGGTATATATGTTCTATATTTGTTACGAATACGAACTATCTTAGGATTATCCTAAGTATAACACATTCCTAGAAACGGCTATTTATATCTTTCGTTTTGGTGAAATATGACTCTCATTTTCAGTGGCGGATTCAGAAGGGGGGGGGGGGGGTGCGTTCGCTGTAATATAAATAAATGAATAAATGTATACACAGTGAAATAGAGAACTATCATCTAAAATTGTCTACGCGGCAGACTAGTATGACTCTAATAATCGTACATACTCTCGACTCCAGGTCTCCGGGTCATTTTGATTAAGTGTAGGGCTTTAACTCCAACCTCTTCCCTTTCCTGACTGAAAATATATGTTAAGTCTTGTTATTTGTTTTTTCAAAAATATCTGCCTACAGATGCTTCAAGTTCAAGAGAACTGTCCACCAGAAGTAACGTACGTGAGATAAGGCAAGAGATGATGGGGAATTTTGTGATGTATTTGAGTCAGATATATTCGAAATCAGGTCTGATAGAGCTGTATGACAAAATCCATCACAGGTACAGTCAAATAACAATGTATATAGAAGACATGAATAGCACAAAATGTATCTATAATCTCGGCAGCTAAAATATAATGTGCTCCCCCTTCCCCCTTAGCGGTCTCCAGACCCCTCGCCTGGCTTCAGTCCTGTAAAATCAAAAGTTGGATCTGCCCCTGGTTTTCGTGTATAGCAATATTGGGTGCTCCTATGAAGGAGGAATTTTCCATATAAACACAAGACCGTGACTACTTTAAGTGTTAACTTTGACTGTTTTTGTATGATGGATGTAAATTTTGTACAGGAACTGACATGGATCATGATGTCGGAAGGTCAAGGTAATCTGTTACTTGCACGGTGAAGTCTATTACATGATATGAGTAAGGAACATATACTTCTGAATAACTTCGTCATTAACTTAAGAGATCCTTCTACAATGTTGATTTGCAAACAAAGTACACATGGCAGCAGTCATATTTACGGTCATATTTACGATTAAAATTGACTTACGACAGCGCTGAAAGTGACACTTAAGAGTAACTTATAAACTTCAGAGTATGTCGAAGCACCCGTAAACTTACGATTAAAATCGATCGTAAGTTTTTCTTAGGACTTTTTGTGAATATGCTCGTAATCTTAAAATTGGTTGTAAGAGTAATTTTACACTTACGACATTTTGTGAATACGACCACAGGTCCCTTTGATTAAAGGGAGGAAAAGTAAAGAAAATTGGATGATAAATATTTAAATTTGTCTTTAAAAATGACAAGTCATTACATAATTTAAAGTATATAAAGCATTGTTTACATGAGTATTCAAATAATGAGTTGCAAAACTGTTTCATACTTAATTCGCATTGAAATGAAATAAATTGATTAATTAGATACGAAATAAGAGCGGGATCGCTGAGAAATTATGCACTAACATCCATTCTGAAAACATGCCTAAATCTTCAGTTCTTTGCTACTAACGAAATAAAGCTTTGTAATGGATATGACATAAGCATTGTACAGTCCTCTGTATCGAGAGTTAACAACTATCTTCTAGACCTCAAACCAAAACCCAATCCATGCCTATATATCTTTAATATCATTATAGTACTTTGTGTATAGTAGCTGTCACAAAGTGTTTTTATTTTCACTGAGAATGAAAACAAAGATTGCAAATCAAACTTACCTCTTACAGGGCTTGTCCTCCACACTTCTAATATCTCAACATAGATATAGACAAGATGTGCCAGTTATTTCGACCTTGCCTATAGTTCAGGGGAAAGTGGAGGGGGATATGCTAGGAGTCGTTTAATCAATTCGTTAGCCTTTACATCCGATCTTTTTTTATTCTGAAGATAACAGTTTTCATGTCCTTCTTCTAATTTACTAGGGATTACAACAGCACACTCTCGTCGAGTGTACTGTTTGGTATTCTCTTTCCGATTAAACTCGTGTGGACACCATATTGTTTGTTGTCGTTTAGCAAAATCTATATATAGACTAGAATTTTCCAAACCTTTTCCTTGAATTTTTCTTAGCGAAGAATATATTTCTTACATATGTATACACTAATGTGTCAGATTTAAGGCTCTTTATAGATACTGGCGCCAGCGTTTATGCTTTCATCAGTGATAATGTCATATGATGGCTTGGCATGCCTATGTTGATCATAATACTTTATCATCTGAATCATAATGACATTTTTGTGTTCCAGTTTTACTGCGACGATATTTCCGTTTTCAATACAAAATAACGACAACACTGATTTTACAATCGCATACTTTATTTTGCTTTCATAATAATTTTAAATTGATAAATTCTAGTTATGGTTTGCTTTTTATGTTTTATTTTTTTAAAGTGACGAGCACTTTCGTAATAGGATTACACATTTCTCATAAAATCTCTTTCACGCATGCCTAATGCAGCATACAGATGAGTCAGGGCTTAACATTGGCTTAATACGGATTTCATGGTGTTTGTGATGTAATCAGTCACTACATTGTGGACCTAATGACGACAATATAATTGCTTCCTCATAGCTGTTGTAAAAAGCTCTATAAATGTTTTATGTTCCATGTCAAGAAAGCTCTCACGATTTGCTAAGATAGTTGGTATATAACAGTTTTTAACAAACATAATGAAACAATCGTGAAAAGATTAAGAAATAGAAAACCAATAAATTCACTTACATTTTCCTTTTTTAAAGTTTTATTCCAAAATGTCAAATTATTTATACAAAACATTATTTTCAATTACATAATAATATTTGTTTTAAAACTGTATATTCATATTAACTCTATCTATGTACGCGTTAGAATTATTGTAATCAAAGCGTTATTCTTTCCTCTGGAATATGGTCAAATGTTCTAATTATCTATTTTTGCATTGAGCAGTCAACGTATGTCTGTAAAATAGAACAATATGATAAGTAAAGTGCATTATCTTGATCTCCAAGGAATTCAAAGCCCAGAATGACAGACGCATTATTTTACGTCCACAGAAGGCAAAAGCCGAGCAACAAATGGTTGCAAATATTCAGAAAAATACTTCTTAGACACATTACATGATATTCTTTTCTTATCTTCCAAGATACGATATTATATAGTAACATAATACAACATCAAATATCCGCTTGTAAATCTGACTAGCAAGCAAAATGGTGATAAGATTAAATAAGATTAATACTGTAACCTGTGCTCATACATACTGTATGATCATGAATTTACACATTCCCAATTTTCTTGCAAATACAATACATTATAATCGTCATACAGCTAGTAGCAGTAACCAAACTTTCAAAAAATGCATTACCTTAGGGCAATGTTTATTATAACTCGCCACATTATTGCGAGTTTTTGCATATTAATAATTATATATGAGAATTTTTGAAAAACTATGTATAAAACAAACACTGAATTTCAAGATATATTTAATGGAAAAAATTTCTATTTTTTGGTTTTTTGTTTTAATTTTCTTTTGTTCGCTTTTCCGTCATTTTGTTTTCAACACTGCTCTTCAAATATTTATATATTATGAGAATTCCAATCGTTCGGTCACGAGCATACTGAAGAGACATATGTTGTCGAAATGCACATCTGGTGTAAAAAACTAAAAGGTATATATGTTCTATATTCATTATAACCACTTTGCCGGTGTCACTGCTGGTGGACTGATAGCCCCCGAGGGCATCATAAGTTTAGTTTTCAGTTCCTTTGTACTTACATGAAATATATACTTCAAATTTTCAGTCATCAAAATAAGTAAATCACTCTACAACTAAGGAGTATCGCCCTCATGCATAGCTCTGTCCTTAGATAAATTCTTTGGTTCGCTTTTCGGTCATTTTGGTTTTAACACTGCTCTTCAAACATTTATAAATTATGAGAATTCCAATCAATCCGTCACGAGTATCATTGAAGAGACATAAATTGTCGAAATGCGCATCTGGTGCCCAAAATTAAAAAGTATATGTGTTCTATATTTTTTATATACATATGTTATATCGTGTTTATCTCTTGCACATATACTGTAGCAATTTTTACTTTGAGAGCCCCTTTTAAACAATAAGAAATTATTATAGATTAAGGACGGAAGCAAAGTTGTTAATTAAAACTCCTTTACAAGTAATTGAATACACTTTAATGTCAACAACGATAATATGTTTAGAATTTGCAAACATAATTCAATTTTTATATACTTTCAAAAACTTACTCACGTCACAAAAACTTATAGCAAACAAATCTTCTCAGTATCAGCCAAATTTTATTATTTAGTCACGATAATAATGATAATATAATCTCGTTACACGCAGAAATTATGAATTTACAAGCATTTTTAAGCAATAAAATTCCTATTAATATTGGGTGATGACAATGGAGCCAGATTACGATGAATCATCTGAAACTGAATTCAACCGTGGTCACCTCATTATCGTCACTGTCATATTGGATCAATTGTGGGTTAGGAAAATTGATATCTTCTTCTTCTTCAGATTATCATACTAACGACCATTTCGTCACGATGACACAAATATCTATTTTCTTCTTTACATTATTGCCATCAATATCTCGGCGAAAAATTACATATTCTTACTCAGTAAATAATAACTCATCATTAGTAGCTTCTTTGTAATTTGATTTACATGCCTCAAACGATTCTGTTTAGAAAATAGATGTACTTATAGAGATCGATTTTACGAATTTTTCATAGATAAAAATGTTGAATATTTTTGTAGTCAGAAAAAGTATAATAAAATTATTTCCCCTATTCTAAAGCTTCGTCTTTCTATAATGTAAGTCTATAGAGCAGTCTATGGACATTGCCAATCATATTATATTTTAAATATATGATCTGACCAGTACAGATAGGGATTTTACTTTCAATCATAAAAGCTATTGATTCTGAAACCAGTGCAATGAAGGAAAAATGTAAACAAGTTCAATGTTTCCCGTTTTCATACCGCTAGAAGGTATTAGTTATATATTTCACTATATCTTCACACCATTAAATCTGTTATCTTGAAGAAGCGCACTCCTTTATCCCCGTAAATCATTACAGTTCCTGTCTGATACCTACTGAATGAAATATCTCTAAAAATGAGCAATTGCTTTTCTTACAGTTGAAAATGAAATTTCCCTGCAGTCCAATTTTATCATGGAATCATTCCATCCAAATATGATATACGTCTACATTGATTATAAGCTAATCATAAGAAGGTCAATAGTGTATTACACACTGTGAATAAAAGCGGGTAATTTCATTGAACATATCTATCGGTTTACAACCGTTAATATCAATAACATGTAATGAATTAGAAAAGAGAAAACAGAAGACATCTGATTAAGCTGTATGACACATATGACCAAAGACATATATTTAAAATGATAATAGTAAAACACAGAAAACATTACAAGTATTTGATTATGCTACAGTTACGATACCGACTTCGGACGGCAAATTAAGGTAACAAACATCACTCAGTCGGTATGGTTAAGGAAAAAGTCATTTGAATTAGTAAAATAAGGAAACGGTCTTTCAGTTGATTGGAAGTACAAGAGAAAAGGGGAAAAGGACTTCTTATTTAGCTTAATCCCCATGGATATTCAGAAAGTATAAGGAAGGTCAAAAATAAATTTCGAGATAATTTCATCAGACACAATTTATGAGATGATATCGTTAAGAATATTCATGACGTTTTACTGAATCTAATTACAACGCGTTCACGAAATTTTAGAACATTTGTCATCATTGATAATAAAATTGTTGATTAAGACGTAGATACATCATTATGAGTCGTGTTTTTGAGTTGATCTCGATTGCGATTTTGTTTGACTTTATGTTATTTTTCAATGCTACACCAGAAATATTTAATTTCATGGTAGCACCGATAGACTATTAAAGACTATTCCCATTTTTAGATTTAAAGTGCATATGTTTAATAACAAACATGCAATGTTTCATATCATGAGGTTAACTATATTAATGTTTACATATGTTCCGATACTTGGTTGGTTGATGGATTGATTGATTGGTATTTCACCATATGGTTTTCTATATTTCAGTTCTATCGTGACATGCAAGCAACCTATTAAATATAGTTATGCAATCCGGGAATCGAACCCTGATCATCTGCGCTGTAAGCCAATCGCTTAATTACCACGCCAAGCCTATCCCTTTATTCGGACACTACATAAACCTGTGTTTTTCAATATTATACAGCAATAATGCTTTATGGGTAATTATAGTGAACTTGAGATCGTAATAATTTACCACCGACAGTGCCGGAGCGAGGGTTACGATTTGCTATTGATAATCTCTTTATAAGTAACTAATTGTTTTATTATACAATTCTTCACTATAATATTTCTTTTTCATGTACAGGAAAAAAACTGAATTGGATTTGTAAATCATTCAAAAGTCTTCATAATAGAAAATACAAGAAATATGTCAAGATTCTTGATGGAAATTAAATTCTATTATTGAAGAGGACTTTAGCATAACAACAAAAAGGAGATTTTCACGGAGAGTAATCTTAATACGGGAATACGTGATGTAATACGAAACGACGTTATTAAGTCATTACTTTACACGGAAAAACTTTACATGTTGAAATCGGTGATTTTTATTACGCTGAAAATGAAACATTTCACATTCATTAATTGAGGAAGGTCACTTATTGAAATGTAGTTTTCAACTGTTGACTAAGTAAGGTAATAAAAAAAACAATAACTCACAAAAATGAAAGTCACCATCATATTTCTTATATTCAAAAAAAAAAACATCGGAGTCGAAATAAGTCGGCTTCAGTAAACATTACAAATATTGACCAAATATTACAAAGCACATAACATATTTTATATAAGAGTCGTCCAATACTAGGAGTGCGTAACCAATTAAACTTTTAACAATTAAATCATCTTTTATATAACAAAATTGAGATATCTATAAACACGAGAAGTTAATCTCATTGACTCTTGTTTATTTAACATGAAATCTTATGGAATTCAAGATCTGAATCAAACACATAAGACGTGGGAAAATCCTACACTTAGAACGTCACATAACAGGATTCATACCAAAGTCGTAGGAAAACCCCACATGTAGAACGTCACATGACGGAATCCATACCAAAGTCGTAGGAAACTCCTACACTTAGAAAGTCCTTCAATTGTACCGTGTTCATGTGTCGACTTTAGAAGATCAAGTTACCATGGGCCAATGGATAAAGTTTAAAAACAGTCATAATTCTACATTCATTATCACCTCCCTACTTTGAAAATGTCGATTTGTAATTTATAATGTTTTCTGTCTATTTTGAAGGAAGCATCCGTATTCATCTTTGACAAAAAGATTGCAGACAAACTTCATAAACCAAGGCGGCGTGAAACAGTATCCGAGATACTACGCCGAGAGGTGCAGCTGCTGCAGAATGTAAAACATGCCAAGATTCTAACTGTCGTCCATCCGCTCGAGGAATGCCAGTAAGTACAAAGACATGTTAAAAAGCAAACTGTCCTTCTTGTCCCGTTCACAATTTATAGAAACCTTCATTTCTACAATGTGCCATATAGTCTTCGCTAACCGGTTATTTTATAAGTACCTTTTACACACATAATGGTGGTTGCCAGTTTTCAGTGGTAAAGGAAACCAGAAAATCCAAGCAATCCTCGGATACTCATAGGAAGCCATTGTCGTTCAGGAGGTTCTTACACTGACGGGCCTGTCATTTGTCCCAAACATGATTCTTACCCAAACAGAGTCAAGAGAATAGAGAGGATCCACAGCCGACCACTTGACCACCAAAATCCTAATCAACAATTAAAAGAATATAAGATACATTGGAAAATCGTTACACAAGAGAAAGTGTTATTTGTCTCCTAATTAATCAACCAAACTGAAAATTGACCATACCTTTCGGAGACTTCATTACTCGCTATTGTTGCTAATAGTCTTTCAATTCATATCAACTTGAAATACAGAAATAAGATGCCGAAATTATGAATAAAATCTATAAAATACAAACAAATATCGTAGGGTTTGTATAATAATGTGTTAATCAATATTCCTATTCATGAATTTCATCTTCTTATTTCACTAAATCTACATACTTTTTTTCTTGTAGCTCTATTTTTCATTTTGTTCCGTAGAGTCATTAGCCTATATTGTTCAGATTTGAAGTACAATAATCATACAGAAGTGTAAAGAGACGTACGTGTCAAGATGACGATGAAATTCATAGAAAATAATTGATTTCATTTACTGTTGCATGCATACAGTAAATGATATCAATGGATGGATGGATGGATGCATGCATGCATGTATGTATGTATGCAATGCTGGCGTAAAGAATTTCACAAGAACAACATACAAACAAGATAATTTTCCTTTGAAAGTTATGATAAAAGAAATTCTTGAATTAATATATGAGAAAAATCCTGAAACGCCTTGTTATAATATAGAGATGTTCCACCATCTTTAAATTAAAAACATTTAAACAGACGGAAAGAGAAGTGCCCGTCCCCCTCTATTGGAGTAAGGTCTATCATGGCGTCTTATTAGATGGGAAATCTGAACTAGAATAATTCCCCTCATAGGAGAAAATCTATTTTGGTCGCAGTTAAGAAGAACAATAAAAAGGAAAAGAAGGGGTCAAAGGGGTGTAAATGTGAGAAATTAATATCGCAGCATATATGTTATGATTTAGTGCAACGGATGCGCATTTCTACAGCTAATTTTCAGTGATGCTCAAATCGTTGATTACCCCATAAAGAGTCAAACTTTAACTGTTTGCTTCATTTTTTCACTACTTTTTGATAAACTATAGCGTTGAAAATTGCCCCAGTCGCAAGATTTTAACATTGAAAAATGACCCGCGACATGGTCACTTTTTAATGTTACACCGGTGAAGCTCAGTGGATATTGATCGACTTAGGATTGAGAGGTCTGGGTCCGACTTCCACCGAGGCAATGATGACTGAGGTCCCGTGTCACAGCGGGCATGACACGTAAAAGAACCGTGATTGGATGGTTGTGTTGCAAAGATATAAATGTGAATGCAATACATCAGGCAGATGCTGTCACCACATAAATAATCATCGAGTGGTGTATAACAATAATAAATCAATTAATATTAGTGGTTCTTGTTCATTTGTGGAAAGCCCTACTTCAAAAGACAGCACCTTGCACGATCACCACGACCATGTCCGACTTTAAAATTAAAACTGATAAATCTGATCTACAAACCATATATTGGCTCCAAAAACTACATAAAAGTCCATATAAATCACGTTTCATATCTAATTCTAGCCACTGCTCTACTACGGTACTATCAAAGCATATCGCGTCTGCTCTAACTGCTGTAAAAGATCATATTATCAAATATTGTGATGTCGCATTTCATAATAGTAACATCAATTACTTTTGGTCGGGTGAGACGAATCACCGGATCGGACCGGATCGGACCGGGTCGGACCGAATCGGACCGGATCGGACCAAAACGGACATTAAATAGCGATGTATTAAGAAAATTATACCACTGATTGTCTTCTATTTACACAAAGAAAATCTGTTTTGGTTATTCAAAAATGTTTAAGGGCCTAATTTCGTGTTTGAGATCTCCGTTCCGGTGATTCGTCATTTTTAACATTTGTATTTTCCAGTTGCTATAATACCTGTCATTATTTCAAGCAAAATTGTTTATTAACATGTTATGTTTCAAAAGGTTTATAGGACATTAAGTATAAAAAGGAAAGATTATGGTAGGTAGGTGTGTTTAATGAGCCCCTTTTGGTGTTTATAATCTCTGATCCCGTGATTCGTGATTTTTTCAGTTGCGTGTCCTTTTTGCTATAGTAACACTTTTTCATAATAAAAATCCTCATTTACACTTATAATTTAATATAACAGTAAGGTTACAGTAATATCAGCGTATAAAAGAAAAGATTATGGTAGGTAGGTGTATTTAACGAGCCCGTTTTGGTGTTCATAATCTCCGATCCGGTGATTCGTCATTTTTTGTGAATTGCTTGTTTTACATCATCCCATTATTATTTTACTTACTAGTATATAGTGATGGCATCTGTCTCCTATATATTCATGGAACAGAAATTTACCTTTGAAAATGACTCACCAGAAGCAATAAGTGATTCTGTATTTGACAAGGGTCCTAGAAACTAATTGAGCTTACTGATACTAGCGCAAGGCTTAAACTAATAAAACGACTAAGCATGGCATTTGTAGCTCATAAAAAGCATTTTATTTAAAATCATGTCAAAATATGAGATAAGATATACATTTTGTGGTATCAAGAACAGGGACGACGGTCCATTCACTTTAAAACAGAGCAACAATGAATATCGTAAAATAAACCCAGACGATCATAAAACATAATATACATGTAGTCCAACGTTGAATCTTCATGAAAATGATAAGTAATGATAATAACACACACACACACACAACCACACAACCACACACACACACACTTGGAATCTATGCAGCGATATCAACCGAAATACACATCCTCAAGCTGATCATCATCATAAAAATAATAGTAATGATAATAAAATAATAACAATGAAAATAAATACATAAATAAACAAAATATATTAATTTCAAACATTGTAACAAATAATAATACTTAACATTCTAGAAAAGCGGTATACATATAATGAAGTGTGTTTGGTTTCCAGATAATGTTAAAGGTGAGAAGAGGATTACAGAGTATCACACCATACAAGTTTTTAAGCCACAATGTTAGACATTAACATATCGGCACTAAACAAAAATTTATGTCAGACTCTAGACAACCAAGTAAATTGGCTCCCGACGAGGGGAAGCTGAGAGTCTTTCATAAATTTAATTGAACCTTTGGGATAAAGGGGCTCTCTGCTGCATTTACCCTATCATTTTAACTTTTAAAATCATCATCATCATCATCATCATCATCATCATCATCATCAATCAATCAGGTAATAATAATAAAAGTAATAGTAATGATAATAAAATAATGACAGTAATAGATAAATAAATAATCCAAAATAAATTAATTTAAAACATTACAGCACATAATAACACTTCAAATTACAGAAAAGCGGAATATATACAATGAGGTGTGTTTGGTTTCTTAGCTATACGATAAATGGTGTTTGTGTCCTATGTGAAGAGGATACATTACAGAGAACTACATCTTACGAAGTTTTAATCTACAGTGTTGGGTTTAAAGAACTCGGAACTAAATTAAAATTTATGCAAGACTCTAGACAACCAAGTAAATTGGCTCCCGACGAGGGGAAGCTGAGAGTCATTCATAAATTTAATTGAACCTTTGGGATAAAGGGGCTCTCTGCTGCATTTACAATTACTTTTTAAATTTAATTGTGTGTGTTCGTTCGCTTCTCTTTCTTTTAAGCTGGTTTGGTTTCTTGCCACGTGTTTTGGGGGCCTGAAAATGTGATCGACCATCTGTTGACATTACAGTTCCCTTATCTTTCGGAATGAATTTTCTAAATTTATCATAAATTTTATCTCTTTCATCTTCCTGCATTTGAGACCATGTGATTTTTTCTGTTTTGAATTTTATGAAAGCCTCGGCTAACCTAAACTGGCCTGTTGAAATGATCGCCCTTCTCAAATCTTTAAACTGTGAATCAATCAGGCCGTGAACCGAAGTTATAAATTCTACTAGGGGCTTTGATTTCCAGTCTACTGTTTGCTTTAGTACATGATTGATTGATTCACAGTTATTGTTTGTCCAGAGTGCTTGAATTTTACCATCTCTGTGGGGAACATTCACTTTTTCTTCAATTAATGGTTTTAATCTATTTTTAAAATATTTAAGGAACCCCGGAGCTATTGTTTGGCAATTTTCCTCCATTTCACTGCATCTATTATCAAAAACGACACTATCATCTAAATTTGCAAGACCTTTCTTCCCAAAAATGTTTTCCAAAATCTTAATTCGGTCCGACTTTTGTACCCCAACGGTCAATAACTTATCTGTCGCATTTTGTTTTAAGTGTCTTGTACACAAAACATGAGTAGATGATGAGAATATATTTGTGATCGAGTTTTTTAACGCTTGTTCGTCGTCAGTGCCTATTATGAGTTTGGACAGATCGACGTTTACTAATTTCGTTTTCAAGTGTGAAAAAAAAGAGCTGTAAGCTTCAAAGTCACTGGAATCATGCAAGAAAAGTGGACCGATAAATAATGGGGGTTCCCCTGAATTCGGTCGAATTACTGAAAGCTGTTTATAACAAGAGGCTGTGACATGCATATTACATAAATTGAAAGTTTTGTCAAAACCAAGAACTGTTTGTCCTGAACAGCATAACGTTTTCAGATCTTGGATTTGCTCGTCAGTATATAAAATTATCGACGGGACCCTACTATGTCCATGAATTATTTGTCTGATGAATGGATGACCTTGGCAAACCATGTTCTGAATTGCTACAAATTGGTCTGCTATATTATTACTACAAATATGGATACCTTGTGTTTGTTTTTGTACTTTTTGCTTTTCATGTCTTTTTTTATCTCTTATTTGACGGATGCTTTTGGGAGCTTTGAGTTCATCATACTTATTGTTAAGGGTTTTATAGACCTCCATTGGCTTAGAGTGTTTATTCAGTTCTGCGATTTCTGACATCACTTCATTATCAGTTCTGATATATTCATCTCCACGTTTCGCATTTCCATGTTTGACAAGTCCAGGAAATTTGCCTAAATATTCAAGGACTGCGACATTTCCTGTCGAGCCTTTTCCTAACCATGTCACCCTTTTTCTGAAAGAAGCATCTGCCTTTAATTTTGTGTAGTATCTATGCATCTCTACTATAGATTCTACTGGAGGAGGGGGGTCATATGGGACGTCTCACCGCTTTTGGTCGATTAAAAATTCTCATGAAGTTATAGACAAACTTCTTTCGCTAAATTTCAAAGCGACTCAAATTTCTACATTTGATTTTTCTACACTTTATACATCTCTGCCTCATGATTTCATTAAAAGCAAGTTGCTGTCTCTTATACAATGGTGTTTTCACAGAGAATCTAAAACGTACATATGTACTTCCAATAACTCCGGATTCTTTTCCAACAAACAATATACTTCATATAAATACTGGACTTGCAAGGAATTATGTAAAGCACTAGATTTTCTCATGAATAATATTTTTGTGCAATTTGATGGCAAGATATATCAACAAATAGTTGGGATTCCTATGGGTACTAACTGCGCGCCTCTGATAGCAGATTTATTTCTTTATTGTTATGAGAGGGATTTTATGGTTTCTATTGAAAAATCAAAACGTTTTGACCTCATTGACCAATTTAATAATACTTGCAGATATCTGGATGATATTTTGGTTATCGACAACCCTGAATTCGAACAATTTATATCAGAAATATATCCACCAGAGCTCACATTGAATAAAGCTAATACTTGAGATAAATCTACACCTTTCTTGGATTTAAACATCAAAATTATCAACCACATAATATATAGTAATATTTATGATAAACGTGAGGATTTTGGATTTCCTATTGTAAATTTCCCTTACTTGGATGGCGATGTCCCTCGACTCCCATCATATGGTATCTATATATCTCAATTAGTTCTATTTGTCAGAGGCTGCACCGATGTTTTGGACTTTCATAAACGAAATTTACAAATTACTACTAAACTTTTAACTCAGGGTTACAGATATCACAAGCTTAGAAAAACATTCGGCAAATTCTTCAGATCTTATTCAGAACTTCTATCTAAATTTGGAAATATTTCTTTTCAACAGTATGTATCCAATGGAATTTCCCATCCTAATTTTTACGGTGATCTCGTATATAAACTAAGGAAAGTAAAAGGCTCCGATAACGTTATTTTATCATGTAATAAAATAGTCAAACGTCTTCTAAATAGACAATATGACATTGAGATCATCAAAAAGACTATAGGTCTTGTATTTGGCCCCTCTACAGCCTTATACAGACTTTTACTTGAACGTTGCGCGCTGACTAACAGGACGGTTGGGACTATATGACGGGCCTTGTCCAAACCTCTTTCAGAGGAGACTTGGTCCTGAACCCTGTCCCCTCTGACTGTTAGTCGGGACTCCTACAGATCTAGGGTCTTAGCTCGCTTTCAGACTAGCAGGGCACGGTTTATCATGTTGATGTCGCATATATTTTTATACCATTATGTGTTTTACAATACCTTACGTGTTTATATTTTTATAACCTATCAATATGCGATACCTGTTGACCCTTGTTCTTTACATGGAGGATTATTTATAAATTTTTAAATGTATGTCCTTTGATTGTTCCGCCGTTACGGTAAGTGGGAAGGTGGGCCCGTAAACCGGTTAATCACACCATTTGTTTGGCTTTTGTCAAATTAAATGACCGTCCTAAGTCGGTATTTTTGTAATGTGTTATATGTTCTGGTATATTATTTATATTCATGTATTGTATATCTCCATAGTGACTTCTGCCACATAACTGAGCCAGTAACTCCTCTTTTTTCTCTAGTATATTATTCATATTCATGTATTGTATAACTCCATGGTGACTTCTGCCACATAACTGAGCCAGTAACTCCTCTTTTTTCTCTAGTATATTATTCATATTCATGTATTGTATAACTCCATGGTGACTTCTGCCACATAACTGAGCCAGTAACTCCTCTTTTTTCTTGTTAAACAGTTAAAACGAATGTTAAAATATAGCACTATCTACTTTCCGTAATTGTTCTTTGATTTCAAATGTGATTATTGTTGATAACCATAATAACAACGGACTCAATTGGTTAAACTTGAATACGGCATCACGAAGGGCCTGACCTCTTATTCCTCCATGATATCATATTCAATTTGCAGTTCAACAAGAGGACCGTATTGTCCTTTGTAGAATGTTTTGTATCGTTCTTATTTATCATTAGTCCATGACATCGTACTTCTAAAGCTGAAAACGTATTATGAATAATACTGATATACATCTAGCTATACCTTTACAATGCTTTTGTTATCGTGGAAATACTAGAACTCTGCAGTGGCAGTTCCATTACTAGACAGTGGCAAAATATCAGATAGTATCAAACAGGTAGGGGTAACCTCTCATTTGAGAGATAATCACTCAAATGAGTAACTATCTCTCTTTTCAATAATCAATTTCAAGGAATGAACAGAAGTAAACAAGCACTAAAAATGAAATTTTGGAATTATAATTTGAAATTCAAAAGGGCACATGTTTACAACATACTGAATATAGTTTACAAAACAAGTTGACATTTTAAACTTACTGTTTTGGAGTTTATAGCTGCACAAATATTGCAGCTATAAACTCCAAAATGGTAACTTGAGAAAGTCAACCTCTTTTGTATTTTATGTTCAGTATATTATAAAGATGTGCCCTTTTAAATTTAAGTCAAAATTTTGAAACTTTAATTTTTTAGTACTACTTGGAAAACATACTATTATCTATACATGTATACTTTACTGTAAACAAATGCTCACCAGTTTACACATCCGTTTGTTGACACATCTTTTGGAGTGTTCGAATAAGTAACATACAAACAGGAAATGGTATAGATGGAAGACGTAAACTTCATTATACACAAGATTCTGTTCACGATCCTACATAGTGGGTGCATACTGATTAATGTTATTTGTAAAGTATGAGACTCATTGAACTTAAACATAAGGGGCGAATGAAGCGATTTTGAATGGAAAAGGGAGGGGGTTACCGATCTAAAGTGTAATGTGGTTACTGTACAGCCAAAAAATGGTCTGTCTCTTATATTGCCAGGAAAGAATTTTGTGATAATTAATATTATAATTGACGGGCTAATGCGGTTTTAATACAAATTCAAGAACTAGTAACATTTTCAGCTAAACAGCCTGCGTTTTTGAAACACGAATGCCCCAGCGGCAAATAAACAAAGCCGTCAATGTCCAATTCCACGGTCACGTAATGACGCTTAGGGGATATATTTACTGTTGAATTTTGGTAACTATAACAACATTCAATAGAAAGTTATTAAGTGGAATTACGGAAGTACATACTTATGGACGAAACGACTGAACGCTTTTTGCCCAAGACCTCTTAGACAGGTACAAAAAAGCGGAAGGGGGGGGGGGGGGGGCGAAGGGTTGAAGAAAGAGAAAAAATGTTTTAAAAGCATATATTAATTAGATGATTAATAAAAATGCTATTCATATATAACTATGTAACTTGACATGGATCCCCATTCATAAAATTATACAAAACCCTGCGGAACTTCTTACTCATCCCTCACTGCTTTCCCATCCCATCCCCCCAAAGGAAAATATATATAAAAAGATAAATAAAGATAGATAAAACACACATGTATGTTGTTTGAAGAACAAACAGCTACTCCTTTCTATCATGTCTGTCTCTGTAAGTGTAAAATACTTATTATGATCGAACACTCTGAATTCAAGAAAGTGTCCGTGGGAATGCTGTATACTAATTACGAATTTCCTTTTATTTTAGAGAAGAAATGGGGGAAGGGATGGGATTCAGGGAAAAAGTGTAAATTTGAGGGGAGTGAACTGAGCTACCTGGGTAGAATATGGATTGATTGATTATTGTTTTACGTCACTCCACGATTATTTCACGCATATGGTGACGTACAAATTTAGACCTTTGCAACGGACCCACCCGACACCGTGACACGGGACTTCGGTTTTTACTGTCTCATCCGAAAGACAGAACACCGGTGGTGCCCAGAAAGAGAGTCGAACTCGGGACCTCTCGATCACGAGCCAAGCACCTTCTCCACCAGGCCACACCGGCTTATAGAATATGAAAGAAGGGTTTAAAGGGTATGTTTAGCCAGACAAGACCTCTGCGTCTCCTATCTGTGGTGGATCATGTTATGAAATGTAATTACATATGCATGTTTACATTATACATGTAGACTTGCGTCCGTATTTTATAATACCAATCAAAAATGAAATAATGGAACATAACTAAATTGTCGTAAAGGAATTGAATAAATGTTAAAATGTAAATAAATGAATCCGTCTACTGCTGTAAGTGTTAAATATCTATGTACTGTGCATAGTGAGGAAACAAAGTTTTCATGCGTTTTGTAAAGCCAGTTAAATGTCACAGTTGTCGATTTGACATTTCTTTTATATGGTGAGAGGGAGCATTTTGGGTAAGACGTTCATTTCGTAATCATAAAATAAACGGGAGCGAGGTTGACCTCGGCTTTTTATGGTGATAGGCCAGCTTTAAGATAGGCGCCATCATTTGTAGCATCAACGATCAATGTATAGATAATAGAAACTGTATGACATAAAAAACATACTTCAAAGTAAGAATATAAAACTCATAAAATTGTATGATAAATATGCACATCATGTACTTTCGAATTATGGAAGCCATTTTGAACATTCGTTCAAATATAATACAACTAATTGTGATGTTGAATGTGAAACATTATTTACTTACTACGGAATGGGAGACAAAATTATTATTACTTGTGAACGTGATAAAAAGCGAAATTTATGAGAATGTTGCAATTACACACAAAAGATAACACCGGATCCAGAATTCTCTGATCCGCCTTCCACAATGAATTGTTTTCTCTTTCGTGATATGTCGTAATGAATGTAACCTGGAACTATATGGAAGGGAGGAAGTTGGTGATTTTACTTTCCTGTGGTAGTATTATCTATAGACATCGGGCGTAAAACGAGTTTTTGATGATGGGCAGAAAAAACAATGCAAAAACAACCAACATCCAAAGATAATTATATAAATAATTCTAATCTATAGTGTATTTATAAAGAAAAGGACGTAGTATCCGTTATTGGCCACGGATTGGTTTGTTGACCTTTACTTCTCTCTCAGATGATCACAGTGGAATTGGATATCACATGACGACAAAGCACTCCCAAGTTCATCCAATATAACGCAGTCTACAGGGAAGACACTATCTTGAGAAAGTACAATAGACGATGACGCTTGTTTTGATTTACAATATGTTATCTGTTACCAAATAAATCTTCAGAAAACGCTGTTTACTCAAACTAATCAGGTTTTCAATAAATTGAGATTCATCAAAGATCTGCTTTTTATGGATATCGTAGACATTATGACACTGGTAAAATGAGGAGAAAATGTCATTGATTTTATTGCACCACTGTCTCTGCGTAAACAAACGTGCTTGCTAGAACCAATTACCTCAACTTAGTCCTAGAGATTTACATAGTCATTGAAACAGAAACAAGGTCATGAACTGAAACCTTTTTTGTGAACATGTCTGTCATTTTCTGATATAGGAGTGTTACTGCTCTCATGTTATCGAAGTAATGTCAAGTTTCAACGTTCCAATACGGTAGGAAGAACAATACAGAAGCCATCGGCAATCCTAAATTTTTCGCAAGATTAGTTGTAATGCCTGCATACGGCTGAAGAAAATATATATAAGTACTGTGAGTTTCACTAAATAATTTTATCCCCATGCTAACGGATATGGGGATTACATAGGAATCAACCTGTTGGTCTGTCTGTCTGCCTCTCTGTCTGTCTGTCTGTCTGTCTGTCAGTCCGGTTAAGACACTTCAAAAGATCGAATCTAATTTATACATTTGGATTGAATTTCAATTTCAAACATAGGATCCTATCCATCATATAAGTGCTATCCATTGGCTCCATTGTGATTGGCTTAGTAACATTGACTCCATGGTGATTGTCTTAGTAACATTGACTCCATGGTGATTGACTTAGTAACATTGACTTTGGAGTGTGACATTGATTTAAAAATAACTCTTTTATCATACATTTTACTGGTAAGTTAATCATATGTGCTACTGAACACAATTTGAATTGCCATATATAGATACAATATGTCGAGGTCTTTCATTTGAAATCAGTACTTTTAACTTGGAGACCTTGACTATGATATTTGAACTACACTTACACGGTAACTAAGAATTAGAACTACATATTGAAATATAAATAAGATATGACATGAAATTCCATATGAGATCATGATGTTTTACTTAGTGGCATTTACTTTCGTATTTTCACCTCTTTTTACACAGTATTACAAACACCGGTACATTATGACAGGGGCTTTCATTTAAAATTACTACTTTTGAACCTTGGGCAATAACATATTCATATTACCTTTATTACATATTAATTGATATTGAAATGATTGTGTTCCCAATTTGTTGTCGTTTGATGGGGGCGGAGGTTAATATTCATGTTTATAGACTCTTGTCGTTTAAATCACATAAATTGTGTATACGAAAACTTATATCTGGATTAATGGCACCAAAGTAAATTATTATATCTGGATTAATGGCACCAAAGTAAATTAGTTTAAGAAAGAAAATTAACTCCAAGATAATCCAATAACGTACATTCATTTAGAGTACAAATAAGCGTTTCGACGAATGTCGGAATAATGTCTTTTCAGTAATGTTTATCTCAAAAATGTGGGAGCCCAAAATATGTGTTGTTGAGTAAAGTGATAGCTGTGCCAAACAGTGCAAAAATTATCTTATGACAGATTTAAGTTTGTTTTCAAATAATTTAAAAATTATCACAGTATTTATTTCTTCCGTATTGAAGCAGGGACGATTGAGCGTTTGATACATTAGTTAACAAACAGTTTATCAGCTGTAATATCGACCCATTGGTAATGACAATTAATAAATATATCAAAAATGATTCTTAAAATCACATCAACATATTGTACGATTCTGTATTGATTAATCATTGATTGTTTCCTTCATGTTGTACACTGTTCATTTTATATATAAAAAAAATAATGTGTAGGGATTTGTACACTTTTGGTTTGTTGACTTTAAATGCCCAAAATTTAAAAAAAAATCCAAAGCGAATGAGCAGAGTTAGAAGAGGGGCTCCCTTTTCGCCACATATTTACACGTAAAACTCCTGATTTGGCACCCAAAATGGCTAAGCAGTTTGGTTAATATTTGACTTTCACACGTGCCCCCCTTTTTTCAAATTCTGGATACGCCACTCGGAGTACACATATTCACGAGTGAAAGCACAGACACTACTTTTAAATTGTTAAAGGAAGTCAGAAAAGAAATTCATTTGCAAATACGCTTGTTAGTCAATATAAGGGATAACAATTTCATTTATCTTAATCTGATTTCGTATAAGGCACGCATCGTCTACAGTCCATATATATGTATTGAACCCCGGGTTTATGGCAAATGTTTAGTTTTCTGACAGGTGCAACTCCCTTACTCTATGACATATGATAGTGGTAGATGTATAATATTAGTTTATAAGAAATTATGCCATAAAAGATATAACATGATATAAAAGATAATGCCGAGAAATATAGTATAAATTATATTGATTTCTGAAATCACTAACTATTGTACGTTACTCCAATACGTATTGTTGCTTTAAAAAAAATCCAAGACCTAAACATGATATACACAGTCTCTGTTTTATGTCGATGCTGCCATATCTACCTCTTCATATTAGCTGCTTATACTAAGAAATGTGAAATTTGCAAAGATATCTACGACGTTTAACGTCAAGGACAAAAGACAATTTTGTCATATACAAGTCAATGTAAAATAAGATTGAAGTTTTCAAACCATTTCATGGTATTATCCCAGTTCTGCTTCACTGTGTTAACAAGCCTTTGCTTGAAGACATCTCAGAAGTTAACACGAGGATTTAACTTGGGGTTAATCCGATCTCAAAATTTTAAATTGATAGACATTATTGTGTTTGATTCCACATCAATACCAATATCATGCTAATTCTGAAAAAAATGGAAAATTAAGAATTGGAAAAATGAGAAAAAAGAAATTAAAATTGAAGTGAAACTAGGTGCCCTGAAAAGTGCACGTCTCTTTTTGTATGCAACTTTTATCACAAAACTATTGTAGGAAACAATAGTCATATCCGGTAAATATGTATTGTTGAATCTGGTATTGTCAGAAAACAAATAATAAACAAAGAGGGGCGGAATATGTAGTAGTTTCCCAAAATTCCTTAACTTATCCTTGTGTTAGTAGCTTCACGACAAATAATATACTACAATAATAAAAGTATATTTTCCTATATCTATTAATACCACAACCAGGGATTTTCCGTGCATCTCCAAATCAATGCACATACACATGGCCTGTGCATTTTTCAACCATTTCTGTGTAAGTCAATCAATATATAATAACAAATTTTGTTAATCCGTTATTGTCCACATTTATTAATCTAGTATATTTGATATGAAATTCACGTAAGATCGCCCACATTTACCAAGCACTGCGTTGTATTATGAATTTACTAAAATAAACAATCAGTATTCTTTGCAGAACCTAATATGTTATGATTCAAAATTATCTGTTATTTCATTATCCCTATAATTCTGAGCCATACGTTCTAATTGCCGAAGTGACGTAGCATCAGGGGTCCCTGAATGTCCGACGTGGCACGTTGTTTTGCGTAGCATAAGAACGTATTATGTGACGAAACACCAGGGGCCAATAACTTACCACAGCTGTATGTTGTGTGTGTGTCATACTAGCGTATCGCCTGGAGACCATAAATGTTCACTGTGGTACATTTCTCTGTATGCCATATCCACGTAGTATACGAGGTTTGGGTATGCTCGCGATGGAATGCTGTGGTAATTGTCATAGTGATATAGTATAATGGTTCCGTAAATGTTCTCTGTGATAATGTGTTGTGTTTGCTTACTGATCGAGAACCTGATACCCCATCCATATAGGATACATACTCTCGTGACGTAGAACCAGGGCTCTATGCATATCCTATTTTGTATATTGTTATGAGAGCTAAAACATAGTGCCATTGTCAATGAATGCTCATTGTTGTACGTTGTTGAGAGTGTCACAGTGACATAGTACCATAGGTCCTTGAATTTTCGCATTGTTGTCTTGTGAGGGTTATAAGGCCTTAATATCCATGAATATCGATCGTGATAGGCTGTTGTGGTTGCCACGGTGACGTCGTACCAGGGGTCAATTAATGTTCATCGTGGTATATTTTTATGAGTGCCATGGGGCCGTAGTATTTGGATTCATGATTATCTACAGTGGTACGACTTTTATCAAGAAGTAGTACCAGTGGTACATGGAGTTCCACTTTAATTGTCAGTGCTCTAGGAACGTAATACCTGGGGTCTATGAATATCCACTGTGGTACACTGTTGTGAGTACTTTAGTAACATAGATACAGGAGTTCATGAATGTCTAATGTAGAATGGTGTTGTCAATATTATAGTGACGTAGTACCAGGGATTTTGTCATTGGAATTTTTTGGAATTGTCAACATTCTCAAGGATATGTATGATGGATATGAATGTGCAGTGAGGCATAATTTACAGGAATCAGATTTTTTTAGAATTACATCTGGGTACGTCAAGGGTGTATTGTCTCTCCTCTCCTATTTCTGATAGTGGTCGACTAGATGATGAGTGAAGTCAACAACAAAGAATGTAGAGGGCTTCATTGGGACCTGATGAAGAACTTAGATTTGGATACATACCAACATATACAGGACAAGACATCAGCAATGGAAAGAGAGGCAGCAAAATTTGGATTGAAAATAAATGATAAAAAGAGCAAGATCATGAAAATTAACAGATTAAAGAAAGATAGAGTAAAGGTATCAGGAGAAGAGCTGGAAGAAGTAAAATACTTTTGTTACCTGGGAAGTACACTGACAACTAACGGAGATGTACTAGATGAAGTAAAGATCAGAAGTGGGAAAGCGAATGCTGCATTTACCAAACTTCGTAAAATCTGGAAGTCAAACAGCATAACATCCAAAACCAAGATCAGGCTTTATAGAAGTAATGTAAGATCAGTGCTTCTATATGGATCAGAGACATGGAAGACAAAAAAAGAAATTGAGAGGAAGATGAGAGCTGCTGAAGGCAGGTGCTTGAGAAACATCCTAAGAGTACGCTGGCCAAATACCATCAGTAACAAAAAATTAAAACGAAAGACATAGGTAAACAACATTGAGGCAGAATTAAAGAGACGAAGATGGAATTGGTTAGGACATGTCCTAAAAATGAGGAAGACCAGATATCCGTACAGGGCCCTAAAATGGACACCTATGGGAAAAGGGAAAAGGGGTAGACCACGAGGCACATTCAGGAGAACAATCGAGGAGGAAATGTTAAGTATTAGAAAGACCTGGAGAGAGCTGACTTGGCTAGCACAAGATCGGAAAGAATGGTTTCGTCTCGTTGACGCCTTATGTCACAGAAGTGACTAAGAGGATTAAATAAGTAAGTAAGTAAGTACCAGGGGTTTCTGAATGTTGACTTAGTTCTGATTGCCACAGTGACATAGTACCAGGTGTTCTGAATGTTTACTTAGTTCTGAATGCCATAGTGACGTAGTGCCTGGGGTTTCTAATTGTTTACTTAGTTCTGATGCCATAGTGACGTAGTACCTGGGGTTCTGAATGTTTAATTAGTTCTGATTGCCAAAGTGACGTAGTACCAGGGGTTTCTGAATTTTTACTTAGTTCTGAATGCCATAGTGACGTAGTACCAGGGGTTTCTGAATTTTTACTTAGTTCTGAATGGCATAGTGACGTAGTACCTGGGGTTCTGAATCTTTACTTAGTTATGCCCGGGGTTTCTGAATGTTTACTTGGTTCTGAATGCCATAGTGACGTACTGCCTGGGGTTTCCGAATGTTTACTTAGTTTTGATGTCATAGTGACGAAGTGCCAAGTTCTGAATGTTTAATTAAGTCTGATTACCACAGTGACGTAGTGCCAGGAGTTTCTGAATGTTACTTTTGTTCTGAATGCCATAGTGACGTAGTACATGGGGTTCTGAATGTTTACTTAGTTCTGAATGCCATAGAGACGTAGTGCCTGGAGTTTCTGAATATTTACTTAGTTCTGAATGGCATATTGACGTAGTACCAGGGGTTTCTTAATTTTTACCTAGTTATGAATGCCATGGTGACTTAGTACCTGGGGTTCTGAATGTTTACTTAGTTATGAATGCAACTGACGTAGTGCCTGTGGTTTCTGAATGTTTACTTAGTTCTGAATGTCATAGTGACGTAGTGCCTATGGTTTCTGAATGTTTACTTAGTTGTGATTGCCATAGTTACGTAGTGCCTGGGGTTTCTGAATGTTTACTTAGTTCTGATTGCCACAGTGGCGTAGTGTCAGGAGTTTTTGAATGTTTCCTTAGTTCTGAATGCCATAGTTACGTAGTACTAGGGGTCTAAAGATGTCCACCATGGATCAGTAAGCTGTCCACCATGGATCAGTAAGCCGTCCTCCATGGATCAGTAAGCTGTCCATCATGGATCAGTAAGCTGTCCACCATGGATCAGTAAGCTGTTCACCATGGATCAGTAAGCTGTCCACCATGGATCAGTTAGCTGTCCACCATGGATCAGTAAGCTGTCCACCATGGATCAGTAAGCCGTCCTCCATGGATCAGTAAGCTGTCCATCATGGATCAGTAAGCTGTCCACCATGGATCAGTAAGCTGTCCACCATGGATCAGTTAGCTGTCCACCATGGATCAGTAAGCTGTCCATCATGGATCAGTAAGCTGTCCACCATGGATCAGTAAGCTGTTCACCATGGATCAGTAAGCTGTCCACCATGGATCAGTTAGCTGTCCACCATGGATCAGTAAGCTGTCCACCATGGATCAGTAAGCTGTCCACCATAGATCAGAAAGCCGTCCTCCATGGATCAGTAAGCTGTCCACCATGGATCAGTAAGCCGTCCACCATGGATCAGTTAGCTGTCCACCATGGATCAGTAAGCTGTCCACCATGGATCAGTGAACTGTCCACCATGGATCAGTAAGCTGTCCACAGGGATCAGTAAGCTGTTCACCATGGATCAGTAAGCTGTCCTCCATGGATCAGTAAGCTGTTCACCATGGATCAGTAAGCTGTCCACCATGGATCAGCAAGCTGTCCACCATGGATCAGTTAGCTGTCCACCATGCATCAGTAAGCTGTCCACCATGGATCAGTTAGCTGTCCACCATGGATCAGTAAGCTGTCCATCACGGATCAGTAAGCTGTCCACCATGGATCGGTAAGCTGTCCACAATGGATCAGTAAGCTGTCCTCCATGGATTAGTAAGCTGTCCACCATGGATCAGTAAGCTGTCCACCATGGATCAGTAAGCTGTTATACCTTTGTGTGCTTTCTGATTATAATGTTAAAATGGTTTCGATATCAAATGAAATGCGTCATCAATCAAAGATATTCCAAGGAGATTTCCTAGCAACTTTCGTCATTGCAGCAATTAAACTGTAATTACCTAAGTGCAAATGCATTAATTTTATTTGCTTTTTAGTTCTGCAGTTTTCTCCATCAATATCATGACAAAAGTAACTTTGTTTTTAAAACCATAAATATATATACACATTGCCTACAACTTCCGTTTTTCTATCAATTTATACACATTTTTTTTCAATCATTCATGTATTTGTTTGTTTGTTTTTTATGTATTTGTTTATTTCTTTATTTATTTATTCATTTATTTATCGTTTTATTTATTTGGAATCGGCAATTCTTTTTGATTCCATCTCATTTTTACAACAGAATTCCAAAAAAGCATAAATAATGCTTCCCTAAATCAAATCATCATTTATCTGCACGATACAAGGTAAAGAAATCATAATTATATACTGGACAGTTTTCCACAGGCAAGGTATCCTTCTCTATATCATACTGTCTAGATGTCTTATACTTTATAAATTAGTGTACATTTATAATATAGATTTCTAGATGAGAAAACATCAAATTATGTCTCGGGGCGTTTTACGGTGTGAAATATATACTGACAGTATCGATTGATAAAATTCATGAAATAACAGCAACGTTCATCGATATGTTTTCCTAAGACTGCTGGAAATTGGTAACGTTTAGATCATGTTGAGATCGCTTGTTCAAACAATGGCTCGTTTTATATTATGTAAATAATTCACGGAAAACCGCTGTGTATAAAATGCATCACTGATAATCACGCAAACACAATTTCCTGTGTAATGAGCAGCAGAATAAAACAAGATAAGAACAACATCCCAATTTATTCTGTCAAACAGTTGACTTGTGGGTTAACAACAAACACTGAATGTATCCTTCATGATTGTGTCTAATTTTTTTAAATGTCTCTTTGCAAGTACAGACAATAAAACGTTATTTAAGGAGTGTAGTAAATGGAAAAATGCATATCATACTTGACACTCATTTTATCATACTGGTATAGGACATGGGTAAAACAATGTCAGAATGAGGAAAGCATATGTTGAATATGTTGTCAAAATGGTTCGATAGATGAATATTACGATGAAACAACTGTCTTGCTCTAAACATATTAACATGTTAGTGGCATGATAGATTTTAATGTCGATTTCAAGAACCTGGACTTGATAATGTCTTTACATTTTAGTTTCCATGCGAGTGTGTTTGTTTGGGACAGCGATGGCCTCTGACACTTAAGTACCAGATTGTGCTCCCACTTGTCTGACATCGCACATTGACCATGAATGTACGATGATCTGCGAGTGCAATTAAAGTTCAGAAAAAATTAGCCAAGAAAGATTTAACTGAAATTGGTTTTATATCGGACATCATGTAACTGTAACAATATACAGTTTTAATATACATTTTTTTGAAATACGCACTATTTCCAAGTCCATTTTTCGACACATGAGACGCTTTCTACTCTGAGGCATTGCTATCACCTTTGATGTCATTGGACTTTGAAGGTTCAATCAATATTAATCATCTCATTGGCTTTTTTCATGTTTATTTCGTACTTTTCATGGATATCTTTTCCAAACAAGTATTAACACTTCTTACATTTCTACCAATATCTTTGCTAATTTACTATACTTGAATTAAATAAATAAAATCCATATTTGTTTCATGTGTCCAATCAGAAGGAGCACAAAACATGCAAATCATGACTTGTCTTCCTGAATATTTCATTTTTCCATGGAATTTGTTGAGGTATATCGTATTTGTGTTATAGAACAACCAGTCATGTTTTATTCACTTAATTCCATTAACTTTTCGACAATACGGAGAAACACGGTCTAGTTTATGAACAATATTACAAAGTATTGTATCTGAAACAAGGAAACCACAATCTCTCTGGAATTTCTAGAATTGCGAGTATAAATAGATCTCATCATGTCCTACTTAATTTATTTATTTCTGATATTGCTTAAGAAAATCTTCGTGACATCTTACTTACATGGAATTTCTCTCGTAAAAGGCCTTATAACTAAAATGAACAAATACCACATAGCATGCCTATAGGCTTTTACCCCAATGTGAGGCAGATAATAAATTGATTTGCGCTCTTTGTGAGCTGTAAATGAGAGGCAAATCAGTTTGTTGTCGCTTAGGTTCTCTCGAGAATTTCACAATATAGATTTTTAATTTATGTTAAGGAAAGTTATGTGAAAGTATATTTGTTTCTTTGTCTGATTCTATTAGCCATGGTTTGACAATGAAATTTTTTTGCATAGTGCATACCATCTATTGTGATTTTTGTGAAGTTAACATAAAAAATGGCATTTGCATGTACTTCTTTACTTTTTCAATGGTATTAGTTTTTGCTTAAAACAATATGTGAACCATCTCACAATATAATATTCATAATTTTAATTATTTTTTGCAGGTTACATTATCCCATCTTTTCAATTATACATATCTTTGTTTGGTTTTCATATTTGATATCTTCCATATTGGACTACCAATTTGAGATTTCGCGTTTTTGAAAATATTTTCAAGATTTATAACAGCTTTGATGTATTATTGTTATATCTACCAACACTTCCTCAATATGAAATGCAAAATACAAGAGTTACTGGTGTCGAGTGATTATTGCACAAACAAAAATGTACCACAGTGGAAATTCACGGACCCCTGAGTTGAGACTCGGTGCCCGGGAGGAGTTACTCTCTCCTGAATGGTTAGCAACACCCGCCATAAATGCCCTTACTTACAAAAGAAATGTTACTCAGCAATGTATATATACATGTAAATAAATGTGCACAAACACTGTGCTAAAGTGCCATTGTCACATAACATCAAGAAAAAATATAAAAACACAGATTTAAATATAATTCAGGGGTAAAAAGAGAGGATTTGTAACAACACACTACACGTTGTAAATATCAATTCTGCATAAAACTTTAATCAAAGCGCATAAACTAATTCTTAGTTAAGAATTGTAGGAATAATGAAGGGCACAGATTACATATTTAATGCAAAATAGTTGAAAGCCCTGGACATATTAGTCTTTAAACAAGAAACACTTCTCTCTTGCACATATTACACAATATCTAATTTAGGGATATTTCACAAACTTAAATGACCTCGTGTTTGCAAAATATACATATACAGCTTTAAAACTATGAAAAATATCTTGGTGATTTGTACGATTTTGATAAAAACATATGCCGATGTCAGATATATACAACTTCTATATGTTATGCAATTTATCTGCATAAATCTTTAGGATACCAAGAGTTATCAAAAGGAACATCAAATGTTTCGAGACCTAATTGTGAATAGAGCCAAAACACATCACGTGAAAGAGCCCGAAATAGATCATGTACCATAGGTTTGTAAACACACACTAATGAAAAAGCCCGAAATAGATCGGGTGTCACAGAGGAGTAAGCACACACCACTGAAAAAGCCCGAGGTAGATCAGGTGACACAAAGGAGTAAATACACACCACCAAGAGCCCTAGATAGATCATGTACCATAGCTGTGTAAACACACACCAGTGAAAAAGCCCCAGATAGATCAGGTGTCACAGAGGAGTAAGCACACACCACTGAAAAAGCTCGAGGTAGATCAGGTAACACAGAAGAGTAAGCACACACCACCGAGAGCCCGAGATAGATCATGCACCATAGCTGTGTAAACACAGACCACTGAAAAAGCCCGAAATTGATCAGGTGTCACAGTGGAGTAAGCACACACCACTGAAAAAGCCCGGGGTAGATCAGGTGACACAGAGGAGTAAGCACACACCATCGAGAGCCCGAGTTAGATCATGTACCATCGATGTGTAAACACAGGCAACTGAAAACGCCCGAAATAGATCAGGTGTCACAGAGAAGTAAGCACACACCACTGAAAAAGCCCCAGGTAGATCAGGTGACACAGAAGAGTAAGCACACACCACCGAGAGCCCGAGATAGATCATGTACCATAGATGTGTAAACACACACCACTGAAAAAGCCCGAAATAGATCAGGTGTCACAGAGGAGTAAGCACACACCTCTGAAAACCCCGAGATAGATCAGTTGTCACAGAGGAGTAAGCACACATCACTGGAAGAGCCCGAGATAGATCAGATGCCATAGGTGTGTAAAAGAGAAAACAAAGGACATCTGACAAAGCTGTATGACACAAATCACCAAGGACCTGCACACAAAACATGATAATAGTAGAATATACGAGGGAAAACGACATTACAAAAATATCCACTTGTGCTGCGTTTACGATACCGACTTGGGACGGTCATTTGAAGTAACAAACGTCACTCAATAGGTGTGGTTAACCGGTTTACTGGCGCCCACCTTCCCACTCACCGCAAAAGCAACACAATCAAAGGATACACGTTTAAAAATTTATAAATAATCCTTCATATAGAGAACAAGGATCAACAGGTTTCTCATGAAGAGAGGTCATAAACATTTATTACACACGAAAAGTTTATAGGATAATGTGTTGCTATCAAAACATCAACATAAGTAAACCGTGCTCTGCCCGTCTGTAAACGAGCTCATATCCTTGATCAATAGACGTCCCGACTAACAGTCAGAGGGGACGAGGATCAGGACCTTGTCTCATCTGAAAAGGTTTGGACAAGGCCCGTCATAGAGTCCGCATCGCCCTGTTAGTCAGCGTGCAACCCTTAAGTAAAAGTCTGCATTGGGTTGTAGAGGGACCCAATACAAGACCTATGGTCCTAGCGATGATCTCGGTTACATTCCACACTCCATTGAAAGAGCAAAAGCTAGATCAGGTGTCATAGAAGAGTAAGAACACATTACTGGAAAAACCCGAGATAGATCACGTATCATAGAAGAGTAAGCACACATCACCAAAAATACCCCGAGATGATCAGGTGCTATAGAGGAGTAAGCATTTTCTTGTGGATGGCTGCAGCTGCCTAGAATATCAGATTTCCCACCGCATGAGAGAGGCATACCATAATCGTGTGTGTAAAAATACGTTATACTAATATGATTCGTATACGTATTCTGAACCCCCTTTAGCAATTGCATTAAACACATGCTTTAAAATGCTTAAAGTGGTACATTCGACTCTTGCATAATGTATGATAGGAAACACTATGCTAGAAGCACTCTCTGCTTACGGCTAATTGAAATATATAGACATACTATGCAACATATACTCGTGTTGCAGAGATTCGTATTCCTATGAGTGTACGTGCGAGGAGCTCATTCCATTACTCATTCAACGATCACTGAATTCAATTTGCAGGTTCGTTTATATGATTAAAAGAGTGAATGCAATGCATTTTGAAAGAATTGCCATGTAGTATTCCACAAGAGACATCTTTCATCAGATAAAAATATCGACATCAGACTCTGCATTACTGTTGTAGAATCATATTTGCTGCTATTCCTTCGATAATTGAAGCCTGAATGAAAAAGATAGCACCTATAGATATTCGGAAAAGAAAGAGCAAATGTCATTCGAACTTTGCTCTCTTATTACATATGCAAATGGATTCTGTTTGCTTTCTATTGCGTAATAGAAGCATGCTGGAACGGTAATCTCTGGGGTTTACTCGGAAATAGACGACTAGAAAACGCAATTATAAGATAATGGTATGCTGCATAAATGTTTTCCAGGCGATTTAAAAGTGACAACATGGTTTATGCTCAGTATTGATATAAACTCATTGCGTAAAGACGTGTGGTGCTCGTTCTGCATTGATCCATTGAACGTTAATTTATTAAGCGCAGGGAGACTTCGAGTATTAATTCAATGTTTATTTCAATCTTTATTTGCAAGTAAAAGAACAGAATTTCAACGTATACAATAAAGTGAAACTACATTGCGATAATGTAAATTGCAAAGTAGGTCATTATTTGAAAAATATATTTTCCTTTTCCTCATTAACTGAATAAGTATTTATTTTGTAAATGTTTTGAGTCTGTACTGAATTTGAAAGTAGAGTACTTTTGACTTCGTTGTCCTAAGAATTTTTCAAGGTAATGTGTTTATGCACATACATGCATATGCTTTCGCATATATTCATTATGTATCAAAATATATATGGGGAAACTAAAAATACTACATGGAAAGAAGAAAGTTTAATCTCCTTCTTTTGCACGTTCAATTCTCAAAGGCATTATGAAAAGATTTAGTCAGATATGTCTTCTTATATTTTATGCATGCGACTGTTAATTGTAGACTTACATACTATAAATATTATCAATCAACACCTAAAATCAAATACAAAAATTACATAATACGAATTTACAACTACTCTTCTACAAACATAAAAACATTGAAAAACACTCTTTTTCACTGAATTGAATTGAGTTGTTTTGATAAGAGACTCAACGACATACCTCTGTGTATTTTGAATAACTTTGGATAATTCTCCAACAAATTATGATTCCTAAAAGTATATGACAATGATATATGTAGAGTCATTCCCTGTTGAACAAGATTTTTCAAAAACATATTGGGATCCCGCTGGACACTAATTGTTCTCCCTTTATAGCATAAGAGGGATTTTATACATCAACTCCAATATTCTTAACTTTAAAACAAATGATGTGCTCCATGGCACCTCAGGTTATTTTAAAGAACTTTTCACTTTTACAACTTTTACAAATTTTTATCAAATTTGTTTAAAAACTGTCTAGCGAAATCCATCATCCATATTTACACGGTGGTCTGATATACAAACTAACGAACGTCAAAGAAACCAGATGCCATTTTGCTTAAGACCATACGACAAATCGTAAACTTTGGACACATAAATTAGTCAACTTTTTACTTTAATACTCTACCATTTATGTTGTCTTCACATGAGACATCACCATATGGAGGAACATTTATATTTTTAATGAGTATCCTTTGATTATTATGCTGTTGTAATGAGTGGGAAGGTGGGTATGTAAACTGATTAACCACACCAATTGATTGACTATTGTCATATTAAATGACCGTCCTAAGTAGGTATCGAAAAGGTACTATAATCGAATATTTTTTAGATGTCCTGATGTGTTTTTTCATATCATTACATTAAATTATTGTATACTTCCGTGGTGACTTCTGTCATACAGCTGAGTCAGCGACTGTTCTTCCTTCCTTAACATGGATAATTTCAAATATTTGTAACGTGTGTTCTTTGATTTTTGTGAAAGTGGGAATGCGTGCCCATAAACGGGTAAACGCAATAGTCAATTCACGATAGTCATCTTAATTGACCGTCCAGAGTCAATACTGTTTTTCAATCGAATATTGTGTGATATTTTGTTTCGGAATTGCAACAGCATTTCTAGGCACTTAGGAACGGCAAGCCTCGGGAAAAACTGGAATTTTGAAAGAAACTCATTTGGGTTATTAGCCAACGTTTTGTCAGAAAACAATAGGATTAATTGAAATGTAGCAGATTTTGTCAGGTGCAATAATACGTGATGATATTTATTTTGGCGCATATTCAAAGTCATTTACACTGAATTCACAAGAGAAAGATCAAATTACAGATAGTATCGAAACAGTTTTGAGATAATTTGTATCTTGTAAAATTCCCAAAATGAGTGAAAATTTACAACATAAATTTTAGAGGGACATATTCTTTTTCGTTAAACTAATTAAGGGTGATGGGACGTTAAAAATTATCTTGATTTATCATTTGAGCCGTAAAATGTCAACTAAAGTTAGGGAATATTAGACAAGAAGATATACATATCTCTGGTTTCATATCTGCATTTGTACATGTGAAAAAAAGTTTGTAAATTATTCCCACACTAAGAGGTACACTTCTTCATGTATAGTTATGTCCTTAGACTCTTTGTTACGTTTTGGTCCATTTGGTAATAAGTTTACTCCTCAAGTATTTATACTTTCGATTTCCAGTTTAGGCTTTGATCGTCGCTAAAGAGGCATAGGTTGTCTGAATGCGCATATCGTGCACCAAATAAATACACATATATATGTTCTGACATTTATTTTGTCCTTTCTTTCTCGAATACTTCTATGAAATGAAATTATTTATCAAAAAGCATAGTAACTGAATGGTACGCAGCTATCGGTAAATTAAAATACTTCTAACAGATGATGAAATCTAACTCAATCATAAGTTTAGTAAAAGGTACTGTTTTATTTAAGGTTGATTGTATAGTATCATTACATTTTAATGATATGCTTGACATTTACGTTTTACTTCAATTACAGCAACAGTTTGGCGTTTGCGTCTGAACCTGTTCTTGCAAGTTTAGCAAACCTGCTTGGAAACTGTGAGAGAATAACCGTCCCTACACCACAGGAAATAAAAGTAATGTATACCTTTTGGGGTTACAGACAGATTTGTAATTTTTTCGTGTTCAAACAAAAAAAAAAGAAAATCTCACCACCTATTAAATTACAAAAAAAAACGTGAATACGTTGCGTAACTATTCTAGAAAATGAATTGAAAATAAATTTAAAATATATCTTATATCATAAATTTTACACTGAAATAAAACCTGAATATATGTTTTAATTGTATCACATATGTAATTTAATTGTATAGCTCCATGGTGATTTTTGCCACATAACTGAGCCAGTAACTCCTCTTTTTTCTTTAATGAAAAATATCTACATCGCATATTAATTTCATTGGTAAATACCTCACTCTTGTGTCAATATTCTGGTAGATTGTACAATGACATTCAAGAAGCTTCTTTATGTAAGACCCAGTCTATGTCCGGACTTACTATTTTTAGGCTAAGCTCTCATAACAAACAGGATAAGTAAACAATAGTGAAATGACCACTAAAAGTAAAAAACGAAGGAGTACCGAAGGGTAAACCATATCTCATAGTCCATGGAATAAAGGGGACAATATCGTGTTTAGTGTCATATTCAGACAAATGCGAACCCCAGTAAAATCAATGTGAGCCCTATTCCCATTCAAAGCAAGAAATGCTGCCTACCTGAAATTCCGGTGTCGGAAACGCAGGTGAACAAATATCTGTATATACATGTATATACGTATTATGTCAAATCAAGTACAGTCAAAAAGTTAAGATGGTTATTTATTATGGTCAGGTCCCAAAATATCGGTTAACATTCTTGAAAGAGGAATCTGAAATTGCAATAGATCCCTATAACGACCATAACTTCCCCAGTGACAATTTCAAACGTTCCTCAATATATCCTTGTGAGAGTAGTTATAAAAAATATCATAGCGATGATATGGATAATGTCACCATATCTGTCGGCATTTCCCTTAGTTGAGTTATTACCATTTCGGTAGAGTAAAATAATCTGAACTTTACACCTTTGTCCATCAGATGGTTATGTTAGGATAATTACCTATGACACAAAGTCAATGGTGCCCGTATGCATTATATCCGTACAAGTGATTCCTAGGCATGATATGTAAATGAAGATCAGGACCTTTACATGGTTTATGTCCTTGTTTGTTTACACAATCTACAGTCTTTTCCAGTTCACGGTCGTTCTTTTTGGATTTTTTTATTTTATTGATCAGAATTGAAGAGGTCTTTAACAGTATGATGCAATTAAGCAATTTGAGAACATTTTACGGTTTTATCTTAGGGTGTTATTTTACTTGTCTGACAATCACTTTATTTTATAATAATCAGTTTATGTTACAATAAAACAAAGCTTTTATCATGACGAAGCTTTATTATGAATTCCTATTTCAGACAGAATTGTTTGAATATGCATGTTTTTTTTTTTTCAGGATTACGAATTCCTTGAGTATGAAGTCCAATACGGTATACTTCAGGTAACAACAAGTTTCATTTAAGAATTCTATGTGCAGCGTAACTCAAAAATCATATATTGTTTTCGGGCCTTTGTAAATAAACAAACAGCACATCACTTTAAACCGAATTAACTATATATTGCAATCAGATAGAGTACATGTTTGAGGTTAAGACGACAAAATACTGCATAGAGTATCATTGAAGGAACACGAATTGTTGAAATGTGCATATGGTACACTACATTAATACACTTATATATAGTCTTATATTTATTACTCAACTTTGATGGTAAACGCTTGTGAAAAATAAGGATCCCCAAAGCGATGAATTGCACCATTTACCTGTATTGAATATTCTAGATTCATGTCATGTTTTGTGTTGGATCTCTTACTTTTGTCATGTGTTTGAGTCATTTCTCTTACTTCCTGTCAGGTTCTGTGTTTAATCTCTCACTTTTGTCCGTGTTTGTCAGGAAGCTGTCATGTTCTATGTTGGATCTCTTACTTTTGTCATGTGTTTGAGTCAGATCTCTTCCTTCCTGTCAGGTTTTGTGTTTACTCTTACTTTTGTGATGTGTTTGAGTCAGATCTCTGACTTCCTCTCAGGTTTTGTGTTGAATCTCTTACTTTCGTCCTGTGTTTGAGTCAGTTCTCTTCCTTCCTGTCATGTTTTGTGTTGGATCTCTTATTGTTGCCATGTGTTTGAGTCAGTTCTCTTACTTCCTGTCAGATTTTGTGTTGGATCTCTTATTTTCGTCCTATGTTTGAGTCAGTTCTCTTACTTCCTGTCATGTTCTATGTTGGATCTCTTACTTTTGCCATGTGTTTGAGTCAGTTCTCTTACTTCCTATCAGGTTTTGTGTTTACTCTTACTTTTGTGATGTGTTTGAGTCAGATCTCTTACCTCCTGTCAGGTTTGGTGTTTACTCTCTTACTTTTGTCATGTGTTTGAGTCAGATCTCTTACTTCCTGTCATGTTTTGTGTTGGATCTCTTACTGTTGCCATGTGTTTGAGTCAGTTCTCTTACTTCCTGTCAGATTTTGTGTTGGATCTCTTATTTTCGTCCTATGTTTGAGTCAGTTCTCTTACTTCCTGTCATGTTCTATGTTGGATCTCTTACTTTTGTCATGTGTTTGAGTCAGATCTCTTACTTCCTGTCAGGTTTTGTGTTTACTCTCTTACTTGTGTCATGTGTTTGAGTCAGATCTCTTACTTCCTGTCAGGTTTGGTGTTTACTCTTACTTTTGTGATGTGTTTGAGTCAGATCTCTTAATTCTTCTCAGGTTTTGTGTAGGATATCTTACTTTTGTCATGTGTTTGAGTCACTTCTCTTACTTCCTGTCAGGTTTTTGTCATGTGTTTGAGTCAGATCTCTTATTTCCTGTTATGTTTTGTGTTTGATCTCTTACTTTTGCCGGTTTGAGTTTGACGTCTTACTTTTGTACTGTTTGAATTTGATCTCTTTCTCTTGTCGTGTGTTTGAGTCAGATCTCTTACTTCTTGTCATAAGTTTAGGTAAAAAATCTGACTTCCTGTCATGTGATTTAGACACATGAATTATGTGATTCTGTCAAATAACTGACTTCTTATCGGGTCAAGTATTAAATAAAATATCTTACTTCCTGTATTGCGATTTAGTCAGATCTCTTAATTTCTCTCACATTATTGAGTCAGTTTTGTTACTTTCTTTCATGTGATTGAGTGGGATTTCTCACTTTCTATCATGTGATTTCTTACTTCATGTTATATAATTCGTTCAGATCTTTTTATTCCTGTCGCGTGATTAACATCCAATGATTACTTTATTCTATCATTAGCACTGCAAATCAGAATTTCATGAAATACAGTTTTATTAGGACTTTATATTCATTATTTTGAGGTTATATTTGATAGGTCTCGTATATTTATTTCAGATAACAGAGGCCTTATCATATTTACATGGAACTGAGCAACTAATACACAGAAATGTGTGTCCACAAAGCATACTCATTACTAAGCGAGGAAACTGGAAGCTGGCTGGATTAGGATTTGCTGAAAAAGTCAGAGAAGGAAAGGTGACACAGCATATTGATAATATTATTATGTTCAATAATGCAAACCCTTGTATATTCATTTGTCAATATGTATTTAGTCCAGAATATAGCACAGAAAATATAACTTATATTTTATTTACTTTTTACCGAAAATAATTCAAGTCAGTTTGAATGCATAAATGTAATATTAATTCCAATATGTTTTCTCTATTAATCGCTACACGTAGGAATCCTGTTCGTGTCCATCTTGGAGTAATAAAGCTCCAAAAATGGCACAGCCAGATTTGAACTACATCGCTCCAGAAATTCAGACGTCGAAAACCTGTAACTTCGTCAGCGACATGTTCTCTCTAGGAATGGTGATTTGCACTATATATAATGAGGGCGTTGCTGTCATGGAAACGGAATATAGCACTTCGATGTATTACAAGCAGCTGGACTTGGTGAGTGTTAATTACTAGTTACCCATTTAGAAATTTATAATTTAAATATTAGATAATAGCTAAGTAAGAAAAAAACAATTATATGCTATTTATTAAGATATCTTCACCAGGACAATCTACATTCAGATTTATATATAGATGAAGCATATATACATTTATTTATTTATTTATTTATTTATTTATTTATTTATATATTTATGCTTCATCTAAATGTATGTATATATTAGACATTAGTTATAGAGATATAGACATGTAATGCTTCCCATGATAGAAAACAGTGTCTGTTTAAGTCACGATTCTAGAATACATTGTCGTCATACGAGATGATATGGATGTTAAATTATCATACGTATATGTATCAATTGTCATGTATTATAATTCAGTTTTATACAATTTATATTTGCAAATGCGAGATCCTTAAAGAAAAGAAGTGTTTCTTCAACGTTTTTCTCTTAAATAATGTTCAAGGCCGAAACTGTGTCCAAATATTTAAAATGCATATTCACTTTAAAATAAAAGATAAACTTCATCTTAGAACAGAAATATTTATTTCCCTTTAAATTCTCACAATTATGAATAATTGAATTTGAAGATAACGAATTTACTTATCAAAGTATCAAGCATCTCTTTATAACGTATCTATCGCAAAATCCAAATATAAAATCATTATAACTTCGCTTCTATAAGTAGACAGTACTTTATGAAATGCTCTATGATTATAAATGATGCTTGATATTATTGAAAGTTCCTGAAATTAAAGAAAATTTAATTTCATCTTAATTCAAAGGTAAGGAGAATATTTTCATATTTACAAAATCGCTTTAGAGAGGTTTTTTCCTTCACTTTTCTCAAAACAAACTAATAAGATATCTCTACTGGTATATATAAATTCCAGATGGCACACCTCAATTACAATCTAAAATTGGACAAATGTAAGACATGACTTTGTTTTTCTGTGTATTAAATTATAGTATAAGTTATAATTATGGAAATAGTATGATCCAATAAGTAGTTAACTTACATATCTAACTTTTCCTCTTCTATTCAATAATAAAAACGTAAGTAAAGTCAAATCTGACAGTCACACACTGTCAACAGAAAATGTTTAAATCCTTATGACATAATTCCAATTAAGGTTTCCAAAAGTTTAAATTAATAATAAATATGATTCTGTAAAAATTATTCCTATATATTTTGATACGGTCTGCTCGTGATCTATATTGCTTTTAGCAATTTCATTTTTTGTTTTGTTTTGTTTTGTTTGTTTGTTTGTTTTTTGTTTTTTTTTTTTTTAAGATGTGAGAAATCATATAATGAATTACCATAAATAAGGATTAATCTGAGATCACACTTCGCCTACACCACTTACAAATAACTATACAGACTGTATTTCAGAAATGCATACATCATTTATTTTCCAGCTATCGAATAAATTTGGTGACGTTGCCCACAAAATGCCTTTGCAAATGGTAGAACCTGTAGAAAAGATGATTAACAGAGATATTCGATATCGACCGACTGCACAATTGTTTTCTCTTGTAGGTAGAAAAAAAGTTTTGACGTAGATCACTCCACTGTCTTTGACGATTACTCTTACATTTCTGAGATTATCTTCCATGAGAGGGGGTTCAAATTTGGATTGTTTTAATTGCCCAAATTGTTTGACTTTTAATGATGAAACCTTTTAGCCACTAGATGTGTAAAGTGCATGTATAAATGTCTTATTTGCTTTTTGTAGGAGATTTTATCTATATGAAAAGATGTGTTCATTAAGGCTCCTCTTGAGTTTTAATTAGGTAGATATATTAAGAATTTAGACTCTCGTTAAGTCTCAGACTTGAACATTGTATAGCCACTGCATTTAAATTCAAGTTTAGATTTATGCATTCGTTCGACAGAAATTCATGTATATATATTTATATAGTTTTTGAAAAAGATATATATTTCCATATAGTTTAGCCTTTCAACTAAAATGTTATTAAGTGAATGTTTTCGGGCTTCGTAAACTTTGACAGCTGAAGATTTTCCACGATACTGTAGCAACCACACTTCAACAATTAGATAGCATGGACCAAAAAGACCCTCTACAACGATGTGATGTATATACAATGGTCGCACAAAATATCCCAAATATACCAAAGGTAACCAAATCACCTTAATTAAACTTGCAAATAATCGTAGAAAGGCATGCCAAGTGAAAGTTTAAGAGTAGTTAAAGAGAGTAGTATATAAACATATGATAAACACAGACTAGCAGATTGTGATTTAAATCAAGTAATGATCTTTTCAGGAGTAAAATTCTTTTGTTAACTGTAACAACCAATGGAGTAAGAATATAATTCCTTACAATTTTGCAAGCTCTGCAGAAACACAAATGGTTTCAACATTATATTTAAACTTCAAATGACTATGTTTGATCTTCTAAAAGTACAGTGAAATAAAAGTTGATAAAATAACAATAGATAGAAATAATTGTCTTTTAGGTCAATATTGCACCAAACAGATCCAACTTCAAACTAAATTTTATTTCTGGACAGAAAATGCCGCTCATGTGTGAAACTATATTGGAATGAAATCAGCCGTATAATATTCAATTTTCATTTGGTAATAAACGACCCAAATGTATTAAATGATGATTTTCATTTAGAAATAGGCAGCCCACGCGTATTAAGTGATGATTTTCTATGCGTGCTGCTATCTACGTCACCTCTACTATTCATATAAGGTGATCAAAGATTGTACTTCCATTTAATGACAATCACTTCTATTACGTCTGTAATAAACGACGACCAACTGCTAAAACCAGTCTGGTTCACTGCACATCATTCCATGTAAGAAAAAGTCCATACACCAAATTCCAATTAACATAGTGTGTGTAACATAAGATTAATGTTTCTTTTGATCCGTGTATTCATTACAAAGTGTAAAAGGGACGGCTGGAAATGGGAAAGGAGACAAAACAACTTAGATATACGTTTTATTGAATTATAGCAGTACCACACTGGTTTGCTAAACATTTCAGTTTATCGTGAAATAATAAGGTAGTGATAGCAGGAAAAGGGGATAATGAAGGACCATACAGAGTCTGATATTATAATCATCCAGGAAAGTATTATAGTTAGAAAAATAATGATGATGATGATGATGATCATCATCATCATCATCATCATCATCATCATCATTATAAGCCAAAAAGCAAGTGTCAGTCTGGATATTGATTTTTTTCGTTAAACAAATGATCGTTTTAAAAGATAATTGTTCTATGTCTGTCGAGTTAATATGTACTTTTGTATTTTGATTTTCCTTCTAACACAATGTTTTGTAAATTTCCTCGCAGAAAATTCTTTATCGCCATGTGTTCCCTGTACTTTGCCTTGAATGTTCAGCCCCGGAGACGGTAACAAGTGCTTTATTGCCCCTTTTCACTCTCATTGACTACGCAACAAGCGAAGAGTATATTGACATCATTCTACCTGAATTTCGATATATCATGAATGCTCCCAAGCCGGTGCAGGTAACATATATATATATTTCAGGAAAAACAATTCATATACTATATATAGAGCATGGAACATTTTTTAAAGAGAGTGATTTTTTATCTACAATATATTATTCTTATTTTCTGAGGACAAATTACCTTTAAGCAATTAAATACATGGAAAATAAATGATAATATAATTACTGAGCTGATATAAACAAAATCGAAAAAGAATTTATCAAAATATTTAAACAAAACTCTTTCCCTCATCAGTAATATTATAATTTTTCTTTCGTTTTTCTTCATTCAAAAATTACCTTTAGTCTTGTGTTGCAGATAAGGATTTCAATTTTGGATTTTAGCATTACTGTATAACGATAGTACATGTATATATCAGGGTTATTAGCTTAATATACAAACTTTAGAATTATGAACAAATTGTCTTCTAAGTATCTTTTTTGAAAAGCTGAGTTAAGAGCACATGATCATCTTTTATGTTAGTGTGTGTGATGGGGGTGCTTTCGTATTTTACTTTATTTTGTCTCTTTGTAGTTAGGTGTTTGTAAAATATACCCAGTGGACAGTTTTATTGAAGTGTTTTGGAAGGGAAAGAGAAAGACAACTGACTTAGCTGTAGGGCAGAAGTCACTAAGAAGATGTACTATAAAAGTTCATAATAAGTAATGAAATATATGCAATGACATAACAAAAATTATGCACATGTTCTGATATTGTTTATTTCTTCCTGATCCAGCTTCGTATCATTTGGTGCAGTGTTGAAACATTCTTGTCTCGATATGTCTAAAGACAGATTTTTAACCACGCAGAAGATCTCTCAAACATTTAGTTTTGCATCTCAATGGTCCTTAAATGTCCACCATGGCACTTTCCGACAATGCCATGATAGCATTTATCTTCGTATCTTATTTTATTTACTGATTTTAATTAATCACTTTGATTATGAAATACAAAAAAGTTAATCAGAGTTCGCATTGCCACATATTTTTGGATTCCAAAAATGCACAAAACTTCATGTAACATTGATTCATTGCCGGTTCGTACAGGTGCTCAACCAAGCCTATATCCTTTTTATTTACAAAAATACGGGCACATATAAAGCAATGTTGTCAGACGTACTGCACAAGAGCATACATAGAAGCTTGGTTAATCATATGTGGATCCTCAAACATTCAAAGAATTAGTACACGAGGGATAGTGAGGTGCTTTTACTGATCTGAAAATTACCTATATCATTTAACTACCATGTTCTAAAGAACATTTGTAAAGGGTGTATCTTACTAGCAGGAGACGCTCATTTCTCATTCTTCTCTGAAATCATCACCACCGAATTTGCAGTTTTTATCTGGACTTTGCATACTAGACATTGCGTCATCCAATTTATACTTTATCAGCACGTCTAATTTATTAATATGCATGTATAATGTATATTAATAATTATTTTCTTAGAAAACCTTCTTTGTTCAAAATTGTTAGTTGCTAACCATATCAAATAGGAGAGTTTTTCTATAAATTATCTAAAGTTCTGATTTGTACATGTCCCTGGAGAACTTGTATGTTCATGTCCCTGGTGATTTTTGTCATACCGCTTGGTCAGATGTCTTTTTTTTTTCTTTCTGTCTTCTCTTCTAAATTTATATAAGTTGTGGAAATCGGATCGATATCTAAAATTTTTATTTGATGATTATTTTCCTATACAGTCATATTTTGCGTAAAACACTGTACATGTATTTATTGTCCATACCTCCAATATTTACGCCACTCAATATTAACAAAATAGTATATCTATAATACATATATGTTTTGTATTTATGTGTTAATACTTGTTTTAAGGCATGTCTATGAAGATGACTATATATCTATACTGTTTCAGGCCACTACTACCATTCTTAATAAGTTAGATATCATACTTATTAAAAGTCCTTCAGATGAGATTCGCTCAGAAGTTTTACCGCTGGTTTTCAACAGTTTAGAGTCAAACTCATTGCAAGCGCAGGTAGGAAATGAAGTACAAGGGATTTACTCCTGTGTTATATCATGGAAGGTGACGGGTTGTAATTAAGACCTATGCGTTTTACTGTACGCTACTTAGAGGAAATCCATAAGCAATGTAAAATAAACCTTAATTACATTTTAATTTAGTGTTGAAAATGTGTATATGCTCTGTATTAACACATTACATTTCTGGGATTATAATCATATTTCTAATTTTTACGAAGTCAAAATGTGGCTCAAGAGGATTAAGGCACTAATTACTATCTACTTAAGTTTCTATAAAACGTAAGGGTATCTCACATAACACGTAAGGTATTTTCATATACACGATTATCAGTATTGCTGATAAGGGTTGTATACCCGAGGTATAATGTGAATTAAATATGCCGTAATTTTAATCAGCGTAATTCGTTGACATAAGATCATAGAAAGCCCTTACATGTACATCTTTGTTTACTTCATTATCTTATATGCAGTTCGAGATACTTTTTCTGTGGCGATAATTTACTTACAATAACTTGAATAAGTTGTCCATGATGCATCAGTGCGAGTGATGTAGTTTCTGGTGTTTTTTATGTTCTGACGTATATGGTTTGGCATTTCAGGAAGCTTCCCTTAATGCAATCGGGATAATCAAAGAATATTTAGACGACAGTGTAATGCGTTCAGTGGTGTTACCTCGTGCCAAAGCATTGTTCCACAAGTCCGACAATGTCAGGGTAAGAATTTATCTTCTTATGAATCTCGTAAAATGTCAATGTTCTGTATCAATAATTGATTTCATCTGTATTTAGAACAATGTCTCCGATGAATGGTTTGTTGTAGTGTTGCTCTTAAATGTCACTCCAATTAAGAACAGAAGGAAACTTAGATTTATCAACATGTAATGTTTAAATCGATCTCCAATTTTTCAGATGCACGTAAATGAAAAAGAAAGAAAAACTAGTAGCCAAGTAAATACATTTAAATTCAAATGTACTTATATTGTTTTATGTCACAGCAATATTATTGCACTTATATTTTGATAGTATTTGTCTGACCCGACTCAGTGACACATTTTTACATGCCTTTCGGTCACGAGCCAAAATTTCTATATTAGATTATAAGGTAAATTATCTGTAGTGTTGATTTATTTCGCAGAAGTAACAGTGTTAGATTTTTTATAATGATTAAAACCGGATGATGTTGTTTGTCAGCAATGTACGCTTACTTGTTAATGACACATAGTCCATCTTCTGTTTTCTCCATAGATCCATGATTTTCCATTTCTCTGTCTGTATTTACCCTTGATCCACAATTTTCTTTTTGTTATGAATTTCATAGAATCCTAGTTAAATTTATTAGATTAGATAACTGAAAGATAACAACTGTCCTATAACATATTTGTAGCAGTCATTCATGCATGTTTTAACTTCTAAAATTACAAATATGTCGTAGGACACACCATTCACTTAATGCAAAGATACGACAAAAATCTTTGTTTAACCAAGTCGTAAGAATAAACTTCTCGTAATTGTAAGGTCGCTTGTGTGAAATTTACTAGTCAGGTGTTTTTGTCAGAAGAATGCCAAACGCCTTAGATATATAGTTTTGGTTGGTGTCAGTGATAGGCCTGCAAGTTATCAAGATCCCTATCCATTCTTTACGAACATGGTCAGTAAACTGTATAAACCGTAAACCATGTACAGCTGTTTCTGACTAGATATACAGTGGCGGATCCAGGATATCCGGGGAAAAGGGGCCACATGTTAAAGTTAAGTATCAGCAAGTTTGGGTGCCAAATCTGGAGTTTTACTCGTATCATTTGCGGGGTTTTTAAACTTTATCATCTATATATACCTTGTAAATTTATGGTGAAAAAAGGGCCTCCTCTAAATCCACCACTGATATAAATGAATACTTCTTAACGAAAACAACCCCAAATAAACATACTGTGATATAACAATAAGTTTTACTAATGTTTTCTTACAACAGGCACGAGTGAATTCCTTGAAATGTATAGACCATTTACTTGATAGTCTCAACAAGATGATAATTCTGGATGAAGTGTTGCCTTTTTTGATCGAAATTACGTGTTACCAGGATGCTTCCATTGTTATGTCTGTCGTCGGTAAGCGCATAATAAGATCAGGTGCAAATACGATATAAGCAATAAACAAACATATCAATAAACAATCGGGTGGGGCATTTATTGAATTTTGAAGCTTTAGAAATTAGGTATTTCGTACAACATTTGTATAGTTTAGAATTTTTGTGACATATTTTTAATTACATGTATGGTAATTAGCATTTTCTATCTATATCATCATAGGCAGTACAATGACATTTGTGTTTAGTTGATTATAGAATTGTCACGATGAACCTATTTCGTGCTGAGTTTCTCTATTTCAGTTTCTTAATTGAATTGTTATGTAAAGGTGTAGTGTCCCATTCTTTTATTTGCATCATTGAAATGATTGAATAATTCCTTCAATTAACAAATATAGCCACAGCACGCTTTTCATTTTATTTAAATTCAAAGTTTTGTATCCATCATTATTTCATAATATCCATGATCTACCTTTATTTATTCATCTGGTTTTGCAGGATTGTACAAACATATGTTAAGTGATAAAAAGTTTGGACTGACACATAATCTGATAGCTACTCGGGTGATGCCTCCACTTATCCCCCACACCGTTAATCCGGGATTTAGTATGGAGCAGGTAATCACATGAAGTTAACCCATGCCCAATGTAATCATATGAGAAATGATTAATGAATCCTTCGATTAAGTTACTTGAGTTCCTTCTTATATCTACTAATATCAAGTATTTGAACATACAAGAGATTTTATGAACAATTTTGTACCCGTTTCTTATTTGTCATTTAATATTGTCCTACAGTGAATGCCGTATGACCCAATCATTTGCGATCAAATCATGAATATAGAGAAGTAAGAGATGTCAAATTTTCTAACTTCGCAGAAGTTATATAGTTTCAGAACATATCAATGTCTATAGTCTTCCAACATCCCAATAATCGGAACGAAAGGATGATTCGTCGTGAAAAATTTCGGGGTCAACATTAAATACAATGTAAGGAATCATGAAACGGGACAACACATGAGGAAAGTAAATCTACATAGGCGCGGGTATGCATAACATTGAGAACGTGGATGTCCACAACAATATTTCTACGAAAAAGGAAAGGAAATTAAAATCTGTATGATCCGAATAATTGCAATAAAAGCATAAATTTATAAAAATAAGGATTATGTCTATTGTTCTAGCATCGCAAAAGTTATTCAGGAGAGAAAAGTGCATACCCATGAAGCAGTCATGCGGACAGTAGGTAAACAGAACAACAAGAATATCAAAACGAAAGATGGTTTACGGAATTATGCGATTCTACAAAAAAAAACAAAGGGGATAAATAAGAGGCACTGAGTGTAGAAAATTAGAATTTGCAGTCGGAGTTATCAATCACGTTGCAAATTCAACACCATATTAGCAAATGTGTCCTCCTCGTTAGCGAGTTAGTACATATATGGCCTACTTTTGAATTCTTCGTAGTACAGTACTTTTAAACCACATAGGAATATATTCCGACACTGTTACTTTGCTGTTAGTCCTAAATGTTTATCTTATAGACCAATTTGTAAATCTAAGAGCGCGGTTTAGAATTACCGAAAAGACAACGTGCAGACAGTGCAGTTTTTTGGAACAGCTTTCTTCATAAATATTCATAACTCCGACCATAAACATCTGTTTTGGAAGTCATACAGAATACATACATTCTCTGCTTTGTAAAGGCAATAAACAATTAGCATCTCGGTTCAACTTTACGTACAGATACATCGATGAGGTTTTGTTGATTAACAACCCTGTATTTAAGGATCACCTCAACATCATATATCCAAAGGAACTCGAGATAAAGGATACAACAGAGAGCACATCTTCTGCTTCATACCTCGATATCCTCTTGTAAATTAGTGACGATGGTTCATTAGTAACCTCTCTCTACGACAAACGTGACGATTTCAATTTCATTATTACCAACTTCCCTTTTCTGAGCAGCAACATACCTTCCTCTACCGCATATGGTGTCTTCATTTCACAACGTATACGCTATGCAGGGCATGTTCTAAATACGAAAATTTCGTTCTAAGAGCGAGGCTTCTTGCCACGAAACTACTCTTGCGAGGATATTTTGAGGAACGTTTGAAATTGTCACTGAGGAAGTTCCGTGGTCGATATAGGGATCTATTGCAATTTCAGATTCCTCTTTCAAGAATGTTAACCGATGTTTTTGGACCTAACTATACAAAATAACCATCTTAACTTTTGACTATACTTGATTTGACATAATATGTATATATATATATATATACAGATATTTGTTCAGGTGCGTTTCCGACAACGGAACTTCAGTTAGGCAGCGTTTCTTGCCTTGAATGGGGAAAATTTGACTTCGTTTTCTTGTCTCTTTCGTGTGTTCGTGCGTGTATATTTGTGCATTTACCTCATCATGGGTGTTGCATGCAACCAGTTAACGCTTACTCCCGGGCACCTGGTCTCACCTCGATTTTATTGGGGTTCGCATTTGTCTGAATATGACAGTATTCACGATATTGTCCTTTTATTTCATGGACTATGAGATATTGTTTATCCTTCGGTGCTTCTTTTTTTTTTTTTTACTTTTCGAATGACGTATTAGGATAGGAACTATCTCTTGTGTATGTAAAATTGATGCGCAGGAATCTTCATTCTTATTACGATTCGGGTCATACAGCTTGAAAGGAAATGCAATACTAATTGTTAACCACATAAAGACTTAATGTTCTGATAGAATATTTTATTTGGATTCTTCTTGTCTGGCTATTTTGTTTTAATACATTTAAAATAGGAATAAACATATATTACAAAAGATGAACAAAAATGCATCTCGCCCCAATCCCCGAGTCAATTTTATCTTCATTCATCACTTTCCACACTTGTGACCTGAGGTACGTTCCACTGCTGGATTGCTCTAGTTGATCCAATCGATTCTGCAAATGGAGCGCACCAGTTCTGAGAATCAATTCGGATCGGCTGGTACATCATGACTAGACCATCCAACTTCATCCAAAATGGCGGCGCCAAGAGTTAGTTTTTGGGTTGAATGAAAAAATATAATAATGAAAAAATTGCAGGGTTGTATCATGGCACTAATCAATAAGTGATTAATACATTGAGAGTCACCTGTGAATTTGACAGGATTACAAGTGTTATGTAAATTTTAGTTAAAATTTTCGTATCAAATCAAAATTATTCCTCTATTATGTCCAGCTCGACCCGGAGTGATCTTATTAATAGAACGTGCTCCTACAAGCTTCGTGCCAAACAAAACTTTTGCATATTGTGTTTTGCATTATCAATTAATTTCAATGTTTTTTAAAATATGTACGCTATGTACATGCATTACAGAAATACTCATATACTTAGACGGTTCAAACGCTTTTTGTATATTTCCATTTCCATTCTAGTTTGGTGATCTCATGGAAGTATTACGGGAAATGATGTCACAAATAGACCGACAACGCAGAGACAAAATGAAACAAGAAACAGTTGCCATCCCTGTGCCTCAAAGGTCTTACAACATATGCTCATTTATTGCTTGTTGAATTTCAGTCTGTGACAATGTTATTTTCTCTGTGACAATTTGATACTTTTGCAATGGTTAATTTCTGCAATGCATAATTGTAAGATATATGTGTTTGTGCTACTTCCGTTTGTGTTTCTTTGCCTCAATGCTCACGTTAAAGATGTCATTTTATTCATATCAGGGGATCAATTAACATGCCTACCGTGGACACAAAGGGCAAAGAAGACAAATCTCCCATCTCTCGGAATCTCCTTTCTGTCCAGGATGCCGTTCACACCGGAATACAGAAAAGTAGAACAGGTGTGTCACTAAGAATGTACTTGATCTATCTTTGTATAAATGTATGTAGATCCTTAGGTAAAACATTAGATTAAAAACAAAAATTACTTCATCATACAGGAGACACACACTCCTTCCAGACACCTCGTTTCATCCGATTTAGGATTCGCAACTGTTTTTGCTGAAACCATCACCACTTAAATGCAATGTTTCAACTAGATTTTGAATACCGAACATCGAGTGGTACTGTTTTGAATTTGCGATTTTATACGTTAACTATAATTGATCTATGCATTATCACAATAAACGCAAACCTGAACATCAAAGCGTTTATTTACATTCAAATACACCTGTTTTGTCGTCCCCATTCTCTGCTCACCTGTAGAAGCTTCATTTTTGTTAAACAAAGAGTTGGTGATGTAGATGTTGTTGTTTTTCTGTTTACCCTTCCCTATACTTTGTAGAACAATCCTTCACCTCACTCACCCGCTCAAGTTCCCGCCAAAAGGACCTTGCTTCTTCTCCCCGTAAAGGTAAAACAGCGCCATCTTCTCTATCCCTCTCATGCCTCTTTATAACTCAAGCTTTTTGTACTCTAAATTCTGCAAAACTTTACCATATATATAATACATGTGCATACTACGTTCATTTCGTATCATTGGCTCACCTCGACGAAGATGAGAGGAGCTTGTGCTATACCCTCGGCGTGTGCGTCCCCATCCGAGTCTAGTTAAGTAGTTTGGGATAACTCAGTATTGAAAAAAGTATTGGTGCTACAGTTACCAAACTTGCACCATAAGTTCATCTGGGGATGCTGACTTAAGCACATGCGTCCTATGATGCATCTAACTTACATTTTTCGCATGAGTTACTCTCTATTGGAGAAAGTATAGATGCTGCAGTTCCCAACCCTGCACCATAGGTTTATTTTGGGATGTTGCCTTAAGCGCATGCATTTATGATGCATCTGCTTTGCCTTTTCCGCATTAGTAACTCTTTTATTAGTATTGATACATGTTCTACAGTTGCCAAACTTGCACCATAAGTTTATCTTTGGATGCTGCCTTAAGCGCATACATCCTGTTATGCGTCTGACCTACGTTTTTCGCATGACTTGGTAAAGTGGTCTGAGATAATATGAAGAAGTCATAGGTGCTACATTTATGAAACTTGCACCATAGGTTCATTTTCGGATGCTGATTTAAGCGCATTCATCTGATGATGCATCTGACCTTGATTATACTCTTTTAGACTCGGTTCAAAATTACAATGTTCCTTAGGACTTCCTCCTACTATTCTTTTTCATTTTTGTCTGAAAAATACTGTATCGAGGTGAGCGTGGCAATCTTCGATTATTCTGCTTTTAACTTTTAATCTACCCTTTGCTTCCGTGTTCTTTTATCATGATCTTTTTTTTCAAATTTATACGAAATTAACTGCATTGCATTATCGATTTTCAGTACCAAATAGTCCGGATCTTCATCATAATAAGGTAATTAGGTCAATTTCATATTTATTCATGATTAAGACACATCTTAACAAGTATCTCTGACTAATCAACTTTATTTATATACATTTCAATGATTGTCCATGCATACGTCGTAATTTGAACATTTTAGAATCATAAATCATTATGATTCTCAATAAATATACTATTCATATCTATTTTATTGAATATCAATTAATAAACTACTACTAGATTTGTATACAAATTTTCATATACATTCATGAATTCTAATGTTCTAATAAATGTCCAGGACTAGCTCTTACATTTATGTAATTCATTAAGTGTATAATACTGCAGATAGAAGTAACATTTTGTTGGGTTTTTTTTAGTTATATAATTTGTGTTACAGTACATTTCTTACCATTGAATAAAACATTTTAGCAACCGTCCCATATTTTAAATTTGGGTTTTAGGATATTTAACGATAGGAACTATCAAAAAATGTCTTCATTACCACGATTTATTTATGATAATTCTTCTCTGATACAATTCAGCATAAAGTAATATAAAATGTTATGATAAACTTTCAGGAAGAAAAATTAGAGAAACCGCAGGAGTCTCCTCGAAGATTCAGTCTCGTGCCTCCTGGAACTGGGGGAACACCTGGAATCAGCCTTATATCCGACGAAAGTCCATGTTCAGATCGCCCGCGGCGGCCGAGTACGCAGAGCTTAGGAGGTTATAATTTCCCTGTAAGTTGGTTCAATGAATATCGTAGATGTTCCTCCTCCGACTCCAGACGATCTTCTGCCGACAAATCCAGAAGGCCCAGCACTCATAGCGTGGGAATTCTTCCCATTAGCATGTTCGGGGAAGGTGGCGAGAAGCACAGAAAGCCGAGCACACACAGCCTTGGTATATTGCCTGTGGGCTTTGACGATGACCATAATGGGTTTGACCGTCATAGGCGGCCCAGCGCTGGCCCCTTTATTACACCCGTAAGTTAAGCATCTGCTGACCTAAATGCCGAACCGTTGTACTGTACGTCATCCAGTGAGTTGGACGTTTTCCAATCTAAATGTTTGGCATAGAAGCTCTATTCCTTTTTTATATACATAATCCATTATCTATTTACCTATTCGCCAATATCATGCTAAATGTCAAATACATATACCTTATACATGTGATTTTCATCTGTTTTGTTTGGTTTTATTAAACACTGTGCTCGTTTTAGTATACCCCAGTGTACTTGTTTTGCTTCTTTGATTTGTACCCTCCTCACTGCATAGAGAGATATATGGCTATGATTATATCACAGGATTATGTTTTCACATTTTCTATGAAGGCATGCTATATATTTTTTTATTTATATGATTTATAATATTTCGCGATTCCAGAATTAAATAAAGAATCATTTTACAGCACACGTTTTGCTTTTCCTGCAAATTTACTGCACATTTTAAGTAATTCGTTATACATTATACGTAAAAATAGTACAACATAGGAAGTATAGATTTATTCTGATCTCTCGTAATTTACAGGATTTCGATAACAAAGGAAGTAAAGGAAGTTTGTTTGGATTTGGTGACAAAGGAGGACAGAGAAGGGCAAGCTTCCAAGCTTTAGGAGAGACAGTGGTATAATTTTGTTTTGACACAATTTTCTAAAGTGCATTTTAATGCACCCCGCTTCCATTATGACAAATTCCGTCTCTTTTAAACATTTTGAAAGTAAATTATGAGTGTTATTTACAATAATGTAGTGCATTTGACTACTCATAGAACACAGGGTTTTATTATCATTATCATATTTTTTTTAATATTTCGTTAATTCAGATTTCATTAACCACAATGCTACCAGAGAGTTATTCTTTTATCGACTACGTATATACAATGAATAGATCATGTTTTCCATGGACCTGTAAATACATCTACTCAAAGATTTGTTTGTTGTTTGTTTGTCTGGGTTTTTCATAACAAAACAACGGATGGCAAGTTCAATGGAAAAGCAATATTCTGTGGGTCAAAGTTCACGTTAAGAAAATTATCAACTGTTTACTGAGAATGTAAACACGTAAATGAAGATCAGCTGTGAATTAATGACCTAGGTGGGGAACTGAAAATACCAATCGGACTATTGGGTCTATGTATTACTACTTATATTTAACCGTTCGGTGCACTATTTAATACACACACACACCCACACACACATATTTTTGTGCACATGAACAAGGCCATCTTTACATGAAGTTATCCAAATACTTTTAATTTGTTATTTTGTCTACGCCACACTAAGACTGTTTAACTTATAGCCCATTACCGTAACTCATCCCGTAAATAAGTTATTTACGATATCAACTACAAAATTGTACTTCACGTAACTTTGGATGAATTTTCACAATAAATTTACGCTTATGATTTTTAGTTAAACGCATTTTCATCGTAAGTTGCGCTTATATTAATTACGGGTTCGACTAAGTTTGCGAGTTCATTTACGATTGTTGGTGAAACGGGTCATTGATCAGTGTCTGACCTCCTATTGCTTTCCTATGCAACAGACCCAGTGAATGATTTTAAATATGTCGACGTACATCGTTGACTTACTCTAAAGACAGATAGGGAGATAGACTATCAATCATTTCAGAAAAGATAAGAAATCTAGTACAATACCGCTTGACCAACACCTTCAACCCACCCCAAATTAACCTTATCTTTTCGCTCATCTATATATATTGAATTATGCAAGACTTAAACAAAAGGCATCAATTTAGTCCTAAATTCTAATTTATTTACAGATGCAGCTTTTCTCCGGTAAATGACCACTTGTTGGATAGGAACACAGAAACGTTTTTAGCAAAACTACCAAATAAAGTGTAATATTCTGACGAAATGAATCTTCTTAAGATGTTGTTAGATTCATCTTTTGCAGAATGGAATTGCTTTGAAAACGAAAATGTCTTGAAAAGATACATTGCATCATTGTCTTGAAAATATTGTTCCGTATGAATTGTTTATATTTGATCATATTGTATATATGTAAACATTGAATGTATATGTGAACAACATTAAAAGGGTTATAAACATTTCCTTTTTATTTTCACTTTTGGAAAAGAGATTTTTATGGCTGAGTAAGCTGCTATAGCAGTGCTCTGACACCACCCACTCCGGCCTCTCAACTCATGGGAGCTGCGAGTGCTGATTGATGTGTTGTGAGCCTCAGATTATTTTTCAACATAATCTTCTTCAATATCTACACACTTTGCCTGCGGTGTTAAAGGGCCTCAATGCCACTTTTAAAGAACTCCGTTTCTTGGCTGTTCAAAAAGTCATCCACTGCATGTATAACGTCATCATCGGACTGAAAGTGGGTGCCGGAAATAGCTGTTTTCAAATATTAAATGATCCTCTTATCTCCAGGGTGGTATTATAACTGTACTTCCACTCACTGTAGCCCCTTATCTCAAAGGGCTATGTTACAACCCGTTATGCAACAAAACCCGTTTTGCAATAAAATTATTGCAAAACGGGTTTGGGTGACTTATTGCAAAGTGAAATTTTTAGTAACAACCCGTTTCGTAATAAATTTTCCTCAGTATGTCCTTAAAATAACATGGAAAGTGTTCGTTTTCTTGAATATATGTGTTTTAAAAAACACCCCAAAATATGTATATTAAGTGATTTCAATAACAGTTCATCATTGAACGACATAAACCCGTAAATGCAATAATAAAATTACAAAACGTGTTGAAAAGTCTAATAGCGAAGTGAAATTTTGTTAACAACCCGTTTTGCAGCAAATCCCGTTTTGCAATAAATTTTTCTCAAACGCATATATCTACTGCAAATGACTGGAAACTATGAAATCAAGTCTCAATATGAGGGTTTCATGACGTAATATATTCAGAAAAAAAAAGAAGTATGACCGTAAAAATGACAGTTATAGTAAGTGATCGATTCCATCTATATATGTGTTAAAACACCTCAAAATATGTATAGAAAATTATTTCAACCATTTTATTCATTGGAGGAACCGTTTTTCAACAAATAGTTCGCATTCCTATGGGTACCAACTGCATCCCACTTCTTGCTGACATTTTCTTATATTCATACAAAGCAGAGTTTACTCAGACTTTGCTCTCAACAGAAAGAAAGCACATTGCATCTCAGTTTATTTTTACTTAGAGACACAAAGATGATGTGTTGTCAAATAATAATCCTAACTTAAAGGATTACCTACACGAAATCTATCCCACGAACTGGAGATCAAAGATACAACCGAGGATGACATATCTGCTTCATACTTGAATATACCTTTATCTTTCGATGATACCGGTCACTTGAACACCTCCTTGTACGACAAACGTGACGATTCAGCTTCAACATAACTAACTTCTCTTTCCTGAGTAGCAACATTCCTTACTCTCCTGGTAATGGCGTTTTTGTATCTGAGCTTATAAGGTACGCAAGTGCATATTCGAAATACAGCGGTTTTAACACAAGGGCTAAACGGCTGAACGATAAGCTACTTGTTAAGGGATGCATGAAATCGTTGCTGAGGAAATTCTACGGTCGCTACGGTGATCTCATAAGAGTATATGAGGTCATGCTTTTTGCAGAATGATTCATGACATTCTGGAGTGCGACTGAATGACTGTTTCACCATTTATGTACATTTCTGTGAGCATTGGGACCTTCACCGAATTTGACATATTTCAATATAACTGTTGCGACGGGTGTTGCATGTAAACAGTAGACGCTTAATTTCCCCAGGCACCTAGTCTCATCCCGGGATGTTGTATTTTACGGGGTTTGCAACGGTTTGTTTGGGGCAATTCTATATTTCAATCTCCAGTTTAGACTTTGACACTGGATAACTGATCGGTACTAATTCGTTGTTTGTTTCTGAACATATCACGCCTTAAAACCTCATACTGAGATCTATTTTCTTTTTAGTTTCCAATCATTAGCAGTTAATATTTGCATTTGAGAAAAGTTTGTTCTTAATTCTTAATTTTTTTTCTTTTTCTTTTTCTTTTTTTTTTTTTTTTTTTTTTTTTTGGTCTTTCTGGACATATGGCGTCTTAACTTCATATTGATATTTGATTTTATAGTTTCCAATCATTTTCAGCAGATATATGCGTTTGAAACAAATTTATTGCAAAACGGGTTTTATTGTTAAGCGGGTTATTACCATAATTTGACTTTGCAATAAGATACCCTATCCAGTTTTGCAATATTTTCATTGCAAAACGGCTTTTATTGCAGGGATATCATAACTGTACTTACACTTACTGTAACCTCACACCTCATGGGAGCTATTGTAGCACTGTATTGACACTCATTGTAGCATGGCATCTCATGGGAGCTAAGTTGTTTTACTATTGTAATGACACTTACTTAATCAACGTATCTAATGAATGTGTTCTGACACTTATTATAGCTTCTCTCAAAAGGATTATTATAAATGTACTGACATTCCCACAACCATTTATCTGAAACGAGGGCTTTTATTACTCTGTACTCAAACTCATTGAAACCTCTTATCTCAAAGCAGCTATTATAACACTGTACTGACACTCACTGTAGCCTCTTATCTCAAAGGGGCTTATTACAACACCGTATTGACTCTTGCTGTAGTCTCTCATCTCTATCATTATACTGTACCATCACTTATTGTGGTCACTCATATCTCAAATGAGCTGTTATAACATTGTACCGACACTCATTGTAGCCTCTTGTTTCAAAGCGGATTTTATAACATTGTACTGACACTGAATGTAGCTTCTTATCTCAAAATGGCTACTATAACACTGTACTGACACTAACTGTACTTCTCCATTCAAAGGAAATATTATAACACTGTACTGACACTCACTGTAACATCTCATCTCAAAGGGCTTATTATAACACTGTACCGACACTCACTGTAACATCTCATCTCACAGGGGTTTCATAATACTGTATCGACATTCACTGTAGCATCTCGTCTAAAGCGGCTATAATAAAGATGTTCTGACACTCACTGTAGCCTCTCATCTCTAGGAACTATCATAGTGTGTGGACACTCCCTGTTTCCTGTCATCTCTCAAAGGCTATATTAAAGCACAGTAATGACACTCACTGTAGCCTTTTATCTCAAGTAGCTATAATAACACTGTACTGAGAGTCACTGCCCCTGAGAGAACTATCATAACACATTACTGACATTAACACTCAAGGTAGCCTCTGATAGGGATATCATTACACTGTATCGACGCTCACTTTAGCCTCTGAGAGGATTTTCATGACACTGCAATGACACTTGTGTAGTCTTTGAGAGATATTCTATGACACTGTAATGAAACTCATTGTAACCTCTGAGAGGAATTCTATAACACTGTAATGACACTCACTGTAGCCTCTGAGAGGAATTCTATGACGCTGCAATGACACTCACTGTAGCCTCTGAGAGGAATTTTATAACACTATAATGATACTCACTGTAGCCTCTGAGAGGAATTCTATAACACAATAATGACACTTCCTGTATCCTCTACGAGGAATTCTATAACACTGTAATGACACTCACTGTAGCCTCTGAGAGGATTCTATAAAACTGTAATGACACTCACTGCAGCCTCTGAGAGGAATTCTATGACATTGTTATGACACTCACTGTAGCCTCTGAGAGGAATTCTATGACACTGTAATGACACTCACTGTAGCCTCTAAGAGGAATTCTATAACACTGTAATGACACTCACTTTAGCCTCTGAGAGGAATTCTATGACACTGTATGACACTTATCGTGACTCCTGAGAGGAATTCTTTGCCATTATAATGACACTCACTGTAGCCTCTAAGAGGAATTCTATAACACTGTAATGACACTTACTGTAGCCTCTGAGAGGAATTCTATGACGCTGCAATGACGCTCACTTTAGCCTCTGAGAGGATGTTCATGACACTGCAATGACACTAGTGCAGCCTGTGAGAGGAATTCTATAACACTGTAATGACACTCTACCCTCTGAGAGGAATTCTATAACACTGTAATGATACTCACTGTAGTCTCTAAGAGGAGTCATATGACACTATAATGACACTCACTGTAGCCTCTGAGAGGAATTCTATGCCATTATGACACTCACTATAGCCTCTGAGAGGAATTCTAAAACAATGTAATGACACTCACTTTAGCCTCTGACAGGAATGCTATGACACTGTAATGACACTCATTGTAGCCTCTGAGAGGAATTCTGTAACACTGTAGTGACACTTACTGTAGTCTCTGAGAGGATTTCTATAACACTGTAATGACACTCACTGTAGCCTCTGAGAGGAATGTATTAACACTGTAATGACACTCACTGTTGCCTCTGAGAGGAATGTATTAACACTGTAATGGCACTCACTGTAGCCTCTGAGAGGAATTCTATACCAATGTTATGAAACATACTGTAGCCTCTGAGAGGAATTTATTAACACTATAATGACACTCACTGTAGCCTCCCATCTCTGTCAGGGCCCAGTTTGATCCACGTTTAAATCAATGCCCCTGCCTCCTCATCTCTATACAGAGAGAACAGAAGACATCTTACCAAGTTGTATAACACATATATTGTATAAAAATTAAACACAGAAAATGACATTACAAAAATATTCGATTGTACTGCAGTTACGATATCGACTTAGGACGGCCAATTAAGGTTAAAAAGTCACTCAGTTGGTGTGGTTAATCGGTTTTCGGGCACTCAACTTTCTACTTACCACAAAAGCAGTACAATCAAAGGAAACACATTTAAAATCCTCCATATAGAGAACAAGGTTTTTCAAGAGGAGAGGTCATAAAAATTTTAACACAAGAAACCGTTCATGGAATAATATGTTACGCGACATCAACATAAGTAAACCGTGGTCGGCCCGTCTGTAAGCAAGCTCGGATCTTTAATCTGTAAAAGTCCCGACTAAACTCAGATGGGACGAAGCTCAGTATCTCGTCTCCTCTGAAAATGTTATGGCAAGACCCGTCATAGAGTCCACACCGCCCTCTTAGTCAGCGTGCAACGTTCAAGTAAAGTCTGTATAAGGCTGAAGAGGGGACCAATACAAGACCTATGGTCTTTACGAAGATCTCGGGGACATACTGTCGATGTCAAAGGCGTTTAATTATTTTAGAACTCGTTGATGTGAAATTATCAGAACCTTTAATCCTACTTAGTTTGTACACTAGATTACCGTAGATATTGGGATGATATCCGCTGGATACGTATAATTGAAAAGTCATATTTCTGAATTTAGATAAAATGTTTGAATAAGTTCTGTAAAATTTTCCAAACGTTTTTCGAAGTTTATGATATCTATAACCCTAAGTTAGAAGTTTGAAAGTGATTTGAACATTTTTTAATGAAAATCCAAAACGTTAGTGCAGCTTCTAGTAAACCCAAGCAATTGACTATTATAAATACCATATAATGGGAATCTAGGGACATCACCATCCAATTATGGAAAATTAACGATAGGAAATCCAAAGTCGTCATTTTATCATATATGTCTGTATGGATATTGTTGTTGATAATTTTGATACTTAATCCAAAGTAGCTGTTTCCTGATCAAAAGTATTGGTTTATTTGGAGATCAGGTGGATAAAAAAAGTCTACTACAAGATGAGCGCAGTAAGTGTCCATAGGAATCCCAATAATCTGTTGATAAATCTTGCCATTAATTGCACATAAATATTATCCATCAAAAATGTGATGGCATTACATATCTCAGTACAAGTCCATTATATATGATTATTATTCTGTTTGTTGAGAAAAGTCCAGAAGTAACTAAAGTACAGAGGTATGATTTAGACTCTCTGTTAAATCACCAGCGTATGAGTCATGAGGTAGAGAGGAATATAGTGTCCAAAAATCAAATGCAGAAACTTTATTAGCTTCAAAACTTCTCAAACGGAATTTTTCAATGATTTCGCTAAAAGTTTTGATTGACCAAAATTTAATTGACGTTACTATTGTTAAAAACATCATTACAATAATTGATAACATGATCTTTCACTGCATTAACAGCGAAAATAATATGTTTAGAAAGCACACTTGTAGAGCAATGACTAGAATTTGATATGAAACGTGATTTATATGGTGCACAATATTAAAAGGTATTTATGTTCTATACTTATTACATGGACTTTTGTGTAATTAAGGAAACCATTACATGGTTGGAAGATCATTTTTATCAATGCTTAAGATGAAGTCGCACATAGCTCTAAAATGGTCAGGTAAGATATTGTCCTTCAACGATGGCGTTTCAACATACGGAGAAGTAGAATTCAATTCAGTTTTAAGAATTGCAATGTAGTATGTTTTTTAAACAATGACAATATCATTAGCTGCTTTGTCAGCAGGTACAAAGGCATAGGTATTTTGTAGAATCGGCAACTTTATATAGACTGGAATGGTATCTTATGTGGCTGTTTTAATAAATGGGGATTAAGTGAAAATTTGTCGATGCGAATATCGATTATTTTAAAGATAGGCACTTTTCCAGTCATTCAAGGCAATTTTACCCCTTCCTTTTAGCCCTAACGTTTCCAATAAGTGTTTAGTGCTTCTTCAACAATACCCCGGCATTTAGTAAAATTTATCCTGGAAAGTAATCTATACTTTGGGCCTTTATTAAAAAGCGAGCGTAGATATTTGCCAGAAATACAATTAAGATCACCTGTAATAATATGAATAGCAAGCTGATAAATGAATTTAAAGTTATTGCATGAACAGGATGATGGAACAGAGTCAAGAGTATTACGATTAGATGTGACTGCATTGTAATTAAATATAAGTTCTCTGCTCTCTAAAGGCAATAAACAATTAGCATCTCGGTTCAACTTTACATACAGATACATCGATGATGTTTTGTCGATTAACAACCCTGTATTTTAGGATAACCTCAACATCATATATCCAAAGGCACTCGAGATAAAAGATACTACAAAGAGCGCATCTTCTGCTTCAAACCTCGATATAGTGCTATCAATTAGTGACGATGGTTCATTAGTAACCTCTCTCTATGACAAACGTGACGATTTCAATTTTATTATTACCAACTTCCCTTTTCTGAGCAGCAACATACCTTTCTCTCCCGCATATGGCGCCTTCGTTTCACAACTTATACACTATGCCAGGGCATGTTCTAAGTACGAAAATTTCGTCCTGAGAGCAAGGCTTCTTGCCACGAAACTTCTTTCACAAGGATATATTGAGGAACGTTTGAAATTGTCACTGAGGAAGTTCTATGGTCGTTATAGGAATCTATTGCAATTTCAGATTCCTCTTTCAAGAATGTTAACCGATATTTTGGGACCTGACCATACAAAATAACCATCTTAACTTTTTGACTATACTCGATTTGACATAATACGTATATACATGTATATACAGATATTTGTTCATCTGCGTTTCCGACACCGGAATTTCAGGCAGGCAGCATTTCTTGCCTTGAATGGGAAATTTGACTTCGTGTTCCTGTCTCCTTGGTATATTCATGCGTGTATATTTATGAATTTAACTCCTCGACTTGAAAAGTTGTTGCAGGACTTTTGCGACGGGTGTTGCATGCAACCAGGGGACGCTTAATCCTCCCGGGCACCTGGTCTCACCTCGATTTTATTGGGGTTCGCATTTGTCTGAATATGACACTAAACAAGATATTATCCCCTTTATTCCATGGACTATGAAATATGGTTTACCCTTCGGTACTTCTTCGTTTTTTACATCTGATAGGTTTTTGCACTGATAGCAAATCAGGGAAGGCTCAAGATTCTCAAAAATACTGCGGAATTTTAGATTTGATTCTATGATCACGAAAACTTTTAGAAATATTATGAAGGTCTGAATCTGTATTTTCAAACTTAATAATAATAATAAATTGCGATTTAGGAGGAAGCCATGGTATTTGTGGGTAAAGTTTGTTATGTGAAAATGTTATAATCATTTTAAGTCTAAATCAATCCATATAACTTAAACTTCTGAAATCAGCCTCATCCAAAATAGGTTTCAATCGGGTGACCGGAATAGACGATAGTGCATGTAGAAGTTTGTGATCTTTCGAGATCTTTTCTCGTTATTTCGAGATATTCAACTCGTTATTTCGAGATAATTAACTCGTTATTTCGTAGTAAGTGAGTCTAATCGGCTTTAGTAGATTATAACTTAAAGGGACATAGTCCGAGACTGGAAATTTTTAGCATGAAAAGGATAAATTACGACAGTATCTTATTTTTCCTGTATTACATAAATTATAAACTTTGTGTTAATTGCAAAATTTAAAACTAAAATTACTCAGTGTTTTCGTAGAATAAAGGTAATTGAGTCGAATTAAATTCGGTTGGTATTAATTCCCCAAATAAGGCAATGCTCCGCCCATAGTCATGCGCGTGCGCGGATATTCACTGTAGAAAACAACAAAAATGGTTCACATGGAGGAATACGAGCACGAGAAAAGCAAAAGTGGGATAGAAAATAACTATACACAGACTCGGAGGCCAAAAAATTAAAAGTGGAACAAATGTAAGAATCGGGTAAAGTTCGAGTTTCATTATCACGTGATTTCCTCTGACCGACCTCATCAATATTCAAGGAGTTGAGGTGGTTAAGTTGCAAATTTAAAACGGGCATATCTCGTTAACGACATCGACTTTGGTAACGATACTTTTTACACATCTTAGATAAAATACTAGCAATCGATTGCCGTTTAAGAAATCCGTTTACATTTTTTATACTTTTCCCGACTTCAATCGGACCATGCTCCTTTAAGGGTAGTTATTTTTAGAGAAGAAATATTTATTTTAGTAGTACTGAACAACTTTTTACTAGAAGTGCTAGGAAGATGAATAGTTGACATAGAGCGTAATCCCAACGGAGTTAGTAATACTTTGAGCGATTTATTGTGTATTTTTGATATGGTATACAATATATAAAGTATGTTCAATCTTAGGGGAAACTCCAACACAACCAGTTCAGTTACCTAAGGGTTGAACAATAACACTTGAAACACCCGACCGCGGGGTATTTTTTACAGACTCCACACTGCAATCGAGAATAAGTGTAGTAGATATAAGAGAGAATACAGAAGACATCTGACCAAGCTGTATGACACAAATCACCAAGGACATGCACATAAAAAATAAGCAACATACAGGTAAAGCATTACAAGGTAACAAAATTGTTGTGAGGCCTCCATATGTATTATTATCTATAAAGTATCATTTTCAATTACCATGTAAATTTTGAAATACCGGACATTTGTTCAGACGAAGTCTTCTGAATCAGGGTTATTTATAAATTTATATTTTGATATTAGTCATGATTGGTTTCCATGTATCTAAGTAAAAAATACAAGACTGAAATGCAAATATTATTTTGAAACGTTTTCAATATTAATTCTAGCAGGCAAGCAGCGCTATAGCAATCGCAAAAACACGTCAAGATGTTAAGTTTTCGACCTATTAAAATCAGAAGAACTGTTGCTGGGGAGAGGTCAGCCCCATCTGTTGACCGTGCTCCGATTGAAATATCACTGGGGAAATATTCATGCCGTGTGGCTGTCATATTCGCAGTACATCAAATAAAATATCCAGTTACTGGAATTTATTGTTTTATCCTGATGTGCCGAAATGTTGATGAAGAGTATGGGGTTAAATAATCCTTCCATTCCGATCGGTTGCTCTTCAGGATTCCTCGAATTCGGTTCCATTTGAATTCTAACCACTGACTATACATTCTGTAAAGATAAAGGACATCCAAACTGACTTTCCACTTCCGTGCCATTTTTCATTCATTTTGTATTTTATATATCTTCATTTGAATAATCACAATATGAAATTTTACAATAAATGGGAAAAAAATTAACTGCTGTTGTTGAATATAATATAAAACTGAAAAATTATCCTGTTCACTACTTTAATTGCAACATAATTATTAGATTCTCATTTGTAACAAATATGTCATTAATCTATTTTGATAGCATGTTGTAGCGGTATTCGAATCATAACTTTTGATCTGAAGACGATTAGCATGCTTTCGACTAAGACATCTTATATAGTCATTCCAATCTATTTGTTAAATCCGGTGTTATAGAATAGGCTTTCCACTGGGGTAGCCCCCCCCCCCTCCCCAGAAAACTGACTGTAGAGTAGAATTTCCTCAGGAAAGACTAGAGTAACCTACTCCAGGGTAGATTTTGCCAGGGGGAAGATCTATTGTAAGGTAAAACAAAGAACAATTAACTCAGTATTCACAATATTTCGGTCAGGAGAGTTAATTGTTCTTTGTTTTATGTCACTTCCCTTCGGAGGACTATTAAGATGTTTGATATTGTGAGGTAGTTTTTCCGGGGGTTGATTTTTTTTTTATCTACAGCAAGTTTTAGAGTAGCCCCACCCACACCTCCATAGTAGACTTGCCCCCACCTTTTTCTCACATATCATCACCCCATTGTATAATTGATTTGAATGGCTTTTGTGCGATGACAATTATGCAAATATGGCGTGAAGAAATATTATATATTTAGATATAACGTTATAACTTTGAATATATGTAGTGCGTGTATTGATGATTCTTCTTTCGAAAGAAAACAAATTTTAAAATTTTTGACTTATTAAGGGCCCTTTTCTCGCGTTGTGCATCATAACGCAAAATTGTGATTGTGCTTATAGTGTGTCATTCTTTTATTGTTATAACGTTATAACTTTGAATATGTGTAGTGCGTGTACTGATGATTCTTCTTTCGAAAGAAAACAAATTTTAAAATTTTTGACTTATTAAGGGCCCTTTTTATCGCGTTGTGCATCATAATGTCATATGTAATATAGATAATCTGTTTGGTCAATTATCATATTCATTATGACTATATAGTCATAATGAATATGATAATTGACCAAGCAAATTATCTATATTACATATGACAATAACGCAAAATTGTGATTGTGCTTATAGTGTGTCATTCTTTTATTGTGTTTAAGTATAAATTTTCATTCCAAGTCACATCGTGTTTAAAAAGGAGAGGGGGCAGTCCCCTTCCCCTAACCCCCCCCCCCCCCCCGAAAACAAAACAGATAAAAAAACATTCTCTTATTTTTGCAAGTCCATGTCCATAGTTGTTGGGTTTGGGGTGTCTCTCCCGAGAAAAAATTTGAAAAATTTAAGCTAACTGGTGGCCTTTAGAACGTCTTTGGATTGTATCTGATGCAATTTTTTCCAAAATATATAGAGGTGAGTTCAGTCCGACCAGGTGGCTCCAGTTTATGATTGTCGGCAAATGATGCGCAAAATTGTTTTTGAAAAAAGTGAATTTTTGACGATTTTAAGATTTGGGTGACTCCACCCTTTAGATCCGCCCACGTACCAGGGCATCCTGATGCATCATATTTCTTTGCGCGCTGTCTGCTTCTCCGATTCAATTTGAAACCGAGAAAATTTTGGAGAAAAAAATGAAGTAAATAGGTAGCCTCTGGAGTGTCTTTGGACTGTATTTGACTAGAAATCAAATTATCACGAAAACAGATACTTAAAAAAATGATGCGCGCATGCATGATAATAAATACGGTATTAAGTGGGGGCCAGCGCCCCCTCCAGCCCCCCCCCCCCCTCCCCGGTACTACGTGCCTGATTCCACTCTCTGTATGTCCGTAGTAAAACCATTCCCCGCGACAGGTTTTGCGTAGTGGTTAAGTACTTGGCTTGCTATGCAGACGATCCGGATTCGATTCCCCGAATTGCACCACTATTTTTATTTGGTTGGTTGGTTGATTGGCGTTTAACGTCGCTTTCAACGATTTTTCAGTTATATCGCGACTTGGAAGCAGGAGATAACCAAGCTTTTAAACATAGTGGCGCAACCCGGGAATAGAACCCGGATCGTCGGCGCCGCAAGCCAAGCGCTTAACCACTACACAAAGCCTGCCCCCCCCCCCCCCCCCCACTATGTTTAAGAGGTTGGTAACCTTCTACTTCCATGTTACACACACTATGTCCCATTATTTTGTGATTCTTGCCGATGTTTGTTAGTAGTGAAAGGCCATTTTCATTTGGGTTTTTTGTACTGCTTTATATTGTGGAATGAATTTTACCCCCTGAATATTTACTACTGTTGTGGCTAGCCAAACAGAGGACATGCACTCAGATACGAAAATGTAGGGGGGAAACTGGCATTACAGTAGATTTTTTCCTTTAAGTGATGTGGGAGTAGACTTTCCCCAAAAGGAGAGGGGGAGGAGAACTACTCTGGAAATGTCAGGGGAAAGCTTATTGTACAGTAGAATTTTCCCCAAGAGGGGGGGGGGGTTACTCTTGTGTCAGTTTTCTGGGGCGGAGAAACTACCTTGGAGGGAAGCCTACTTATATAACACCGGCAAGATTAGAACTTATAATGTAACATATGTCGGAATAAATTGTTACCGAATAGAATTCCGAAAACAAAGTGCAATGCTATAAACGTAATGTGCGTTCCTGTGCTTATGACGTCACAGTGCGCCAAATGTTACGTTACCAAGTGTGACAACTTTGCGAAAGGTAATACGAAATGAAGAAATACGAAAAATTACACCATTCGATGAAAACGGGTTCTCAGTCGAGCCCAAACAGTAATGAGGAGTTGAGGAAGGAACTGGAGCAGGAGATAGAGTGGCTACATATGCAAAAGAAATCCAAAAAGCAATGGGAAGATATTGTGTCAGATATGTCCAGAGTAGATGACGAAATTGACGAAGATGACAGTGAGTGGAAAACCAGGTAAATAAATGACAACTGCGAGTGGAGATTGTCTCGTTCGTATCTAAATAAGGGGCATTACCAACGCCTTAAGAGCTTTTTTTCTGTCAGATTATACTTCTGTAAGAATACTTTCATGTCAATTGAAACAGGCCTTATAGAAATATTCCTCAAGGATTACTAGAGATTAAAGTCGAACAATTGTGTAGGAAACTCATCACAATTTTGTAACAAACTAAATCCGTAGGGAAAAGAAATGTTTTTCAATCGGTACAATTAAAATAAGGAAACTTAAACCCCTGTGCTGCGCATCCCAGTCCATTACTTTTATACTTTAAAGAGACATGTAAAGACTTTTCCTAAAGAATCTTGCCAGTAGGATATTATATGAAAGTTAAATTGTCTTTATGATGATGGAAGTGAATTGTGATGAAAGGAATTTATTGTTTTTCGCTCACAAAGGCGTGAAGGAGAATGCCCCTTCAAATGCTGTCCCAAGAGGATGCTCTTGGGAGATTTAAAAAAATAAAAACATATTGTTATTAAAGGGTTTTAAAAGAAGCTTATAGATATTCAATATATATATATATATATATATATATATATATATATATATATATATATATATATATATATATATATATATATATATATATATATATATATCTTTCATATTGGAAATTGCCATTATATTTAGGAAGTGATTTAACGAGTTAGTTTCATATTATAATTTAAAGTTGTCACATCAACCATTACATCCATATCATCTTTTTATTATTATTATTATTATTATTATTATTATTATTATTATTATTATTATTATTATTATTATTATTATTATCATCATTATTATTATTGTTATTATTATTATTATTATTGTTGTTGTTATTATTATTATCATTATTTTTTTTTATTATTATTATTATTATTTTGGATATATTTTCGGACTTCAATATTTTCATGAAAAATAGCATGGTTTTCATCAATATTTTCCTTATGGTTGACTTTTAAAGCACTGAAATGCTTATATTAGCCAGGTCATAGTAAATAGTAAAGGAATGTTTTGGAAAGAATTTTGACATTTTAATTTAGCTTGTCAGATATATTGTTTACAGAATTTTTTTATTTATTCTACGAATTAAGACACATACTACTAAATAAGTTTCAATTCTTAGACAAAGTTTCTTTGTGAATAACATACCAGAAACACTGAATGGGTAATAAAACTAATGGCATCTGAGTGATATAGAAAGATGCATGTTTCAAATTTGTTCCTTTCATTCAAATCGGATAAAACATTTTACCTTTTCTACATCTTTTCAGACTTTAACATTTTCATAGAAAATAGCATGGTTTTCATCAATATTTTCCTATGGTTGACTTTTGATTCACTGAAATGATTTGTAAAAATTTTAACAGAATTTAAAATTTTAGTAATAAAGATTCGAAGAAGTCCTCCAAAGGGAAGTCTGGTAAGGAACACAAACACTCTGTATTGCAAATTTTCGGCCTCACGACCCCTATCAAGCAATTTTTCGGATGAAAAATATACAATTTCATAATTTGTCATCCGAAAAATTGCTTGATAAAGGTCGTGAGGCCGAAAATTTGCAATACAGAGTCTTTGTGTTCCTTTACTGTTTTAAATTTTAGATTTTTCATGATTTTTTTTTAGATTGCAAAAAGGGTAAATTGCGGTATGTTTTCCTATGTCTCAAGTAAGCGATATAGGCCCACTTGGGCTTCTTGTAAATTTTAGAACCACGGAAGCAGAAAGTTATTCGTATCAACTTTTTAAACAGCATTAATACACATCTTGGATCAAACCTCGTTTATCTGCCTCATAAACCAGCATTTGTTAATACGTAACCTTTATTGACCCTTTCTTTACGTTGCTCAGCCTAAGATGAGTTCAGTAAGAAGATCGTTTACATAAATTAAGCGCTTAACCAATATGCCATAATTATTCCTTTTGCTTTGTAAAATTGTAATTCAACAAAATGCATTATAGGTTCTATTTCCAAACGTTGTATAACGACATGCTGAGACAACAGGCCCTTGATATGCGATCAGAGGTCAGGATGTTTAAGCATGGCGAATGGTCACTCAGGCGGGGATGCGACATGGACAAGATGTCTGATGCAGAATGTAAAATGCATATCAAACGCCTAGAGAAGGAAGTCAAGTCACTGGAAGGTAAAATATTAAAAGGAAACTCCCTTACCTATCCTTATACTTATACCACCCTCCTCTCTCTCTCTCAGTCATCAGCTCTGAAACCAAACAAGCTGGTTAGACTTGTCGACTAGCAAAGCAAATCTCTGATTTATTAGTGTATTATTAATCTACAGTATTATGTAAGTGAAACAAAACATGCAGTAAATAGACCTCCTCATGATAAATGCGGGGTTGTAACATTGGACGGCAAATTGATTAACGTTCCCTCCAAATTCATTACGTCATAAAGTAACTTTTGGTTGGTTGGTTGATTGGTGTTTTACGTCGCTTTCAACAATTTTTCAGTTATATCGCGACATGGAAGCAGGAGGAAACCAACCTCTTAAACATAGTGGCGCAATCCGGGGATCGAACCCGGATCGTCGCCGCCGCAAGCCTAGCGCTTAACCACTACACCAAGCCTGCCCCTCATAATGTAACTTGACGTCATTCTGATCCAATACGGAGTATGGCAACTACTAAAATCCATTACAGTTTGCATTTAGTCTCCTACCAAATCCACTGTTCTCGGTGTGGGCACGTTTATATAGGCAACTTACGTTATATGACGTTTCATGAACAATATTTCGTATGGCGTCATAGTAACAACTATTGTGACGTGGCGTAAACACAGGGGCGCGTTAGAAATAAAGTAACACATAGGCTCTATTTTTTTCAAACGTCAAATTCATATATCTCGGGCATTGTAAAACCAATTCAGAATGTGAATCTGAATGTTAGTCCAAGAGTATATCTAATACATACTAAAACCCAACAACATTTTCATTCAATTTATATAAATAGATAATCACCCTGTTGTACCATGGACTTTTAGGTCCGGAGATAAGCACGCTAACAAAATCCCTGGGAAGCGAAGATTTTGTTTGTTTTGTAGTTTGGTCTATTCTTTGAGGAGGGGGGGGGGGCTAATAAGGTGACGTCAAGTACAAAGTGTTATCTAGATGCACGGGGTTCAAACAGTTTTGGCTGTTCTTGACTGTTTTAGGGCTAATTTTGGAACGTTTTGATATGACTTATACAATAAACGATCACATCATTGAAATAAAGGATGAAAGGTCACTTTGAAAAGATTTTCATGTAATTGTAGTCAGAATTTGTTGAATCCTGATTCTTTCGAGGACAGAGAATATTAAAAAATATCTTTGAATGACAGCTCCATTTCGGAATGTTGCCTCTATTATATCAACACAGACCTAAACTTTTTATGCATCAGATGAAAGAGTAATATTTAATCTATCTTGTTCTAAGTGTAAAACTTTAAAATGTTTAATAATGATATTTGATAAAAGCAAAAATTCAATTGTTCTATTTTTGGACACAACTTTAGAAAATCAGCACCAAACCCAAATATTATCACTCCAAATCAATGCATAATTCAAGCATTTTAGAAATAACCCATAAAATTTGAAATTCTTGATACTCTGTAACATATGAGTGATCTTCTTCAATAGAGAAAAAAAAAACAAAATGCAAAAAACAAAAACAAATCAAAACCACACCAAACACACACAAATGACAAGATTAATGATAATATCCTCTTCGCATAACATTGAACTTTATAAAGCTGTGACTCTAAACAATTATCGGGGGAAATGCGGAAACGGTTAAAATACATTTTGTTTACAACGACCATGAATGCCTTCCCGCCCGCTGACAATAGACAAAGAAAAATTTGGTGTGATCTTAACGTGTAAGATCTACTCTTGACATGGACGTCTCTACAGCTTCATTTCCAGATCACCAGATAAGTGATTTCTACAGTCCTCTGTCTTTCGCATTTCTGAATACGAAAATCAGAACTGCTCGAACTTTTCCTATCAAATACAAGTGTTACAAATGGGCTTTTATCGCTTACCTCAACTCAGGGTCCGGTGCCATAAACTGAGAATATATTTAAGTCAAATATTTCATTTTAATTTATTCCAATTGTCTAACATTCAAATGAATCCTCATGCAGTATGGTTTAATTCTATTTATCAATAAAATGAAACTAAATAAAATCCAAATCCCAGTTATTAATTTATTGATGAACAGAAGAACATGAAATTTTGACTCAGGTATATTCTCAGTTTATGGCGCCAGACCTAGTTCTTCCTTCCATTTTATTTCCTCTCTGTTTTTATACTCCAAAAGGAAAACTAGAGCTGTTCTAACGGGACAAATACACCCCAACCCCCCGCGGCAACAAAGTTGAAACATGCAATAATTCAAGATCCAAGACACATCACTGGTATAATGGATGTACCACTTGTACATTTTGAAGTATAATCTATGAAAACATAAATTCTGATATGTATGCACTCAGACCTTGACCCTGAAGATATTACCTTGGTTTCAGGTAATTACACACCCTTGGGTCATGGACAACAATTGTGCGAATATATAATCTCCCTCTAACGTAACATGAAGAACTGTCTATGTGTGCACTGTAACCTTGAGCTTGTAGATATGACCTTGGTTCAAGATCATGACACACTCCTTGGTATGGGCAACAGTTGTGTAAAATATGATCTCCCTGCAATATAACGGGAAGAAGTTATGGCCCGGACAATAACTCTGGCTGTGTACACTGTGACCTTGACCTTATAAATATGACTTTGGTTTAGGTCATGACACCCTTGGGTCATGTACAATAATTGTTTTAAATATAATCTCCCTCCAACATAACAGGAAGAAGGTATGGCCCTAGCAAGAATTCGGCCTATGTGTGCACTGTGACCATGAGCTTGTAGATATGACCATGGTTCAAAATCATGACACACTCCTAGGTCATGGAAAACAATTTTGTAAAATATGATCTCTCTCCAACGTAACAGGAAGAAGTTATGGCCCGGACAATAATTCTGGCTGTATACACTGTGACCTTGACCTTGTAAATATAACCTTGGTTTAGGTCATGACACCCTTGGGTCATGTACATTAATTGTGTAAAATATAATCTCCCTCCAACATAACAGGAAGAAGTTATGGCCCGGACAAGAATTCTGACTGTGTGCATACTGTGACCTTGACCTTGTGGATATGCCCTTGGGCCAAGGTTATGACAGTCCCTTGGGTCATGGACAACAATTGTGTAAAATATTATCTCCCTCCAAAGTCAAAGGAAGAAGTTATGGCCGGACAGGAATGATTGACAGACGCTTGGGTGATTCCTGTATACTCCCAAGCTTTGCTTGCGGGGATTATACTAAAGTCTCTTGAATATTTTAATTATTCTCTATAAATCTTATCAAATATAGAAAACAATATTTTTAAACAATCTACAATGGAAAATCAAAGAAATAAACTGAAAATGCTCGCATAGATATAGTTCGGAAATATATCCCCCTCCCCCCCCCAAAAAAAAAAACAAAAAAAAACAAAAAAAAAACAAAAAAACAACAAAACAAAAACAATTGATTTCGGTATAGAACCAAAAACAACACTTCTGCAGAAACTGTTGCAGATTACTCCAACTGCCTGACGCATTCAATGTTTTGATCTTTGAAACCAGACTCACACAGAAGTTTTTAAGAAGTGTTTCCTCCGAACATGTGCTGTAACACCACTTATAGAGGACATTGAGTTCCTCATCTCTATCAAATTGCATCAAAACTTCTTCATTGCTTCTGGTGGAAAAATATTAAATGACCGACACATCGCAATGACAGTAGATCACTTGAGGTTTTTGGCTCAAAGGAGCTTAAAATCTCGGATATTCGCAATGTCTATATTAACCTTGATACAGAAGGAGAAATCTAGCTCTATTTGCAGGGGGTGTTTTGGGGGGTTTTTTTTCAAATTCGAGACAAGCTTATTATTATTATTATTATTATCATTATTATTATTATCATGATGATGATGATGATGATGATGATCATCATCATCATCATCATCATCATCATCATCATCATCATTACTATTGTTATTATTATACAGATACAGATACAAGATCATTTTGTGTCGAAAATTTTAAACTGCTAAACATCAGCTCTGAAAAGCCTGTATTTCGACAAACATAAGTACATAGCAGCAAACAATGGAAAGACATGCAATGAAAAAAAGGTTTCTAGCAAGATAAGATGTAAGCAGGAATAAAAATATATAAATACAACATACATACCAAAAAGACATGCATATTGCAAGGCACAGTTTATACTCAGGTGTCTGTGTAGCGCTACCGTAGCTTCGCCACTGACTGTATTGATATGGTAATAAAGGGGCCTTTATTACCATATCAATACAGTCAGTGGCGAAGCTATGGTAGCGCTACACAGACACCTGTGAGTTTATAAAGTCTGAAAACAACGTAATACAAAATGAAAAGCCGAAAGCAGCCGATATTACAAGTATTTGCAAGCTGACCAATTGCATATGGTTCTCCCAGGTCCGGAGCATTCTGAGAAAGGATTTGTAATAATCCGCTCGCCGGATGTCATTTGGCAGACTGTTCCAGATCCGGGATCCCTCATATCGAAATGAGTTTGAGCCATACTATACTATACCTGATGCGCGTTCAATGAGATCGCCTCTGCCAGAATTTGATTTTTTTTTTTTTTTTTTTTTTTTATTTTTCTTTATTCCTTATGTCAAATGACACATCGGTTACATGATATTACAATATATATAATATATACAATATGTACAAGGTGAACAGAACATAATACAGAATGGGAGTGAACAGATATCATGGTGGAATTATATGTTATCGTTTCTTCTTTTACATGATATATACAAGTATTTACCCAACTTCTGTAATTCGTTTACATTATTAACACTAGGCAATTGAACTAATTTAAATACACTGGGTTTTCTATAATAGTATGGCTTGATATACAATTGTCTTAAATCATGATAAAATGGACAAGTGAGTATAAAATGCAATTCGTCTTCAATATCATTTAAATTACATAATGAACACAATCTATTAGATCTTGTTTCGTTTCTATATCGTCCATTTTCAATATTAAGCGTATGAGATGACAATCTGAAACGTGCTATGTATATCTTATATAGATTATCGATTGGCTTACATAAATAATATTGTATACAAAAATTGTCGACTAGATGTTGATACATTTCACCTTTTGATACGTTATGAATTATAGATAACATCTCTTGTTTATATACATCAAAAAATCTTTGTTCAATTATCTTATATAAATTGTTATCAGCATGATCTTCCTCAAAAATATATCCAAGCCCAAGTTTACATATCTCTGCTTTAATATTAAGCACCCAATCATCACAGAATAATACTCTGTCTTGTAAACAAGATTTAAAAATGCAATTATCAGTATTTTTCAATTTCACCCAAAATTTTATGATTTTAAGTTTTCGTAAAATGTGTAAAGGAAGTCTGCCAAGTTCATAATATACCAAAGCATTACATGTATTTTTCTTTACACCCAACACCTTTTTACAAAAAACAATATGTAGTTTTTCAACATCTGGGGCTTTATGGAAACCCCATACCTCAGAAGCATAATTAAGAATACTATTTACATATGTATCAAAAATAGAACATTGTGTTTCAGTGTTAAAATTATGGTCTTTTAATTTATTAGAAATTGCGAAATATGCTTTTCTTCCTTGATCAGCTGCATGCTTTTGCGTGACGTTAAACTTTCCATTATAGTTTAAAAGCATACCGAGGTAGCTAAATTGATTTACTATTTGAATATTTCTACCATTATATTGCCAATTTTCGTTATCTTTTATTTGACCACCGTTTCTAAAAATCATAATTTTAGTTTTGTCAACATTTAATGTAAGTTTACAAATGTCATTATAACTATGTAGAGAGTCTAGCATATGTTGCAAGTTATGTGGTGATTCAGCGAACAATACCATGTCATCAGCGTACATTAACAAAAATAAGTTGATCAAATTAATTTCAATTGATGTACAATGTTCACTAATAAAATGTGACTCACAATCATTGACATATAGAGAATACAAAATCGGTGATAATACCTCACCTTGAAATAAACCGATATTGTTTTTAAAATAATCTGATAAAACCCCTTTGTGTTTTACACAAGATTTAACATTTTCATAGAGAGATTGGATAATTTTCAACATTTTACCCTGGATACCCTGCTTTATTAGTTTGCACCAAAGATTTGATCTATCAATTAGGTCAAAAGCCTTTTTATAATCTATAAAACAACAATAGAGTCTACCACCCTTTTTCTTTAAAGTTTTATTAATTAACGACTGAAGTACAAAAATAGCATCAACAGTGGAATATCCAGGCCTAAAACCAAACTGTGCATCAGTTATAACGTTATAGTTTTTGTCCCATTCCAATAATCTTTTATTAAGAATTGCTGTAAACAATTTCCCCATGCAACTGACAAGTGTTATTCCTCTATAATTATTTGAATCATTGACATCTCCCTTTTTAAAAACTGGAATTATACAACCCTCTGACCAAGACTGTGGGAAGAATCCTGATTTGAAAATGGAGTTAAAAAACACAACCAGGTGGGGTAAAATTATATCTTTACAATCTATAAAGAATTCATTCACAATGCAATCTACCCCGCAGCTCTTATTTCTTTTTAAGTTTTTAATAGCGTATTCAATTTCTTTTTCTGTGATACAAGCATCAAGTTCCTCAAACACTGCATGCTCAGGAACGTTAGAAATGTTGTATTAACATTTTTATTTATCAAATTTTCGCCCAGTTTTCTAAAGTGTTCAACAAACTGGTCTAAACTTATTTTATCTGAGACACGAGTTTTACGCTTAGCAAAATATTTATGAAATTGCTTAGGATTATGTTTTCTTAAATACTCAATCATATCGCCTTCATGACGCTGATACTGCCTCTTCAATTTAAGCTCCATTTTCTTGTATGCTGCTTTTTTCTCAACTAGTACAGAATGGTTGAAAGGGGATTTACATTTATTAAAATTATACAATGCACTCTTATATTCATTATATTTACGATTACATGGTTCATTAAACCAAGGTTTGTCCGTTTTGACAACATTATCATTTTTCACACAGCTTCTTGGGTGAGTATTAATTCTATTTACATATACATCACAATAGGGTAAAACATTATTATTAATAGCTTCACAAAAACTATTTACACATTTATCAACATCATCCTGACATTTCATATCTATGGATACTAAGTCATTAAAACAATATATATTTTGCAGTAACACTTCTCTAATATGTTCAGTATTTCTATCCGCCCATTTTACTGACTTAGCCAAACATCTACCTTCGCATGCACTTTCTTCGTTGTCAGTGATACGATTAATACTAACATCAATTTGAACGTTCTTATACGAAAGTGAGCGCTCAGGAGTATAAAATGACTTTTTGATAATAATAATAATAATAATAATAATAATAATAATAACAATAATACGAATGATAATAATCATCATCATCAATTAATTAATCAAAAATCTGTGTGAAATACATGTACCTTGGATGTCGTAACGCGAGCATGTGCCAGCGCTGCTACAGGCCTCGGCCTCGTCCCTTGTTCAGATAATGAGCACTAGGCTGCGTACCGGGTGCTTACATTACTGAACGCGTCTCCGGTAGTATTTACATGTGGTTTATACGCTTGCATCTTTCTCCTGGAATCAAATATTTTAGTTTAAAATTCAAAAAGTTTTGAACACAAGTAGGTGACTGTTGTAAAGGATTTTGTATGATTCATTAGCAATTAAATAAAGTCTATTTACATGTAATAAAGTTGAATCAATACATGTATTTCTCAATATCAATGGAGGACTTGTAATCTTCTTAAAGAAAACGAAAGACTCTTTCCTGTATTCTTTCTATTTTCCAGGAGTTATGCTTACCGCAAAAAAAAATGTCATACAGTGGGACAGTAATTAAAATTTGACAATAAACACAATTTGAAAACAACCACTCTTCCCTGTTTGTTTAATAATCTTCCAATTCTCTTTAACACACGCAGTTGTTTTTAGACTGAGACTTTTTGTGCAAATTTCAGCCACATGATCGTCAAATTTAACTAAAAATCAATATAAATACTATAAGATTGATATTGTTAACTAAAGTTAGAACACTATAATTGGCTCTCTTACCATCGCCTGAATTTTTTTTTTCTGGATTGGCCTTCATACATATGTCAGAGAACCGGGATATTAAACCTTCACTTTCTTTTTCTAAAACAAATTTCATTTTATCACAATCGGAGTGTTGGTATGTCAATGTATTGTCATCGGCATAATTATATAATCCGCGAAGCCGGCGTGGCCTAGTGGTATCGCGTCGGACTCCTGATCGGGGGGCCGGGGTTCGAGTCCCGCTCTGGTCATGCCGGTATCATGTCTTTCGGATGAGACAGTAAAAACCGAGGCCCCGTGTCGTGGTAAGCATGGCACGTTGAAGATCCCTCACTGCTTCGGGTGGGTCCGTTGCAAAGGTCAAAATTTGTATGCCCCGCATCAGGCAGATGCCGTCACCATATACGTGAAATATTCGTGGTGTGACGTAAAACAAAAATCAATCAATCAATCAATCAGATTCCGCGATAAAATAGAAAATGTCATTTACAAAGACGTAAAAAACCAGGGACGAGTACGGACCCCTGGAGCACGCCCTTTAGAATGACTTCAAACTTATTATTTTAATTTGTTGCTCGGAATTCCCAAGGTAACTGCCCATAAGCTACACCGCCTCCCCAAACGCACAATATGCCTCAAATTGGCTAGGGGTATGTCATTGTGAAGGCAGTCGAAAGCCTTGGACAGGTCCTTGAGAATCGCAACAATCCCTTTATGTTTGTCTACAGGGGTTTTTTTCCAATCCTCTAATAATCGCAATAGAATACATGTAGTCTGTCATCCAAACTGACCACTGAATGCGGTCAAAAAATACTGAAAATAGCGTCAAAATATACAGAGAGCTGGTCATGCATAACATTTTTCAAATAGTTTTGAAATGGTGGGTAATACACTCACCAGTGTGTAACTTTGTTTGTCCATATGGTCCTTTTTCTTACATATGGGAACTACCTGAGCCTCTTTCATGATATATTGGAAACTACATTTATCATAACCATAATTAATGAGGTCAGCCAAATGTCATGAAATGCTAGAAGAACAGGATTTAAGAAATCTAGTCAAGATTCCATCAACCCCTTGAAATGCAAGTTCGAAATGGATAAAGCGATGAAGTTTGGAAATTTTCATGGCTTTTGAGCTTACAACGGCGAGATTCCATGGGAGACCTCTCATTAGAGCCCATATAACACATACAAAGTAGTTAACAAGAAACACTTTGTTGCTAACAATTTGGTGCAAGCACCAAAGTGTGGGCCGGAATGGGATGTTTGATAAAACTGCAAAGAACAGAATAACGTTTAAGAATAAGTATTGTACATTCATGTGACTGTTAATTAGCAAACATATAAAGACCTTTATGATCGACCACAGACGTAAATCTCCAATATCACTTCCGTTGATATTTCAGCAAATAGTATGTATTTGCGATCATTTAGACCCGTTAAGTATTTAAAGCAATAGCGAGTTTTTAGTCTTACGGATTAGCCTGCATATGAAATGGAAATGTAGTGTTAAAATTACTAGCCATATCATTTCCTATTTGCTTTAAACCGGTGGGCTCAGTGGATGGAGTGAACGAAAGGTACCGGGTTCGACTCCCGCCATGGGGTCATCGGTGTCCTGTCTTTCAGATGAGACAGTAGAAACCGAGGTCCCGTGTCACGGTAGGCGTAGCAGGTAAAAGATCCCGAACTTCTTCGGGAGGGTCCGCTACAAAGGTATAAATTTCTACGCAATGCATCAGGCAGATACCGTCATCATATACGTGAAATAATCATGGTGTGACGTAAAACAATAATTAGTCAATCAATCTACTATTTATTTTTTAAAAACAAAACATAACCAATCTATAAGCAACTGGCTGTTTGCTGGGGTAACCAACCCTTTACTGGTTAAACTTTTGGTAGTGGTGTAGCCGTGCTGGTTGGCAATTTTTTTATTCTCGTGTTTTAATTCATAAACAACAATTAATGTTTATCGTCTTGCCAAAAAGGAAGAATTGTAGAATATAATTGGTTATGTTGGTACGTCCTTCTTAGTGTAGCATTCTGTATTCTGGAAGTCTGGTAGGACTTTTATCACGCTTTGATTAACTAAAGGTCACTTACACAACCGGGTGCTAGTTCTGCATTTGAAGAAGGCGCGTCAAATATTCTAAAATTGTAAGTTAACACCCCAAAAATATTCCAACAAATTTTTAAAATACTCCTCTGCTGTAAACGTAAATCAGCGAAAGTCTCGAAGATACTACGCTTACATTTATAAATCTATCAAACTGCGTCAGCGAGGTGACACATGCTCTCTCCGCAGTGAATATAATCATAATTTTATCATTGGTGTAACATCCGGGAGGTGTGGCTTTACTGTACCGCAGAAACGCAAGCAACTTTCCCGAACTTATAAGAATAGATGGTCCGACTAGGCCGGTGTAAGATAGAATTTGGACCCCCCCCCCCCCCCCCCATTGAATATTGACCCCGGGTCCATATTCAATGGATTTTTCGTTGAATTATGACCCGCCTTGGCCGTTGAATTTTGATCACGCTGTTGAATTTTGACACCAATTTGAATCAAAATTCCACGGATAAAAAATCCGCCGACAGGTCCAAATTCCACGTTGTATCATGACCCCGGGTCATAATTTAACATTGAATAATGACCCGGGTCATAATGACCCGGGTCATTATTCAACGTGGAGTATTGACTCGGGTCATAATTCAACGTGGAATATTGACCCGGGTCATAATTCAACGTGAAATCATGACCCTACCTACCTGCCCTTTAAAAGATGTTATTGTGTACTTGAACCGACATAAAGACGCATATATTTGATCAAAGACAAGTAGGTTAAGAGTTCAGATATTGCGAAGTATATTAACATAGATATGACTCGGGTCATAATTTAACATTGGATAATGACCCGGGTCATAATTCAACGTTGAATAATGACCCGGGTCATAATTCAACGTTGAAATGTGACTGTTCCTATATGTAGATGTTAAAATTCAAGTACATGTACAAAAATAAAATTGGGATACCGTTTATTATAGAGAATGACACGAGAAATATATTTTACCGATTAATTGCGTAAAATTAAAGAAAGAAAAACAAATTAACATTTTAAAATGGCATCACAAGTGAAATATCATAGATATTGGTATTTTTTCTGGACGTATTTAAGAAATTTTGGCACAATAAAACAATTGCGACAATTGAAAGACAAAATCGATAGAGTTCATTCCTAATAAACATGAGGCCAAGAGGATATAAATCGTTCACTTCAGTACCGTAAGCAAATGTGCAAAATATGCCAATTAAGATAAAGAATACAAGAAAGAATTTTGTATTTTATTTTTTTTTTAAATGATAACAAATGACTTTGTTTTATCGCCCCGCCATAATGACATAGCGCCATAAAAAAAATGTTTCGTTAATAACGAAAAGACATATGTGATCATGACGCGGCGACATAACAACATAACTTCCGAGTTTTTCTCCTTTTTTTTTCCTTATGGCGGGGCGACATAACGAAGGTGAAAAGACGAAGCATTTCGTTATGGCGGGCGCCATAACGAAATAACGAAATGGCAAAAATCAGGCTCTCGTGTGTAAACATTGTCCATATACCCGACTGCATGTTGGACACATATAGGTAATATAGATAACATTTACATTTAAGATATACTACCCACCATAAATAAGAACCCTAATCGAAAAATCCTTATACTATGAAAATATGTTATAGCTTTTAAAATTACAAAAAAAAAAAAAAAAACGCCATGAGTGGTTAGCGTATCGGACTCTTGATCGGAAGGTCGCTGGTTCGTATCTTCTGTCGCTCATTATAAGGTTAACGACGCATTCGGTCGTCCGTGGCTCGTTTCGGGGTACATGTAGGCTTTTCTACATATGTTGCACGTGTAATTATGAGCAAGTGTATGCAAATGTATGAATCATCATCACAGAATTGACTTTATTCTTTTTCTTTTTTTATTTGTTCCGGTGAAGACTTTATTATTACATGTATTATAATAAGAAGTCAATAAATTTATATTTTATTGAAGTTTAATTTGCCTTTACTTTTGGCTTTACTAACTTGGATTAAACAGAAATGTGGATGTTTACTTCCTTATTTTACAATTTTACATACTAGTATTCAGTTTGTATCATGATACAGGAACTTTAAAGCATGGGTACTTATTTATGAAAAGTAGATCTAGTATATTACATATAACGAGTGAAAAATATTTTTTAAAAATCTCCCATTCAACGCATTTGCGTTTGACCAAATTGTGCGTTAGAAGGGGGTTTGTCGTCCGCCTTTAGATCCACGCGATCATCCTTGACTCATGGGGAGTCCGTGTACCAAGTGTCATGAAGATAGATGAATAGGGAGAGAAGTTACGGTCCGGAAGCCCAAATGTGGGCGACAGACAGACAGGCAGACAGAAAGACAGAGAGACAGATAGACAGACGGACAGACAGACAGACAGACAGACAGACGGACAGACAGACACGGTGATTCTAGTATACCCCTAACCTCATTGCGGACGGTATGGCAATAGGGAGGAATTGATGTCCATTGTGGTACTCTTTTGTGATTACCAAAGTGACATAGTATCAATTTCTTTGTGTTTTACATTTTCAGGAGGAAACGGATAGATTTGTATCTATATCTACACAGTAAGCTGAAACTGTGAAGGAGGGGTCATAATTCAACGGCGGGTCAAAATTTTATCCGTGGGTAGGGTCGTAATACAATGACCCTCTAGGGTCTCTAGGGTCACAATTCAACATGAAAAATCTGTGGAATCTTGATCGCAGCCCGTTGAATTTAGACCCACCGGGTCTAAATTCAATGGGGTCCAAATTCAATCCTACACCGGCCCACAATGAATATGTTGCTCGCGTATGAATCATCTGAGCTGCCTTTATTCGACAGGAAAGACCTTATGGTGGGCCAGAAGTCTTTGGACGCAAGAGATTGTCTTTTCACATTTGTGACTATAGTTCTTTGTCAGTAATTTTCCCGGTGTATAAGAGATTTCACGAATTAATTTACAAGCATTTTCTCCTTGTAAATAACCCTGCGTAATTCATCATTCATTAAGGGGGGGGGGGGGGGGGGGTGGGGGGGGGGGGGGGGGGGGGGGGGGGGGGGGGGGGGGGGGGGGGGGGGGGGGGGGGGGGGGGGGGGGGGGGGTGGGGGGGGGGGGGGGGGGGGGGGGGGGGGGGGGGGGGGGGGGGGGGGGGGGGGGGGGGGGGGGGGGGGGGGGGGGGGGGGGGGGGGGGGGGGGGGTGGGGGGGGGTGGGGGTGGGTGGGGGCTTTGTTTCTCTGGAGCGTCTCTCCTTAATAAGATCGTGAGCATCAATAACCTCTTATGATATGAAAATTTATAGTATAAGTACATAAAATAATTGTTAAAGAAAATTGATCAAATAAAACAATGCATTCAACATGCTATACTTGTTTAATTCATCGTTAATAATGATAGTTATTGATGAATGATATTATAAAGTTTGCTAATCAGTGCTATTGTTTATATGATAGGTCTTTGTAATACTTACGAGCGGCAGCTAGATCTGGAATCTATGGCATACGACAAGGCACACAGAGAAGGAGAGGAAATCATAAACGATGTTTTGTTTCAGCAAAAGACGAGAATCTTTGAGCAAGATAAAATTGATAAACTCATCAAGCTGAAAACAGAGAACAAACGACGAGCTCTTCCCACAAAAAAGTACGCGAACCCCGCAAAATTGCCCCCCATTAAACATGTACCGACCAGTGAGCGTAAAACTTCCTATTCAAAAATGTTCAATGCTTCACGACCACAACGAAAACTGCCAGAAATCAAACAAAACAAGAAGCGGGTTCACTTTCGGTTAGAAACGGACTGGATAGAAAATGATGGGCGTGGTCATTATAGCAACACGTGAGTTTAGTCGGAGTTTCACCTTTACTGTAATTCATCGAAAGAATTCGTTGCTTAAGGTGAGTCTTGCAACATATCCAATGCAGACCTTGAAATTGCTTCAAATTAAACGGCGAAACCAAGTGATTTAAGACAGCGAATTTATCGTCAAGCCGAGCAGACATACCTGAAACCTAGAAATGAGTTTCGCGGCTAGAGTTAAAAAGATTCATGCCCGATGAGACGTACTGGCAAAGAGTTCACTAAGGCACGACTCGAACGAGACAAAGGAATAGGAGTCAAGCAATGGGAAATGAGTAACTTCTGAGCTGTGTTTGGAAACTTACACCAATTGTTTCCTGGGGTGTCCGCCTGTTGTTCTTCAATAAAGCAATGTGATATATTATTGTTTTAGCTCAAAAATATTCATACAACATGTTAAAATTGTAATAAATAATTACTAAGTGATTGTATCGAGTTACAGTTACTTTTATATTACAGTAGGTTGTTAAATTCTGCCAGGTACAAGTATGTAGAAGAGGGTACAGCCAAGAGAACGTAATATACATACAAACATACACCAGTTTGGGTTTTGCACATCATATTGACAAATTTGTTAGGAATCAAAATAGTTTTTCCGACTGAAACGTGAAGATCCTTTTTGTGTAATTCATAAAATTCTAAAGCCGACCACTTCGTCCCCAGCTTGTCCAAGACAGAATCTTAGTTGAGTGCCTCTGTAACTCCTGCATTCTGACAGTCTTTGGGTCTAAAGGCCTGGTTGAATTATCACCAAATATCTTCAGCAGTTCATAAAACTGAAACTCAGAAACTGACTAAAAAATACAATTCTCTTCCGAAATAAAAGGTTGTTCGATAAAGGTATTTTGTCCTTAATAAAAACTTCCGTTTTCACAGCATGTTGAGGTATCTAAAGGTGACTACTATATGGTCATGTTTTCCACAGTAACAGAACCATACCAATACGAAAGGTAAATTAAATTAACATTAAATCTTCAACCTTATCACTTACGTGGAGTATAACTTACCTTCTTAAAAGTGCTATACGAGAGTATATCAAAATACGTATTTCTTGTTTACGTCACACCGAGATTATACCACATACATGTATATGGTGACTGCATCTGCCTGATGCCACGAATAGATATTAAAAGACTTATTCAAAGGACCCACCCAAACAGTGAGGGATTTTTACGTGCCCAGTCTACCGTGACACCGGATTTCGGCTTTTACCGTCTCCTTCGAAAAACAGATCACGGAAGAACTCGAATTCGAGACCCGTCGGTCAGCAGCGAAGCACTCTACGGAATCCGAGACCTTTCGGTCAGGAGCCAAGCACTCTATCGAATCCAGATCCTGTCAGTAAGGAACCAAGCACTCTACAGAATCCGGGACCTGTCGTCAGGAGCCCAGAACTCTACCGAATCCAGAACCTATTAGTAAGGAACCAAGCACACTCTACCGAATCCGGGACCTGTCGGTCAGGAGCCAAGCACTCTACCGAATCTAGAACCTGTCGGTAAGGAACCAAGCACTCTACGAATCCGGGACCTGTCACTCAGGGGCCAAGCACTCTACCGAATCCGGTACCTGTCAGTCAGGGGCCAAGCACTCTACCGAATCCGGTACCTGTCAGTCAGGGGCCAAGCACTCTACCAAATTCGGGACCTGTCACTCAGGGGCCAAGCACTCTACCAAATTCGGGACCTGTCGGTCAGGAGCCAAGCACACTCTACCCAATCCGGTTGATTGATTGATTTTTATTTTACGTCACACCACGAATATTTGACGTATATGGTGACGGCATCTGCCTGATGCGGGGCATACTAATTTTGACCTTTGCAACGGACCCACCCGAAGCAGTGAGGGATCTTTAATGTGCCATGCATACCACGACACGGGGCCTCGGTTTTAACTGTCTCGTCCGAAAGACAGGACACGGGCATGACCAGAGCGGGACTCGAACCCCGGCCTCCCGATCAGGAGTCCGACGCGATACCACTAGGCCACGCCGGCTTCTACCCGATCCGGGACCTGTCGGTCCGGAGCCAAGTACTCTACCGAATGCGGAACCTGTCAGTAAGGAACCAAGCATTCTACCGAATCCGGGACCTGTCGGTCAGGAGCCAAGCACTCTACCGAATCCGGAACCTGTCGGTCAGGAGCCAAGCACTCTACCGAATCCGGGACCTGACGGTCAGGAACCAAGCACTCTACAGAATGCGGAACCTGTCAGTAAGGAACCAAGCATTCTACCGAACCCGGAACCTGTCGGTCAGGAGCCAAGCACTCTACCGAATAAGGGACCTGACGGTCAGGAACCAAGCACTCTATCGAATCCGGAACCTGTCGGTCAGTAGCCAAACATTCTACCGAACCCGGGACCTGTCGGTCAGGATCCAAGCACTCTACCGAATCCGGGACCTGTCGGTCAGGAGCCAAGCACTCTGCCGAATAAGGGACCTGACGGTCAGGAGCCAAACACTCTTCCGAATCCGGGACCTGTCGGTCAGGAGCCAAGCACTCTACCGAATCCGGAACCTGGCGGTCAGGAGCTAAGCACTCTATCGAATTCGGGACCTGTCGGTCAGGAACCAAGCGCACTACCGAATCCGGTACCTGTCTGTAAGGAGCCAAGCACTCCGAATGATCCACCGAATGATCTACGCCGACTCTCACTGTCACTGAAACAGACTTATACGGACAATACGCCTGAAGAACACAACACTCCTTCTTCGAAAATTGTAGGACTAAAAACCAAAACAGCCCAATATGGATACAATGATATGGTGATAAGAACAGACACCTTCATCTAGTTTGCTCTTCTGATTTGCCCATTATGTATGATTCCACAAACGACACGGACTAAAATGGCGGATAATCAAACTCCATTCCTAAATCTGGTATATAAAGCATATACAATATTTGAAGGGTAAAATATCATTGACAATATAATGACAAAAGATAAATTGTCCATAAACTACTGTCTTTATTTTTCATGCAACTGGTTATCACAGGAATAATTTTACAAGCATATAATTGAATACTGTGCCTCGGTAATCCTGGATACTGCTGATAAAACATATATATTTGATATGGTTGTATATTTTACGCTTATATACTTTATGGAAATGCTGATAAAACACTATATAAATGGATAAATACATTAAGGAGAATATATTATGACAGATTATTTGTAAAATGTTATGGTATAAAGAACATGAGTGAAATTCTGGCAGTAAATTTGAACAAAGTAATTTCCATTAAAATGTTTTATACAGTTCTGGTTTGGAAATTCCATGTTTGGCAAATCGAGCCTAAAGCTGACAAAGCTGAGAAGTCAATACCAGCTGGTCACTTAAATCCGCCATTATAATGCTTTATGAATTTATAAAGTAGTTCCAAACAGGGATTCGTATGTAGGCGGGTCCTCTTCGTCGATAGGAGGTGCTGTCGGTAAGCTGACGCTCTCATTTTCACCTCCAGTCGGAGGAATACTCGATTCTGGATTATCTAAATATGATGCCTGTCGATACAAAACTCCACCTGGCGAAGGTGGCTGACCATCGTGTGTTGGCAAACTTGAAGTGATATCATAGATTGAAATGTATCCGTTCCCGAGTGACACATTTTGTACAGCCATTCTAGGATGCCACCCATTGAACAAACCTATTTCACGAACCATCCCCAGATCGACATTACTTTCAATTCTACAAATCCTGCTGCGGTCCAGCTTGACAACATCAATGGCATGCGATTCGCTGTCAGTTACGTAAATGTTCAAGTTTTTGTCTAATGCGAGACCAGCGGGGTCACGTAAAAGTTCTCCCGGTTCTCCTTTGTAAACGCCCAAAAATTGACCATATGTACTAATGAATAACAGAAGTTTTCTGTTTGCATCCAGTACAACCATTGTGCCATCATCACAGATCTCTATTCTTCTAGGATTTTCCATGATCTGACTCCAAACGTAGGTTTTGTACACGGATCCGTCACCATTCACGATGTCAATTCTGGGATATCCAAAAGGCATGGTGACGCAGCACACTAGCTTGGAGTAATCTTTGTCATATGCAAGGCATGAGTAGCCTATTTTGGTGCTGATCACATGTTTAGTGTAGATATTGTGTCCCGCGACTCCTATCTGCCATAACTGACGCAGTTCTGGCAACGACATGACAAATGTATGTTCCATTGTCGATTTCTTTGTTCTTGTTAAATCTGTGGCAATACCCCTAAAGGGCTGAAAAGCAACTATGGTGGCCGTGTTGGCGTTACAAAGCTTCAAGCATTGATTTGATCGGTCTAGAAGAAGAAGTCGGTCGTTTTCTAGCCAACATATCTTTTCGATATACCCGTCGGTGCGCTCGCCAATAACATGGGTACGCGACGTATTGATGAACTTGGCCCGATAGATGTAGTGTGGTTGGGGTACCTGCTCGGGAGGTAGCGAAGCCAACTGTGGTGCAGAGGGCTCCAATGCAGGGGTATCTATGGAAATGACGTTTGATTCAACGTCATTAGTGTCACTGACTTTATAAGTCGGTACATTCTTAAATTCGACTTCATATAAATCGGTCGTCAGCATCCGTTGGATTTCGTCATCAGCAGGTAAAAACTTTACATCTAATAATTCAGTGTTTATTTTAGTAAGTTTCTTGTCGAATATATCAAGTTGAGAATTTAGTCTATCAAAAGCTTCCCGAGCTACATAAGCATGAAGGGCGGTAACAATGCTAACATTGTCAAGATATTGTTCAGTATCTGCTAGAAGTAATCTAATTGATTCCATCCATCTTTTTTCATGTGAATTGACATCGAGTGCGTTTTCTGTTCTGCGTTTTACTTCGTCCTGTAGATTTTTTTCCATCTGGGTCAAACGATTGTTCAATTTATTTCTTAAATCGGAGAAAAATGAGCTAATTTTGATAGTCATATCAACTTGAGCATGTCCAAGTTTTCTGTCCATTCCAGAAAGTGTCACATTAACATCAGCGTATTTTTCTTTTATACAAGAAAGCTTTGTCTTAATGTTTGCCATTTGACATTCTGTCATGTTTAGCAATTGGTCGATTTCTTCTATATCGAACTCCTCGTTTCCATGATCGTCACTGTCACAGTTAGACAGTCTTTGCAGTTGTAGGAATACTAAATTTTTTGGCAAACTTTGACACGATCCCTCGATATTTACCTGTGAATCACAGATGGGGCATTTCAATGTCCTCTCGTTGTTCATTTCGTGTAGAAGCCTAGATTCTAAACATGGCAAGCAAAAAGAATGAAGACAATTCAATAGTCTTGGTTCTACACATATTTTCTTGCAAATTCCACATGCCATGAAATTATCCATCGTGAAGTGTAAGGTGTGTCCTCTTTAATTAATATGCAATTCTTGAAACCATCTTTGTCGGCTAATCACTATTACTATTAACCGATGTATGGGATTACCTAGAATTGCGGTATTTTTCACTGTTCCGTGTCACCATTCTTGTAATACATCAACAATTAAAATCCACGATGCTGTTTACTTATAACAAAGTCCCAGCATTCGTTGCGTGACCTGCAAATCCAGGTAAATAATTGAGGGACAATATAAAAACCCAAAAGTCTGATTTTCTGTATTTAAACTGGCTCGACTCTCATACAGAAAAACAAAAAATGAAGAATTAACATGAGAAACTCTCGTCAAAATTTATTTAATGTAAGGAAATATGTTTACAGCGAATTATATCACACACTTTAACTGTTCATTTCAATTAATAGATTATGTCTTTGGCCACTTTGATCTACATCTTGTACTGATTCGACCCCCCCCCCCCCCCAAAAAAAACCCCCAAAAAACAAAAACATAATGCAGACAAAAAGGGGGAGGGGAAGAACTAAAGTATATTCAGATATATATATATATATATATATATATATATATATATATATATATATATATATATATATATATATATATATATATATAGTCTATGTCTCCGGTGTATTTGATCTTATTTGTATTATTTACCTCCGTCGTTTATGATTGAGACCTACATACTCGTACCTACGCGGTTATCATTTCATCATGTTATTGATTTATTTATATACATATTTGATAAGTAACAGATTTCTTTTATTTCAAAATGAAATACAAAGTAATATTTCTATTGATCTTAGTTTGACACGAGTATGTCATTTAAATAGGATTTAAGGAATAACTATTGTTTAAACTACAAGAAAAAGTGATTTGATATATCTCGATTTTCCGAACAAATGTATTTTAAACCCTATAAATCTGTTTTTAAAAAATAATAAATCTGTACGGAGTTCTGAGGTAAACATTTTTCAGTTCAGCTATTACAAAGGAGGGGGTGTTTGTGGTTGTGGGAGGGGGGTGTTCAGGTCAGTGTAACATCCAGTCTTGATATTTTTCTCACTGTACATCCATATCAGCACTTTAAATGTCAGTTCTCAGCAGTTTGCCGTGTTGGATTAAAATGTCGAGCAGATAGAACCGAGAAGGAATTGGAAAAAAAAACACTGGAAGTTTTCAGAGGTTGAATTTTCACTTGTACATACATTAATTATTTGTATTCGTTTTTCTTCTCAATCTTTAAAGTTTGTATTTACCTTGTTATTTCATTCTGAAGGATGACAGATAACTGCCAAATGATCTATTTACTGAATTTATTTTACCAGAGACATACATGTACATAAAAATCGAGTAAATTTTATTTAAAGCCGGCATGGTATATATACAAATAAACAATAAATACAAGCTCTGGAAAGCTTTTCCACTGATTGCATGCAAAATATTTTAAATAAAAAACTCCCCCCCCCCCCATTTCACAGGGTTATAAATATAGGTAAAGAAGGCACTACAGCAGCAAAAGCATTTATAAATTAAGAAAGCACTATTTAAAGCATATGCATATAAAGTAAATTAACGCATTATAACAATAGTACTAACTAGTTCTTTACAGATCATCCAAGAGTTAGGACAGGTTTCTTTTCGCGTTTCGCTAATTAGATAACTACCTCAGCACCCACAAGAATTTAATAATATATGATCTGCATGCGCGGATCCAGAAATTTTGAGATCTAACCCAATGAATTTACCGAGAGGAGGCCCCATCTATGTTTTGTGTGTAAATTACTTATTTTACATGGAATCATAACATGGAAAGTAATTTTCGCCGAATCTCAGGGGGGGGCTTTGATTCACACATAGTCTGATAAGCCATAAACTAAACTCTTTATTGATTAAGAAGCAAATTTCTGAAGAGTTGTATAAGTATAGATTAAACCGTATAGCATTGATATTATAAACTGTATCAATTATAAAGTACTACACACGGTTAAAAATCTAGTTTTAAAAAGCTCTATAAAAGGAAAAGCATGCATAAATTCAGAAAGCACTAAAACAAAATACGTAAATTGACAACACAATATCAATATCAAATGTATAAAAAGCATTGTTATTTAATCATGGTCTGATGTTATGTGTGTAAGTGTTTGATCTATATTGATTAAGACGGCATCAATTAAAAGGTGTTTAAATACAGATTAAACCATATAACAATGATATACATATTGTTAAAAAACACTACAACAGCAACAGCATACATAAATTAAGACAGAGCTAAAGTAAATAAATATAAATTTACATTTTAAATTGAAGTCTAGATTTAAAGCACTCTTACAAAAGCAAATGCATAACCATCTCAGACAAAATATATAGCTGCAGGTACAGTAGATTGAAAAACTACACAAATACATATAGATATACAGATACACCTATATACACATACAAACACATCTATGTCTACATAAGATTACATACATATCACAGTTGGTTTATGTTGGAAGGGTGATTAAGCTAAACTGAAATGTGACAGTCTACCCCGGGTTTTCCTGTGAGGAACATTTGCTTCTCATCATTCTAGCAATTGATGTATTTTGAAACTGGTTAATAGAAGTATAGTTTCGGGCATGTTCAGACAGGGAATTCTAAAGTTTGACTGTCACATACATAAAGGACTTCTTTCCATACATAGTGGTTCTTGGTGGTGGTGTATCTGCAGTCCTACTATACATAAAACTATAAGAATTCATGATCTTTTATATAAACAATGTCATGCAAGTACAGCAGAAGCCAAATAACTTAATTTTTTATTTTATCTTGAAAATTCAAGTTACTATCTTGAAAAATCAAGATACTATCTTGAAAATTCAACTTACTATTTTTTAAATTCAACATATTAACTTGAAATTTCAAGATACTGTCTTGAAAATTCAACTTACTATCTTGAAAATTTAACTTTCTATCTTGAAAATTCAAAATACTATCTTGAAAATTCAACTTAACGATTTTGAAAATTCAACATACTATCTTGAAAATTCAATTCACTATCTTGAAAATTCAAGATACTGATTTAAGCTTGCCCGAACGAATGCCCGGAGACCTAATGTCGTAGCTATAGTGTTGGCGTTTGCCTCCGTGTCGGCGTCCGCGTTGGCGTCGTAAACAAAAACGTTATCCTTGGCCATACCTTCAAAAGTATTAAACATAGGGCTTTCATGTTTCACATGTGCATTCCGTGAGACAAGTTCTTGCCATTGGTACTATCATTTTCGACCCGCGACCTTGGCCTTGACGTTTGACCTACATTCCAAAAACTTTAACCTTGCCAATAACTCGTCAACTATTAGCTGTAGGTCTTTCATGTATTTCACGCGTGTGTTTATTATGGTTAAACCTTTATGTCCATACCAAAATTGTTTACCTTGAGACCTTTGACCTGTGAAGTTTGACCCACTTTTCTATAACTTTAACTTTGCTCGTAACTCATCAACTACTAGGAGTAGAACTTTTACATATCAAATTTTGGCTCTAGACTATTCTGTCTGTGCCAAATATTTTGACTCCAGGACCGTGGACTTGGATGAAGAAAACAATGAAAATACATGCTTTTTTGTGACAGCTATATTGAGCTACATTGTCTCCTGATAACTCTTTTCCACATAATAGTTAACAAAATGGTTGTCTGGGTAGTTTAGTGCTTAGATGTTGATATCGATGAACATTCTATAAACAGAGAAAACTTAATACGAATTTACTTTTAACTTAAGTAACAATGAAATATTGAGTAGAATTTTCAAGATAATATGTTGCATTTTCAAGATAGATAAGCTGAATTTTCAAGATAGTATCTTGAATTTTCAAGACAATTAAGTTGAATTTTCAAGACAATATCTTGAAAATTTAAGATAGTATCTTGAATTTTCAAGATAGTATCTTGACTTTTCACGATAAATTCAAAGAATATGTGGCCCGAATTGGTTTCCGTGTGCAAGAAAGCCGATTCTCTATCAACAATTTTTCCAGTATCAAAGTTCTCTTGCGTCTAGTTTCTTAAGATGGTCATTAAAATTTTTCTTAAAGACTTGTGGTATGTGCCAGTAAAGGCATTATAGATTTCGCATAAAGCTCTTTCCTGGATTTTTTCTATTTTCTTTGTATTATGGGTATTGTAGAAGTGTCATATAAGAGGACAGTATGTAACTAAACTTTGACATTACAAATGAGTGGTAAATGGTTAGTTTCCCAGGTTTGGTAAGATGGTAACCTATCCTTTTTTTAAAACATATTTAATTGTCTACAAGCTTTCTTGTATTAAGTAATTACTAACAGTTTTTGTCCATTTCCAGAACAGGGAGAAGTGCACCTCAAGTTGAAAGTTAAATTACAGTTATGGGATTATTAACCTACAGCAATAACTTGAAACAAATGAAGATTAGCCTTAATTTTATTTATTTCAAATATCTTTTTTAAAAATATATAAAAATAAGGGTCCTAGTTTTGCGCCCTGTGATACCACTTTGACTATATATCCAACATATTTGAGACACTTTAACAGACTATTTCCTGTCTAAAACATACGACTTGTCTATAATGGGATTTCTCTGAACACCATTCTTTTTAGGAATAGGTATTGCCAGAGACATATTTATGTGTATATATGTCACTGATGTTGCTTGTGCGACATTTAATCCATCGGGGAAAACAGTACTTGATAAATAGAGATTTAATTTTTTAGTATTCGGTTGGCCGTTATTAATACTAATAGATGTACACATCACCAATTGATGCTTTTGCTACATTTACTAAAAAGAGTGATTTTCTGCCATTATTACACCCTTCTGTAATGTACTCCCCTTATTTGTTACATCATGTGTATCCATGTCTCTGATGTATGATTGTGGGCCGGCACTGCCCATCCTTTGATATAGGTTTGGAAAAGTTGCATGCGTTTCTGCGGTACAGCAAGGCCCCGCCCCCAGGATTTTACACCAATGATAAAATTAGGATTATATTCACTGCGGAGAGAGCATGTGTCACATCGCTGACCCAGTTTGATAGATTAATGTAAGAGTAGTATCTTCGAGACTTTCGCTGATTTAAGTATAAAATTTGTTGGAATATCTTCTGGGGATGAGTGTTACCTTACAATTTTTAATATTTGACGCGCTTTCTTCATAAGCAAACTTATTATTCGGTTGCCTAAGTGACTTTCGGTTAATAATAGCCAATCGGAACATCATCGCTATTTTTTACAAAAAAAAAATCTTATTTGTGTACGGAAATGGACGAGTTGTTACGATTGTATGATAGTGTGATGCAAGTCCTACTAACATTTCTGAATACATAATGCTGCGATAAGAAGGACTAACATAACCAATTATATTTTACAATTGTTTATTATGGTAAGACGATTTTGAAACCTTAATTATTGTTTATAAATTAAAACTTGAGAATAGTAAGATTACCAGCACGGCCACACTATTACCACAAGCTTAACCAGTAAAGGTTTGTTACCCCAGTAAACAGCCAGTTGCTTATAGATTGGTTAAGTTTTGTTGTTGAAAATAAATAGTAGATTGATTAATTATTGTTTCACGTCACTCCACGATTATTTCACGTAACGGACCCTCCCGAAGAAGTGGGGGATCTTTTACGTGCCACGCCTACCGTGACACAGGACCTCGGTTTCACCGATGTGCACACGGCGGAAGTCGAACCCGGGACCTTTCTGTCACCTTATCCACTGAGCCCATCGGCTTAAAACAAATGGTAGATGATATGGCTAGTAATTTTAAAAGTACATTTCCATACTAAATGCAGGCTAATCCGTCCGTCCAATAAACTCGCTATTGCCTTATGTACTTAATGGGCTAAATGAACCAATTTTATAAACTATTATAGCTGAAAAGGAAGTGATACTGGAAACTTTAAAACATTATTTTGGTTTTTTTTTTTATTCTTTGCAGTTTTATTATCATCCCATTCCGGCCCACACTTTGGTGCTTGCACCAAATTGTTTCTTGTTGACTATTGTATTACGTCACTCTACTTCACCTATATATGTTACGGCATAGATCTGCCCGATGCGTTGCATGGAAATTTATACCTTTGCAAGCCGACGGCCCGATAGTCCGACAGCCCGATAGTCCGACAATGATAGATGGTATTGCACTAAAACGTAAAAACTTGCCTTTTGAAAATTCTAGGTGAATAGGCCAAGCCGAAAGATGATGCCCCATAATAATAATGATGCCGCATTAGTGGTCCTTCACTTTAATGGAAGAAGAAGAGACAAATACCCAAATCGCAGCATTAAGAGGGGGACGGGGTTTGCGCCCCCCTTCTCCAAGTTTGTCAGAAAAGGGTACCAAGATAGGTACTTATTGCCCAATTTTGGGCTTTGAAACACCCCCCCCCCCCCACCTTCCCCTTCCATAACTAAATTTTATCTGTATTTAACGTTATTAGTCAAACAGAGAACATGATCAAAAGTAAAGTGATTAAAATCTGTTATCGGTTTATTTGCTCCTCATCCGACTGTCTGTCCTTCCTACCAGTTTTCCCTCACTTTTAGCCAACACAATTTTCTTCGATTGTTTTTTTTTTTTTTTTTTTTTTTTTTTTTATGAAAATCAATGTTTCACACGTCTGGCGAATAATGGCCTCAATGTAGTCACTGGTCAATCGCCTCACCACAAGCGCGGTTCCAGGAATTTTGTCAAGGTAGAACTTGATGTAAGGGCCCGTCTTAATTGATCTCGAGACTTTGACATGGGAAAGAGAAAAAAGATGAGAAAAGTATGAAATTAATTACTAAGTAATGCATGTTTGTTTTGTATGTTTCTACCGGTATCAACCGGGGCATAGCGTTTTTTAAGGTCATGATAGCCATTTTGTGGGATAGCCATTTTGTGGGACAAAAAAATAATAAAACAGAACCCCCCCCCCCCCAAAAAAACCAAAAAAACCAAAAAATCACAAAAAACCCCCCCCCCCCAAAAAAAACCAACCCCCCCCCCCACAAAAAAAAAAAAGAAAAAAAAAACACAACAACAACCAAAAGAAAAAGAACATTGGTAGAGAAGATTCAGTACTTGTTTCCTTCAAGTTTCTTGCATTTCCTTGCAGTGATTCTGGGTCATAAATTTGATAAGTACGACCGACGCGGTCAAGTAATTAACCGGCCGGACTGTAGATAGGAAGGTCGCTGGTTCCAAAGCGGAATTCTTCTAACTATGTACAGCTAGGTGTACACGAAAATGAACTTCTGTTGTTGAGGTTAAAACGGTGTCCATCTCTTAGTTGAAGCATATTTTATTTCCATGTAAAGGAATGGATTTCGCAAAAGTTCAGAACATTCGCCCGTGGTGAAACGCATGGAAATACATTGGAAGTGTAAATATCTTTAGATGTTGGACATGATTTAAAGATGAGCTTAGAAACTTGCAAAAGACTGCATTGCAAAACAGGTAGTTGATTTGATTTTTGTAAGGATGGGTAGAGGGACACTCTAAAAACTGTTTCTGTGATGCTCAGTCGGGAAAATGTTTTGCACTCCGAAATCTGTTTGCACGGTTCAGGTACGTTTAGCTTCGTAATCAGTCCAACTATCGGGTCGCCGTCGGACCATCGGGCTGTCGGACTATCTCGGGCCGACGGATTATCGGACTATAAGGCGGTCACCTGCCACGGAGCTACCCGAAGCAGTGAGGGAGCTTTTACGTGCCACTTCTACTATGACACAGTCACGGGATCTCGGTTTTTACTGTCTCATCCGAAAGACAATACACCGATGTACCCGAGGCGGAAGTACCCGAGGCGGAAGTCGAACCCAGGACCTCCCGGTCCCGAGCCGAGCACCTTATCCACTGAGCTACACCGGCTTCTCTTTAATATAATGTTTATATATTTTAGCCTAATATCTACCTAATTTCTATTGAAACGGTTTGGCTCATACTTCACCGTATGAGCCGAACCGTTTCAATAGAAATTTTATATCTACCATGAAATATGTATCATATGTCGTATAGGTCTAAGTTCACCGTATAAAGGCGCTTAATAATTGGTATAAAATTATCTGAGCGCTTGCATGGACGTCTCCAAAGTAGTAAGCGGACGCCGAAGCGGACTTGAAAAAGTCCGACTTTAACACGAAAAATGGGGATTTCTCGAAAAATTCGAAATGTTTATTCGTGAAGCTTTCTACATGAATTGTCGTAAGCATATTTATTCGTTTCAATGCCACATATTCACAACTAAGGTCCTAAAATTATCATTTTGAGTAAGTGAACTGGTACTAAATAAAAACAAAACACTTTCTCCACGAAGTTCCGGCCCCTTAACCTTTATAGAGTGGAAACAAATACAATGAAGAAATCTTTGTGAAATCCATTATTAATCCAGTGTGTGAGTCTCTAGTTAGCCATAGTGTCCGTTTGAATCTGAAGTCAGTTTTTACTGCTGATCAAGACCGCTCTCTCACAATGTAAATAGCTAGTAAAGATGTCCTAAAGCATAATTAAGAAATTTTTACATCCATTTACATTTTTCGTTTTCAAGTCCGACTTTCTCAAGTCCGTTTCTGCGTACTAGTTTGAATGAGCGCCCCGTATAGACCCTTTCGCAATAAAACGGAATAAATTCGGGACAGTTCTTCGCGCCTGCGCATAAACGCTTCCGGAGGGGGGGGGGGGGGGGGGTGGTACCCACTACATGTAGGGGCGCTATATAAACTATACCAAAATAGCAATCTTTAAAGGACAAATTAATATATTTGGGATGAGTTTTGGATGTGGACATTTGTTGTTATCGATAAATTTGATATTGAACAATAAATTAAAATAGAGCTTTCAACATGCCATCACCTTGACAACTCAGATATCAACTTCCTTTTTCATACATAAAGTGTAAAGACCGCCATTTTCAAGTTTGATACGCACAAATTTGCAGTTTTACGAAATATGAGTTCTGTAATGGAAAGAACAACTTTGAAAAACATCGTTCCATGTATTGCGAGTGTTGAGAATCCACCAGCATTTATGTCTGTGCCTTATTCACCTTTAAACACGCTTTCTCCTGATCCACCCAAAGTACATGTAACATTAGCTAGCGTACATAACCATATGATATGGTAATGGCTGCGCCTTGTGAATGACAAACGTGTGAATAATGCTAAGGGTCTTGAGAGAACCGAACAACACTTTGATGCCGGTGATGAATCCAATATACAGTTTGCAAAGGTATACACATGCCGATCTGTACATAAATTTCAATTTAGGAACTTCTCCCCGAAAAACCTCCGACTCCTACATCTAGTAGTCTCAAGTACGATCAGGAGTGGAATTGCTTGCCCACCACAAATGAAACTAGACTCTTAATTACTCTTATTTAAATGATACTTGAATTATATTCATCGTATACTATTTCTGAAAGTTTAGTTTGCAGTTCACAATATAAACACCAGTCACCAGAATAAGAAATCTCATGTGACAGTCACACAAATTTGTCAAGACGACAAGAGTCAATTCCTCAATACATTTAAGATTTATTATTATTATTATTATAAGTTCTTTTATTCTAACTCATTAGTTATCTGTAAAGAATGGCCTAATACCAAATACATGCATGTCTTGTAAATTGTCAACAGTCAAATTTTAAAATATTTTTACATCTTCAAATTCAGCTGTAAGAAAATGTATATTGCTAATGTAGATATATTCATGTATGGTTTATATTTATTTGTGTATTTACTTACACTTCCAAGTTAAGGAGAGTTTGTTCTGTAGTTACTGGAATGTGTTTGCAGATAAATTTTTTAATCAATTAAGGTGCATATATTCTATGTAAATGCAGATGTAAATATAAATTTCAAAGTATGCAACCAAATGAAAAACAAGCAATTCTTAATACATGTATGAATACACACATAAACCTATATGACTTTAAATGACTACAACAATGTGAAGAGTTATCATGAGTGATTTTCGTCTCTCATTTATTTTTCAGATTAATGACACTTTTGTATATATTAGAGCTTTCTGTATGGCATCATTTAAGAAGCAGAGGTATCAAGTATTCCTGTGTTTCTCTCAGAAAGAGCATCTTCAGTTTGCTTACTGCCAGTGCTCTATCGGGTAAATAATCATCATGATAAGTGTGAAAATATAGCTTTCATTAATTAAAGGAAATAAAGACACAATATTTCAATATTACTTGTTATGTCCACAGAATGATATATTGGCATCTAGTGTTTGGCCTGTTTGTATGGAACTCTGACCATTCAATGTCATACCTTTGAACTTAACTTACATATACAGTAAAAAATAAGTTTTATTTACAACTCTATAAAAGAACAGCCTGTATATGTTGGACTCGTGTCGTGATCTCAAAGTAGCATTTTGTGCATATACTGAACTTGTATACAAGGGGACACCTGTAACTGAAGGACACCTACCTTCAGTCACTCTGATGTCCTTTGGTTAGGTTTTATTGTAATGTAAATATCAATATCTGAATGTTTTTATTTGAATTTCAGGTTAGGCCAATCCTGCAGCCTTGTTGGTGCTTTGCTGTTTGCCCTTCATGCGTTAGGTAAAAGCAAGCCGTACCTGGGTGAAAGCTGTACATCTCGTCCCTGTCAGTGGAATGTACCAAGAGCTATGAAACTAAGAGCTATGTCACTATCGTAGTGGAACCTGCGAAAACCAAATGTAGCAAGCAGCATAGAGGGTGATGACATCAAGAAGCCATTAGAATTTGACCCTCGACACCCATCCCAAAGAGAGTTCGACTATAGCAATGGTCTCCTCTTTCTGCAGCAATTGCAACAGGCTATTCCCAACACAGGTTATAGATTACAGAGTCTTGTCTAGAGATTGATGGGAACCAAATTCAAATCCTTTTTCAACTGCTCTTCCATTAACACAATGCCAGTGTGCTCCTTAATATTATTAACACTATTAACAACTACTCAATTGTGTTATACCTGTAGATACATTTATTAATAATATTGATAATATAATCAGTTTAGTAAGCCTTTTTTAAATAACATGGCAGGCATGGGGCAGCTTTGGAATATTCCAGACGTTGCTCCAGAAGCTGTTGAAGAGGAAGTGGTCCAGACTTCTATAGATCCCCAGGAAAGCAATATGCAGTTGTTGGTCTTTTGTGAAGAGAACTGCAAGTAAAATTTAGATTGTTTTATTGAAAAAATTCATTTTGATGCCTCTTTTGTTTCAGAAATGATGCCACTTCTACAAAGCTTCTTTTACAAACATGTTTTTGCACATGATAATTATTAATGTTTTGTTTTCTGTGCTTAATTGTACAGCATTGAGCAGATTTTCTTTTATTTCCAGACTTCAAGGCATTTATTTCTGGCATAAAGGGCAAGAATTCAACGGTTTTAAATATGAAGATAAGCACTTTCTGCGCAACATGCAGCATTGAGCAGAATTTCCTTTAATTTCCAGATTTTAAGGCATTTATTTCTGGTGTACAGGGCAGGATTTTTCAAAGCAGGCGACAAAGAGTGGGGTGGCACCCATGATACCCCTGCCACAGAGCAGCTAATACGGAGTAAACTCTCTGGGGGACCTGTGGCCATTTGAACTCAGAATTGTACATTATGGATTGTTAACATAACCTCCATTAGCTTTTTATAATTAATAAGTAATGTAACAATTTCAGTATGTAATACATACCGGTATGTTTTGTTAAATTACTTTTTCAGATGAAAGTGTCCTCATCCGTTCGTCGCGAGTCATTGCACTACCCCGCCAGTATACCATCATCTTAGTCTTGGTTGAAAGATACCTAAAATATAAAAAAATTGGGGTATATTGTATTTCATGTAACAATGTGTAATACAAGGAACTTATATGAAAGTAAATTCATTCTTGTGGCTGTGGCTGAACATCTGCTTCGTTAGTCGGGGTTGAATCATGAATGTGAACATTTCACAAAAATATATAACCAATGTATGTTGCAATTAATTCAAAGACTGCATAAAGAGTCACAAGCACAAATTGAATTTAATATTATTTAAATATATATTAAATATCACTATTGCATAGTAAACATCATGTAATTAATAATATCTTTTTCACATACTTGAATAAATATAATAATGCAGCAAAGGTCGGTATTCCTGTGTAAAACTTCATCATGGCATCGTTGTCTCTTATCTTGTCTACACTCCATCGATGATGATTTAACTCTGCTTTCACTATCTGTAGTTCTTCTCGGAGTTGCTGATTTTCTAATAGCAGCGGATCGGGTTCACACTGTATCCCTTGGTCTTAATAAAAAAGATTACAAGAATAATTGCTACATTACTGATATATATCTATATCATTTACTTTCACATGTAATACACATTTTGATAGATTGTTAAAAAAAAAAAAATTAAATTCATTCCTGTAGTGCAAATGTAAAATTTATATATAATCTCTTATACTGCAAAAGTGTTGACCATGCATTTAATGTAGGAGTGGCCTGGAAGTAGATGAGATCTTTAAAATTGATATCAAGAGCCACAGTAGGTGTGGCATATTATAGACCTCTGATAGCTTTGGGTGGGTTATTTGCATTTATGTGTCATGCATCAGTCAGATGCAGTTATCATATAATGAAACACTTGCAACAATCATAGACTGACTAGATAAACAAAAAACAAGCAAATTAATGATGTAAACACACCTTGGTAGGTAACACTGGTGTCTATATCGTCAAAATGAAGTATAACGCTCAATGGAACATCAAAGATAACTGCTTGCTACTGGCCTCATATTCACTCTGCTTCTTCTCTGCTTCATCAAAAACCTAAAAATAATATAAGAATATCAAAATTAAGAGATAATAATCAGACAGGGTGAACAATTAATTTTTCAGGAGTCTCGGGAGATTCAGCATGGCAACACTCGACAATGTATTTTCATACACATTTAGTACATTGTGCACTCCATCAGCTCTCTGTTATGTATCAACATGAAGCAGTGAGCCTGAGGGATCTTTACAGACCACATCTCCTTTGAGGTATGTAACATTGGACCTCGGTTGCACTGGCGGATTCAGCTCCCCCTTTGCAAGGCAGTAAAGGGTCAAATTTAGCCAATTTTGACAGAAAATTGTCAAAATACAGGGATTTTGAACCAATTTTGGGTCACTGCCAGGGGGGGGGGGGGTTGCCCCCTGCATTCTCAACTAAATCCGCTACTGGCTTTAAAATGGTGTCATTATAAAGACTGACAACAGCAAGACCTGAGACTAAGCAGGGTTCAAAGCACTACCACCAAGTCTTGCCAGCTTTAAATTATCAGTACACAAATTATGTCATCAGATTGCACCCTTGCACCGTTTTCCGGTCAAAACTGTGTATAAACTATAATGCCATTAATGGTGCGTTCATTCCACAAATACATGTATAGTAAGTTGAGTAATAGACTATGATTGTTACAAAATAAACTCCATTATTAGGCATTTAGAAATTATTTTACTTTTATTAATGAAAAATAAAATGATCAGCTGCTATTGCGAAACTGTGTCATTTAAAACTGACATTTATTTGGTACGCGGACATCTCGGACCTCGGACTTCTCGGACCCCGGACAACTCGGCCTGTTTACCGGACAACTCGGCCCCTTTAAAAAGTCGATGTTATGATATGAATTTTTAGTTTCTTATCTTTAATAACATATGATAATTCCATTTATACCCCTATGTGATAAAAATTAAAAGTTCAACGACATATTCATTAATTATTTGACTTAGAAAATTTTGGACGGGCCAAGATGTCCGATGAAAAGAACTTTTAATATTTTATTTTTGAATGAATAAATTGAATATTATTATCATGTTTAGATATAAATATTCAGTATTGATCATATATGTGACCGTATATTGTATATATGAATTTAAAATTGATTTATACTCTTTGAATTTATACAATAAATAATTTGGACTTAGTCAATTTTCAAGCGGGCCGAGATGTCCGTTCAGAATTTAACAAAATACAATCAATACGACTCCCTGACACGCAACCTCAACAGACGCAGTCAGCAACTCAGACCCAAGGAACCCATAGACCTCACTTTCACACTCGACACAGACTACCTAGGCAGCACTCTACCCAACCAGTTCTTCAGGCTAGATATCAACGTCGACAACCAGCGGCACTTGATATTCGCAACAAACAGACAGCTTCAACGACTACAGAAGGCAAAGACATGGTACATCGACGGGACCTTCAAGATAGTCGCCAAGCCTTTCTATCAGCTACTCAGCATCCATGCTTTCATAAAGAGCGATGGAGAGATGAAACAACTACCCATGGCCTTCACCCTGATGTCCAGCAAGAGGAAAAAAGACTATAAGAAAATACTCAAAGCCATCAAGGGTCTACTACCAGACGTACCAAAGGTGGAGGAGATCGTCATATATTTCGAGGCTGCCATCTGGAAAGCAACTCGCCGCATGTTTCTCGACCGATCCATCAAGGGCTGCGCATTCCACTGGGGACAGGCACTATGGAGGAAGATCCAAGCATGTGGCTTACAGACAGCGTACAACAGCAAAGATGACACCTACCAACTACTCGAGAAGACCTTCACCCTTCCATTCATTCCGCCAGAGCACATTTCAATTACTTTCTACAAGCTTCAACGCAGGGCATAGACAGAGAACCTGTAGTGTGTGATGACGTGCATCGAGAACACCTGGATAAACAACGAGATGTGGGCCGCCGACTCCTGGAGCATTTTTGGACGCAGCATACGAACCAACAACGACTGTGAAGGATGGCATCACTACATCAACCGCCGTGCCAACAAAGGAAACCTGCCCTTCTATCTATTGATCCAACTTATATACGACGAAGCAGACTCCATACCATTCAACCTAAGGATGATGAAAGAAGGAAAGATTCGACGACATCAACGCAAGAAGACTCAGCAACTGACAGGGAAGATCTTCGCCGCCTGGGACCAGTACTCCAACAATGAAATCAGCGTCAGCCGACTACTCAAGAAGTGCAGCTCCATCTACGGACCCAGTGCATAGAAAGTGACTAGTGTATATTTGTGTTTTTATATTGACTGTGCTTTGCCTTATATAATCATCAATAAATCAATGGGAAATATACTATTTAAAAAATCAAAAGGCTCCAAGTTGTCCGTTTCAAAACAATAAATTAAAGCCCTTTATTTTCAAAACAATGTCCGTAAACGGGCCGATATGTCCGTTTACGGGCCCAGATGTCTGGGTCCGAGTTGTCCGGGGTCCGAGTTGTCCGTAATTCATTTATTTGTTCTTCTCTCTATCCATGACCTAGTTTCGTTTCGCATTTTTGCGACTGAAATTATAGAAGTTTTAGTAAACTTTACAAGAACTATTACTTTTATGTAAGTTTTACCTTCAGTAAATTTCTTCTTGAGGTCCTATCTTCCCTCTGAGGCTCTGTCTGTCAGTTGTCACGTCTTTGTAGCTGAAAATAGTCGGTGCAACGTCGTCTCGGTCGTAACTGTGCCATCCTCCCTCGAAATGCTCGGAACAGATCCTGGTATTCTCGTTTGGTATGAAGTCTGCGCGATTGACGGCTCTAATCTATATATAGAGTTTGCCCATGTGATGTCACACTACTAGCATTAGCGGCCATGTTGGCGTACAACTCTCGGACTTTTTCCATCTCTACCATGTAAACTTCATTAAATTTCTGAGAAAATAACTATTTATCAGGGTAGATTTCGTGACTTCAGTCTTAATTAATCAGTAAATATAATCAATCAGTTGAAAATTTTCTGTAAAACATTTAGATATACAATGCAATTATTTCATAAAAATAAGTTAAATCAAGCAATTTTATATGAGCATTGATGGATAAAGTCCGAGAGTTGTACTCCAATGAGGGAGATAACTCTGAGGAAAACAGGGTTGTATGGGAACACTCTATAGTCTTCTATTGTGGGATTTTTTCGGAAACCAGTAAAAATTCAGTCCTCTCGCTTTGGTCGTCGCATTATTTTCATTATAGCAGCGAAATACACAACAATGTTTCACCATCTTGAATCGTAGTGAAAAGGGCACCAAAGGGGAAATTTGCAGCTTACAACTGAGTTGTCAAGGTGATGACATGTTGAAAGCTCTATTTTAATTTATTGTTCAATATCAAATTTATCGATAACAACAAATGTTCACATCCAAAACTCATCCTAAATATATTAATTTGTCCTTTAAAGATTGCTATTTTGGTATAGTTTATATAGCGCCCCTAGTGGGTACCCCCCCCCCGGAAGCGTTTATGCGCAGGCGCGAGAATTAGTGCGAAAGGGTCTATAACATGCTCTGACATTTTAACTTTGAAACGACCCCTGTTACCTGTAATCATTGAGAAAATGCGAGACATGCCGAGACTTAGATTTTACCTTCCGGCAGCAGACTTCCTGGTCAAAACTCTCAAATTTTGTTTTTAAAAATGAATTCTTTTGACAATATTCCGGTCCCTTCAGGCCTACGAAGGAAGTGAAAGTATGTATTTATTATATTCATTTGTATAAAGGATTACATAATCAAATACTGTGTTATACTACATCTAGCTGTTTACTGACTCTGTGAATATCATTGAGGGAGTTGTACTACATTCCGATAAAAAAAGCGAGTGCAGCGTAATACAGTACAGTACTGTTTTGTATACTTCGTGGTTCGACATTGGTTGTTATCAGAGTTATGTGTAGGATATAGACTGGACATTTAAACTAATTAACATTATATAATTTAACTCTTACAAATTCAACTAACTGAATAGCCCTACTTTAGTCTTTCTAGTTATACTATGATGAACGAATATCGGCCTGCATAGCTAGTCAGTGGTGTGAGTGTCTGCCTTGATAGCAGAAGGTTCTGGGAACATTTCCTGGGTCACACCTTTTTCTTCTTGCCTGTTACATTTGGTGCAGTGGCCAGTCCTCACGAGTTATAGTACGAATTACCGAAAACATGGACATTTACCGAAAACATGGGACAACATACCAATAACACACGTGTATATACCAAAAACATGCATCACGATATGGTATTGACATATATAAACACTTTCTAACCAGTGTTTAATTTGTATTTATTCCCTATTTGCAGTGTCCGCGAAACTTTGTTTAACTCCACAGGACATTCGGTCCTATTGGAAAACATATTTCATAGGACCGAAATCATTTCTGTCTGACCAAAAAAGAAAATTGAAGAATTTTCAATGGGGTATTTAACATCGCCTTTTTGTCGGCGTCCGTCGATGTCAATTTTCTTTTGTTTAGTGGTTTTCTGGGGATTGCCCCCTCCACATATTTTAATTTCGCTAGAAAAGACATTCATGTACACTCAGGAACGCTCAAAATATAAAGGTCGTTATTAAATAGTATAAGTGCTTACAAGACTCCGTCTTTCCGCGGTATACATAGTGTTGGAAGCAACATCGGACAAACCGGTCCGGCTAGAAAACGCACAAATCAGACCGATCACACTTTTGTGCGTTCGGTCCGACGGTCCGATGAATTTCGCGGACACTGTATTTGCCACAAATGGCAATAAGAATTAACATACATGTAACATATGCAGCAACAACTGTGCGCCATTATACATGTAGGATATGGCTGTTTATCCCCGAGCTCGATGCAAGCTTTCTAACACAGGAGGCAGTTTCACACAAGTTTTGTTTTTTATTTTTTCAACATTTTAAAGATTCCTATTTAATGTTGGGAAATATATGTAATTTATATTATAGATCTATAATGGAAATGGAAGAAATTGAAAAGATAATTTGATCTGAAAACATGAGGCATTTTATAATTCTGTGCACTACCTCCATTCAAAATAATCATGTTTAAGGCAGGATTTTACTCTAATAACACAACGTTAAATAATGGCACTTTTTGATTTGGGGATGTACATGTAGCACCAACCAAAATGTATTTTCAGTACATACAAGGGTTGTCCCAGAAAATCGTGTACCTCTCTAATATATGTTTCTTTGTTAATATTTGCTGGATTTACAAAATATTTTGACAAAGCATGGATCAATCATTTAGCAACATAATCTGCTACTTTGAAGTAAAATACTTTCAAATCCGTAAAGATATGGCATTAATATTATCCTTGGGTAGCATCAATTGGCACACATGCAATTTTTAACTTTTAAAATTTAGCAATAGTTTTGAAATTTGCCATAAGTGTATTATTTCTTGTTGAAAAGCTGAAAAAAAATATACAGACGTTCATAGAAATGTTTGATGTGAAACAATATAATGCCTAAATTATGATGATAATTTAAGAGTTCTTGTCCACGAGGGTTTTAAAAATGGCGTTGTGTGGCGCACAGAGCTGTTATACAATATTGCGTAGGTCGCGGATGACACCTGCACAGACAAAACGTGAAATGGATACAGCGGTAAATTTCAGAACAGTTAGCCGCACATTAGTGTATAAATGGCATAGGAGATTCACGGAAGGTTTGACAGATGAACCAAAAAGGGGACAGATGAGGAAAGACAATAATGCTAAAGTAAAAACTGTTATAAACATTATTGATGAGGACTGATGCCAACTGTCCAGGAAGTACATGTAGCTGAAAAGACCCAGATCAGCAAATCAGTAGTGCAGTGGATATTATCCAAGGATATGCATATGCGCAGAGTGACAGCCAGATGGATTCCTCGTCTACTTACAGCAGACGAAATGAATAAAAGAGTCCTTGTCTCACAGCAATTTTTGTCACGCTACCTCTGGGATCCAAGCTTTCTTGACAAAATAATAACAATGGACAAATCATGGATGCATTACTGTGAGCCAGAGTCCAAGAGACAGTCAAATGTATGGAAATCAGCTGAGACACCTCCACTGAAAAAGGACAGATCAGTTAAATCAATGGACAAAATTATGTACTTGGTGTTTATGGACAATAAAGGAATCATATTGAGTCATGCAGTGTGTCAGGAAAATACGGTAAATTCATCATATTATTGCAAGGTATGTTATCGATTTTCTTAATACCGGTCTATATTATATAATTAAATCTGATTCAGTACAATATATCTTGTTATAAAATACATTAAGATTTGCAAAAGATGTTACATTAGTTATATCCCTTTGACACTTCTAGTTCTACATTTATTTACGGTGTAATTAATTTTTAGGTTGTCCGTCATGATCTCTTACACGCCATACGTAAGAAGCGCCCTGACTTGGCAGATGATCTGGAAAATCTTATTTACCATCACACAGCAGCAGATACATGTACCAACCTGGAACTCGCCCTCCTCGGCTTTCAACGGATTCAGCATCCTCTGTACTCTCCAGATCTTGCACCTTTGGACTTTGCCTACTTCTGTAATCTGTTACTCAAGGACCACATTGGGGGAACGAGATTCACAAGTTAAGGAAGAAATTCGTAAAGCAGTGATGGCTTTTAATTCCTTTTTGGATAGAGAGTAGTTTAAAGCTGTTTTTGAAAAGTGGGTAACGCGCTACGATAAATGTGTCGCTCATAACGGCCAGTATTTCGAGAAAGAGTGAGAAATGTCACGAATATGTTGTGTGACGTTGAGCAGTGTGCGCCGACAGGTGCTACCATGTGCTCTATTATTTTTCATATCCTTGTTAATATATTTGATAAATTCTTCAAATTTCACACACAGTCCCCTCTTTAATGTCTATAAACTGTGTAATAAACAGTAATGTACAGCAGAAATAGATTAGTTGTGTTGAATATGGTTTAATAACAATGAACACGATTTTCTGGGACAAACCTCATATATGCATATTTTCAGTAATTTATCCTGTGTTTTTCTCTTTATGATATTTTACCTATTTTATGTTCATATTTTCATCTCCCATGAAACCACCAATCTGATTTTAGCTGTACTTTACATCGATGACATCTGAAATGTCCTCTACAACTATCCTCCTTTTAATTGGGTGAATGAACAGTATAAAAAGAGATTTCTTAGATTCTGATTGACTAATTATCAAAAATCATTCTTCTCTGAAACTACATTGCAAAATGTTTTAATACTTAATTACTTTGTACAGTACAGCCCAGGTGTTTTTGATGAAAATAAAAAAAAACACGGTGGGCAAAAACTCAGAAATCACAGTGTTTTTCTGTTGTTTTTCTGAGTGGGAATTTACCTGTAAATATATTCCACTCACCCATGTAGACCTACTGGTAGTTATCCCCATATCTGGCTAATTGTGTAACTGCAATACCCCTACATGTGAGGTAAAATTACTTGTGCGGCTGTGGGCGCTGGTTTTATTTTTCCAACAGGCCTAATACATATATTGTGGGTTCAGTACTATGAAGCTGATATTAAAAACAAATAAATTCACATTACATGTCAAAATGATATGAAATATTGATTGCTCTGATAAATAAATTCCAATTTTGAAATATTGCATGCGATGTATGATCAAATATGATGTACCCATTAAATTTAGTATATTTTTTTTTCTAATTTCATCATTTTTATTCTTCCTGGTGAAGTGCAGGGCCCACTCTGGAGCAATGACAAACTTTGGATGATATAATATGAATGATAAGAGATAGACTTTTTTACAAACAATCCATTGTTGATGCCCATTAGGAGTAAAATATGACTGCTATGGCTATAATTAGAACAAAAGGGTAAAAACTAGTACTTATACTTTTATCTGAAAAGTATAATGTATTTTGAAAAAATGTTTCCTTAAAATGTTCAGTAGAACATAATTTACAACTTTGGTATTTTGTCCAAAGTCATGTAGTGATTACCTGTTTGAGTTATAGCCCTTGTGTGGCAAATTTTAGCAAAAATTTTAACTTTTTGCTCAGTAACTTAAAAGACAATGATAGCTCTTTAGAGATGTGTGTATAATGACTAATGTAAATTTCCATTTTGGAAGACCTGCATTTTGTTCCCTTGGTCAACTTTGGTCCTAGTGACCTTGGACCTTGGACTTTCTGTTCTAAAAATTCTAGGCTTTATCTTTCGAACTGTAAGAGAAAGGGTTTGATATTTTGTATATAGATTCATTGTGAACAGAAATACCAGTTAATGCTATGAGTATGACTGACTGTTGACCTAATAACCTTTACCTTGAAATTTGATCCACTTTTATAAACCTTTAACCTGGGTTATGATTTTAACCTTCAAGGGGATAAGGTTATATTTCTTTTTCAAATATAGATTCCTTGTGATTAAGGTCTTTATTTGGGTTCTTGACTTTTTAACTTACTGACTTTTTTTTTAAAAATTATCTTTTGAATGTAAGATTTAGGAGTTTTATGTTTACATGTATATACCGGTGCAATCATTTCTAACTTACTGAAATTTGATTAACTTTTCATTTATTTAAAACACTGACAATGTGATATATCTTTTGAATTATATAAGAAAGAAGGTTCAAATTTCACATATGGATTTCTTGTGAATTTACCACGTGAATGTTACAGGCTCCTGGCAACCAGTTTTATTTATGGTAGTTAGAAAAATCGGCTCATATTTAGTTCAGTGGACATCTCCTTCAGAACTAATCATTCGTCTAATGGAAAAATTTCACTGAAACTTAGTAGAAATACAGTTCTCAAAGTCACCTTACAAGTGTTGTTAATATTTTGGTAGATGTGCTCAGAGTGGGGCAAAGTAGATCTAATAGGTACCTTCCTTTAAGAAGATAAACTTCACACATGCTGCATAGGATGAAAAACTAAGTGTGTTGCAGTGTCAAGAAACGTGAAGTGCTGCTTTTTGGGTAGAATCTGATGTGAATTCTGTACTTGAAGAAAATTCTACTTTATTATATTGTCATGTGCTCAAAGTCCTCATGTGAACTATATTCTACAATTTGTAAAGCATTTGTGGTTCACGTAAGGACTTTGAGCACTTTATTCTTTAAATGCCCATTGGTACCTGTTGCTGTACGCACAAATGTATCAGTAAACTAATGCTGTTTTTTATATGATAACATGACAACCAAAAACATCAAAATAGCAACAAGTAACATCGGATAAGGGTATAATATTAAGTCAGTTTAATGAATGACGATCAGTTTCATTAATTGATTTGAAAGATATGGTTATTGATAATTTAATTTAGACTTCAAAGTAAAAAAAACTTTCTTTTTAACTTTTTCAGATTCATGAAGTCAACTTGATGTAGGAATAGATAAGAGCACAGAGCAACATGGGCAAGTGTTTAGGAAAGCCGGAGAAGAAGAAACCAATGCCTCCCCCAGCAGCAGGGGATGTAGATGCACCACCTTCCTCTCCTCAAGACATCAATATTAATGTTCTAAGTACGAGCCCTGTACGCCCTCTCCCGCCTCCACCTGCCACGTCAGGTGAGTGATGTGGTCAGCTGCTATCCTGGCATGCTTTTTCACCTTCTCAATCAATGCAGTTATGTATACAGATTCTTTCATGCTTATAATGGTTTTCTACTGTTTATTACATTAATACACCATATATTCACTTGCTACACTAAAAGATATACATGTGCCAAAAGGTCTACTTGCACTTTTCATGCTGCTTATAATGATCTATAATGTGCTGGTGTTTGTTGATTTACATTTTCTATATTGATTTTCACATTTACCACTACTTGACTGCTATTGATACTTGTATAAAATAAGAAATGCAATTAAAGTTCTTTTGATAGGACTTTAATTTAAAAAAAGGAAAATGTAAACATTGTTTAAATTTTTAAACATTTTATAAACTTTTAAACCTTTTATATTAATTGAAATGATCATCATTCATCTTGATATAATATTAATTGGCATTCTCACTAAAACAGGATCATAAATCTTCGTCTGGACTCATGATAGTTGGTGCACATTTTTCAAAATTTTCAACTCCTGATTTGCTTTCATTAACAGTGGAACTCATCATTTTACATGTATATTAGGACCCATCATTTCATAACCTTAGCAAGAACATTGATTTTTGTTAGACAAGAAATAGTAAGATACCTAATAGTTTTCAAGCACCATAATGTTAAATGCAAACAAATCTAGACATTAATATGAAGTTAAAGATGATAAAACATGGTGAAAAATAAGTAGATCTTCAGGCTTGGAAACTTTTTGTTTAGGAAAGCAGTATGGTATCGAATGGGGCTGTCTTGTTAACTGAAAACTCGGTTAACCGTGGTTAATTCTTGCTCGTTTCAGATCATATTTTACAGATTTTGGTTCGGTTTCTATTTTTTTAATCTGACTTATATATGCCCTTTGACTGGCTCAAACTTTGGATGCACATATTGTATCATCCAATGAAATTTAAGGTAACGCTTGGTTGTTGATAATGTGAATTAGACCTTCTCACAATAACTGCGGTCTTACAATTTGTATATGCACAATAGCCCTTCCGGGAGGTTAGCTACACACTTGAAAGTAAAGTGATCTCCTACAATTGCTTAGCAATGTTCAGATTTTGTAGCGAACCTCACGGAAGGGCTTTTGTGCATGTACAAATTGTAACTGTAAAACTGCAGTTATCATGACAAGGTCTTAATTCTCAAGGCCTCTTGACAGTTTGCAACAAACAATCTGCTGATTGACTCTACTTTATGTTAAATTCATTCAGTCATACTGGTATGGTTGAATTACACAAAGTAAAACTAACCAAAAAAAACAAAAACCTAGGTACATTTATCTGAACCAAACTGAAAAAAGAGTGAGCCGTGACAGCCCTAGTATCAAAATTTTAATCATTACAGTAATTTGAAAGATTTAAATGTGTGCTTTTTCAATCACATCATGTCAAAATAGTTTCACATATATGATGATGGCATCTGCATGATGCATTGCACCAAACTTTCTACTTTTCCAAAAGGATTGCCCAAAGCAATGAGGGATCTTTGGCATGCTATTGTTTACCATGTCACAGGGTCTCTTTCTGCCTCATAGAAAGACAGCACACTGACAAGTCTTTTTTGTGGCTTGAGCTTTGTCCAAGTGCACTACTGATGGAGTTACACCAGTTCTAAATTTATCTTTGCATGTAGTACATCACAAATGTTCCTTAAAGCTGCAGCTTTATCAAAAGTTTTCTTCCTTGTGCTAACAGATAAAACTCCCTAATAGATATACATGTATCTGTCATTATGAAGTCATATTTACATATGTTAAAGGTGACAACGGTATGTCTACTGATATACATGTAAATACAGGTAATTTACTTTTGCAAAGTCCAGTGCACCTAAGTTTCCTGTTTTAGAGGAAACTGTTAATGTTATACGAACAACCGAAAGTTTTAAGATTTTATAGAAAATACAATTGCAACTCTGTCAGATAAAATCTTGCATCCTTGTAATATATCATTGCCATCTACCTGTATTATGGTTGTCCTTTCTTGGTTGAGGTAAGTGGCAAGGTGTGTAGCTGAATAAATCCACTACTAATTCTAAACATTTTGTGTGACTGTATACCTGGTTGTTGAAAAATTCTGGATCAGTCGTTTGTCAATAAAAGTTGAAAAATTTCTTTTGATATGCAAGTTTTTGTGCCCTTGATTAAATATGATGGACATCATGTGAAATCATCATTTTCTTTATCCCTCAGTCTGTCATTAATTGTCTCACCAAATGTTTATTTTAAGGTTTCCGGACATTAAATTAATTCAGTTCTGGTACTTATTCATTTATATGTGCATGGTAGGCTAAACAAAATCAAACTTGGTGTGATACACTTTCGGTAAAACTTTAAGGTAGCGTTGATTCCAAATTTGTGGTGATAAAAGTTCATCAATGAAGAATTAGGTATTGTTTGTCAGCTAGAACTTTTTCCATTGCCAAGTTATGCAGTTTTTTGTAAATCCAGTAAACTGCACTTTAACATATAAGGTGTAAGTCTTCCCCATTTCATTGGAGATCATGACTGTAGAGTGTGCTAAAGTAAAAATTGAAGACTTTAATTGGGGTGTTAGGTTCAACTTCAAGTTATTCGTGCATACTCAATTAGTGAACTATTTTGGGATAATGTTAAAGAACTTGACCTTATAATGTATGCAGCTGTGACCATCAGTGTAATATACACCTTATTTACTCTCTGTCTGTCTCTCTCATACCAAGGACTTGATTGAACAAACCAAACATTAAAATCGCATTGTTTAAAACAAAGTTTTTGCATTTTTTGAGATCCTCAATGCAGGAAACAAAATAAAATGTTCATACTATTGATTATTAGGATGAAATGTGACATGACTCAAACAATCTGCTTTGATAAGTTGACACTGGAGATCACTTCCTACACTTAACATTGTGTTATTCTAATAAAAGTAGCATATCCTGCCAAGTTGGAACAAAAACACAGTTCTGATTCAGAATTTAATTCACAGTATTATATTCATAATAATTTGACCATTAAGCCCTGTTATAAATGATGTAAGTGCCATTATCTCAATTATATATAAATACATGTATGATAAAAATGTGCAGATGTACTCTTGAGAATGAATCATCTTATTTAATGTGTACATGTACTATCTTTTCGGAATTTGACATGATGGTTATGTGTTTTGCTGCAATTGAGCTAAATTTAACTGCTGTTATATGTCATGTACTTGCAGACTTCATCACTTTACAAAATACAGTTGTTTTTGAGATCATGAAATAAGTCTGAGGCGCTAGACTTATGTTTAACTTTAATGATTATATGTTCTTTCCATCTTAGTTTTTTTGCCACACTTAAATTTATATTTTATGCAATAAAATAAAAAATTACAAAAATATTGTTACCTAGTACCTAAACTAGATTGTATGCAGAAGTTCAGTGAATATTTTTTCATTCTATTTCTTTTATCATGAAGTGTAATTTTGAAACGGCAGAATGATTTACGGTAATCATGTCTAGTGAGTAGATTTAGCTTGTGTGCAAGTGCGAACATACTTGACACAACTAAGTACCTATCCTTAGAGAAGATCAATTTTAGAATGTAGTTGGCACTTAATGCCATTGTCAAGCAACACCATGAAAAATCACTGCAAAACTGTACTTTATGAAACCAAATACAGTCAAACCTGTGTTCAGCAGTCATTTTGGGGAGAAGTAAAATTTAGAAATCACCAATGTAGACATACACATACATACAATTTGAAGTTATCCTTTTTCAAATCTGATGCAAATTTTAAAGCTTTTTCTTGAAGAAGGGGTCCTGTTACATTAATCTTGTGCGATGTAGCATCTTTAAATCATTCCCAACACAGGTCATTAACGTCTTAATTTCCAGTGAAGTGTCGCCTCTTTTTCGTGTCAGGATTAACATTGTTCTAACATTGTTCTCAAAATCCTCCTGATGTACAGCTTTCCATTTTAAAATATTCTGAATTTGCATTCGACCAACACTAAACTCTTCAGCAATTTTTTTAGATGAATACGATCTCTTATCCATATCCATCGCTTTCATTTTTTCGGATAACATTAAAATTTTCCACTTGATATTTGGTGAAGCCATGTTTCAACTTTAAGTGGACAAAACGAAATCAATTGAAGTCAGTGAACACCTATCAAATTTATTAGTAGATGTAGGTGTATTGTGATTAAATTTCATAATTACCTAAAGGCAAAATATCACCAGCCAACAGACCTACCTGTACATGTTAATTACCAAAGGTATGAAAAACAGCTGATCAATAAAATTAGCTTCCATTCAAAATAACCTGGCCTGATTGATTCAGGTGACCAGCAAAGTGGCTGTTGTAAACAGTAGGAGGAGACGATCGGTTACGATTATGAGTTATATTGGACATTAAGAGAGTCTCTCATAATCTCAGAAATGACTACATGTACTGATGTAGTTTGATGAAATAGAAATTTGATCAGTTGAGATCATGATATCTCAATTCTTATGATCACAAAAACTTCAATGTTCACATGTGTATCTTCTTTGAAGTCAGATATTTTTAATCACATAAGCATTATTATATACCAGTACATTTGTCTGCAATTTCAGGTACCGATAGTGGCACATTTTGATCTGGTCTTGTAATAATTTTAATTGTAATCACTTTATTAAGAGAAAGTAACCACTTCTTTTTAGATACTTCATTTATAAAGTTTTTCAGGTTTTTTTTATATTTTCTATTTCTCCACAATCTCCATAGCTCAATATTGGAGAGAATTAATGTTTCATAAACCCATATTTTTCATTGCAGTTCAGTATACACAGGTTTACTTTTAAATTCTGAGATTTTTTATCACAAAGTTTTACAATATACTGCATCAGTTGTTTTATACATTTTATTAGCATGTATACTCTAGGTCTCACTTTCTGTGCAGAAAAGGGAGTATTTTCACTATCATTGGCTTAAGTCTAACACATGTCGGCTTTCCTGCATACTTCATAAAACATTCAGTCTGGATTTTGTTGTGTATAGACAATCAATCTGTTTCTGGTTCTTCACTATTTACAATTTTGAAATGCATGTATTGTGTTAACTGTAAAGCCTCCTAAAGGCAGACATACAGCTTGATGCTTATTAAAGGGTAATGAAATTAATTTTAAATAATATTCAGTCCTCTGAAAAAAAATGTCAATGAGTTAAATATTTGACATGTACAATTACAAAGTGTACAGGTGATAGAGGATTGAGACATTTTAAATCATTATGGGATTTCCTGTTGAGTTGCTTAGTAATCAGAGGTTTTTGCTTAATCAGTTAATGACTATGCATTGCATGAACCTTTCTTAAATGCTATACTTTTTCACTAACTCCTTTTCTTTCATTCAGATCTGCTATTATTTATTAATGACCACAGACTCACTCTGATTCAACTTAATGACTAATTTGAAATACATGTACATGAATAAAAAAGAAATCATAATAATAGAAGAAGTATTTATGCAGTGTATCTGCAGCAATTGCACACTGTGGAACAAGAGTATTACAGATGCATATGATATACAGCACAGGGACCAAGCGCACTTAGAAAAAAAAAAAGGCCTAGTGATAATCCCTACCTATCAAACATGCACCTATAGTAGAAGTTAGTCCCATTAATACAATATTCCTAGTACACTTTCTAATTTCAAGCTCTTTTTGATTTACATATATGCCTAAACCACTTGTATTTCTTTCCAGAGTCGGCCCTAGCTGTTCGTGCTCTGTATGATTTTGATGCCATCAATGAAGATGATTTGTCTTTCAAGAAAGGGGACCGTATGGAAGTGGAGGAGTCTAGGTAGGGCAGCTATGGACACATATAGTATTTTATATGCATGCTATAATTAGTATTTTGTATAATTCTTACATGTAATGTTAGAATTCTTTGACAAGAATAGATTAATCTTATTAACAGTATTTGTTAATCATATGAATAATATACTTGATGTAAGAATAGCAGTTAGTGAAAGTTTTTATGATCCCTTTATGACTTATGATAAAAAAAAAGTTGGGGGGGGGGGAGGTATATAGGAATCGCCCTGCCTGTCCGTCTTTCCACCAAACCAAAAATTCCATTTACACTTATTCATACAGACTCAGTGTGGTCAAGTATGTGCCCTAATGTCCCTATTGAAATGAAGGAAGGTCACAGAGCATGGATAACTGAAAATGGTTTCTGGACTGTAACTGAACTTCCTCCACACCAGGTGGTGTAATATTTTATACACCAACTAACTGTTGGTCAAGAATATGTCCCATTGATTTGAAGGTATAAAGGTCAAGGTCATAGAGCATGGATAACTGGATAACATGGTTTCTTGACCACAAGTGAAATCCCTTCACATTGCTTAAAAAGTTTACCTTTGTTTTTTAAGGGTTCAGGGCTCCACATTAACACTTGTCTGCTTGTCCAGTGCCAGTGAAAATTTTCCACGGACAAGTGAATCTTGCTAAGTACTTGTCTGATTGGACAAGTGATTTTTCTGTAAAGAAGTTATGAAATAAAAAAAGAAATTGAATTGTATTCTTTTTATGGAGATTATCAACTTTAAAATCGTGATTGAAGTTCACATGTTGGACAATTTGGTTATTTTTCTGTTATTTTCTAAATATGAAATTGTTAGATACCCTCTTACCCTTATCAGGAGCTCTGTATATTCGTTAATAAAATACCTTAACACAATGAGTAAATTGTTTAAATTTTATTTTATTCATTATAGTAGTTATAGAAATTCAGTATTGACAAATTGTAGGACAAGTAAAATTTATATTCAAACAAGTGAAAATTTCATGGCTACTTGTACGAGTGGACAAGTAGCGAAAAATGTTAATGTTGAGTCCTGGGGTTGACACATGGGTATATCAAGAACAAATTTTGTTATTCAGATTAGCTACTGCTGGGGTATTTGTCCCATTAGGTCAGTTCTAGTTGCATTTTATATTGAGATTTGTTCATTTATTTTTCATGTATTGAATATTTAATCTCTAATTATTATGAATAATGATGCATGCATGGATATGTGTTATACATATATAATACAAGTATATGTATGACTGAAATACAAAAATACACAAGATATTAACCAGGAGGGAAGTGGGGGGGGGGGGGGGGTTTGATTTGTGTCATACAGCCTGGTCAGAAGTCTTCTGTCTTCTCTTCAAATCAGGTCCATTTTAAAGGACCCTTTCCAATGGATATTTCATTGATTTTACCCAAAATTTGGTGTAAATTTTTCTGAAACCTTGATTTTTTAGCATTGTGCAAAGGGCAAAGGGGACAAAAAATTCCCAAATGAAAAAATACAAGCACCTTTGAAAAAATTACAAAAAAAGGTCACTGGGAGGATTAACTCTTATTTATATATGAAATGAATGTTGAAAGCTCAAATGAGCTGTAATCATAGCTTTTTGTACAGTGTCATTTTTTTCTGTTTTCACATTCTTCTTAAGAACTAATTTTGATGAGGCTTGGTATGCAAGATATCCTACAAGTGTTGTTTTTTCAATCAAATGCATTGAGGGCTGATCCAAGGGGGGCAACATAGGTCGAAGAGAGTACCCTCCTTTAACAAACTTCTTCTGACCAGCAGCATAAATCAACAAACCAAATGCATCAGAGTGAGCTTAAAGTTTGTCATAAAAAGTGCTGTTGTATTTGGTTCCATGCTGAAATCAAACTTTTCCACATCTCTTTAAGCTTCATTGCTTTTGCAGATTTTCAGGTTATTTCTTTGATTTTTTAATGGTAGGTTGTTTGAAATGCATGGATTTTGTGCATTTAACTGATGTTATAAAGATGAATGTAATTGTATAATTTATAAGGAAATGCAATACAAAAATGTTTCGTATGAATATTTACAATATGTTTAAGATTGAAAATTTTCTAAAAGGGTTGGGGGATATAATATTTGAATAAAAATAAGCTTTAATGGACTTCTTCTAGACTGATGGAAGTATTTTGGTGGGTTATGATTGGTCTTTTATCTCTATTGAACAGGAAACAGTGAGTGTCTGTAACATATATTTATTAAATGTTATTTATATTACTTTCAATTACATATATGCAAAAAGTTGTAGCATTATATTTGATTTTCAGGCATCAATCTACGTATGTTTATTTTCCTTATTTTAAGCATGATGATGATTTGTGTACAAATCAGCAAATTTTCGTTTGAAATGAATAGCAGAATAAGAAGCAGAATGTTGCATGTGGATGATATAGTGAAAGCTAGTACAGTTGTTTATGTACATGTGTATTTCTTCTCCCTGACTGACTGTATGTAGATTTGTTTTGTTGAGTACAGGGAAACCTTAAGTGGCTAATAAAAATCTGTCTTTTATATCAACGTCGTTTGAACATTCCTTGAAAAATTTCACTTTTGTACGTCATCATACTATGTAATGTTGAAAGTCAGGTTCCAGAATGTGTAAATCCTTTCTATCATCTTCCTTCCCTTTTTTATGTTTCCTTGATAGATGTTCCCTGACATACATAGATAGTATGTTTAATTCTCTTACACTCTTTCATTTTGTTGACATGTGTGTTTCCTGTTTGAGGGAATGCCTAAACAACTTTCATCATAAGAGGAAGTGTTTTATTTTCATAACCCATTATCTTGCTTGACATTACACTGCAGACACATTTCTACCACCCTTGATTTTTGCCTTCTTTAATAGATATGCAACTATGTTCATTCCATTATCAAATAAATATTTATCTGTTTCCTTCTTCCTTGGTAAGATTTCAAGAATCAACTGCATTGTTGTTTGATTTCATTATTTATAGATAAATATATTCCTACAATCCAGTGCTTTTGACATTTTTGGACAACAGAGCATAAAGCTCCAATGAGTAGAATGCAATGCTTTAATTTTGCTTATTGATGGAAGTTGCCAGTGGGGAAAAGGTCCATGCAGCACAAAATTTAGATTTCACTTCCCAGTAAATTTGCATATATAGTGACAAAATTAAAATATAGGTGATCAACTTCCAAATACAGGTTTGTTTCTGTTCCGATATATAATTTATAAGATAATTTCTAGGAGTTAATGGTTGTGTTACTGCTTACTGAGCACATGCAATGTTCTTTTTATTCATAAGAACAGAGACTCCTTTATCTAACCAGGTATTCCTCAAGTGAGAGCTTTTTTACAATGAATTTTTATATTGAAGTACATATCAAACATAGCTGTCAATTATGCTGTATAGATTATGTTTTATTTTATTATGTATTATTAAGTGTTCTGGGTGAATCAGGAGAACTACTGAGTCTTTTCATTAAAGAGAGTTATCTCCCATTTTGGATGGTACCTGACATAAAACAATTATGACATCATAAAACGATATTTTTGGACTATTATTTCCCTGAGTATTAGATTGGTTTCCATAGGATATGATGACATCTAATTGTTTTATATAAGATGCCGTCCCAAATGGGAGGTAACTACTGCCATCATGCCTCATCCAATAACAATTAAATATTCGTCATTTTCAAATGAAAACTACTTCACCAAATTCACATGAAGCAGATTAGTGATAAGGGAAACACAAATTTTTTATTTTATGATCCCTACCCTGCAGGGGTCTTAAAGCAGCACCAAAACTGCAAAAACTAAAAGATCCCAATCTTCAAAAGTCTTTCCTGCACATCTAGGAGAAAAACTGTATTCAGGGGCACATATTCAGCCCCTATGGAGATCAAAATAACCTTATAATGATAATGTGCTAAGTTTTTGATCAGAAAATTTTCTTCTTTACTTTTATGCATTGTTAAAAAAAATGAATTACATGGTTTAAAAGAGTATGAGACCCAAATTTATGAAAGTCATGTCACATGGTTCTGTCCATAGGATTGATCCATTTATTAAGTTTAAAACCCTGTATGGTAGTGGCTACAGACTCTGGTGATCAATAAGGCACTTAGGTTTCTTTTAGTCTATTTTGTTTTGTTTTCCCTTATTTTATGCTGAACACAACAATGTATAAGTATTTCAGACTGCTCAGATTTACATGACTTATCTTTTTTCAGAATTTTTTTAATGAAAATTTTGGTTTGTACATCAGTATACCTTTGATATGTAAGTGAAAAAATGTAGATGCTCTGATTATTGTCTTTTCAGTCAAAATTGTGATTGGTGGATGGCCCGTCACCTGACAACAGGTCAAAGTGGTTATATCCCCAGTAATTACGTCACCAAGGATGACGATACACCGCAGACACAAGAGTATGTACCTTACTTAGTATTCATGATCAATGTTCAATTTATACAAAGGTCCATAGATGATTAGATCATATTGCCCTGCGAGGCTTTTATCTTGACTTTCACATAGAATATAATGCTTAACTTTTGAGGAAACTTGGTATTGGAAGAAGAAAAGACATGCAGTATAAGATTGTATCCCTGACGCTATCAGGATGTTAATTGTCTGATCATTTAAAGACAATTTTGTCAGTGTTTCATTTTCTTCTTTAATTTGGGCATTACCTATAAAATATACATGATACTAAGTTGATAGTAAAAGTATTTCTTAAAACATGTTTGGAATTTTGTTAAAAAAAAAAGTGGAGTTTTAAATTTTTTTTAAAAAAGTTTTGGTAAAAGTGTTGAACATGGATCATTTATTTTAATTTCTTGTCATCCATAGAGTTATATTGAAGGTATTATTTTGTTAACCTGAATATTTTTTCATGTAATAATATTCTTTGCAGCTGGTGGTATAATGTAGACAGAAGAGAGGCAGATAAGCAGTTGCTTCTACCTGGCAACAAGCTAGGTACATTCTTGGTTCGTGAAGCTGCAGGTATGTTTTTTGATACTGAGGTAAAAATGAATGTATAGTATGATCAGTATACATGCAGAAAATTCAGATTTGCTATTCTGATCATTATTATTTTTTCTGCTTTACCCATAAGCAATATCCTTTTACAATCTCATCTCATCTCTTATTTCATAGGGAAATTTGATTAATCTTTATGCTAATGGTCAATAGACATAAAATAAAGATACATAAAAAAGGAGATCTTTCTTTGAGAAAAAATTGATATTGTCTTTGTTGTTGATATGTGTAACTCTGATGCTGCGTTGCTGTGTAAGATTGTTTTCTATAGGTGCTTCAGTTTTGTCTACTTTCACAGACGGTCATTAAATAAAAGAAGTAATTCTGAATACAACATAAGATTTATTATTGGGAGAAAATACATATTTGATGATCAATTACTTTGCAGGGACAAAATGTCCGGAAAACTATTCTCTCACCGCCAGCATCAACGTTGGCATCCATGTTATGTATGTTTCATAATGTGAAAGACACAAGAGCACAGAATTATTTACTATATTCTGTGCCGATACTAATGATATTTTATGAGATTTCAGTAATGTGTGGATTGTCAACCATTGTAACCATTCATGTATTGATTATTCATTACATATAATTTCACAATACACAACTAATTTAACCTGTGAAACTAAGTGCAGTCATGACTTTTGTAAAATAAAATGTTAATGACATATCTCTGTATCAAACTATGTAATGTTGTTATTGATTTTTTTTCAGATAAAGCATCGTATGTTTTGTCCATTAGAGATCATGATAATAGAGCTAATGATGCTTGCGTCAAACATTATCGTATCAGAAAAATGGACAATGGCGGGTTATATATAAGTCCACGCCGAACTTTCCAAAACATGATCAAACTTATAGATCATTATGGAGGTAAATATATCCAAAAAATGTAATTGTTCAAAATATGAGAAAGATGTGGATGTTATGATGTCCAGTGCAAATTTATCAAAGTAGAGAGGGAAAGAGAAAGTAAAATCTCACCTCAAAATAAGATACATAAAACTAGTTTTACAATGATAATTGTGATTTCAATAGGCTATAATACCAATGCAGAATGTATATAAGTATTTATTTCTTATTCCTAAATTACTATAAGTGTGAAATATAACCATTTCTGTGTCGCCTAGGAAGTAAAGTGACATGCAGGAATCACTGTGTCCAACATCCATCTGTCTGTGTGTCTTGCTATAGTCACACTCTGGAAAAACTGATAGCTGACACATACATACTGTATGTCCAATCAGGACACTAAAGGTCCTGGAAAATTGATCCTGTAAAATGTGTTGCGGTTGGACTCCACTTTTCCCATATAGTTTGGTTCATCCTGGAATCCATAGGTGTCACCATTTTGTCTATATGAAATCTCATTATGAGTGAGATTTAGGTAACATGTGATCATCACATGATCATTAGAGAGTGTTTTAATTGTGATTACTGTTAATTACTTTACAAATAGATTGGCATAGCAGGGTTACAAATAATACTATACATGGACTTGCGTCCTGTAAATTTAATATTTCAGACACATGTTTTGAATATAAAGCTCCAAAAAGGCTTCTTGTTACAACAAAATAGCTTGTAATATGTAAAATAAAGATATAAACTGTATTCTGTATTTATTTAACACTTGGAAAGTGTACTAAAAATTGTCCCAGAAAGTGTTCCAGAATTCAGTGAAATATGTTCCAGAAATTTGTCATGTGTCCCAGGAAAAATCCCAGAATAGCCCAGGAGAAATATGGCATATATGCAGACATGAGTGTTTCCTAAACCACTCTAGTTCTTTTAATTCATGTATTGAATATGACATTGGGTGTCATCAGAATTTTTGTTTATTATTAACAATATGCAGCTTTATGTAGATATACAATCATTCTTGCTAGTATTTTGCTGATACTTGTATAATATGGTTATTTGTCCTGTCAGGACAGCTGTAGTTTGAGAAAGTTTCAACTTACTGGTACACACTGAATTAAAGACTTCTTGCATTTATGAACCATGCACTGTCAATAATTTGAACTTGAAGAAACATAGAGAAGTAGTACATCTGATCAAGAGTTAATACACTTATCAGTGAAACTTTAGTATATTTATGTCGAGACTTCAGAAATTGATTTAACTTCACTGTTAATTTGAGATATCTGTGTTCAAGTAAACACGGTTTTATCATGTGTATGATAATCATTTATCTTTTTATTTGGTACGATATAGTCACAATGATATATGGATTGTTACAGCTGTTAGTGATGGTCTTTGTTGTCAACTGTCTGAAGCATGTCCTAAGGTGCGTCCAACTGTACAGTTCAGAGAACTAGAGGTTGCTAGGGAATCAGTCAAGTTAGTGAAAAAACTTGGCAGTGGTTGTTTTGGTGATGTCCATGCAGGTGAGAATAGTGTGGCCAGAAATCTTTTCCTTCTATGAAATTTCAACTCAGTATTATAGAATATTACACTGAAAGAGACAAAATCTTCCCACAACACATATATGAAATAATGCAAGTATACTTGTCCAAATTTTTAATACCATTGAAAAAATAAATAGCAAGAAAACTCTTTGCAAAAAAAGTAGGTATAATTTTTTATGATGTTATTATATTTATCTTAAATTTTTCACAAGCAATTTAATTCCTTTCTGATGCAATACCATTAATATGCATTTTTCATGGTGCTGACCTTTACCAAATTAAATAAGTTATAAAGTGGAATACATGTACTTCATGTAGTTTAAACATACTTATTTTAGGTAAATGGAGAAACACTGTGGATGTTGCTGTAAAAACTTTGAAACAAGGTACAATGACAGTAGATGACTTTTTAGGAGAAGCAAAACTAATGCATAAACTACGCCACAGAAAGTTAGTGCAACTTTTAGCAGTATGTACAGTTACAGAACCTATATGGATTATAACCGAGTTAATGGTACATGGATCTCTCCTAGACTTCCTACGCAAAGATGAGGGTCGTAGTATCAAGTTTGTAGTACTGGTAGACATGGCTTCTCAGGTAAGCTTATATGATTATACATCCTTCCTTGAGATAAACAGGAAAAGAATAGAGAATTCTCTTTACAATGTTCTGCATTGACAGCAGGTGTAAAGACGAAAATTATTTTGATCCATTAATTCATTTTTGAGATGTAAATCATTAAGCAAGACTTCTTTTTGTTTTTAAGTTACATTTACATACACAATTCAAAGTAAATACTTCATTTTTAACTCGCCGGGACAAAGTCTGGGGAGGTAATGTCATACCCCTAGCGTCTACCGTCTAAAAAACTTGAATCTGGGCTATAACTTTTGAACCATAAGAGATAAGACATATTTTTCATAAGTAGATTCCTCATGACCAGAGCTTTCATTTAGTGCCTTCACTTTTGACCTTATGACAATGATCTTGGACTTTGACCTAGTTTTCAGAAACATTAATGCAGGCTATATCTTTTGAAACATTAGAGATTGCCATATCTTTCTGACCTTGAAATTTGACTTGCTTTTCAAAAACTTTAATTGTGGCTAATTCTTTTCAACAATTAGAGATAGAGCTTTCATATTTCTTATGACCAAAACTTTCATCTATTACCATTACTTTTAGCTCCAGACCTTGTCCTTAGACCTTCACCTACTTCTCAGAAACTTTAACTTTGGCTTTATCTTTTCAACCATTAGAGATGGCGCTTTGATATTTCATTGATTCTTTATTACAAGAACTGTTATTTGTTGCCATTACTTTTGACCTTGGACTGAGACCTACTTTTCAAAAAACTTTATTCTCAGTTTTATCATTTGAACTGTTACAGGTAGGGCCTTGATATTTCAAATGTAGATTCTTTATGACTAAAGCTTTCATTTGGTGCCATCTCCTTTGATCTCATGACCTTGAATTTTGACTTCCTTTTCAAAACACATTACAGACTAATAAATTTTTGTTTTTAATGTCTGTAGATGATAATGATCTTCACCAGCGAACGATGTTGTCTTCAAACATGCCTCTCATAGACAGACAGAATAAAGTATGGTATTGTGCATTGTCTGTCAGTGGATCTGTCTGCCCATCCATCCATAACACTTTGATTCTACATGCCTTGTTGGATTAACATCATACTTGGTCATTAGGGGAAGGTGTTGTGTCATGATTTTGAACTAAGGTCATATCTGTAAGGTCAAGGTCACAGTGCATATGATGCATATTGTTGCTCAGGTCCCAAGGGTGTGTCATGACCTTGGACCAAGGACATATCTGCAAGGTCAAGGATAATATTTTACAGAATTGTTGCCCAGGTCCTAAATGTGTGTCATGACTTTGAACCAAAGTTGAATTTCATGATTAGCATTATTGTACAGGAGTTTGGCTTCTTTTATGAAATTGAGTAGAAAATTAAGGGGGCATTTTTGAAGCCCTAAATAAACGTCGAGGAAATTTCTCCATACATTCACTTACCGGTAACCCTAGTGTTGTATAATTGGAAGAATTTTATAGTCGATTAAGGTATCAGTTTATAATCGGAATGAAATTTAATCGATTGTTTTGATTAATTGGTTTTTCTAGGACTTAAGCTTTCAAATCGCTTGGGCTGGGACTGCCAACACATACTACTGAGCTATGGTACCAATGCAGAAATTATTTATTCCTGAGAAGACTATGCATAGTATTTTTAAGATTGTGGTCAAAGGTCAACCTCACATGCAAAACATTGTTAATAAACCATGTAAACAATTTTTTTTTAACAAGAAACAAGTGTGGAAAAATATCAAACTTGGTACATAAACTCCTTAATTACTAAAAGATGACATCCATTGTTTCTCTAGGTCAGGGATCAGAGGTCAAGTTTACATGTTTAACTTTGTTGGTAAACTGATCTTGTAGAGCCTTAGTAGAGACTTGCTGTTTTGAAATTTAAGAACGGGTAGAATTTGCAACATAGGTGTTGCCCTTGTTAATAACTTTGGTTAGCAGTACATGCAGTGTACTGGATTTCACATAATAGATAAGAATTTATCACTATTTACTAATAGATTGCTGATGGTATGGCATACTTGGAGCAAGAAAACTTTGTACACAGAGATCTACGAGCAGCCAACATTTTAGTAGGTGAAAATAATGATGTCAAAGTTGCTGATTTTGGACTAGCAAGACTTATGCAGGAAGATATTTATGAAGCACATGAACGTAAGTTCTCTTCAAATAGATGACACATTCTTACAAGTATAGTTCTACAATTAACTGTCTGTGTATCAGTCATATATTCATGTAAATAATGATTTATTCTTATAATGGAATTATTGTTCATTTTTGCAGACACCAAATTTCCAATTAAGTGGACCTCACCAGAAGCTGCATTTGATCGTAAATTCAGTATAAAGTCTGATGTATGGTCATATGGAGTACTTCTGTATGAATTGATAACCTTTGGTCGAGTACCATATCCAGGTAAGTCTTTATCTCTGTATTTATTGATAAGAAACTGGAACACTCCAATCAGACATGTTTTTTGTTAGTAATGAGGTCAGATTTCTTGGAATTAATAACAGAATAAAAGTACTGTGACCAATATAAAATTTGATAAGAAAATTAACATTGCCAAGAATGATAACTCTGCAGTATGAATTATTTTCAGAATGATGAATCTGTTTGAAGTGCCAACACTTACTTTCATATATTGTCATTTGATTTTCATTATAATGATAAATGAATTTATGGGAAAATGTTTATTCTAATTTTAACTTTAGTTTTTTGTGATATTTTGTCCTGCTGAAGTTTGCAATGGGAAAAGTCCTATTCTAATTGCATTTGGCTAAAATTAAGAGATAGGGTGTCAAGTAAACTTATTTTAGTCCTATTCTAATTGCATTTGGCTAAAATTAAGAGATAGGGTGTCAAGTAAACTTATTTTCAGTTATTACTAAGTTGTTTGTATTTCCTAGACAAATTCTCATGAAAATTATCACAATCATGACATCACATGGTTTTGATGGAGAGAACAATAATGTTGCCACAATGTACTTTGAAGATTATTTGAACAGTGCAAATACTCAATTTTTTTTTTCTATTTAGGAATGAATGGTCATGAAGTACTGAGCAAGGTCGAGAAGGGATACAGAATGCCAAAACCAACAGGAGGATCAATTCCTTGCCCTGATCCCTATTATGACATTATGCTACAATGCTGGAAGAGAAATGCTGACGCTCGCCCCACCTTTGAGTATCTCAGAGACTTTTTCGAAAACTACTTTGTCAGTTCAGAGGGACAATATCAGCAAGAATATTCATAATGTAATTGGATTTTTATTGAAATCTGGAAGAGACCAAGTCCATTTAATTGCTGTTGTAGATTTAATCACTTTTGTACAATGTCAATCTTGTTATACATTTCCATATTTTTACAGAAAATTGTGAATAATATCTATTTTTCTATTCATTTTGTACAACAATTGGTTCTTAGAAGAAAATTTTATGAAAATGACTCTGTTGTTTTGTCTTATGATATGTTTATGTACATTCCTGTAATTTTTTTCCCAATATGTTACTTCTTATGTGCAAAAGTTAAAATTCTCTTAAATGTTTTCTTAATTTTAAAACAAATTTTAATGTTATAAAACTTTTATATGAATATACATAGAGAACAAATTTTCCTGTCTTGAATTAACATGAATCATGATCAAAGTTATTGTGCAATTTGAATTTTTGTGCTTTCTAAAGGTACAGAGTTACATGTATGTAAATTGCTGTGCATCCATTTTTGAGAGTGTTTTCTCTCATTCATTTTCTACATTTATTCATTATCACTGAATTTTCGTCTTTTCTGTGATAAATTTTTTCATAGTTAGCAGATGAATATTTGTTTCTCAAACATGGTAAAAAAAGGTGATGATATATGACATTATAAATTCACAGTTCTAGATATCATACTAGACAAAATTCATAAAGTATTTATTGATGGTTTTATTCCAACTGAAAATCTTTCAGTCATAGATTAAATATTCATTGATAAAGTGGTATTTATATGTATTGGTGAAATCAAATAAGTTTCCACATGTTATGTATGCTGGACTATAGATATTATATTCTTCTATTATTAGAAAAGGATAATATCCCTTTAGTATTTATATACTATTTTTTACAAAAAAAAAGAAAGAAAATAGGATGGTTGTACGTATACAGCATATGGTAACATGGTATTGCCAATATTGAAGTATACAGTGAGCTTTTATTTTTCCAGATATTAATTCAACTCTTATTTTTTTGTGTACTTTCCAGATATTTATTTCAGTTATTATCTATTCAGTTTTATATTTAAAAAATGAATTCATACATCTCCATATTGATGAAGAAAACCGAAACTGATACTTTTCAGACATAGAAGGAGTGCTTATATGCACAACAAAACAATGAAATTATTTTCATTTCGATTGCATGATTATGAAACCTACTTTTTCTTTGTGAGGATGAAGATGTTTTTGTAGAAAATATTAAATGTGTGTTTACGATTTTGACTAATAATTGTGATGCACTAATATTCTTGTATATTGTTTATATGCTTTGAGGATCAGTAATATATATAAACAGAGGCTTGAAGTACATGTACTACCAGATAAATGTACTTTTATTAGGACATATCATTTTATGACGTTGATGAAGCAATGTTTCCATTCCTTGTTTTCATTGTTGCCTTTCTAAGACATTCCAGAATGAGGACAACGAAAAGAAATATCTGGACCATTTATCATACATAACTGTATCACAATGCATAGTGCTAATACAAATGTCATAATACCAATATTTTCTTTTTAGACATATTTTCCTGAATTCAAGTATTATTACTTTGCTCAAATCTCAAGATAAAAAACAAACATTCCAGTATCTTCGAGAAACATTAGAGAAGTGTTGAAATGAATCTACATCTACAAATCTCCATATATTTGCATTGAGATTTCTACTTTACAGTACAAACATGGTGGTGGCAATCATTTACTATTTTATTCTACTGTATTTCGTATGATAGAAAACTGCTGTCCTGTATTTGGTCTTTCACTAAGTATGTGTAAGAATGATTCTGCATGGGTATATTTGTAAACATTGAAACATGAAAAGGAACTGTAGCATTTGTATTCATATACATCTGATGCAATAAAAAGATTGTCTGAAATTTCATTAATATTGTGATTTTGACACTTGCATGTCTCTGATTTCAAAATTAAAGCATGCAAGGCTTCAAAATAGCGCTGTCTCTGAGGACATGTGGGAATTCATAGGTTATCTTGTAGTTAAATTGTCTCATAAGCATTTGAACATGTACATTTATTGCCTACTTTCATGTGTTTAAAGCAAGTTCCCGGATTTAAAAGTTTTGATTAGAATTTTATGTTTGGCTTGAGGAAAAATTATACTGATATATTTATGGTGAGTATTTGTAAAGAGGTGTAGTGTTAATTTATTTTCAGTGCTTATAAAAAGAGAGTACGATTTCTCTAGTAAATCATAATGTTCCTACAGATATCAAGGACAAAGAAAGCTTTGAAACTTGCTTCATAAGCAATTTGGTACTTAGCAATCAGGAGATAAAAAATCTCGGGAATATGCAGCTTGTGAAGAGATTTGCCACTAAATGTCATGTAATCAATTGTTAAATGTCATATAAAACATTCATAAGCAAACCATTAAAGCAGACGTGTGTGAATGAGGTATCTCATACATGTATTATCATTGTAAATTGTTAGAATTTGTCTGGTAGTTTGATGAAATTGAATATGAATAAATGGCTTATAATCCAATAAAACTTTCTTTTATAAAGTCTTTCAGTAGTGGATAAATACACAGAATTAAAAGAAATGAGTCCTATGAATTATTGAAACTGTTTAGGAACAGAAAAAGCCATCTGCCTTTTTTATATGCCTGTCGTAGATGGACATATCATGATATGCCATTGTGGGTCTGCAGCTGTCCATACCTTGTAATCAAGATGCAGACCAATACATCCAGGCTAGGACTTTCAAATTTTGTACACTTATTTCTTATGGCATCAGGACAAATTCTATTGATTTTCAATTTCAAAGTCAAGGTCATTTTTAGGACAAATATATGACAAAGTATCTTGTCAACAAGTTACAGAACAAACTGTTTCTGCTAGCACTTTTAAATTTGCACACTTCTTTCTTGAGACAGGAGGATGAAGCCTATTGATTTTCTGGGTCATATCTGCAAGGTCAAGGTCACAGTAATTATGTTGGTTAAATTCTTGTCTGGGCCATAACTTTTTACCTCTTGCATAGATTTGAATATTTCACAGAATTGTTGCCTGGGACCCAAGAGTGTGTCCTAGACTTCAATCAAGGTCATATCTGCAAGGTCATAATGCATTAGATGGGTAAATCTTTGTTTGGGTCATAACATTTTACCCCTTGCATAGATTTGAATATTATTTCACAGAATTACTGCCCAGGTCCATAGGGTGTGTCATGACCTTGAACCAAGGTCATATCTGAAAGATCAAGGTCACAGTGCTTATGTGTAGTAAATGTTTGTCCAGGACTTAACTTTTACTGCCTGCATTGATTTTAATAATATTTCACAGAATTGTTGCCCAGGTCCCAAAAGTGTGTCATTCATGACTTTGAACTGAGGCCGAATACATTATTAGGCAAATCATTATCTGGCAAGAGTTTTGACTCTTTAATGAAATTTATTAGAAAATTAGGGGGACAATCTAGAAGTCATAAAGAAAGGGGAAGGAAATTTCTCCATACATTCACTTAACCCCTCTTCAAACATTGCTCCTGTTGCACACCTTTTGTAAATGAACATTTTATGGTATGACCTGGCACATGTGTTCAATGAGTTTGATAATGTTGTACAAACCAAACTTTTTGGATTAGGACCACCAAACTAGGTACACATGCTATTGGTGCTGATGAGATGATGCCGAATTATTTTTCAAATTTGTTGATAAACGTTGGAAACAAGATACAGACCAAACCAGTAGGGCTGAAACTGTCAAACTTGGTCCTTATGTTGGTTGGTTGGTTGATTGGTGTTTTACATCACTTTCAACAATATTTCAGTTATATCGCGACATGGAAGCAGGAGGTTACCAACCTCTTAAACATAGTGGCGCAAACCAGGAATTATCTTTATGACAAGAAAAATGTCTATTGTTTTTCAAAATCAGAGAGTAAGGTCACTTCCCCCTTAAAACATATTACTAATAGAACCATTTGGGATAGGGCCATCAAACTTGGTACAAGTACTCATTAATTCAAATGGTTGATGCCTAATGTTTTAATGGGTTTTGGAATAAATGTCAAGATCATCTGCTATAGATTGTTGATGTACATATACTGTAACTAGTAAACAACATATAGACAGAATCAGTGTTCCAGAAATTCTTCTGTTATGGTTTGCAATATGTAAAGTCATTGTGTATGTTAACTATGACTTGTAGCCATTGTTAAACATTGTTCATAATTAACCGCTTTTTACAAATGTCATTGCTCAATAGTAAAATCTTATTTTTGCCCATTGTATAAAGTTGGTATCCAGAGATTAAGCAACTTAAGTTACTTTTGTTAGTTATACTTTAGGAATTACAGGTCAGATTTGAAATTTACATGTAATCAATGATCTTACAGGTAGATTGTAAATCTCAGGTGTGTAATATAGGACAAATAGGCCTTTTGTAAGCAGTAAGGACATTTCAAAAGGTTTTATGATTTGATATCTGCTAAAAAAAAAGGATTTCTATAATGGCTCATATTTATGAATGCATAGTCCTTCTTTGCTATCCTATAGTTCAAAACTTATTGATCAAAGTTGTAACAAAGTTAATTGTATAATCAAGATTGATGACTTTAGTGTTGAAGTGACTTAGCAAATGAAATATAATAAAATATATGGAATATATCCATCCTATACAATTCATTGAAAAGTATAAGTTAAAGTAGCAAAGTAAATGATATATCAAAAAGAAATTCTTTCAACCCGGGGTTTGATTGATGTGTTTGGCATTCCTATGTCAACAGATTTTTTTTAATTATAAAATAAGTAATAAACAATTATAAATTTGTGTAGCACTGACTAAATATAAACTTACATATTATTCATTTGGTACAACCCTTACTATACGCAAGTTTAATGATCACATGTATAATATACTGTAAAATGGGTCAAAAAATTCTTATTCAAACATTGTAGACTAATAGTTCTAGCTACTTTAGCTAATATGATTTAAGTCCTAAGATTCTTGTCAGGCAGATATAGCATGACAACAAAATTTCAACCTTATTTCAACCATGATTATACTTCTATTTACATGTGAATGCTGGATTTTGTTTTATATTCTGAGCTCTGCTTTCGAACAAAACCTTGAATAATATAAGTTTAATTCAAATTGATGTGAAGCTTCAACACCGATGAATTTTGAACTTTGTTAGATTGGTTTACCTAAGGACAAGTGCAATTACTTCTTGATGCATTGCATACAATTTAATTTAGACCAATGCAACGGACCCACCCGAAGCAGGAGGGATCTTTTACGTGCCATGCCTACCGTGACATGGGACCTCGGTTTTAACTGTCTCATCCGAAAGACAGTACACCTGTGTGCCAAGGGCTGGAGTTGAACCTGTGACCTCTTGATCATGAGCGAAGCACCTTATCCACTAGGACACACCGGCTTACTTTTAAGATGAAATAAATTTTGTACACAACAGAAAAACATTTAAACATTGCAGAGCTATGTATCAACTAAATCACCATGCTACTACATGTATAGACAAACTTTACATAAAAGCATGCAGACTTAAACTACAACACTAAGCAGCTAACAGCACTAAAAGTAAAATAAAGATATATATACATAAAAAGGACTCAAACTAAAAGTCTAAAAAGCATCAAGTAGCAGAAGTCAAAACTAGATGCAATTTATAAAAGAAGCAGAGAATGTGGGAGTAAGACATTGCAGACTATATTCACAACTGGCAAGATTTGTGCTCATGGATACACAAGATAAAAAACTAGAGGCCCAAAAGGGCCTATATCACTCACCTGACCTTAATTTGCTTATCCAACTGACTTAAAAAATTTGCAGATAAATATATATATTCTTAAACGTTTATTGTGTTGTGACTACTGTACATTTTGTACTGAAAACTGAGTGCATGTAAAATTTGACTCATTATCAACATTAAGCAATTGTTTATGCAGGCCATTATAAAATTCATAACCCTTAAATCTATAATAATTAACAAGGAATGAATGCTCTGAAACCTGCAAACAGATCTGGATGAAATGCATCTGAACTTGCAAGAGACCTTGAGTACTTTATATTTACCAAGTTTTATAAAAATCATTTGATGAAGTTGAAAATGTGAAATATTAAACCTCCCCCCCCCCCCCCCCCTTTCTTTTCCCAACTTTTTCATTTATTTATTTTTTTTTTTTTTTTGTTGTTGTTGACAGTCTTAAAAAATTCATAAAAAACATATTGACAAAATTCTTTCCAAGTAACATTCTATACCATAATAATGATTAAAAGAAACCAAATTTAAGCATTATTATCACCTAAGTAAGAAAAACTGCACTTCTCTAAGTCTCAAAAAACTTTGAAAAAACGTAAAAAATTTCGGATTTCGGAATAGAACAAAAACAACTCTTCTTCACACATTCCTAAAGATCATTCCTTTGCATTCAGTTTTTCTCTGTAAGCAGCTGAAGAAGTTGTCAAAGGGTACCCTCTGTGACATACTTTTGTCTGTGGTGGCACCATCTTATAACAGATCCAGGCAAAAAACAATAACACTTGTAAGGGATCATGATTACATCACGCCTACCAAGTTTAATCAACATCCTTCCAGTGGCTCTGAAGAAGATGTCGAAAATGTGAAAAGTTCACAACATCGGACGACACACTATGACAATAGCTCTCTTGTCCACTTTCTGTAGGCAGCTGGTCTGAAAAGATTGTCAAAAGTGAGTATCGTCTGTGACCTACTTTTGCCAGTCATGTTGCCACCTGTTGATGGATTATGGTTAAGACAGTACAACAGAAGTCCTGTAACAGGGTAGATGCGGCTCATAAAAGACTGACCACAGCATCAGGTGGGTCTGTTTCGCAGGTCTAAATTTCTGTGTGTTGCATTAGGCAGAAGCCATCACCATATTAATACAATAATCTTGGTATGACACAAAACCAGAATTAAATAAAACTAATGCATACAACATTATGCTCCATTGACACTCAGTCAAAATGATCGCTTTATCTTCTAGTTTAATGAAAAATTGAAAAAGACTTCTAAGTGTTTTGATCCAAAGCCTATGCTTTACTACATAACCTCTCAAATTGGATATAGTAAACTTAATCTTTACTAACCATGGATTACAGTGGTCTCAAACCATTTCTTTAACCCTTTGTCGGATCTCATAAAATCATCAACATAGAACTGTCATGTCTTGCTTAAGTTATTCATGTTGAAATATGTTGTCATTAATGAATATAACCATAAAGTGTCAATTGTTTGCTTGTATATGTCAACCAATATATCCAGGAAAAATCATCACCTATCCATTTTTCAAAAGTGGGATTCCTACCAAACACCTGAGAAAATAATCCCTATATGCAGTACAACAAAGTTTTACGAATGATGATGGACTGCAGATTTTATTTTATACCTCCAGATGTTTGTTTTATACTCCCATAAACATATACACTGTATGTATACATAATACAACAAATTCAGTTCCGACATTTTAAAATTTTTCTAAAATAAGTACACCTGCTGTTTCATATCTTATACAATTTATTATCTGTGACAAATGAGCGCATTATGACCTTGACTTAACAGCAAGGTCACAGTGACATACGACAAAAATTGTTGTTCAGTCCATAAAACCTTGTAGGTAACATAGATCTGCTTTGTACTTCATGTAATTGAACAATTTCATACAATTAATACATATGACACAAAGGTATGTCATGACCTTGACTCAAGGCCATGTCTTGTAGGCAAGTTCACTATAAGCCATCAAACAAAGTTGTTTTTGGTCCATGCAGCCTTTAGCTGTAACATGGACTTGCTGTATACTTCATTGGAATGTTATTCTATTACCCATAACACAAAGGTATGTTACGATCTTAAGTTCACACCTTTGAGGTCTATTATTACCAATATTCTAGGGAAATATGAATCCTCTTTAAAGAAAAAAGTAGCAGTTCACCACTAGGCTAGCATCGGACTATTTGTCCACTTGGTTAGCAATGGGCTATTTGTCCATTTGGGACAATTTGAGTTTTTCATACCGGGTAATTCGAAGAAAGCACAAATTTACACTGGAGACCTGTCATGACCAAAAGGAATTCAAGTACTGAAAAGTAGTGATTGTCATAATACTTAGCAAGCAAGGAAGCATTCAGACAATAACCTAAAGCTAAAAAGTCTTCCTTTTAACATTCCACCAAAATTCAGGAAAAACAAGTCAACTAATATATATATCACAGTTTATATTTATTGCATCTTGTAATTAAGGTCAAAGTCCTATATCAGTCTACTTTTCCACTGAAGAATAATTTACAAGTATTCTGATACATAATATCTGCTAATTCTCCAATTTCCTCATTCCTTGCTGCAGCCATCACTTCTAACACTTGTCTGAAAATAAGAATTCAATATCAAATGTACCATTGATATGATCATAGATTTGGACCTGTGAGTCAAATACCCTTATTACCATACAAATGTTAAATAGATAAAATTACACACTAATCTGTGTAATCTTTAAAGTTTTTTCTGAATTTTTCTGACATATATCTTGATAACTTATTATATACATATATCAGTAACTGCATAATTCTTTTACAGTGTACAGAGCTTAGTATCATTGACCCATTATACAAGCTTACATAATAAAACAGGGTTCATTTCTATTCTTGACACAAGACCCTTTCTCCCACCGTTCTTTCTTCTTAACGGGAAATGTAGTTTTGATATGCTTGTGACCTGCATGGGTAGCCTTAATTTCACACCAAGGTGCATCTGAAAAGACAGAATTATGCACTATTTTGTAATAACGAAGAATAAAGAAAGGTAAATTTACAATTTGTATGTATGATTAAACTTCTTAAATGCTACAATATATTACATCTATGTTTATCATATCTAGGTCAAGAGTCTACATGACTAGATTTCTAGATGACAAAATGTAAGTCAAGAGACTGCTTTTGAAATTTTCCTTAACAGCTATTTCAAATTTCATTTATTAGTACAAAACAAAGTGAGAAATTATTGAAAATCTGTGGCAGTTTCAATGACAACCACATTCCATGATATGAAGAATATTACCAAGATAAATAATAAATTTAATCATAAAATTTGATAAAAATAAAGTTTAAATCTAAATCAAAATGAGAAGTATATACAAGTACTGGTATACTTGTAAAATTTAAAGAAACAGTACACCCATTTGAAACTATATATGGCTCATGGTAGAGAAATCACAAGTTTTTATGTCTAAAGGGGATTAATTGAAGTCCTGGAGCCTGTTTCATCAAACAGCGTAACTCCTGGCGTAGGCTTAGTTAGGAGTAAATACCCAACTAGACTTAATTTCCAAGTAATTTGCATTTCATCAAACTCTACGATTAGCGTAGATTTATTGGAATCTCTACGCCAACCTCCTACCTCTACTAAGTGTTGGCGTAAATCCGTGTAATGACTTCTAGCCTTGTTTAATGTTTCCAAGTAGTAAATAGTACATTTAACCAGTAACATAATTTGCCTTACATAAATTTGCTAATTTTATTTTTAGGGGGGGACCTGAGGAGGGTCTTGAATATTAACACATTATTATACTAGACTGTCAGAAAGGGAAGGGAGGATTCGTTTTTTTCATTTTTTTCTATTTCATGGCAATTCATGATCCGTCTGACTTTATAGATCTATGTGGACACATATGTACAAGTTTAATCTCTTTCATTTGATGATGTATTTTCAAGTATTGCATATGAAGTGAGGGGAAGCTCAAACTATTTCTTTCTACCTAATTGCTGAAATGAGTTGAAAACAGGCACTTACCAGTTTCAATCATAAGTCTATCACTTGGTATTGTACACATAGCATCTATATTTTCTTGAGTTTTCAAAGAGCTGAAAATAACCAAAAAATGATTAAAGAATATTCATTTGCCATGATACATAATGCATATGTAGATAATAACTATGACTTCAGAGTTCATTTGTTAAATAGCAACAGAGCATTTATATAAGATCATTCCCAAAGGTTGGTTTGATACAATCACATATGATTGCCACATAAAAAGTAAATTTCTGGTATAAACATCATATGCCACCTTTAATAGTAAGCTAAGCTTAATAGAAAATCAATAAATACTAAGTAAATGTAAATAAATTTGTTCTCCAAAAGCAACAGTAGATATATTAAGTGATAATTATTAAACTGCAAAATCTAAAGGCATCTTCCTCCCATCATTCTACATTCATATGTGAATTTTGAAATCTGTAGGTTGAAAATTGTTTAAGCTATCACATCAAACAACAAAAGTATGTACAGACAGATGGAGGGATCAGAGAACACACAGACATTTTTTCTACAGGCTACTTTCAGGTATTGATGGAAAATGGACAAAAAAAGATAAAGTTACAAAATTCATATCCTTCCTTATATAAACTACAGATGAGGATCATTTGCTAAACTCAAAATGTGGCACTAATCAACAGAACTTAAAAGAACAAAATGTTAAAATATGCAAATCATTTTACACAGTAGAATGCAAACTGACACCTTGAATATGCAAGGAGTTACTTACCATCCATTTATTCCTATGTACAGATCTAAGGATAGGAGATCTTTGACTTCCTCTATAGTGCCTGTGAATGAATGTACCTGTGTAGAAATATAAATACTTAAGAAGATTTGACATCACTTATAAGTAAAGTATGGGGTTCCTAGAAATATAATTTAGTCAAAGTGCATCAAACTAATGAATGACACTATGCGATAAGATTTGAAATTCTTTGTTTCAAGCACAGGCATTGTGTTACATGAATAGTGACTTTTTAAAACTAACCCCCTTCCTTTATATATCCTCTTGTTCCCCTTTCCCCTAAGGTAAGAAACGACGGTCAGAATGCAGCTGCTTCAACCAGGATTTCCTACAAGTTCCGATGATAATCAGAAGAAAATAAAGAAACAACATGTAAAATAATGTCTAACCTTTTGATATCTGTCCTCAAAAGTTCATTTAAGCATATTTAAAAGTGCCAACAAACGCAAATTCGAACGACACAACTCGCGGACAGTTTCCTTGCCAGCAATCTATTACAGGTTTATTTGTAAAATAACACATTACCGTGTTTGCTTGAAAAACTCTAGAAAGCAGTAGTTCAATGTATGGCTAAAACAAAACTAACATTAAATCTTTACAGTATTACATTTTTATGGCTTTAATGTTCCTTTTTCTCACGATCTTGACAATCTTGTCATTATACTGATCTTGTCTTTTACACCCTGCTGATGTTTTATCAACATGGCGACTGGCGAGCAAACTGTCCGCGAGTTGTGCTGTTTGAATTTGTGTTTGTTGGTGCCTTTAAAAATGCTTGAATGAAATTTTGAGGACAGATATCAAAAGGATAGACATTATTTTACATGTTGGTGCTTTACTTGAAGGAAATACTGGTTGAAGCGGCTGCATTCTGACTGTTGTTTCTAACTTTAGGGGAAAGGGGAGCGAGACGATACATAAAAGAGAGGGGAAGGAGGGGAGCAAACATGTTCCCAAAAGGAGTTGGCACATTTTAGCTATTTTTGTAGAGGTTCTGTTGCATTTACTTTCATTCCAGTAAAGATATTCAATATTAGCATAGTCATAAATTAGTGCACTTTGAGCAACGCTTATACTGATCAAATATGAACACCTCTAAAATAAGTACATGTACATCATTCTGACCTTGAGTGAGTATTGTCCAAAAGCTTCTCTCCAAAGGAACTCCTATCCCAAGGAACATTTTTGTGAAATATGATAAAATTTTGATTAATGGTCAATGACAAATACTGGGATAAAGGCCTTATCCAATATTGTACTGCATGCTGTGTGACCTTTGACCTTACAGCAATGACTTTGAATGACTTTTGTCGAAAGTCCCTGTCCCAAGGAATATTTGCGTGAAACTTGATACAACTCTGATGAATGGTGTAAGAGATATAAGGCCATTCCAAATATTTCAGGATTCTTGGGACCTTGCAGAAATTATCTTTAGTGACCTTTGTCCTAAAGTCCCTATCCCAAGGAATGTTTGTATGAAACATCATAAAATTCTAATTAACAGTTTAAGACATATGAGCTCAGATCGATGGACAAACAGCCAAACACTACAACAACTATATGCTCCCCCATAATTTCCCTGGGAGTGTAAAACCTGACTGAACATTCTGATCTTTAGCTACCCATATGTGCACAGCAGCAATCACTATTTCATAGGAGTGTTCTTGCATGTGCTCTCTACACATCAATTAAACGTTACCGAACAATTATACATAAAATACTAAAAGAAACCAACTGATCAGATACAAAACTTCACTTTTTCTTACCACACCACCTGCTATTTTCTCACGGTTTCTTTTCACTATATCCATGAAATCATCATGTGAATTACGACAATGTAAAAATAAAGGAAGTTTAGTGGTTTCCGCCAGCTCCATCTGTTTCTCAAAATATCTAAAAAAAGAATAAAAGACAAGTTCCTCTTTTATATGAAAGCTATATTTAATAAACATATAAACAACAATATACTTTATATTGATTTGTATTATTGACAAATATTTGTAATTGTATTACATTTAAACATACTTTTAAAGAATCAAGTTATCAAGTATGTAATAATATAGCCAATAACTTATCAAGTCCCCGATTTAGATTCCTGTCCACATTATCTAATTATTTAATTTAATTACGTTTTTTATTGGTAGTGTTTAGTGGTAGGACAGATCAGAGTACTTCTGACCTTTGATGCACTGGAGGACCTTCTCCCTATCCCCACAATATTTACATCTAAAATTAACAGTGTGGAGAAATTAAACTAAATTCCAGTGATATTGTTTAATAAATCACCAATGCCCTTTCATTAGGTACTACATATAATCATATACCAAAGTATGTGTACTCACTTCTTTTGGGTCTCCTTTGGACAAAAGTGTAACCTATCATAATCTGAAAGCACATAAGCAATCTTGATAATTGATTGATTGATTAATGTTTTTTACGATTATTTCACATATATGGTGATGGCATCTGCCTGATGCATTGCATACAAATTAAGACCTTTGCAACGTACCCACCCAAAGCAGTGAGTTACCTTTTACATGCCAAGCCTATCATGACATGGGACCTCAGTTTCTACCCTCTCATCCGAAAGACTGAACACCGGTGTGCCTAGGGCGGGAATCGAACCCGGGGCTTTTTGATCACGAGCCGATCCCCTTATCCACTAGGCCACACTGGTTTAACTGGGTAGTAAAAGCAGTCTGAAGCAACACACTGTTATTAAACAGGATCCAAGAATACAAATGACCTCTGAAATAGTTTTAAAGACCATTCAATTGGAGTCTTATCATGATCTGTGAGAAAAATATTTATTTTATTTCAGATGATATCAGAGCATTTTCACTCATGAACAAAATTAACAAATGATGTTTTTATACCTCTATAAAATAGTTTTATATAAACTAATAAAAAAAAATTGAATAAACGAACTGTTGATATTTAGTGGTCCAAGGAACTGTTAATATCTTTCTTCCTGACCAATGATCCATGCTCTTTATTCAATATTTTATCTGATTAAAACACTGCTCTTTATTTGCAGATAATGGCTTAACAATCTGATAACTATCAAAGTTCTATGAACTTTCTAATTTGCATTACCATGCAAATCAAAATAAATAAAATACGAACCTTTTTTTTTAAATAGATGCTGAATTCAATTTTCACAAGTGGTATGTGTTGGAGGTAAACATTTCTCTTATCAAAGTAGCTTGATTTACTCAGTAATGACAAGCAATGCTACTGATGCTTAATCATCAGTAATATGTTACCTGCTTGATTTGGTGATGGACTGTACATATCATGGAAATGAAAGACCTACGGTGCATTTTAACTGTTATAAGTTGTTGTACTTTTCAAGTACACTAACTATATCTTCTTATTCTTTGAAGATGAAATTTGTTAGACCCACAAATGATCCTAAGAAATTGTGAAGTGCTTTATCGCCTACCTAATCCTAACTCCCCGACAGCTACAACCTTGTCTTTATTGTCCAATGTCAAAGTCAAAAGATCTTTGAGATATTTATCTGGATCTCCACATTTTTCAAATTCTGAGCATCTGGTTGGATGACATCCAACTGTGCTGTACAAAGTTTCTGGAAATAATGACCACTTAAGATATTAAACACTGAACAAAATACTCCAACTCCATTATTTTATTTACAATGTCATCATTTTGGATACTGTGAATTGTAACTAAACTAGAACACTGACAAATTCATGAAGGGCCCCACCATAGATTATTTGTTGATAAGAAGAAAATGCTACTTAAGGGCAAAAGTCTACAATGTGATACACATATTCAGCAGACAGCAGAGACAATCCTTTATAGAACATGCATCTTTCTGACAGAAAAACAAGATTTGGAAACAAAGCCAAAAAAGTTATTTCTAGCATAAAGAAACAAAGTGTTGAAAACTATGACTGTGACTTTGACTTTGAACCCCATAATGTATAGGTATTTTCCTCTCATCATCCTGCACCTATGTATAAAATAAGAAAGCTATATGTGAAGAACTACTGAAGTCATTTCATTAGAACCAAGGTGTTGAAAACTATGACTGTGACCTTGACCTTTGACCTATTGACCCCAGAATGTATAGGTATCTTCCTTTCATCATACTACATCTTTGAATAAACTATGAAAGCTGTATGTGATGAACTGCTGGAGTTATTGCGTTAGAACCAAAGTATTGGAAATTATGACTGTGACTTTGACCTTTGACCTTTTGACCCAGAATGTATAGGTATCTTCCTCTCATTATCAAGCACCACTGTATGTCATGAAGGAGTCAGCATCCTCTGCTCACAAGCCACTCATGTCATGATGTCATAGTAAGATGTCATGAAGGAGTAAGCATCCTCTGCTCACCAGCCACTCATGCCATGTCATGATCGGGTGTCAAGGAGAAGAAAGCATCCCTTCCCTTCACCCACACTCCCCCTGATATCACATAAGCTTATGCAAGATAGTTTCATTTGTAGTCACATTAAATTTGAACAGTATACCCAAAGTAAACAGTTATGATTAGTATGAATAATGTGACATTTTCCCACCATTACACAAAAAGTCTAACAAGAACTACAACCAAATAACCAAGTCAATCAAGATCCATATTGCCACTACTTCACGATTACTCCGATCTGTGTAATCTTAAGAGATCTAACCATGTGATTCTGTCAACTTCAGAGCTTCTGTGGATTCCTTTAAGTTCCCACCAGTAATCATCATCTGGCAAGTAAAATGGAAATACATTAAATTTAAGGAACCTCAACAGAACATGAAGTATACAGTACACTGAATCAAGCAGCTGTAACGTGACTTAAAAGCTCCTTAGAGCTTGTATTAATACATTTTAACTGCCTTTTAATGCATCTCAAGCAAGACCATAACATAAATCAGGCACAACATTTTCTGATAAATGAAGTTAATACTAGAACTTACAGCTGCAAAATCATCAGACATTTACAGTCTAAATCATGGGTAACAAGACTGGATCAGACATTTACAGTCTACCTTATGGGTAACAAGACTGAATCAGGCATCTACAGTCTAAATCGTGGGTAACAAGAATGAATCAGACATTTGCAGTCTACCTCATGGGCAACAAGAATGAATCAGACACTTACAGCCTAAATAATGGGTAACAAGATTAGGTCAGACATTTACAGTCTACCTTATGGATAACAAGACTGGATCAGATATCTACAGTCTAAATCATGGATAACAAGACTGAATCAGACATCTATAGCAACAAGATTGGATCAGACATTTACAGCCTAAATCATGGAAAACAAGACTGGATCAGGCATTTACAGCCTAAATCATGGGTAACAAGATTGCATCAGACATTTCCAGCCTAAATCATGGGTAACAAGAATGAATCATACATTTACATTTACAGCCTAAATCATGGATAACAAAAATGAATCAGACATTTTCAGCCTAAATCATGGATAACAAAAATGAATCAGACATTTACAGTCTAAATCATGGGTAACAAGATTGGGTCAGACATTTACAGCCTAAATCATGGGTAAAAAGAACGAATCAGACATGTATAGCCTAAATCATGGGTAACAAAATGAATCAGACATTTACAGCCTAAATAATGGGTAACAAGATGGAATCAGATATTTAACGCCCAAATCATGAGTAAGAAGATTGAATCAGACATTTACAGTTGAAATCATGGGTAACAAGAATGAATCAGACATGTATAGCCTAAATCATGGGTAACAAAAATGAATCATACATTTACATTTACAGCCTAAATCATGGATAACAAAAATGAATCAGACATTTTCGGCCTAAATCATGGATAACAAAAATGAATCAGACATTTACAGTCTAAATCATGGGTAACAAGATTGGGTCAGACATTTACAGCCTAAATCATGGGTAAAAAGAATGAATCAGACATGTACAGCCTAAATCATGGGTAATAAAATGAATCAGACATTTACAGCCTAAATAATTGGTAACAAGATGGAATCAGGTATTTAACGCCCAAATCATGAGTAAGAAGATTGAATCAGACATTTACAGTCGAAATCATGGGTAACAAGAATGAATCAGACATGTATAGCCTAAATCATGGGTAACAAAAATGAATCATACAATTACATTTACAGCCTAAATCATGGATAACAAAAATGAATCAGACATTTTCAGCCTAAATCATGGATAACAAAAATGAATCAGACATTTACAGTCTAAATCATGGGTAACAAGACTGGATCAGATATTTACAGTCTAAATCATGGGTAACAAGACTGGGTCAGACATTTACAGCCTAAATCATGGGTAACAAAACTGGATCAGATATTTACAGTCTAAATCATGGGTAACAAGACTGGGTCAGACATTTACAGCCTAAATCATGGATAACGAAAATGAATCAGACATTTACAGTCTAAATCATGGGTAACAAGATGGAATCAGATATTTTCATTGCCCAAATCATGGGTAACAAGATTGGGTCAGACATTTACAGTCTAAATCATGGGTAACAAGATTGGGTCAGACATTTACAGTCTAAATCATGGGTAACAAGATTGAATCAGACATTTACGGTCTAAATCATGAGTAGCAAGATTGGATCAGACATTTACAGTCTAAATCATGAGTAACAAGATTGGATCAAACATTTACAGTCTAAATCATGAGTAACTAGATTGGATCAGACATTGACAGTCTAAATCATGGGTAACAAGATTGGATCAGACATTGACAGTCTAAATCATGAGTAACAAGATTGAATCAGACATTTACAGTCTAAATCATGGGTAACAAGATTGGATCAGACATTTACAGCCTAAATCATGGGTGTCAAGATTGGATCAGACATTTACAGTCTAAATCATGGGTAACAAGATTGGATCAGACATTTACAGTCTAAATCATGAGTAACAAGATTGGATCAGACATTTACAGCCTAAATCATGAGTAACAAGATTTGATCAGACATTTACAGTCTAAATCATGAGTAACAAGATTGGATCAGACACTGACAGTCTAAATTTGGAGTAACAAGATTGGATCAGACATTTACAGCCTATATCATCTCTACATCTTTATCAAAAAAATGTAAAAATGCTAATTATGAAACACAGTCAAATTACTGTGTCAATCTGTACTGCTTCTTCATATCATATAACATTAATTATTTAATCTATATCAAAAAACAATTCAATATTTTCATATTTTTATGGGTTTTTTTAATAAACATATAACAAAATGCAAACCTTTTTCATTCCAATATCAAATCCTCTCTGTAAAACATCTTGAAAATCATCTAAAATGAAGCAAATAAGTTGTTAATCAAATAACAAAAGGCCAAAGGGTCACATGTTGCTAACTTGGTTATGCAACACTGGGTATAAATAGAAGTAAATCATAAATTAGTTGAATATTAGATTTTCTAGACATGCACTGTGTAGAGGAATTTTAGAAATTTATTCCATTATTAAGATTAGATTAGATATTGGCTTCAAATTTGTTTTCTCTTGTGACATGAAACAAACAGATTTCTGAATCAACTTGATTCATTGCTACCTTCTGCTACCTGGCTATGACTAGAGTTGTTATAGTTTGTGGTTTACATATTGCTATATTCAACTCTTTCTGTTTCTTTTAAAGACTTCAACAAGAAGTCAAATCCATCCACTATAACTAGCAAACCTGAATCTCTTTGCCCTATTGTGTGCTATATATGATGAAATTTAGCAAAGCAATTTTTGAGAAGTTGAAAATGTGGAAAGTTTACAAATGGACACTGCACCATCAGAGTTGCTTACCTGAACTCCTAAAAACATATAATCATATTAGTCATATGAAATTCTGAAACAAGAGACCTAAATGGGCCTATATTTCTCAACTGAGAACTTTGACCACATGACAAACTTAGGAAGTATCAGGGTCTATGTAAAGATTAAATTCTTTTTCATAATCAAAAACAATTTCACTACATCATTCTTAAGCACTCAAATACATGTACATTTGATTTGTCATTTTCAGTGACCCATCTGAATTTTCTCTTTACAGACATGGTACCTCCCTAGATCTACTCTGCTACACCACACACCAATCCCTGGGCAGATCCAGCTTAAAAGCAAATAGTTATATTAAGGAATATTTAGAACCTATTTCATAACAAGTTTTATCAAAATCCCTCTATTTCTAGGATAAGTCCATCAAAGCTTTTAGCTGATAATTATTAGGATATTATCATATTTTTTCACTGTGATTGACAAAGTGAGCTAAACACTAAAATAGGGAAAAAAGTACAGAAGAAAGAAAGAATTGAGAGTAGAACAGACAAACCAGGACAAAATAACTTAAGAAATAGCAGACATGATTTTTGATGTCTAATTTGCCTTTATCTGTACCTTCATGCTTCTTAGATCCATGGTAACATCCCCTGAAGACAGGATCTGGATAAATATCATACAAAGCTAACATCAGAAATTTAAATATTTTCAATTAGATAAATGAATGACTAAGTAAAAATTTTGTTTTACAAATACATGCAGTAAAAATTTAATAAATCTGATAAACATTTTTGGTGTTATGTATTGCTTGTAATTGTACTGTAACATTTCAAAAGATATATATATGTACATAATTATAATTATGCATTTTAATTATAAATGTTTTGCTCTTACAAAAACATATTATTGAATTATTACCTTATTATTTCCATTATAATTATTATACAAGGAAAAGTTCATTTTCTTACCTGTCAAATTAGCTCCAATATCTTAAAAATATAAAAAGAAACAAAGTAATTTTGTTCACGAACTGAACTAATACTCCCTACAACAACAAATTTGAAATAAGATAAAGTGTGTGTGTTGTACTTGTTATGGTGAATAATTCAAGATTCATGATGTGTGTGTGTGTGTGTGTGTGTGTGTGTGTGTGTGTGTGTGTGTGTGTGTGTGTGAAATAGGAAACTCTTGTCTTATACATTGTAAGACAAATCTGCTTTCTTAACCAAATCATTATTATTAGGTCAAAGTTCAAGGTTAAGGTCACCAGGTCAAATGACTTGATATCAAGATGTTTTACTTGTTATGGTGAATGTGTGTGTGAAATATTAAGCCCTATTCTTCATACTGAAAGAGAAATCTACTTACAGAACTTTTTAACCAAATTATTAATACAAAATCAAAGTTCAAGGTCACTAAATTAAATGACATGATACCAAAATAAAGTATTTGTTATGGTGAATGTGTGTGAAGTATGAAAGTCCTATTCCTTATGCTGTAAGAGAAATATGCATACAGAACTTCTTGACCAGACGGATAGGGGGATTCCTATATACTCCCAAAAACTTCATTTGCTGGGGGTATAGACCCTTTCGATGTTACTGCGGGACGAACATTTTGGTTGACAAAATGATAACTGTTCCCACAATATGACATCAGAGACAATCAATTTTTTATTATGACATCAAAATTTTTATGAGAAACGTTATCATTTGCCAACCATAATGTTAGTCCTGCAGTAATGTTAAAAGGTCTATAATGAACAAATTTGGCAATTTTTTACCAATACTCTCATATATAATATGATGGAATAAATTATGACTGTATCTTAACAATCTATAAAATTTTCTGATTCTGGAGATATCCATCAAAGCACTGAAAGTTTACATACCATAGTATATACCTCACCTAGGTTGGTTAAAGTTTTATTTGGATTTAGCTTTTAGTAATTGTATTGTAATGTGGAACATTTTCCAATTTCTTTACCACAGTTACATTCCCATAAATTAAACACCTAATAACAATACTGCAGTTTTTAATCAACTACCAAGATGAACTGTATAAGGTCACCACTGTTCCTTCTCCTAGACCTGATCTTGTGGCAGTATACCTCAGGCACTGTTATCAGAATCAGAGGACAAAAAACCCAGTCAACCCAAATTCACTGTTGGCATATGAACCCACAAATTTCTGGCACTGAATGAAGTACATGTATATACATTTATTCCCCAAGTATTCAATGGCTCTTGATCCTATCAAAACTATATCCCAAAATAGATGAAGCTTGAATCTTTTATGTACCATCTATGGTGAAACAGAACCTAAGTTTATAGGGTCTCATCTATACAAGAGTATCAGTAAAACTGAGGGATACTCCCTGAACAGCAATTATAATGCAGGAAGTTGAAGACCCATTTCATATACAAAAATTCAGTAAAACTGATGGATGCTCCAAGAAGCACAGCAATAATGAAGGAAATGAATTACTCTATATAAGAAACATTGTATTAATTGATGACAATTTCAAATCTCAATGTATCATATGGATAGCCAATTGAGTCAACTGCAGGAAACAAGTGATCGCAGCATCTTAAACTAAAATAAGTAAGTATGACCTTAATTAGTTATGAAATAAAACTTTTTATCGTGACCTTGACTATTCACAAATGACCTTGAGTGACCTTTGTCCAAAAGTCCTTTTAGGTGAAGTATGATCAAATTCTGATGAAAGGTAAAGGAGATACATGTGTTGTATATATGTATAAAATATGAATTTAAAAAAATCAAATTAAGTAATTTTGGATTTATTTATATTTTTTATTAATGGTTAAGATTTAACTTTTCTATTTCTTACTGATTTGGAATACTTTCACATTTACTGGGATATAATATCAGGTGAAATACATTCCTTGAATGTTACCAAATGAAATTAGTTATTTCTGTTCACATATGGTACATATTTCAATCTGCCATTTATCAGGTTTCCATAGTAAGCATAGGAGGGGTATTGTTCTGAGTTATCTGATTTCAAATACTTTCATTCCTTTTGGCGTTCTTATGCTTGTCATTTACTTGATTAAGAATTGATATAATTTAAATTCAGTATCTTGAACACACATGATATGTAACCTATGTTCTGGTTGGCTGTACTTTTGTAATGAAGGCGGAATTCGTACATGTAAATGATTTTGTACATGCGACTTATATAGAATGAATGAGAGCATTTTTAGGGAGTTAGCTTTTTGGTTTGTATATATAATTGGAATTATTGCATTTTGTATTTTGGAACTTTGTAAAGTAAACATTTTCATCAATTTATGATATTATTCGGGCATTCAAACAAATAAATTTTGAATTTTTATTTGGACTTTATTTCTTCTTGGGAACTAACAGTGAATGAGAGACATATTCATTACACATGTATATGTACTTCATGGTATTTCAAATGACCTTGACCTTTCAGAAATGACATTGAGTGACCTTTGTCCCAAAGCCTTCAACCCAAATAATATTTTGGTGAAGTATGATCAAATTCTGATGAAAGGTATAGAAGATATAAGCTTGGACGGACAGACAGACAGAACGACAGGCAAAACAGGACAGCGACTATATGCTCCCCTGAAAGTTTTCAGGGAGCATTAAAACAGGATGCAGATGAGCCACAGTGGGGGTCGAACTTGGAATCTCTCTGTCAGGAACCAACTAATTTACACAGGATTGGTTCACATTCTCTATTGATACATCTCCCTTTTATTTAAACATGATGCATACTTTTGGAAGTTCACTTACAATTTATATAAGATCTAAATCACTGTCCAAACAACCAAACCTGTACATGCACACAAAAATTATACGGATAATCTCGAAAGGTTTCTATGACCAAATTTTCAGAAATGTCAAAATTATCGCAATTTTTTCGGGTGCATGGATAGTGACAATCTTTTACAGACCGGTTTATACACCATCATAAAATCAATAGAGAAAGGGGGCAACAAACGTTTTTGTAAAATGAATGTTTTTGCATTTAGTCCAAAAGTCAGTACTGTAGATGCACTATATCCAAGTTTTACTTTACAGGCGGAACACGATATACGTGCATGTACAAACATACCTATAAATTTCAACATATTTCTCATGGAAGCTGCCATTTTGCAAGAAGGATAACTCCCAAAATCTCAGGTAACACTTTCACTATGAGATAAATGGAATGAAAACGTAATTCATATTTCATTTCGACTATTTATTTTAAAATCTTTTAAAAATCAAAATCAACAAAATGTTCTTTAAAACAGTGTATAAGAGTGTCAATCTGGTAAATATAGTAACATGTAAGTTAGTAATTTTTACAAATACATGATCTCTTCAAACATAAAAATCTATCAGATGTAAAAAAAGAATATAAAAAATGTAGGCCTATCAGTAGGGGATTTTTGTACATGTACTTTTTAAATTTATAACAATGGCATAAAAAGAAAGTGGCTTATTTATCTGAGATAAAATTGAATAGGTGGTTTTCAACTAAAAAACACTGTATCTGATGCTAGCTTACTTTCATGAGTGTTGTACCAGAATTTCTAGTTTAATAATGAAACACATATAATTGATATAATACCTGATTCATGAGTTATACAAGGAAGTTGATTCTTTGTGAAGACAATATAACAGTAATAATGCCTTCAGGCACCATTTATATTACACCTAACAACTGTGAAATTACACCCTTTGGCAAAATACATCATTATTATTATGATATGCTAGTGTATAAGCAGGTACTTGCTTGATTATTATCTATTTAATCATAATGTAATAAGTAATAAAAACATTGCCGTTTGTTTAATTTAACACACTCAGTCCAGAAAAGATGTTCCTGTAAAATATCTGATCTTACAAAAATGAAATGGGCAAAAAAATAATAAAGTATCATTCCTATACATTTCAAATTTTCAGGGATTTAAAAATAGTGCAGCTTAATTCAATAGACATATTCATACAGACTGCAATATTTTTGTACTCTATTATATTATTGCTTTTCTATATTAATTTATAGAAGTTTCTCAAGTCTGCTGAGAAAAACATGCTTCAAATATTTCATGAATCCAAAATTTATTACTAACAAGAGGTCCAAGTGGGCCTATATCGCTTACGTGAGTACCTAGATTATCAGTCATGCAGGAAGGAAGAAGTTATTTATTTTTGCATTACTGTGACTAAGTCAACACAAATGTTGAAAATACGTCAAATTTTATTTCAGACCAGAATAAAAAACAACAACAGTTTTTTGCACATCCATTCAGATGATTTTGATATTAAGCATTTCTTTGTCTCTGCAAGATGTGATTCAGGGCAGCAAGTTTGTCATTTTCTTTGGGTGGGGCCTTTTGTTGACTGATTTCAAGTCTGGATCATGAACAACAATTGTTTCAAATATTGTCCAGATCCAACTTAAATTGGCCTGATTTCATATGTTGAGAAACATCTAAAAACTTATTTAGATGTGTAAAGAAATGAAAAAAAATATTTTGACCATAGCTGGATTTGAACCGCTACTCTCCATATTTAAATTACCAAGTGGTATAACTATGTACCATTGAGAGACCTATTTTTTAGACATGGTGGCACCATCTGTTGACCAATTTGGATGAAATGTACAAAATTGATAGAGGACCTATAGTACTTCATGTATACCATGTTTCATTAAAATCTTTCATGTGGTATATTAAGCAGCAGAAGTTAAAAATGTGAAGAATTGTCCCTATACACCCTCATTTGGAAGTCTTAAAAAAAATCATAGAAAATCCAAAAGTTGAGATATTAACAAAATTCTTTCAAAATAACATTTCTTACCATAATTATGATCAAAATAGTCCATAAGAAATCATCATTATCAATTAACTTGGAAATATGACATTTTTCTGCATTGAAATCACCAAGTCCAAAAAAAATGCTGAAAAAATTTCTAAAATTTGATTTTGGAAGGGAACCAAAATGACAAGACTTCTTCACTGATCCCTCTTGATCATTTCTATGCATTGTCTTTGTCTCTGTAAACAGCCAGTACGAAGAAGAAGATTGTCAAAGGTGGGTACTCTTTTGTGACCTACTTTTGACTGTGGTGGCCCCACCTGTAAAGAGGTCTAGATGAAAACGACAGAATTTGAAAGGGATCATAAGTGATTTATTTTTATTAAGATTTATTAAAATCCCTCCAACAGTTTTGCAGAAAAAGTTGATTGAAAATGTGAAAAATGCCCCCCCCCCTTTTTTTGGAAGTCTTAAAAAATTCATAAAAAATCCAAAAATTGAGATATTGACAAAATTCTTTCACAGTGATATTTCTTACCATAATTATGATCAAAATAGTCCATAAAAAAATCATCATTATCAATTAACTGAAAAGCATGACACTTTTCTGCATGAAATTACTAAGTCCAAAAAAATGTCGAAAAAACATCAAAAATTTGATTTCAGAACAGAACCAAAAATAACAACACTTCTTCACACATCCCTCTAGATCATTCCTATGTATTTGGTTTGTCTCTGTTTGTCCCTGGTCTGAAGAAGAAGTTTGTTAAAGGAGGGTACCCTCTGTGACCTACTTTTGCCTGTGGTGGCACCACCTATTGACAGATCTGGATGAAAAACAACAATACTTGTAGGGGACCATGAGTTCTTCATGCATACCAAGTTTCATCAAATTCTGTTCAGCTGTTCTGAAGAAGAAGTCGAAAATGTGAAAAGTTAACGACAGACAGACGACAGACTATGATTGATCACAATAGCTCAGGTGAGCTAAAAATTAAGTAGATTTAGCCACCTTTTGCTTCAAATAACATACACATTAGAATACTTTTATCATGTACAGAACAATTCATTTTTGTAACAATCATACTCAATTTTTTAAACATAATCTTACATTCTTTTCATAATGCTCAAAGCTTATTCCAATGAAAACCCAATAAACATACCACCACAGTGATACATATTACACAATATGTAACAGTTTTGCTCTAATTATGAAATATTATGTACTCATGTTTCAATTTATATCTTTTATTAAAAGTTTTATTGTCTTAAATCTTAGTATGATATTTAAAATCAAAATCATTATGCTTAGGGGACAGAATATTTGTACCTGTGAATGATCACATTGAAAATTTGTACTATATATACATATTTTTTTTAACTCAATGGAGATCCTGTTTTGTACTATGTTATAAGTTTTTTTAATTTTCAACAAAATTTGAAAAATGAAAACCTTCAATTTACTTGAATACTAAGTAACTAATAACTTCTTATTTATAAAAATCAAGTATGTAATAGTGATACAATGATATTGTATATGTAATTGTAAATGTATTATAACAATCATATATACGAATAGAAAACACGACTCAACAAGACTCGATAAATCAATTGTAAATATAGTCATGGTACTAAACATGTTAAAGGTGAAGATAAAAACTTCAGCATCACTACAGTTATTTCAGTGCATGAATATTTCATATACCATATAAATATGGTATAATAGAATGAGTTTTATAATTTCAATCTATCAATTTATTTATCTATAAAAGCAAAAATAAAAGTGAATTGAGCACCACAGACGATAAAATAAATAGTTTTATCACATTCCTTTTGAAGAATATCACATAAAGTCTACCAGTTTACGTCTCTTTGCATGATGTAATGATTCATTACCATGTACATCACTACTAGAACTACCTAATCTCTCAGCTTTTCGTTTTTCTGAACTGAAAACTAATCGGCATCCCCCAGATTTCCGAACTTTCCAATACTGACTCAGATTTTGTTGCAGTGGAGTCATCAGTACTTTGCATATCTTGATACGAGTGTCACTTTGTTGACTTGCGACATAAACATCAGTCTGAGAAGTGTCTGTGCTGTCACTAGACAGCTGTCTCCTGCTACGTTTTCTTGATGATTTCTTTGACCCAGTACTCTTACCTTTGATACCAGATAAACTTATTTTCAGTTTAATAGGCTGCCTATTTTCTTTATTTTCCTCAATAATTGTGTCATCACTGTTGTCTAAAAATACTGAGTCATTTGCAGCTTTTGGTGTATCAGCCTCAGATTCCTCAGTGTTGTTCAAAGGGTAAAAATTTCTGGGAGTACTTTTATCAGTTTTCAATGATGATGGTAAAGATTCCTTCCATGAGCTTTCAGAAGTTACACTTGATGTAGAGCAACAGCTGACCTCTGAATGTAGTGGTATCAACATGCTAGATCTAGAATCCTCTGAACCATAAGGAAGGGATAGCAGACTAATCTCATCAGTAGTGGCATCACTTTGAGAATTACGTGACATTTTGAATGCAGAACAATATTGTAATTTCCTGGAAACAGAGACATCTGCTGTTTTTGATAAGTCTATTGGGGTGTCTTGATGCCCTGTGACTTGGGTATTTTCATGGCCTCCATATGGTACATTCTGATATGGGATAGAGGACACAGAATTGGAAACGTGTGTGGTGACAGATACATTCCCAGACTGCGTAGAATCTTTACTGGTACTGTTTTCAGTGTGTGATGACTGACATGATGCAGATATGTCCTTTATCCAGTTAGAAGCTACTTGAGCAAAATTAAGACTATAGTTTGACTTTTCTGAGGTAGGTGATGTGATAGGTGAAAACATAGGTATGGCACTTTTTGACTTTATGGCACTGACATGACTAAGTGACTGGCAACTTGTAGAATTCTCAATATTCTTTGTACTGTTAAATGCTCCTTTGAATGATAAGGTAGTTGAATTTGGTATACCAGTGGTGGAAGAGCTGGAGTTACATCCCTTGCCTATATATACTGCATTATCACAGTCTTCTATTGGTACTGATTGAACATTTCTTACACTGTGTGTGTTTGTCTCGCTGTTTTTGTTACATTGCAGAGATGACATGTGAAGTGGTGATGCTAAATCGCTGTCAATGTTTTCATTAGAAGTGTCACTTTCCAGTACTTCTGGACCTGATCTATCACATGGGATATACTGACTTAAGTCTTTGGCATCTTGGCAGTCATGATCTCTTGTTACACTTTCATTAGCAGAGCCAAAGTAATAGAGTTCAGTAGCAAGACTGTCACATTCCAATTCTAAATCAGCAGATTTTAGGATTCTCTCTTTATCTTCAGGCATCTCAATATGAGTGTTGCAAATAAGACTTTTTGATAAATGAGCTGGCATTTTAAGTTCTACTTCACCCCCGTTAGATATAGGTTCTTTGTTCTGCAACATAATGTTATGAGAAATATCTTTAGAATGTTCACTTTTCTCCCTCAGGCCAGGTTTCAATCCAGGCTGCTTCAGTGCCTTGGATGATGGCAGATGAGGTACATCACTATCTTTCTCAATCTCGGCACTCTTACTAGGTTGTGATGACAGTGTCTCATCTTCACTAATGTGTTTAGCTGAATTCCCTTTACTTTCCATTTTATATCTTACCATGAAATCTCTTACAGATGGCAATTTGTTTATTATTTCATCCATTTTAATAAAATTTACACATTGTTTAACAAACAGCTGATGTTTTTCACTGTTGAGATGCTCTCTTAGAGAACACTTGAACCAGTAATCACAAGCCTCACAAAAACCTCCTTTCTTGTTCGGGGGTAAAGTTTTTCTCTTTGCCGAATAGCGATTTGTAACTTTCTCAGACCTTCTTTGAAGTATGACATTTTTATCAAATGGAGAAATCAAATTTTCATCATATCGTATATGGGGCAGCTTGTCAAAGTATTTCAAAGTTGGCTTAAACATTTCCCCTGTATCTTCCAATTTGATGATATTGAAATTTTCTTTTTCACAGGCCTTCCATTTCAATGGAGATATGCCATCCAACATATCAATGTCTTCATTCTCCTTTTCAATCTGGCAACTCTTTTGACGCAGTTTATGCAAGAGCTTGTTTGAATCTTTAAGAAATATGTTGGCTTGTTGCACATCAACTCCCAGCTGTTTAGCATTGAGAACAGGGTCCATTGCATTACTTGTCTTACCATTCTGTACATCACTTGAAGCCTTAGTAGCTTTCATCATCAAAGCTTGACCTGAATTTGAAATACACATGCATGTATTGTTATTGTAATGGTGAATTATGAAGGCATAAAATTTTGATAATGACTACATGTATAACACAAAGTTTAATATCATCTGAATATAACATGACTATTTACCCCCACAGTATCTTACAGTACAGTCCAGGTGTTTTGAAATTTTTCCTCCTATCAGTGTGCCACATCCAAGTGTAAATTCAAGAACTACATGTACACAATACATACAGGTGTATTCTACAAACATGTGAATGAACACAGTTAAATTTACACCTGGATTCCTGCTGTAATGTTGGGTATTTTTCCCGTGTTTTGTACAATTTCTCCAAAATACCTGGACTGTTAACTGTATTATAGTTTCTATACCCTGCATCTTCATGATCTTGACAGTAATGAAAGTTTTGTTTATTTGATTTTGTCTCATGCCACACTAAGATTATTTCATCTATAGGATGAAGGCCCATTTTCAGTGGTGTAGAAAATCAGAATGCACAGTGTCCATCACCACCCTTAAGTATGTACATGTATACCATACATGTATGTATTGTATGTGGGCAGATTCACCAGGACTGAAACCCAGACCTGAAACATGTAGACGCTAAAGCGAGTTTACCCCAGTAATTAATTAAACCCACTCTACAATGATGGCCTCCATCAATATTCAGGATCTATTAACTACCTACTGGTACTACATGCACAGTGTCTGTAATGGACCTATTCTGAAACCTATAATGTCTGAAGACAAGTGAAGACCTTTTATATAGTTCATGTTCCAGTATTCAGTCTTCATTACATCATTTCCCTAATACTGGTTCATGTGTTATATTGATGATATTACATGTATACTACATGTGTATCTGACCGAATGTCCATGTTGTTCTGAACTACTTTTTAATTAAAAAGACAATGTTGTAAGCATTAATTCAGTGGTAACAGAATATAAAGGACAAGGTTCATGAACTCCCTAATTAATCTGCCTAAATGTAAAAACCAATCAGAAATAATTTTTGTTCATCAAATGATACATGTACATCTAGATTCAGTCATTTCACACATCTATGCCAGTTTGGTACATGTACATAAATTCATAATGTATCTTAATCGTGTCCAGCAGCTGATGTTATTTAACATCATATTATAAAAATAGTTTTTCACATGTTGTTTGGCAGACATTCATCAAGACAAAAATACAAATAAATTTATCTTTTAGAAACTTCTATTTTTTGCAAAAAGCACTAGGCTGGAAACTGAAGTTAGTGGATAACATGGTCCTTTATTTTATTTACTTTTGACGTTTTGTATGTTCCTCTTTGTATGAATGTCAGACCCAAGCATAAATCTTCTACGCTTGAATAGGCCATGTGGCATGTCAGACTTAACTGCCCTATACAAAAATATATAGTTATTTTTTATTTCACTGTGCATTCCATCCTAGTACATGTACCGGTTATGATATAGCTGTTCTTATTAAACATGTACTACATGTATATGGAGGAAACACCATAGGGTTTGAAATTACCTGTCGCCGAAACTTGCTAGTCCAGTACTAGAGTTAGCCTGGTTGGGTTAAACTACATGTAGTTTTACATATAATTAAGCTAGCCTGGTTTGGATAGTGTACATATAGTTGTACATGTACAATGTACTAGAGTCTAGAGCTAGCCTGATTGGGTAAGTCTAGTTGAACATGTACTAGCAGTGAATATGAAACTGCCAAAGATTGTGAAAGATGTTTTTCTGGAAAAGCCTAATGTTTCAATGAAATAATAAAGTTTTACCAGACCTTTTCCATTTTTACCAGATACTTGTGTCAGTCTAGTGATTTTCACAAACACTGTACCAGGGTTAGCTTAGCAGATAATTAAAACATGTCAGCTGATCTTATGAAGTTATTATAAGTCACAACATCATATTTGAGCTAGTCTACTGTCTATAAATTTGTCCTTGAGATAACTGGGATATAACTAGAGTCTCTTCACATCTAGCTTGAGTCTTGACTGATGTTGACCACTGAATAGGAAAAATTCAATTTGATCTCTCCATGATCAGCTCCAACAAGTGTAAGCTTCACATTACATTTACATGCAAATTAGACCTGATGTTGAATAGGTGTGTTGTACATGTAGGCAGTCTTAATATTCCTGACAACAAGTCAGATCTTGAAATTGACCAGTGTACATGAACTCTTGTGACTGAACCCCTCGTTTTTAGTCCTGAATTCACCACTGATTCCACTATAGCTGACTAAACGTAACTTATCTTCTACATGGGTAAATGGATACAGATAATCAGAGATGTTGAAAAGTTTTAAAACAATGTATGTCAGTCATTTTCAGTGATTTTGATAATTCTGTCAGTCAGGACAATGAAACATAGAAACAATTTCAGAATTTTGTCAGTCAAAACCTTCGGACTGACATTTTTTCAACATCACTGGATAATGAGATTTTCAGTGGGGCCTATATATTGTCTGAATATCTATTGTATCATTTACCCAACATAATTCATCATAATTAAATTATGCCGAATGATCATGATGTTCATGGTCAAAGAAAACTACAAAACTGTCATGAAAAATCCAATAACACAAAATACTATTTTTGATGAAAGTTTTTTTACCTCTACTAAGTGGAAGACTGTTCCTTCTGTCCTGTCCAAGGTTGTTCTTTTTCTCTTCCTTTTCGCCATTTTTGTCCGTTACCAGTAGGTGTACTTCTTTTGATAAAAATTCCTCCACATGACCTCCAAGTTCTAGTATTCTTTTAGACACTTTAGTCTTTAGTTGAAAAGCCTTGATGTCAAGATAAAATGTTTTTCTCGCGTATGGCTTATCCACAAAATCAAGTTTTCTTCGGACACCATCTTGCGACGAAGTCATTTTGTAAACAAAGGAATATATGCGATTCTGATGTATTAAAGAGTTACTGACTTTGTCATGAGTGTAAGATAATATATGGTATCTATCTGAGACATCATATAGAGGTCACAGACGCGATTTCGAGTACATCCATAAAATAATTGACATGCATGAGTTTCCACATTCCGAATTCCCCGCTTACTCGTGACGTCACAGGGAGCGTTAATTGGTGTTCATGTCATGATGACACGCTAATAGCTAAACACAACAATTATTGATGGTATTCAAAACACCCCTCTATACAAATTATTAAACTCTCAAAAGAATAGTAGACCATTTTTAACTAATTGGTTGATGTGATACAAATGGTTTTACGTGCTAATCTTTTAATACTGAGTTAATATAATAACCCCTCCACAAAAGGTAATATGGGAGGGAGGATTGGTTAGTGATCCCTGCACTTTGTCTTCCTTTCTCACACAATGCTTTCCCCACAGCCCTTGTCCCCTCCTTAAGATAAAGTACAAAGAAAAAGGGAAGCGGGGACCATTGGAGAAAGAGAAGAGAATAATAACATATGCATTTTTTAAAAGTTTTTTGACGTGGCTCCAGGATATCAGAAAGGTTGGTTGGTTGATTGGTGTTTTACGTCGCTTTCAACAATATTTCAGTTATATCGCGACATGGAAGCAGGAGGTTACCAACCTCTTAAACATAGTGGTGCAACCCGGGAATCGAACCCGGATCATCGGCACCGCAAGCCAAGCGCTTATCCACTACACCACGCCTGCCCTTATATCAGAAAGGGAGTAACGACGTAAAATAGGAGACCAAAAGGCTTATAGAACAGGCCAGGGGTGTCCAAATGTTTTTGCTCTGTAGCACAAATCTAATGCGCTATAGCACACTTAAGCCGAAGGCTTCAGCTGAGGCGCGTAGTGCCGAAAGAGGGAGGGGGGAGGGGGTTACTGTCTCACGCAGGTGGGGTCCGGGGGATCTCCCCCCGGAAATTAAAAAAAAAATGGTTCAAAATGGTGCATTCTGAGGCATTCTGTCATACATTTGTATTTAGACACAACAAAATTGACATGTTCATATTTAATAAATTATATCAGATTATGTTTAGGTATATTCAATAAATCATGAGCCTTACTCACTTAGAACATCTCTCTTGTCTATAAAAGAAATTAAAACTTGCCAAAATGATCTATTTTTCAAATAGTAAAACATATGTTACATTATGTAGCTCTTGCAGCTATTAAATAGAATGCATAAAACAGAACATTTATTCAAATCTATTATTTTTATTGAAAATTTCTGATAAGGTAGTACATGTAATTACTATATAATTCAATTCTCAAATAAATCAGCTAAGTTAGAAGGCATGTTTCACACTGTATAATAAATATATATTTAATTCTCTTATTAAGCTAGTATACTAATAAGTAATCAAAACTTAATATAATAATTCTTTAAATATTTAAAAATTAATTAAGACTAAAATTATGATGATTATCTTTTAAAATAACTGTTTTTAGTAGAAAAAATTTCATTAAATTTTATAAGAATCTTTCTTAGTAAATTTACTGATTCTGCATTTTAAACATTTACACACATGCATATACATGTAGATATATTTCAGAAAAAAAAATGAAAACATTAGATTGAAATTAACTTTACTAACATATTGTTAAAATAGAAAAAAGTGTAATAAAAATCTTTTATTACAGACAAAATATTACTATTCTACATAAAACTTAATAGTACATGTACATGTATCATATGTATTTCAAAAGAATTAAATTCTTAACAAGTTTAAACAATTGTTTTAAATAATCATGATAATAATTTATATTTAACATTTGTTATGAGTTAAAAGAAAAACCTAAATTAACTTAGCCGAAGTGATTTCTTGCAGAATATTTTTGCAAGATTTGAATAAGTTTCCTCTCAAAAATATCAAGGAAAAGGGGTTAAACTTGACAATCGCTTGCTGCACGTTTTGACCCCTTTGTCGCACGATCGTGCTACAGTGCAACAGGTTGGACACCCCTGACAGGTAAGGTATATACTTCAGCAACACATTCACTTTCTACTATTGTTTACTTTCCAAGGGGAAAACCTGCTGGTGTATTGGTTATAAGCGCTTAACCTGGGGTGCCGCAAACGATCCGGTGTTGTAGCACCACAGTAGGCTACCCGATCTAAGGTTTTCGGTATAATGATTTTTGAAATACATGATATATATAATATAAATCGGAGTAAGCACGAAATTTCTTGTAGAGGCATCGATATTTTGTGCTCACATTCACAATTGTGTAAATTGGAATCGTTCAAGAAAAAAGGCGTTGTTGTAAATTAATTTTTGATTGTACACAAAAGTAAAGTAAAGAAATTTAGTTCAATAATAATTTTTATCCAATGTTTTTAATTTATAAATAATTCTGTCATGTTTCTCGAAAGTTTTATTTTCTTTTTATTTCACAGAGTTTTGGATTGATACAACCACAAATATGAACAGCGAGAAAAAAAGAATAATGAAATATTTTAATGAAACTTGGTAGGGATGAAGTAGGCCTACTCAAAGTCCCCTACGAATAATTTGGTCAGATTTATCAAGGGGTGGACTCAGGGTGTGGCGACAAAGGCCCAGAGAGGAAACCATCCTTTGACAGACGGTTGCATAGATCAAGGAACCGATGGATTAAGAGTAACCTTGTATGTCGTTAGAAGCCTTGTTCTTCTTAGTTTCATTTCTGAAATCATTTTGGTTTCTTTCTTTTGATGAAACTTTGAACTGTGTAGACATGAAGTACTCTAGGTTCTCTACAAATGTTGTTCTCTGTTCGTTCTGAAAATAAAGTTGAAAATTTTTTTCTTTTCTTATTTTCCCCCGACGTTGTGTTTTTGCCTTAATGAGTTGTGCATGAGTTGAAGAAATATACACAGCCATGTTCTGTCTGTATTTAGGTAGTGGCCTTGGTCCATATAGTTGAGGCATCAGAAACACTACCTGGCCGGTTGTACTCCCTCAAAGCCATTGTCATTACTTTTTTTTTTTTTTTTTTACTTTTTTGTTCTATATATCTCCTAATTAGATTTAACATTTTGTTCTCCAAATAAAACAGTTTTATTTATAGTGACTTTGAATATTTTGATTTTAAGGCGGAATTAGGCAAAAGGAGCAGGATATGTTACTCCTTCGGGGCTTATTCACAAAGAAACTTAAGTCTAAGTCTAAGAATTGAGACCTAAAATACCATGTGTCATTATTCTAAGAATTTGTCGAAAGTTTGTCTGTGAATAGCTTGTCAGATATATTATTTACAAAAACTTTTTAATTCATTCTTAGAATTAAGACACATGCTACAACACAGGTCTCAATTTTTATACTTAGACTTAAAAAAAAAAGTTTCTTTGTGAATAAAAATTGTTTGCGGTACATGATCATATTTATATCCACTTACTGGTACATATCAAAACAGAAGTTTATATATTATAAATTAAATTAAATCTGCATCTGAAATAGAAAGGTTCACGATATATGAGGAAGATAATTTATTCTGATATTATGAGCAAATTTTTTATACCAATATTCTGAGCAAGGAAAGTTTTTTCTTAAAAAAAAAACCAAGCGGCAAACTTGGTGCTAACAAGAATCCAGTTCTTTCTTTTATCTAAAATACGATGATGGTGTGTTTTTAAGATCAAAATATATTGCTTTTTTGTGAAAGATCACATGATCCTGAAATATAACCTGTGTAATAAGACTAATTTCATCAGTAAAAGATAAAATAAACAATAGGGTAGATATAACTATATATATATTACCAAGGTATGTACAAAGGGGGTTCCCGTGCAATGTACACCTTTCATTGTTTGCGGTACATGATAATATCTATATCCACTTACTGATAAAATAGATAGATGAACGAGGAAGTTCAGGGCACATGAATGTTCATATATATATATAACCAAAATGGATACATTACATACATGTATAAGTTTGGCTGGCAATGGAATCAAGATGACATTTTCTTTTGCACAGCAGTAAAATCATCAGAATGACTTCGTACGAGAATGAAAACGATTTTGTAAGTAAAACAAAGCAGATCTTGTTTGTCGGCTTTTGATCAATAAGCTGCCTTTTCCTACATCAATGTAATGATATTGTATTTTGATGCAGTATTATTTCTATGAATAATCATTAATTTTTTATTTGCATAAGTTTCCATAATTAGCATTTTAAGATATTGAAGTCGTGGAAGCTTCCTTGACAATACTTACAAAAGACTTTTATATTATATACAATATAAAACCATATATAACATTTATCATGTACCAAAATAACAACTTAAGGACAATATTATCGTGTCATTTACAGGAAAAATAATTTTCTTTCATTTCATTAAACACGTTATTGAATTTTCAGTGAATGTGAATAAAATAAAAACAAGGATACCCACGAGAAAATAAGTACTGAAACTTAATTGACAACAGGAAATTTATAACAAAAAAAACCAAAACAAAATAAAACAAACAAACAAAGAAATGGATAGTTAATTCAAGGATGAGCAAGGCAAATTTAAGCTAGGAAATAGGAGAGAGAGAGAATTTATAAAAAAAAAAATACGTACATCAGAGTGATAAAGCCAGTCCAAAGAGTTCAAGCAGAGTTAGAACCATGGGAAAACTCTCAAAAGACATTAATTTAAATAAATAAAACAGAGAATCCACATGCGTAAATCATTTGTCTTTTTTTTCAATATGTATAAGTTTGCCATTGTTAATTTGGGTAAGTGAAAATTTAGTTGAATTTTTAAAAAGTTACTTACCGGCTGGTAAAATATTTTAACAAGAGGCCCACGGGCCTTATAGGTCACCTGAGTATTGTGTAACAACTTTCAAATAACTTTGGTTCGTGTCTTAAACCAGAGGTCATGAAATTCACAATGCACAATTTTGAAAGAGGCACTATTGCTTATCATTATTTATTTATAAACTTAGCATGCTTACTCTATTTACTTAATACCCAGAGATTGATTGGAGTATAAACAAAGAGAAAATGCATTTCCACTTTATAACCAGTTTTGTACCTCACCCCAAAAGAACCACTGACCCTGGGGCCATTTATTTGGGAGAGGGGGGGGGGGGGGGGGTTAAAAATAACCATTTTGCTAGATGCACCTTTTTTCATCAGAAATATATATACTTGGAACCCAGGAGCAAAGGAAAATATATTCAAAGAATTAATGTATTTTCACTATATAATCAATAAAGCCCCACCCTAACACCATAATACTGACCCTGGGGCCATAAAATTCACAATTTTGGTAGAGGCACCCTTGCTCATCATAACTATGTGCTTTGATAGAAGCAGAGAAGAAGATTTTCAAAGAATGTATGCATTTTCACTATATAATCAATAGGGCCCCACCCTAACATCAGAACCCTTAACCCTGGGGCCATAAAATTCACAACTTTGGTAGAGGCACTCTTGCTTATCATAACTATGTACTTAGTTGGTTTATTTAATACCCAGGAGCAGAGAAGAGGATTTTCAAAGAAATAATGCATTTTCACTATATAATCCATATAGGGCCCCGCTCTAACACCAGAACCCCTGACCCTGGGGCCATAAAATTCACAATTTTGGTAGAGGCACTCTTGCTTATCATAACTATGTACTTTATTTGTTTATTTAATACCTAAGAGCATAGAAGAAGATTTTCAAAGAAATAATGCATTTTCACTATATAATCAATAGAGAGCCCCACCCTAACACCAGAACCCCTGACCCTGTGGCCATACAATTCACAATTTTGGTAGAGGCACTCTTGCTGCTCATCATAACTATGTACTTAGTTAGTTTATTTAATACCCAGGAGCAGAGAAGATTTTCAAAGAAATAAGGCATTTTCACTATATACATTTTTAGCCCCGCCCTAGCACTAGAACCCCTGTCCCTGGGGCCATGAATTTCACAATTTTGGTAGAGTACTCAATGCTGAATACAGTCATGTCAACAGTTTGACTGCTATGTGTCCAGGAGTAAAGAAGAAGATTTTGAAAGATTGCATTAATTTTAGTGGTTTTGGCCCCACCCCTCAGCCCCTGGGGGAGCAGGCACCATGAAATTCACAATTTTTGTTCCACTTTAGCCATAGATGCTTTATGCCAAATTTGGTTAAAATTGGTTCAGTGGTTGCAGAGAAGAAGCTGAAAATGTTCAAATGTTAACACACGACGCACGACGAACGACGAACGACGCACGACGCACGACGACGGACGAAAACAGATAGCAATTGGTGACCTAAAAATGTAGAACACTGAATGTTAAGGTGATGGGTAAAACCATGTATGAAACCCACATATCATGACAGCGAAAGGCATGCGCAATCAGCAGATAATGCAAAAGAAACGAAAATCTACTAGAGGACATAAGTGAACCCTAAAAGGGAATGAAATGAGGAGAGTAAGCATCTTCTACTTGTTAACAACACCCGTCACGTAAGCCGCTAGAATTGTCGAATCAGGTAAATACCAAGTACATGTATGCATGTCAAATTCATTGTTTCTGTGATCGGAATAGGTCTCAACCCAGAATGTCATTTAACACCCTCTGTCATAACGTAACTGAGATATGAATACGTCACAGGCAGGCAATATTGCTATACATAAAGGAAAGCTTGTGGTGCTGAATTTGAAATCGTTACTTTTGTCATAGTGACGGGACAGTTTTCTCAAATTAGTAACCGAACAACAGTTAGTGCATAGTTTGAAAAAAAGTTGTTTATACTTAGGGATGGATCCAAGTTTTGGAATTAAGGGTGAACCCTGATGAGGGATCTGTGGACCACCTAGGTCAAAGTCGGAGTGATGGGGGAACCGGGAAGGGGCTTTGAAAAGGATGGGGTCAGCGTTGAAGGCCTAAACCTAGCGGAAATGACCCGGGGGTTGTGTAGAATAAGGGTTATAATCGTGTAGACATTACACCAGGTAATAGTCTCTCTCTCTCTTTCTCTCTAGTGGGAAGGGGAAGGTCCCCTCGGCCCCTTTCTGAATCCGTCAATTACACAATCACTTGATATAAAAAGAACTTGAAAGTAAATCCGCAGATTGTAGTTATAAGACTTTGTTTTGACACAGGATTTAGAATTAAGCTATGCAGTATGATTAAACAATGAAGTTTCGACATGTTTTCAAAATTTGAAAGCAGATATGGGCGCATCTCCAAAATTACAATCATTCTCGGATAACAGATGAATTTTCATGTTCATTACAAGTATGCAATATTGAGAATAAGACGTTATATAGAGTAAATTGTTTTAAATTAGAGCCAGTGTATATGATTTGAATATAGGGAATAGGATTCATGTTTTAAACATTGCCATAAAAATTGGATTTTGTAATTGTAGCAACGTGACTTTGATCGAAACTGAAAGATAAAGAAAGAAAATATTATGATCTGTGTCCAGCTATTCTCAAAATGAAATCTTTATTGAATGTGTCATAGACAACTTAAATAGACTTGTTCATTTTATTTATCGATTTGACGTATAGATCTTCCTCCTTAAATTACACACTTTTAGTTTTATGTTAGCCTCAGAGACTATCGTGATCTGTTTGACTGTATAATGCCCATGGACATGTAAGCCTCGGAGACGGTCATGATCTGTTTGATTGTACCTTGAGCATGTAAGTCTCGGAGACGGTCATAATCTGTTTGATTGTATCATGCCCATGGACATGTAAGCCTCGGAGACTGTCATGGTCCGTTTGATCGTATCATGCCCATGAACATGTTAGTTTCGGACTCTTTCATGATCTGTTTGATTGTATCATGCTCATGAACATGTTTGTTTCGGAGACTTTCATGATCTGTTTGACTGTATCAAGCCCATGGACATGTAAGCCTCGGAGACTGTCATGATCTGTTTGATTGTATCAAGCCCATGGACATGCAAGCCTCGGAGACTGTCATGATCTGTTTGTATAATACCCATGAAAATGTTAGCCCCGGAGACTGTCATAATCTGTTTGATTGTATCATGCCCATGAACATGTTAGTCTCGGAGACTGTCACGATCGTTTTGATTGTATCATGTCCAAGAACATGCTAGTCTCGGAGACTGTCATGATCTGTTTTCATTATTTATATCATGCCCACGAACATTTGCCAAACGCTAAGTAGTTCAGTTAGCATTGGTTTATATTGGAATTTTCAAGATTTTCATTTATAATGAAATGATTTTCACTTATATTGGAATTTTCATGATTTTCAATTTTCGTTTGCCGAACGACAAGTAGTTCAGTTATCATTGGCTTATATTGAAATTTTCTGAACTTACGAGTCAATATATCAACATTACATTTTTTCATCCATCTTCCCTGCAATAAGTTTTATCTGAATTACAACCATACTGAAAGTATATTCATTAATTTGTTTTTACTTTCCATATAGTGAATTCTGTCATGATTTAGTCCGATTTTAAATCTTAACTCTTTAATGATTACAGGGAATCTTTATTAAGACTTTGTCTAAATGGAATAGAGATACTTACGAACAAATTTTAAAGTTATATGATGAAGTGGAGGAGATGTACCAATCGGACCACATCGATCCTCTAATTATTGCTATTCTACAACAACATCTGTTCAGCGAAGGATCTGGCCAATCAACAATCCTAGACAAGATTGCACAATGGAAGAATTTCCTGCGAGAAGGCAAAACTCAGCATAGGGTATATGTAGCAGGTAAATGAGTCCATTTTCTGAGATAATGTTCAGTGAAGCATGTCGATGTCAGGTTTCAGCTGCAGCGTTTAGCTTACAGACACAACTACAACTAAAACTCAAACTACATGGGCAGAAATGTTGGATAAACAATCAGCTTATTATATTATCACACTAAGAGAGCAAGGTATTGTTACCTACCGATAAATATTATGACGACCAATGTGTAGTAAGAGACAAAATTTCAGTATTTAAACGTAGTTTTCTAAAAAGTATTTTAACAAACCATCCTAGTCACACCGCATGATAATTATTAAATTACGATACTTAATTCTGGTGGCATTACTAAATTGCCATACTTTATAACCTGGGCTAAATGACCATACTCGACAGTCTGATGGTTATTACCAAATTTCCATACTCGACAATCTGGTTGTAATTACCAATTTACCATGTTTCACAACTTGACTAACCAGCACAGCCACTCACTCAAAGAAAAATGATGCGTTTTTAAGGAAATCGCTCAAATCTATTTTATAAAGAATAACAGCAGAAGTATAAGGTAAACTGCTTATCGTTTGCGTAACAATATGGAATTTGTTGTATACTACTGTTAATGTTGTATATATTCATAGAACGGCATCCTTTATTCATTATTCGTTACTGCTTTATGCAATCATAAAATGTAAATAGATTTATTATATATAAAATTATTTTTCATCCAAATAATTGTTATGAATTCACTTGATACAACAATAAAACTAATAATAAAACTAATGGAGTACCGTTTGTAGGTGAAGTAGCAGCAGGAAAGACGAGTTTTATCAACTTTTTGTTAGGAGACCGTTTCCTACCTACGAAACATTATAAATGTACAGCTGTGATATGTGAGATAGTTCAAAGCCCATACAGAGCTGCAGTAATACATTATCCAGAACAGGATACTGAATACCTGCCACTCAATAACAGTAAAGATGGTGACAACTGGAAAAGAATACAGAGCATTATCGAGAAAAAGAGAGACCAGAACGAAAGAAGAGTTGAAAAAGTGGTCATTTATTGCCCCTTCGAAGTATTTGAAAAGGTAAGATTCTTCGTCAACACACAAGAGAACGCATACAGGCTTCGCGCGTTGAAAATTGACTTACAGTCTAATTTGCATCTTTTGCTAGCCTCAGATATCTTTCAGGCTAATAGAGATTGTATTTTAATTTTACACATTAAAAACGTAAAATGCACATTGTGTGTCCAAAAATTGATTACAGATATAATTTGTAGATTTTTTTTTCATTTTATAAAACAAAAATGGGGGTTGACATACTATCAATAAATGAAAAGATTTTGAAAAAACTTGGTAACGATAAAATACTAAAGGTTCCTTACATATGTGGAAACATAGACTGCTGAGAATATGATCCTTTCACAATCTACTTTTCCAGACCGGATCCATAGATCATCAAACCAAATGCATTAAAGTGATCGAGAACGGTCCTTAAGTAGCGTTCTTAGGTTTGGTTCTATTTTAATATTAAAATTTGTCGTTTTGGCAAAACCAAAAATGTAATTTCATAATGCAGGAATTTTGTGTATTTCAAATTGATTTACTTAAGTAAATGATAAAGAAATGGAATGCAACGTTTATTTTTTAGGAATTTTTGCTCCTTTTTAAGATTTTAAAATGTGGATGTACTATGTGTATGTAGTAATAAGATTTGTTCGTACTGAACTGATGAAAGATTTTGATGAAAATTGGTATGTATGAAGTACTACAGACCCCCTGCGTGTGTTGATTTATTTAAGCCAGGTCCATCAATAATGGGATCCAGGATGAGGCAACATACTACACCACATTGTTTTTACCTTCTTTCTTATATTTCCACAAGGGTTTTTTTCACCTTTAATTCAATACCGAGAATTCAAAATCTAATTTTTGGATTTTGAACCATTATTTTCTTTTCCTAATTTTGATATACTATTAGGCTTTTTTTATTTGGCAAAGTAGCCGTTCAACCCCACTAAATGCAATTCTCAAATTCATTTTACACCAAAACAAATATTTCTAAACCCGTCATAAGACGGGACGTATTATGTTATGGCGTTGTCCGTAAGTCCGTCCCGTGTCATGAATTTTTTTGTCCGTAACGGATGCGTGTGCAGTGTTGAAATTTGGTCTCCATGTTTCTTATAAAAAGTGTGAGAGTGAATTTGTATGTCAGCCAGATTGATACTGTTTTAACGTAGGTCAAGCAGTTTACCGGGATTTTTCAGTCATAGATACAGATGTTGCTATGGAATTTAGTCACATACTTTCTCCCAGAAAAATGCAAGTTCAGTTCGCATTTCAGCTTGATAAGTGTACCGTAACGTACTTTAGGAATTAAAGTATATCAGACAGTTTTCTGTTTCGTTATGGATACAGATATTGCCTTGAATTTAAATTAACCTTCCAGATAAATACAGGTTCATTTCACAAGTCGGCTGGATAAGTGCAGCGTGGCCTACCCTAGCGCCATCGTGTGAACCCCCGTCTCATCCCTCCTTCTCTTGAAGAACGAGAGGAGAGATGAGACGGGGGTTCACAAGATGCCCTAGCGCTGGAAATAGGTAGAACAGTTTTCCAGACATTATTTCATTATGGGTTCAGATTTTGCATTAAAATTTACTCATTACATTTTTCTCGGATAAATAAAGTGGTGCACCATGACCTACTTTACGGTTAAAAGTAGCTCAAACATTTTTCCAGATTTTATATCATTATCATTATGGATACTGGTATTGCTCTGAATTTTAATAACAACATTTTCAGCTAGTGTACCAGGACCTTATGGGCTAACATTGATCAATGATCAGACCTTCTCTCATTACTGATACATACATGCCATGCTTTGAATTCTAATCTTTCTTTCGGAGAAATGCACATTCACTTCACACATCAAACTAAATTGCTACACCGAGGCCTTTTAGAGCTAAAAATAGGACAAAAATGCAGTTTCTCAGATTTTTTCACATTATGGACACAGATATTGTGTGCAACTTAATTTGACAAGAGTTATTGCTCTATGTAGAAATTTTCTACCTTGTAATTAGGTAATGGATTTATAATGCAATGTAGGCGTTACTTTTGATAAATATTTTGCAGCGTTCAATATGTTAACTAAGTCTTTTAAAAGAAAATCAAAAGTTGAGGAAAAATCTGACTTAATGACTTAATCTTTTCACATTTATGTTGTTAATAATTTCATAAACAAGAGAATGTCTGTACATGCACCTGCATTTTTGTTTCCAAGCAGTCAGCTGTGAGTGAATGAGTTCAGGTGAGCAATATTGGCCGATTTAGGTCTTTTGTTTCTTGCTGAAAATTTGGGTATTTTAAATTTTTTATACATTTTCAACGTTTATGGCAAATGTAAATAAATGTAATACCTTTCTTGCAGGATTTACATGAGAGCAATGAAAAGATTCAAGGAGAAGAGGTATATATGAAATTCACATACATGTATTAGATTATAATCTGTATATAAATAAAGGAAAATGAGAATATTAAAATTACTAAGCACGTTTGTCCGTCATCATTTTAATATTTGGATGATACGTCACAAACCACTTTGTACATGAATAAATCTTAACAATTACTTCTGTAATTGATATTTTGGAATATTTTTTCAAACTTTACACGGTTGTTGTTGTTGGTGGTGGGTTTTTTATTTATTTATTTTATTTATTTTTTTTTTTTTTGGTATTTTTTCATACCTGGGTTCGACGTTGTTTTCAACAAGTTTGATTTAAATGGAGACATGAAAGCAAGTCAGGTCACAAATTGGATAAAAAGAGAGGCTCAATACCAAATCAGTTGTCGAATACATTGAACCAATCATTAAAACTAATCGATATATTGAAAATCAGCCTCAATTTGTAATTTAGCGAGTATTTGAACAACAATAACTAAAATATCGGCATTCTTATTATCCTATATAACGTTAATAGCATTATCAGTGCTTTCGGTTCTTTGCCTGTATTTATGTTATTCTAGGTTACATATACTACAAGAGAGAGGCGTGGATCTACTTTGATCGGGGTAAAGTATATTACGCTTCGTTTTCCTTGTTCTGTTTAGAGTTTTTAATATGTAGCATATTGATGTACACACAGTTTGCAAAGCACTATCATTTCTAGCAACCCCCTCTTTCAGCCACTGGAACATGAATTTTAATTTTAAAGTCCATGTCCTCTATTGCGAGTCGATGCTTGAGCGTTAAAGCTGCTAGTGGACTGTCAGTTCCCAGGGGATTCATCGGTCCAGCTTTAAGTACTTCTGTATTTACCAGAAATATATACAATACACTTCAGAATTCACTTTCATAAAAGTGCGTAAATTAACTCTAAAACTAAGAAGTATCCTCCCTCATACATAGTCCTGTCCTTACATGGGGGTTTGGCGATTACTAAGAAGCGTCCTCCCTCATACATAGTCCTGTCCTTACATGGGGGTTTGGCGATTACTAAGAAGTATCCTCCCTCATACATACTCCTGTCCTTACATGGGGGTTCGACGATTACTAAGAAGTATCCTGACTCATACATAGTCCTGTCCTAACATGGGGGTTTGGCGATTACTAAGAAGTATTCTCCCTCATACATAGTCCTGTCCTAACATGGGGGTTTGGCGATTACTAAGAAGTATCCTCCCTCATACATAGTCTTGTCGTTACATGGGGGTTTGGCGATGACTAAGAAGTATCCTGACTCATACATAGTCCTGTCCTTACATGGGGGTTTGGCGATTACAAAGAATTATCCTCCTTTATACATAGTCCTGTCCTTACATGGGGGTTTAGCGATTACTAAGAAGCGTCCTCCCTCATACATAGTCCTGTCCTTACATGGGGGTTTGGCGATTACAAAGAATTATCCTCCTTTATACATAGTCCTGTCCTTACATGGGGGTTTGGCTATTACTAAGAAGCGTCCTCCCTCATACATAGTCCTGTCCTTACATGGGGGTTTGGCTATTACTAAGAAGCGTCCTCCCTCATACATAGTCCTGTCCTTACATGGGGGTTTGGCGATTACTAAGAAGTATCCTCCCTCATACATAGTCCTGTCTTTACATGGGGGTTTGGCTATTACTAAGAAGTATCCTCCCTTATGCATAGTCCTGTCCTAACATGGGGGTTTGGCGATTACTAAGAAGTATCTTCCCTCATACATAGTCCTGTCCTTACATGGGTGTTTGGCGATTATTAAGAAGTATCCTCCCTCATACATAGTCCTGTCCTTACATGGGGGTTTGGCGATTACTTAGAAGTATCCTCCCTCATACATAGTCCTGTCCTTACATGGGGCTTTGGCGATTGCTAAGAAGTATCCTCCCTCATACATAGTCCTGTCCTTACATGGGGCTTTGGCGATTGCTAAGAAGTATCCTCCCTCATACATAGTCCTGTCCTTACATGGGGCTTTAGCGATTACTAAGAAGTATCTTCCCTCATACATAGTCCTGTCCTAACATGGCGGGTTTGACGATTGCTAAGAAGTATCCTCCCTCATACATAGTCCTGTCCTTACATGGGGGTTTTGCGATTACTAAGAAGTATCTTCCCTCATACATAGTCCTGTCCATACATGGGGGTTTGACAATTGCTAAGAAGTATCCTCCCTCATACATAGTCCTGTCTTTACATGGGAGTTTGGCGATTACTAAGAAGTATCCTCCCTCATACATAGTCCTGTCCTTACATGGGGCTTTGGCGATTGCTAAGAAGTATCCTCCCTCATACATAGTCCTGTCCTTACATGGGGCTTTGGCGATTACTAAGAAGTATCCTCCTCCCTCATACATAGTCCTGTCGTTACATGGGGGTTTGGCGATTACTAAGAAGTATCCTCCCTCATACATAGTCCTGTCCTTACATGGGGGTTTGGCGATTACTAAGAAGTATCCTCCCTCATACATACTCCTGTCCTTACATGGGGGTTTGGCGATTACTAAGAAGTATCCTCCCTCATACATAGTCCTGTCCTTACATGGGGGTTTGGCGATTACTAAGAAGTATCCTCCCTCATACATAGTCCTGTCCTTACATGGGGGTTTGGCGATTACTAAGAAGTATCCTCCCTCATACATAGTCCTGTCCTTACATGGGGGTTTGGCGATTACTAAGAAGTATCCTCCCTCATACATAGTCCTGTCCTTACATGGGTGTTTGGCGATTATTAAGAAGTATCCTCACTCATACATAGTCCTGTCGTTACATGGGGGTTTGGCGATTACTAAGAAGTATCCTCCCTCATACATAGTCCTGTCCTAACATGGGGGTTTGGCGATTACTAAGAAGTATCCTCCCTCATACATAGTCCTGTCCTTACATGGGGGTTTGGCGATTACTAAGAAGTATCCTCCCTCATACATAGTCCTGTCCTTACATGGGGGTTTGGCGATTACTAAGAAGTATCCTCACTCATACAAACTCGTGTCCTTACATGGGGGGTTTGCGATCATACATACATACTCCTGTCCTTACATTTGGCGATTACTAGAAGTATCCTCCCTCATACATATCCTGTCCTTGGGGTTCGCGTATTACTAAAGAAGTATCCTGATTACTCAAAATGGGGGTTTTTGGCGAATTACTAAGAAGTATCCTTCTGTAATACTTAGTCCTGTCCTTACATGGGGGTTTTGGATTATACTAAGAAGCGTCCTCCCTCATAATAGTCTGTCCTTTCATGGGGGTTTGGCGATTAACTAAGATAGTGTATCTTCCCTCATAGTTCCTGGTCCTTACATGGGGTTTGGCGATTATAAGAAGTATCCTACTCATACATAGTCTGTTCCTTACCTGGGGGTTTGGCGAATACTAGAAGTATCCTGCCATCATGATATCCTTACATGGGTGTTGACGATTACTTTTAGGTCAATTTTTGTAATTACATGGGGGTTCGACGATTACTAAGAAGTATCCTGACTCATACATAGTCCTGTCCTAACATGGGGGTTTGGCGATTACTAAGAAGTATTCTCCCTCATACATAGTCTTGTCGTTACATGGGGGTTTGGCGATGACTAAGAAGTATCCTCCCTCATACATAGTCCTGTCCTTACATGGGGGTTTGGCGATTTCTAAGAAGTATCCTCCCTCATACATACTCCTGTCCTTACATAGGGGTTTGGCGATTACTAAGAAGTATCCTCCCTCATACATACTCCTGTCCTTACATGGGGGTTTGGCTTGAATTACTAAGAAGTATCCTCTGTCATACATAGTCCTGTCCTTACATGGGGGTTTTGCGATTACTAAGAAGCGTCCTCCCTCATACATAGTCCTGTCCTTACATGGGGGTTTGGCGATTACTAAGAAGTATCTTCCCTCATACATAGTCCTGTCCTTACATGGGGGTTTGGCGATTACTAAGAAGTATCCTCACTCATACATAGTCCTGTCCTTACATGGGGGTTTGGCGATTACTAAGAAGTATCCTCCCTCATACATAGTCCTGTCCTTACATGGGTGTTGACGATTACTTTTAGGTCAATTTTTGTAATTAGTTTGCCCTCCAAATATTTTGTATTTACCGAGTACATAATATATCACAATATGCATATGGTGCAATAAGTTAATACAGGTAGATTTGTTTCGTAGATAATTTAAGAATTCTGCAAAGTTGTTAATGATGACAAAATAGTGTACAAAGGGATTGTAATGAAAGCTATTTTCAAACTGTAAAAGTGCTAGAAGTTAGACACAAATCATTTTTTTTTTATATTCTATATATACCATATTTTGGGGGGGGGGGGGGGGGGGGGCGGGGGGACAAACAATGCGATCAAAATTATTATGAATTCAGAGCAATTAGTGTGTAATCACTTAATTGTTTCAAAGCCAAAGGCAAATCAACTGAGAAATATCTATACCACACGAGGGATGTCCATGTAACCAGATGAAAATTATAATTGGAAATCCGAGACCTCCTCTTCATACATGCTACTGTATGTATTGCAAGCACTATTTTACATTGAATTAAGAATTAACCAACAAACTTTAAAAACTTTGTTTAAAAACATTATAATAATACACTGGAGTCTGAAGTTGTCCAGGTCCCAGGAAGCCTTTGGGTAAAAAGGGTATAATCCTGCATCCAAGCATTCCTGACGCTTAGTCTTGAATAGTTTTTTTTTTGTACGGAATAGATTTAAAAATAAGGGCAACATATATGCATAAGGTACCATACCTCACAACTACAGTTCAGATGGGTAATTATCATGGATATATCATTCATATGCGGGATTTTCAGCGATTAAGATGGGTTCTGGATTTCTTGGGGTGTTCTTGAACGTGTCAGTAAAGACAAAAAGTCCAAAGTTTTGAGATTGATGCACGAATCCATTAATTTGAGCATATAATCCAACAGAAAACAAGCACATACCCTTCTCATCCAAATCTATAGCAAACTGCTAGGGTGTCACGGTATGCGACAGTGTTTTCAGAGCTTTGCAGAGATTTTCAGTGTTGTCAGAAGTTTCCAATGTAGATATCAGAATTTGCATAGTTTTTCAGAGCGGTCAGAATTTTCGAGGTCGTCAGAGTTTTCCAGTTTAAACATCCGAGTTTTGTAAAAAAAAAATTGAGGTTTGTCAGAGTATTTTCAGAATTTGTGTGTCGCCTGCAAAGCATAACGACACATAAGGATCACTTTGTCCGACGTCCGTCTGTCCGGTAGTCACACTTTCATATTATTGATATTATTGGCTATATCGTTAATTTGTTATTTAATATGGTAAGTTGACAAAATTTGCAAGGATCAACAAAGACCTTTTAGTTGGCACCAAATTTTTGACCTTATGACCTTGACCTTGGAGTTTGGTCTTCATTTCAACAAATGTAATCTTGGCCTTAACTTTTGAATGGCAAGTGAGAGAGCTTTGATATCTCACACGTGTCTTTCTTGTGACAACGCCTTTTTGTTGACATCAGATGTTTTAATCTTGTAAGCTTGACTTTGGAGTTTGACCTACTTAAAAATATAACATTGGCCATAATTTTGAAATGATAAATGACTGGGCTTTCATATTTCACATGTGTATTCCTTATGACAATACCTTTTTGTCGACACAAATTTGTTTACCCCTTGTGACCTTGACTTTGGAGTTTAATTTTAACCTACTTAAAAATAACCTTGGCCATAATTTTGAAATGGCAAGTGATAGGGCTTTGATATTTCATATGTATAATCCTTATGACAAAACCTTTCACTCGATTTTAAAGTTTTTAACCTTGTAACACTGACACTGGAGTTTGTACTACTTTGAAAACTTCAATTTTTACCAGTGATAATGCTATGATCATTTCTATGCCCACTGAATGAATTTCGGGGCAACTAGTTTTTGGTAGGTCTGTCTGTGACGCTTTTGCAAAATAACTTTAACCTTCACAATAACTTTTGAACCGTGACAGATCAAGACTTAAAATATGGCATATTCAAGTGAAGCCATTTCAAATGAAACCAAGATCGATGACCTTGTAACCTTGGCCGTGACCTCTTTGATAAGAATAGCTGTTTTGAACAGTGCTGCGGTAGTACAAAAAAAGCCCCACAAGCGACACATGTGTTCACTTGAACACCCATCCTAGTTCGGTATAGACTTCAGAGTTTAGCAGTATTCATCAAGGCCTTCAGGCTTTATCAGTGTTTTGCAGAGTTTATCAAGGCCATTGGGGTTTTTCAGTATTTTTCAAAACTTTGCAGATTTTATCAAGGCCGTCAGGGGTTTACAGTGTTTTTCAGAATTTATCTGAGGAAAACAGTATTTTCAGGGGGTTTACTGCTCAGTAGCGCAAGTCAAGCAAGATTACCATTTATTGTTATTATCATTGTAAATAATAATAATAATAATAATATCAATATTAATGATAATAATAATAATAATAATAATAATAATAATAATAATAATTATTATTATTATTATTATTATTATTATTATTATTATTATTATTATTATTATTATTATTATTATTATTATTATTATCATCATCATCATCATTATTATTATTATTAATTGCGTACTGTGAACAATACCACGAGCAATGAGAGTAAAATTTAAAAAAAAAACATCCTAGGCCATTCTTCCAGAAACTTAAATTGATGGTGTGGATGTGAATCATGTTTTCTTTGCAGAGTGACAGTGAAGACGATCGTGCACATATTGGTATCCCTCCTGTATGTTTTATGGATTTCCCCGGATTGGAAGACACAGATGCGACTACATTTAATCCTTACATAACTAACCTAAATGTGTGTCACTCGTTTATTTTCATTCTTGATGTATCAAGAAATGTTGGCATACACAAAAGCACGGTAATGTAAAAAATTCTTATATATTCAAAACATGTTATTGTTAATACGAGAACAGGGATAATGGGTCTGTTTAGTAACACTGACAAATTCAAAAGGTCGTAAAGAGTTAGACTATTAAAAACATGTACAGTAAGAATCTTTTTTTTTACCGAGTCAAAGTTTATAATCATAATATCTAAACTTTTGCAGAAAGGAGGACGAGAAATAACATATTTGTCCCGGATTGCGAAGCAGTTTTGGTCTATAGATGTATGATACATGTATTCATTTGTCTGGCTGTCTGTTAAATTTCTTATTCAGTTTTGTGGTTAAAACAAAATTTCAGAATTTAGAAGTACCATAAATATGACACATTGCATGCGAGATGGCTCTTACATATACTTTTTAATTCAGATTCAACTACGTCAGTGTTACTTATATTCCATGGTAAAGTAACTTGGTAAATTTAAACGATGCAGGACCTGTGTCGTCTTAATCAGTTAATGTAGCATTGTAATCTGGCCATACCGCCTTCAGCAGACACTCGCTACAGCTTAAAAAGCGATTTCTACAAATCATTCACAATTGAAGTTTAAGGGTCGTGGGTATTAGTGAGGGTCACTCGGATTACTTTCAAGAGATATAGTTTTTTTTTTTGTCTTATGAGCTTTTTCCTGTATATTATTTTGATACATCGTACAACATAGATATTTACATCAGTTTATTGCTGTGGTCCAGATGAGAGGTCAAGAATCATTCTAGTGTCAACAATGAATAAAAAGAGGACTAACTATCTAACTAGAGCTAGAGATAAACATGATTGCCGAAAATTCGGTAATCTGAAGATCGGGGTTTTATTTCCTCGGGGAACATAAAAATAAAGTCATACCATTGTGCGCAACCTTGCAATAATAAATGAACGCAAAATTCCCAGAGTCACTGTATCATATACTTAGTATATAATTGCAGATTCTGAAGCTGATGTCAGATCTGAAGGCCAGCCTCGAAATGAATGGTGCAGAATTCAATCCAGAAGCATCTTTATTTATCTGTACGGGGCTACCAAGTCATGCAAATAAAGAGTCACTATCCACCGAAATATTAATCAAACTGAGGGAAATATCTTGTCTCATCTCTGAAGAACAGCTTCTCTTTGTCAACAACATTTTAGAGGTATTTTGTTCATCATATATTAATACCAACAATCTAACTCTTAAAATCCACAGAGAGAGAGCTTCAGGTTACTGATGTCTGCAAAACAAAAAGATCAATGTCCGTTCGTCTGTCTTTACTATATCCTCGTAAGTAACATAACACGACAGTTTATCATGAAGAGGTATGTACACAATAGTAATCGTAATTCTGCTGTATGTATAGAAAGTGATTCAAGAACTAAACAAAGTCTCATTACAGTTGTAATGTTGTACAGCTTTCCCCCAATAGTAGCATTGCCCCGGAAAACATTCTATAATGTAGATTCACCCTGGGAAACTGACTACATAATAGCATTTGCCCCTCTCATTCCGCCGCAAAGTTTGGTAAAATCTCATATTTCTGCGATAAAAGTAAATTAATGTAAATAACAATGTAAGCCTCACGCTATTGACTTTTATTTTATAATGTCTTTAATCAGAGGCCGGTATAGCCGATAAGGGACCGAGATGTCCAAGGTCCAAGTCCCGCGGGTGTTATCAGTATCCTGTTTATCATTTGAGATGGTGAAAACAGAGGTCCCGTGTGACTGTAGACACAGCACGTCAAAGATTTTTCACTGCTTTGGGTTGGTCGGTAGATTGAATTTAAATTTCTGTGCATTTCGTTCAATTTAATACTTTGTATATAGCATTTTTAGTTTTGTATTTGGACCTCTACATGAATGTAATTGAACAAGAGCAACGCCTAGCGTGACATTATTAATACGCCCGTCGCTAAGTTCGAAGAGATGAATTTGAAAGTGTCATTTGATAACTTTTGATACTCCTGATCAAAGGTTGTCGTGTGATCACTTTTGATCAGGAGTATCAAAAGTTATCAAACGACAAAAGTATGGAAACATTCACCCTTTGTCAACAACTGAGAAATATAGTTCAAATCTGTGCAATGGGTAAAAAGTTATAGACCAGACAAAGATTTAGCCATCATTTGCAGTTTGACCTTGACCTCGCCGATATAATCTTGGTTCAAGTTCAAGACACACCTTTGGGTCGTGGGCAACAATTCTGTGAAATATTACTCATATCTATTTAAGGGTTAAAAAGTTATGGCACAAATTTTACCCTTCATATGCATTGTGACCTTGACCTTGCAGATATGACCTTTGAGTCGAGATCATGACTAATCCTTGGGTCCTGGGCAACAGTTCTGTGAAATATTATTCAGATCCGTGCATGATGTAAAAATTTATGGCCTGGACAAGAATCTAACTGACATAAGCACTGTGACCTTGACCTTGCAGATATGACCTTCATTGTTAATAGGGATCATCCCCCTAGTCATAAGAATTAGGTGTGCAAAGTTTAAAAGTTCTAACCTAAACAGTTTGGTCGGTACCTTATTTACAAGTTGCATTCTCAAAATTTGATATTTTGCCAAAAAATGACATTGACCTTGATATTGAAAATCAATAGGGTTTGTTCTCATAGCATAAGGAATAAGTGTACTAAGTTCGAAAGTCCTAGCCTAAACGGTATGGTCTGTATCATGTTAACAAGATGCGGAGAGACTCACAACTCCATACCATAATACGTCCATCTACGACCAAGTGTATAAACAGGGAAAGAATTCCTCAATTCAATAATCTATCAATACACCGATCCACTTTCGTCGAATTTCAGGCACTTTAGCGCAAGATACGACTATGATGACGTCACGCAAGGTTGGACAAATCGGACATTTGACTATGATGTCATAGACAAAACAATCAAACGTCCGCTAAACATCGCTCTCTGTGCTGTAAAGTGGATCAGTATGTTGTTTTAGTGTTGTCAAACACACACACACACACACACACACACACACACACATTTGTATGTGAATACTGTGACATCAGAGAACAAGAACAACGCATAACGTGGCATAATACGCCCATCGCTTGGCTTGAATGGCCAAGTTACAATCCAATACCTTGAAACACTGCATTAAGAAATCCGGAAAACTATAACATCCTTGAAAATTTCTAAGTTCAAGGGGCATAACTCTAGCAAATCCAAAGCAATCATACCCAAAAGCGAATTGGTACTGACCCTCATTGATATAAAGTAATATACCAAGTTTTAACCCAATACCTTTAAAGACTGCAGAATAAAGTCCGGAAAACTGTAAAATCCTGAAAATTTATAAGTTCAAGGGCCGTAACTCTGGCAGAAACGAAGCAATCATATCCAAATGCAAACTAGTACTGACCCTTGTTGATATAAAGTTATAGACCAAGTTTTAATTCAATACCTTTAAAGACTGCAGAAAAAAGTCAGGATAACGGTTAAATCCTTGAAATTTTTCTAAGTTTAAGGGCTGTAATTCTGGCAGAACCAAAGCAATCATACCCAAATGCGAACTGGTACTGACTCTCGTTTATATAAAGTTATATGCCAAGTTTCAGTCAAATATTTTGAAAGACTGCAGAAAAAAGTCTGGAAAACATGACCCCGGACGGACGGACAACGCCATAACATAATACGTCCCGTCTTATGACGGGCGAATAAAAATGATTTGTTTTTCAATGAAATCGACTACTTCCAGATGAACCAGCCTGTGACGAGGTTAATGGTGCAAGATACATTGCTCAAATTCTTGGTAAACACTGATCGTCTGGTTCTTGAACAGGCTTTCAGGTAGGATACTCCTCTAAGTTTTCCTCAGTAGTATTGCATGGTACTTACAACCTGAGGGTATGTATCCGCTTTTTGAAGTTTACTCTATATAACAATATAAACAGTCATACCAATTTGCCCAAAAATCCATAAAAATTGCTTTTTTCTTTCTTTTCATTTAAAAGATATGGTGTAGATTAAATTTTTGCGGGAAAAATTGGCTCAAAGATCAAGGTCAAAGTCACAAAGCAAGAGGACTATATACGCTTAATATGTAAGCCAGATCTCTCATTGCGAAGACAAAAGTTTTTGAAAATTGACATCAAGATCCAGAAATGTACTTATGAAATAGGAACACCCTTTTTATACAGTCGAGGTGCTATGGTTAATTGAAAAATAACCTAGCTGTTTGCGCCACACAGCGGTATGACATTGGCTGGATATTTGCCCCGGCAAGCTAAAAAGGTGTTAAAAGAGGTATTATCATCGTTTTGCTTTTGTCAGAGTTTTCAATTTCAGTTTAGATTAAAAAGGTTTCTTAATTAATGAGAGATTGAATTAAAAGTTGTGCCCCCTACTTTTTCATACTCTGCTATGCCACTGTACGTTATTGTTTGTAGCTGGTTAAGTACCCTATTGGAGACGACATCTTCTTTACTGAAAATGGGTCATGCTTGGCAAAATGTAACAACATACAGAAACCAAATCGCAGAGAAAGCAAAGGAATATATCGGGAAGTTATGCTCGGTACTGGACACACAGCTTCAGTCTGGGTCTCCATTTATTGAAGAGATGGACACAATATGTCGAAGATACAGCAAAAAATACAAGTTGGCGCTTATACCTCATCTTCCACAAAACTTTCAACCAGATAATAAAAGATTGTTATCCACGCTTAAGGACATTTTGGAGAGAGAGGAACTGGTTCAAATACAGAAAGAATTCAGAGAGGAAATGGTCAAGCAAATTGAGCATTTAAAGAAGACTGAGCTAATGAACAGTGATTTTGAAAAAAACTTGATGAAACCATCAAAGGTCAAATCAGCTGATGAATTCAGTAAAAATCTGATATTGTTAGTCAAAGTTGTAGTGTCACTGCCCGTAGCTAAAGTTGTCATGTTTGGTGCATTGATAAAATTTCTGTGGAATGAATATCAACACAGTTGGTCTACCAAAGACGAATTTCTTCAGGTCCTCTTATCGTCGTTCAAAAATGAAGCTAATGAAAAGCTCGAAGATCTGGCGAATAGCCTTAGTATGAAAATAGAGGAAATGAAACGTATAGCTAGCATATCACTCGAAAAAGGAATCCTCCCGAAGCCTCCAAACTTGGAGGATCTTATTCGAAACTTGTGGGACAAATTTGTTGAAAGAATCATCAAACATGAAATGGATTATGCAGAAGTCAGCGTGGATGAAAGAATTTGTTCAAATATTTTTAAAGTTCATTTGAAATCTGGCTTTCAAGAACTGGCGATGAAGCAGGTAGAAGACAGCAGAAATAAAAACAAACCACGAGAGAAGTCTGGTTCCACACAGTACAGTAGTTTACCACATAATTCACAGATTTACAGAGAAGTCGTGCTTTTAAGGTAAGTTAATTATATACGGAGAACATTACATGTTTCATTTTCTTTGTGATCAATTTTGATACAGTTAACAATTCAAACTGATTTGAGTATGATACTCTATAAACAATATAATGTGAATGTTTTGTTTCGCCCAGCAGCGAGAAAGTCACAATAGCAATGATTCAGGTGAAGAGGCACATTATTGCAGCTGATACACTGTAACACAAGGAGGAGACGTCCTTAACTTAAAGCACTAAACTTAATCTCTTTAAGGTTACATTATTATGAACAACAACACAAACCTAATATCCAACATTTCTTAATCTTGCTTTTATGTTTCAGACAATTATCCAAGAAGACTACTGACAAGGATTATAACCATTTCATCAAGTACGAGGGATCAGCTTTCAACTGTACTGAGGGAAGCTATTACATGTACATCTTTACCAAGTGGTATAAGTCCAGTCTCCAAGGTGTCATTAATAGTGATAATTATTCACACTTCAAAGAATCAAGGATTTTGACACTAGCTTATGGTGCATCGAGAGGACTTCGTTTTGTACACTCCAATGGAATTGTACATAGAGATGTCAAGCCTCAAAATTTCCTTGTTAGTTAATACTTTACTACTTCTATATGTTTTGAGTAGCCATAGTAGGTACGACAAGCCAATCAAGAGATGTTTACTTCTCTCCGACAACTTACCTCTGACTTTCAGGAGTTGATAAATGTCCACTGAATTAATACCTTCTTGTACGTGCTACAGTAACATAACACCAGTTACTTCTGTATTTTACAATCAGATTACATTTTAGAACACAGCGTTGAAAAACAACATCCATATTCTTATCGTAAAACCAAAGAGAAAATCTGAAATGAAAAGAATACATTCTCCGTTGTCCCTTTTATATCATAAACAAGAGATTACACAACCCACTTTGGGATGTCAGTACAGGTCAGAACTGCTTCTAACCACCTTCCACAGCTAATCCCCCTTCCCTCTGTGTATTTGATAAAATTAGATGAACAACAAACTGATGCCCTATTCACATTGTCAACAATTTAAAAAACCTTTAAAGATACCTTTGTAATCCCAAAAAATTAAGATAAAATCAAAAAACTTTTTTTAGGTGGATGAAGGTGACCAAGTAGTCATTTGTGATGTTGGACATTCGAAAGAAGTGGATATGCTGAAAACCAGAGGTATTGGCACTGTGCGCTACTTGGCTCCAGAGGTAAAAGACCACCAATACATCAAAATGCACTCTGATATATACTCATTAGGCTTAGTGTACGTTGAACTCTTCAACCGCTGTGATACAACCTATACAGAACATAACATCCTACGCAGAGACGGCAAAAAGTTACTGTCATCAGTTATACCATATTCCATACAAGACCAATGTTTAGAAACTGTGCCTGTAAGAAGACCCAATATAAATACCATAGTAACAAAGCTTGAAGGAATATTACAAGAAAGTCAATGCTGATTTTTTAATCAATGAAGAGTGGAAAATGTGAATGTAATTCCTATCACATTTTGCAGTGTTAGATTCAAACAGAATTCATGAGATTATTTTTAAGCCCAAGGATTGATTCTCAGGCATGTAGTTTTTGGCATGTCCATCTGTCTGTCTGTGGCAAGAATTCTAACCTTTAGTGAATGCCACTTCTGAATGCCAAATGTTAGGGATCTGATATTTTATATGCTTATTACTTGTGACAATTCCTTTCTGTTGACATCAGAATGTTTAACTTTGAGCTTTGCACTATTTTTCAAAAATTTTATAAATGGCTGCCCTCCAAGGTCAATGGTGTTTCACAAACACATCTTGATGGCACTACCTTTACATACATGTGTAATTCTGTAAAAATACTGGCACAGACAAATTGTTTTCCTAAGTAATCTGTCCATACACACTTCTAGTTGTGACACTGAATTTGTAATATATTACTCTGAATATATCAGAAGATAAAAACCTTAATTATTTTGTGATACTGTTCGTTTTATTGCACACTATGTCTAAAACTAAGTAAGATCATATCATGAGTGGAATTCCCAATTTCAAAGTAGTTGCACATAATAAACCTAGGTATACATTTCAAATGCATCAAAATTAATATTTGAAAACTCAACAGAAAAATCAAACAAAATACCGTCAAAAATTGTTTAATTCCCTCATTTGTCTTTCTATAAGTAGGTCTAGAAATTCTCTGTTTTTTATGCATTATTTCATGACTTTAAATATATTTGCCATTTTGAAAAAATTAGTTCTGAACTTCATGTCAGAATTTATTACATTTCCATGGGTTCTGTGGTTGAAATTTTCTTTAGAAGTTCCTTGGATTTATCTTTCACTTCCGGACTATTGTCATTGCACATCCCTGATAAACCTTCTTCTAATGACTTCACAGTCTCTGTGGAAATTACTTTCGACAAGGATAAATCTGAAAAAAAGAAATGTAGAAAATCTACTTGCACTAAAAAAAATTTCTGAAATTTTATATCTTCACAATAATGAGGCTTTGTGATAATGTCCCACATACAAACCCTTGAGAAAAATAGCTATTCAAAACCCTAGTTTGTAGTAAACACAATATACCGGTAATTTCTAAACATAGATTGTCTTTTCAAATCCCTCTGTTCGGATTTCAAACATGCACATTTTTTTGTAATTATTTAATTAGCACTTCATGTAGTAGAGTATAAGAAGAAAATATGTATGAAAATAAAAAGAGTACTATTTGTACTATTTGATTAAAATCAGTTTTCAAACAAAGAACAAATACATCCATATCAACACACTGTTTATTGAAATCTATTTCCTGTTTTGTTCCATTTGCTTAACTGGAATCAACTTAAATATGAAATTGTGAGCCCAGTTTGGGAATAGCAATGGGGTTTGCAAAAGCTTTGTTAGATGGATGGAATCACATAGTCTTGAAACTGAGAAGACAAGAATTTAAAAAAAAAATTATCAACTGGAACAGATTTCTTACACTTGAATTCATCACTGAGTTTTACAGATTGTACCAGTAATTAGGGTCAACTAGAGAAGTTCAAACAGAACCAGACAATTTTGCTCATTGGATCAGTGTCTTTCACCTTGGAAGTATGACATTGGGTCAAGATCATAACATACCCTTGATTCATGGGTAACAATTCTATGAACTATTGATCAGATTTCACAATGTATAACAGCTGTATTCATATAAATACTAGACAAAAAGATTTCTATTTATCCATTTAACTTATTTTGAGGTGGATACAAATGGGTATAGTTATTCAACTTTATAAAACTTGTTCATAGAAGGTACAATGAAACAAAGCAGATATCACCAGTGCTTGTTAAAAACTAAATTTTAAGGATCAACTTGAAAGTTACAGATAGTTACATTACACCAAACAATCTTTTCTCTGCCTTTGTATGAAGTTAGTATGAAGTGTAAATATTACTTTTTCATGTCTTCGTATTTCAGGATATATTTACTAAATTAGTGATTGACTGCAGTGAAATCAAATTATACATTGCTAAAAGATTAATGCTACATATTTTACGATACTGTAACAAGTGCTATTCTGAAATAGCAAACTAAAGTAATGATAACTTAATGGTGCAATAATATTTATTAAACTGGTTAGTATCTTACATGGAAGAGGAAGATATATTTATTGTCATATTTTTCTGCGTAATTTGTCATTGATATAAAATACCATTGAAACAGTGAGTAATCTGATCAGTCTGTACTTACCAACAGATTGGAGTTTAATGCATATTGTTTCTATCACAGTTAAAGCATCAGATCTAATCACAGTGTACTTTATATTTCCTGTAAATAAAAAAATGACATTAGATTATATTCTTTATATCCAGTCTTTAATATTAAAAATACATCTGTATATTTTATTCATTAAATCAATTCAGGTTTTGGACTAACTGTTATCCGTTATCAACTATTCATTGATTGCGACAAGTGTATTATTCTATACAAAGTGTGCTAAAACACTAACTGAAATTTGCTATAGTCTCTCTTTTACATCTCTGATCAGTGGCATTCTCTGAGAACTCTGGGTGAGAATCCCTAATCAGTAAGGGAGTTGAGTGGCATTCTCTGAGAACTCTGGGTGAGAATCCCTGATCAGTAAGGGAGGTGAGTGACATTCTCTGAGAACTCTGGATTAGATTCCCTGATCAGTGGGGGAGGTGAGTGGCATTCTCTGAGAACTCTGGATAAGAATCCCTGATCAGTGGGGGAGGTGATTGGCATTCTCTGAGAACTCTGGGTGAGAATCCCTGATCAGTAAGGGAGGTGAGTGACATTCTCTGAGAACTCTGGATTAGAATCCCTGATCAGTGGAGGAGGTAAGTGGCATTCTCTGAGAACTCTGGATTAGAATCCCTGATCAGTGGGGGAGGTGAGTGGCATTCTCTGAGAACTCTGGATCAGAATCTCTGATCAGTGGGGGAGGTGATTGGCATTCTCTGAGAACTCTGGGTGAGAATCCCTGATCAGTAAGGGAGGTGAGTGGCATTCTCTGAAAACTCTGGATTAGAATCCCTGATCAGTGGAGGAGGTAAGTGGCATTCTCTGAGAACTCTGGATTAGAATCCCTGATCAGTGGGGGAGGTGAGCGGCATTCTCTGAGAACTCTGGATTAGAATCCCTGATCAGTGGGGGAAATAATTGGCATTCTCTGAGAACTCTGGATCACAATCCCTGATCAGTGGGGAATGTGAGTGGCATTCTCTGAGAACTCTGGATAAGAATCCCTGATCAGTGGGGGAGGTGAGTGGCATTCTCTGAGAACCCTGGATCAGAATCCCTGAGAACCCTGGATCAGAATCCCTGATCAATGGCACAGGTATTTGAAGCTCTGTAAGTCCACAACAAACATCTATTATGCCCCTACAGGGGTATACACCAAAGAAAAAAGAACATGAGTGGCATTCTCTGAGAACCCTGGATCAGAATCCCTGATCAGTGGGGGAGGTGAGTGACATTCTCTGAGAACTCTGGGTCAGAATCCCTGATCAGTGGGGGAGGTGAGTGACATTCTCTGAGAACTCTGAGTTACAATCCCTGATCAGTGGGGGAGGTGAGTGGCATTCTCTGAGAACTCTGGGTTAGAATCCCTGATCAGTGGGGGAGATGAGTGGCATTCTTTGAGAACTCTGGATCAGAGTCCCTGATCAGTGGGGAAGGTGAGTGGCATTCTCTGAGAACCCTGGATTAGAATCCCTGATCAGTGGGGGAGGTGAGTGACATTCTCTGAGAACCCTGGATTAGAATCCCTGATCAGTGGGGGAGATGAGTGACATTCTCTGAGAACCCTGGATTAGAATCCCTGATCAGTGGGGAAGGTGAGTGACATTCTCTGAAAACTCTGGATCAGAATCCCTGATCAGTGGGGGAGGTGAGTGACATTCTCTGAGAACTCTGGATCAGAATCCCTGATCAGTGGGGGAGGTGAGTGACATTCTCTGAGAACCCTGGGTCAGAATCCCTGATCAGTGGGGAAGGTGAGTGGCATTCTCTGAGAACCCTGGGCAGAATCCCTGATCAGTGGGGGAGGTGAGTGACATTCTCTGAGAACCCTGGATCAGAATCCCTGACCAATGGGGAAGGTGAGTGACATTCTCAGAGAACCCTGGGCAGAATCCCTGATCAGTGGGGGAGGTGAGTGACGTTCTCCAAGAACTCTGGATCAGAATCCCTGTTGTGAAAGTGAGTGGTATTATCAAGGCGCTCTCGTTTCCTACACTATTAGACTATTATCATACCTGAATAACCAAAAACAATGCTGATGTGGCATTAAACAGATACACAAGATGCAAATAAATGGGCTTTGATCAAATATCTTCAAAACATGTTTCTAAGCATAAATGTATTTCTGTTGGGAAAAAACCTGAGTAGATTGAAAAAGAACAAAAGTCAAATACTGAAGAACAAATAAACACAATTCTATTTCACTTCTCATAAAATTTTCCATGACTGAGACTGAAATGGCTAGTCATATATGAATACAATGTAATATCCTCGATTCTCAAGGGCTACTTGTTTTCACTACTACATTTTCCCTTAAATATAATTTATTTTTGAAATTAATTCTAAAGCTTAAAATAATTAGATATGAGATGATCTAAAATATATATGAATTTATTTCTTGACCCTCTATCTCTGTTATAGAACTACTATATCGCAAATATTCAAATACAGCTTGATGTCAGTCATGATAGCAATGGGACATTTGAGGCCATTTAAAACAGCAAACTGATTCATGTGTAAACAACAAATGACAAAGCATGAAGACTTATCAAATCTATAAAGAAATCAGTAAAGAAAGATATGTATGTGAAACACTATGTCCTTGCAGACAATATAATTCTTGATGAGGAGACATCTTAAATATAGGATAAAGTTCAAGGTCATGAACAATGGTATCATTGAAATGTCTCACAAGAAAGAAAATACATGTGAAATGTGAAAGCCCTATATCCTATGGTTCCAATGTTATAGCTATAATAAGCATTTTTCTAAATGCAACTCAAACATGGATGTCAAAGTCACAAGGTAATGATTATGATATCAATTGAAAGGTTTAACCATAAGGAATAAAGATGTGAAAAATGGATGCCTTGTTTTCTATGGTTCAAATGTTACAGCTGTGGTAAGCATTTTTCTAAATGTAGGTCAAATGAAAAGATCAAGGATACAAATTTATAGATTATGGCATCAATGGAAAGGTCATTCCACAAGGAACGCACATGTGAAATATCAAAGACCTACCACCTTTGGTTTAAAAGTGAAGACCAAAGTTTAGATTTTTCTTAAAGTAGGTCAAACTTGACAGTCATGGTTACAAGTTCATCAATAATGGTATCAATGGAAATGTCTCCCCACATGGAATACTCACATGAAATAGCAAAGTTATTCAATGGTTGAAAAGTTACAGCCAAGGATTAATCTTTATGATCCCAAACTGATAGATCAATGCCATATATTTATGTCTGCCTGTCTGTCTGATTATTTTTTGTAGACAACACTGGACATAATAAATTTCATATGTGTGTTCTGTGTGGCAAAACCTTTCTGTTGGTATCAAAATTGAAGACTTTGTGACCTTGACCTTTATGTATGACCACTATTATCGTAGCTAATGAAAGGTCTTGCCAAAAGGAAGAACATGTGAACTTTGAAAGGGCTGGCTGGTAAGGCTGAAAAGCAATGTTCAATGTTAAAGTTATCCAGAAAGACAGACAGGACAAAAACAATGTCTTCAATCTATTCATAGGGGAGGATAAAATTTATGCTCCATGAAACACAAACCTAAAGCTGGAATTGCCACAATAATGATGTCCTGGACAACAGCTTTCACTTTATCCATGGAGTCAGTCAGACTGTGTACACCAGTGAAGTATTGCAACCTGTAATAAATAATAGTGTGGTTTGTAAGTATATCCCTAGTAGTCTAAATAGATACTTCAATGAATGGAAATAATTGTAATCAAATAAATATATCACTTTTATTCAAATACCAAAGTACGATTTATATGTATATCAAGCACAAAACAATTAATGAAACTTGTAAACATAAAATGAAATAAATTTAGCATAACATTTTATCTAAAATAACTTTAGTAACTCATATTCAGGATAAAATATAGATCAGCTGTTTATTTATGATAGTACATGGCCAAAACATTCTTTATACTTTGTACAAAGATCACATAGAATTACTTACATAAAAATTAGATTGCGAAGTTAGATTATGATCAAATATCTAACCTTTCAATAAACTTGACCAATGCCTTGAGAATGACAACTTGTATTTTCCAGGTATTTGTAGCATATGTATCACACAGCAGTTTATAGAACTGGTCACAGTATGTATCTGGTAAAATACATTTATGAAAATACATCTATGTTGTTGGATGGTCATCTTTCAAATGTATACATAAAACGATGACATTGTCTGATACTAAACAATTCATTTAGTTCAAAGTTTCACAATTAAAATCAGTGATGTGATGTGATCCAAAAATCTGGGAGTTTAACTACTTCAATAAACACCCCATTTTGTGAAAAGTAAACCCTGGAGCACTTTTTACAGAATATATGGTATCCAAAATTGAAATGGGATGCAAGCAACTTTAATTATCACACAAAAAACAATAAACAAGATCTATTATGACTATTAGTGACATTGACCTTTGATCTAGGGATCCAAAACTATTAGGCATCTTCCCCTTCTAATAAGTATCCATATTTCTAAATTTGGTTTGGATAGAATTCAAGGAACTTTAATTATCTTCTGGAAACTTATAATTGGAATGTTTTTTGACCAAAAAAGACCTTGACCTTTAACCAACTGAACCCAAAATCAATAAGGATCTGCCCCTCTTGATAAGTATTCAACTGTCAAAATTTTGTTTTAATAGGATGCAAGAGAAAAGAACTCATCAGTGTCTACAAACTGACCAAGTTTGAAGTTGATATCATTAATGGTATGCAATAAATCAATTTAAACACAAAATCAGACTGTATTCATTGAAGCGTAAAATCAAGGTCAAGGTCATCAAATTTTGTGTCAGTAAGATCTCATCAATGTCTATAAATTGACCAAGTCTGAAGTTGGTATCATTAACAATATGCTAGAGATCAATTTAAATGCAAATTGTTGACAAATGGACTGACAGATGGATAGACAGACAGACCTCACCAATTCATAGACCGGATTTGCTGTGCAATCCTCTCAAAAACTGAACTTTACAAGTTGCTTATATATATATATACATGTATATATAAATATTTACATTCTGGATTTTATATTGCATAGACCTCTATATAAAGCAGATGGTTGATATTTACTTATAAATGACCATCTGTGAACATATATTACCATCTACTGGGCCAATCAAATGAAGCAAGGAACGCAACATGGCCATCCCATTATGCCATTGCCAAGCCGGTGATTTTTCTTCTTTTTTGTATATTATAATGAATAAAACATGAAATCAATTCCTCATATCTTTTTTGTTTTTTTGCACCAAAGAATACAATGAATATAGTCAACAAGTTTCACAACATATCCATTATGTTCTTGACAACAACTGACCAATAATCATGTTTACCTATATGCATGTCCTCTGTATGCCAACTTATAGTGGAGAATGAGTACATTAATTTTCGCCTTAAGCTCAATGACAGAGAAGAAAGTGTCTATACAGAAAAGAATATTACTAATGAATGAAGTAATTACACTGTTAGCAAAACAGGAATATTTGGAGTTTCAGTAAATAAACTCTGCTTTTACACATTACTTCCTTAGTAATGTCCACTTGACAATGGACACTAGGGGCAAGGCAGTGGGAAATTTGAAAAAAAAGTAGTAAATTAGAAAATATATATATAAAAAGAGGAATGTGAATATAAAAAATGAATGTTGTTCAGAAAGTTGTTATGGGGACTTTATATTACCATCTGGAATTTGATAAATTTACCATGATGTCCTAACAGGCATCATTCAATTTATCAAAATCCAGATGGTAATGTAAATTCCCCAATACCAACCATCTGAATAACATTCATTTCTTAAATATATCCAAGGGATTGTACTCTAATACCCTGTGTAGGTTTCTCTGTAGGCCAAGCTTGACCAAGTACTTCATAATAACACTCAATCTTGGATTGTTGCTGCTCTGGCTTAATGTCTTCATCATCATCCTTTTTGTCCCCTGACTGTCAGAAATTTACATTATATCAGTTATGCAATTACAAAACATTCTTGGCAAACAATGTTATCAATTTTCTCAAGCATCAAGCTTTCATCAATCAGTTAAATAAAAGTCTTTAAAACCTCTTCACCCAACAAGGCTTCCATGGATTTTAATCTAATTCAGCTTCATATCAGGGTCATTGAAATCAGACCTCAATGAAATTTACTACAATACATTTAACAACTAGCACTAAAATAAAATTATAAGCATGTTGTGTTCCTGAGGAGATGTGATAACAAACATGTTTAAGCTATTTCTTTATTAGGCTTCTGGTATTTCCTTAAGATTATGAAGATAAGAAGGATATTCTATACTTAATCAATACATGTATCAACTCTGTCCCCTCATGAACGTGGCTCCTATCTCACCCAAAATGGGTTTGTAATGCAATGAAATCTGATTAACTTATAATCTACAATGTATTGGTGAGATATCATTTCATCTACCTATAAAATATAAGTGATCTGTTATTCTAAAAACAATACAATGATCATTCATAAAAGGTTTCATTCTAAAATATAATATATACAGTAAAAATATTAATTTTATTTTATAAATTTTTTTACATAAGCGTTAATGCATTTGTACTAACTTTTAAGAGATATGGTGACATGATGTCCCACATGTCTGTGAACCTGTCCACATGATAAATCTCCAATATATTTCCCATACACCTGCATGCCTCAATCTTGTAGGCAAGATTATCTTTCTTACATTCCTTCATCACAGCATCAATAATCTGAAATGAGATTACGTTTATTATGTCCAAAGTATCCCCAAACACTGAGAAGGTCATGATCGGACATAAAAATTCTATAAATTATATATATAGTGAAGAATGTTGAAGGTTACTTAAGTAATGACACCATACAACCATTGTATACCTATCAAAACAAATCAAACACTAATTGTTTATCCCGTATCTTTTTCATTTCAACACCTACCTCTGAAATTGCCCTTCAATTTAAAAGAGAAAGCCCAGGTAAATGTTTTTCGAAAAGTAAGTCAAAGTCCAAGGTCAAGGTCACGATGTCAAAAGTCATGGTATCAAATGAAAGCTCTTGACATGAGGGACTTATGTGTGAAGTATCAGAGCTCTACCCCTACTGGTTCTTAAGATATAACCCACGTTAAAGTTTTTCGAAAAGCAGGTCAAAGTCAAAGGTCACCTATGTGTGAAGTATCAAAGTTCTACCACTATTGGTTCAAAAAATAAAGCCCAGGTTAATGTTTTTTGAAATGTGAGTCAAAGTACAAGGTCAAGGTCACAAAGTCAAAAGTCATGGTATCAAATGAAAGCTCAAGTCATGAGGAACCTATGTGTGAAGTATCAAAGCTCCTCCACTAATTATTAAAAAGATATGGCCCAGGTTAAAGTTTTTGTATATGATGATGGGGCCACCACACAGGTGGAACGAGAATAGCTCTTGGGACATTTTGTCCTGGCGAACTGAAAAGTGAATTACAATTCAACATTGTATCATAGGAAAATATTATATAAGTATTGCTGATTTTTTTATGTTAAGAATCAGAATTTCCAAAATACAATTATAAGACAAGAAAATTTCCTATGGAAAATATTCAATAGGTCTACCATCTTAAAAAAACCATGTACAAACCATAATGTAGTAATATAGTAAGTGACTATACCTGGGTTACTGATGGTTGTCCTTCAATATTCTGTATCATGGAGTCTCTGGAATACAATTATCATGAAATGCAGCCCACATTTTTCTAATAAGATGTCAAAAAGTACATGTTTATAGATCCTGTCTCGACACTTTAAATAGAATCAAAACAATAAAGGCAGAATTTCCAAACAAGTAAAATCTTCCACAGGGAAATCAGTGTATACCAGTAATAAGAAAAAAAGACACTCTAACAGACACTGCCTCGAGTCAGACGGTCTTTTATTATACGGTCATAATAAATTATGTTAAACAGGACTGATCCCTTTTATTCCTAGTTTTCAAGGAAGCCCAATGAAGAAAAGCCTATGCAGTGAATGATGCCAATGAAGGATATTTAATGCCCAGGGCAATTTATAAACTTTTTGTCTCCTCACAGGTTTTTCTACAAGGCAAGGAAGAATCTAAAAATACTATATGAAATATGCAGTGGTTCTTTTTGCCTAGGCATTTAAAAAGAGAAATTTTTGTTTTCTCTCTTAAAAGTATTCCATAGACATTGTTTGTAAAATTGAATATGCTGCCCTCCCAGCAAAGCTGAAAATCAATAATTTACAACCTATAAAGAAGAAAAGCCAATAGGGGTATTTCAGCTGCTTGACTTTATGGCATTCCAGAAGGGTAACTGACATCTATGTTAAAGATGATAAAAACATCCACAGTTTCAACACAGAAATAATAAAATTACTTACTGGCAAAATGTGCATACAGTGTCTATAGCTTGTAACAAAGATTCCTGAAATATAAAATGTTACTTGCATTTGGAGATCTATTTCTGATTCTACAGAAAACCATTCTTATCACACTATTCCAAAATATTTTTGACCACAACTGGATTTGAACCGCTACTCTCCATATTTTAATCACCAAGTGGTATATGTACTATTGTGAGACTTATTTTTTAGACATGGTGGCACCATCTGTTGACCAATTTGGATGAAATGTACAAAATTGATAAAGGACCTATAGTACTTCATGTATACCATGTTTCATTAAAATCTTTTACCGGTATGTGGTATAACAGCAGAAGTTAAAAATGTGAAGAATTGTCCCTATACACCCTCATTTGGAAGTCTTAAAAAATTCATAGTAAATCCAAAAATTGCGATATAGACAAAATTCTTTCAAAATAACATTCCCTACCATAATTATGAACAAAATAGTCCATAAGAAATCATCATTATCAATTAACTAGGAAATATGACATTTTTTTGCATTGAAATCACCAAGTCCAAAAAAACGTAAAAAATTTTATTTCTAAAATTTGATTTTGGAGGGGAACCAAAATGACAAGACTTCTTCACTCACTCCTCTAGATCATTTCTATGCATTCTGTTTGTCTCTGTATACAGCCAGTATGAAGAAGAAAATTGTCAAAGGAGGGCACTCTTTTGTGGCTTATCTTTGACTGTGGTGGCGCCACCTGTAAAGAAGTCTGGACGAAAACGACAAATTTTGAAGGGGATCATAAGTGATTTATTTCTACCAAGACTCATTAAAATCCTTCGAACAGTTTTGCAGAAAAAGTTGAAAATGTGAAAAATGGCCCAACCCCCCCCCCCTTTTTTTTTGGAAGTCTTAAAAAATTCATAAAAAATCCAAAAATTGAGATATTGACAAAATTCTTTCACAATAGTATTCTTTACCATAATTATGATCAAAATAGTCCATAAGAACTCATCATTATCAACTGAAAAACATGACACTTTTCTGCAATGAAATTACTAAGTCCAAAAAAATGTTAAAAAAAACTTCAAAAACTTGATTTCGGAACAGAACCAAAAACAACAATACTTCTTCACACATCCCTCTAGATCATTCCTATGCATTCGGTTTGTCTCTGTATGCCCCCGGTCTGAAAAAGAAGTTTGTTAAAGGAGGGTACAATCTGTGACATACTTTTGCCTGTGGTGGCACCACCTACTGATGGATCTGGACAAAAAACAACAAAACTTGTAGAGGACCATGTAGGGGACCATGAGTACTTCATGCATACCAAGTTGCATCAAATTCTGTTCAGCGGTTCTGAAGAAGTTGAAAATGTGAAAAGTTTACTACAGATGCCGGACAACGCCGGACGGTGCACTATGACAAAAGCTCACTTGAGCCTTCGGCTCAGGTGAGCTAAAAAGGTGACACAAACTGAAGAGAAACAGGATATGAATTTCTTATGTCATGATACTGCTTATAATTTTTTTTTTTTGACAATGAATAAATATGTATACATAGACAAGAACAAGTTGTATCACTTGTATAGATAATGTACTATATGTTAATACCTCAATACTGTTCATCTTGTAGTGTTTACAGTATTTACTTCAACATACATTCACCAAACAGATGAATTAATATGTATACATAAGCATGAACAAGTTATATCATTTTTATAGATTATGTGTACTTTATGTTAAAACATCAATACTGAAAATTATATAACATTTGCAAAATTTTACTTCAACATACATTAACCAGTTTTTACAGAGATGCCTTCTCTACATTTAAATACCTTTCCTGCCCATGTCCTTCCCTGTAACCCTGCCAGCAGGGCAGTAATAAGTTTGCCAAGATGGGGTGGCCCCAGATTAGCTTGAAGCTTTGATGCCACTGTACTCATGGCAGATGCAGATTGAGCTTTGGTGTGCCAGGACTGAGAATTGATTGTCTCTCCTAACAACTGTACGATCTCCTGAATATATAGACGAAGACCTGCCTCTGTCCCTGAAGATGTGATATATATATAAACATGTACTGAGAGGAAAAAGCTTATAGTTCATTGAAATGAAACTCTATTGATAAAACAAGATAAACAATATTTATGTTCACTTCATCATTTTCAACTCTAACAATATCAAATAGTACCATTGATAGTTTTCTGCTGCAAAATAAAATACATGTTTATCAAGCAATTATTCAGAAAGCACAAAATAGTTGAATTAATAGCATATTTCAAAGGATGAAGAAACAACAATGTAATACTCACCTGGGGTAACCTCCACCCACACTTCCTCCCATACAGACAAACTGTCATCGGTATTTTTCTTTCCACTTTCTGTTTCTGTTAAGTGTAACATGTTTATTATTTATACAGAAATACCAGATGCATTACAATTTACTGAAAAAGTTCAGTATAATTTTTCATTTATGATTCAGCAAAATATAATTTTCTAAATAAGCATCTTGGATATATTCTTTTTATATAATCAAAATGATAAGTAAGCTACCTTCCTTCTTTTCATGCATAGCAAAGAAAGCTAGAGGCATTGCCTGTGTGGCATGTCTTTTGAGTATATCTGGACTGTGAGAACTCATTGCATGTAATGTTTGGCCGCATGCGTGCCGAGCAGATACCTCTGTAAACAATAATGAATAAATTTCAATACTGGCAAGTTCAGTGTCTAGCTTAAATGTGGACCAAAACTTAAACAAAAAGGAAAGAAAGGGAACATTCAATACAGAAAAAGTAATTTATACTAGATTTGTTCTTATAATTTACTTAATTGAGTTGTTTTCATTTAAAAAAAAGTTCATTGATCATCTTTCAAAAAACAAGCACAATGTATATAAATTTTACTTTTTCTTTTAAATAACGTTCACATGATGTATACACATGTACTTTCTTCAAACTACATACCTTCTTTATCAAGATACCAAGATCTCAGTTTAGTAATCAATTTTTCAACACTACTGTCCTTTGCAACCTGAATTAAAACAAATTACAAACTAATAATACATGTATTTACTCCAAAGTAGGGTTACCATTACATTAACAAGATATATGTATACACAGAGTTATAGCTGTTGATATTTTATTGACAATAATATACACAATGACAACAAAAAGCTGGGCATCCCTTTAAAACTGCGTATTTCATTGTGACCTAGACCTTAGACAATCTATAAAGTTCTTCCTCTTCCTTTGTCAAACATTTATGAAGGGAATGATCATTCTACATTGAGTATTCTGTCTTCCAGTCATACAGGCACATGGCATTAATGCAACCATGTTTCATACGAATAACAAGGAAAACTAGACAGTATTTGTAAAACATGCCTTGCAAAGGTATTTTAATTTTTTCAAGAGCCTGAATACCTAATACTTGTATTTTCTTGACTGTTTCTTTGTCCCTAAAATCACAAGGTATCTTACACATTTCATACGCTTACTGGTTGATAGATTGATTCTCGTATAACTTCAGTCATATGGTAACATGGAAGCATGAGGTAATCAACACCTTCAACATAGTGGCACAATCCAGCAAATTAAAACAAACTGTCTGCACTGCAAGACAAGCACTTGACTGATACACCATGTTCTCCTATATTCATTTGACAAGTAATTACATCTAATTGGGTTTGAATTTGAGGACAAGTTCTTAAGTTATCAACAAAAACAAAAAAGAAAACCCTGCTTTAAACTTATTTATTCACTGAGATCTGAATTTCAACCTATTGACACCAAAATAAATAGACAACTTTTCCTCTCAAAAGAAATACAAATATTGTAACTATTGGAAGTTAATACTTGAGTTACTTGGAAATCATCTATGTGATAAAGTGATGGAAGGATAGAATGATTAATAGTACAAATACTTTATATCCTGGCTACTGCATGGTTGGGGCATAAATATCTTTAATGGCCTGTCTCAGAGTATTTGCTTATATACAGTCTAGCTTAAAATACTCATTTGCAAATCCACCAAGAATAAAACTAGGTTATAAAGCAAAAGAGTTTTTTTTTCTCTTTTTTAATCTTACAATAACAGTAAAAAACACAGACTGCTACTTACTTTGACCAGCTGACCCAGAGCAGAAGAATAGGATTTCCTGACAGAAGCATTCCTATCATTTAGACCAGATAGAAAGGAACTCATTAATTTTCCTATAATAGATATAATGTAATATGTGAGTATACTTATAGGGTGGAAAGTTTATCATTTACATCATGAAAAAAGTGTGTATGAAACCACGAGATTAATAGTAAATAACACCTCATTATAACAAATAGTGACATTCACTACATATATCAATATATCACTTTCGTTAACCTTCCAAAAACTTCAATAGTTTTTGCTTCACTTCAACAAATCTCATTTCTATAGTGTCATCATTTTCTGGTTCAATACTCCAATGTGGACATGTAGCCAAGTATTCCAACTACAAATACCTTTAAATATACCTTAATACTGAAAAGGACAACTGTAGTACAAATATTATTAAATTGAGATTATTTTATTTTACAGTTATTCAATACCAACCTGCATAAGGTGCGAGATCTTTCGGACAATGATGTACTAAAGAGACCACAAAACTTGAACAACCAGCCTGAAAAATAAATTGTTTATCCGTAAGTAATTATCATGATTTACATAATACAGCAATTACATTTTAGACGATTTTAAGTAAAATTGTCAGGAAATCAACTGTTTTGATTGGACTAAGCATGACACTTGATTACCATGTATTTTTACACTAGTTTTTGACATGAAATCATAATTTACCGTATTTACTCGAATATAATACGCACCCGAGTATAATACGCACCTAAAAAATGACTGCGAAAATCATGAAAAAAGTCTAACTCCATGTATAATACGCAGGGGAAAAATCCAAAACATAATGTCAATTTTGTGTTGAAACAGCAAGACTGCCAGACGCAATCGAGATTTTCAGCACATATATATGACATCAATGATGTTGTCAACTGAATTTGCTTTGCCGTATACCTTTTACAATGTAACCGCCTAATGTGAATTATTATCAAAATTCATAGTAGGATATCAACGCTTTTCTCTCTTTCATTTCATTTACAATCAAACTCACATAAACTTCAAATTTCTTAACTAGTACCCTCATCCCAAACGACTGCTTCCATTTTTTTCCTCGTTAGCATGAACATTGCGTGTCTACTATATTATGTGAACTTTACGCTGAGATCGCCAATGTCTGTGAAGACCAAATAAAGAAAGAATGAATAAATGAGTGTTCTCCAAACTGTCAATGCTCATGCCGTAATGGTCAAGTAGTTTCACCTGTTGCATAACTCTCAACTAACCAATTAAGGCTAAATCATTGTATCCCCTGTACAATCTGCTAATCAGAAACCATTAATAAATTACACAGTGCAAGTATTCTATCGTGTTCACTAAATGACAAATTGGCTAAAAAAAGGTGTGTATTATATTCGAGTGAATACGGTAAGCATGATCTGTATTAAACAAGAGACCCAAGTGGGCCTATATCGCTAACCTGAGTACCTAGATAGATGATCAGTCATGCAGGAAGGAAGAATTTATATATTTTTACATTACACAAATGTTGAAAATATGTCAAATTTTATTTCAGACCAGAATACAAAACAACACTTTTTTGCATATCCATTCAGGTGATTTTGATATTAAGTATTTGCTTTGTCTCTGCAAGATGTGATTCGGGACAAAAAGTTAGTCATTTTCTTTGGGTGGGACCTTTTGTTGACTGATTTCAAGTCTTGGTCATGAATGACAATCGTTTCAAATATTGTCCAGATCCAACTTCAAATGGCTTAATTTCATATGCTGAGTGTTGAGAAACATCTAAAAACTTATTTAGATGTGTAAAGAAATGAAAAAAAAAATTTTGACCACAGCTGGATTTGAACCGCTACTCTCCATATTTCAGTTACCAAGTGGTATATGTACTATTGTGAGACCTAGTTTTTAGACATGGCGGCATTATCTGTTGACCAATTTGGATGAAATATACAAAATTGATAGAGGACCTATAGTGCTTCATGTATACCATGTTTCATTAAAATTCTTTCAAAGTTACATTCCTTAGCATAATTATGATCACAATAGTCCATAAGAAATCATCAATATCAATTAACTAGGAAATATGACACTTTTCTGCATTAAAATCACCAAGTCCAAACGAATGTCGAAAAAAAATTTCCAAAATTTGATTTTGGAAGGCAACCAAAATAACAATACGTCTTCACTCATGCCTCTTGATCATTTCTATGCATTCTGTTTGTCTCAGTATACAGCCAGAATGAAGAAGAATATTGTCAAAGGAGGGCACTCTTTTGTGATCTACTTTTGACTATGGTGGTGCCATCTGTAAAGAGGTCTGGATGAAAACAACAAAATTTGAAGGGGATCATAAGAGATTTATTTCTACCAAGATTTATTAAAATCCTTCCCACAGTTTTGCAGAAAAAGTTGAAAATGTGAAAAATGACCAAACACCCCCCCCCCCCTTTTTTTGGAAGTCTTAAAAAATTCATAAAAAATCCAAATATTGAGATATTGACTTTATTTTTTCACAATAATATCCTTACTTTAATTATAATCAAGATAGTCCACAAAAAATCATCAATATCAATTAACTGCAAAACATGACACTTTTGTGCATTGAAATAACTAAGTCCAGAAACACGTCAAAAAAGCGTAAATTTCTATTTGACGGATCTTAACCTCGAACACAAATTTTAATAACCCACCTTTATGAAATGCAATTAGTTTCCCCATTTATGCACTGGTCCTGGAAGAGAACATTGTTGAAGAGGGGTACCTTTTTGGGCACTTTTGACCCCGCCCTGCTTCCACCCCTGAGGGAATCTGGATCTCGAACATGCTTATAGTAGGGAACCTTGAGTACATCATATATACAAAGTTTGATCCAAATCTGCAAAGCCATTCAAGAGAAGAAGTCGAAAATGTGAAAAATTTAACGATGGACGGACGGACGACAACGGTGGACGACTGACGGCACACTATGACTATAGCTCAAAAGGCTCAAATGAGCTAAAAAGTATTTCCAAAATGAATTTTTGTTGAAATATTAGAGACTAAATATGGTGCAAACTCATTACATGGTCACCTAGTAGAGTTGTACAGGATGATAAAGGGCGTGTAAGTCTCTCCAAGGCTTGACTTTGCCTTCCCTGGTCTGAGATTGACTAACCCTGTATCATCTCATTTAACCACAATAGGAGACCATGTAACTAAATATACCAAATCATACAGAAACCTAAAACACCATGGTAATATGTAGAAATTTATATATATACCTTTGTTCCAATGCCAATACCACTCTTTATGAGATCACATAAACGAGGCACTAATTCAACCAGCACGCTGTCATCTACATACTGTACACACTGAAATCATACATCCAAATGCATTAGTATGTATGGTACCGTACCTTTTCTTTGTGACGATTAATACAGTATCATTCAAATCTAAGATATAAACCAAAAGGCTTTGAAGTTTACAATACATAGATATTATAAGTATTACTCAGAGTACGACAATCAATGAATTACCTGTTTACCACTCCATCAAACATTATATGTGGTACCAGTCTTTAATTGCACATCTACATGATTTTAAGCAAAATTTTAATCCCCTAAACAGAAATCAACAAAATTATGATCATGCCATTTACTAAAAATATAAAGATAAAATATTGCACAAAGCATTTATTGTGAGAAACTTGTGAGGATTCAATTTTTATGGTTTTCATTGTTGCTTGCACTAAATGAAATACACTTCTTGAACTGTATCAAAATCACAATGTACTATACAAAGATATGTCCCTCCCCCCAATGTACTATACAAAGATAACAGAATTCTTGTTGTTGCAACAAAAACTCTTTTTTTTACTATCTTATATATATATATATATATATATATATATATATATATATATATATATATATATATATATATATATATATATTTATATATATATATATATATATATATGTTATATATATATGTTCAGTAAAGAAAATGATTGTGGAACAAACTATATCCCACACAAACGTAAACCATTGTTTGGGGAAGAAAGTGAAGGTTAACAAGAGCAATGCTAACTTAGCATATGTCCCTCCCCCTCCCCCTCCCATTTATATTTGTAAATTTTTTCATTCAAAAAGTTTTCATCACTGTGCATAATAAAACTTGACCTAGGTATCTTCATGATGTATCTTTATACCAAACATCAATTCAATATCTTTATCCATTCCTGAGATAATGAGCTGAAAGTGCATATTTTAAGAGATTTTCAAAGTCCAAAGGGGAATAACTCTGACAAAAATAATTTAATCATATCTGAATTACAACTTATTATCTTGACCTAGATATCCTTAAAATGCATCTGTATACCAAATATCAATTCAATATATCTAGCTGCTCCTGAGAAATGAAGAAAACTGCTATTTGGAAGAAATTTTCTAAGTGCAAGGGGGATAACTCTCACAAAAATTACTGAACCATGACCAGTTTGAACTTGACTTAAATATCCTTTAGATGTATCAGTATATCAAATATAAATTCAATATCTTTATTGGTTCCAGAGATAATGTGCGGAAACTGCTAATTTTAAGAAATTTCCAAAGTCCAAGGGGAACAACTCTGACAAAAATTATTGAACCATGACCAAATTTGAACTTGACCTAGATATCCTCAATATCTCTATTCGTTCCTGAGATAATGAGCAGAAACTGCTAATGTTAAGAAATTTTCTAAGTCCAAGGGGGATAACTATGACAAAAATTATTGAACAATAATCAAGTTTAATCTTGACCAAAATATCTTTGAGATGACCCACAGACTGACAGCAGCAAAACAATATGCCTCTCCTTCTTCGAAGGGGGGCATAACAAGCCATTATTATCTTACTGTCATTCAGCATGACTACATCTTGTAAATTCACGAAAGAAGAACAGTGTTAAAACCATAAGTGTATTTCCTAAACTTGATGCTTATGTTCCTAACACTATCAATAGATGTTTCCCTCATTCTGAAACTTGACCTTCTGTAAACTTTGAGCTGTGCTTACAAGTCCAAGGCCTATTTACATCACATGATTTCCATAAAATTTTTAAAGTTTTTGATCAGATGTACAATCCAAATAATTATGAATAATGACTGGGTATTCTATGGTAAAACCATCAAGATTAAATACTTCAAGGTAAACATAAAAATTCTGTTTTGACAAATAGCAAACCAGGAAAACAAAGGTTAAACTGTTTACTGTGCATGATAAAATAAGTTTGTGATTGGACTTTTGAAAATGGGAAAATTGAGCAGTTGAACTTCAAATTTATGTTTGAAATATCTTTATGTTCCATATAAGAAATCAATATAGAGATCTCAAGATACAGATTTAATATCATTGTAATATTCCTGAACAAATAAAAATGTTAAAATCTATGGATCTGATGTCTCAACCACACTTAGGAAGGAAAATGTTTGATTTCCTATATACATCTATAATGAGTACTTACATAATTCACAGTTTCCATCATTGGCGACATTTTAGATGCAGCAATCCTTGCACTGTCCAGCTACAGAAAAAACGTTTAAATACTGAAAAGTTATATTCTACTCTACAGTTTTTTTCCTTGTCAGTTATTCATAATATAAACCTTAGTAAACAGAAAGAAAATGAGCCCTACTTTACTAACCTGAGATACAAAATTCCACTTTCTATGATAAGAAGGCAATAACTCATACATATATATATTTATTTGGTGAAATCTTATCAAAATCTGTTCAACAAAATGTAGAAAATGTGAAGAAAATACGTTATTTTTACCTCTTGTGTAGAACAAACATATTAAGCGTATTATAACTATACCCATCAGAGTATGTGAGGTCAAGTTAGATGGAGACAATGAAAGCATGATCAAATATCCAAAATTAACTTATTGTACCAAAAATATTTATACCGATAAAGTCTAACATATGAATTTGAACAAACTATTAAACATGTCACATCTACCAGTAATATACAACAACATAACATTAAATAGAAATAGAATATCTATTATATCAATACTTTTATTCAAAATCGAATATTCACATCCTATGTACTAAATAAAGTGTAATTGCTTTTCCTTTAATGAAAAGAAAATATTAAAAAACGAAACCTCATAAAACAGTGTCACATATTGATGGAGTCAGACTTACTTTATCCTGAGTAGCCTGGCTGTCTGCAACACGTAAACTAAAGTAATTCAGGACTTGTGGCTCTAACCCACTAACAGCCTCCAGTAATGCAGTGACCAAAATGGGAATGTGAGGCTTCAGAAGTGAACCAGCATTCTTACTGATCTTTAACATTGTAGACAGCCTAGAATAATATCATTACATGTATTAGGAATAATTATACATGCCATGACTATATGGGTATAACATTGCAGTCATTCCATATCTATGACATATCTATAAATTATTCCCTACAGATGTTTGTGGTGCTTATATAGACATAATATTAATATCAAAGTTATTCCACATCTTCATTTTAATACTCTACAGATGTTTGTTTATGTCATGCTTAAGTTTATGTCATGCCGTTTGGCCTGACTGGTAATATGCCAAATTGTTTGGTGTTATCAAATTTTACATTGAAAATTACAATTTCTTGGTACTCTATATTTTGCCTGAAATGTATGTTACTAGCATTACAATTGCAAAACTGTGTCTAGTATGTCCAATCTTTTATACTACAGGTTACCCTACATGAATCAATAAGCTTCCTTGCAGTACATATATGATTATATGGCTTATAATTCTGATAAGTTCAGAAATTCTGCATCCCTAGAACACATCAAGAGGCTGACCCATGGAAAGGCATTAGTACTTTTATCACAAGATAGAAATTTGTTAGCCTTAATACTATCTCATAACTTAATTTTATGATACATGTGTAATATAAGCAATACTTAATATGACATATCATGTATGATGTTTTCTATGACATCACAGTTACAAGTACATGTATTGTGACTAGAATAAACCTAGAAAAGGTAAGTGATACACATGTATCTTCAATTTATAGCAACAAAAATTTACAAGACAAAATACTGTTTTTAGCTTAATAATGTGATAAAAAGAATTTCAAATGCCTTTTCATTTCATATGATGCTTAACCAAAATCATTGTGTGTGTAGCATGTGACTTACCCTATTGCCCTAACTTCTGGCACATTGCTCTGAATCATTGTGTGTGTAGCATGTGACTTAGCCTATTGCCCTAACTTTTGGCACATTGCTCTGAATCATTGTGTGTGTAACATGTGACTTACCCTATTGCCCTAACTTCTGGCACATTGCTCTGAATACTGCACTGCAGTAGGCATGGTAGAACAAGACTGGTCGCTTTTTCTCCTAGTTTACCATAATTTATGTCACAGATTTTTATGGAAGCCTATTGGTATAATACAAATAAAAATTAACACCTGTCAAATAATCTTTGTTTTAGTGCAAAGCAGTTTTTCAAGTACATTTTGTTGTTTTTTTTTTTTTTTTTTTGGGGGGGGGGGTTGTTTTTCTTTTTTATCATTTCAAATGGGTTTGATCAAAATTATTTTGCTTTTTAATATAACAGATAATTCTAAATAATCCAGTAATAAAAGTGCTGCCTGAATTCAATAGAAACCTTTAGAAGTAAAACCTAAAAATGTACATACCCGACTTAGTGACCTACAGGCTACATCAGCTGCATTTCTCACTGATTCCTGTATGTGAAATGATTTTAAATTAGATATGGCAAAGCATTTAATGTGATGATTATATCTATAAATATACAGTAGAAGTACAAGTGGTCAAACTTTAAATGTTAATGTAATGGAGCCAGATACCTTAATATCATCTCTGACTCGTAAACAAGTTTCCCAAAGTTCTGGCAACTGCTCGACAACATCATCCAAAGGTCTCCCTCTTAACAAATCATTCACAGCTAAACAACTACAAAGTCACAAGGTTTTCATAAATAAGTTTCAAAAAATGTAAAACAGACTATCAAAATTCTATAATTAACGAATATATAATGTTGCTTAAGATAATGATGAAATAACTGTAGGAAATGAGCTAGATTTTACATAGGTTTGTTATTTGTGGTTTTTTGTCACTCTCAACAATTTTTCATTCAAATCACCATATCAAAGTTGCCAATAACATAAGTATACCACTAGCCAAGCACTCAAGTATTAAATCTGTAACAATTACCTTGATTCACGTACTCTCCACTGGGTATTTGTAAGGTTTTTTATCAGATCTCTCATAATTTCACTGATATATTGATCCACCTGAAGAATAAAGCCATCAACAAAAATACATACTTAAAATTCATTGTCATGTTTGCAAGATTTAACTACTTAATTTCATGTAGAAAATAGTGTAAACACAAACATTTTCATATGCAAATATATGCAGGTGCTCTGAGTGACTCAATTCCTAAAGAAAAAGCATTTAAATCCACTCTGAATTCAACCTTAATTCAACCTCCTAATTCATGAAGAACTCTAAGATTTTGTCTATGATTTAAACGGGGAAATTCAAATCAAGATAAACATGAAAATAACATACACTGTCAATTATAAAACCTTTACTCTGCAAACATTATTTTTGTACTTGATCACTATTCGATTTAAATACTTTAAATACTTCATATTTGTCTTTTTCTTCAAAACAAAACTGAACAACAAGAGTTGTTAAAAGAATATAGAGCTCACTAAATGGGTATTTTTTTTTAAACTTTAACCTAGCTGTCTATAAAATCAATACAAATAATTATGCAAAAGGTATGAAATTTTTGCCCTAGCAAGCTCAAAATTAAGAAATAAATTGTTTCCTCATTTCTTCTAAACACAAGAAATTTCAATACTTACTGCATTCTTATTATCCTGCACCAAGGCACTCCAGATACTACTCATAGCTTGCTGTATCTTTGGATTGGGATCAAACTGGTATCGATAGAGCTTGGGAACAATCTGGTGGAGATAAGGTGCTAGCTGTTCCCCTGCCTGGGCTGCAATGGTACCAAAACCAAATGCTGCTCCCTATTCAGAAATGCATGCAATGATACTAATTCTTATGACTGGAGATATTTAATGAAAACATAAACAATAAAATGTATTCAGTTTGAAAACATTATACCCAAATGTATTTTGCTTTGCCTTGTCTTCACATGCATGTTCTACAGAATTATAAAATTGGAAACAACAGTTTACAGAAGTTTATCAGAATAGGGTTATTCTTTTAAAATGTTGCAACTATCAGATATTATTCCATAACTGGAGCAAAAATAAAGTTGAAAGGCATCATAGATTCAGGAATTTCTGATTCTGTAATAGTAATAAGTTTTAAAGAGAATAGAAAATCATAACAAAATAAGACAAGGGTCTAATGTCAAGATAAAGGGTGCCAAATGTAGGTGATTGTCATATTGAGTCTACATAATACATGTAATTATGAAAACCATATCCCTAACAGTTCAAAGAAAGTAGAACAGATTAAACTTTTTGGAGAGTAGGTCAAAGTTCAAAGTCAAAATCAGTTGGTCAAAATCCACTACACTAAATGACAGCTCTGATCCTGAGGAATCTATGTGTCTCTTACAGTTCAAAAGTTATAGCCAAGAACAAAGTTTTTGAAAAGTAGGTCAAAGTCACTAGGTCAAGTCATTAGGTCAATACTCATGACCCAAATTAAAAGCTCCAGTCATGACAATCTAAATGAGAAACATAAAAGACCTATTTCTTAAGGTTCAAAACAAAAAGTCCAGGTTACAGTTTCTTAAAAGTAGGTACAAGTTCAAAGTCAAGTTCACAAAGTCAAACCTCATTATCCTAAATGGAAGCTCTGGTCATTAGGAATCGATATCTAACACAGTACACGTTAATGTTTTTGAGATGTAGGTCAAAGTCCAAGGTCAAGGTCACTAGATCAAAAGTCATAACCCAAAATGAAAGCTCTGATCACAGGTAATCTTTTCTGGAATATCAAAGCCCTGTCCCTTGCAGCACAAAAGATATTGTTTACGTTAAAATTTTGCCTATGAACCCACACCCTTCAGCAATGACATGATATTTTTCTCTTGATTTTTGTCCCAGTAAGCTAAAATTCTTACCATTATATACTGACCTTTTGTATAGTTGAAAATGCCAAGGCAAAAGACTTACTGAAATGTCAATTTACCTTTCTTGAATTCCACATGGCATTGTGATTAGCGAGATGCATGAACTTGTAGATGAGATCAGGTTGATTCAGATCATTAGCAATGGAGCACAGTTCTTTGTATGTTGAAAGTCCACCTCTGAAAATCATGTAGGAAATGTACAACAAATATGTGTTAAAAATATAAAAATCTATGGATTCATATATATTCATACTATTAAGTACAATGCTGATATACATAGAAGTTCATCAAGACCCCTGTAGTGCTGAATATAACCATTATTATTGTATATATATCCTATGATAAAGTTTTATACATACATATACAATCAATACATATGTAAGAACATTTACTAGAAATCAAAAGATACAAAACGATAAATTATAAAACTGACCCATCAGGAGTTTTTCCAATTGATCCTTCTTCAAATATTTGGGTTTCTCCTGTAACTTCCTTTCTTGATCTGAAAAATGAAACCTATAGGTATATAAATATGAATATATATATCAAATCAATCATCATTTAGAACATAATTCAATGCAGGCTCAAACCTTTATCAAACAGATACTTAAACATGTAATATCTGATTACCTTTTCCCTGTTGTGAGTGTATCTACCAACTCTGAGACCAGTGAATCCTTTTGTTGAGGAGTACAAATTTCATACACTAATCCCAGTCCTTTTGATGCAATATCCTGTGTCGTGTCTGAAACAAAAACCATGTATTCTCTACAGGTGTATCATCTACAAAATATAATTATTCATCTAAGCTTGAAGTCACAATATAAAAATCTTTAAAAAAAAAAAAGAAAGTCTGATGCATGGAAATTAGGGGTTTCCATGGGAGCGTTTTACAAAACTTGACAAGGTATCTGCAAATACCCTGTCAGAAACTGAGTTTTACTGCGCGGTGTTAGCCGAGTTGTGAAACGCACAGACAGACAGGGTGATTCCTATATACCCCACAAACGTCATTTGCGAAGGGGGGGGGGGGGGGGTATAGAAATTAATATGCCAGACCAGCCTTAGCACAAAAAAGGTTTAACCATCATTGGAAACTGACAGGTTGCTTTACCTCACATTTGTGTCATTTCATACGATGAGGTTTAAATGTTGAGCTAGCATAGCTAAGCCAGTAATGCTGTTGGGGCAGAAAGACAAAAGGTTTCACATGCCTTCCAGTAGGCGTACACCAGCAAGGAACAAACAATGATTCTGAGTTAGTATAGCTAAATTGGTCTGTGGTTCTAGCCCCATTGGTCAGAATCATTGTCTGTTAAATGCAACATAAAAATGGCAGTCCTGTGTCAAAACAGTCTTTGACAAGTAAGAGATTCTTAACTGCTTCAAATGGATCTGTCGCATAGGTTGATGAATTGCAGCCCAATGCATAGAAAAATGCTGTCACAATATGAGTAAAATAATTTTGAAACAAAAACAACAAACCTTCCTAAATCACAAGTAGCATAGAATTGCCTTTTGACATATCTATGGGCATCCTTCCCTTTTGATAAGATTTTAAATTACCTCTGTTTAAAAGAACTGGACCTGTGAAATGTGTGAAATATGATCTAATTCTGATGAGCATTTAATCATATATTATAGTACATGTATAAGAGAATTACAGTCTACTTTCATCAGCTGTGACCTTGACCTTTGACCCCAAGATCAATAGGGTTCTTCCTCTTCTTGATGAGTAATATGTATCCAAATTTGATTTGAATATGTTAAAATATACTTGAGTTATCATCTGGAGACCAATAATTATAGTCATAATTATAGTCCAGTTTTATCAGCTGTGACCTTTTGATTCCAAAATCAACTGGGTTTATTCTCTCTTAACAAGTAAGCAGATATCCAAAGTTGGTTTGAATCTGTTGAAAGTTACTTATTTTATAAACTGTAAACCAATTAGTGACAGAAGGACAGACAAGTAAACACTTAATGCCCCCTGCCATACCTGGCGGGGGCATAATAAATTCAATTCAAATCCTTGTAATCATCAAATAAACACAACATATATACATAAGTTCAGTACACATCATCCTCTTAGACTTTAAATTTTCCTGTGTGCTTACCATCGTTCTCTGAAAGCATGCTCATGAAGGCCCCCTGTATATCACTCAGTTTGTCCTGAAGACTACTGTGATACCCACACTTCTTCACCAGAGCTAGAAGCCAGATGACAGCAGCCTACAACAAAACTCTGATATAAAATGCATTCAGGAAAGAATCCTTTTAGGGCATATAACTTTATTCCTTCATTCTGTTCGCTGATTAATTATTTTAGCCAATGTAATTCAGTGGATGAGGTGCTCTTCTTGTGACTCAAAGATTGTGGGTTTGACTCCTGCCAGTGTCTTGTCTTATTGGATGATAGTGGTAGGAATGGCATGTAAAAGATCCCTCACTGCTTCGGGTGGGTCTCCATTACAAAGGTAAAAGTTTCTATGGAATGCATCAGGCAGTTGCTGTTACAATGATGTTGAAATTATAATTAATCAATAATTCAATGATTACATTGTTCTCAGTCAAAAGATCTTACTATTACAGTTTCATTGTCCCAATAGAAAATCATTACATTACTTTCATGATTTTCTAGTACAGAGAGAAACTAAAAGACAACATTTACACGAACAGTAAAGATGGGGGTAAGAATTTCACGAAATATGACTTGTTTTCACACCATGTGTTTAATTAACTGCTTACATACCCGAGTTTGAAAATTTCCACAGGAAGATTTTGTTCCAAGGAATGCTTATATCTATTATTCTTTTAAGATAATGCCCTGTGTTTAGTTATAACAATGCACATATATGACTTAGACAATTTTGTAACTGTATTTTGGTTTAATTATATAACCCCATGTAATGTAAACTGTCTGAATATCGCTTTGTTAAAAAAGTAGAAATCCTCTATAATGGAGACATGTTGGCAGGTATGTTCTTGTGCTCATGCTAATAAATGAATTTCCACTGTACTTACCTGTCTTAAATGTGGATTTGCACTAATCATGTATTTCTTCAATAGCTGGTTTAAATACCACTGAACTTGATCCTCTTCATCTTTCGACATTCTTGCCTTTTAACCAAGTAAGAGACATCAATGTAATTAATTATGTTACAGTCCGCTGTTGGTATGTCATACTTCAAGGGAACAGGAAATAATGTTCCACTAATAAGGAGTTAAATATCATATATGTATAAAAACATATAACAAAACCTCACTATATTTGTACAATGTACTAGGACTGGGGTTGAAATTTTCTGTACTTAATTAGAAGTTATCCATACTGAGGTAAAGGAGAATCAAAAGTACATGTACTTATAATCCAACATCTGATATCTGTTTAAACTTTGAAAATTTTAAAGCATTCTACTTGAAAAATATGAACTTATTTAAATGGGTTAACAAATGAATATTGACATTTAATAGGGTAATTCACATTTTACAATACATCCAGTAAAAATTACAATATCCAGCTGAACCTGGGAGTCCACCTTTTATCTTCAACAGGGGATTTAACTCTTTAATCATACAATACAACAATGGACAATAATCAACAAGAGCAATGCCTAGCATAGCATAATACACCCATCACTTAGTTTGAAGAGATGAAATTTGAAAGTATGTAAAATTCCCCCTTCGCCAACAATGCTGTGAAATATTATTTAAATCCATGCTGTGGGTAAAAAGTTATGAACCTGAGAAAGATTTACCCATCATATGCAGTATGACCTTGTCCTTGCAGATATAAACTTGGTTCAAGGTCAAGACACACCCTTGGGTCCTTGGAAACAATTCTGTGAAATATTACCAGTGTGACCCTGACCTTACAGATATAACCACGGGTCAAGATCAAGACACACCCTTGGTCCTGGGCAACAATTCTGTGAAATATTATTCAAATTCATGTAAAGGGTAAAGAGCTATGGCCCAGAAAAAGATTTACTCATTATATGCATTGTGGCCTTGACCTTGCAAATATGACCTTTGAGTCAAGGTCATGACACACCCTTGGATTCTGGGCAACAACTCTGTGAAATATTATTCAAATCCATTCATGGTGTAAAAAGTTATGGCCTGGACAAGAATATAACGGACATATGCACTGTGACCTTGACCTTGCATATATGACCTTAAAAATCAATAGAATTCATCCTCTAGTCATAAGAAGTACCTGTGCAAAGTTTAAAAGATCTAGCATAAACAGTTTGGTCTGTACCTTGTTTACAAGTTGCATTCTCAAAAATTTGCTGTTTTTGCTCCCAAAATGACCTTGACCTTTGACATTTATATTGAAAATCAATAGGCTTCGTCCTCATGTCATAAGAAATAAGTGTACCAAGTTTGAAAGTCCTAGCCTAAACAGTATTGTATGCGTCATGTTAACAAGAAGCGGACAGACCCATAGAGCCACAGACCCACAACGCCATAAGATGTCCGTCCACGACAGGGGCCAGTTGTTCGAAACTTTAACCGCTGGTTAAGCTAACCATTGGTTAAAGTTTGACAGATAATTAATTTTATTTATAAGATTTCTGTATAAAATCTAAATTACTTTACAAAGCTTGTTTCATATGCTGAAAATCAGTACACAGACTATGAAGTCTTCATATTTCAAAGATATAGTCAGATGAAATTTAACCATTGGTTAGCTTAACCAGTTGTTAAAGTTTCGAACTGGCCCCAGGTGTATAAAAAGATGGAAACAAAATACAATTAGCACATACACTACCCTCCATAAATAAGTACACACTTTTATATTTTCAATATTTTGGGAATTAATTTGACAAAAATGGAAGAAATAGAAATAATTCAGGTATTCTATATATTATATTCAATGAGAGAACAGGTTTATGATGAAAAAGTGAAGTTTAACAAAACATTTTTTAAAAATCATATACAAATGCAGTACTAATCTATAATGCACATTTCAGTCTAATATTTTGTGTACCCTCCTCTTGCCCTTATCACAGCTTGAATATGTTTAGGCATGCTTTAAACTAGTGTTCTGCATCTCCTGGCAGACAAATAGCCCTAACATTCTATCAGTTAAAATCTAACAACCTAAAATTTTGACTTATTCTGGTTTGTCTTTATAGAAAATTCCTGGGGTGGGTATTTACTTATGGAGGGTAGTGTACACTTCTATATGTATGGCACATGATTGAATACTACATAAATAAATATTGTCTTGGAAATTGGAGAGTTTGAGTATCTATGATGATAATCTTTTCCGGGAGATATAGGAAAGGCTCTGACTAATCTTTTCTGGGAGATATGGGAAAGGCTCTGACTAATCTTTTCCGGGAGATATGGGTAAGGCTCTGACTAATCTTTTCCGGGAGATATGGGTAAGGCTCTGACTAATCTTTTCAGGGAGATATAGGAAAGGCTCTGACTAATCTTTTCAGGGAGATATGGGAAAGGCTCTGACTATACTTTCTTCAGACATTTACAAGATATCATCTGGTACAACTTCATACTTTGCAACCAAACTATAAATGGTAATGACCCTGTATATAATGTCAATATATACATGCAGTACAACATACCTTAAAATCTTCTTCAGTTTCTGTCCAGAAGTCCCGACTGGCAGGTGATGTTTTTCCTTGAGCAGCAAAAACCAAAGACTCTGCAGTGGTTAAATGTAACTCAATCTGCTTTGGCTAAAATTATATTAATTCATAAGATAAACACATTTCTTACATATAGTATTCTACATTTAAATTCTTGATGACTTCTGACATTCTTACCCACAACATAGCAAAGAAAAGAAAATTTAAAGAAATATGAACTGTCAATAAATTTTGCACTCATTTATTTTTTGTTGTAATTCAGGTCTTCACCTTATGTATTTTTCACCTTTGCAGTCATTGAAATTAAAACACTATCTACATGGTATAAATTTATCTAAACCCACTGGGTTAAGATGAGTTTATATCAAGGTTACCTGGGCAGAATCCATTAGTTCTTCCATAACTTTCTTTCTGTATGGAAAGTCTTTCTCACCCACACAAATATAACCTAAACAAACACTGGCTTTTTCTTTTGTCTGTAAAAGATAAAACTGCATGAAATACACTGCGTGCAAGCCATGAACAATATGTATAAAATGCTGTGGAAAAAACTAACATTAAAGCAGGATATTGAAATAAATGCACTTTTCTCTTTTCTTTTATTGATGGAATAAATGTTATCACTTAATAAGAGGTATTCAATTATTGGTACTAATCATAATTTAAAACAAAAAGTGACATTCAACTCAACTGTATCATTGTTTTTCTATATTTGAAAACCTATTAATATGGGAATGGGAAAGGCTCATACTAAAAGTGTAGTCTTAATATTACTAAGGAATTTATTTGCATCAGAAAGTATGTTTAGAAGTAGTAATAATAATCAATGCAAACATCACACTATGTTCTATCCAAAACATGCAATGATAATCATTATACAGATGATGTGCATATTATATATATACATTTGCCTATGTTTACGATTTAAGAAACTGCCTTAGTTTATTCATTCACCTTATTTGGTTGACTAGATGATTTAATCATTCGGAGTAACATATTAATCAGAGACAGTTTAGTGATCTCCCCTTCTGGATCGCCTTCTTTACCATTTGACAGTAAGAGTGCCGAATTCCTTCCCATCTCCCCTATTGCAGTACATGCACTTCCTGTCATTGTTACTGTGGTTTCAGAAGCCGTTTTAAGTATGGAAACTGAAAATAAAATAATTGTTGAGTTTAACTACAACACACTCCTCTCTAAAAGAAGAACACTTATTCAAATAATGTCCCTTTTATAATCCATGGGCATCTTCTACTACTTAATATGAAAGATTTCATTTCCTATACACACTAACCTATTTTCTGTAGTGCAGATGTCATTAGTTGGATCAAGTTGGGGTCAATGGTCTCAGCAGATGATTTGCTTAAAATGTGACCAATCATATAACCTAAAGCTATTACAGCTCCCTGCTGGGCCTCAAAACTCTGCCAGATACAGGAATATATGTTAAACCTTTTTTATCAAATCTAATACCATTTAAATTTATATATTTCATCAACGACATGTATATACAACAATATCTTATCAATAACAATTTATCATCCAAATTACATTGATTATCTTCAAAGGAAAGAAAATACATGAAAATACAAATGTAGAAAGATCTGAACAACAGCGCTCATAATGGATGATGAAAAGGAAAAATCTGACAGTACCTACAAGGGTTGACCCAAACACAACTCTGTGTAGACTGTAATCTTTAAATAAAAGGAAAAAAAATATGTCCAGAATGAGACCTTCACCTTTTCTGCATAGTTTTTCATCAATGTTTCCACTGATTCAATGATCCTAGATTTATCTGCCTGGTTACAAATCACAATGGCATACATCTGACTGGCATAATCCTTCAAATCCTCCTTACTAGAGTTGATGTAGTTCTACAACAAGACCAAACTATTCACATGTAAATCTTAGGAGTGCAAGATTTTAAGAGATTAATTGATTAATGTTTTACATTATACTGTCTCATCTAAAAGACAGAACATTGGACCTTTACCGTCACGAACCAAACAACTCATCCACTGAGCTATCTTGGCTTAATTTCAAAAGAAAAATAACAGATTATAAACCATAGCAAAACTACATAAAAGGGGAAGGGTGGTCTAGTAGTATTGAATTTCTGATCTGATGACTCGCAAAGATATTAGAATTGAATTTTCTATGTTAATTTCTAGTATTCAGCTTCTCTATCTGTCTCTTCAGAAGAAACTTTAAAAGTCAAGGTCCTGTGTCCAAGTTTACAATGCCACACTAATATCTATTACCTTTTAAGACTGGTCTCACCGCATAAGTCAAAATTATGAAGTCATACACAATAGGCTAATGCATAAATCCAATAATAAATATAACAGACATTGGTTTGGCATTAAACTATATACCAACATAGCTACATTATGGTAAGCTATGTAAAATAATATAAATAATGAAAGTTTACTCACTGTGATCCAATCAATCTGGGACAAAAACTGAGGTCCCAGTTGATCTGGGGCAACTGCTACAAGTTCCAGCAAACAGTACATAGAAGGGGCACCTGTTATATTAAATATCATAAATAATAAAAGAATAATTAGCTGATAGTCAATCTTTAGTCAAAATAATATTTATATTCATGTATGTTTTTCTATCTAATGGATTTTTAAAAAAATCCTCAACAGTCATTTCCATAGAACTAAGAAAATGTAAAATAAAGTGCATAAATAAGATGACAAACCTCCAACTGCAGATAGGAGTTGTTTAATGAAATTAAGATACAAGATGATAGGAGCCTTATCACTGCTATTCTCTGTTAGTAACTGCCGGACATGTTTGGCAACCATTGGTGCCTGATCTTGCATAGAAGCCAAGGAGTTCATGTCAGGCTCTATCCCACTGCCTGAAGCTAGGCACATTCGCAAATACATGATCATCTGAAATAAGTCAAACATTGGTAAAACTTATCTATAGAGTGTCTGTCATTTCTTACTTTTTTCTGCTTATTCAATATATGTATGTACATGCATTATAAACCCTAATGTGAATAAAGCAATATATGTAGTGACCAAACTACTGATCTGGACATTTTAAAGCTTTGACAATTATGATTGTTGCATGAATATCATTTAATTCCTTAAGCAATCAAATACCCTTGGAAACTCAAAGCTCAACATTCCTAGTATTAGACTGCTTATTCTGGAACAAGTAACAAATTTTATAAATCTTTAAATTAGACATTTAGAGATTCTTGGATTTCTATGAACATTTCTCGGTCCTATGAAGTCTTTAATCACCACACTTTTGTCTTAAGGATTTGTGAAGAAGAATGTTTCTCACCTCTTCATATGCTCCCGGAACAAAGGGTAAAGTATGGTTACCAATCACATATCTTTTCTGAGAGGACATTCTCACCGGTATCTAAACAAAATATAAAAAAAATAAAGAAAAGAATTGAGTGGGTCAAAATTGAATATGTTTGTATAATTTCTAGCACTGCACATTGATATTGATCACTTGTTTATCATCAAGCAAAGTTTTTAATAAAGATGCAATTCCAAATATTTAATTCTATATATAAATAAATACAACGTTTCTGTTTTCCGTACGCTTCGGCCACCCAAACATCATCAGTAGACTAGCTTTATTTGTTTTGCATTAGAATATGTTGTGATGTTACACAATTACATTGCGCTACAAAACATATATTTTATGGCGTTGCATTAGAATATGTTGTGATGTTACACAATTACACTGCGCTACAAAACATATATTTTATGGCGTTACTCTCTTTGGATTTGTAGATTACTGAAATTAAAAATTATTAATCTATTAAGAGATCTACATGTTAATTTGTCACTTTCATCCCTCGGGCATCGGTGCTTTCAGTTTCTTTATCTAAAATGATTCTTTAGTGATTACTGCTTTCTACATTTCCATATATATTTCTTTTTTTTAAATATAATATATATAAAACATTAAGTTTCACATATTTATAAGACGTACTTGCTGTTGTAAATATTGCATCATCTCCTTGAACTGTGGTAATTTTAATTCATCACCCGTTTCAGTTATAGTCTTGGATGATAGTTTACTTTTACTTTGGATTCCTCTGAGAGACTTGATTGCCTCAGTCTTTATGTCTTCTTTCCTATAATATAAATCACATATAGTTGAAAGTTCAAAATAGAATATGTCACCAAAAAATATTGCTGCTATACAAACTGTTTTTATCGGTAATGTGTTAGTCTTTACACATAATGTAGGTCAAAAAGCTACTTGTACAACAGCATTTTATTTGTATCCTGTGTAAGAATAACCCTAAAGAACACACAAAAGAGAGAAGTTAGATTCTCCAGTAGATATTACCATGTAAAATACATGTATTACATCCATGCTACAATGATGGCACTGTTATACACAAAAAGATTAGCATGAATTACTCAGTACATTTATTACTAGAATTTTAATGTGTCAGTGCAACACAAATGTCCTCGCTGGTAGCAAAGGTAGTGAAATATGATTGCCAAAGAACTAATATTTTCAAGTAATTTTTAATGTTCAAAGGCAAATATTCTGTCAAAAATTACCGAAATACACCCATATTCAAACTTGACCTGCATTTTCCCTTGATAAATCTATATACCCTATATCAATTTAATCCATCAAACCTTCACAGAGAAAATAAGCGGAAACTGTCAGGTTTAAGAAATTTCTATATTCAAGGGAATTAACTGGGAAAAATTACCAGACCACACCCATATTCCAACTTGACCTGCATCTTCCCTTGATACATCAGTATAGCCAATATCAATTTAATCCATCAAACCTTCAAAGACAAAAACAGCGGAATCTCAATGATGACGGAAGGACGGAACCGGTTAACACTATATGTCCCGGCCATTTCATGGCAGGGGCATAATAAAGGTGGATAGGATAAAAAACAAGAGTTGTCAGAAGACAACATAGCTCCCCAAGTCAGTTAAATTTTGTCATAACAGCATTTACTCCGGAATTGCACCTGTTGTGTGTGGGCCTACTTACAGGTCTTGTTACAAGGAATACACACATGAAATATGAAACCCTTTTATCTCACTACCCACAAGTCATGACCCAGGTTACTGTTTTTGAAAAGAAGGTGAAAGGTCAAGATCAAGGTGCCAATGTCGAAAATTTTACTATAAGTGGAGTGGTCTTGTCACAATGAATACACATATGAAGTATGAAAGCCCTTTTTCATTTGGTTGTAAAATTAAGACCCAGGTTAAAGTTTTTGTCAACAACGACAGCGACAACCATGTCAGGGAAATGACATTAGCTCTCTGAACATTCACCCTTGCAAGTTAAAAACTTGGTACATCAATTTATTTGTAAACTCTCAAATTTGACAAAGCACAGAAATGCCATCCATACCTGCCTTGCACATAATTTGAAATGCAAGCAATTGAAGATAGAAAATTAAGAGTAAATGATTTCAATTTGTACTGTGTTTGTTGTTTAACTTGTACATGTATATTAATATATATCAAAACCTGTATTCCCATTTCAAAGGTTATAAACCTTCATTGCAAATTAAAACATGTGCTTAACATTCAACAGTCATATGTAGAAGGATGCTCTTACACAAATATCATTTTACAGAGAGAGAACAATGAAATATTTTACATTCTATGTACCGGTATAATGCACATCTTTAAATAACATACATGCTCTTTCTATTTAGTATAAAATATGTCTTATCAGAATCATATGTTGGTGTTTATTCACTATATAGGTTAAAGTATAATTGTCCTTAGGAAAAAAATGATATACACGACAGAAATTGCAGTGCATGTATGTTGATGACAACATTTGCAGATTTATTCATTTCTGCAAATGTTCTATTTGTACAAAAAATGAAGCGTCATATCCCCTCATATGGCAACAATTTTTGTCCTGACAAAAAACTTCCCGCTTCTATATATCATTTGTGCTTAATTTTATTAAATTTGTTCTACAGACTTTAAGAAATGTCTCAGACGAGAACAAAATAACACAATTAAGTTTGTGGCTCAGATGAACTAAAAGACCATTTTAAAGTTCATATATTGATTGATCATTGTTTTATGTAACTCCATGATTTTTTCCCATATATGGTGATGTATCTGCCTGATGCATTGCACAGAAATTCATATTTTGGCAACAGACTCTCCTGAAACAGTTAAGGATCATATACATGCTATGCCTACCATGACATAGGACCTTGGTTTTTACTGTCTCATCTGAAAGAGAGTTTACCGGTGTGCACACGCAGTAAAGTTAATATAAAACATATACATTACTTACGCATCACCACAAGCTAGAAGTAGAATATATCTAGATGGGACATGGTCTGGAGGAAACACAGCTCTAGCATACTGTACAGCCATCATCCTGGCTTGGGGTTGTTCCTGTTAAACAAAAGATAAAACTATAATAATATATGACAAGGTAAGAAAATACAATGACATGAACCAAGTCCATTGTTGGATATCGAAGCTAGTGTAGGGAAATGTTGGGCATGTTACTTTCTAATAAGTTTTTGAAATGACCAATTAGTAGGCTAATATTTCATTCAGATTTACAATATTCATTAAATATATGTACAGGTATTAACCCTAGGAAGTTTAAACTTCCAACTATAACCATTAACATTAAGGGCAGTAAACATTTATGGTAAATTGTTTTAAATGAATTCATCCATACTAACTATTTTGTGACAAATTAAAACTTTTAGGAAATATTATGGCTTGTTTTAATTTCATTATACAAAGAACAATATTGGTTAGGAATGACACTGGTGTTAGCTATCATGATCTATATCTACAATCAATGATATTAAGCAGTACAACAACAGGGTAAACACAGACTTCTGTCCCATAGGCAACGCTGGCTGATTGGTATTTTACGTCGCTTTCAACAATTTTTCAGTTATATCGCGACATAGAAGCAGGAGGTAACCAACCTCTTAAACATAGTGGCGCAATCCCGGGAATCGAACCCGGATCATCGGCGCCACAAGCCAAGCGCTTAACCACTACACCAAGCCTGCCCCTCCCATAGGCAACTACTATTAGTTTAATGTATTAGATTACAAGGATCATGAATTTATGGATTTGTGCTTTAGTATATATAAGAGAGATGATATGACACATCAATCAAATAGTACCAATTCAGGTAATATATTCAGTTTAAGCCCCAACCAGAACAGTATATTATTTTAAATGATACCTTTTCTATATTTTGCAGTAAAAGTGCCTCCATTAGTTTCTTATTAGCTGGATCAATATCCTTAAATGCATCTGACATTAGAGATAAAGACTCCTGTACAGCTAGCTTAGTTTCTGAGTCCTCCTGAAACAAAAAGTGGTGTTTGTGAAATACAATATACTTACGCCTCAAGTCGCAGCAGTCTCATAAAGAAGGCAAAATTCTTGATAGTAAAAGGCCATACAGACCACATAAGCTCCCAAATGGCTAATAAAAAAAGATTTTGTTACACACCTATACGATAGTTTCTATTTAAACTCTATGTGCAAAAGTTAAGTATAGAAACTGTTGGTATTAATCAGTTTAAGTTTGTTTTATCATAGCTTTATGCCACTCTAAGATTACTGCACTTCCACAGTGATGTCGCCTGCCTGATGCATTATGAGAGATCTTTAACATACTAACTAATACCATAAGGCCTCATTCAAAGGATAGACAGGAAGGTAGGAGATATATCATATTAGTCAAATCTGAGCCAACAACAAACCCAGGTGCTAAGATTTGAAGTCCAGTACAATACCACTGAATCAATGTGCCACTACTCAGTTTAAGACACTGTTTAAATGGACATTTAAGAAAGACTGTCAGATCATAATTGTACCATGTGAGTTATTTTATCATGTAGTGAACAAACATGGTGCTTGCTGCTCACTGTCGCATCAAATGGAATTGTTAAATCTCAAATAAAACTAATCATATTACTTATAAACAAACATGGTGCGTGCTGCCCAGTTTGCTGTAGTATTGGATATTGTTTGTCTTGTTTGGAACGGCTCAAGCACAAAAGTAAACCTACAACTGCTAATCTTAGTACAATTTCTTCGTTCACAAACAAATGACTGCTTGAAGAAGCTCATGGATACATATATTCTCTTGCTTACTGTGTTTTGACAACTAGCAAAAGACTCAACTTGCTTCCCTACATAGATAACATCAAGACAATGATGAAAAAATACAGTCAAACCTCGTTATCTCGAAGTCGGAGGGACCGTGGAAAATACTTCGAGATATCCGTAGTTCGAGATATCCAAATTTTGAGTTTATGGTCACAAATCTTGCAGTTGTTAATGTACGCCGATTCATTTGACATTTGTGATTATTATAGTAGATGTATGAGATATACATGTGTTTATCAATAAATACGCATTGAGATGTGCATAGTGTATTGTTCCTAAATAATTAATCTAAACCTCATCATACCTTTTATATTTTATGAATATATAGAGAATATACTCCAAAACTGAAAACGTCATGTTTCCTTTTCAGTAACATCGTAATTTAAATCCAATACTGGATATAACTGTCTTATACTATACCTTAAACCGAGGACGGGCTAACACGTAAGACAAGATAAAGACACACGTCATAATTTGATTTAATTACTATTACTTTGCATAAAAAAACATAGACATACACACGGATTGGAAATAGTAATAATTAATGAACAGTGTAAAGAAATTTCTTTGAACGCAGATATGAAAAAATATTAATTACAGTTAATGTTAATTATCTAATTTTGTGTCGAGTTTAATAAGCTATCATCATTTATTAATATTTGGTATAAATAACAGGGTACGCACAGACGCGATCGATTATGTAATTACTGCAGCTTTGTACACAAACACGGTCAATTGATCACACCACGCGAGCGACCTGTCATTTAGGGTAAACGCCGCGGGGAATATTGGCAATAAGAAGCCAACTTCGAGATAAACCGGGTAAATAAGAACTTCGGGACTTGAAAATGTATTCGAGATAAGCATGGTATTCGACATATCAGAGTTCGACACATCCGGGGTGAATTTAATCATAATATGAAGGATTTTTTTTGGGACCTACGTTCGACTTCGAGATATCCCGGGTATTTGAGATATCAGTGTTTGAGATATCGAAGTTTGACTGTATGTGAAAAAGATTAAACCAGAATTTTTTTTTCTCTTTCTTCATTGTTTTCTTAGATAATGTTCAAAATCTTGTTTTGGTGCAAAATGAATTATAAAAATAGTTTGTCCTTAGTGGGATTTGAACTCTTTCCCTTTGGCATGCCTGAAATGGCTCATATAAAAATTAGAATGAAAAAGATAATAAAAAACCCAGAAAACTAAGCTCTGACATAAAAGTTTATATGTATATATGTATACACATACATATATACAGTCAAACCTCGACATCTCGAAAGTCGGACGGACCGTGGAAAATACTTCGAGATATCTGTAGTTCGAGATATCCAATTTTCGAGTTTAGGATCACAAATATGCAAATCTTGCATTGTTAACATACGCCGGTTCATATGACATTTGTGATTATTATTGTATAGCTACAAAATATGCATGTATTTATAAATAATTACGCGTGAAGATGTGCATATTGTTCCTGAATAATTAATCTAAATCTCATCATACTTTTTATATTTTATGAATTTATAAAGAGAGAATACTATTACTCCAAAACTGAAAACGTCATGTTTCCCTTTCAGTAATATCATAGTTTAAATTCAATACTGGATATAACTGTTTTACACTATACCTAAAACCGAGGATGGGCAAACACATAAGACAAGATAAAGACACATGTCATAATTTGATTTTATTACTATTACTTTGCATAAAAATATATAGACATACATAAGGATTTGAAAATAAAAATAAATTAATTTATAATGTAAAGAAATTCCCTTAGATAAATGCAGGTATGAAAAAGCACTAATTACAATTAATATTATTTAATTGAAGGTTGAATTTAATAAGCCATCACCATTTACTAATGTTTTGTATAAATAACACGGTACCATGGACGCGATTGATTTTGTAATTACTGTTGCTTTGTACACCAACAAGGTCAATTAATCACGCCACGCAAGCCACTTGTCATTTAGGGTAACTGCCACTGGGGAGACTAAGAAGCCAACTTCGAGATAAACTGGGTAAATAAGCACTTCAGGACTTGAAAATGTATTCGAGGTAAGCACTGTATTCGACATATCAGTGTTCGACACTTCCGCGGTGAATTTAATCGTAATGAAGGATTTTTTCGGGACCAATGTTTGACTTTGAGATATCCCGGGTAATCGAGATATCAGTGTTTGAGATATCGAAGTTTGACTGTATATATATATATATATATATATATATATATATATATATATATATATATATATATATAATAAAAAACGTGGCATAACAACTAAGTCAGTGATTTTGTTTTATAATATGACTAATTGAGTGCTGCAAAACACTTAAAAATTTGTTTAGGTGTAAAATGTAATGAAAAAATGTTTTGCCTCAACCAGATTTTAACTGCTAACTTTCAAATTGCCAGAACTGGCCTATATCAAAATTAGAGAAAATAACATCATAACCAAATCCAGAAAATAAAATTTTCAAATGAGACTTTCAAATAATCCTTGACATAAATACATGTATTTTCAAATATATCTTAACAAATAAATGCTTAATTGCTTCTCTGTACTGAATAAATCAATAAAATGTGTTGAAATTAATACATCCAAAAAGAGTCAAACAACACTTCTTAAAACATCCTTCTAGATCACACTAATGCATTTAAGCTGATGATGTTTGCAGCCAGTCTGACGCAGTTTTTTAAAGGAGGGTACCCTCTGGTGCCTATGTTATCCAGCTCAGAATCTATCCCTAGTCCAATGTGATTGAAAACAGCAACATTTATGAGAGACCTTACCCTAAATCATTCCATTAGTTCTGAAGCAGATGTTGTTCATCATTACATGCTCATAGTATCTCCCCTCCCCCCCCCCCAAAAAAAATGAAAAAAAAATCCTAGAAATTATTTATGTGTTACATTTCTCTCCAATTCCATTTATTACAATAAAATCAGTTATAATACATAAAATCAATGATTTATGAGCAACTTACAAAAAAAATCTGAGGCATTACCTGAAAATAGGCAAAAATGACAAATTCCTCATAAAACCGATTTCATAGTGGAACCAAAACTACTAAAATTTTTTAAGACACCCTATTATATTATTCTGATGTATTCAGTTTGATGATTTATGCATCTGGTCTGAAAAAAGCTTGATAAATGACAGTAACATCATAGGCCTATGGTGCCTGGCCTCAGATCCACTTCTTAACCACTATGAAGAAAAACAGCAACATTATAAGGGTCCTTTAGTATTTCATACCTACCCAGTTTCATCAAAATCTTTCAATTAGGTCTTTGTTGCAACTACATCGTCATTATACCTATGTACAAAATGCTAATAAAATTTGCTCTCTTCATACTATCTTACGGCAAAGAGTTTGCAATTGCTTGTATCCGAAATGAACGTGCAATCGACAACTTCATGGCAACAAGTCTTACTGCATTGTTGTCACGAGTTGAAGCTGAGCCAAGGAACGACATTCCTTCAAGTGGGACATTAAATAACCATCTTATTCATGATTCTCATAATGTTTTAACATCATTTATATTTAGAAACATACAACATTTACCTAAATATTTATATTGCATTTTCATTATCAGAGGAAATGCGGGAAGATCGATCTTTAAATTTGTCATATATGTGAAAAAGAACTAAAGTTCCAGAACATGTTGGGGAAAACTTTAATTGAAATATCCTGATAAAAACAAGCGATACAAGATCAAGACAAATGCTTTGTCCGGAGAATTACACAATCGAGTACATCTGACGGTGTCGGTGGTAAATACATCGTAAAGTAGTCACAACTACATATTATTACGCGAAATTTGAAAACATTACTGCAACTCCTTTTTCGAGTTATTGAAACTAGTTTATGTTTAGCTTAAATTAACTGAGCTAAAGGTACATTGTGCTGATCAAGAATTTTTAAGACAACATCAGTAATTTTTCGGCACTTTATTTATCAGCGGCGTAGTAAGTTCTATATCGGTAGTGAAAGTTATAACCCCTGAAAAGAAAGTGATTGCAATGAGTACGGCTTCACCGAAGCTGACTCAAAAAACGATCTGTCTGGCAGTTTGGAAAGAGATGTCAAAATGTGAAAAGTTTACAGACAACAGATTGAGAACAGATGATGTGCCATCACAATAGCACACTTGAGATTTTTGCTCAGGTAAACTAATAAAACTAATTTACATTACTTTGAATGATGTATTTTCATTCAACAGATGTTGACTGACACTTTACACAACTGAAGATCACCACACAAACTGTGGGCCTTGGCTTTTGACCTAGACAACAAGTTTGTCTTCTCATAATCAGATCATCTGTTACCTTCTACTAAAGTCAACAACTGTATAATGACTCCAGATCATTCTGACCAGGAGCATGATACACATGACAGAGATATATCAATTAATAACAATATGGCATTGTACTATTACAGGTACTTAACAACAAATATTACAGAATTATATCAAAATACAAATATATCTCTCTCAACAAGTTACGTAAAATTTACCTGGGTCATTGCATCAAAGAATTTCTGTACAAGTCCAACATCTTTGCTGACTAAGTGAGGTGATCTGCGTACTATCTTCCCAACAGCTACATATGCCAGATTACATAATCTAGCATCACCCTTAGACTCTCCTATCAACTTGACCATTCCGGACAGTAACACTGGACTGATAGGTTTAAATTTCACATCTGGACAGCTAAAACCATAAAACTTTCAACATGTACAAATCTCAACACCATACACTTACAATCAGAAGTGATTTGATAGTACTGTATTCCTCTGAAATATTAGTTTTAGCTCAAAATAAGTTATCAAAATAAAGATCCTTCACTCAAAGGTGTAAATATAGTTGAATTCAATAAGCAAACAGATGAAATATCCTACTTGAGACAGACATGATGAACAAACTGCACAGCCATATTCTTCAGCTTGGCATTAGTATTCTGTCCATATAAACAATCAAAGATCACCTGCAACATTAAATTGAAATATTTCTACCGTACATGTAGCGTGGAAGTTGGAAAATCCTCGTTGCCACGGTGGGCTGTCCACGTCTGTCCTCCGTGGACACCTCGCGAGGCCACTTTTCTGTCCACGTTAATGCTTTCTAATACAATTTGCCATCTACCTGTACTTGTCCTCGCGAGGTCAAAAACGGACAAGTTTTTCACACCTTTTACCTGTATTTGTCCTCTGGTGGTCAAAACGGACAAGGTTTTCACACCTTTTAATTAACCTGTCCCCCACTGGACGTAAGGGATATTACATAGATGGGCCGGTATTTTGCAAATGTATCATGAAATATTTCGTTAAATAATACAAAAGGAAAGAAAAAAATGACCGTTTTTCAATGACCACGCCAGTAGATAGCTTCATATTGAGACAAGACCGGTTTCAGAGTTGAACTACATACGGCACTGATAATAGCCTTTACGTTGTTTGAGTTGTTTTATTGTATTTGTTCAGTCAACCGAAAAAGTAACATGTTTGCCTGTTAAGTTTTTTCCACATGCATGTAATTCTTCATTTAACAGACGAATTTAGAAGAATCTATCTGAAGTTAAAGAAATGCAAATTGCTCACACGATTTACACTCTTATTATATTTAAAGTAATTCATTTATAATAATGCATGATGGCAATATTAAGGACAAATAAATGTGGTTTTAAAAATATAAATGCCTTATCAAATAAAACCAATCTACCGATCTTTATTAAATAATGTTATCATTTGAATAAAGGTTCATAATATTCATAATAAATTGAAATACTGTTTAATATTTGTTGACTACGTGATTATTTATTTCCGCGTAAAAATTTCAAAGAAATTCTTTTGTGTTCTGATTAAGTAATTAACTATTTTAAGCAAAAGTAATGATCTTAATCATTGCATGAAAGGTTAATTAAAATCATTATAAAATACCTGTTAAAGTATGTTTTTACAATTAAGTGTCGCTAAAGACTTCTTTCAAGTACCGGTAACTCTTAAAGAGCGAGATATGGGTGTGTATTAATAAATTGTGTACTAGCATTACTATTTTATATTTGAAAATTAATTATTATCAGATTTCTTGTGATTTATTACTCCCCCTCAACAGCAAAATCTAAGAACCATATCTCCGGCAAAGGGAGAAAACCCAAAAATGAATAACCCCCCTCTTCTTTTATTTGTACTTGTTGAGTATGAAGAATTGTACGATGTTTCAGTCAAATATCTTATTCGCCAATACAATGGGCGATTTTCCCATTGCAAGTCTAAGCATTGTGCTGTAAGCCTACAGGGCAAAAAATTTAAGTGAAAGATCGACGCCACCTAACGACCGAGTTAAAGTAACGACACGTCAACACCCCCCCCCCCCCCCTTCTCTCTCTCTCTGCTGTGCACGAGATATCGTTTGCAAACGTATTTTAAGTTTTTTCAATACGACCAAAATATATATTTGTGTATGTATTAATGTAAAACATGCAAGGATCAGTGTTCAGTCGGGTCATCATCTTTTATATATAATTGCATGATCGTATCCGTGAAATTAATAAAAAAAAAAAAATAGATACGATCGTATTGGGCAAGAATATGTAACGAGACAAAACAATAAAAAAAAAAAAAAGGGGGGGGGGTGGTCCTCTCTGTTTAGGTCAAACGGCACTTAGTCCAGGTAACCTTACGACTGGAGCACGCGTGTTGTGTGAAGTCTATTGTTCTACTTCATCCTGGTAGCGAATAAGGGTTTGACTTATGACACTGATTAATACACGGAATTAGACGATCGTATCCGATGAAATCATAAGATACATACGGCCCTATATCTGGCAGGAATATGTAAGAAGCTAAGAAATTTAAAGGGAAGGGGGGGGGGTGTTTCTGAAAGATACTTTTCTTTCCTGTTTAGGTAAGAAAACGACCGACACTCTAGTTGCCCTTGCGACTCCAGTGCGCATGCTTTGTCTTTTGTTCTGAGATTATAAATATTTTTCAAAAGTTTGCCTGCACTTCACCAGGAAGATAAAAGAATACATAAAAATGAAGAAACCCGACCAAAGAAAATAATAATGAATAAAATAGAATGAAGATCAATGTCCATATGTATTAATATTTACCAGAATTAATCAATCGTGTATTTCATCGTAATCGCATGTAATATTTCAAAATCTGAATATGTTTATCAGAGCAATCAATAATGAATATCATATCACATATAATATGAATTTATTTGATTTTAAAGTCGGCTTTACTGAACTGACCCCACAAGTAGTAATTGCGCTCTTCAATTCGGATCGTTGCCTTCTTTAATTAAGAGTCCGAAATAGGTATTACAAAGAAACTCGGCACACTCTCGGAATAATAAATCATTTTTTGTGTGCATGTCCTTGGTGACTTTTGTCATACAGCTTTGTCAGATGTCTTCAGTTTTCTCTTTTAAATCACACTTATACACGTATCTGTACAATAACCAATCAGCTTGTCTTTACCGATTTCATTCAAATACCATTGATGCACTTTTACGACAAGTAGATATACGGGTATAAAGAACGTAGTTATACGTCCAAACAGGGACGTATATATCTAAAACATATACGTCCGTGCTCCAGGTGCGCACTATATTTTCAATTTTTATATAAAAAATGCATTCTAGTTTTAAAAATATTTAGAACAGCAGAATACCTTAAGATACATTTCAAACGTTCATTGTGTAATCAAGCAGAGGAGATTTAAAAAGATGTTAAATGATTATTAATCAAGATATCTTTAAGTCTAATTTCGTTATTTTTCATGCTTCACTGAACAAACACAATACGCATCATCATAAGATCGCTGCCTTTTTAGCACTATCATACCCATTTACCGGGACATATTTCGTGTCCACGTTTGACCGTCTGACGGCGCGGACACAGGTAAATGACCACCTATATACGCGGTCAATATGGCCGATATACAGGGACAGTGTCCACGCGTGTCCGCGGCTTTACACGCCCAAATCCAATGTCCACGGTACATGCACGGTATTTTAAACAAACTAGAGTGCAGTGCTCCAGGGAATACATTCACTGTAAAGATCCCTGAAACAGATGTGTGAAAGACACATTGACTGATAGACAGACAACAAATAATACTTAATTCTAATGCTAATAAACACTGAATTACTGCTCTTGCATAACATGAATTTTATCATCATCAAACCACCAAACATCTCACTGAACTACATGTATGGAGTATGTTTCAATCAGTTATAAACCATACCTGAATGCAAGCTGGCAAAAAGGATCCAGCTTCTCTAGACTTTAAGAAGAAAGGGAAGATTTTGAGTCTAATCCTAGTGCATGCTGGCTTTCTCTTCAGATCTGGCTTTGTCACAGGCTATTCAAAACATTAACAATACAACTTACAAACAACAGAGTTCTATACTATTTGATGAATGAAATTTAAAACATGTATTGCATGTTTGTTTGTTGTTTTACCTTTTTATGTTATTTCATTTTCATAAGTAACTCCATATGCTTGATGCATTAATTGGAAATTTAACTATGCAGCTTGCCCATAAGAAATATCACCAACTGGGCTATGCCAACTGAAATATAACTACTGTATTTATACTATGAAACAATGGCATTCATAAGAAATGTAATAAATACAGAAGAAGAAAATTCAAAACACCTTATTTAACAAATATACTGTTATGTCATAACATGAAAGCAGGATGTAACCAATCTCTTAAATGCAGTGGCACAAATCAGATTGAAAATATATCCCCTGCAATATACGCCAAATGCTTAACTACTATGCCATGTTTACTCCTATCAATTAAAACATCTTCATTGATAAATATATTTCCCCTACAATAAGAAATATAAACATACATGATAAAAATAAAATGACCTTTAAAATCAAATAACTACATATTATTCAACATATCTTACTATATATACCTATGAAAACAAACCATTTAATTACCTTTCCTTTCACATCAATGGTTCCTTGAAACAAGTTGAAGAGTTTACTGATAATAAGGCTGCAATTCCAATCTACACCCCTATCAATGTAACATCACATTTCAACTTTAGAATTTTCTTCCTACATTACATAGTTGTACATTTATATATAATAGTATCTATTAATCCAGGCTCTGGTAATTTGGAAAACTCATTTATCCTGATGAGAAGGACGAGAATTTATTTATGGATTTTCTAAATGTTATTTTGAATCGATAATCTGGAAATCTGCATTCCAGAACTGGAGGAAAATTAGAAAACAGATTTTCCACCTGTCAATCCAGAGAATTTTTACCTCCTAATCACAACTGTAGCAAATCACCCTTTTAATTAACTGACTTGATTGCTTTTGAATAGGTCTATACAAGCTCACATAGGAGATAAAAGTGAAGTAACTTCACATATTTCATTGATGATACTGTTGAAGCAATTCAAGAGTTTAAATAAAAGTAAAAATTGGAAAATAAAATTCGATATACCGGTATTTGTTTGCCTGTTCCTGTTCACTTTATGCCATGATTATTTCACATAAACAGTGACCACATCTGCTCAATGCAATGCACAAAAAGCTTTATATCTAGAAAGCTCAATGCAGTGAGGAATCATTTTGTACTGACATTAACTGAGATACAGTATCTCTGCCTTTACTGGCTCATTCAAAAGACAGGACATTGACAGGCTGCTTACTGGAAACAAACCCAGGGCCTTTTTTGCCACAATAAACCAGCTCAAAATTTACTTTTATTCATCATATGCGTCAGTAACATTCTGTGTTATTTCTTGTATTTTATCTAAGAGTATTATATAAATGTTCTGTTTTATTACCCAAATAAATGGAAGGTTAATTACAAACAAGGAGCTTCAGAACAACTTAAAGCAAAAGGTGAATAATTTGGAAAAATCAATCTGGATTCACTAGTATTGAAGAAAAACTAGCTTCAGGGTTTTGGAACGTGTTTATGGACTGTGATGCATAAAAGATAATTAAACCTATGTATTAGGAATGTATCTTCTACTATGCATGGATGTGCATATGCTCCAACAAATAAACATAAAAACTTCCTGAAGTATGACTTTGGACAAATACATGTGTACAATGATTGGGGATCTGGAAAATTTGTTTATTCAGAAAAATTGGCCAGGAAGCAAACAGAGCATCATTAAGTACATATGGATAAAATTTCCAAAAACCGAGTTATTTACTGAAAGGACAGAAAATAAAACAAGTCTGTTTTACCCTTGAATCTTTTTCAGTTCCAAGTCGGCTGCTGTAGCAACCCTGAAATGAACATGATACTGATATAACTGATATATACAGCAAGTATTGTCACAAGACACAAACGTGTGAAAAATCAGTGCCTTATTATTATTCAAAAGTTATAGCTGACATTAAAGTTTTTGCCACAGACAGACAGAAAGGCCAAAACTATGTTCCAAATATTTCTTTATTCAAGGAGAATAGAAATTTACTTCTATGTGTCTACTGCAGTACAGAAATGTTGAATATGAATATAAGAAAAAAACACACTAATTTACCCATGTCTTGTATCTGCGGCTGCAACTACATAATGACAAATGACATCTTTTTCGTTGAAAAGATCAGCACCAAGGAATTTAATGACACCAATTTTGGCTTTTTCTAGCTCTTCTGGTGACAAAGCACTGTCTCCAGTCACTCTTCTGAAGGCATATTCACTCATAGCTGGAGGGGGACTTAGAGCACTGGTGTTAACATTAGCACCTCCTGCTGGGGCAGAAGCTGGTCTCTGTGTCTGACTCAATATAGCCTGACTACTGAATAATCAAGAATGATAATATTGAGACATTATTATTTTGGCAAATATACAACAAATTCAACTTTATTGATAAAAGTAGGCCATACTGAAATTTTGATTTCCATTCCTCTCTCTAAACAATTAAATCCCATAGTATACAAGTTTAAAAGTGGTTTAATTTGCAAGAAGTTTTCTTTACTTATTAAAAATATTGACCCAAACAGTGATTTTGAAAAGGAAGATTAATATTAAATGACTTGTCTGCAGATCAAATAAATACAAATCATGCATAACTTAAAAGGGTTATAAGAAGCATTTGATAACGTTCTCTATATCTCTATATGGGCTTCAATATATTCTTTTATAATTCACATTTATTGTTTACTTATACATATAATGATATAAAGGAAAATCAAACAATTTTTAGTATAAATTCACATGAATTGTTTCATCTTACAAACACACCTAATCATGATAATTTTATGGAAATGTTATTCAAGAACTGACTTGTAAGGTAATATGAGGAGATCCATCATGTAGTCTAGAAGAACACGGGCTAAATCTGGTTTAATTACTTCTGCAAACTTGGCTTTTCTATCCTCCATATCACTTGGCATCTTGACATGAGCTAATGCAGGCATCATTAGTAACAGTAAACTGTAAAAATACAAAAACAAAATGTATAAGTCTTACAATACACATTATAAGTAACGATCCAGTTTAAGGAAAATAATACAGTTGATATAATGAATTCATATACACTACAGAGAACAGCTATTATCTAGTTCTCATATCATCGCCACAATGTTTTATTAGTCTTGGCTACCAATCACCACGATCTTTGCTCTTTAACTGAACTATTATTAATGCGGAATCAAAGCAAATCACCGCAACATACGTAAACCGTGCCCAAATGCCCTAAACTAATCATTGCCACAGGTGATGTTCCTAATCAGCTTTATGCGATCTTGCATAACAATCAAATAGGGATCTAAAGACAAGTATCATAAAACAACAAAAATACGAACAGAATAAATAACCTTTCATGATTTTGTTAGACAAGGATTCGAGTTCACTTTCACGACAATCTGATTAAAAGAATTTCTATCTATTCTGCATGTATGTTGTAAATACAGAATAAATAGATATGCTTTTAATCAGATTGCTTCTTGCAAATGAAATTTTGAGAATGGCTTGGACAATTTCTTTGACAGGCTTTTATCGAAGTCAAGACTGATTCATATATTTGGTTAAGCTTCCAGATTTTAGTTTAGGCTTTCCACTACAGTCGGAATTCCTGTCTAATATGCTGCACCTTTAACTGTTAAGTAATTTCAAACACTTATTCGGAAAATTTTTTTCATATGTACGTAAATGTTATTATGAACGTTCACCACTAAATTTCGATACAAGTATTCTCATCTATATTTCTGTCATATCTAATCTATCATTTAAAACAATTTAGAATGTCTCTTGCACTTAGATAATTAATAATGCATTTAATTTGAAAAAAAAAAATACCTTGAAACAAATAACCCTCAAGCAAAACTGCTCGTGTTACACCTCGATTATTAGACAAGATTTTAAGATGCTTATATGCACGTTTAATAGTTAAATGATCTATCGCCGCAGTCAACCATTATGTTGCAGTGAATCACTGCAATTGACCATTGCAGTGGTGAAGTGGTGCGCAATGATTTGTGGTGTTGTGAACGTGATTATCCACATCAAAATAGTCAACCGTCATACGCAGAGAACTGGACAATCCGCGATCTCCATAGTGTATGTAACACATGGCAGACTGGTAAATAACAAAAAATGTACAATAAAGCAATGCTTATGAACATGGCTTTAAACATACATATGTATTTCTGCAATTTCATTTCAATTTTTATCCACTAAGTGTCAGTCTAATTTTACTAAGTCTATAAGTAAACATCAAAAGCATGCTCTTTTATGATAATCAGATTTTTTATACCTGGCATCCAGGTAAATCAGAATCCACACTCAATATCTACTGAACATCATTTATTACTTCATAGTTAACAAAGATTCAATAAACTGATTTGTCCCCCTTACTTTGTGCATATTATGATGTATTATATAAAGACTATTGAACTGACTGACTGTATCTCACTATGGTCTGCTAAGCATACAAAGAAGGAAAGCAAATTGATTCATCAGATGTCACTTAATTTTAATATCCTTCATTTTCCAAACTTGCAGATTATCTTAATACAAATAAGGCTGATAATTCACTTTGATAAAATGTTCAGTTTAGTACAAAACTCTAATAAGACTCTGGTTATAAAAAAGTCTAGTAATCCCATTGAACACCTACTAAAGCATGTGCTTATGTTATCTCGATAAGTGAATCAATCTGTGTACATTCAGACAGGAAATTATAACACGCCATGTATCTGTTATAATATGAATTAGCTTACCTGTCTTGCTGTGCTTGAGGTTTCCCTTGAAGACATGAAATTAATAGAGGCACCAATTCAGCTTGCGTATTATTATCCAAGCGTGGGTATCCCATCCTGATGTAAATTATGGAAAAATTCTACAAAATACAGTACAGAAGGAAGTCCAAAGAACTCAAATTTTCTTACGATTACATGAAACAGGTAGGAAAGCATTATTGATATGGCTGCACCTCCTGAACTAGATCTACTCCTGATGTCCTTATTTTGCTTGGGATAACATGAGATTTTTAACATTGCAATTCAGATTCAAGAGTTATATAAAGGATCAATACTAATTTTGTTCATATTGCTCCTTTCCCTGTATCAAGGGGATAAACATAGAGCATTTAACTGATTCCAATTGGTATAACACAGTTATACCATTGGAAACAAGTTTACCTCACAACACAATACATTTGAGACACAAGGAAAATGGCAGCTTCCAAGGATGCAACTATAGGATCCTGTGGGAACCAAATTTTGTTCAATTATCATCATTCTTACACACTTTTTACAACAGCATCATTTTACTGTTTGAAATTACTTTCCTTTCCCTAGTTATGCTACATTTATTTTTTTCTATGATAAGAAGTGAATTAAAACTGACTTTATGTATTTATGTATTTATGTATTTCCTTTGTCACATTAAAAGATAAGATGTAATGATGATGAATAATGGATATTTGTAATTGATATTATAAAACAAACAATAGAATTTAATACTGTCAACAACTAAAGACAGGAAAAATGGCAATTAAGATAAAACAAATTACTGTGATGATAGAAGAAGCATCTGGATCTTTGTATTGTAGGATAAGAGACTCCACTGGTAACTGTACTTTAGGGCGACTTTTGAGCCTTCTGTTGATATGTACAAGAAGTTCCATGACCTAGTTTGTTAAAAATATAAATATCATCATTATATTAAGGGTATGAATTTAACTTACAGGGTTTGATACTAACTTTATTTTTAGTTTGCACTCTGTAGACTTGCATTTTGTTTTTAAGCAAGGCAATCACATTTTCAAACCTTTCATAACATACCAGTACATGTCATTGAATTTACAGTTGCATGACCTTAAACTTTTAATGTTCATTCTAGAGGCTGATATTTGGCAAAATGGAGTCCTTATTAACAGACAGAGTATGTATATATATATATTTGCTTATGTACTACCTAAGCACTATCAGAGAAGCTAAAAATAATGTAATTCAAGGAATGATGTTTCTGCTTTGATCCAAGTTAAATAAAGAGAATACTAAGACCCATTACTTGTGAACTTGGTCAATGAACATAAACAAATGAGTATTTTTTTTCTAATATTTTGTTTTTTTGCATCACACCAAAAGTTGTTCACCGATATGGTGACTGTATCTGCCTGATATATTGCACACAAATTTTTACCTATGCAACGAAACCAATAGAAGCATAGGGAGATCTTTTATGTGTGAACCACTAAGGTGGTCAGGTATTTTGGATTTTCTTGTCTCGTCTTTAAGAAAGACCACTTATAAGCCACCAACTGGGCTCAAACCAAGGACCTCTCTAGCTCAAGCAAAGTACCTTATTGACTGAGCTACAGGTATTCAGGCTTCAGATGACCATTTCATATACATTTAAGAAAAACTTGTTGTAGTTTGAAAAAAAAACAACTTTAGTTTGAATCATTAGAATTTCCTTCCTATTAGAAAAACATTTTCCTGATTGAGAGTATAATTTAGTATAGGTGAAATACTCTTTGTTATAAAGAAGGTAATTATCATGATTTCCTATAAAGATTAGAAATGTACCTAACAATTATTATTTGTCCAAACAGACTTATCAGATTCAAGTATACATATTTGGTCCACTGATGAATTTCTTAGTCTGAGATTAACAGGCTAAAGTAAGTGTCAAAGCCTGACTTGCTACTGAAAAATGATCAAACTCATACTGATCAAATAAATGCAATACATAGTGTTTTATCTAAAGCAAACTAGCATGGCGCGACACCATGCCCTTTTTATGCGACGCCATGCCCCTATTTTCCCTAAGTAATTATTTTAGGAGACTAAAGAAGATCAGTCTTCGATCATGTAATGTGAAACCCTAAAAAAGATAGTTATTTACAGAGCCAGTATATTACGAATATCACTTCAGACATGCCCTCTTTAGAATTTGGTAACACTTTCTGTACATTATGTAATTGTCTAAGTCAGCAGTTTGCCCCGCTAAATATCAGCTGTAGTCTGGGTACTGCACTGCCTGCTACTTTTCGGGTGCTGATTGGGGCAATTTAATCAATGTTACCTTCTTAGATTTAGATTACATCAGTACACGAACAGGGTTTGACACCTTTGTCTGAATGCGGAAATAGTAATTTTTCAGGTCAAATTCACATCTGTTTTCAGTCAGATATTAAAGAAAATTAAAGGATGTGTGTCCGTTAAAAGCAATTATTCTAGGATTATACGAAAAGTAAAACATTAAATAACAAGTGACTATAATTGTAATGCCATCTCTGAATATCATATTACCGGTTATGGTCACTTAGAAGTTTCACTTATACAAACAAAAGCTACCCATTTTAAATGCTTTACTTAATATCATTTAACTAATTTTCTCAATTTGACAACAAATATTTAAGATCTACTCTCCACATTTCCTCTGATAATTTATAACATTGTTTAGTAATTCCAGCGAAAACAATAAATATTTCAGAACAACTTTTTCATTTGATACAACAATTTCATCATAAGTAGTTGTAACAAGAGGAGCAAAAATCACACAAAGTGTATTCACACTATCAGAGGTGTCCGTATTTTATGATAAAAAAGCTGAACAATTATAACTAGTTATAAAACATGACTTTTTAGTATTTCTAGAATCATTAGAATATTTATCAGTAAGTCAATAAATGTGAATGAACATTAACCTTAACCATTTAAATTTATTACTATTACTTATGTACTTTCAACTGAGACAATCATTTGGATCAGCAATTTATTTACAAAGATCGCCATATAAAGCAGTTAGTAGCAAATTGTTTTCTTTATTTTCATCAACCTAGAAATACAACTGCACATCAAGGACTTATAAACTTGTTTATAAGTCTTTGTGCACATGCATACTTCTAGATCCCACTCTGGGGGCCAGGTAGCGCAGTTGGTAGCACGCTTGCTTCTCACCAATGCGACCCAGGTTCGATTCCCGGTGTGGTACGTGAGATGGTGGGGCTGTCACCAACCTGGCTTCATGGGTTTTCTCCGGGTACTCCGGTTTCCTCCCACACAAACGATACCTTTACGCCAAGATCCGTGCCAACGAGCAAGATTTATATAAGTTGTTAACTTGTTTCTTAATTGTTGTAAAATAAATAAAGTTTAAATTTAGATCCCACTCAACATTTCCTTTAATACCACCATTTTTTCAGCTAAAATAATGGCATGTCATTCAAATATTTAAGTTATGTAAAAAATAATGATACATGTAAAGACTGTCTAAGGTACAATGCAGTATTTCATGTTGCGAGTAATAGACAGAAGGAAAAGTGCTGCTTTTGGAGAAGTTTAAATTAATTTACAATAACATGAAACATTTTAAGTTTACAAATTGGGAATTTAAGCAATATTCAAAAGCATATAATGATTGCAATAATGTAAATGTAACAGATATTAAGATATAGTTTCTACAACTGTGAAAAGGAATTTATTGTGATGAGAAGCTGGAATTAAAATTTTCAACAAAAAAATGTAAAGTATAACAAATTACATCAATTTATCAATATCAATTATTTTTCACATTTTCAAATATCATCTAAGTTAATCAAACAAGGAAAAAATGCAATTTTAAACTAAATTTTAAAATGTATTTGGGGACAAAAGTCACTAAATTAAGTGCCCTTTTTACCAAATACCATGTTAAAAAGTGAATTTGTGTGCCTTTTTTGAATCCTAGATTTTAACACTAAATACATGTGAAGGTATATTGAATAAAGTATAAATAAAGTATAAATCAAGTAGAAAATATTGCAAACCTTTTTTCTGACTGCTTCATCTTTGCTGTTTAGCTTCAAGAGGACAGGACTAAGAAACTTAGCTAAGGATCCTTCTAATTGTTCATCAGTATCTGCCGAGCCAATTCTTAGGAAAACTCTTTCTACTAAATCTTTTAATTGAGAAAAACAAGAATAAAGTGAGTACATGTACATGACTTCATGAGTCATACTAACAGATTACACACTATACAGTGCAAGCCGCTTAATTGAATAGGCTATTTGTCAGGACTTTATTTTTCAAATAAACGAATATTCAATTACACGGCATGACAAACGAATGCAGTTTCAAAGACCAGAGGATCGACAGATTTTGCAAGAATTGCATACGTGTTTAACTTTCGCCGTATCTGTAATGAAATCATTGTACATGTATCTATATATAGATACACTAGAGTTACCTCTCTTAGATCCCTTTATTGTTTGCTTGAGCTACATTAAAGTCAACAGACCACATTTTCGATAATTTTGCAACTGTCTTTTTAAGTACAGTGACCAAATAGCTACATTACACATGCTCAACTGACCGTAAAGATAAAACCGTCGTCTATTGAAATGCACATAATTGTATCTCAGTCGTGTTACCTGGGTGGTCAAAGACATAAGACAGGTTAAACAGTTTGTTTTAACAAAGGCAAAGTAAAAGGCATTTTCAAGCGTGTGAGAAATTTCAATTTTCCATCTGATAGAACAGGCTGAAGTCGTCGCTTTGCTTTTCCTCAAGGAATCGTCGAATTGTGGCCATTGCGTCTGTACGTTCGCCGTGCGTTACTGATGCCGTTTCCTCAGCCTCCTCGTCGTCACTGGCGTCCCATGGTCAGGGCTTGCCTTCGTGGAAACTCGTGAATATTTTCTCGTCAGTCCGGACAGCTTAGCTCTCCAGCTTGCCATCGTTTGTGATGAAGGTATCAAACGTCTAGCTTTCAACATCCTCTGGCGGCCGGACATCCTCAATTTCGCTTGTGTCGTTGACTGAAGAGGCAAAGCCAACTTTTCGGAAGCAGTTGGCGATGGTTGTTGGCTTGACCGTGCGCCAGGCCTTACGGAGTAAGTGGACGGCATCTAGTAGGGTCAGTCTTAACCCAATACCGTTGGCTGACAGCGTCATTTTGTCGATGTTTCCGATGATCTTGTGTATGACATGGCTTCGGCAGTTGGTAATTAATTAATCCTTTCATTCCTACCAACGCAGACTATTAGACAATTAACATGTGATTTGGTCAACAACTGTTACCTGGATAGTAATTGAGATTACCTGGACAGATGTGAAACCATTTATCTCTAATAGATAGGTCGCTCGCACCGTAATAAACAACATGATCTCGGGTGTGATACATTGAAGTTTTAACAAAGGTATGCTTGGTAGAATAATCGCGCTATTCAAATAAACGAAGTCCCTTCTTTATTCTAGTGTAATAAGTGGCGGATTTTCAATAGATTTGATAGAAAATGGTTTTGGATTTCAGAATCTTATTCAATAAAACGAAATATTCAATAATGCGACATTCAATTAAGTGGCGGGCACTGTATTATGCATTAATACATATCATACATAAACCTTGTAGTGATCTTTGTATGAACTGAATGATTCCTGGGTTGCGCCACTATGTTTAAGAGGTTAGTTACCTCCTGCTTCCATGTCGCAATATAACTAAAAGATTGTTGAAAGTGACATAAAACACTAATCAACCAACCGACCAATTTGAGTGTGATGTACAATATACTGATATTCCAAGAAACAAAAGATACAATATATGTGTTGCCTGTGAAGAGAGTTACACACAAGTGTGATAGATGGACAGACCAACAAACATAGACAAAATGATTCCTAAGTATCATTATACAGGTTGGGCACATCCCTCTAAAGAGAGACATTCCCTGTTAAGACATTTTGTTGGCATTTTAAAAAAATGTCTCTCTAAAGAGGGATGTTTTCAAACTTAATGCATGAGTTCCCAAGAACTAAAAAATCAAAATTTATAATTTTTACCTGAAACTTAAAATCGCACATCTACAGTACATACTGAACAATGTTAGCAAAAGGTATTGACCTGTAGGAAGTACTGTTTTCAAGTTTAATGATTTTAAACTTCTCAGCTATAAATACAAAAACAGTACTGACAGAAATTCCAAACATTCTTTACCAATATTGTTTAGGACATTGCAAAGATCAGTGTCCGCGAAACTTTGTTGAACTCCACAGGACATTCGGTCCTATTGGAAGACATATTTCATAGGACCGAAATTATTTCTGTCTGACCAAAAAGGAAAATTGAAGAATTTTCAATGGGGTATTTAACATCGCCTTTTTGTCGGCGTCCGTCGATGTCAATTTTCTTTTGTTTAGTGGTTTTCCGGGGATTGCCCCCACCACATATTTTAATTTCGCTAGAAAAGACATTCATGTACACTCAGGAACGCTCAAAATATAAAGGTCGTTATTAAATAGTATAAGTGCTTACAAGACTCCGTCTTTCCGCGGTATACATAGTGTTGGAAGCAACATCAGACAAACCGGTCCGGCTAGAAAACGCGCAAATCGGACCGATCGCACTTTTGTCCGTTCGGTCCGACGGTCCGATGAATTTCGCGGACACTGAAAGATGTGCACTTTTAATTTTCAAATCAAAATTCCCAAATCTTGATTTTTACAGTGAATATGAAATTGTAAAACATTTTACAGGACAATCGGTCTGGTAAACTAGGACAATTCACTAGACCAAAACTACTATTACCAGGCCGAAAAGAAAATATACATTTTTAGAATGATGGTCAAAAAAATCATATGACTACTCACTTTAATTTTCATTGATTTATTGCAAATGTCTGGCAAGTAGAACACATCTTTCCAGGAGTCTCCTTCTTTAACAAAACCAATACAATAATTATCAATGTCAACATATTTTCCCCAAATTAATAAAAGGGCCTTTAAATCTTTTGTTTCTGTTTTAGCTTTTGTTCATTTTCACAGGAGAATTGGTCCAGAAATTTTAAGTTATTTATGGGACCTACGGCATTATTACCAGACTTGTCCATCGGTCCGACTATATTTCATCTTCACTGTTTTTATTTTAGTATTAAGGAACTCCTGCATTAAGCTGGAAAAAATCCCTCTTTAGGGAGACAATTTTTTAATGCTAATAAAACATCTTTCTAAACAGGGAATATCTTTCTTTAGAGGGATGTGAATGTGCCCAACCTGTTATATCTATGTGTCAGACAACAAAACACCGGCCCAAAATAATTTTCATTCATCAGGAACTGGGACTTTACCATTTTTCACATTATGCTGATTTTTCAAGACTACCTACATTGTAATACTGCAAAAATAGTCTTTCAAGTTTCATTTCTGTAAAATGCGTGTCACAGTAAGACATTGGATTTACGAATTTCCTCCATATTTACATTGGTTAATAGACAACAGTATTAATAACTACAAAAATGACACAAATATGGGACACACAGTGAATATTTGTTTAAATGATGGCATTTTAATGCGTTATAAGTAGTTCAACAATCACCTATTTCATCCGAATTGGACATGATTTATCGAAAATTACACCGGAAGTAAAGCTATCGACTGCTTTTCGGTCAAAAACTAAGACTTAAAATGATATACGGGGAGGCTATATAAAAATCCGTGATTCGGAACCTCGGTTTCAGACGGACACCGATCGCACGACGAGCTAACGGCTTGATGTAATGAATACTGTATGTCTCTCATTCACTGTTAGTTCCCAAGTAGAAATAAAGTCCAAATATAAATTCAAAATTTATTTGTTTGAATGTCCGAATTATATCATAAATTGATGAAAATGTTTATTTTACAAAGTTCCAAAGTATAAAATGCAATAATTCCAATTATACAAAGTTGTCCTAATTAAAGATGATCCAAAAAGCTAACTCCCTAAAATGCTCTCATTCATTCTATATAAGTTGCATGTACAAAATCATTTACATGTACGAACTCCGCCTTCATTACAAAAGTACAACCAATCAGAACATATGTTACATATCATGTGTGTTCAACATACTGAATTTAAATGATATCAATTCTTAATCAAGTAAATGACAAGCATAAGAACACCAAAAGGTGTATTCAACAAACTGAATTTAAAAGATATCAATTCTTAATCAAGTAAATGACAAGCATAAGAACACCAAAAGGAATGAAAGTCTTTGAAATCAGATAACTCAGAACAATACCCCTCGTCTGCTTACTTTGGAAACCTGATAAATGACAGATTGAAATATGTACCATATGTGAACAGAAATAACTAATTTTATTTGGTAACATTCAAGGAATGCATTTCACCTGATATTATATCCCAGTAAATGTGAAAGTATTCCAAATCACTAAGAAATAGAAAAGTTAAATCTTAACTATTAATAAAAAAATATCAATAAATCCAAAATTAGTTAATTTGATTTTTGTAAATTCATATTATTATACATATATACAACATCCGCCCCATTAAAAAAAAATTGAAATTCAATTTTATATTAGAGTATAGAAAAATCAAATAATATGACTGAAAAAGAAATCAGTTCAAACATGACATACATTCTTATGAAACTCACTTCATATGATTATGTTGTAAAAGACACAGTGCATATAAAATTAAGAATCATGTCACAAACGATTTAAGACCCTTTGCACTCTGTTGGTAATTGATCAGATTGTGCACCGTTACATACTCCTTACATATAAGTGGTATGATTATTAAATACCCGTGGCAACGTAATTATAACAATGAAACGATTAAATTCACATATATCATCAAAAAAAAAAAATCTATCAAAAACGTGTACAACGCAACATTGCCTGCAATATAACCCGTGCGGTTAAATAATACAATGTGTCTGTATGTACAAAAAGGTCAACTACGTCTGAAAACGCCTTGATTGTACTGTGGTATCACCCTTGCGACGTATACATCTTGGTGAGAATGAAGTAACAATCGATTTCAGTCAATCATGAAAGAACAATACTCAAACAAACACAAATCTGCTAGTACAACCCTATGTAACCTTCAAGTTAAAACATTGTGACTGATTGGTTTAATCAAAACCAACTTGATCAACACATTTCTACCGCACCGTAATTCATGGTATAACCCTGGTGGAATAAAACATCCTCGGTTAGTTTAATTACAGGTGAATAATGTGTTATCAGAATCACAATTATATAATTATGCAGGAAAACTGGTTTAATCAAAACCAACTTGATCAACACATTTCTACTGCACCGGAAATTATGGTATAACCCTGGTGGAATAAAACATCCTTGGTTAGTTTAATTACAGGTGAATAATGTGTTATCAGAATCACCAATATATAATTATGCAGGAAAACTGGTTTAATCAAAACCAACTTGATCAACACATTTCTACCGCACCGTAATTCATGGTATAACCCTTGTGGAATAAAACATCCTTGGTTAGTTAAATTACAGGTGAATAATGTGTTATCAGAATCACCAATATATAATTATGCAGAAAAATGACCGTATAGCATCAAAATAATCAATCAAATATATGATTCTTGAAAATGGTTAATAAAACTACACTGAGGAAGATCTCATGGACCTATATATCAAGTGAATACACATGTGATTATCCACTGATTATAGTTACTTTACACAACAAATTATTTCAAATAAAAACATCAAAATTTTCTAGATAAAATCGTGACAACTTAACACTACTTAAAATGAAACTATTTACATTAATTTACAACATGGGTGGTGGTCTGGCGATAATTGCACGCTTTGCCTTAGCGTTCAATGCATGTTCCGGCACCCATATGGCATTGTCAGCTGGCTCTCCGACTATTTGCACCAAATAATGTCCAGAGTCACGCTTGCCTATCACTCTCTTTATCTTATGATGACCGTCTGTATCATTTGATACAGAGAATCTTGGAAGATCGTTAGGGTTAACATGATTACTATCTCTGTATCTAACGGGTTTGTGTCGTTTTCTACCTGATGTTCTTCTGGTAGATGATTCTAAAGATAGTCTGACTGTTGTGTCTGTGTTTGTGTCCCAATAGTTGTAAATGTTTTATGTGGAATATGTTTACTTACAGCGAAGTATTTTGATGGCGACGGCGACCTTACGTAGGCAATTTTAAGTCTATCTTGATGTACTGGATTAGGAAGCAACTTGTTTGTTTCCGGGTTCCGTAAAAATGCCATGTGTGGGGTTGGCAAACTTTCCACAACAAATGGACCACTGAATTTGTATTGAAGCTTTTGCCCTTTACCCATAGGATCATTTTGCAGATAAACATAGTCTTTCGTTGATAAGTGCAAATCATTTGCATGTACATTAACATTTTCCACCATTCGAGCTGATTTCGACAGAGCACTTTCTTTCGCGATATTTCTGATGACTGAAAGTCTCTCCTGATGCTCTTTAAGATAAGCTGACATATCCTTGTGTATTTTGTCAAAACTAACCATAGGACTTCTAAGTGGGAACTTCGGGCGTTGTCCAAGTACTATTTCATAAGGTGAAAATTTTAGAGTTGAATTTACAGATGCGTTCATAGCAAATACAACGGCTGGAAGGAATTTTTCCCAAGCTTTTCTGTCCTTTGATACATATGGTGTTAACTTTTCTGCCAATGTTAAGTGCGTCCGTTCACATGCACCTAAACAATGATGAACAAAGCTCGGCGTGAATTCTTGTGTAATTTGTAAACTATTGCATAGCTCTTGTGTCAGTTTTGAAACAAACTCGCTTCCATGATCAGTAATTAAGGTACTGCAAACTCCAAATGTGGTAAATAAACGAAAAAGCGCATTACTTACTGTCAAGGCATCTTTATTTTTGATCGGTATGGCAAACAAATACTTCGAAAACATATCGACTGCCGTAAATATATACGTATTACCGTCTGGTGAGGTTGGTAATGGTCCATATAAATCGACTTGCCATACTTCGAAAGGTTCCGATGGCAAAGGATAAGATGTAATTCTTGTTTTTGTCACATTCTGAGTCATTTTACGTTTTTGACAGAAATTACAGGACTTGACATAATCATACACGACAGTAGCTAATTTCCGACAATAAAAGTGTTCCTTAATTTTGTCCAGTGTGTCCTGAATTCCTCCATGACCTCCCATTGGTGAATCATGATACACATTTAATACTTTTAGTACAAGGTCTTGCGGTAAATACATCTGGTATTGATTTAACGTTTTTGACCGCTTTGATTTTATTACTTTAGAATGATATAAAATGCCATCAAATAATGCAAAGTCCATGTGTTTTAACATTATTTCACGTGCTGCCTTCTGCGATGTAGGTAATTTACCTTCCTTAAGATACGTAATAAGCGGCAATAGATTAGGATCGTTTTCCTGATATTTCATAATTAAATCGCGGGTCAGCCCAATAGTATTAATTACCTCTTGATAAGAATGTTTATTACTTTCAACTGGCTTGGTTGTATTAGCGTCTGTCTGATTCTTGGGCAAATTTTGTTCTGTCTGCGTACTTACATAATCTGATTTATTGTGGGGTTGTGGGATGACCTGACAAGGTGAGTCGCTGTCAGTCTGCATAATTGCATCATCGTACTCCATGATAGACTGTGAATTGACCTCATGAGGTGAATGGTGGTCAGTGTTTGTGATATTAACGTCACTACATTCACTGTCGTTTGGTACAAGATCATAATCAATTTCAAGAGAACAAGATGATTTAGGATCAGTTGCAATAAAATCATGGAATTTATTTTTGTCCGACATATTACCACTGTAAGTTTTAATGTCTGTATTATCCTCAGTGTCAGCGTCATACACGTCATATTTCGAATCAAGAAGATTGCAACATTTCTGATTTTCTAATAAAGTTGACAATGTTTGTCCATTCGGTAACGTGATAGACGTTGGATTTTCCTTCGTATATGGAAAAAACAAGTCCTCCTCGTCGGGACTCGATTCTAACACGGTAGGAAATTTTGAATTTCTTGAAAGAGCATCCGCTACTGTCATTTGCGATGCCGGTTTATATTCGATACTAAAATCGTAACGTTGCAATAATGCAAGCCAGCGTTCGTATATCGCACCACGTAATTGCTTTTGAAATAAAGGTTTTAAAGCTTGATGATCACACTCGACAGTGAAATGTTTACCGCTTAAGTTGGTCGAGCAGTCCAATATTGCGGTGACCATGCCCAATAGTTCAAGTTTTGTTGGACCGTAGGAACTTTGCCATTTCGTGAGTCCTTTTGATCCAAATCGCACAACGCGCGGTGTTTTGTCTGGATGTATTTGATATAACATGTATCCTATACCTTTACTGGATGTGTCCACGGCCAACCGAAATTCCAGATCATATCGCGGAAACGCAAGTATCGGACTGTTTAATAACAAACTTTTTAGTTCTGTAAATGCATTTTGTTGCTCGGACAACCAAACATAATTAGTTTTGGCTTTTAGAAGTTTATTAAGAGGACTGGCCACTGCAGAGTAATTTGGTATAAACTTCCTGAACGAATTAAACAATCCTAGAACACGTCTAAGTTCATTCGCGTTTTTCGGAGGCGGCAAAGTCTCAATCGCTTCTAACTTATCCTGTGGAGGACTAATCCCATTTTTGGAAATAACATGTCCCAGGAATGTACAAGATGATTGGGCAAATGCACATTTTTTCGGATTTATTTTTAATCCAGCGTTTTTCAGTCTTTCAAACACTTCCCCGAGGTCTTTTAAATGTTCTTCAAAACTTGACGTAGCCACAATTGCGTCATCTATGTAACATAAAAGAAAAAAGAGGAGTTACTGGCTCAGTAATGTGGCAGAAGTCACCATAGAGCTATACAGTACATGAATATAAATAATATACTAGAACATATATCACATTACAAAAATATTTGATTGTAGTGCAATTACGATACCGACTTAGGACGGTCATTTAATTTGACAAAAGCCAAACAAATGGTGTGGTTAACCGGTTTACGGGCCCACCTTCCCACTCACCGTGACAGCAGAACAATCAAAGGACTTACATTTAAAAATTTATAAATAATCCTCCATGTAAAGAACAAGGGTCAACAGGTATCGCATATTGAGAGGTCATAAAAATATAAACACGTAAGGTATTGTAAAATACATAATGGTATAAAAATATATGCGACATCAACATGATAAACCGTGCTCTGCCAGTCTGAAAGCGAGCTAAGACCCTAGATCTGTAGGAGTCCCGACTAACTGTCAGAGGGGACGAGGTTCAGGACCATGTCTCCTCTGAAAGAGGTTTGGACAAGGCCCGTCATATAGTCCCCACCGCCCTGTTAGTCAGCGTGCAACGTTCAAGTAAAAGTCTGCATAAGGCTGTAGAGGGGCCAAATACAAGACCTATAGTCTTTTTGATGATCTCAATATCATATTGTCTATTTATAAGACGTTTGATTATTTTATTACATGATAAAATAACGTTATCGGAGCCTTTTACTTTCCTTAGTTTATATACGAGATCACCGTAAAAATAAGAATGGGAAATTCCATTGGATACATACTGTTGAAAGGAAATATTTCCAAATTTAGATAGAATTCTGAATAAGATCTGAAGAATTTGCCAAATGTTTTTCTTAGCTTGTGATATCTGTAACCCTGAGTTAAAAGTTTAGTAGTAATTTGTAAATTTCGTTTATGAAAGTCCAAAACATCGGTGCAGCCTCTGACAAATCGAACTAATTGAGATATATAGATACCATATGATGGGAGTCGAGGGACATCGCCATCCAAGTAAGGGAAATTTACAATAGGAAATCCAAAATCCTCACGTTTATCATAAATATTAGTATATATTAGGTGGTTGATAATTTTGATGTTTAAATCTAAGAAAGGTGTAGATTTATCTCAAGTATTAGCTTTATTCAATGTGAGCTCTGGTGGATAAATTTCTGATATAAATTGTTCGAATTCAGGGTTGTCGATAACCAAAATATCATCCAGATATCTACAAGTATTATTGAATTTGTCAATGAGGTCAAAACGTTTTGATTTTTGAAGAGAAACCATAAAATCCCTCTCATAACAATAAAGAAATAAATCTGCTATCAGAGGCGCGCAGTTAGTACCCATAGGAATCCCAACTATTTGTTGATATATCTTGCCATCAAATTGCACAAAAATATTATTCATGAGAAAATCTAGTGCTTTACATAATTCCTTGCAAGTCCAGTATTTATATGAAGTATATTGTTTGTTGGAAAAGAATCCGGAGTTATTGGAAGTACATATGTACGTTTTAGATTCTCTGTGAAAACACCATTGTATAAGAGACAGCAACTTGCTTTTAATCAAATCATGAGGCAGAGATGTATAAAGTGTAGAAAAATCAAATGTAGAAATTTGAGTCGCTTTGAAATTTAGCGAAAGAAGTTTGTCTATAACTTCATGAGAATTTTTAATCGACCAAAAGTAATTGATGTTACTATTATGAAATGCGACATCACAATATTTGATAATATGATCTTTTATAGCAGTTAGAGCAGACGTAATGTGCTTCGATAGTACCGTAGTAGACAGTGGCTAGAATTAGATATGAAACGTGATTTATATGGACTTTTATGTAGTTTTGGGAGCCAATATATGGTTGGTAGATCAGATTTATCAGTTTTAATTTTGAAGTCGGACATGGTCATGAGGTGATCGTGCAAGGTGCTGTCTTTTGAGGTAGGGCTTTCCACATATGTATGAGTGGAGTTTAATTCGTTTTTAAGTACTTCAATATAATATAGTTTTCAAACAACTATTATGTTATTACCTGCTTTATCAGCAGGAACAAAGACATATTTAGCATGTAAGTCAGCTATCTTCTTTTTAATAGAATTTGCCGTCAATGTATTAGGCTGTTGAAATAAATGCGGATTTTCCGTAAAGTTCTTAATACGGATATCGACAATTCTTAAAATCTCGTATTTCCAATCATTAAGAGCATGAACCTTTACCTGTTCTTTTTTACACCAACGTTTACAATATGTAGTTAAAGCATCTTCTATAACGTCACGGCATAAAACGGATCTAAATGTCATTCCACTAAAAACTCTGTCCATTAACATTTGAAAGGAATTTGGACTTGTCTTCAATCCCATTGGTAATCTTTGGAATGTGTACGTACCGAAGCACGTATTAAACGCTGTATATTTTGTCGATTCCGGTGAAATACGCATTTGAAAGAATCCAGAACTTAGATCAATACTACTGATGTATTTTGGTGAACGTTCCGAAAACGACTCTGTCAGTTCTTGTAGATTTGGTATGTTGTATCTGAAATCCTGACTCTGAGAATTCAAATATCGAAAATCGCAACAGAAACGATAGGACATCATACTATATTCCTTTGTTATTACTTCAGGTGTTTCAATAGGTTTGTTCCTCTTGGATATCAATACAATTGGACTTGTTATCGGTAAGTCATCCTTTTCATCCACGGGAACAATGATACCTTGTCGCAACAATTCGTCCAATTGATGATGAACAACTTCACGTTTTTCAGGTGGTAAGCGATATGGTTTGTGATGCTTTGAAATCGCATCCGGCTTGAGATGTATTGTGTGTTGTACAACACTCGTAACTCCTATATCAGGACTTTCATTGGTAACAAACACATCTTTGTTATTCCACAACAAATTGTTTAACCTCGATGTCTCATTCTGGTCCAGGTCTGAATTTACCGAAAAATTTGACAAAAAATCATGCATAAGTTCACCTGATACACCACCCATGTGCTCGCTTACCTTCCCTAAATATTTGCACATAAGACATTATCATTTAAGTAAGAAATTGTATCTTCATGCTGCAGTTGTTCAAAATTTGCAACAACACATTTTCTACCTATATTTACATGTTTATCAGTTACATTTAACACTTTGACCGGAACAGTATGGTTTACATCAACATGTGCAACGGACTTTGCAACCATCAACCCTTTTTTCTTAGAAACATCATTTGATAAACAAATGCCTTGTGAACCAATCATTACATACTTTGGTACTTTCGCTTTGATTATCATACTAGAACCTGGGGGTACTATAGCAAACGATACGTTCCTTACCTTTGTATTCGATTTAGTATCCTTATGTACAGCCAATGCATTAAAATCTAACACTAATCCCATTGACATCAAATATTGTGTTCCAAGAATAATGGGATGGGATGATTCATGAAGCACATAAACATGAATAAATGAACATGAATCTGTAAAAGAGGTCTGCATTTTTATTTTAGCAGTGCCAACAATATTTACATGTTGACCATTTGCCAGTTGAACACTTGAATTTGGAGATGGCAGAAAACTTGTCTTACATTTTGAACCTAAACTGTCAAACAATTTCGAAGAAATTATATTTATTGTACTGCCAGAATCTAAAAGTGCAGAAACCTTTACAGACCCTATACAAACTGGTAAAAATATAAGTTTTCCATTTTTGAGTTCATTTTCGACACTATTACTTTTATCACTGTCTTGGCCCAAGATTTGTGCCGAAATTATCCCGGGCATGTTCAGTTTTTTTCTTGTATGTGTCTTATCTTTTAATGTTTTACATTGGGGCGCAATATGTCCTTTTTGTCTGCATAGTTGGCAAGACGCTCTCGGGTTTTTGTTACCTTGCCCGTCCCAATTACACTTTCTTTTAAAATGTCCCTCTCCTGAACAACTGTGGCATACCTTATTCCCTGTCGACCCTGAACATGTTTGTTTCGTTTCAAGTTTGTCAAGCCTGTCCGTTATATCTTTCATGAATTCAAGTATCTGATCACCACAGCTGGTTGTAGATGTTGATGATCTGTCCACGGCAGCTACTGATGGCTGAAACCTATATCCATAGGCTTCACCAAATTTGGCCTGCTGGAGTGCGTCCTTGAAGGATTTTACTGACGCAGCCCTTACAAAGAAAGCGAGTTGTGTTGGTAATTCACTAATGAATTTGGTAATGAGGTCCCTCTCTGGCTTTTGAAGACGGTATCCTTTCTCCATTATTTCGCTATGAAATTCTTCTAAAGGCTGTCCCAGACCTAGTTTAAGACTCTTTACTAGTAAATACGGAAGCCGCAAATTCAAATATATAGTAATAGGCCACGATAAAACTTACTTTGCTAGGGAAAATTCTGATTCCAAAAATAAATACACTGAAACAGCTGTCATCCAGATGTTGAACTTTCTTATCGATAACATTTTTGTGGTGTTTGGAGGTAAGGTTTTTCAACAAATTGTCGGCATTCCAATGGGCACTAACTGTGCTCCGCTTCTGGCTGACATATTCCTTTATTCATACGAAGCTGAGTTCATTCAGTCTTTGCTTTCGCAAGGAAAAAAACAATTGGCTCTTGGCTTCAATTTTACTTACAGATATATAGATGACTTGCTTTCAATTAATAATCCTTCATTCGCGGATTACCTTAGCATCATCTATCCAAGTGAACTGGAGGTCAAAGAAACCACAGAAACTAGTAATTCTACTTCGTATTTAGATATTATGTTTTCTTTCGACATTAATGGTCAATTGAACACCTCACTCTATGACAAACGTGACGATTTCAATTTCGCTATCACAAACTTTCCTTTCATAAGTAGCAACATTCCATCATCGCCCGCATACGGCGTATTCATATCTCAGTGAATACGTTATTCCAGAGCATGTTCAAATTACAATGACTTTGTTCTGAGGGCTAGGCGACTTTCAGTTAAGCTGCTCAACCAGGGTTATATATGTGCTAGACTAACATCGTCACTGAGGAAGTTCTACGGTCGTTACGAGACTCTTATTACTCCATATGATATCTCGTTATCCAGACTTTTAAATGATATTCTGGACTGAGACCGATTCCGATCACTTTACACAGATTTGACACCTTCTATACTAGAAGGTTACCTACTTCGACTTCTCCATATATAAATACATATGGAATTCACACGATTTGACTCTTTCTACGGGGTATATGTGACGGGTGTTGCTAGCAAGCAGGAGATGCTCACTCTCCCCGGGCACCTGATCTCACTCCATCACAGGGGTTCACATATGCTCTTCAAGTAGACATATTTTGTTATTTTCCATTTGTTTTTCATTTTCACTGATTTTGTATGTCCTATGGTTTCATGATTTTTGAACTTGTGGTTTGGATTTATCCATCATCTTTACTCTCAAATATTGCACTTTCAGCTACCATATTAGCGTCAAACATATCATGTTTTGCATATTGTCCGATGAAATGTGATTTTACAGAAGCCCAATTTGATTTAATTATTCCTTCAAGATTGTTAAACCATACAAGTGCAGGTCCTTTAAGATGCAGATGCAAAGCTGCAATTTTTCGTTTATCATCAGTCAGGTTTTGAAATACACAAAAGGATTCAAATTCAGATAAAAAATTATGTCCATTTTCATTACTAAATCCTGAAAACTTTTCTATTGATATTTTGTCCGAAAGATTTTGATTTCCTCGATTATATGTTGTTCCATTTCTGCCTCTGAATATTGGAGTTTCATCTAATTCCACATTAATAACTGTTGCCGGTGTAGATGTTATTGGAGTGCACATTTTGTTTAACTATTGTCTTTAAATTTAGATTCTCCACCATGTAATGAATATGTCTCTCATTCACTGTTAGTTCCCAAGGGAGTTAGCTTTTTGGATCATCTTTAATTAGGACAACTTTGTATAATTGGAATTATTGCATTTTATACTTTGGAACTTTGTAAAATAAACATTTTCATCAATTTATGATATAATTCGGACATTCAAACAAATAAATTTTGAATTTATATTTGGACTTTATTTCTACTTGGGAACTAACAGTGAATGAGAGACATATTCATTACATGGTGGAGAATCCGGGTAGAAATAAAGTCCAAATATAAATTCAAAATTTATTTGTTTGAATGTCCGAATTATATCGTAAATTGATGAAAATGTTTATTTTACAAAGTTCCAAAGTATAAAATGCAATAATTCCAATTATACAAAGTTGTCCTAATTAAAGATGATCCAAAAAGCTAACTCCCTAAAATGCTCTCATTCATTCTATATAAGTTGCATGTACAAAATCATTTACATGTACGAACTCCGCCTTCATTACAAAAGTACAACCAATCAGAACATATGTTACATATCATGTGTGTTCAACATACTGAATTTAAATGATATCAATTCTTAATCAAGTAAATGGCAAGCATAAGAACACCAAAAGGTGTATTCAACAAACTGAATTTAAAAGATATCAATTCTTAATCAAGTAAATGACAAGCATAAGAACACCAAAAGGAATGAAAGTCTTTGAAATCAGATAACTCAGAACAATACCCCTCCTCTGCTTACTTTGGAAACCTGATAAATGACAGATTGAAATATGTACCATATGTGAACAGAAATAACTAATTTTATTTGGTAACATTCAAGGAATGCATTTCACCTGATACTATATCCCAGTAAATGTGAAAGTATTCCAAATCACCAAGAAATAGAAAAGTTAAATCTTAACTATTAATAAAAAAAATATCAATAAATCCAAAATTAGTTAATTTGATTTTTGTAAACTCATATTATTATACATATATACAACATTGATTCGAACCGATTTCTCTGTCATGAGCATACTCTCGATTGTGTATCTCGGCGAAGTACAAGATACGGAGAAAATAGATTCGTGGTGATATGATCACAGACATATAACATTGTTTTATGTCCGTGCTATTCTGTACATGTTTGATCATTTAAATGAAGTAATAGCAACTGAAGATGCTGCATATTAATGCAGTTGTACTTCAGTCTGTCAGCAACTTTCCTGCTGCGAAAATTGCACACAGGTTTCAGGCCCAATAGAATAGTTATGACGTTGCTTCATCTATTTACCCTTCCACAAAATGTAATTTTTCATTGTGAATAGACCTAATCTGAAGTCAGACAAAACCGACCTAGACACAAATAACGCCCGACCGTTATTTGTATATGCCATCATAAATAGAACATAAGAAAATCGTCGATTCAGACGGTCTGAATTTGATGTTCCGTTACGGACCGTGTAACGTTTTGGGAGAATAATAGTAACGCTTACCGTGATTTTTTTTTTTTTTTTTGACATCGTAAAAAGACATTGATTGTCTTAAAATTACCTCATTCTATGGTCGAGTACAATAATGATTTCTCCCCCCCCCCCCACGTAAGTTATACCAGGGACTTATATATCTAAGATATAACTCATGCGCGGATCCAGATTTTTTTGTCAGAGGGGGTCCAACCAAAAAAGGTAATTTTTTCTCTTAGACGAGGGGGGTCCAATCCCAAAAATGCCAAAATATTACCTTTTTTGGGTAAAATTTTCGGATTCCAGGGGGGTCCAGGCCCCCCTAACCCCCCCCCCCCCCCTCTGTATCCGCGCATGTAACTTATATATCTTACAGAAGTCCCTGGTTATACGTACAGTTAACATGCGATGTGCATACATCTGAACGTGCGACAACTGAACGGTAGTTCTTTTCAGTGACACCACAGGTCAGCCTAGCAGCTGTATAAATCCAAAGGGTGTAAATATCTGAATGGCGAGCTATTTATCAAATTTACCTGAAAAAAAAGAGCCATAGAACCAATGTAACTATATGAGAAGGAAGGACATTGGCGGATTTAGAGAGGGGCAACTCCCCCCTTTTGGTCTGAAGATTTTACCTCAAAAAGTAATATTCGACTATTTTTAGGGCTGCAACCATCCCACTTTCTGGACCGAATGGTGCAAAACAGTCACGGGAGACTGCACCCCCCCCCCCTCCCATTTTCAAGAATATTCTGGAGAGCCTCTCAGACTCCCACCAGTAGAAGAATGTGACCCCCTCCTGCATCCACCGCGTTTCGGTACTATGCGCCTCATCAGTTGAAGTCTTCGGCTTGCCCCTCCCGGCATTCACCTTTCTGCATCCGCCCCGAAAAAAATTTATGTGTGAAACAAAATAATTTATACACAAATAGTGGCATTTTTAACTGATTCCATATAAAAAATCTGTTACTTTGAATATTGAGTTTGTTCTTCCTTATTCAATGGAATCTAAGAGTGAACAAGCGAGAAAATGGCATAAAAAGATGCACCAAATGCCATATTTTGGCTCCATTTTATTTTCAAAAACTTCTCGGGGGAGGCCCCTCGACCCCCCCCCCCCCTTATGGGAGAGGAACACCCCTCCCATAACCTCCCCCACCCAGTCCGTCGGGCCTCTACTAGTGTGCCCCGCATTGCAAGTTCTGGATCCGTCCCTGTAATACCTGTGCATATGCATGAACACAAATTCATGAAATAAGACATTTCTGGAAAGTAAATGTGGAAAATAGAATCTGTAATTGTCATTCTGTGTATTTCACTTCATTGTTAATGAACGCTGGAGGAACTGAATGTTCTCAAGTAAAATAAGTGTTTATAGGGAAGAGAGAATTAAATGAAAATAAATGATGATTTCCCGTGGAAGTGTTATTAAAAGCCAAATGTTGCTATTTCATTGACGTATGAACCACACGTTATAAAGCAAGCCATTGAAGAATACTAGACAGATCAACAATCGGTCTAAATTATCGGTATCTTGATTTTATCTTTACATATTTCAATCTTATTCATTGAAAAAGAAAGCTGGTCATAGTCACATGGAAATACAATAGCAGCGGCAAATCCAGGATTTTCGAAAAGGGAGGAGGGCCCATGTAAAAGTCAAGTATTTGCCAAAATACTCAGCCATTTTGGGGTGCCAAAATCTGGAGTTTTAATAGTAAATATGTGGCAAAAAGGGGGCCGCCCCCTCTAAATCCACCACTGAGTAAACTCTATATAGCCTGACTAAACTAGATATCCTAGGAAATTTTGCGTTTATCAAGTCATTGTTAACAAGTGACTTCACTTGAACTATGGAAATATAAACTTGTACAGAGAAGAATACATTTCTACGCCAACACAGTCAAATGCACTTCAAATAATAAAACCGATCCAGATATATCAGATATTTTTCCGGGAAATGTGCGAAACGGTCTGAGTATTAGAATATCGACAATTTACGACAATAAACGGCCTCAAAATGAATGTGCGATTACCTCAGATATGATATTTATTTTTTGTCTTACCCGTTCACATTCAAAATGAAATTTTGTTGGTTAAAATTTAAAAAATATCTTTATTTTCCAGCCATCGATTTACACGTTTTTACGACTACCATTAAAATTTAATGTCAGCTGACTTAAGTTTCACTTCTCGATACAATATGATCTTCCTCTTCCTTAATATGAAAGTGTTGTGTAGGTCACAGTATGCTATCCCGATGTAACACATTATCCGAAAAAGGCCATTTACTTGAATCACATATTCAGAAGACAAGTGAAAATTTCTCAGAAAGCGACAGTGACATCGAAGAAACAGTCAGCACAAGAGTTAGAGGTAGATGCCTACCCATTGTACTGTATTACTATCAGTGATGTTTCTGAGTATACGCATATTTGGACCGTACTGTACTGGTACTGTAATAATTCCCTGAGAGTAAAGGTTCACAGATGCTTTGCTGGTTTTAGCATAATGTACAATGTCATTCAAAGTTTTGATACATTAACCCTCTGACTGCAACGTTAAAGTTCAAATTACGTTACGTCACTGCGACGTCATCATCTTGCAACGTCATTTCCCACATAATTTTTTGCGCGTTATTGATCATATCAAAAACATGTATGCGATGTTGCAATATGTATTAATTAATCTTCTTTTATTTTTGCAAAATCTTTAAAAATATTCCTTGTACTTTGCACAATAAAACTTGGTCCTCTTAGTTATTGTTAATTGCACTCTTCTTCATGGCGCTGCATGTGAAAATGACGAACGCTATGGAATGTTTTAAGACACGGGATGCAGAGTCTTACGCCGCACAAGTAGCACCATGTCCTTTCCTACAACATACTGCACATACTTTCCTCTTGTTCCCTGAAATTGGGGTTTCAATTTTATATAAATATATATTTCATGTGCTTTCCACATTTGTTCTGCTAGGTATCGATTATAGACGGAAAAGATTTGGAAAATATTCAACATAATTTTAAATAGCGTTCGAAATACTCCATATAAAGATTCCACAGTTTCTTGGTTCACACAGCTGGAGACCTTGGTCTGACAAATTCAGGCCTCTCATCTTTCTGCTTGTAGGCCATGTTGACATGTGGTAGGCGGACATCCACTCCTCTGAAATTCTGAGTTGATATAATGAATGTGATTGATTGATTAAAGCAGTGAGGGATCTTTTACATGCCACGCCTACAGTGACACGGGACCTCGGTTTTTCTTCTTCTTCTCCCAATACGAAGTGTACTCAAAAGTTGAGTGTTATGCTTCACTTTACTGTCTCATCCTAAAGACAGAACACCGGTGTGCCCATGGCGGGAGTCGAACCCGGGACCTTTAAGACAAGAGACAAGCACTTCATTCACTGACCGACACCGATGGGCAATGAATGTGAAACATTGAATTACTAAACATATATAGATATTGCATTTAATTGCTGAACCATTTCGTTACACATCAAACAAGTTATGTTTTTCTAGTAATTTGAAATTTTTCATAGCTGTTGATCGTATATGCTTTATCCTAAATCCCATTTACATACTTTGTATTTGTGGATTGAATAGTGAAAACATGTCATGGGTGGGTGAAGCCCCCCCCCCCCCCCCCTTTCAAAAAATTCTAGAACTGCCCATGTGTTCAATACAAATATATATTTTTTAAATCTTCAACCATATTATATGTTCTAGAAAACGAAGAATGAAAACACAGATTAATTAAGAAAATATCTACTCTGGAGTGTAGAGGGTAGACGGAAATGTGACTGGAGGGAACTATAGGTTTCCACACTGTCTGTCTGTCTGTCATGCTGGTTTTCCAGACTGTTTTGGCCATGCTTACAGATATTAAGATAAATACTGGTAGCAAACTTCCCCATGTGGAATTACAGATGAAGTTCGACTTTGGTCACGTTTGACGTACTTTTTCTAGTGTTATTGTCATTTGTTCAAATTCAGTTTGTAGGGACCGGTGGAGTATTTGTATTGCTTTAGCAATACTTTCAGATTTTTTTCTGGTATTCATGTATTTTTGTTGAAAGCCAAAAACCTCCTAGTGGCAGGGAGGATTCAGCATCTCTGTTTGGCTAGTAGCATATTATATATAGGCATGAATGTCCGATTACATTACTAGCAGCGAAAATGAAATATCGTCGGACTGACGGACAAGTCCGATTATATTGATCCTATAATCTTAAACTTCTGCATCGAGTATCCAGTCTTTTCCAGAAGCGATTTCGGTTTCAAACTTATTTCTAATGTCATCATGATGTAAGTTTTGCTTTCAGTCTTGTAAAAATTGCTTCGGTCTGGTGAATTGTCCTAGTTTAGAGGACGACCATTTGATTTCTGAGGAGGGCTGGCAAATTTGATAGAGTCAGATTATTTATTTTCAGGTCTTTGAAGGATAGAATATTTATTTCCTTGACATCCAGGTTCAGATAATTTATTTTCTTGACTTTCTGTCGCCACTAAATACTTGTTAGAATTGCATTGTAATACATGACATTAACAAAACACATGCTAATATAAAGTCAACTCCACAGATAATATGTAAACGCTACTTTGGTCTTTTTACTACTAGTTTTTATAGTGAAGTGTATAGTCTCTCTCAGTCTCTGGTATCCAGGGGGTGAATTTCCATTTATCACTATAGAAGGATGTGTGAGGAAGTGTTGATGTTTTGGCTTCCTGTCCGAATGATAATATTTTATTCGTTTTCCACTTACTTTGAACTTTGCTATTTTAATACAAAAAAGTATCTCATAAATATTTTTGATATATTTGATATATGAATTTTTCACATATTTAACTTTGTCTTCATTACTTCTACATTGAATTTGAGAAAACTTGGTAGATGTTAAGCAAAGATATTACTCTACATTTTCACGTGTTTTCAAAGTTTTAGAGAAACTGAAAACTTATGGCCATCTACAAAAATTGTTCAATATCAATGTGCAACGTTGTCTATGTCTGAGGTGAACAATAGAAATATAGGCCCACTCGGGACTTTTTTTACTTTTGTTATCATGTATGTTAAGTGACAATACACGTTTTTGTTGGTTTTACTTTGGTCTAATTTCAAAGTTATGTTTGTTTTTATTTTACATTTGAATACATGTGTTAAAATCATTTGACGAATGTCCTGTTGCACTGATTTGAATGAAACTTAAAGGAAAGAAACATTGTCAACAAATATGGCCACCATATTTGGCTACTCATTTAACTTTAACATATCAGTGTGCCTAGCATATAAATGTCAGGGGCAGACAACATGAGTGGAAGTAGGGGAAAGGATTTGGAAATTCGCGGCAAGGGGACGCGAATGACACTATTCCAAACAAGAACCTCAGAGAAAATCTCTCAGAAAGCAAATGGTACATCCCTTGTCCCCTGTCTGCAGTGGCGGATCCAGGATTTCCGAAAAGGGGGACCCACATGTGTATTAGTCAAACAATTTAGCCATTGTGGTGCCAAATCTGGATTTTACTGGTAAATATGTGGCGAAATAGGGGGGGGGGGGGCTATAAAGTTTTGTTGAACATACTGAATGGAACGATTCGTTCAATGCTATAAATTCTGCAGAAATTGGAGTTATACAGTTAAACTACAAACGAGTTTTTAATAGAACGTTCAGCCTTATATTTGCATGATCTGGTATATGTACATGCTAGCAGCCAGGATATTCATTTTCATTTCAGTCAAAGCCAGATTATTTTATTTCCAGCATTTTCAGGGTCAGAATATTTATTTCCAAAACGTGCTTATTCTCATGTATAGATCCCCTCAGAATCAAATGGTTGTCCCCTTATCGGACCGATTGTCCTGTAAATATTTTTACAATTTCATATTCACTGTACTAGTAGTTTTCTTACCTTAAACCCCACCATATTCTCATGTATAGTCAGATCTCTTGCCAAGTCATAAGCTGCTGGAAACGTTGTACATGTATTTATAAGTCCAATGACCGGCCGAAACTTATGATATGGGTAATACCCGTCCATGCCTCTAGGAACGGAAGTTTCATTGCCATTGCAATGAAGAAATCTCGAGATCAGCTGTTAACGGTCACGGGTCATTACAGTAGAAAATTGGGGGGTTTGGTATAGCCATTCTAATTTATTTTCTGTGGCCCAGTAAGATTCTACAGAGGGCTTCTTGACAAAGTTAATGTATAATAGATTCCCCTCTTTCAGAACATCATCACTTTACTTCATTGGACATAACGTTGCAACCGAAACAACACAAAAAGGTCCGTATCTCAGCGACGTCGATCTGTGACACACTGCGTGTTTGGCAGGCGATATTTCGGCAACCATTTATTTCACAATAATAAATGAAATATTAGTAAACATATTAAGACCAACCGAATTATTTGTCAGAGCATCTTCTGTAAACAAACGAAGTATATTCTATACAGAACTCTTATAAATAGAGATTTTTATATAAAATTTACCATCATTTTAGTAGAAAATGGCATACCGTATATTGCAAAGAATAGGACGTGAGTACTTGGTACACAATTTATCTGCAAGAAATTGCCTTTTGAATTATTGTTATCTAGTTTCACGAGTCCCTATAGATTGAGCAGGACCAGCAGTGAAACAAACAAAGATGATGTAGCTCTATTTGATTTTCGTTTTCATGCGCTAAGCAAAATGACGTCCCGTTAACGTTGTGTTTAATTGTTCAACTCGTTCGTTTTCGGTAACAATTTTACCTACTGTAAAAATTTCAACACTGTTTTATTAAGAAAAACACACTCTCAAATTTACTCGCTCATGAATTTTATAATTGAATTCTTTACGATGATACTTACTCTTGAATGCAAAGATGAAAAACTTTTGGTCTGTCATATTTTCTTTAATAGAATATTTTATAAATAGCTTGGAAATTTGTATTTTATTTCAAACTTAATTATCACCAAGGCATTTGATTTTTTCTGAAAATATAATAACAGTATTTCGTAGCGTTTATATGCAGTGCGCTATGAAAATTGTGAAAACGACGTTGACGACTCCGGATTTTACGTCAAGGTCTAAACGTGGCTGCTAATCCAAGTTTCTGTGTTTTTATAATTGTACTTGCCATAACCAAGCACAATGTTGATTACCACTATGTGGAGTATGATTCTCCGCTTCTATTGATACCAATTTCACTTCAATCTGTCCAGGAATAAGCGAATTATAGGTCATAGAACTTTACGAGGTTCCGAGGGACATAGTGTCCCGCAGCGCAGTCAGTCGGTAAAGGACATATGTGTCCCGCAGCGCAGTCAGAGGGTTAAAATAAGTGAAATATCAGGGAGAATCAGGTTTTTGCTGTAAAAATTTTGATTTATGTCTTCAGTCTCTTCATATTTATCATATTCTGACCTACTTTCAATATCCTTAAAAAAAAGGAGGGTTGATCTTGATCAATGTATACCTAAAATCATTTCTTAAATTAAATTTGAATCATGCAATATTTTCTTTATTAGCATTTTGAATAAGAGATTGACCTTTGATTTCAATGCTGGTGGAAAAATTTTTTTTGGGGGGGGGGGGGGGGGGGGCATTTAGTCGCTGTCATGTCTGTCCGTCCATCTGACCGAGCTCATATTTTTTATACCTTTCATCAGAATTTGATCATACAATGATACATGTACTTCACCAGAATATTACCTAAGTTAAGGGCTTTCAGAAAAAGATCACTCAAGGTCGTTTCTGAAAGGTCAAGGTCACTTATTAACTATGACTTAAAATACCATGAAGTACTTATATCTCCTACACCTTTCATCAGAATGTGATCATACTTCAACAAAATGTAATTTAGGGTAAGGGTTTTTGGACAAAGGTCACTCTAGGTCATTTCTGAAAGGTCAAGGTCATGATAACAAGTTTTATTTCATAACTAATCAAAGTCAAGCTTACTCATTTTAGGATAATGTGATAACTTGTTGTTCTAAAGTTGAGACAATTGGATACCCATATGATACATTGAGATTTAAGATCGTCATCAATTAATACAATGATTTCCTATATATATATAGTCATTCATTTCATTCATTATTGCTGTGCTTCTTGGAGCATCCATCAGTTTTACAGATTTTTTGTATATGAATTGAGTCATCAATTTTCTGCATTTTTTAAAAGTATAACTGCTGTTTTGGGAGCATCCATCACTTATACTGATAATTTTGTATCAAATTTCCTACCTTTTTATCCACTGATAATATCAGTAGATCAGAGCGTCTGGGAACTATTACAGGAGAGTTGGCAAAAATGGCTGAAAACGTGAGTTGTAAAACAGACTAAAAGTGTAGTTGATGCACTCCTTGAGTTTTCAAGGAATTAAGGTGGTGTAAAATCCCTTTCCAAATTTTTCTTTACATTTCTATCACACATGTATTTAGCAATATGTACACTGTCCATATATTTCTTAAGGAATCAAAAGCACAAGATATTATCTCTTTAATAATATATCTCTTTTGTAGAATATGTTAATTTATTATCATGCTAATGACATGATGTTTTAATGGGTTTAAGGCTATTGCAACTTAATACCTGAAATTAATTGGTGAAAACAAAGATACTGAAATACATGTACATGTAATTGTAAATAGTCTGATACATTACACAACATCATTACTGAATACAGTGAAACTTTAATTGAAATACAAAATTAATGATAATTCATCTATTGCATTTAATTATACCTTATACATGTGATTTAAAAATATGTATTTTAATACTTTTGTGCTAGAAATGGAAAACATGGCCTCCAACAGACAAGAAACCACAGGTACAAATATTCTTCCAGATGACATTGAAAATTTAGAGGATCAAACAGAAGTATTGCCAAAGAAACCACCTTTGAAGAGAAATTCATCATATTATACTCCTTATATGGAAGATAGATTACGTAGAAAACTGAAGTTTTATTTCATGGGACCACATGAAAAGTACAAAGCCAGAAAAAAATGTCCTTGGAAATTATTGCTTCAAATATTTAAGGTTATCTTAGTCACTATACAGGTATGTATCTTATGGTTATCACAAAACTTTAAAATATCACAAAACATGCAAACTGACTGAGCGATTCATCTTTTAGAATTATTACAGCAATTTATATGACAATTTAAGTCACATTTGTGTTTACAGTGATTGACTTGATAATATTTTCATTTTTGCATTCAGCTTGTCATCTTTGGATATGAGCGATCTGAATTTGTTGAGTATGTGGAGAAGAATAACATAGCACTAAAGCATCTTTACTTGAAGGACTGGGACAACAGCTATGAAACAATGCCTTATCCTCCAGCCACAGGAATTTATGCGATATATACAATAGATGAATTAAAAGCTCACATCAATCATGCATTAAAACAGGTATATGGTAGTCATCTTAGAAATCTTATATAATTTGTAATCTTTTTAATGCCTATGAACAAACAGCATATAATGTAATGATACAAGCAATATGCTTCAGTTTCACCACAGTCCCATTTTCCTAGGATATATAAGCAGGCATGGCCTAGTGGTATCACGCTGGACTCCTGATCGGGAGGCCGGGATTCGAGTCCCGCTCTGGTCATGCTGGTGTCATGTCTTTCGGATGAGACAGTGAAATCCGAGGCCCCGTGCCATGGTATGCATGACACGTTAAAGATCCCTCACTGCTTTCGGTGGGTCTGTTGCAAAGGTCAAAATTTGTTTGCCCCGCATCAGGCAGATGCCATCACCATATACGTGAAATATTGGTGGTGTGATGTAAAACAAAAATCAATCAATCAATCCTATGATATAAAGATACATCTTTAATGTACATTATGATATGATATGCAATCGGCCCTGATATAACAGGGCTCGACAAGTGATTTTTCTGTACAGAACATCAGAAGTCTCAGAATTTAAAAAAGAAACTAAATTGTAATCCTTTTTATCGAAATTTAAAGTCAAAAGCAGTGGTAGAAAAATGATCAAGAATTTGATTCTCAAAGCTATGTCGGCAACATTAAAATCGGGATCGACGTTCACTTGTTGCACAATTTATTTGTTATTTTTCTGTTGTTTTCTAATTTTGCAGTTTGTTAATACCCTTTTACCCCTATCAGGAGCTCTACGAAGCCGTTTTGTGCCATTTTAAAGAAGATAATTTTTTTATCTCGTTTGAACAAGAAAAATCTTGTTCAAATGAGAAAGTTATCTTGTTCGTAGGAGCTGTGTATATTCGTTAATAAATTATAATATTTAAGCTTTATTTTATTCATTACAGTAGTTAGTAGAAGTTAAGTATTGAGTATTGTCAGACAAGTAAAATTCATACTCTGCAGCCAAGTACGTGTAAGTTTCATGGCTTCTTGTCTGAATGGACAAGTAGGGAAAAATGTTAATGTCGAGCCCTGTATAGTCACATTGTCCTTTGTATATTTTGTATAATTGTGAGCCATGGAAATATAGCTGCTCTTAAGAATCAGTTTATTTGTTGTCTGTCTGTCTGTTGCATCTGTATTAAATATCTGGGCAGACAGAACATGAATCATGAGTTCCATAGAACAGCTACAAAATGTACAACTGTCTGGTTGCAATCACTCCTATCAATAAGTTTTCTCGATAGTGTCAAAATAAAGATTGAATTAAAATAAAAAACTGGGCCAAACATTATAAGTATGTTGTAATTGTTTCAGTAAATCTACTGTTGATATTCTCACCAGTTTAAAAAAACCCAAACAGGTTGTTAAATTTTGATAGGTACTTTATAATGTGAACATATTGAACTACATTTGGTGGTCATTTCGTGTCAAACTAGACAAGTCCATTAAAAAAGGGATGTTTGCTATTTGTAATTAGAGAAATTTAAATTCGTATTTTTATGGTTCATACTACCACTGCATTTATAGTGTGGTGATTTTAAATCCACTTCCATTTTTTCAGGTGTGCGTATTATATTCGAATATTTACAGTACTTAAATTGAATGTCGACAGTGTCTGCAATTCCAGCTTATTTTATCATTGGCAGATCTAGACCTTTTTTAATTTAATTATTAATTAAATTTAATTTTAGGAAAAATATTTTTGCGAATTTCAACTGACTCGCAAAATTGCTAAAAGTTAATTGACAGCAAAAATAACCAGATTTACGGTTTATACGAAGTAAAATTGTTGACGAGAGTGTCCATAATTAGACAGTAGTCATTACTACTGAAAGTTTTTTTTAATGAGTAATCTTCAATCGATATATAAAAAAATTAATTATGCAACCATCTGCATGACACCCTTATCTAACAGAATGTTTTAACTTTCAGTTTGATCGTACTACAAATGTAGCCCTGGGACAAATGAGGGTATGGCGGAGGAATGGCACTGATCAACCCATGGAGTTATGCCTTAAAACTTATAAAAAGGCACAAGTCTTCACAAACAACACTTATGACTTTGATCCAACCATTAACATAGGTATCAGACAAAGTTATGAATAAAAGCTTACACTACTATACAGGATTTTCTCTGAATGTATATAAAAGGTGTGCAACCACTTATGTATTACTTCAGATTTTAGCTATTTTTCTTTCAATCGTCCAACAATGCATTTTGATAAAAATTTTGCATACTTCTAAGGAAGAGATTTTTCACAGATATACACACAAATGTAAATAGTAAAACTTTGGTATCTTGAAATTTCAGATACAAAGCTCATCTTAAATACATTTTTATGTCTGGAAGCTCTTTTTTACCTGTTATTATTGGAAAAGTGGCTTCTTATTTACATATTAAATTGTGTTTCCTTCTATATGCTTGACTACAGGCATAGTACAATCAATTGACTGTGTCAGCACTTACACTGTGATTTTCATAATAGTTTATGAAGCCGTTGCAGTTTTGAATTTTGTAATAATCGTTATCAAATTGATAGGAAATTAAATGCAAATTTTGTTATCAAACATTGCTGAATGTGACATGTTGCAAGTGTTACTACATGTAGTAATAATTATAATATTGAAATTGAATTGAATTGAAATCACCAAAGAAAATAAAGTAATGACTTTTAAAAGAGATTGAGCAAATAGGATATATGAGTTACTAGTGTTCAAGTAAACATATGTCAACTGTTTGCAAGTATATATAAAACTGACATGTTGCAATTTATCTACTGGTATTATTATTTCAGTGAAAGATTTCTTTTAAGTATTTTAGGTTCTAGGTTTTATTTGTTGAGTTTAACTCTATATTCAGATGTTATTTTAAAATCTCCTGTGTGAGAAGGTGGTGATGGCAACTACAATAAACCAAACCAAATGATTTGTCTGTCTATGATCAATTTATTTCAATATTCTCCAGTCATATTTGTTTATCTGCCTGCTTAGTTTATATGATCACTTTGACCTCAGTACATGTACTATATTGACTGGAAATTTGGCATATGGTATATATCATTTTTATACTGTATTAAGGCTCCAATTAGCATACATTTCATATTCTGTTTAGCTATATGTTTCCAGTCCATCTAGTTTTAACTATAATAATTTCTCTTTTGATATACAATCCTTTCTATAACGTTGTGGTTTAAATAAAAACTCTGAAGTTTGTATTAACCAAAGGTATTGTTAATTGTTCACATCACAGTGGAATCTTGTTCAGGATATTAGAGAGGACTTCTGACCAGGTTATGCTGATTATCATTGTATTCCTTTTATTCAGATTGTTTTGAGATAAGTCCTCTGCACATAATAAACACTACAACCAATGACACAGAGAAGATCTATGACATTGACTTGATTACAAAAGATGCTAACAGAACTATAGAATATAGAAGGTAATTGATGTTTATCTAAAGCAATACAGCCAAGAAATGATACAAAATATAATTACTTTTTACGTTTTATTAGGTTAGAAGAATTCATATGTTGACCTATTGGTTAAGTTGAAACAGTACTTGTATTTGAAACCATCATAATTTTTTCCCAGTAAAGTTTTCAGATTGATAGAAATTTCTGTAAAGATTTTCAGAATGCTACAAATTTCTGTAAAGTTTTTCAGAATGCCAGACCTTACCATAAAGATTTTCAGAATGCTAGAAATTTTCACCAGTAGAAAATACAAATAGCCTACATATTTTTTGTTGTGTAATTATTACTGCTGTATGTTTCTTAATTATTAATATATATAACAATTCTTTTGTTATATATGAACAGGCTTCTGCAGGCAGAGCTGAAATTCAAGTTATTAGCATTTAGATTGGATATAGACAAGAGGAGTTACTCTCCAGAATGTTTCATGGTCACTGGATCAGTAAGTGTTTTCATCAATCTTACTGGGGCATATTGGGCTATAATAATATCAGTGTGACGGGACATGAGGTTTTATGCAACAATATTTTACTTTAAAGCCCTGCTACAGTGCAACAGGTACTCAGCAAGAACAGCAAGAATGTGTGAAATCATGATTGCACTAATAATTTCCCAACCCTTTTCTTTACTATAGTGTGCTAAAATATATTTGCACTGATTTATATACACGAACAGTATATTATTGTATGATATTTAGATTTAATACTACAAATTAAATCGATTCATTAACGCGAGACAACTCTATTATATCAAAGTGTGATAACTCTACATTTTATATAACTCACATTTTATGACACATGTTTGTTTACTCGACCGAAGCATTTGAATAGCGTGATAATTCGCATACAGTACAATAAGTAATAAATATAATACACGAACAATAAATTCTTGTTACTGTTTAGTTATTCCTGTTAAAAAGAGCTCTCATTTTTAAAATGTAGATGTCTGTCTTTCGTGACAACTGAGTTCAGCTTATGGTATGGTGTATTTTGTGTTATATTAGATATGTCGAAGTCTTTAATGATGTTTAACTGATACTGTAAAGTACTTCTATTTCACCTGATTTAATTTTCGTCATTATCTCTCTTCTGATATTTTCATGAGACAATTTTCACAGTAAGCCATAAATATTTGATAATTTGATAGTTAATCAAAGGTAGCAAAGAGTTTATTTTCACATCCTCACAAAATTATGCAAAAATAAATCCCTGGTGAATGTGTTTTACATTATGAGACTTTGCTTTAGTGTGTATGTCTATTTAGTACTGGTCAAGAAGGTAAATCTAGACACGAGGTAAATCTGGACGGTTTGATAAAATCATATTTTTAGTTACAAAAATAGCGATCATCCAGATATACTGCACGTCCTGATGGACCTTCCTGACCAGTACAGTATTTGCTGTACGCTAAATGTACCAGTTCTTTAGCTGGCCTTGTTATAAATGTTTAGCTACATGTATAAACTCAAATTTGTCTTATCTGTAACTAGTGTTTAGCATTAGGAATTCAGGATGTAAGACATCATGGAATGGATATGCACAAGAAAAGGGGAGAAAGGGAGTGCATAAGTGACATTTGTAATAGTCAAATGGCTATTTAAGATTGCTCCTTAGGTTGGTTTGACAGTGCTCTTGTTTCAGCATTCTACATGGTTGACAGATATATGATTTGTGTATTTGTATACTCTGTTTCAGCATTCTACATGATTGACAGATATATGATTTTTGTATTTGTGTACTCTGTTTCAGCATTCTACATGATTGACAGATATATGATTTCTGTATTTGTATACTCTGTTTCAGCACTCTACATGATTGACAGATATATGATTTCTGTATTCGTTTAGATGTGCAATTTTTATATTTTCTTTACTTGCATATGTACATGAATATATATATTTCTTGTCAGGCAGTTTTTGATGACAATAACAGAGATGGACAGATGTTGGTCAACTTGTACAGTACATTGTCAGAAACAAAATGTAGAGGAGACTATGTATATAAAGGTAAAGAAAGAGTTATTTACAGGTCTTGATTTGTTATGCTTGCTACAGAGGGTAGGCGTGAATAGTGGTAATGACACATTGAAAAGTCTGCCAACTCTGGGTGTGAATAGCGGTCATGACACATTAAAAGGTCTGTCAAGTCTAGGCATGAATATTGGTCATGATACATCGAAAGGTCTGCCAAGTCTAGGTGTGAATACTGATCATGACACATTGAAAGGTCTGCCAAATCTGGGCATGAATAGTGGTGGCCATTACACATTGAAAGGTCTGCCAAGTTTAGGAATGAATAGTGGCCATGACAATTTTAAAGTTCTGCCAAGCCTTGGCATGAATACTGGTCATGACACATTGAAAGATCTATCAATTCTAGGCATGAATACTGGTCATGACACATTGAAAGGTCTACCAAGTCTAGGCATGAATACTTGTCATGACACATTAAAAGCTCTGCCAAGTCTAGGCATGAATACTGGTCATGACACATTGAAATGTCTGCCAAGTTTAGGCATGAATAATGATCACTACACATTGAAAGGTCTGCCAAGTCTAGGCATGAATACTGGTCATGACACATTGAAACATCTGTCAAGTCTAGGTATGAATGCTGATCATGATACATTAAACGTTTGCCAAGTCTAGGCATGTATATTGGTCATGACACATTGGTACATCTGCCAAGTTTGGCGTGAATACTGGTCATTACACATTGAAAGGTCTGCCAAGTCTGGGCATGAATATTGGCCATGACATATTGAAAGGTCAGTCATTGTACATGTATCTTCTTTAGATTTTGTCTGGTCACTCTGCCTTCCTTTATCAATAACGCACCATATTAATTAAGTGGGTGAATTAATTTTGGTTTGGTACCAAACAAGGAATAAACAGACAATAGACCAGTTCACCAATGTTGTATGGTTATTATTTCTCAAAGAATTTTTCATGGATTGAGTACGTGTATTATTAATATTGCTAAGTGTAATGTGATATTCATTATGAAAGTAAGGGTACTTATTGTGCAAAAGGCAGAGGATGAAGACAGTTTTTTAATTGTTTGTTTTCAGATTCTGAATGGAAAGAAAGAATGTTGAAGACAGTTTTCGATTGCTTTGTTATTTTGATCAGCATACTGTCTGGTCTTCTCTGTATACGATCTTTGATAAGAGCTCAGAAACTCAGAAGGGTAAGGTCATTAATATTTCTTGTGTCTTTATTTTGAAAGTCATCTTGTAAATAAAAAAAGGTAACGTAATTCATCAAACTCACAAGTAAAATCTCCAGAGGTAAATTAGTTTATAAGTAAATAAGAAAACTGCACCCTCTGTTTACAGATTTTCTGCCACTAGGCCTTTTCTAATTGAAATCAATGATGTCAGAACACAGACTAAGTAAAATACTTTCTAACATTAAGAATATGTAGATTACAATCAAAGACATTAATGATGTCACATTCATGGAAATATATCTAACACGATAACATTAGTATCAATAGGCCTACACATGATTTAGCTACTTGTTCATAAATGTAGATGTGTAAATTTATAAATTTCAGCAAACAGAGGATTTTTTTATGAAAAGTAAGAGAAAAAAATTGAGTTGGGAAGACCGAAGTGAATTCCTCAATCTGTGGTATATGGTTATAGTGATCAATGATGTCCTGACAGTGGTTGGATCTGCCCTTAAGATACAACTTGAACATCGAGTAAGTCTTGGTGATGTGGTAGTTAGTGACCCTATCCTGTATACATACATGTTTATGTTTTCCTCGCTTTGATATAAAAAAAATTTGAAAGAACATATTTTGAATCCACTGGTGTAAACGATTCCAAATACAGATAAACTGATATATTTTCTTTTTTTATACCCCTTGCAAAGGAAATTTTGGTGTATATAGGAATTATCATGAATGCCTGTTCATCTATCAATCTTTTCATTCTGTTAAGAAATTTTATAAACTTTTGTTTTATATCTGGATGATGCTTTACACAATCGTTACTCTTAACTCAAAAGTGTATTATGATTTTGACTCAAGGTCATAATCCCAAAGTCAAGGCCACAATGACCTTATGGCCAAAATAATGTCTTGTCCATAAAAATGGAGCTGTACATGGATCTGTTTCACATTTCATACAGTAATTTCCCATGACACAGTGTAGTGATCATGACCCAATGTTAAGTTTGCAGTGAGTCACTGACCAAATTTGTTGTTGCACAGCTTTGGTATTACAAGAGTAATTGTCCTATAAGGATTACTCTAGTTTGTTTGTACTTCAAACCAATTCTTGTAAAAGTTGGTTGCATGAATTAATTTCATTTTATTTCTTTTATAATTAATCCTGTCATAGAAACTGTCGTTATTTGTATGTTTATGTTTACACATAGAAAACATTTTAGAACATTTTTGAGCATGAATTGAATAATAAGACAATATTGTCTGGGTAACCATTACCATACTCATAGCATTGGTTACGTCCATGGATAGCAGATTTCTGATAATGGTAGCAATATGAGTAATTGATATTCTTGTTGTATTAGATGGTCTTTAGCAGTTTAACGGTAGCTCCAATAGGTGTTGATATTCAGGTAAGCCTAGGTCAAGTCTCCTTGTAAACCTCTCACATTCCTGTAATTTCATCACTGAAGTAGTGAGATCTAGCCCATGATTGCTACAGTGCTGGCATATTTCAGGTGATTACCTTACATGCAATACACTAGTAGATTTTGTTAGCTTCATATACTCAATGTAAATTCTACTGCATTACAAATTCCCAAAATACACCATCCTGAAACTCACTAAGAGATTATTCTATGAAACAACTGAGCACAATATTCAAAGGAAGATCTATATAAAATTTTATTATAAGAGTTAAAGTATAAGTTCATGTTTTGGTATCAACAGTAGACAAGTTGATTTTTTAATGTTTTAATGACAAAAACATAGTTATTCTATAATAAGTCTGCAACCAACAACTTCTTTGGCTTGGAATGTCATAAGTGATTATTCTATAATGAATATAAGATTAAGAATAATTGAGCTATGTTTTATAAATGTTGGTAGATCATGTGCCCACAGTGGGAAAATTTAGATATATGTATTGTATATACATGTATGCCTTTATAGAGTAACTTTTTATATGCCAGCATAAAATTGTGTGGGGATTATGCTATACCGTTGTTGTCTGTCTGTCCTACCTATCTTGTCTTTGCAGCTCCTCCTAAACCTTTAGAGGATTTTTATGAAACTTGGTACAATGAAAGAACTCCTTATGAAGATGTGCATATTAGCATGAGAATACTGTCCAAAAACAAAATTACAGGAGTTATGGCCCTTGGACTGAGTTTCTTTGATGTATTGTTTTCACAATTCTTCCTAAATCCTTTAAAGGATTTTGATGAAACATGGTATAAAGAAAGAACACCATATTAAGATGTGCATATTGGAAGGGGAATGCTGTCCAAAACAATTTACAGGAATTATGACCCTTGTGCTTAGATTTTTCTATGCAGAATACCTAGTCTTTGTAACTTCTCCTAAACACTTTGGGGTATATTGATGAAACTTAGTACATAGAAAGAATACCATATGAAGATATGCATATTGGAATGGTAGTGTTGACACAAAAATGTAGTGGAGTTAAGACCTTTGGACTAGATTTTTCTATGCAAAATATCTTGTCTTCACAACTCCTCCTAAACATTTTAGAAGCCTGTGTGGCCTAGTGGATAAAGTGCTCAGTTCATGATCGAGAGGTCCTGGGTTCGACTTCTGCTTCGGGTGGGTCTGTTGAAAAGGTCTAAATTTGTATGCAATGCATCAGGCAGATACCGTCACTATATACGTGAAATAATCGTGGAGTGACGTAAAACAATAATTAATCAATAAAAACCTAAACCCTTTGGTGGATTTGATGAAACTTGGTACAAAGAAAGATCACATTATGAAGATGTGCATATTGAAGAGGAATTTTCACATCTCCTCAATATTTAATGCAATTGTAGTCGGTGTATTTTTGAAAGGACTGGGGGTGTCAACATGGGAAATGATGGATGTATGAAGAAGATCATTTAACCTACAAATACTTGAGGGATCGCCAGATCCAATTTTAATCATGCCCATTACGTAGTTCCATTGTGACATCATAGTCAAATTCATGTTTGACGGTCCATTTATTTATGACGTCATAATGAACAAGTGTGCCAAAATGTGTGATGTCGGGCATATGATGATCACTCAGTTGGAGAAGAAAACTGAACTATTTTATCAGTATGAAAGGTAGTCTACATTTACCACAATTAGATTAGATATTTAATTCTATCATAGTTTGTATGACACTTGGGATGATAAAGTGCTGGCGTATTATATGCCGTTCATCCGTGCCGTTTTTTAATTAATGAAATTGACGTCTTGGAAGAATTTATATAGCATTATTTTTTACCAATTAAGTTAGCAGTGATATGAAACATTCAGAATACTTGCCTTGGAGATCCTTTGGGAGACATTACTCATGTCTATACTTGATACATTCTTATTACAATTGTAACTCCCAAAACAAAAGAAACCACTAATTATTTAGCTTAATATAGTTTGTATATGATAAAAATATGTCTTAAACAGTATATGGTTATATTCAAAAGAATTTGTTGAAAGAGGGGCATTCTCAGATAGTGAACAATGCTTAATATTAGTAAAGACTTAAATAAAAATTATAAAAACCCCAGAATCTTTCCAAAGTGTTTACATCAAATATATTGATATATGTATGCTTTTCTCTCATATTTAACACTTATATCTACGATGGAATTAAAAGAAAAATAGGAATGTATTGTATACTAAGTTATTCTCTTGGGATTTTGTTAGATAAGAAAGATTAATATATTTATTAATATATTACTTCATTGAATAGGTAACTGTACTTTACTCATATTCTTCTGAGATTGCGGATCTTATTTCAATTCCATATGAATATTTGCAGTATGTTCTAAGTAGTGTTGTACATCGGAAGTGATTTAAGAATAGATAATCGGAAGATAATCGGAAAAGGTAAACCGATCGATTATCGATTTAAATGGGAAATCCATATTCTTTGAAATTTAGAGTTTGACAAATAATAGACCACATAGCAAATCTGATTTTGATTTTTAATTTGGCCAATTCGGCGTTGTCGTTGGATTTAGACGCCATACTGCATTTGCACATCCTCGGCCTTTTCCTGCGTAACGTTAAAAAAACCCTCAGTTTGGAAGTCATTGTGAATAAAATAAAATAATAATTATTGCTTTTGAGATATGGGTAAACAAGTTTTGTGTCAGCCTAGGTAGACACAGCAAATGAGATGCACACATATAAAAAGGAGAACGAAAATGAATAGATGAATAGAGATAGAGGGAAAACAAATCAATATATGCAGAGGAAACTTGTGTGTTTACATATAGTATTAAGTATTATATCTGAAATTACAAGTAATGTATAAAGTATTGAAACATTCCACAAAGTAGTGCACTTTCCTTTCATATCTTATAATGGCATATAGTAAGGATCCTGAATACTGACAACCATTTGTCAAGTTTTTTGATTCCATGTTGATTTACTTTAGAATCTAACTTTCTTGGTAAATAAATACAATGAAAAAAGTATAATAATTATAAAACATTAAAAATCATCAGTACACAATTTAAAATTCATAAACTGAAATGGTAAGATGGTAATGTAGATTGCTAATGATACAGATACATTGAATTTCAGTGTGTGAATAATAATTATAAAACATTAAATTAATGTGTTATCCATTTGTATATATATGTATATGGAATAAAGTACAATGCATGTAAATATGCAAGCCACCATTCATGTTCATATTTCATTGATGCATGTTATGCGATGGTATGAATGTCACAGTCTCCAATTGAATCTCTTCCTGTAGTATATGAATTCTGCATTTGACCAAGATAAGCTATAGAAAATGTTTAAAACATGTAAGTTAAGATATTATGATCAAAATTTATTTTCTTCAATAAATATATTCCTGCTTTTAAACCCTTTGGCATAAATCCAATAAATTTTTATATATTTTTTTGTAAAATTAGTGAGCGATATCAAGAGTAAGATTTGCTTTTGAAGATTGTTTCTTTTCTTTCTCCATTTCGATGACCGCTTGAGCTTAATTAGTAACAGTAGAGTTATCTGTCACTGGAGGCGTGGCTACAAATTCACACAGAGAGGTCAATCAAGTTCATCCATATCTCTGCCTACTTGAGATACTTCAAGGTTTATTGACTAAACAAAAGTTTGTCTCCCCAGTTGGGTTTTGCTATTTTCAAGATTGTTATTAGATTGTGACTCACAAATTTTCATTACCAACTACACAACTACAACTGTAAACAATTCTTCTTTTCAGAATTCTCAGAGTTCTTCGGAGAATTATGATTACTGTGGTCTTCTTCTTGGAACCGGTAGTCTCCTCGTCTGGATGGGAGTCATACGCTACATTGGATTCTTTAAAACTTTTAACGTTAGTATCAATATTATTCTATAGATGTTTCTATCCAGAGACTTACTCCGATTTGTGGACATTATACAGAGATACTGTCAACTTTAATAGATAAAATGCTTGAGATAAATGCTAAATTAATGTGTTATCCATTTGATATAGATATTGACTGTGGTGCTAAAAAAAGCCTTTCCTGATATGATGAGATTCCTTGTCACTACTTTGATGTTGTATTTTGGATTTATGTTCTGTGGATGGGTAGTGTTAGGACCCTATCACATCAAGGTAAACTTGTCCTATAATTTTATTCATTTGATGTATTTATGTTTATGATTTACAAAAAAACGGAGGTTAGTAGCAGGCAGAATAATGTGGGAGACATTCTGTGGTTCACTTCCTTTTACAAATTGTTTACTAGTGATGTTGTCACTATAAAGTTTAAAAGAATAATTTTGAATTATATTTTGCAGTAATAAGCAGTTCATCAGTTAGAATAATCCAAAGTGAACGTTAATAATTTGATTTTGCTATTGATTTGGAAGATCATAAACAAATAATAGAAACATAGACTGTACATGAAGACAATCATCATGTGCTCTTACACTTAAACAAAGTACATGTATCAAATTGAGAATATCGCTATTAAAGATTAAATTACGAAGGTTGTATTTGAAACTATTCTATATATATGAATGTAGTGATAATTTGGTTTGGGTTTATGCATGTGTTTTATACTTAATTCATAAATTTTCCAATATATTTCAGTTCCGTCATTTGAGCACCACGTCAGAGTGTTTATTTTCCTTAGTGAATGGTGACGATATGTTTGTGACATTCTCAGCAACAGTCACTGCTAACAATGTAGTGTGGTACTACAGTCGCATTTATCTGTACCTGTTCATCTCATTATTTATCTATGCAGTTCTGAATCTTTTTATTGCAGTTATTCTGGACACATATGAAACAATCAAAGTAAGTTGAATTCAGTATTCATGACAGTGGAAACTCTCATTGCCACCAAACCAAATGTGCTCTTTCTAACAGGTGGTCTTAAAGTGACTATGATATATACCCAGTACTGAGTAATGTTTGATGAGAATTTAAGTAAAGACCCTTAATCTGATAATTAGTTGTTTCTATCATATGAACCAGATAAAGAATTTAGATAAAGTTCAATATGCATTACCATATATTAACCATAGTTTCCTATGCACTTAATTACTTTTTCATGAATTTTGCCTAAAATGTAATATACTTTTACTGAAAACACTGTCCTTTTGTCCGTTCATCTCTCCCTCCCTCCATCTATTGATCTATCTCATTTTCAGTTACTTACTTTTATAGGAATTCTATAATGATGGATTTCCAAAAACAATGTTATCAGAGTTTATAGACTCGTGTGATGATACTCCAGATTCCATATTTTATCGAGGAGAGGATCGTAGCTGGTCTTGCCGGAACTGTTCAGGGTTACTCTCAATTTTTTGCTGTTGCTGTCAAAGGTAAGCTGTCATAACGCTATTATTAGATAATGCAATTTTACTAATGGTCTGTAGTTGCTAATTTTGTTCTAGAACTGTATTGTCCTTTGTTTGATGTATTAGAAAGGTGAAGAATTTGCATTTGTAACTTGTACTAGTGCGTAGAAAACATTTGCTTTATATGTCAAGCCCACATGTATTTCATGTTGATATTTTTAGAAGTGTATGTCAATGACAAAGATAGAATTTATCCTGCATAATTTGAAATGCCTTTCTATCAAAGTGCAGCATGTTATTTAAAACAGATCTAGAGGTAATTAGGTACCTGGTAAATATGATGAAGATAACAAAAAGTGATGGTATCACATCAATTGCTACACTACACATACTTGTATGTGTATAAATACAAAGTCTTTATCTTTCTGTTAGCAAATTTCTTCTTCAATTTCCAATTAAATTTGTTTCAGTAAAACATTGTCTTTCATTTGTGAAAATGGAAAGTTGGAATTTAAGAATAAAACCAAAACATATAAAAAAAAATGAAAAAATGCTAAACAAGCTTCACTTATAATAGTAGCTGAGCTCCTAGAGATAAACAAGAAAATTCCTTATTCTTTGAGCTGATGTAACCATTGAGTTCAACAAACCTTATTTTTATCAATCCATTCTGCATTGTCCATGAAAGAGATCTTTTTACATTTGGTGACAGCATGATGGCTTTGTGTGATGAAACCAAATAGCAAAAATCATAAGTATGGTCTATCTCCCTATCTTATGACATGCATGGAGTGTTTTGATTTCAGTCTGTATTAGTATTAGAGAAAAAATTGAATAAATTGTTAAAGTTAAAATTTCCTAAATTACTGACTTTAAAATGAACTTTTGCTCGTTTATTAGACATGTAGGAATCATTTTATCTATCATCTTTTTGTCTATTTGTCATACCTGTTTTAAAAGTTTAAAACTACTTTTACAGGTAGCACATGTGTTCTTTAGAATACGGACGTACAATTTAGTGTAGAATAAATCTATATTTTGAGCATTAGATTCTCTATAAGTACTCACTATTCTATTTTGAGAATAAACTTAAATTAATGAACATTTGTACTGTAGAATGTGCTGTTCTATTTTCAGAAAGTCTGACTCTCCCTCTGAGTACACAAGTCTTTTGCACCATGAATGATGATGAAAAAACTAATTTAGAATAAGACAGATGTTATCATGTTTAAATCACTTAATTCATTGATGACTGCTGTAATGATGACATACAAGTTAAACTCCTTTAATAGATATAAAGCTTTTATTTTTCACATTTCAATAAAGAATGTTTTACAGAACTATGAACTTGTGAAGGAAGGAAAAGAAAATCCACCTTTTTAATTTAGTAACTCACTAAATTGATTGACTTTTTTGTAACTGCGTGCATTGTGGGTACATTGATACATGTGCATAAATGTGAACGCAAATTCTAAAAAGAGACTAGGTGAAATCAAGCACTCAAGTAAAAGGTTCATTGAAGTATGAAAAAAAATAAAACAGCTGTTACAATTAACACTTCTATATATACATATTTATAACATTTCACAATGATAATGCCAATGCAGTACATGATAAACTGTCGAGGCTTATGACATTAGCTGTAGTAAACGTTATCAGTGTATGCTTACATAACATCTATTGATGAGGCAAAGGTGTATACTATTCATGCTTATACTATTTATTTATATATAAACATCATAATGTTGTTGAGAAAATTAGGGCAATTGTGCAATAGCTGTTTGAAGATTTATAGAAATGCTATTTATGAGATTTAAGCAACCTGGTGCCTTATTCACAAAGCATCCGAATTTTTTGCATGCGAAAAGCCTCTCCGAATGGTTTACGGAACGTTTACGCAGTGGATTCTGCTACGTTTCCTTGGTATTCACGAAGCATTTGTTAACGTTACAGATTCATTCCGGAATGATTCCACAATCTTGTCTATAAAACAGTTTTTGATTGGTTGAGATCAAAACGCAGATGCCTGTTTTATGTTACATATTCATGTTAATTGATGTACCCTATATATATTTTTTTCAAAAAGTGTACTAATTTTGTGAATGATTGTTACCCTTTTCTGCAAATGTAGGCATCTGCCTGTTCACTATGAGGTTTTACTGCAATAAACTTTGATGCTAAAACCTCTATTATGAGGAATTCAAGAGTTATTACAATTGTAAGTTATGACGTCATAGTAACTTTTTATTGTTCTTGACATCATTTTTGTAGGCAAATGGTTTTTTTGTTTTTTGCCTTTAAAATAAAACTTCAGCAAATGAGAGCGAACCCCATTATTGTTCCATCCACACTGCCTATTGTCCTTGGCATGTCAAACAACTTGTTTGACTCTCTTGAGAATTTGATGAACATGTTCCTTTTTTCTGCAATCTTAGCCGACACACTAGAAGCAGCTCCAGAAATCCATGGTTGATAGAGACCAACAGTGTTTCCAATTACTTGTTGATATGACCCTGTTGCAAAATAAAGCAACGCTGCAAAAACTTGAGGTTTGCAGGTCTAACTTATGGAGTTCTAATTGAAATTGAAATGTTTCATAACATTACAATAAATTATAATCTTCGAAAAAGAATTACACGCAATGAACAGCATCATAATGACTGCCAGCGAGACCAAAAAACATGCATTGTGCTCGCAGATTGAAATGTATATAAGACCAAACTAATCAGTGGTGTCAGGGCTCAGACACGTATTTCTTTTGTCTCATCTCACACCACAGACCCCCTCACGCCAACGGGAGACATTCGTAATAAGTTGTGTAACTCGTTTGTATATAATGTAAAATGAATAAAGTTTAATTTATATTAGCCTACTGATGAATTGATTTATCATCAACCCTTCCACTAACATTAGCTTCCGAGAACTATCTAATCACCCAGTTATTGAAAAAAAAAAATACTAAAAAAGCAAGTGCTAGACAAAACAGAACCCTTTTAAATATATGTATTATAATAAAGTATGAAAATAAAAGTTTGATAGCGGAATAATAAACACACTTATATTATTTATGCGTAACATTCATTCAGTTATGTTGATTCTGCAATCGTTATGGATGGTCCAACCCATACTCATCCGGAAAATTTGACGTCTTTTTCGCAGTGATTCTGCAACATTTTCAGAACATTTTTGCAATACCTCTTTTCTGGGTGCTTTGTGAATACGACCTTGGTCAATTTCGCAGCATTTCTGGAAGGTTTCCACAAAAATAGCCTAAATTCGGATGTTTAAATGTGAATAAGGCTCCAGTTGTCCAGAAAAGGGCACTAGTGTTGTTGAGTTTACAGTGTGATTTCAAAAAAATTGTTATCAGATTATCCTTGGTAATATTTGCATATACATTTTATTTTGTTGTTACTTGACAATGTGGTTTTTTTTATATTGCACAATACTACAGTATATTTTATCAAATACTCAGTAAAGAAGTGTGTTCATACCATTGTATTGTGTAATTTTAGTGATAATTTGTATGTATTCTGCGTTTAGTTTCTTAGTTGATCAGCAAATAAATCATGTATAGCAGATGTACCTGTATGTTGTAATTACACAATTTTCCAAGAAAAAGATTTTTATCGGACTTAGTTTATATGAAAACCTGATGGTGTGGGACAGGCCTGCTTCATTTTTTTTCAATTAGCTCAACATAACAAGAAAGATATGGGAAAATATCAATACTTAAGTTTACTTATCTTTGAAATGCTTCTGCCTTTTGAACATGCAGTTTATGAACAGTTTATTGAGTGCTTCATAAATATTTATATAGTTTATTTTTCATAAGGTAAAATCAGTAGTGGACAGATTGGGGGCAATATACATTTGGTCTATTTGCCAACATTGATATGGAATAAATCTTGTGAACTCTCTGTCACGACATCTGAATTTCACATATGCTTCACTATTCATGCATATATGTGACCTTGATATGTGTCTAGATTTTAATAGAAGATAGTTGTTGTGGAGAGAATTAAATAAGAATATTTGTTTCTGTTTACATTTTAAATAATGTTGTTTGAATCAAGAGTTTTTATTTTTTTAAAGGTGTGTGAGGCATCAAAAGACTATTTTATTTGTATTTCTAGATTAATTATGTATGATAATATGACATTAAGTGTTAAACAAAAGAGAGTGATACCTGAATTGACAATGATTTTGTCTTTATATTATGCAGGAGAGAGGACTATCCCAATGAATACTCAAGTTTGATACAGTGACATTATATCAAGGAGAATTAGTCAGTTATATGATGGACATCAAGATTTATTTGGTGAAATTTTATGTCAAGCAGTTTGATAAAAGATCATTTGATATAGATTTCATAGTCATAGATTTTTTGGTCACTTCAATCAAAGGCTTCAGTGACCTATAGAGATATTCTTTTTTTTTTTTTGTCTTTTTGTGATTTTTGTTAACAATTTAATGTTTCAACTTTTTCTTAAAAAATCTATCATAGCATTTTGACCAAACTTTGCAAAAATGAAATTACTAATGGTCCCCATAGTACAAGGGAAATGCTGTCCAAAAGGTTTTACAGGAGTTATGGCCTTTCGACATATTTTCATGCATATATAGTAAATTCACCTTGTCTTTGCAACTCCTCCTTAACCCTTGGGAGGATTTTAATGAAACTGGGTACAAATAATTGTCACAATATATAGATGTGCATATTGTAAGCAAAACTCCTGTCCAAAAATGTTCACAGAAATTATGGCCCTGGGCTGAAACTTTGCTGCATGTAGGAGCATTTTTGGCACATCTAATTCTTCATAATTTTGGCATTTTATATACATCTATAATAATTTGTGACAAATTGACTTTTACACATTGAAAGTGTTTATTGACTGTACAACATCTTGGAAATACATATATGTATAATAATATCATACAACATTATAATATGTATTCTTACATTTTAATTGTGTTGAGCATAATATATAGCTAAGATAGAATTTTCTAAAATTGTTGTAGGGATAATGTCCCGATGAACTAGGTGGAGATGCAAACTGGTTTATAACAAGTTGTTGTTGGTCAGATTCAAAAGAAGGTGACAAGGTCAAAGAGAGTAATTCCTAAGGGCTTATTCACTGGTGACCGTTAAGGCCCTATGGACCTCTTGTTTTAAAATTGCAATTGTTTTGATAAAAAATAAAACTATCAGGTTAAACAATACTCTTGAATTTTAACCACCTTTTACGTCATCAAATTTAATACATGTATTTCATGTCTATAGGTTTTGTACATGTGTAAATATTTAAATTTTTTTCACTTTCTATCACATCAATGAAATCAGGGAAACTTACGTTTGCCCACTGTGTCTGCTTTTGATTATAGTAAATGTTATATTTTCTCACATATGACATTGAAATCTGGTTGCAGTGTTACGACACCCCATTGTGATACAATAGTTGATACTGCATTTGAAGCTGACGATTGGTGTTAATAAACCTGTTTTTCACATTTCTAGGGCGAGAAAAAAACTTAGTTTTAGTTGATTCTGTTAATTTCTGGTGCATGTACATGTTACTTGAACCAGCGATATATCTTTAAACATTAAGTTTAGTACATGTATTTGATTTAGATCATTATTTAAACTAGAATATTGGGCCTTTGTGGTCAAGTGAGCTTATTATTAAGCTTTATCAAGTAAAGGTTTGAATCTGGTATAGGACAAACGTGAAAGTGTGCCAAAATATTTGACAAACATCAATGTCTTCAACAGGGTGCTCTGTTATTGTTTTAAAGCACTTAAAGCTTGCTACCATTGTTTCATCCTAATACAGTGTTAAACAATAACAATCTACTTTTGCTGTCTGAACACAACTAGTCCAGGCAGCTGTTATGAAAGTTGTGTTGATTTTCAGGTCAGCAAAGGCAAATTGCCATTACCAACAACCACAACAACCAGCTTTACAGATAAACTCAAAGGTGTCCGAAGAAATGTAATATTTGCGAGTTGGCTTACAGGTCATTCAGACCTTTGATTTAACATTTGAATTGTACAAATCAATAATTCAAATGTGAAAATAAAAAAAAAATAACTTGCTACAAATCTCATGAACTGAGATATACAGATGCTGGTATGATAAATAAATGACTTTATTGATTTGTGTGTATAAATTATATGCAGTATTAATTTAAGCATGCTATTTATTAACATTTTCAATTTAATAACTATAATCCTTCACCTGAAACAAATTAATGTAGTTGGTTTTAAAGTAATTTGTGTTCTATGATATAGGGCTTTGACATCTGCAAGGTTGTAGCAATTATGTTAACTAATAAAGATATGCAACGCTTTTATTTTGTATAGCTATCTTTAAATTTTAACATTTCATATTGTAAAAGTGTTTGTGAAATACTGTGACTTTCTATATATATATATTTATATATATAAATGTCTGTCTGTTTATCCGAGATCCTCACACAACTCCATGGATATAGTATCACAGAATTGTTGATAAGTACATGTATTATGGTGAGTCAGGGAACATCGTCAGTTTTATAAGTTTTCATTACATGCAAGATACACATGATATTGGCTAATTTGCACTGTATCTCAAATTTGATATTTTAGTACTTCATGTTTTGCATTATTGCAATTCATGACTTTAAACACTGTCTCTTTGTATCAGTCGCAGTCTGTACACAACTCTGAACAATTTGTTAATTGCTTCTTGTCGTTTCTTGTACATTTGTATAATGCATTTTATATATTTCCACCTTCATTATGTCAACATAGTAAATAATTGAAATTTAAAATAAATGCACCTTACATTTAAGTATCATCAATATGTACTTATCATTTTACATGTATGTACATGTATTGAAATAAGTACAGTTCATGATTAACTGCATAGCATTCCATGTATATGAGGTAATGCTTAATCTATTAAATGTGAAGATGCATTATTTATTGATGAATTTTCATTTTATTTGAATTCATGTAGTTACTCTTATTAAACAAAAGAAATGGAGCGTGATTTTTATTGATTGATTGATTGATTTTTGTTTAACGTCACACCACGAATATTTCACGTATGACGGCATCTGCCTGATGCAGTGCATACAAATTTTGACCTTTGGAACGGACCCACCTGAAGCAGTGAGGGATCTTTAACGTGCCATGCATACCACGACAGGGGGCCTTGGTTTTTATTGTCTCATCCGAAAGACAGGACACCGGCATGACCAGAGCGGGAATCGAACCCCGGCCTCCCGATAAGGAGTCCAGCGCGATACCACTAGGCCATGCCGGCTTAGCATGATTTTTATTAACATTTTTAAATGTATTCAAGGTATATGCCTTTCAATAATATGAACAGAGTATGCCTCACCTTACCAATAATAGAAACATATTTACTGGATATGATATTATTGTTTGCTTCTTATTAAATGTGATGTCAAGATTATTTTACTTCTATGGTGATGGCATTCTGCTTGATGCATTGCATAAAATTTGATACCTATATAATTGTCTCGTCTGAAAGACACCGACAAGATGATGATGGGACTTGAACCATATATCTCAAGCCAGACATTCTGCTGACAAGTCAGTCAGGTATGAACTTGAAATGATTAGACTGTTGAAAATGTAGCTCGGACAGAAAATGTTCTGTAGTTTTCTTAACCCTTAATTTCTGACTTGGGTCATTACACCATCTCGGTGAGAGAGTTTTATCAATACTACGTATCATCGTATGCACTTATAACTTTAAATGGTGAGACATGGTTAAGATTAAAGGAAGGCAAAATTCAATAAAAATCCAATAGCCTTGACCTTGGATATTACTACTATGAATAAAGATCAGGACACTTTCGCTTAGCATGGGAATATTTGTACTAAGTTTTTACCAGTACTTGTTCCAATGTGCATGGAGAAAAATTAGGTTGGACAAGATAATATGGACAGACATGAAAATTGAGGTATAAAAGCATTGTGAAAGTATAGCTTACCGGGTAATCAATATATGTCCTCTGCCAGTTTCTGAAAATTGCATGTCAACTGTGAATTAATTTGAACTTATTTGAATTTACTTTAATGTAATTTCATTCAAACATCTAACCATCACAGAAAAACTGGGAACACTGAAATTTGTGTAGAATTAAGTGGCACAACTAGATAAGTATGGCAGATACATGCAAGACCAAATTCAGACTTTATCTGTATCTTGCTATAACTAGAGAATGTTTGTTAAACATGTGCCCAAGCTTAGGTATAAAAGGTATATAAAGTTTTCACTGTATTTTTACTACAACTCCAGAAGCTGCAACAATGACCTTGGGATCATTTGAACTCAATTTCAATAGAATATATATTTTTCTTGTCATTTACCAAGTATATATCCAAATTTGGTTTGAATTCATTCTATGGTACTTGAGTTATCATGGAAACTAATGTACCGGTAATGGAAAGACCAACAAACAGGGAACCTATAGTCCCCTACTGCTTTGTTGGTAGGGGACTAGGAAGGACTTGAAAGGATTCTATGGGAAAAAGGCAAATTTAAGCTGTTGTAGTTATCACTTTCTTTTTCATTCTTTGTTGCAGGGAGGTATGCTATGTATTGTAATCTGGTCTGTTCATCTGTAAGCGGATTGGTTTCAGTACAAATTTTCAATTACATCTGCTCTTGGCAAACTTCATACACAGGCATTCCATTGAATAACAATGATCCATATTAATTTGTAAAGCAATTTCAAGATTGCATTTGATTTCATTCGTGAAATTTTGCACAGTCTTTCAAAGAACAGTCTAGTCACTAAACCTATGCAGAGGATGGATGTAGTTTACATTTCATCCTGAACATGGGTTGCCAACTCCATCTTTAATTATTAAATAACAACAAGTTAAATGCAGTTTCACAATTATTGAAGTTAGGATTTCATTTTGTACAAACACATGTACAATTAACAGGTTAAAGTAATAATTTAAAAAAAAAAAAATCAAAATTTCCCTTTCTAAATGCATTAAATACATACACAAATTTTCAACTGCACACAAAAATTGGGCATCAGAGATGAAAAGATTTAATGTTTGCTTAGTTTAAATACTGAAAGCAACTAAATGAAAATACATACCAGTATATACATAAAAATATGTATTGTGAAAATGACAAAATCTGATGCCATGGACAAATGCCAAATTGAAGGATGTGTTCACAAGGTTGAATGAAATTCACACATCCTAGACCTTGGTGAAGTATGCATCACAAAATGTGAGGTGTATTATTTATATTTCAAAAACTATGGCCAAAATTAAGATCATTTGTAATGTGAAAGTCGCCCTCTTTTTGGCAGGTAATTCTTTCGATATTTGATTAATCTGCGTAATAAAATTTCCTAACTGATCAAACTGAAGACCGTAATGATCAAACCTTTACAAAATGAACTGAAAGGGATTAGAATCCCAAGCCGAACCAAATGTGTATTGAACCTGAGGAAAATCTGACAAATTTAAGATCACATTTATCTGATAATAAGGTAAAGTAACCTTGACCTTTGACTTGAATACTCTGAAATCAATAGAACTTTACATTTCTTGTATCTGAATTTTTCAAAGATCATATTAAAGATATATATGATGCAGTTATTTTTCTGAAATATTTGTGTGAAAATGCCAGTCTTGTGTATGAAAAATATCAAATATGCCTAAAATGCACCAATATCCAGTCATTTATGAAGCCAAGCCTTGTTAAAGTCTCTAAACAGGCGCAAATGTTAAATTCTTATCATTGCACACAAATCTGTTATCAATTAAAAACACAAGAAACAAAATGTTGATTATATGGTTATCAGGTCACTTTCGACATGCAGAGCATGTGTGTATTGTATATTTCACATACATGTATTTCAATCATCTGGTATTTAAAAAATAATTAAACTTTTAAATGAAAATAACGTCTATTTTGCCTTAAAAACAATCAGTTACAATGCATATTTGAAAAGTCATGAAATTTATGAGCATATTGATATGAATGTATGTTTGTTATCCTAAATCTGGCACTTGAATATCTGGATTATTAAGACTGCTGTATTTATTGTTCATTTGTCCCAATTTCTCCTGAGCCAAACAACCTTTGAACGATGAGAACCTCACATCTATTTCTCCTTCTTCAAGCTAAAAAAGAACAGTTAAATGAAATTTAAATGTACATGCACAAAGACTATTTCCACTGTATAGATACAATTGAAATTTCATAGCTTTCAAATGGATCTAATTTTGCAACCATGTACAAGTCTTGCATGTTTAACTGTTTGATAACTGAACTTTTAGAAAACATAAAGCATTTTAGCAGGTCTTTCAAATTAAATAATGAAGGGGCTCAGCTGTCAAGTGGCTTAAAGTGCTACATTAGAATTTGCTATATAACCATTGAGTTCAGATCCCTGTGTGGGCAGGAAGAAAGTTCCTTCAGCGTAATTGTCAAGCATTTTATCTCAGCACTATGGTTTCTTCCACAACTTAACACCAGCCACCACTACATTGGTGACATGACTCTGATGTAGACCACTTAACACTGTTCACCATCATACATCATATAGGTGACATGATCCTGATGTGGACCACGTAACACTGACCACCACCATATAGGTGACATTATCCTGATGTGGACCACTACATAATGGCCACCACCGTATAGGTAATATGATCCTGATGTGGACCACTTGCCACTGACCACCATCATGTAGGTGACATGATCCTGATGTGGACCACTTAACACTGACCACCACCATATAAGTGACAAGATCCTGATGTGGACCACTAAACACTGGCCACTACCATATAGTTGACATAATCCTGATGTGGACCACTAAACAGTGACCACCACTGTTTAGGTGACATGATCTTGATGTAGACCACTCAACACTGGCCATCACCATATAGGTAACATTATCCTGATGTGAACTTCTTAACCCTGTCCACCACCATATAGGTTACAAGATCTTAATGTGGACCACTTAACACAAGTCACCACCACATAGGCGACATGGTCCCAAAATGGATCACTAAACACTGACCACCACCATATAGATGACATGATTTGATGTGGACCACTTAACACTGTTCACCATCATATAGGTGACATCATCCTGATGTGGACCACTTAACACTGGCCACCACCATATAAGTGACATCATCCTGTTGTGGACCACTAATCACTGGCCACCACCATATAGATGACATGACCTTGAAGTGGACCACTGAACACTGACCACCACCATATAGGTGACATAGTCATGATGTGGACCACCAAACACTGACCACCACCATATAGGTGACATGGTTCTGATATGGATCACTAAACACTGACCACCACCATACAGATGACATGATCCATATTGGTGACATGATCCTGATGTGGACCATTAAACACTGGCAACTACCGTATGGGTGATGTAATTCTGATGTAGACCAATAAACACTGACCAACACCATATTGGTGACATGATACTAATTTGGACCGCTTAACACTGTTGCCAATATATAGGTGACATGATCCTGGTGTTATAGTAGATAAAAGAGTTATCAAAATTTCACAATTTTTAAAGATAAAAGTAATTTCACATATAAAACAGTAACCGAAAATATTTCTGATATATATACCTATATTAAACATATATATCTAAAGGAGAAAGGAGTATAAGTCACAGCCTCAGCAAATCACACCTGTGTATGGCAATACATGTATGATTTACATTGCCAGTGATCTAATAAATATATCTCTTTGTAAGCAGGCATTTTAATTTAGAATATATAGATACCGTATTTGTCTTACTTTTAAGAACACATGATTATACATACCAAGTCATCCCTATACAACTCATTGAAGCAAAACTCTGATACACATTTCCTGATGCACATGGTTTGTTCTGCTCCGTACAAAGCCAAGCATTCCGGTCTCACTTCACATAAACCTTTAGCATTCTTGTATTTCTTATCCTGGAATGTAGTTTACATGTTAAGTTTGACATCGGAATACAGATATTCTTTTATTCAAAAAAGTTAACATTCATGTAAATATGGTACAATCCTTATTCATAATTGTTTTGTGAACATATATAATACAAATGAAAAATCTTTATCGACAAGTAAATCTTTACATCACAGCAGTTATTCCCACATTGCCACAGTTCTTGGAATTGAATCATTTCTTGTCAGAGCTGAGACTAGCAGTAGTTTCAATGCCTGTTTCCACTAATGGCCTCTGTACTCTAAATGTTTAGCCTATGTACAAATCTATCATTAGTCTAACCAATTAGCTTCTTTCGACAAGGTAACAGAGGTTTTTTTTAGCATCGTTGTAGTTAACAACCATCAAATTATAGCTAGAATGGAACTGGTCAACTAGAGGATGTTTGTAAAACATATGCCTCCGGGTGGGCTTAATTCATAGCTGCAACAAAGCTTTCCAAAATTATAAGTTTCATGGGCCATAACTCCTGTAAATATTACTAGTAGTGACCTTGGCTTTTGACATATTGACCCTCAAACCTAATGGATTCCTTGCCCATTAATTAGATTTTAAATTGCCTCTGTTTAGAAGAAGCTGACCCCTAAAACATGTGAAATATGATCAAATTCTGATCAGCATTTTAGTAATGATGCATGAGAATCACCTGGAAACTAATAATTTATTCTTCTCTATTCCAAAATCAATAGGGTTCTTCCTCTCTTGATAAGTAAGAATATATCCAAATTTGGTTTCATTATAACAAAAGGTACTCCAGTAATCATCCAGGAACCAATAATTACTGGTTTTTTTTGTCAGCTGTAATCTTGACTTTTGACCCCAAAATCAATAGGATTCTTTGTTAGCTGTGACCTTGACCTTTGGACCCCAAAATTAATAGGGTTCTTCCTCTCTTGATAAGTAAGTATATACCTATATTTTGTTTGAATATGAGGAAAGGTACTTGAGTTATCATTCGGAAACCAATAATTACAGTCTACTTTTGTCAGATGTGACCTTGACCTTTCATCTTTTAACCCCAATGTTAATTTTTCTTCCTGTCTTGTTGAGTAATCATATATCCAAATTTGTTTGAATATGATGAAAGGTACTTGAGGTATCATCCGGAATCCAATAATTACAGCCTATTTTTTTTTCAGCCGTGAACTTGACCTTTGATCTCAAAATCAATAGGGTTTTTCCTCTCTTGATAAGTAAGCATATATCCAAATTGGTTTGAGTATGCTGAAAACACTTGAGTTATCATCCAGAAACCAAGGTGTGGTGGAAGGATGGAAGGACAGATTAAGCAAACCCTTAATGCCCCCTGCCATACATGGTGGGGGCATAGTAATGTATCAATAATTCTTCCAATTTATGTGAAATCAAAAACTACAACATGCTTACATCTCTCTTTTTCCTGTAAGTGTATCTTTTATATTGGTACTGAACTCTTTCTGCATAAACAAATATGAAAATCTCTATCATCAATAAAATGACAAAAGATATGGTCAGAATCTGCACACATGACCTCATCCTGACAGTTATTGGTCTATTCTTCTACAACATTCTGTAAAAGAAATATCCATTTTAAGCATCCATCATATTAAAACACATTAATCAATGTGGAGTGAATATAGGTATAAACCAGGTACATTAATCCCTGTGGTGTGAATTTAGAATTTACTGACTAGTTGAGGTTACTCCAGTCAACAATTTCTCCAAAAAGTTTGCATTTACTTGTATTACAGACATATGTCGGCAGATTTTGAATTTAGAATGGAGGTTTTCTAATTCTATAGTATGTTCAATAAACATGAGGTAAATACCACAGACTATGACGTCACATATAGAACAATTAAAGTTGATTTGAATAGGCCTTGGAGTAATTAAAGTCCAATGGAACAGTCAGCCACAGTGATTAAATATATATATATATATATATATATATCAAATAAATGAGATCCAAATCCTTTTACATGAATTTCGTTATTAGAGAAACACATAGATTTGAATAGGCATAAGGATAATTTCTATTGAAACAGGTGAACAGGTTCATACTTCACAACAGTGGTGAAAATCTATTTGAAATGTCACATCCCTTGGTACTAGCAGAAATAACAAGAGTTGTCAAAACACAACAGAGCTCGCCTGTGCAGGGTCTTTTATCATAATATAACTTAATTAAAAAGCTGACTTTTCAAAAAGTTAATCAATTGGTGCAAAAGTTATGGATAAGTTTAGTTTCTGAAAAGTAGGTCAAACTCCATGGTCAAAATCAAAAGGTCAAAGATCATGATCCCCAACGAAAGTGTCTTCCACAAGGTATCCATATGTGAAATTTCAAAGCCAGGACCCTCTTGGTTCAAAAGTTATAGCCATGTTTAAAGTTTTTGAAAAGGTCAAGATCACAAGGTCAAAAGTCATGGTCCCAAATGAAAAGGCCTTCAACAAGGTATCCATGAGTGAAGTTTCAAAGCCCTAACCCTCTTGGTTCAAAAGTTATAGCCAAGGTTACAGATTTTGAAAAGCAGGTCAAACTCCAAGGTCAAGGTCACAAGGTCAAAGCTTATGGTCCCAAATGAAAACTTCTACAATGTATCCATGTGTGAAGTTTCAAAGCTCTGTTCCTCTTGGTTAAAAAGTTATAGCCCAGGTTAAAGTTTTGTCTACGGACGCTGACAACGACACTGCTGAGGGTATGACATTAGCTCTCCAGATTTTTGTCCCAGCGAGCTGAAAACCAAATAACTGATGCAGTAATACATACTTTTATGTAGAAATATGAAAATGAATTGTGAACCCTCCATTACTTCACAGGCGGTGGTTACATAATCAAAATCCAAACACTTTCAATTAGTATTATTTATAACACCCTGGGTGTACACTAATTATGGGCCATGTGATCAGTAATTTGTCGGTTAACAATTACAGCTCAAGATCTTTACATTAAAAAATCCCTCTCTAACTTATATTCTGTTTTTATTCCAAACTGGTGCAAATGTTGTAAGATGGTTTGACAGATAGTAACAGTTACAACAAACTTAATGCCCGATAGACTACATTTTGCAGGAATTTTCATTATGACATCAAGGTTACGTCTTGGATTGTTACGTCATACTAGAATGACGAAAAATAGAACATCAAAATATGATATGTGGTAACAATAAAAGACGTAACATTGATGTCATATGAAAATTCCTGCAAAATGTATAGTTTATCAGGCATTAAGTCCCTTATATCATGCAAAATACCTAGGTGTCAACATATCCTCTAATCTTAAATGGAACAGCCATGTAAACATCATAGTAAAGCTAATAGATCCCTATGCTTCATTAAAAGGAACATTAAAACAAAGCACCAAGCTATTAGATCCACCACATACAAGACACAGGTAAGACCCCAGCTGGAATATGCCTTTTGTGCATGGGATTCCAACACCAAAGACCTATCTGATAAAATTGAGATGGTGCAGAACAGGGCTGCAAGGTGAGCGGTATGTGATTTCTCCCCACCTCTAGTCTGACCAACATGCTTGACACACTTCGGTGGGAAATACTAGAACATCGGAGATCCTGCACAATTAAGACTGTCATTATTCCATAGCATTGTATATGGACATGTGGCTGTTCTCCTACCCAGGTACATTGTCCCACCCCCCAGACTTACTAGAACTGCACACCCCCTATCCTTCAGGCAGATAGCCACATCCAACTACTTCTACAAATACTCTTTTTTTCCATTAAGTATAGTCCAATGGAACCACCTGCCACATCACATCGTAATGCTAGCAGAGCCTGAAGCCTTTAAGGCTGCCATTGCTAGCATATCTAACCCCCGGCCTTAATAACATTATAATCTTTTTTAATAATCCTTTTAACACTGTATATTCTTCTTTTTGTAACCAGCACCGCTAAATCCAGTTCTTTAACTCCACAACACAGACACGCACGCTGCACATAATACCCGAAAAGAGGGTGCCGAAGTATAAGGAGATAGAGATAGATAGATATCATGTCAAATATGAAATTTGTGTATTGTAGAACAATTTTAGAAGCCACAAAGCAAAAACAGGATATTAACCCAATTGAGATTTAAGCTAGTCCGACAATCTGACAAAGGGCACTTTTATCATTTGTCGTTATGCCCTACCATAATGACAAATGATAAAAATGCCCTTCTTCAGATTCGTTGGACTAGAGATAAGCACACAGTACAGTACAGGTATTTTGTAATATTTGCACCCACCACATGTAGTGGCCTGGGCCACATCCAGATGTAAATTCTAGAATTGCACAATACACAGTGTAACTGTAATTAACAAAGGTGTGAGTCAGCACATGTATATTTTCACCTGGATTCCCGCTGTGATTTCGGGTATTTTTCTCTTCTACTTCTACTGGTTAAGTGACCGTCTTCAATTTGTTAAGATTACGTCATTGGAAAAGAGTTCCTTTTGGACCCTCATTCAAATTGTTTGATTCTTTTCTAAACGATATTGAATGATGTTAAAAGAATGTATGTTTTCGATCAAAAGCGTTGAAAATCAGTATAATACTGGTTTCTTAATCGTTTTAATTAATTATCAGATAAATAAGTAAAAATATTAATTTTTTTGTGAGAAGTCCAAAAGGAACTCTTACTCATATTCCAATCTTCTAGCTGCGTCTGTGTATGGTCGTGTCTACATCGAAATCTGAATAATCTTTAGGTCGATACCGCTGTAATGTACTATTAAAGACATTTCCCTCTAAATCGTTTCGAATGGATTGCTGGTATACAAACTGCAACGACGATGATGATGATGATCATTACAGAAATAATAATAATAATCTTTTTTATTATTATTATAATAATAATAATAATAATAATAATAATAATAATAATAATAATAATAATAATAATAGTAGTAGTAATAGTAGTAGAAGTAGAAATAGTAGCAGTAGTAAGAATATAGTAGTAGCAGTAGTAGTAGCAGTAGTTATTAGTACTAGTTGATAGTAATTAGTAGTAGTAGTAGTTGTTGTTGTAGTAGTAATAGTAGTAGTAGTAGAAAGAGTATATTAGTAGTAGTAGGAGTATAATAGTAGTAGTAGTAAGTAGTAGTGGTAAGATTATAGTATTAGTAGTAACAGTAGTAGTAGTAATAGCAGTAGTTAGTAGTAGTAGTAGTTTGTAGGAGTAGTATTAGTGGTAGTAGTAGTAGTAGTAGTAGTAGTAGAAGAAGAAGAAATAGTAGTAGTAGTAGTAGTAGTAGTAGTAAAAGTATTTTGATAATAATAATAAATAATAATAATAATAATAATAATTATTATTATTATTAGTAGTAGTAGTAATAGTAGAAGTAGAAATGTTAGCAGTAGTAGTAGTAGTAGAAGAAGAAAGAGTATAATTGTAGTAGTAGGAGTATAGTAGTAGTAGTAGTAGTAGTAGAAGTTAGTAGTAGTAGTAGTAGTAGTAGTAGTAGTAGTAGTAGTAGTAGTAGTAGAAAGAGTATAATAGTAGTAGTAGAAGGGACCTGTCTGCTTTAATAAAACATTTGGTCTATGGTTCTTGCATGCAAAAACACTTACAACTGCGTACTAAGTTTTATTCATTCAGTCCCCCCCTTCCCCCATAAAATCCTGATACTACACTACATTATTACATTTTTTAAATACTTTCACCGACCACCGATGTAACACGTGTAATAACAACAAACTGAAAGTACAAATCTGTGTATCCAAGATGCTTCTATCAGGAACGTCCTTATACGTGACTCATGGTCATTTAGAAGTTTATAGAGAATGCAACTAAGCTGCGAAGCATGGAATGTTTGCTCTTGTTGGTGATATTCCTTGTTCTTCCGGCATCTATTGATAATTTAGAAAATGGTGGATGGTAAATATGATTATTTCATTTCAAATTAAAAATTAAAAATTAAAAGCATGCTCGTTATTTAAATAATCTCTTAAAATCAGTTCACCTTCATATACAGTACTTGTATCGTTACATTATAACTTAGGTCTGCAGCCTCGTGAGAAGCATAATCTATATTGCAAATGTCTCAGACCTTTGAATCAAATTATTACCAGAGGTGTATACATATTAACAGTGAAAATTATAGGAGACATTATCATGCGAGATGTCTGGATAAGTCCTCAGTAGAAATGAGATAGGTCCTTGTGTATGGACTAATAACAGGCAGCAGGTGTATGTTAAGTCAGTACTACTGCTGTCAGTAGTCATATTCTCAGAGCGTTTAAGCACTGTGTAGGTTCCTATTTAAGGCAGATCATACATGCACTACAGTGATCATAATTGCATATATTGTCTGTCAATATTAATATTATCACTTGACCTCTTGATCTGGGAATTCTAGTTTAAGATAACAGACTATATATAGATAATGAATTATTAACAATTAAGGAGTTAAAGGGCAGATAAAAAGTAATACCCAGACTATATATTCATCTCCTCATTCACAGTTTTAACTATTAACCTCCATGACTGCATGACCTAGGTGATAATTTTTATCTCTAGTTATATCTTTGAAACTTTCAGTATTGTGCTGTCTATAACTTACTCATGAAAAGGAAGTATGAAATACAAATGAAAGCAAGATCTTTGTATGATAATATACCTTCTATTACGATAGGTACACAGATGAGTCTTTATTGCTAGCATTCCCAGGACCATGTACAGTGGAAGTCAGAGAGGCACAAACTCTCTCTCAAAAAGAATTTCTGAAAAAGTGAGCATCAAAATACAAAGTGGAATATTAATTCTGAAGCCATTAGGCAATACGTTCTATGATTTTCTGTTCTCATAATTGTTTTTTTTTTTTCTCAGATAATCAGCTGTTGGCATCATGCATTTGAAAAAAATATTTACAATTACTTCATCCAAAGTGTTTTGGAGGTTTTATGAAATTTTGTTAAAAAAAAAAAAGAAAAGAAAAAAAAAGCTAAATAAAGGTTGAAGGTTTCTATATCTAATTGACCCTTTCATTTATATGCAAAAAGTTGTTAAATCAGATGATGTCACAATACTTGACACCTCAGTAATAAGTTGAACAGTATTGTGACGTCACGTTTTTCAATAAATATTCCGCAAAAGTGATGGATCAATTTCTTTCATCTCTGACACATTTTTATGCAATCAATGTTTATTTAATCCAATTCATGCAGAATTTCTGTATTGAGATTGTGATATTGAGATTAGAATTAGGATTTTAGTAATTGATATATAAATTCCTACACATTCTCTTTATTACAGATATGCATTCCAAAAACCAGTCATTATTAAACATGCTACAAATAACATTGTAAGTATTATGTAATTAAGGTTTTGGTTTTGATAGTTTATATGTTACCTTATAACTGTAGTTGGTTATACCATATCACATTTGATCAGGTCAGGAGATCAACTTGAGTTTTTTTCTTTGTTTTCACATGCTTGATGATATGCCAGTGTATTTACAGGTGTAGATGGTTTATTCTGAGTTCCCCAGTTAATTGCTTTAATGATATGCCAGTATATCTGTAGGTGTAGGTAGTAAATCCTGGGCCCTGTGCTCCCCCAATTAATTATGTTGATGATGTCATTATATCAATAAATACAGGTGGTCTATTCAAGGTTCTCCAGGTTCATTCTTTTGATGATATGGCAGTGTATCTGTAGGAGTAGGTGGTTTATTCTGGGCTTTCCATGTTATTTTGTTGGTGATATGCCAGTGTGTCTGTAGATATAGATAATTTATCCTAGGATCTCCATTTTTTCTTGGTGATATGCCAGTGGTGATTTATTGTAAACCTTTCAGTTATAGGTAGTTTATTGTTAGCTATCAATTTTACTCTGTTGTTGATATGGCAGTGAAGCAATAGGGGCAGACAGCTTATTATGGGCTTTCCAGTTTATCTTCTTTTGATGAGCTAGTGTACCTGTAGGACTAGGTGGTTTATCCAGGATTTTCCAGTCTATTTTGTTGATGATATGCCAGGGTATTTGTAGTAGTAGGTGCCTTATCCTGGGCCCTTCAGCAATTTCCATGGATGATATGCCAGTGTATCTGTTGATGTAGGTAGTTAATCATGTATCCATTTAATTCTGTTAATAATATTCCAGTGTATCTGTAGAAGAAATTGATTCATCCTGAAGTCTTAGTTTCTTCTTTTGATGATATGCCAGTGTATCTGAAGAAACTGGTGGTTTATTCTGAGTTCTTCAGTTTATTCTGTTAATGATATGCCAGTGTACATGAATTTGTAGCAGTTGGTTTTTATGCCCCGCCTGGTATGGCAAGGGGCATTAAGTGTTTGCTTTGTCTGTCCTTCCATCACACATTGGTTTCTGGATGATAGCTCAGGCATCTTGGAGTATATTCAAACCAAATTTGGATACATGTATATGCTTACTTATCAAGAGAGGAAGAATCCTATTGATTTTGGGCTTAAAAGGTCAAATATCAAGGTCACAGCTGATGAAAATAGACTATAATTATTGGTTTCCAGATTGTAATTAAGTACCTTTTAACATATTCATATAAAATTTGAATATATACTTGCTTATTGAGAGAGAAAGAACCATATTGATCTTGGGGTCTAAAGGTTAAAAGCTAAGGTCACACTTGATGAAAATAGACTCTAATTATTGGTTTCCAGGTGACAAGTCAAGTACCTTTTAACATATTCAAACCAAATTTAGATATATATTTACTTATCAAGAGACGAAGAACCCTATTGATCTTTGGGTCAAAAGGTCAAAGATCAAAGTCACATCTGATGAAAATGATCTGTTGTTATTGGTTTTTGGATGATTACTCAAGTACCTTTCATAATATTCAAACCAAATTTGAATGTATGCTTACTTATCAAGAGAGAAAGAACCCTATTGAATTTGGGGCCATACGGTCAAAGGTCAAGGTCACAGCTAATAGAAAAGTCTAAGTTTCAAGATGATTCTCTTATATTATCGTATATTATTTTAGAATGCTCATCAGAATTTGATCATATTTCACATATTTTACAGGTCAAGTTCTCTTAAACAGAGGTAATTAAAAATCTTATTAAATGGGAAGAATGCATATAGATTTGAGGGTCAGTATGTCAAAAGGCAATACTACACCACTGGTAGTATTTATAGGATTTATGGCCGATGAAACTTGTAACCGAGGAAAGTTTGTTGCTGCTATGAATTAAGCCCACATGGGGGCATAAGTTTGACAAATATGCTCTACGGTAGTTTATCATGGACTTTCCAGTCTGTTGTTTTGTTAATGTGCCAGTTTATATGTATTTGTAGTAGTAGGTGGTTTATCCTGGATTTTTCAGTGTATTGTTTTGATGATATGCCAGTGTATATGTATATATATCCCCAGTAGGTACTTTATCATAGGATCTCCACTTTATTTGGTTGATAATATGCCAGTGTACCTGTAGGAGAAAGTGATTTATCCTGGGTCTCTAATTCATTCTGTTGATGATATGCCAGGGTATTTGTCGGAGTAGGTGGCTCATCCTGGGCCTTTCAGTTATTTTGGTAGATGGTATGCCACTTATCTGTAGATATAAGTAACGTAGGAAGATGGTTTATTAATTGAAGGAACTTTTACATTTTAACCGATAGTAGCATTTTATAATAACGTCGTAGAAACCTTATAATGTCTATTACTTAAACCCAAGTTTGAGTTCGGTGGTATGTTGGGATGGGGCTAGCGTTGTTAACGCTAGTGGCGGACTTTAGTGCCCCATCTTTGAATTTTCAGTATATTGAAACAAGTCAGTTTTGCAACAAGGTTTAATTATATATAGTATAGTTCATTCATAACTTTTGACTTGTTTATAGTTTGTGATTTTATTTTACATAGTAGTCAGATTACAACTTATGGAATGTTTTATGTCATTTTTAATAAATGACCATTATCAACTTCATATAATCTTTGTTTCTTTCCTTGGCAAATTCAAACTGAGCTCAACATACCACGAACTGTCAGGCTGAGGATAGTCATAAATTACCATTTATTCATAATAAATGTATTTATGAATACCGTATAGTTATTAGGTCTAGGAAAGATAACCCTTACTTCCTTGGTGTAACGCTGCGCGCAAGAATATCTCATTAATATTCATGAGCGTCAGTCAAAGCATTGTGTAAGTTAAAGCAGCTGCAACTTCAAAACATTTCCCTCCACCCACCCCTTACTCCTTTCATTTACCAAATGTAAGCGGGAGGCATGCAATACGTTTTGAAATTTTCTACCTCTATGTATGCAACTTTTATATTCTACGGATTACTTTCTTTTGTTTTAATCCGTAGCTTGTTCATTTGTATATTCTAGTCAGCCTTATTATCTATTGTTATGTTGGATGACAGGTTCCAAACTTTACAATTTTGGTTCTGTGTTACAGCTTTTATTGCTGCTGTGCTGCATATATGTATGTTTATGTTTTATTGTGTACTGCTGATTTTATAATATAGTTCACTCATTACTTTTGACTCGTTTATATTTTTGTGCTTGTATTTTACATAGTAAACAGCTTATAACTCTATAGAAGGGGCGGACTTTAGTGCCCCATCTTTGAATTTTCAGTATATTGAAACAAGTCAGTTTTGCAACAAGGTTTAATTATGTATAGTATAGTTCATTCATAACTTTTGACTTGTTTATAGTTTGTGATTTTATTTTACATAGTAGTCAGATTACAACTTATGGAATGTTTTATGTCATTTTTAATAAATGACCATTTTCAACTTCATATAATCTTTGTTTCTTTCCTTGGCAAATTCAAACTGAGCTCAACATACCACGAACTGTCAGGCTGAGGATAGTCATAAAAGTAGTTTACTTTAGACTCTATAGCTTATGTGTTGATAGTATGCTAGTGTATCTGTAGATGTAAGTAGTTTACTTTAGGCTCTTTCGCTTATGTGTTGATAGTATGCTAGTGTATCTGTAGATATAAATAGTTTACTTTAGGCTCTTTAGCTTATGTGTTGATAGTATGCTAGTGTATCTGTAGATATAAGTATTTACTTTAGGCTCTTTCGCTTATGTGTTGATAGTATGCTAGTGTATCTGTAGATATAAATAGTTTACTTTAGGCTCTTTAGCTTATGTGTTGATAGTATGCTAGTGTATCTGTAGATGTAAGTAGTTTACTTTAGGCTCTTTCGCTTATGTGTTGATAGTATGCTAGTGTATCTGTAGATATAAATAGTTTACTTTAGGCTCTTTAGCTTATGTGTTGATAGTATGCTAGTGTATCTGTAGGATAAGGTGGCTTCTCCTGAACTCTCCAGTTTACTATATAGATGATATGCCAATGTATGACAAGTCAAAAGCAATATGTCTGCTATCTATCTTGGAGCATAAAAAAAAATGTTAAAACTTTGATTTTTGAATGAAAACAAAAATAACAACACTTTCAAGATCACTCTGGTGCAGTTGGTTTGTTGATCTTTTGAGCCATTGTGCCAAAAGCAGTATTCAACTGTTAACTTTGTTCAGAAAATATCTATTTTAAGGATTATTTTAAAGTTCTTTTCAGAAATTAGGATTTCTAAATTTTTTATATGATTGTTTCCATATTTTCAATATTGGTCAATTCCGGCCTTTGGTTCAGGTGAGCTAAAAATCAGGGTATCACTAACAGGTGCGTTATTTGCCTGCTCCAGATCTTCGTGGGTAGAATTACAAGTAATAGTCTTTCATATACCATCATCAAATCATTTGTACATCTATATTTATATAAAAGGAATAGCATAGATAGAGTTGCCTTTCTCAAAGTCCAGACTCCCTGATTGTAAATAGGTGAAGATTTGCAAAGAATACCTTGTGATGTACCACTGTTAGATCCTCCTATGTATCATGGTTTAGAAGAAGTATTCCTTGATCATGCCTATTTGCTTCTCTCTAGGGACAAGCTCCCTCCAGTTGCACAGCTGTAAGTGATATCCTTTCACTTATCATATTTGTATTTGTGGGGTATTTATAATGATTTAGAAGGAGATCAGAAATAATATTTTCGATGTTACCCCATCTCCAATGGGCCTAGACCCATTTGAAAACCTTTGCAGATTTGAAAGTGATACATTTTCATGTACTACCATCAGATAATGATTAAGGAGAAGATGTCCCCCATTTGTCCTCCCCAAGATGCTTGTGATACTTTTCATGTTGCACCATAAAGTCATTTGTATCTATAATAGTCTTGAAGTAGAAACACAAAACCTTCTCCAGAAGGAAGAGAAAGCACAGATAAGGTGATGTAGACATACATAGATCATATGTATGTACATTGTATATAAAAATTCATACTTTATTTATTTCTAATCTCTCAGTTTATATTTTCATCCTTTACAGATATTTCATGAAATGTGTGAAAAAGATACAATGCTTTCCAAATATGGACACAAAAAGATTCGATTAAGTTCAGCAAATACACATTCCTATGAAAAAAGTATGTATTGTAACAGGGATTGTTCAAGGCATTAATAGTTCTTCATATTACTATATAAAGTAATAAAATGTTGTTTTAGACATAGTTGAATATGTTGTGATATTTGTGAAATAAATATTTACATTTGTGGATTCTTGTTGACACACTGTTTGTTATATTTGTTCTGATTGTTTTTATTGAATGGTCATATTGTAGGAGATGTAACACTGAAGTTTTATGTGGAGAATGTTATGAAGCCACAAACGCTGGAGATGCTTGGAAATGGTAGGTATTAATAGCGATGAAATGGAAGGAAAAGATCAAATACCTGGGTAAAGAAGTATTATCAGTAACAAAATATAAACAGTATATTAGTAGATATTTTAAGAAGAAGATAATTATATGCAGTCCTTATAGGAAATGTAAACCATTTAACCACAGAAATCAATGGTACATGTTAATTATCTGCAATGGTTGGGACTGGGTTTGTAATGGGACATTTTTGTGGGACATGTTTATTCTCTTTTCAGTTTTCTCTGAGATGGGTGCTCTCATATATTGAAGTTCTCTCGTATTATACATGTGTCTGTGTTCTTGCCTTCTCTCTTTGTCATATTATATGTATTTGTATACAAGATACTTTATTTCTCACTAAAATATCAACATCACATTTCTATTTTAAAAGTCTTCTTTTAGAATTGATTATGTCCTACATTACAGAGACATTCTATTGGTTTGGGGATAATAATCACACAGAATGGGAGGAGTTATTTAGAGAGTATATACCTCCACCCTACAGACTGCCCAATCTTACAGGAGCCTACAGCTTTGGCATGGCAGGTAATATTATCTATTATCAAGATTCACTCACCAGAGGTACTATGATAAGGGGTATAGTTTTGAGTTGAAACATGAAAATTTTTAATTACTCGCAGTGGCTCCATTGCATAGGTCTAAATTTTTGTGCAGTGCTGTCACCATTGAAGTGAAATAATCTGGGTGTGACATTAAATTAAAAACAAAAGCTTCTGTTCCACTTTATTGTTTTATATACATATATTAAAGACCCATTGGTACCCAAATTTTTGGTCATGTGACCTTGACATTGACCTTTAACCTATATTTTAAACACTTAAAACATTGACCATAACTATTGAACCATAAAAAGTAGGGCTTTCATATTTGGCATGTGTGTTTCTTATGACAAGACCTTTCCATTGGTACCAAAGTATATGATCATGTGGCTTTGACAGTGACCTATGACCTGCATCTGAAAAACAGTATCATAGGCCATAACTATTGAAACGTTAAAAGTAGGGGTTTCATATTTGGCATCTGCATTCCTAATGACAAGACCTTTCTGCTGGTACGATATTAAGGTCAAGGTCATGGTGACAGACATCCTGCGGGGCCCTTCTGACTTTTTTAGTTTTCTAGTTAATGCAAAATATGCAGTTTTCTGAAACAAAGTTACTGTAATGTATTTGTATAAAGCAGTCTTATGTAGCTGATAAAAGATAAATATCATATTTTACTTACATGTACCAGTACTCAAAGTATAGATTAATACTCATATTTTAGGTGCAGGAACAGGAGTACCCTTTCATTTTCATGGACCAGGTTTTGGAGAGGTCATATATGGAAGAAAGGTACAGAATCACAGCTTGTGTTAGTTTATTTCTTAACTCATTTGATCAGTATGTGAAATTTTTACCAATTTAAAAATGAATTAAAAAATTTATTTAAAGTATTCTAATTGATGTAAAACATTTTGTAAAAGAAGGTACTACAAAATAAAGACCAATAGAAAGTGCACTAGGAGATTGTGTAGATAAACATTAGTAAATGTAGTTCAATTTTGTGCAGTCCTTGATGTACCATTTTCATTTATTATTTATTTTTACTATTTCCATTTATTAGTTTTTTGATATGTACATGTACTTGCATAACACTGTTCCTGTGAGCTGTATGTACAAATTAAGACATGATCTCTTAGCTTTGTTACTTGATGGATGAATGTAAAACATCAATATTAATATCCAAAATTGATCTGTTACAGAGATGGTTTTTATATCCTCCTGAAAAGACACCCTCATTTCATCCAAATAGAACCACACTACAGTGGTTGATAGAGGATTATGCAGAATTAGAACCAGATGATTTACCACTAGATTGTACAATTAATCAAGGAGAGGTAAGAACATATCTAGAACCAACCAGATAATTTACTACTAGACCATACTAATAAGGAGGGGTAAGATCATAACTAGAACCAGATGATTTACTACTAGACCATACTAATAAGAAGTGGTAAGATCACAACTAGAACCAGCTGATTTACCACTAGACCATACTTATAAGGAAAGGTAACATCATAAAGAGAATCAGATGATTTACTACTAGACCATACTAAAAAGGAGGGGTAAGATCACAACTAGAACCAGATGATTTACTACTAGACCTTACTAATAAGAAGTGGTAAGATCACAACTAGAACAGATGATTTACCACTAGACCATACTAATAAGGAGGGGTAAGAATACAACTAGAAACAGATGATTTACTGATTTACTACTAGACCATACTGATAAGGAGTGGTAAGAACACAACTATAACCAGATGATTTACCACTAGACCATACTAATAAGGAGGGGTAAGAACACAACTAGAACCAGATGATTTACTACTAGACCATACTAATAAGGAGTAGTAAGATCACAACTAGAACCAGATGATTTACTACTAGACCATACTAATAAGGAGTGGTAAGATCACAACTAGAACCAGATGATTTACCACTAGACCATACTAATAAGGAGTGGCAAGATCACAACTAGAACCAGATGATTTACCACTAGACCATACTAATAAGGAGGGGTAAGATCACAACTAGAACTAGATGATTTACTACTAGACCATACTAATAAGGAGTGGTAAGATCACAGTTAGAACCAGATGATTTACCACTAGACCATACTAATAAGGAGGGATAAGAACACAACTAGAACCAGATGATTTACCACTAGACCATACTAATAAGGAGTGGTAAGATCACAACTAGAACCAGATGATTTACCACTAGACCATACTAATAAGGAGGGGTAAGATCACAACTAGAACTAGATGATTTACTACTAGACCATACTAATAAGGAGTGGTAAGATCACAGTTAGAACCAGATGATTTACCACTAGACCATACTAATAAGGAGGGATAAGAACACAACTAGAACCAGATGATTTACTACTAGACCATACTAATAAGGAGGGGTAAGATCACAACTAGAACCAGATGATTTACCACTAGACCATACTAATAAGGAAAGGTAAGATCATAAAGAGAATAAGATGATTTACCACTAGACCATACTTACAAGATCACTACTAGAATCAGATGATTTACTACTAGTCCATACTAATAAGGAGTGGTAAGATCACAACTAAAACTAGATGATTACTACTAGACCATACTAATGAGTGGTAAGAACACAACTAGAACTAGATTATTTACTACTAGATCATACTAATAAGCAGTAGTAAAATCACAACTAGAACTAGATGATTTACTACTAGACCATACTAATAAGGGGGTAAGAACACAACTAGAACCAGATGATTTACCACTAGACCATACTAATAAGGAGGGGTAAGAACACAACTAGAACCAGATGATTTACTACTAGACCATACTAATAAGGAGTAGTAAGATCACAACTAGAACTAGATGATTTACTACCAGACCATACTAATGAGTGGTAAGAACAAAAGTAGAACCAGATGATTTACTACTAGACCATACTAATAAGGAGTGGTAAGAACACAACTAGAACCAGATGATTTACAACTAGACCATACTAATAAGGAAGGGTAAGAACACAACTAGAACCAGATGATTTACCACTAGACCATACTAATAAGGAGTAGTAAGATCACAACTAGAACTAGATGATTTACTACTAGAGCATACTAATGAGTGGTAAGAACACAACTAGAACCAGATGATTTACCACTAGACCATACTAATAAGGAGTAGTAAGATCACAACTAGAACTAGATGATTTACTACTAGAGCATACTAATGAGTGGTAAGAACACAACTAGAACCAGATGATTTACTACTAGACCATACTAATAAGGAGGGATAAGAACACAACTAGAACCAGATGATTTACCACTAGACCATACTAATAAGGAGTAGTAAGATCACAACTAGAACCAGATGATTTACAACTAGACCATACTAATAAGGAAGGGTAAGAACACAACTAGAACCAGATGATTTACCACTAGACCATACTAATAAGGAGTAGTAAGATCACAACTAGAACCAGATAATTTACTACTAGACCATACTAATAAGGAGTAGTAAGATCATAACTAAAATTAGATGATTTACTACTAGACCATACTAATGAGTGGTAAGAACACAACTAGAACCAGATGATTTACTACTAGACCATACTAATAAGGAGTGGTAAGATCACAACTAGAACCAGTTTTACTGTTACCCTTTTGCCTTGACTGTTTGCATACAAAAAGGCAGATTTATTGAGAAACAGCATAAAATACGTAATATTAATTTATATAGTCAATTAGGTAATAAAACCAGATGATTTACCACTAGACCATACTATTAAGGAGAGGTAACAACACAACTAGAACCAGATTTTCATTGTATAAGATGTAAAATTAGAATTAGAACCTGGTAATCAACCCTTCCCTTTATGCTTGAAAATTGTCAAATCAGATGACGTCATTATATTTTACACCTCAGTCATACCTCAGACAAGCATTGAAAATGTATTGTGACGTCACGAAATTCAATAAATATTCCGCGAAAGCGATGAGTCAATTAACCATTGGTTTTTTCGATTTATGAAGGAGAGTTAAGAACAGAACTAGAACTAGGTTGACTACTTAACTTTATCATTAACTAAGCTCCTAGTATAAACCTTACTGCACAACCTCCAAACAAGATTGGCATTTGTCAATATTTTTTGTGAAAAGTGTCCATTTATAATCTTGACATAGTATGCCTAAGATTTAAAATGAAGTGAAATTATGGGGGATCATCCAACTGTGCAGAATATTTACGAAAAACTGATGTTCTTATTCTGAAACTATACACTTGTATAGCACATGTCAAATTTTATATTTTCAGCATTTTTAAGGAATTTCACAAAATGGGGGTCAAAGTGGAGTTAAATTTTCTCCCAAATTTTTCTTTCTTTTTTATAGCTAATGTTTTTAGTGGTGTATGTCTTTTGTGTAGTATATTTGTACCATTATCCAATGAGAACCAAACTGATTCAGAAAATTTACCATTAATCTACTATTAACTAAGGAGAGGCAGGTCCAGGTAATGTATTATCCCATTCCCCCATCTTGACTGTAGTCATTTGTTATTATGAAGTGTCATTACTTATGGTAGTGGTTAAAGTGTTTGGATCTGGACTGAAAAATCATGGCTTCTATTACAGCAAATTTCGTCAGTGCCCTTTTGGACAAGACTGCAGAAATTGTAGTCTTGTGTCAAAGTACACATTAGCATGTCCCTACTTGGGATGGGTCCCATAAGTTCATTTATTATACCCCCTGCAAACAAAGTTTGGAGGGGTATATAGGAATCACTCTGTCTGTCGGTCTGTCCGTCCGTACATCTGTTCACATTTGTCTGGGCCATAACTTCTTACCTCCTCGTTGGATCTAGATAATATTTCACACAATTGTTGTACATGACCCAAGGATGTGTCATGACCATGACCCGTGGTCATATCTTCAAGGTCAAGGTCACAGTGCACACATAGCAAAAATTTTTGTTCAGGCAATAACTTCTTATCCCATTTTTTGATCTGGATGATATTTCACACAATTGTTGTCCATGACCCAAAGGTGTGTCATGACCTTGACTCAAGGTTGTATCTTCTAGGTCAAGGGCACAGTGCACACATAGCAAAACTTTTGTCCAGGTCATAACTTCTTATCCCCTTATCGAATCTGGATAATACATGTATTTCACAAAATTGTCGTCCGTGACCCAAGGGTGTGTCATGACTTTTACCCAAGGTCATATCTTCAAGGTCAAGGACAAAGTGCACACATAGCCAAAATCCTTGCCCGGGCCATAACTTCTCACTGCCAAGATGGATTTGGATAATTTTTCACACAACTGTTGTCAATGACCTAAGGGTTTGTCATGACCTTGACTCAAAATCATATCTCCAAGTTCAAGGTCACAGTGGACGCATTGTCAAAATCCTTGTCCTGGCCATAGCTCCTTACTGCTATGTAGGACCTGGATAATATTTCACACCATTGTTTTCCATGGTCCAAAGGTGTGTATCACATTGTACAGAGTGTGTTGTCCGTCTGTGTGTCTGTCCATGAAGCTTGTCTGGGCCATATCTTCTTCCTTTTACTTTGTATGGAGATCAATTGTTGTTCATGACACAAGGGTCATATCAAGACAGAAGGGTCATATCTACAAGTTCAAGGTCACAGTGCATACATAGCCAGAATTCTTGGCCGGGTCATAACTTCTTCCTTTTAATTTGGAGCGAGATAATAATTTACACAATTATTGTCCATGACCTAAGGTGTGCCATGACCTTGAACCAAGGTGATATCTACAATGTGAATGTCACAGTGCACATAACTTCTTCCTGTTATGTTGCTGGAAGATTATATTTTACACAATTGTTGTCCATGACCAAAGGCTGTGTAATGACCTTGAACCAAGGTCATATCTACTAGGTCAAGGTCAGAGTGTACACAAACCAGTTTGTTTTCATTGATTTTACCCAAAATGTACAAGTGGGACATCCATTACACTTATAACAATGATGCATCTTGGGATGAATTATTGCATGTTTTAATTTTGTTGTCGTGGAGGGTATTTGTCCTATTAGGACAGCTCTAGTTTTGTCTCTTTTATAACTTCTGACGGTATTCTGAAAACAGTGAACTTTTTGGAAGACTTCAAAAATATCGCATAACCGCGACAGATGTGGTTCTTGAAAATAAAATAAATAAATAGACAGATCATAGAAACTTTAGGTAACACAAGAGTTAATTTTGTGTGTCTTTTTCTTTTGTTTGACTGCATTGTACCAAAGTCATCATGTTATAAAATAAACACTGTACACAATGGATAACTGATCTTTAATCAATGAAAATTTTCAGTATTCTGAAGTGATTCACATATACATTCTTTATTATAAATATATTTGCAAGCAAGATTTTATGTATACATATGTTTTTATTTTTTTCCAGATAATATACTTTCCAGACAGATGGTGGCATGGCACACTTAATATAGACACTAGTGTTTTTATATCTACATTTCTTGGATAAATCTATGTCAAATGAGGTGTTTTTTATCATTTTACAGTAATTGCATACTGAAATACAGAACTTTTCGTTGAAGTTATCTTTCTTGGCAGGCATAGTACATTGAATACATTGAGTATTAGTGTTTTCACCTGATTTTGTGAATAATGATATTCCACCATGGTAAAATGTCAAGAAAATTTTGAAGGTGTAAAATCACACATTTAGACAAGAATAATTGTCAGTTTAAAACAAATTGTATTTGGTCATAATGAAAATGATTATTATTTCACCAATAGATGTAAATTGAGTTGGAATCAAAATACATACATCAACGATTTCCTAAATTTCAGTTAATATACCGAGGTAAGTACTGGTTATATCAGGGCTTGAAATTGGCAAACATTTTGGGTCGTCAAATTGGCAATTTAAAGGATATTAGGACAACCTCCATTATATTTACTGAAATTTTAGGTTGCCCAAGGAGATTTTCGGTTGCTTTTGACTACTGGATGACTGCATATTTCGAACCCTGAGTTTATGTATGTAGATATCCAAATCCATATATATATTTCTGGATAATCAAAAATATTATGAATACACAGTTCTATTGTAGATTTATTTTCCAAATGTATTAAGCAATACTACACAACATTGTGTGAACCCCCGTCTCATCTCTCCTTCTCTCGTTCTTCAGAACGAGAGGAGAGATGAGATGGGGGTTCACACGATGACTACACAAATGTATTAAGCAATACTATACAAGGGTATTATTGAGGTCCAGTATAAGGTAGTAAATACATGTGCTTCTAATCAGAAATAAATAATACTGCATTTACAACAGAGAGTAATCCGATATCTACTGGCTTATAAACGTTCTTTGTAGTCAAATCTAAATATATGTACATTGGTCAAGAAAATACTGTTCTTTGAAACCACTTAAAAAAACTTTTACAGCAAAATATCTAAAGAAGAATATGGAAATCATGTTTTCAATGGAGCGTCTTACATAAAGATTTAAAACATTTATTGAAATTTTCTTAGGTAATATTAAAACTGTCAGAAAACTAAGGCAGCTCTTAGCTTAGAGGACAAGTACTCCCCTACTTGCTTACATGGTCCATGAACATAAATGTGAAAGTTGACATCATTTTTGTTCAAATGACATTTTAGTTATGGTAAATCTATTTCAGTGAGTATGTCATGAGATATGTGACCTTGACTTTTTATCTATCCATCTAAAAAGTGATGGAGAACACACATTCATGGGTGATAAACATCCTGCAAGTTATGTTGAATCCTGTGGTAAAAAAAAAGCGACATTCCGGAAATACAATGTCCTCAGACCAAAACGGTTACCCATATATTACCTCTACAACCTTGCTATGATTTAAGAACACAGTTGAATACATTCACAAAAAAATAATCAACATGCTGTTTCTTGACAACTCTATCAGGAACAAACTGAAGTAAAACTTGGCTTTTTAGGTTTCCATTAGAGATACATTTTTTTTCAAGAAAACTATATACAAGATACGAGATCCAAGATATTTTATTTTGTCAATTCGGGCCCAATTAAAGAAATATGCATGCATATATGTATTATAAAACTGTCCAAATATGTTGAGAGAAATGATAACTAGTATAAAGAAATATTATCCGATGTAGGTAAAAATATACATCTATTATAAAAAAATAAGATGTGTTCTTCAAACATGAATGCTGAAAAAATAAGTTTTTACAAAAGACATGGATTACTTGGAGGCACTGGTTATAGCTGAAGCAAAAACTGACAAATATTTAGTCCAACAATAAAATTATATACATGTGTTGGTCACTGGAAGAGAGCTTTGTGATGGAAATCAATTACAATTTTATCAATTTCATCTACCATTCCAAATAAACATTGTGAAAATCTCCAAAACAAATTTTACCAAAATTTTAAAAGTATTATTAGAATTATATCTTTAATTTTTGTTATCATTAATCAAATACTTTATACCTTTATATGCACTATATTCACAACCTTTCCATTATATGAAAATCATGTCGCACTTAATTTAAAATGTGGTTGGTAAACACATGTTATATACATTTGTAATTGTTCACTATTGAGCAGAAATACAAGATAATAAAATTACACATGAATACATGCATTTAAAACCTGCAGCACTATGGTTTAGGTCTAATTTGTTCCTATAATCAACAATATTAAAGTGTTTTCTTGTTATGGGTTTGTATCATTTGTATTTTAAGATGGACCTGGGGTAAAGCCAGGCCTACAAGTACGCTAACTGTTACGTAAGGAATTCTGTACAGAAGTATGGAGCTGTACATTAACATCAGTATTGTCAGCACCTGAACTGCCCAGCAAAAGTATATATAATAGGACCTGAAAGAGAACACCAAAATAAGTGATTAATTTTTTGACGTTTTACAAATATTATATTAATCATATGGTGGCAGTATCAGCATTATTCAATACATCATACATTTTGACTAAAGTAAAGGGTCCAGTTAAAGCAGTTACAGCTCTTTTACATGATACTGTCTATTCTGACAATAGACCTTTGAAGTTTTACTCTATCATGTGAATGATGGGGAAACCATGACTATGGCAGGATATGAAACCAGGACCATTCTGATCCGAAGCCACACACTTTCACTTCTGTCATACAGGCTGTTAAATGTTCAGTAAAATTATGAGAATATTTTTCCAAACAACTGCATATTTTAGAAAAAAGTAATCTATCTTTCTATATACTGAGCAAAAATAAAAAGTATCCACTTTTAAATGTATAAATGAAATATATGATAACGAAGATTTACACCATTATGCATGAACAACAGTGAATAATAACTGTCTACCGTACTAGCCCAATTACCCATGTGCAGTCAACCATAACTGGATAATTTAATAGTTGGTTGTCTATACATATGACTGACACAGGTGTGCCACGTGTAAAATTTAAGCAATCCTAGACTCCTTGCAGTTACGAAAATCACAAAAGTTTTGAGTTAAAACATACCAAGACTGAGCCAGGACCAGTGTAACTAGGCAATTGGCATGATGAACTCAGGTCTGATAGTGACCGCAGTTAGCAGGGCATTTGGTTTCATGAGAAGGACCAAAACTTTATTAGTTCATTGTTTAAGACTGACTGGCAGCATTGAAGATCGTCCTCAAAGGGGTAGATCATGTGCAACTATGATTCACAATGACTGTTACATAGCATTGACATCAACATTATCTACCAGCAACTGTTATGGCCAGACATTATGGTGTCAACGCACAGACTATACGAAACAAGTTAAGGGCTAGAAATAGGCCGATACAAGCTTACAGGCCATATTTCCAGCAGATTCTGACGCCTGCTCATCGCAATGCTCGTGTTAACTGGTAGACATTATTTAGGTTCTACGAGGAATGACTTGAATAAGGTTTTGTTTACTCGCACATGCGATAGAAGAGCGCACATGTGACATCTATTGAACATTTAGGAACTACAAAATGCTCTCATAGCAGAATTGAATAATCTAGCCCCTAACGTAATTAGACGTCATGTCAACAGCATGCGAAGTAGAATTCGTGTTGTTTTATCAAACAGGGGCGGTCATACCCGATATTAAGCAATTATGGACTGATCTGACGATGAAATGTTAACTTTTGATTCCAATCAGAATTTTGTGATTTTCTGAAATGACCATTTACACCTTTCTCTGCCTAATATCAGTGAAATGCTTATTAAATTTTGACAAGATTTTGAAATGTTGTCATAAAATGTCTAAATCACTTATAAATCAATTTGAAAAAGATAGCATTTACAGTTTAAAAAATACTGCAAACTGTATACAGTGGACTTTCTTTTTTTGTTCAGTATACATGGCTATTATGAGCCATCTGATGTGATTTTTTTTGGGGGGGGGGGGAGGATTTTCCTAATACTTACTGGAATGCTAATGGAGTATCAATAATTAAGATAGCTGCTATGGCCAGCACACCACATACAGATACAACACGACTAGGGTCACTTTCTAAAAAGTAATTTGAGCTGAAAGAACAAAATACTAAGGTTTAGAAAGAGTGTAATTCACATTATGCACTAAAATGTATTGCTATATTTACATTTCTATTGATATTGGTACATGTATGTATAATAGAGTACTTGTACACTCAATTTAATTAGTTTTTGCAGTATGTAATCATTCTATGCATAAACTTTGGTCCATTATTATCAAAACAGGAAAATTATGACAATTTTTTTCATGTTATTCATCTACATGCACATCTATATACAATAAGATTAATCCTCAAACTACGGGTGACTGAGGTGTACCAGTAGTGATACCTGACTTGTTAAACTTGTTTCCTACAGTTAGGTTACCCTTATTTATCTGGAAATATATCTTAACTGACTTTCCACTCATCTGATTTGAATCTGCTTATTCTCACCTTACACATTTCTTCCCCTTAATGATGATTATTCATTTATTTGATTTTCAATTGATTTACTTAATCAACCTGACTTCTTTCCTTACCTAAATTGCTTTGCCCAGGAGACTAGAACTGGTAGGTTGATGACCACAGTTGGCATTAACAACATCAGTACAGAGAGATAGTAATTAGATCTTGATCTTGCATCTTCCTCTTTAATATAAGAAGCTAAATAACTGCATCTTAGAACCTAAATACATAGAGTTTGTAATGTAAGAATCATTTGTAACAAAGAATATACTTATCAGACTCGGAGTATTCTGCAATGAGATATATGAAACAAGAGGCCCAAGTGGGCCTATATCGCTCACCTGTGTACCTAGATGATCAGTTATGCAGTAAGGAAGAATTCATTTATTTTTGCATTACTGTGACTAAGTCAACACAAATGTTGAAAATAGGTCAAATTTTATTTCAGACCAGAATAAAAAACAACACTTTTTTGCACATCCATTCAGGTGATTTTGATATTAAGCATTTGCTTTATCTCTGCAAGATGTGATTCAGGGCAACAAGGTGGGGCCTTTTGTTGACTGATTTCAAGTCTGGGTCATTAACAACAATTGTTTCAAAAACTGTCCAGATCCAACTTAAAACGGCCTAATTTCATATGTTGAGTGTTGAGAAACATCTAAAAACTTGTTTACATGTGTAAAGAAATGAAAAAAAATTGACGACAGCTGGTTCTGAACCGCTACTCTACATACTTTAATTACCAAGTGGTATATGTACCATTTTGAGACCTGGTGGCATTATCTGTAGACCAATTTGGATGAAATGTACAAAGTTGATAGAGGACCTATAGTACTTCATGTACCATGTTTCATTAAAATCTTTCATGTGGTATAACAGCAGAAGTTCAAAATGTAAAGAATTGTCCCTATACACCCTCATTTGGAAGTATTAAAAAATTCATAGAAAATCCCAAAATGGAGATATTGACAAAATTCTTTCAAAATAACATTCCTTACCATAATTATGATCACAATAGTCCATAAGAAACCATCATTATCAATAAACTAGGAAATATGACACTTTTCTGCATTGAAATCACCAAGTCCAAACAAATGTCCAAACAAAAAAAAAAATCTAAAATTTAATTTTTGGGAGGGAACCAAAATGAGAAAACGTCTTCACTCATCCCTCTAGATCATTTCTAGGCATTCTGTTTGTCTCTGTATACAGCCAGTATGAAGAAAAATATTGCCAAAAGAGGGTACCCTTTTGTGACCTACTTTTGACTATGGTGGCGCCACCTGTAAAGAGGTTTGGACAAAAACAATAGCATTTGAAGGGGATCATAAGTGCTTTATTCAGTTTTGCAGAAGATGTCGCAAATGTGAAAAAGTTAACGACGAACAGACAGATGATGATGACGGATAGCACACTATTAGTATAACTATAGCTCACTTGAGCCTTTGGCTCAGGTGAGCTAAAAAGGATAAGGTTTTAGTCAGATGGATTGTTAATGTCGTTAGACTTTGGCATATATGAAACACCTTCACAACAAAACTCATGTTTGCTAACAGCATAACAGACAAGTCTGATCATTAGATATAGTTCTTTTAATGAGAGACTTTTGTAACGTTTCAATATTTTGAAATCTGACAGATTAATTATACAATTAAGATGCAACTACAACCATTATAGTGTTTTGTACAGTAAAGAACTTGCATCAGTTGTATGTATGCATCAGAGAGAATACAAATTACAAGAAAGTTTAAATACTGAAAAATAAATTCTATGTAGGCGGCCTGTTTTAAAGTTAAATTTTCATTCAGAAACATGTGTATGTCATACCCTATCATCAACTCTAGATCCCATCACAATAGCACTTATAATTACCATTCAAATTGTGCTAAAAGCAAAGAAAAAAATAAAAGATAATGGGCACTGTATGATAAACTGTGGCATAAACCCCTCTAATTTTAGACCAGTAAATCTAATGGTTGGAGTACAGAATATTAAAACGACTGTCATGCATCCAAGTAGAGGTCATTATTGATATCATAAAATGTGAACCATGTATCAGTTTTGAGGGAAAAACTTTCTTTTTTTGAAAATTGAAAAATAATTTCTGGCCAGGATTCACTTGTCAACAATAAAACTTCTACTTCATTATATGAAAAAAAAATCTTTAAACTATGCAGATTAAAAAAAAAAATAAACCACTAGTAGTTCCTTGAATTTTTGAGGTAACAAATTTAAATGGTTTTACATATGATTATTTTACCTCTATACTTTTAAAGAATATTTACATTCATATCCAAATGTATATGCTGGGTAATGCCTACCTTAACAACACAAATACCATAGCAGACTACTAGTCCCAAAGGTCCACATATAAATGCTGATAGGATAAGGGCCACTATTAATAAGGGTAACTGTAGCCTACAGCCAATCTGGAAAAATGGGCTGGAACAACTGAAATTACACAAATACAAGAGAAAAATACCTGTTAAATACAAACTAAAAAAACACATGTTTGATGTTCACTGCAACATCACTGATCTTAACATACCATGACATACTTGCAAAATATTCTGTCCATTCAGATTATAATTGAAATTTGGTTGAATAAATTAGACTACAATCATTGTGGCAAGTTTCGTCAAAATCCACTTCTTACTTTGAGAGAAATTAAGATAACAAAACAACAATGGTTGTGGCTCCTAAGACAGTCCTTGGTGATCCAATCTCCATGACATTTGATCAGAGATAACACCATTGCTTGTTGATCACTGATATAATAGCATAAGTTTGACTGACTTTACCAACAGAGCTTCAAACAAAGGTGTCACTATTATTACTATACAATGTGTTGATTTAATACTGTATTACTTATTTTTATACACTAAAGGTGTTTTATGATTTATATATGTCATGACTATTTGGACAGGATATTGCAGTCACTCCATATCTATAAATTGTACTCTACAGATGTTTATGTTATGCTTATAGATACATAATTCTGAAGTCATTCTACATCTTCATCTTGATGCTCTACAGATGTTTATGTTATGCTTATAGAGACATAATACTGAAGTCATTCTACATCTTCATCTTGATGCTCTACAGATGTTTATGTTATGCTTATAGAGACATAATACTGAAGTCAATGACTACATCTTCATCTTGATGTTCTACAGATGTTTATGTAATGCCTATAGAGACATAATACTGAAGTCAATGACTACATCTTCATCTTGATGCTCTACAGATGTTTATGTAATGCTTATAGAGACATAACACTGAAGTCATTCTACATCTTCATCTTGATGCTCTACAGATGTTTATGTAATGCTTATAGAGACATAATACTGAAGTCATTCTACATCTTCATCTTGATGTTCTACAGATGTTTATGTTATGCTTGTAGAGACATAATACTGAAATCAATGACTACATCTTCATCTTGATGTTCTACAGATGTTTATGTAATGCCTATAGAGACATAATACTGAAGTCAATGACTACATCTTCATCTTGATGTTCTACAGAAGTTTATGTTATGCTTATAGAGACATAATACTGAAGTCATTCTACATCTTCATCTTGATGCTCTACAGATGTTTATGTAATGCCTATAGAGACATAATACTGAAGTCATTGACTACATCTTCATCTTGATGTTCTACAGATGTTTATGTAATGCCTATAGAGACATAATACTGAAGTCAATGACTACATCTTCATCTTGATGCTCTACAGATGTTTATGTAATGCTTATAGAGACATAATACTGAAGTCATTCTACATCTTCATCTTGATGCTCTGCAGATGTTTATGTAATGCTTATAGAGACATAATACTGAAGTCAATGACTACATCTTCATCTTGATGTTCTACAGATGTTTATGTAATGCTTATAGAGACATAATACTGAAGTCAATGACTACATCTTCATCTTGATGCTCTACAGATGTTTATGTAATGCTTATAGAGACATAATACTGAAGTCAATGACTACATCTTAATCTTGATGTTCTACAGATGTTTATGTAATGCTTGAAGAGACATAACACTGAAGTCATTCTACATCTTCATCTTGATGCTCTACAGATGTTTATGTAATGCTTGTAGAGACATAATACTGAAGTTATTCTACATCTTCGTCTTGATGTTCTACAGATGTTTATGTAATGCTTGTAGAGACATAATACTGAAGTCATTCTACATCTTCATCTTGATGCTCTACAGAAGTTTATGTAATGCTTATAGAGACATAATACTGAAGTCAATGACTACATCTTCATCTTGATGCTCTACAGATGTTTATGTAATGCTTGTAGAGACATAATACTGAAATCAATGACTACATCTTCATCTTGATGTTCTACAGATGTTTATGTAATGCCTATAGAGACATAATACTGAAGTCATTGACTACATCTTCATCTTGATGTTCTACAGATGTTTATGTTATGCTTATAGAGACATAATACTGAAGTCATTGACTACATCTTCATCTTGATGTTCTACAGATGTTTATGTTATGCTTATAGAGACATAATACTGAAGTCATTCTACATCTTCATCTTGATGCTCTACAGATGTTTATGTAATGCTTATAGAGACATAATACTGAAGTCATTCTACATCTTCATCTTGATGCTCTACAGATGTTTATGTAATGCCTATAGAGACATAATACTGAAGTCATTGACTACATCTTCATCTTGATGTTCTACAGATGTTTATGTTATGCTTATAGAGACATAATACTGAAGTCATTCTACATCTTCATCTTGATGTTCTACAGATGTTTATGTAATGCTTATAGAGACATAATACTGAAGTCATTCTACATCTTCATCTTGATGCTCTACAGATGTTTATGTAATGCTTGTAGAGACATAATACTGAAGTCATTCTACATCTTCATCTTGATGTTCTACAGATGTTTATGTAATGCTTATAGAGACATAATACTGAAATCAATGACTACATCTTCATCTTGATGCTCTACAGATGTTTATGTAATGCTTATAGAGACATAATACTGAAGTCAATGACTACATCTTCATCTTGATGCTCTACAGATGTTTATGTAATGCTTATAGAGACATAATACTGAATTTATTCTACATCTTCATCTTGATGTTCTACAGATGTTTATGTTATGCTTATAGAGACATAATACTGAAGTTATTCTACATCTTCGTCTTGATGCTCTACAGATGTTTATGTAATGCTTATAGAGACATAATACTGAAGTCAATGACTATATCTTCATCTTGATACTCCATAAATATTTATGTTATGCTAATAGAAACATAACAGAGACATAGTACTACTCATTTTTCATCGTTATCTTGATACTCAGTCTACAGATGATTATGTTATGCTTATAGAGACATAATGCCAGTACTGAAGTCATTCTACATTTTCATCCTCGATAAATGTTTATGTTTACGTCATTCTAATGTTTATGCAATGCTGTATGACATAACTGGTAAACATGTCAACATACTTGGTGTTATTAACAAGAATTTGAAAATGATAAAGATATTCTTTGACCTTACCATCCCTTCCATTAAGGTATAGAAAATATCTAACAAAAATATATACTTGTGGTCTTAATATTGTTTTTGAAATCTCTTTTCTTTTTACTGGTAACCTTTTACATATTGAAATGTTTTCTATGGACATATACATAAACATTATGTGAAAACTAAACATGTAATATAATGACAACTTCTATGGATGGACAGACAGGGTTTTTTTGGCTACAATTATTAATTTTATTTATGAAACTTATAATAAAGTAAGGCACATACCATGAGACAATGAATCCCAGAAATCGACTGAGCATATTTACACCATAATATAGAAGACAACAGTGTATGTTGATGACACCCAGGGAAAGGGAGTACATCATCAGGGGTAAAATACGGATAGACATCAGTCCTCTCTTCTCTAACACATGTATGTCTGTCCTTAGGGCACTGGACTCGCTTAAAACATAGCTGTACAACAGAAAGGACACATCTGATATTTAATGACATACACAGTTTCAACACATTTTAAGCTTTCATATCACTAGAAACTTGTATATGAATAAAAAATATTCTCAGATAGAACATGAATGTAAATCCACAGCTCATAAATTATTTCAGTATCTAGTAGGTTAATTTGACTTGGCATGGAATTGGTAATTATCAGAGCCCTTGTGCATTTATGGGTATAATTTTTGGGTATATACCATGATTATGCAACTAAGTTCATTTCTCAGTATATTTATAAACATACTGATTGAAAATAGTGTAGAAATGTGTCAAATTGTAAAATAAAAAAACCATGTCAAAAAAGAACTAGCTCATGCCTTGGATGGTGTTGTATCTTTAGTAAAAACCTTGTATCTTTACTACTTACCGATCACAAGTTAAAAAAGGCAGATGTGTAAACTGTGAATACAAGCTTTTCCCCTTTAAAAAATCAAAGCTTGTTACCATATACTAACAGTATATCTACTCCCCACTCCTTCGGGCAGGCTTGGAGTTGTAGTTATACATTTGGCTAGCAGTGTCAATGATTCGAGTTCAATTCCTGGATTATACCACTATGTTTTAGAGGTTAGTTATCTCCTGCTTCCATGTTACGATATAACTGAATAAGAGGCACAAGTGGGCCTGTATTGCTCACCAGACCTTATTCAACTAACAGCTTGAAAAATTTGCAGATAAATATATATATTCCCTAATGTTTATTGTGTAGTGACTACATTTTGTACTGACAACTGAGTGTAAAATTCGAATCATCATCAACATTAAGCGATTGTTTATGCAGGCCAGATTAAAATTCATAACCGTTAAACTGTTAAATCTACAATAATTTACAGGAAATGAATGCTCAAAATTCTGTACACAGATCTGGATGAAAAACATCAGCACCTGCAAGAGACCATGAGCACTTCAATCCTACCCAAATTTATAAAAATCATTTGACTGGTTCTAAAGAAGATGTTGAAAATGTGAAAGACTTACCCCCCCCCCCCCTTCCCTTTGACAATTTTAAAAAAATTCCTAAAAATCTAAAATTGACATATTGACAAAATTCTTTTACAGTACCATTCTTTACCATAAATATGATTAAAAGAAATGAAATGAAAACATCATTATCACCTGAAGGAGAAAAACTGCACTTTTCTGAATTGAAATCATGAAGTCCAATTACAATGTTGAAAAAAAATCAAAAATTTGATTTCGGAATAGAACCAAAAAAAACCCCCACTTCTTCACACATCCCTACAGATCATTCCTATGCTTTCAGTTTGTCTCTGTAAGCAGCTGGTCTGAAGAAGAAGTTTGTCAAAGGAGGGTACCCTCTGTGACCTACTTTTGTCTGTGGTGATGCCACCTATTTATGAATCCGAACAAAAGACAACAACACTTGTTGGGGACAATTAGTACATCATGCCTACATGTACCAAGTTTCATCAAAATTCTTCTGGCATTTCTGAAGAAGAAGTTGAAAATGTGAAAAATTTATGACGACGGACTGACGGATGCTGGATGACACACTTTGACAATAGCTCACTTCAGCCTTTGGCTCAGGCGAGCTAAAACTTGTTGAAACTGACGCAAAACAGCAATCAATCAACCAACCCCACCCCACTTTGTTTCATCTTTAAGAAAACTGGGAAACAATCATAGAAATTATTCTTGTTTTCCAAGTCTTCACATTACATTTTTTTCAATAAAATAAGTTACAATACACAAAATCAATGCATTATGAGCAAAGTACAAGAAGAAAATCTAAGATATTGCCTGAAAATAGTGAAAATGACAAGAGTTGAAAAAGACAGCAAAAAACATAAAAAAAATTGAATTTGAAATGGAAGAAAAAAACAACAACACTCTTAAGACACTTCTACATTATTTCGATACAATCGGTTTGAAGAAGTTTGTCAAAGGAAGATACCCTATTGGGCCTTGTCAACCAGCCCTGGTTCCATCCTTTGACAGGTATGCCCAAAAAACAACAACACTTGTAAGGAACCTCTCCAAGTTTCATAAAATTCTCTTCATCAGTTCTAAAAAAGAAGTCAAAAATGTCAGAAGTTTATGGACTACGGATGGTGCATTATGGCAATAGCTAACTTGAGCCTTTGGCTCAAGTGGGCTAAAAAATCAGCAACATGGTCAAAATCAGTTATTTCTAAAACTACCCTTTGTTTCAGCCTTGGTTATTGAGAATGACTATGGTTGGTATGGCAATGTATACGATACTTCTGGCTTTAGTGTCCGAACCTACATCTCTACATCCTTGTTAAATGGTCTCTTTAAGAAATTTAAGGGTTTTTTTTTTATAAAATATGAAAGCATTGCCTTTTTCATTGTTCTGTGATAAATTATATACTTTACCATAATTTTCTTTCATGCTTTCTGTTGTATTCTTACCTGAGAAGAAATGATGTAATAATGACAAGGGGAACAACTCTGTATGGTGCTCCATTGATACCAACTGATTCCAGTAATGAGGGACAAAATCCATCTGAAAATTCACATTATTTTAAAGAAAAGTTCTGACAGAAAAATGGTTACTTTTAAAAACACTGTGATACTTTCAGACAAGAGCAACACTAAGCATAGCATCCCCTCGCGTGGCATAAAATTAAAATACACTTAAAATGTTGTAATTAATGTGTTGTCAAAGGTTTTATCCAAGCTCCCCTTGGTACATTATTGTTAGTGGCAGTGCGATGCTATACCAGTATCTATTATCTAATTTACTTGTGTCATACACTTACCATTCCAGCCTATTGTGACCTTGACCTTGAGAATTTTACCCTGAGATAAGGTCATAACACTTCCTTGAGTTGTAAGCAACACTCGTGTGCAATATTATTGAAATCCATCAAGGCGCTAAAAAGTTATGGCTTGATCAAGTTTTTACCATTCCAGCCAATTGTGACCTTGACCTTGAGAATCTGACCCTGAGACAAGGTTATGACACTTCCTTGAGATGTAAGCAACAATCATGTGTAATATTATTGAAATCCATCGAGGCGCTAAAAAGTTATGGCTGGACAAGTTTTTACCATTCCAGCCCATTGTGACCTTGACCTTGAGAATATGACCCTGAGACAAGGTCATGACACTTCCTTGAGATGTAAGCAACAATCATGTGTAATATTATTGCAATCCTTCAAGGAACTAAAAAGTTATGGCCTGGACAACCGAACACACGCATACATATATACATACATACATACACACGGACGGTGGCATTATCATATCCACTCCGCAACAAGTTGCGCGAGGGGATAATAACAAACTAATAAAGTGTAGTATTCCAAAAAGGTGTGTAAAACAAGAGTGTGACAGCCAAGGGCCAGGGCAGACAACAAGGGGAATTTTAGAGGTTGTTTTGCCTTGCAGGTAACACAAAACATGGTGAAGTCAAAGATTACCTTGCTCTCTTTGATGGAATGCTTGTCAAATACCAAACGCTCATTCAAGAAGAAAATAGGGTTGTTTAAGTTCAGAATGTAAATATTAAGGTTTCAAATGAAAATATTAGTCATTAGAAATATGTGTATAAAATGTGGACACTCTATTCCAAAGAAGTAAATAGTCATACCCATATACATATTCAAACTTCAACCATTACAAGTATCTATAGACTACATTGCTGCAACACTACAGGTAAACGATATATACATACTCAACATAATATCCCAACATGAACCCATTATAGCAAGTTTGGTGTGTAGTATATGTACCTTTTCAATAAATCATCAACATCACTCAATCAGAATATGGAACAAAGTATGCCCTAAAATAACATCTCAAATGAACAACTCGTGTCAGTTTGGTAACTGTTACATTTGTCAAAAATAGAGTCATCTAAAGCCACTTAAGAGGAAAATGTGGGTCAGATACAGCATCTGAAACATGAACTGAAGTCGGCATCTCAAAATGAACCAATGATGTCAATTAGGTGACTGTAACTCTTAAACACTGTTGAAAACCGAGTTATCTATCCTAAATAGTTTAATCGCATGCGAAATGGGAGAACCTCACTGCCTCCAATGACACCGGAGGTATAGCATAAATTCATGTCAACTCCATTGAGGTGATCTAAGAACTATTAAGGTGCTTCCAAAAAATATTGGTTATCAAAGAACTGAAATTACTTTACTTTCTTTACATTCTTTTATTCCAAACAAAAATACAATTTTGCAAGATGCAAACAAATATTTTATTAGAATTATGAAATTTCAAGACTGAACACAAAAAACATATTTTGAAAGTGTAATACAAAAGATTTATTAAATAATAAGGGCAAAACATGTTAGAAGAAATACAAGAGAGGTGTTCTCATGATATTATCCCTATTGTAATATCATACCGTACCTTTTCCCATTTTTAATAATTGGTAAACGATTCCCATCATCACCACAGCAACTAAATATCCTGGCAACACAGGTCCATAGAAACGGATTAACTAAAATAAAGACATACAACAGACATGGTTAATATTATCACCATTTGGTAATGGTATCTTCATTTTCACTTTATCAATAGAATATTTATCGACTTTGAAATAACATTCTTGAGAGTCGGTCTGTGAAGATAAACAGGAATTTTCCTCATACCAAAATAATTGTTAATAACTCCAATTTTTCAGATCAACAACTTCACAATTTCTATAGCAATGCCAAAGAGTACACTTATCAACAATCAGGAGTTTATATCATTATTATGAGTAATAAGAAAACTAATTCATTAGGATTTCGAAAATACTTGAAAGTTGTTCACTAAAATAAATCACAATTCCTGACTTCGATGACAACTTAATTAGACCAAAACAAAGTTGTCTGTGTGTGTGTGTGTGTGTGTGTGTGTGTGTGTGTGTGTGTGTGTGTGTGTGTGTGTGAGGGGTTTGGGGGGAGGGGGGGTTATATAGGAATCACTCTGTCTGCCTGCCTGTCAGGCTAAGAAATTCTAAAAGCAAATTTCTCTCACAGTATAAGGGATAGGGCTTTCATACTTGAACTTCACCTACACATCCACCATAACAAGTACTGCATTTTGATACAAGAAATTTGACCAAGTAACTTTGACCTTGAACTTTGGCCTTGTAAAAATAATTTGGTTATGAAGATCTGTAAGCAGATTTTTTTTACAGTAAAAGAGATAGAATTTTCATATTTCAAACAAGTATTTACACCACAACAAGAACTTTTTTGATACAAAGACATCTGACCTAATGACCTTGACCTTTTAAAAGAAACAGTGTAAGGGATAGGACTCTATACTTCACACACATACATTTATCATAACAAGTTCTACATTTTGATACCAAGACATTTGATCTAGTGACCTTGACTTTGAATTTTGGCCTTGTAATAATAACTTGATTGAGAAATTCTGTAAACAGATTTCTCTTACAACATAAAGGATAGGGCCTTTGTATTTCACAGACACACATTCACAATAACAAGCTCTTCATTTTGATAGCAAGTCATTTGACCAAGTGACCCTGACCTTAAATTTTGTCCTTGTAATCATGATTTGGTTAAGAAAGCAGATTTCTTTTATAATGTATGAGACTATGGTTTCATATTACACACACACACACACACACACACACACACACACATTATGAATCATGAATTATTCACCACTATAAGTACAACAGTTATTCCAAATATGCTGTCACAAGGGTCCAATTAATGGACAAACATTTAGTTCAATTTTTATTTCAAAACAATGTCATTTCCTCCCTTATACTTAAAAGGGAGGAGTGGCAATAGTTCTGAACGAAAAATAGCACCGCAATACAAGCTGTATTTATGAACTTTCTCAGTATAAGTTGTTATCCTAAATCTAGGTTAAGCTCCAAGGTCAAAGTCACAAAATCAAAATTCTGGTACCACATGTGAAATATGAAAACCCTATCACTTACATTTAAAAAATATACTCAATGTTAGAGGTTTCAAAATGCAGGTCAAAAGTCACGGTCAAGGCCAACACTTCAAACATCACTGTACTGACGGAAAAGTCTTGTCACAAGGAATACGCGTGTGAAATATGAAAGCCCTACCTCATTCGTTTAAAAAGTTATAACCAATGTTAAAGTTTTTCGCCACAAACAGACAGACTTGGCAAAAGACTATATGCCCCCTTATATTTGATTCCCTGGGCATAATAAAAATGAAAGGTATAATCTGACTCTCCCCCTCCCCAAATAGGGTTTACCAAAATTCAATTAGAAACATTGTTTGAATATTGTCTTGTTTACCCCACAACAATAGCCGATTAAAGTCCCCGCTGAATGACTGTACTTGGATTGTTGATATTTACTGGACTTAACAGATTAAGGTCGGTTAATATAAGTAATTCTGCGCTTTAAACTTCACACCATTCAAGTGTATGACATTCCAGACGTGGACGGCGATCACATCAACTACAAGATGTACTGATATACTTTATAAAGCGGACTTACCAAAAGACAACAAGGTAAGGTGTTTTATCACTCATAACTACTCAATTAAAAAGACACAGTATACGAGGACTTCGAGTGTACAATAAATTCTCATAGGTGGAATACTTACACCGTCACATCCCCTCGCCGTTTTTACAAAGGATATCTCGAGTATCGGATCAGGTTTGATTCGTCTTACGGATAATGTTGGCCATTCAACATTTCAGTTCGAACCCAAGATCTCATGGTTACAGTTCACTATACAAAGCCGGCTACTCGTGGTCTTGATGATACAAAACTTCAAACATTTATCAACACGCATAAACTACTTCTTTATATACATGTAAAGAAATAATTAATACAAACATTAAGTCAAGTTACTGTTTTATCAGTTTTCTTGGTTTTCCCCATTTATAACAGAGCACAACAAAAATCACACAACAATCTTCTGATTCTAGAAAAAAAAAAGTCCCAACAACACTACATATAAAGTAAAAACTACGAAAACATAATTATTCAATTCCTCGCATTTTTTATTGTTTATATGAATGATATTCTTTGTCTCTCTTGTTTGCTAAAGTGACTATGGAACACGTACCCACGTTTTTTTCAATTAAAATTGAGATAAGGTTAGTTTATATTTACAGATATCTAAAAACTGGTCATTTTAACTAAATTACTTAAAACAAGTAAAGTTGCTTGCACCATTGCTGTGTAATAGATATTAGGTGACGGAGGAGATTGGCCACCCCCTCCAAACCGAGACATACTTAAAATACGCCAATAGGCCCTATTGGATTCAGGACTGAACCCAGGTCTATTCAAGGTGAGGGCATACGATGAGTTTCAACAAAGAGTCTTTACCAATCGCTCGCAAAGCTCCTCTTCCAGATAAATTTATATAAAAGATTATTATTACTGTAATTACCATTAACTGATTTATTATTGTTTAACTTCACTCTAAGATTATTTCACGTATATGGTAACAGCATCTACCTGATGCTTTGCATAGAAATTTATACCTTTACAACAGACCCACCCGAAGCAGTTAGGGATCTTTACGCGAAATGCATACCGTGACACGGGACCTCGGTGTTTATTGTCTCGTCCGAAAAACAGAATACCGGTATGCTCACGATGGGAATCGAACCCGATTCCTCTCGATCATGAGTCGAGTACCTCATTCACTAAGCCACATGGCCACATTACTATTATGACATACCATAATTGAATATGACATTATGATATTTTAATACGAATCGTTAATGTGTTTCCCTTAAATTCAGCTAGATTTTCCTGACATAAGACAAATCAATGTCACAGAAAAAAATCATTAAGACTAAATTACTATAAATAAAAACTAACGAAAGGAATGCCACATTCTCAAATATATGATACATTAAAATACATTGTACATTGTTTGGAAAATGTGACTGACATACCCTCCACGAAATAACTAAGATTCAGATCCGATAACCTATTTCCATATTTATCTCATTCTTTGATTTTGAATTTTATTAATTTATATGTATCGTATGTCAATTGACACTGACAGAATTTTTCAAACATCAAACAGCGGTGATTTAATTTGATTTAATATCAAGATATCAAACATGATCGAAGCCCTGAAATATTGAATAATATCTTCCAACATAAATTTAGCGGTGTGTGACGTGTCATATTTAATGTCTCGATGTTGCGATCATCGTTTGCTTTGAAACCTAACTTTACCAACAAAAAAAAAAGAGAATTTAAAAACTTTATTCTATTTCTAAAAATTATTGAGAAAACAAGTCTCCATTGGACGGTACACTGCAACATCACTAAGTCTATAATGCTGATATTTTTCATCGTTTCAAAAGGTAGATTCGCATATACATGTCAAATCAGACCAGAGGGTTGTGGGTTTAAGTCTTATCACTGAATCTTAGATACCCAGTGTAGCATTGCATGAATAACACTTAGACGTCGCCACCCCTTTCACGCTTAACAATGACCGTCTAACTGCTATAAGGAAATGTCAACGATGAAGTAGTATAGTAATGGCATATAAGTGACGATACAAGTAGGCAGTGTACACCGATTAAACTGTCCAGGGCCAAGTGGGTTCTATACCATTACTTATATTGATTCCACAAGATATAACGGATTTGCATGACTGACTGATCACTGTATAAGACGCAATCCAATAGATTGGAATAGAACTTTAAAAGTTTTATATTGCCCTCGGATCTGCACACTTTGCGGATTAAGACCAATGAAGATAGTAACACAACAAACAAAATGAAGTGATTTTTGCCGGGATTTGTGAGACGTGTGTACATGTATATCTGGTGTTATGGAGGATTTCGGTCATAAAGAGAGGATTCCGGGCTGATAAGGTAATAACCTCCCTATTAAAGGGTTATTGTGTGTATTTCATGATGAACCTCCGCTATAAACTTCACGTGGGTAACATTCTTTTGAACATGTATTTCATGCCGGGTCTTAAGATATAAGGAATAATCTTATCTGATAGTAAATTAATATGTACGATTGTAGTATTCGAGTTGTGCCTTTTGATTCGTATAAATCTACAAAATAATTTATACTCGACATAGCAATGTACGAGACGAATTACATGTGTAATTTATGTAACGTGGTAGATTGATATTTTTCTTCAATTATAAATTAATGCAAGTAATAGTATAATGCACTGACTGAAAAAAACCCATACAGACACCGCTTGTATTAAGATAATGTTCGTAAAGTTATAAGTAGACTGATAGGGGATTTACGTCTCTCCCACAAATGTTCATTCATATCGCTATACAGAAGCAGGAGGTAGTAATGAAATCTCTTGAACATGGTACCACATGTCGGTAATGGAACCTATCCGTTAACCTTTTGAACAAGGTACCACGTGTCGGGAATCGAATCCATCCAAATGTAGCGGGAATTAATAAACCTCTTGAACATGATACCGGGTGTCGGGAATCGAACCCGGGTCGCCTGCTCCACGATTAACCATTGCATCCAGTATGTTTCTCGGTTATCTTATAGAAAAACTAACACCACTGCAATAAAATATTTCAATGTACAGGATAACACTATTTTAACTACAAGTACAATGAAAAATGGTCCAAACTGGAAAATCACCGGATTATGGGTTTTCTCCGCTTCGGACATGTATCTGGTATTCGGAGGATAAGTTGCTGTCTGTTGAATTTTCGATCGTGATCGTGGAACTGTAGAACTTTTCATATAACAAAAGCGAAAATTGTTTGAAGATCAAGAATAATTACATGTAGCCCCAAAGACGCAGTATCCATCCCGCTTTCCTCTAAATTATATTGAATATTGATAGGTAAAAAGTCTAACTGTAAAGGAAACAGTATCAGGTAAGTTACTACATCCTTTCAAACATTACTGAATCCTACTTCCGAGTATAAATGTTTTCGCTTAGTTACAATAAGACAGGGTGAAAAAGACAGGGATTAAAATTTGGCCAAAAAAAATAAATAAATAAAAAAAAGCATTTATTTAAAAGTAGGTGTATAAACTGTACACAGAATGGTAATTCAACAACCCCCCTTTGGTTTACTAATGGTAACGAGTGTTTTGCAATATTTATTGTATACTGTATATATCATTTCAATTGGCTTCTGCTCAGTTTAACATGTAGAACTCACCCAATTCTGAACTTGTATTCAACATTAGGACTCTAGACAACTCTCTTTAATTGAACCATACAGAATCTATTGATAAGGAAATTAAATCTTTTCAATTGAGAATCAATATCCTACTGTAATTACGGCAAGTGTGGAGACGGAATTATTTAAAGCTTTTTCTTCCTTAACTCACATTCACGAAAAGAAAAACATTACGTAAAGTAAATGTCAATTAATCATATTACGCCAATGTTTGAGTGATAATCCTGCCGTGTTATGTCTCACTTTATACCCTTCATGTACACAGAAAACGTGCACCACGTGGTACAAACAGCTCATTTATACCTTTGTAATATTTATTTTAATGTGACATCAAGACTTAATCTATGCTATGTCGGGCAGTGTTAGCCGTGGAGACTTAAGTCTGGGCATGCACACTTCTCGGTTCAGGATTCGAGCCCCGACATACCCGGCTTGAATGGCCACAGAGAGCTCTATCGCAGCATTTAAGCCCATAAAATTAATGAGGTCACATCTTCGTAATATCATGCATGCCGAATAAATAAATACAAATAAATACAAGTTTGATTCAAATTAAAGACTTTTAAATTGTCACAAAAATTCCCTACATAATGAATGAAGTATTATTCTATCGGTATATCTAAGCGATGTTTAGCACCATGAAATCTATTAAGTGATAAAAATAACAGCAGTATCTGCAATATCTGTAAAAGTTTATCAGTATATCTCACAAACTTTTCAAAGGTGTCCCAGATTGTGTATTCGTTATTTCCAGTGGATCTATACACTCAGTACATACCTATTCTCTTATAACAATTAACAAATCATTATTCTTTAACTCATTTTCACTTTCATCGTTTTCCATTATTTCAAATCAATTCAAGCTCTTTAAAATGCATGGGATTTATTACAAAGTTTTCAAAACGGCCGTTAAATATTTACGACAGCTTATCCATAGGAATGATGTAAGTTGCAAAACCGAAACAATGCCAGAAAATCAAGGTTTTTGGGTAATTTCATGAACAAATTCATATGCTGTGGTAAACGCCACACAAATATATATATATATATATATATATATATATATATATATATATATATATATATATATATATATATATACTCAGGGACTTTAAACACGCCTATCTAATATTATTATAGTTCAATCAACAACTAGGGTAAATAATTGCATCAAATTTGATTTATTTCGAAAATTTGAATTATATTTGACAATATGATTGATACTATCTCACGTTACTTTACGTACTTTAACGCATGCACGCAATCTGGACCACATGGATTGACATACAGTTCGAATTTTTCTCATAGAAATACTATTCCACTCTTCTTGAAGATCGTGTGCCAACTCATACACAATTCTTGGTTGACGGTGACGTTTACGTAAGCGTCTCCCTAACTCATCCCACATATGCTCTATAGGACTGAGGTCGGGTGAACGTGCTGGAAAATCCATTACATTCATTCTCTGGATGTTTAGAAAGTTTAAGGTAACTCTAGCCGTGTGCGGACGTGCGTTGTCTTGTTGACACGTCAACGGATTGTTGACAGTTTGATGACGTTGAATTAATGGAAGGAACTCAGGCTGTAAAGCGTCATCGATGAAGCGCCTCGTGGTAAGAGTGTTCCTCAGAATAACCAGTGATGACTTGAAATGTTAATTGATGGCTCCCCAACCATGACGCCACCACCGCCAAATTTGTCACGCTCAATTATGCAGTTTGCGGCAAAACGTTCATTGCGTCTCCTATAAATGCGCTGTCTTCCGTCAGCCATGGACAAATTGAATCTTGATTCGTCGCTGAACACTACGTCATGCCAATTACGTCGATTAACAAGCATGTTCCGGGACCAGGTCAGACGATTTCTTCGGTGGCGAGGAGTTAGGATCAAGCCTTTCAATGGGCGACGGCATAGCAAACCTTGCTCTTTCAATCGTCCGCGTACTGTCCTAGAGTGGATTTGCCTACCGTGACGACCTATCACATCTCTTGACATGCATACGACTGTCGCAAACCTGTCACGTAGATGACGTTGCCTTATGAAAACGTCTTGTCGTTACGCGTGGCTGACCACTTAGAAGACGATCCTTAACACTTCCTGTGGTCCGATACTTCCTTACAAGTCTCGTGATTGTAGACAAATGGACGTTGAAGGGTCCTGCGGTGATACCTTGATTTACGCCGGCGTCTACAAGGCCAAGAACAGCAAACCTCTGTTGCTCAGACAGTCTCGGCATTTCACGCGTTAGTTTCAATGAAGCGAATTTAGGAATCAGGATAGATAGAGGCACTAGGTACCGGTATAGGTTATTTCTGAAGAAAATGACTCAATGTAGAGCACGTGGTCGAGTACTTTTCGAAAAGCGCACGGGTGAGCAATATTACGTTATGGTTGAGTGATTTGTCTCGCCGATAGCAAGAAAGTTACCGCAATCACACAATATCAAGCAGATATTCAAATCGATTTATTTTCAAAACATTTATGTTTTTACATGAAAAAAACATATAGGCGTTTTTAAAGTCCCTGAGTATATATATATATATATATATATATATATATATATATATATATATATATATATATATATATATATATATATATATATATATATTAGCCGTGGCATGTAAAAGATACCTCAGTGCTACCGGCGGGTCCGTTGCAAAGGTATATATCTCTATGCAATGAATCAGGCAGATGATGTCACCATATACATGAAATAATCGTAGAGTGACGTAAAACAATTTGGAATACGGAATCGCCAGTCATCACTTTGCAAAGAACCCAAGAAAAATGAGCATCCTTACAAAATGTGCATTTGCACAAATTCTCCTGTAAATATGTACAAGTACATACACGTAATGTAATACACAGTAATTCTGATTTATTCAATTTACTATCGGTCAACCTATTCCATGAATGCTCAAAATACGGAAATAACTGTGGTCACCTGACTATGGCACTAAAATAATGTACCACAGTGGACATTCTAAAATTACAAAACAACTTAAAGAGTGCTTAGTAGTGTCCTATGAAATACTGGCATTATTGCAATTAATGAAAGGTATATTAAAGTATTCATAATGACTACTTTATGAATATTTTAATTACATGTCATTAAAAGCAATATTTCAGAGGACAATAGGAAACCTGAAAGAGACCATTTGATGGCGGGAGGGGGGGTGGGGGGTGGGTTATAAAAAGTTTCCTCAGTCGTTATGCGAATTGTAAAGACGTTACTATACTGTGTTTACTTTTTTTCTTTGAACAACAATATCACAACATGACAGTACAGGTTCGCAAACACCTTAAAGGTAGAGGTACACTTTAGGATTCGAACTTGGAAGATTTTAAGTCGATTAATACTAAAGCCAGAATACCTTTACAGACCAGGATCTTGTGTGTGTGTGTGTGTGTGTGTATGTGGGGGGGGGGGGGGGTGTAGGTGTGTGTGTGTAAAGTTACTGCCATTACAGCAACCAGAAAGTTATCACATGAGCTCATACTTAAATCGACCTTGACCTATACCAATGGGATAACAAATTGGAGTACATATTAGATTTGACAAGGTAGACTACAATATAGTATACCGAAACGAAATCGTCAAAACACGGTTAATACCAAAACACCTTCGAAGAAATAAAAATGGCACACTTCTATCTACAAAGTTCATAATTCATGCGATTGTTTAGTAAAGGATCAAGTTCTAGGGACCCTTTAGATAGTCTTAATCTCATCTGATCTGTCCACTACGTTGACGGCTTTGTCTGATAAACCCTGCAATATTTTCATCATATGTTCCTTGAGTGTATAGAGATAATGATGTTTAATAAGGGATCAAGTCGTTCACTGAATTTTAAACAGTTACCGCCATAAATTTGAAAAGAGTTTTGTAAATTTTCGAAAATATAAGTCGATATAACGACAACCGGGATATTGTATTGCGAACAGAGAGAACCATTATCAAAAATAACTAATTATAACATTTCGAATAAATAAAAACATCAAGTCGGTTATATTGTCAATAATATTTCAAACTCCGTAAATTTAAATCTGATGAACAAATGCATATGCTGTGATAAAGCCAAAACCGAAACATGTGTGTTTTGACGTCTAGTGACTGTGGATGTAATTAGTCATCAAGAGATGTTTACCCCGAGACATACAACACAAATGTCTTTGGTTTTCCCCGAGACATACAATACAAATGTCTCTGGTTAACCCCGAGACATACAACACAAATATCTCTGGTATACCACAGACATACAACACAATTATCTCTGGTTTACAAATAGACTTAAAACACAAATGTCTCTGGTTTACCAAAAGACATACAACACAAATATTTCTGGTTTACCTTGAGACTTACAACACAAAAGTCTCTGGTTTACCCAAAGATGTACAACACAGATGTTTCTGGTTTACCCACAGACATACAACACAAATTTCTGCGGTTTACCCAGAGACATACAACACATATGTCTCTTGTTTGCCCATCATGAACCTGATTGCATCATCACTTGACGAGTCGTATTCCTTTGGTCTTACTCGACCTTTTCGGCATTTTGAGTCTTATCAATTACTAAGCAAATAGCATTGGTCTGTTGGCAATATAGAAACAATGTATAATATCAATGTTACAGAAAAACAATAAGAGTTTGTAAAATTCGGATACCCCCACGGACAGTAGAGTATGGTAAATGCCATATGGTTATGCAGTAATCAAACTTGACGTCAATTAAACTTGTTCATTCAATAGACATCAAAAGCTACTGAAAATATATTTTATGAATAAATCAAACTTATGAGATCGATATATTTCCAATCAAAGACATTTTATATCAAGCGAAATACGCACGATTTCTACAGTTCATGAACCCATTTTTTCGCCTTGTCTGTCTCGCAGAGAATGAAAGACCTCGCTTCTGAGGTGATTAATTTATGTTTTGCCGCGAAGTAGACTACTAAAAAGAACTGATTGATTTTGCAGCATTAGTGACTCTTAAAGAGTAGATTAAACTGTTTATTCCTCTGAAATAACTGCTGTTTGAATTGGCAAATACACATGATAAATGAATTGAAACCAACGCAATAAAGACACATGTACTTGGATACAAATAATTTTCAAAGGAACGCAAGATGAAAGAGCGTACAATTAATATTCTGTAAAAGTTTACGGAAATTAAAACATCGGTAAGCTTTTAATCCATGGGTGAAAGGTTAAACAAGTCGGATAATAATCCTTGCATTGTATGGTGAAGCAAAAATACTCCACCAAGTGTTCCCGACAGAACTCCTGACCACAATGTGTGTCTTATAAAAAGGAAACAGTACATGGGAAATAACGCGAGAGTTCAGTGTTGACACTTTTTCGGAAACTATTGTGACATGGTAACTTTATCTACCCTGTAGCTAGTGCGAGTCTCAAAAAGTAAATATTAGACTGCAATTCATCAAATACAAAGTAATTAAGTTTCTTTTGTAAATTGTCACATATTAAGATTTACTCGATTTCAATTCGATATTTGACATTTCTATTTCAGACCAACGTCGAAATGTAACATTTTTTGGCAGTGACAATCTCAAGAGCGAGAGCGCTGGTGGGATCTTAATAGTACAAAGATCATAATGGACGCCAAGATGTTATCCTACCACAATAAGGTACAGGACTGGTCTCAGATGTACCTCCTTGCAGCAGACGGAAATGTCTACAAGAACTCTAAACTCGTGACTTATCTACCTCCCCATAAACTACAGCAAATAGAAACATGGAGAAAGGATGTTACGAAAAATATTCAAACAAAGTCGGGCTTTCCACGTTTAAAGACACCCATAGCTGACTATCTCCGGACTCGAGCGAGTTCGGCGAGAGCAATAGGAAACGAACAGCCCAAACAGAAGCGAATATGGAGCGCAAGTAGTGGGAAGTCATTATATCGCACCGACTGTCTCTACTCGGGGACGGACCTGTTCTCCATACGAAATCATCTCGCGGACACAGCTAAACATTATAGTGCTCAAAGACAGGAAGTGTACAGCGCCAACAGTTACAGTAAAAAATCAATTAAAATCAATAATAAACAGGTGCTTGGCAGCGAGAAGGAAAACACGGCAATTAATGCGACTGAGACTGAAGCAACGCGTGACAACAAGGAGCTCGTTAACGGACTAAATAGTGTAGGAGAAGCCGAGGAAGATAATAGCGACAATTTAGACATACAGACGGACGACGGCTCTAGTTCCGACTTAAGCAGCATATCTAGAATGGAAGGACGAGGGACAATGATATGTGTAAACGATGAAACAATGATTCAGGTAAGGTCTCAATCTAATCGTCTGTTGAACGTTATTTCCATTGACGACTGTAAACGCACAGATTATAATACGTATCATAATGCCCGTCTACAAGTGGAGAGAAAAAGACAAATGTACCAAAACAATGACGGTAATAAAACGCAGCAAGATATTCTAGAGCCGTTACAAGAGGATCCTATATGCGAGAAAACGAAAACGGAATCAGAAAACTCGAAAAAATTAGGAAGAGGTACGACTCAATCTTCGTGTAAATCTGTGGCCGAGAGTCGCAATCAGATAAAAGGCAGGATAGCTCAAATTTCAAAAGCTATCGACGAAATGGTACATGATAGAAAAGTGATGAATAATATGGACAGAAACTTTGACGCCAGGATTGAGCCAGCAGGGGGACGGTTAATCATAGATCGAGGGGAAGGAGGGGCAACTTACAAGAGACTTAACTCGGCACTTAAACGTCACATAAATAATGTGATGCTACATCCCGCGCATCGCAATTCACATTTCAGGAAAAATGGATATTCAAACGGCGATATCTCTGACAGTCAATTAAATCTTAATCGCAGAGATTTTGGGAAGTTATCAAGTGACAGAGTTAGATTCTTTGATGGCGTGGAACAAGTGCGAAAAGACAATGAACCAAAAGTCACTACGGAGTTTGAGGAGGACGACAACTTGGAATCAGACAAAAGAAACAATGTGGCGTCAGAGACGCACAGAGACGATCAATCGTAAGAAAGGATTCAATCGTGTCAACCAATTGGCATCCAATTGACTGAGAACTATTAAGTTACTACTTTGATAATCAATGTGTTCTTGATCATGCTTTAAATTTGTGCCAATATAGATCAGTATTGTTTTTGTTTTGAATCAATTAAAATTACATTCCTGCTGGTGAATACTTTTTACACAAAGGTATTTAATTACATCTTTCTTTTTATTTGGACTACAGGGTCCGGCGCCATAAACTGGTTTATATATTTAAGAAGGTTGTATTCTCTCAAATTAATTTTAAACTGATATTATCTGTTAAAATGCAAGTTATGTCACACAAAGATAACTTTCTGCTTCTATTTCATAAATACAAATAAACAAAATTATTGTGATAGAAATAATTCATCAATTACCATAGCAACTTACCTTAAAATACATGTAATGTGTAACGAAACATATGAGTTTTATTGTGAAAACACATGTTATTCCTTAACTGGTGTGACGAGAGACAAATTTGTAGACAGAAGACATCGAACTAGAACGTGAAACTTTGTTATCAGAAGGTTATATCGTGACATTGGGAACAAGATGTGTTTGTGAAACACTGATGCTCCGGACGGCAGAAAGGTTTTCGAACTGCAGTTCAAAGTGAAGGTCAAGGTATTAAATTTGTGTGTGTGTGTGTGTGGGGGGGGGGGGGGGGGGGGGTGAACAAAAGGAATTGTCACGGTGGATACACATATGTAAATAAAAAAGCCCTCTCTCATGCTGTTCACATATTATGACCAATGTTAAAGCTTTATTTTGGTTCCGTAAAACAGAAACCAAAGCTATAGGCTAAGGAGGGATTAAAAACAGCATTACACAACAACAACAACAACACGACAGTGAACTACTAAACATCAAAAGTCTACATTAAATACGGTATTCAAAACAAATATCAGGTATCTTTAGTTACAGCTTCGCCATGCAAATACTAATTTATCAACTTTTCCAAGGAACAAGTCTTATGTGATGTTTTATTTCTTAAACTACCTAACCCAGGCAGCATTAGAAAAAAAGGGCTCCTCAGAATCGGGCGTGGTCTGTCTGCTTATTATTCATTATTCGTCCGAATAAAGAGATTTGACAGTCAACTATATTATCAAGCACTTGTATGTACTGTATACCACAAGCACAATTGTTCTACGATATTTGGCTATATGTGAATTCGTGTTAATAATTCATTGCATTATACAGTATGACACAGAACGTCGTAAGGTACTACTTAAATATAATTTCATTAAATGGATTCAGCTAAGTTGATCAGTCAAATGACGAGATCAATGCAGTGTGAAATCAAAATGCGCGCTTTAAAATTGCATTTATACTGTAATGACAAAATTACTTTAACTTAATAGTGTAATGACGTGACATTAATCTGGGTTCAAATTCAGACAGAATTTTTCAGGGGCAGGGGATAATCGGAGTTCATTAATAATAAAGAAACTTCAAATAAATTATGGAATCTTTCATTTGAAAAAGGCGAGAAATAAACATACAGGTAAATAAATGGTATCCATTCATTATAAATAAATCAAACAGGGCCAGATTACAGTGTGTGAAGAGCTTTTACTATAAATATCTACATAAACAAACGAGGGGGTCTATTGTAGTGTGGGCATTTGATACAGTGCTCTTTGTTGTAGTCCCTCTGTAGTGTTTGCTAACAAAATTTGAGTTTGCAAGTATAACAGTGAATTAAACTCTGATGAAATCATTTCAAACAGATAAGTTTAACACTCGAGAGTTGTACATTGCTGAAGTGCTGGATTGCGATTTCACACTCTAAACAAATGTTTAAAAAGAACAATACAATGCATACAACACGAAATATAAATCACATTTCCTTTATATCACACTTCTCCACAGAAACTTAAACCGCAATCCAATGTCATATGATTAATGCAAATATGGAGTACCGCAAAGGGACTTTATGTAAAGATCACATATGGAGAGATCAAGTTAGCAACATATACTTCACGGAGTGCAATATGCAATATACTGTAAGGGCATAACTGCGGCTTGAAAAATGAGGGGGGGGGGAGGCTGCACAATCTTATTGAAATTATATATATAAATATTAGGCTGTTTTTTGCTTGTGCTCATATATATATATATATATATATATATATATATATATATATATATATATATATATATATATATATATATGTATGTATGTATGTATGAGCACAAGCAAAAAAAATAAAATCAAAGTGTCGTACGGACAAGGTGTTTTTATGCCTGTTGTATTTCACGTACTGTTTTACCAATACATCAGACGCATGCGAAAAATGACTGGGTCTTTAGAGAGGAGGCATCTATAAATTATAAACAGACATAATTTCAGAAAACAAAAAACAATCAAAAACGATATGACCGGATTGCAAAGACACCATTAGCATTAAGACATTACCTTACAATCATGTAACAAGTATTATTAGTGATATGCACGAGATCAAACTAAACACAATTGTTGACGCCCTGCAGACAGGCGGACAATGGATGGACGAACAGACGGGCATCATCTTTTCATAGCAAACCTTACTCTTTCAATCGTCAGCGTACTGTCCTGGGGTGGATTTGCCGACCGTGACGGCCAATCACATCTCTTGGTGTGCTTACGGCAGTCGCAAACCTGTCACGTAGATGACGTTGCCTTATGAAAACGTCTTGACGTCTTGTCGTTACGCGTGGATGACCTCTTCAAAGACGATCCCTAACACTTCCTGTGGTCCGATACTTCCGTACAAGTCTCGTGATTGTAGACAAATGGACGTTGAAGCGTCGTGCGATGATACCTTGATTTACGCCGGCGTCTACAAAGCCATGAACAGCATATCTCTGTTGCTCAGACAGTCTCGGCATTTCACGCGTTAATTTTAATGAAGCAAAATTTGAAATCAGGATAGATAAAAGCACTAAGTACCAATATACGTTATGTCTGAAGAGAATGACTCAATGTAGAGCACGTGGTCGAGTACTTTTTGAAAAGCGTACGGGTGAGCAGTATTACGTTATGGTTGAGTGATTTGTCTCGCCGATAGCATGAAAATTACTGCAATCACACAATCGAGTTATTTTCCAAACATTTATGTTTTTACATGGAAAAAAAACTATATAGGCGTTTTTAAAGTCCCTGAGTATGTTTGGTACATCGTACTTATACAAGTCCATGGAATCCTCAAGGGGGCCAAACTATTTTAAATGTGTTTAGACGGAAATTAAGACATGTACACCGGACATATCCTAGAAGGATCTTTTACGTGTAAATATTTACCGTGACATGGGACCTCAATTTTCACTGTCGTATCCGAGAGATAAGATACGACCTGCCAATGGGACTCGAACCCATGAACTTTTACAACTAACCGCACGCGCAACAGACGCAGCTACGACGGATCGACAGACTGAAAGGAAAGAATGCATATTTCGTTAGTGTCAATGAAAACAGAAGAACTTAAATGTATCATCAACCTTGTGCAGGTACACACGCAAAACTTCCCATCTGTCTCTATTTTAATTCGAAACTAGAACTCAGACACTGCGGTTCTACGTGGACTGTGGCATTGCCTCTGGCTATCTGATAGCGGCGGATTTAGAGGGGAGGACCTCCTTTTTTCGCCATAGATATACAAGGCATACATAGATGATAAATTTGAAAACACAAAAATAATATGAGTTAAACTCCAGATTTTGCATTCAAAATGGCTGAGTATTTTGGCTAATACCTGACTATCACATGTGGACCCTGTATCAGATGCTCATTAGGTATGCCCTGGTCGTGATCAACAGCTGATTTGACCAAGAAGACAGGTAATAGTTCCAAAAACAGCGTTTTAGCCCACTCGGTCACTGAAGTTCCACAGACCGCGTGAGAACCTCTATTTATACATTATCAATTCTATATTATATGTCATGTATACAATTTCTATTGACATAACACAACCTTGGAAAGTCATGCAAGTACATTTGTAAATATAGTATATTGTTAATACGATGCACATTGCATGCGATGATCTGCATTGCAGAGACGTCTTCTTTGTTATAGATAATAGCAGGTTTCTATGCCTATGTACGGAAGAATTTAAGTGAATGTTAATACTGAATCAAAATTGAGGCCACTGTGTTTCTTTAATGGCCGACTCGTGTCAAAACAATATGAAACAGAAAGAGTCAAGATTACACAGCTGATGGCCAACTTATTGCTGTATTAATGTGGTAGACAACTATTCGTTTTGGGTCATCAGTACGTCTGTCTAATTTTTCAATTCACTGAATACCAACATTAAGCGTCTGCTTTTACAACAAATCAATGTGCCTAGTATAACAGACTTTGAAGTATAGATATTTTAGAATGAACCACATTTCTTAACGAGTCAATGTTCTAACAAAAGCTACGCTTTTATTTACAAATACATATCAATATCAGGCTATAGGCACAGCATACCTACTCGGTCAGAAGCTTCGAATCTGACTAGACCGTTTGCTATGTCGAAAAGCATCTAATGGACACAATCTAGAGCCAAAGTCCACGCAGGACTATCACGGTAAAGGCCCTGAGCTTATCATACAGAAGTCTGACAACAAAGTCACCAACATACACCAATAACGAACAAATCTAAATCACCAAGTGACACCAACAACTGACAAATCGCAAACACGGTTACACCGACAACAAACAAATCTAAGACACCTAGTGATACCTACAATAAACAAATCTTAAACACCTAGTGACACCAATAACAGACAAATCTAAGTCACCTAGTGACATCGACAACAGAAAAATCTTAAACACCTAGTGAAACCAACGACGGACAAATCTAAGCCACCTAGTGACATCAACAACAGACAAATCTAAGCCACCTTGTGACATCAATAACAGACAAATCTAAGTCATCTAGTGACATCAACAACAGAAAAATCTTAAACACCTAATGAAACCAACAACAGACAAATCTAAGTCAACTACTGACATCAACAACAGACAAATCTAAGTCAACTACTGACATCAACAACAGACAAATCTAAGTTACCTACAGACATCAACAACAGACAAATCTAATTTACCTAGACAGACAAATCTACATCACTTAAAATCCTGACAGTAGTGTAGTCCATCAAACTATATTACACTACTAGAATAAATATTAATCTATAAACAAACAAATATCAAACAGGAAATGCAAAATATTCAATAGTTTTTGTTTCGTTTTGTTTATTCATGGAAGCCGGCGTGGCCTAGTGGTATCACGTCGGACTCCTGATCGGGAGGCCCGGGTTCGAGTCCCGCTCTGGTCATGCCAGTGTCATGTCTTTCGGATGAGACCGTAAAAACCGAGGCCCCGTGTCGTGGTATGCATGGCACGTTAAAGATCCCTCACTGCTTCGGGTGGGTCCGTTGCAAAGGTCAAAATTTGTATGCCCCGCTTCAGGCAGATGACGTCACCATATACGTGAAATATTCGTGGTGTGATGTAAAACAAAAAGAGCAACGCCTAGCGTGGCATACTACGCCCGTCGCTTAAGCGGACAAGATCAATTTGCATTTGGCATGATTTTCATGAAAAACATCTGACGTTTACTAAAGTTAACTGCGTTTCATAGCATTTTATCATAGGAATAAGTCCAAGGGCAATAACTCCTGTAGAAATGGTCCTATCCAACGAACTTGACCTGCAAAAAAAAACTTGAAATTTTTAGTAAAAGTCCCCCCCCCCCCCTCTAGCACCCCCTCCTAAAATTATAAATTTCTCAAAAATGAAGAAAAAGATATCAATACCTGTAAAATATGTGGAAGTTGGTACATTTTACTTGTTTCATGGTAAATTTCTTAATGTTTTTACAAAAATCAGATTTTTAATGAATTTTCAAAACAAAATCTTGAAATTTATAAGTCCAAGGGCCATAAATCTGTCAAAAGTAATCAATCGTAACAAAACTCGAACTGGTACTAACGCCGCTTGATATAAAGCTATATACCAAATTTCAACTCAATATCTTGAAAGACGGCAAAAAAAAGTCTGGAAAACATGACCTAGGACATATGGTCAAACCGCCCCCCCCCCCTAAAATTATAAATTTCTCATAAATGAAGCAAAAGATATTAAAACCCGTAATATATGAGATAGTTGGTACATTTTACTTGTTTCATGAGAAATTTCATAATGTTTTGACAAAAAATAGATTTTTAATGAATTTCTGAAAAAAAATCTTGAAATTTATAAGTCCAAGGGCCATAAATCTGTCAAAAGTAGGTCAATCGTAACAAAACTCGAACTGGTACTGACGCCGCTTGATATAAAGCTATATACTACATTTCAACTCAATATCTTGAAAGACGGCAAAAAAGTCCGGAAAACATGACCCCGGGCGGACGCACGCACGGACGGACGGACAGCGCAATAACATAATACGTCCCGTCTAATGACCGTCGTATAAAAATCAATCAATGTTTATTCATGATCTACACAATATATTGTAGTTATATACGATATCGCAGTAATTGCTGACCTGTAACTTTTATCAGTTAATGTAAAGATGTGCACAGTTCAATATCTAATGCTTCATTAAAGTACACTATATACAGTAGTGTCACAAATTATACATATTCCAATGTAGATCACGACGTACCATTACGCGTTCTGGTAATCATCTTTTCCTATAACACATACAAAACTCAAAAACGGGCCTTAAAATCAAAGACCATGATAATTTAGATTCTTTGTACCAGTAATAGTTAAAGAGAACGTTTCTTTCATGATGAATTTAATGACGCACCAGATATACGATAATCTATGTCATTCTTAATACTAAATCCCGAAAAAGCTTAAATTCCGATTAAATATTTATTCTTTGGTCTTTGATTTTGTAACAATAATGTTCCTCATCTGTTTAAGCATGGCATAAGCGGACCAACTTGGGAAAAACAAACACTAAAATTCAAAGCCTGTATGAAATCGATACTGTCAGTAAATAGAGCGGCTGGTATTGAGAGAGATATGGTCCTAGTTACAGGATGTGATGTGGGCGATGCTTCCTCCCTACCTATATTGTCAAGAATAAAGAGAGTGCTGTGTAATTGGTATCCTCCTATATTTAGCTATATACACTGCAGAGCGGTGTTTCAATTTTTATTCTATGTCGTCACCTAGACATATGTACATGTATATTCAATTACAACGTCATTGTTTTTTTTCTTTCAATTAACATAACCAAGAACACATATTTATGAACTTTCTCAAACCATTATACACGTAAAACCATGTTCTATATATATCTATGAAACTATAATATTGTGATACCACTGTTTGATATACACGTTGAATTTACGTCTTTACGAGGAAGACTCGACCTCACCTCATTTGTTAATATAGTATAGTATTATACAAATAACTCGCTCCAGAGGAAAGTCGATCTATAATATAAGAATTCGGCTTTATCCAGCATAGAACCGATTAAATGATTTATGCCAAAACTGTTTCACAGCAACATGGATTTTACGTAATAATTGTCTTCGTTGATGAAAGAATCATACCGATCTCGTTCATAAAAATGTCATGCACCGATTTTAGATGATCATTAGCCATGTGATGACTCTGTGTTATTCAAAATTAAAAGCAAGGAAACTTTAGTACAGGCAAATATCGTCTGAACTATATAAGGTATGTCCTCTCTTACGTTCAGACATGTAACAAAATATAGTTAGCCTTGACCTTCTAGGAGTAACTCTTCGTATCCCTAGCCAAGGTTATCAAAGCCAAGATGACATAAATAACAACAATGTGAAATATAAATATCTAACGATGGTGGTTATGATAAATTCAGAGTGATAGGGAAAGATTTCAAAATAAAATTTCGGTATAGGAGAAATGCTACCAAAAATTCAAAATACCATTTTACCAGTTTGATAAATTTTGCGACCTACAGGCATATCCTCCAATGGTTAACAACAACCGAATTCGCTTCTGCAATATTGTCAGGCTGTGGTGCTTGCAAAATACTACGTGCCTGCTGAGAGACGGTTAAAAGTGGTATCATTATCATTAGAAATCGTCTTTAAAATAATCGCATTACTTAAAGCACCACGCGTAGAATGTAAACCTTTAACAGAGATCCGAGATTCAATATTGACTATTCCGAGAGTTCCCTGCGTAACCATATCCACACACTCCTAGGATAAGGGCAAGATTAGAGAGATATGTCTTACGTGAACAGCAAAAATGTACTGGAGATACACCTCACTACTGACCAATGGACAGTCAGTTCAGTTTATTTTAGATTTAACAACAGATTAAAACGCAAATCACCCTAGTTAAAAATCCAGAATGAAAACTGATTTGAATTGTCGATATTTTCATTTCGAATCGATATTGTTGGCATAATATGCCCTTTGCGACTCATTCTCTACAGCAATATGACTATAAACATATGGAGTTTATTTCAATATTGGCAAATTTGTACATAATTGTAACATACTAAAACATAGTGAAAAACTTATAAACCAATAGGTCATCATCCTTACTTCACATGTCTCCTGTGCATAAAGCACAATGAGGTAGTGAAAAGCACAAAACCTAGTATTATACTGTGACAAAAAAAAAAAGAAACTGCGAAAGCCAGTGAGGCTCCACACGGGCTCCATGGCAAAGCATTGATACTCAAAGTACTGATAGCCCACATAAATGGGGCCATTTTACTAATATTGGGCGTTTACTTATTGCAGGAGAACATGAAGTTGTTGCCATTTTTACAGCTGAATTTTATTGTAAACTTCATATCTACTGTAGAATATCGGGTTTTCTGAGTGATTTGTTGATCACACTGTCAAGCAAACAATGTACCCAAGACCCCATCAACCTGCAAACAAATCGTTCTTTCGCAACTAATTGAGAGGTTAATAGAAGTAGACAATATCCTGAGGTACTAAAATGAGCATATACCAACTATCAAAATACTGTCATTAAGAGCTCTATTTTTACTTTTCACGTTCAAATTAACAACATTTTGGTAATAAAGCTGCATAATGCAAAACAGGAAGAAAAGAATCACTGTTTACATAGTTTACTGTAAAACGATCAATTAATGCCCAAAAACTAGAAAATATGAGACACTTCTACTTAAAATGACGTTTTCTTGGAAAGTTCAATTGAAACGACTGACCAAGAATTAGCCATTACAAGGGGAATTCTCAAATGTAAACAAGTTCTGACACATACTTACATATGCGCATGAATATTTTGTTACAAAATTTCCATGAAATTCATATAAACATATATGAGTTCGTAAATGAATATTTACTATTTGTATTTCCAATTTCACATGGCTTTTACAACAGCTTTTAAACAAAAGTTTGAAGCCTATTTGCTGTGCTATATCTCTGCGTAGACTTGAAGTTAGATACTATCTGGTAAATGTCCCTTTTGAACAGCCCAAAAATAGACAGATGATCCTATCTAAACTTCATATCAAGAAAATCTCCATTTCTATACAACTGAATCTAACAGATTAAAGTATAAAAAATAAGCATTTTCTGTATCAAGTATAATAAGCTTCTGAAGTATCTTTTATATTTTTCGTGACTGAGATAAGTGCAATCGGTCAAGATCATATCAAACATCAAGGCAAAATGTTTTTATCATAGAAGAGATATGCTTTAAGCCAGGTATATTTGTATAAAGTGAAAATATCCTTTGTTATTTATATTAACACCTACAGATACCACTAGTGTTAACAAAGTGTCTATACAAACAGCTCACAGATTAGTTATGCTTTGTGGTCAAACTCAAAAGTTGTCAAAAGACAACAAAGCTTGCCTGAATAGGATGACTTAAAATGTTGCAACTATCAGATTTGATTCCACATCTTGACCAAAAATGAAATTGAAAGGAGTTCTTAGATTCAGGGATTCCAAATGAAGTACATATATTTTAATGAGAATAGAACATATAACAAAATAAAACGTGGGTAAAATGTCAATGCCTTTATATCAAGGGTGCCAAATGTAAGTCATTGTTATACTGAATCTATATGATGAAAACTATGACAGCCCTATCCCTTAAGGTTCTCAGGATCAAAGTCAAAGTCCAAGATCAAGGTCGCTAGGCAAAGACTATGGTACCACGTGAAAGCCCTGATGCTAGAAAATCTGTGAAATATGAAATCCCCATCCCTTACAGTTCATAGGATATAGCCTAGATTAAGTGAAAAGTTAGTAAAAATTAATGGGTCATGGTCACTAGGTCAAAAGCCATGAAACAAATGAAAGCTCTGATTCTGAAGAATCTACGTATGAAATATGAAAGCCCTATCTCTTAGGATTTATATTTAATATCTCAGAAGAGTAGGTAAAGTCTATGGTCAAGGTCACTAGGTCAAAAGTAGCAAATGAAAGCTCTGATCCTTAAGAATCTATATATGAAATCCCTATTCCTTACAATTCAATAGATATAACCAAAGTCAATATCTTAGAAGAGTAGGTAAAGTCTAAGTTCAAGGTAATTAGGTCATAAGCCATGGTATCAGATGAAAGCTCTGATTCTGAAGAATCAGTATGTGATATTTGAAATTCTTATTTCTTTTGGTTTAAAATATGAAGCGAGGTTTTAAAGTTTTTGAAAACAAGGTCTATTATACACAATATGTGAAATATAAAAGCCTCAACTCTTGGTTAAAAAAAATATATCCAAGTATAAAGTCCAAGGCCAATGTCTTGAAGTAAAAAGTCATACCGGTAAAACAAAATGAAAACTATGATCCTTAGGAATCTTCATATATTGCATGAAAGCCCTATTTCTAACAGTTCAAATATCTCAGGTTAAAGTTTATGAAATGCTGGTTAAAATCATAACATCAAAAACCAATTGTACCAAATGAGAGCTATAACCTGAGGAAAATGTATAAAATGAAATCCCTATCTATCAGAGTTTAAAAGAAAAACTACATTTTAAAGTTTTTGAAAAGTAAGTCAAACTCCAAGGTCAAGGTCACAAAGTCAAAATTTATGGTTTCAAATGAAAGCTGCAATCACAGAAAATTTTTATGTGAAATAAGAAAACCTTATCTCTTATTGTTCATAAATTAGGAAAAAGGTTAAAGTTTTTAATTACATGAATGCCAGGGGATTGACAATAGTTCTTGGGATATTCTGTCCCAAGGTGCTGATTATTGCTCAAACGAGTGCAGAATGTTTGTGAAACACATGCCCCCACAATGGACTTGTTTCAATAAGCAACAAAATTTTCTTGCAAACTGCTTTTAATTTGAAGTGTCAAGAGTCACAACTCTAAAATCTTTATTTTCAATGTATGACAGCACTTTTGTGCTTGGTTACCAAATATCCTCTCTGACCATAAAATAATCATAACAAGAAAAGTCTTGGTTTTATTATGTTACATTATTTGTTTAATATGAATGGCAAAGCATTAATAAGTATCACAAACAAGATGTGTTTGTGAGATATCAAGGCTCCCAGATGGAAGCTAGGTCAAATGTAAAAAGCTTTTTGCCACAGACAGTCAGATTAAAAACTATATGCCCTGAATCTAGGATTTTAAAGACATAACAACTTGAGTGTTTGACTCCTATAAGTTTGAATGTATAAACAGGCCTTTGCCATTTATATACTATTGCTTAATAATTAAAACTCAACAAACTTCACACTAACCTGTCCCAATATTTGCATGGGTGATACCATAATCTTGAGAACGTATGAACAGGATGGGTCTACATAAATCTTCATTTGAATAACACCAGCATCATCATAGGGGGAAATTCCACTCTGTAACTTTACTGTTAGGTTACCAGTCTCAGTTAAACTACAAAATTGAAAAATAAACTTAAAAGCATGATTTGTTCAATGGTTACTTGATTGGCGTTTATCATCACATTCAATAATTTTCAATTATACATGTACTGCATTATAAAGGCAGGAGGTTGCCAATCCTTAGACATACTGGCACAATTTGGCAATCTGTTAAGATGTCTTTACATTTAAAACAGGTAAACTAACTACTGTAAGCTGAATATACAGCGCAAATCAAACACTCAATATTGAACCTAAAGGACGGAGATAATTTTAAACCCATCTACAACAGTAGATTTTACACAAAATAATTATGTAGCTTGTATTACCAGGTAATTATTGATTATCATGCAACAGTATTTAGTGCATTTTAGTATAAAGTTATTGAAGGAGAATGTCTATACTTTTAATACATGAAGTTGTCTATTAAGTGCGAAAACGTAAACACATAATTCCAGTTATTGTTATAACTCTTAAAACGTTATGGATAAAGGATGCTTTTGTACAAAAGGAAGAATTATATTTCAGCAACCATCGCTTGTTTGGGGAAACATAATAAATACTTGCGTAGTATTTTAACTGGAAAGGGGGAGACATTTGTTTTTTATTGCTTATAAGTTCCCTCTCTCTAGACTGCATAGAATTATTTTCGTATGTAATAAATCAGAGTAAGACTTTGCGGACTTCCTTTAAATACAGGTTTGATGCAAAAAAACCTTTTAAAATGTTCTTAGTGTAATGGTGGATGAAATTGTAAATCTGAGTGGAAAATGTGGGGATTCAGAGGAAGTTGTGTCTACATATCTCTATTAAGGTTGATAACCACCCAAAATTTTATTGAAACGAAAGGTGTCATAGTTGACTAATCAATGCTAATGTAAACACTGACATCACTTTTAAACAATGCTTACTTGTCTTCAATAACCTGTGTGGTGAAATTGCAGGATATTTATGTGCCAGTGACACTGGAGTGAGAATTTTCAGATTCAATACAAATCATTTTCCGATTGAATTACTGTAACCCAATTCAATGAATCAAGTATTTTTCTGTAAATTAATAACATACATTACTTCTGATAGATCTGTTAGAAACATTATCTGATGATTAACAAGGGTAAGTTTCTTATGAGCTGTATAACATAACTATGAGTATGAATAGCCATATTTACTTTTAGGTAAATACTATCTTTAACTAAAACTGTCCTAATGGGACAAATACTCTCTGTGGCAACAAAATTCGAAGTAAAGCAAAGACCAAGCTTAGGTGAAGGTCACAACATAAAAATTTTGGTACCGAAAGACAGGTCTTGCCACATGTGTAGTATGAAGGCCCATCTCTTTTGGCTCCAAAATTATCGCTGAGATTAAAGTTTTTCAAAAGTAGGTAAAACATTAAGGTCACGGTGTCAAAAATTTTGGTACCGACAGAAAGGACTTGCCACAAGGAATACATGTGTAGTATGAAGGCCCCATCTCTTTTGGCTCAAAAGACCAAAGTTGAAGTTTTCTGGACAGATGGACAAGGTGATTCCAATATACCCCCCACAATAATGATCAAACTTCTATAACAATAATTTCATAATCCTTCACTTACCAAATAATTATCACACTTCGGGATTATTGAGATTTTATATTCTTATGGATAAAAACTCACAAAATCTAGGTCTGGTGAGTAGTGATCATTGCATTATGAAACAAACTATATTATAAATGAGTCTAACTTTGAAATTCTGACTTTATAGCAGATATATTAAGACCTGGATTTTAAAACCTCAAAAATTTGTATTCTTGTTTAAAAAATTTGTTCTTTTTTGTCTTGAGAATGCCTCAATATTTAATATTAAACATCCCCCAATGAACTAATGTCAGTTAAATACAATCAATTTAAGTTTTGTTCCATGCATTTTTTATACTTAGTTGAAAAACCCATCAACTTATAAGTATCAGTTTTATAACCTTACCTACTGAATGAGTAGACATCTTGACTACTCCAAGGGATGTGTAAAGACATCATACTTCCATCATGGAGATCTAGCAAAGACATCAATATATAATCACTGTCCTCTAATACACAAAACAAATTATTATTACTACAGTATCTACAAATTCAAAACTCTTTCAAGACTGAAGTACCCACCATCTGGTCATAGTCATTACTTGATATTCCAACTAATTAATACTTTGAGGAAAAGAGGGGGCAGGAGAATGTTACCCTGTTGATACATAAAATTCTGCATTTATTTCAGAAACATAGCAAATTTGAAATCTAGATATTAACGCTTTTACAGCAGTAAACATCACCCTTGCTATGACATCATGTCTTAAGGTTCAAATTGATTTGAAAAGTGAAGTTATTGAAAACATAAATACTATAACTAGCAGAACTGAAGTCTAAACTTCATATTGTAATCTATATATGTGTACAGATAATTGAACAGAACTGAATTGAAAATCATTATATTTTGTACACAGTAGTAATATGAATAGAATAATTGGAATCAAAATTCCTTTAATTTAGTGTTGCTAACTTCCCTGGCCTTATCCAGTGATTTACAGAACACCACTGTATACCATTAGATAAAGACTGTGACCGATAATTTGTTAAACAAGAGAGTTTCTGAGATTATTTAATATTCAGAATTTTCATTTATGGAAGTTCTGAAAATATCAACATGTTTTTTTTATTCTAACCTGCATTAGCTGTACATTTTTGTGGCACTAATTGTACAATAAATGCCTTGAGAACAGTATCCAAGCCAAGTAAATGCAAGTTATAGAAAAGTGTGTCATTCTGTAGGCTGAGAACCCCTGTCCCCTGTGTCACGCTCTCTGGGTAAGTCATCAACATTTCAGAGAAGCCAGGCAGACGATAGCTAAGGTGCCGTTCATCCCGTCTGTAAACTTCTCCCATCACCTCTACCTATACAAAATAAGAGGACTTCAACAACAGCTATATCTCTGGAATCAGAAAACATTTCCTGTATGTTATGCTTTGATTACTTCACTAATGAAAAAAAAAGTCTAGCTATTTCTTTAATTATGAAATTTCATTGTTAAAGTACATATGGAGAGACAGAATAAGAAACCCAAAACAGACTTTATAATAAACTATAATATAATATATTATATAATGATGGTGAAAGTGTGATACATTGTACATTTTTGTTACAAATATTTGAAACCAAAATTACACTAATACAAGTACAACATTAATGAATACCTCTATATTAATGAACGATGAAATTAACGAACTGCACAAGTGAATTTTTGAAAAATGAAAAGGATTAAAGGAACATCAACAATGACGGAACATATGTCTATTACATATTCTTTCTAAAACTATACCTTAATCTTGAAAATTATAACTACAAAACAGGTTCTAAAAGTTTTTATTACATTAAATAAGTTATTATAAATTTATAATAACTGTACTTCATCAAAAAATGTCCATATTAATTGACCTACGTTTGACTTTTTGTTTAAGTATGTGGGCCTTAATATCATTAATATTTTTCACATACATACGTGAAGCTGTATTGTACAACGATTTATAAATGACTGATTTAGGCAGATTCTATCATCTGTAAGTAGTGGCGAAGTATCAAACCTTAAATTACCCAAAGTTAATATCATTCTCAATGAGGTCTTAATTTTCTTTACACGTCTATAATTGAGGATGTTAGTTAACACAAGAATAGTCATGTGACACCAGTCACTTTTGTATTTTACATTTACACAAAAATAGAATATCAGTGGAGATATAGAGAAGTGCATGAGTCCAACATGATGTTTAACCTACCTTGTCATGGGAAGTTGGTACAATGAGGACAATATGAGTAGCTGACCTATATTCTGACAATCGTAAATGTATGACCTACAACAGAACATACAGGTTAAGGTAATATGGCTAATTATAAGACCTCTAAATGTATGACCTACAACAGAACATACAGGTTTTAGTAATATGGCTAATTATAAGAACTCTAAATGTATGACCTACAACAGAACAAACAAGTTATAGTAATATGGCAAATCATAAGACCTCTAAATGTATGACCTACAACAGAACATACAGGTTTTAGTAATATGGCTAATCATAAGAACTCTAAATGTATGACCTACAACAGAACAAACAAGTTATAGTAATATGGCAAATCATAAGACCTCTAAATGTGAGACCTACAACAGAACATACAAGTTATAGTAATATGGCAAATCATAAGACCTCTAAATGTATGACTTATAACAGAACATACAGGTTATAGTAATATGGCAAATCATAAGACCTCTAAATGTATGACCTACAACAGAACATACAAGTTATAGTAATATGGCAAATCATAAAAACTCTAAATGTATGACCTACAACAGAACATACAGGTAATTGTAATATGGCAAATCATAAGACCTCTAAGTAATTTTAATTAATATACAAAGGGCATTCAACACTTTTGTTTATATCGGGAAGTAAATTAAAATCCTTCAAAAAGGGAATTTTGTGACATAAGCAACAACAAGCACTGAAATTCCACGATGGATTCCGTGTGCTTCTTGTTACTTTTGCTTACTTGCTATCAAAACATGCAACCCAAAAGACAGACATGTATAAGTTATTTCATCATGACATCAATTAAGATAATGACAACTTAGGGGTGAGTTATTACTGCAAATTGCTTGCTTAATGTTTAAATCTGCAGGACATTAACTATAATACCAAAATGCATTGATTGTGCCAGCCTACTGGTTACTCAATAGTTCAAGTTTTCAAAATGGAAGAGGCTGTAGCTCTATTTATCAACAGCTTAATCTGAAAATAAGGCCAAATTGCTCTGACCGATACTGTAACCAAGACATGATGGAAGTAAGAAGCTAATGAAAATTTCAGCATGGCCTTCTGGCCTACTTGGCCCTTCAGTAATATAAAAATTTCTTTCAACATATCAAGTAGAAAAACTAAATATGGGTGGATGTTTGTTAACACACTAAATACAAAATACATACTTTTCTTCCAGAATCCAGAGGGGGAATTGCCTGACCTAGTTTTGAAATGTTATCACATACTTTGCTGAAAGTAAATAAGAAAATTTCTTAAATCAATTTAACTGACATTATATGTATTCAGAAAAACACACATTTCATTATTTTAGAACTAAGCACTTCGAACTTTAATACAATAATACATTAATTTACACTTTATTGATTTTATGATAAAATTTAAATCAAAGGAAACATGCCTGATAATAAATCTAATAATATTTGCTACTATCTCTATCATACCATCTCTTCAGTATAGATGTAAAGCCTCATAATATTTGCTACAATTCTTAACATACCATCTCTTCTCTCCAGCATTCATGGTACAAACACATATCCAGTTATTAAGCATCTAAAAAGAATTAAATTATATGCATTCCTCATAATGCATTAATGATGATTACTCAAATAACAGATACAGAATTCACCTGAGTTTAAAAACTTTAAGACCTTTAAAACACTTTTAATGCAAAAAAAAAAGTGATGACACTTGCTTAAAGAATTCTCTTTCATATATCAAGTTACAATATCTGTAAATTTTCAACAACTCAGTATTTAAGCATAAAGTTCTCGAATAAGATAGTCATGGTAACGTACCACATTACTGATAGCAACAAAGGAATCCATATCCTGGCCTGTTATTGGTACAACAAGGTAACGAGGCTCCATCACCTGTGTATTAAAATCTCAAGGTTGCAAAACAGAATGCTTCTACATACATGTATATCAGTTCTGAGAGTTAAACCGTTTTCTTAGTCATAAGGCCTATAAGGCCACACTTGTGCCCAGTTTATTAAAGCCAAGCAATTACAACATATAAATATTGTAATTTGAAATCAATAGCAATGATAACATTTTAAACTCTGAGTAAATATTCAATGAAATAATATCAAATATCTATTATTAAAATTATTGTCACAAAAATGTTTCCGTTAACAAAATTTTAAATTATTAACTAACAAGTATTCAGCAGCATGAATTACCCTCGCTTCTGCAAATTCCCACAACTTATCCTCCTGAACAACCCAGTGAGCTTTGTCTTCAAGAGTTATCTGGCTTTCCCACTTTTGTATGTACTTGCGAGTTCCAGGATGAGACACGAAATGATGCCGGAAAACAGACATTCTGTGTTTTACATCAGTAGAGACCTGAATCCAAACAAGTTTTGAATTTTTAACACAATATAAATGTATCAGGAAGATTACATATGACAAAATTTATTCTACAGGCAACAATTCAATGCACTTCTTACTGGTACAGTGCCCGCCACTTAATTGAATGTGGCATTATTGAATATTTTGTTTTATTGAATAAGATGCTGAAATCCAAAACCATTTTCTACTAAATCTATTGAAAATCCGCCACGTATTACACTAGAATAAAGATGCAACTTCGTTTATTTGAATAGCACGATTATCCTTTCAAGTATACCTTTGTTGAAACTTCACTGTATCATGCCCGAGGTCATGTTTTTTACTACGGTGCGAGCGACCTATCAATTAGAGATAAATGGTTTCACACCTGTCCAGGTAAAAGCTGTTGACCAAATCACACGCAAATTGTCGAATAGGCCGTAGCGGTAGGGATGAAAGGATTAATTAATTACCAACTGCCGAAGCCAGATCGTATGCAAGATCACCGAAAACATCGACAAGATGACGCTGTTAGCCAACGGCATTGCGTGAAGACTGACCCTACTAGATGCCATCCACTTACTCAGTAAGGCCTGGTGCACCGTGAAACCCACAACCATCGCCAACTGCTTCCAAAAGGCTGGCTTTGTCTCGTCAGACAACAACGCGACCGAAACTGACAATATCCGGCCGACAGAGGATGTTGATAGTTAGACGCTTGATGCCTTCATCACAAACGATGGCAACCTGGAGAGCTAAGCTGCCCGGACTGAGGAGAAAATATGCGCCAGTTTCCCTGAAGACGACACCCGACCATGCAACACCAGTGACGACGAGGAGGCTGAAAAAAACGGCACCACTATGCACGGCAAATGTAAAGATGCAATAGCCATACTTTGATGATTCCTTGAGAAAAAGTAAAGCGATGACTTCAGCTTGTTCTATCAGGTGGAAAATTGAAGTTTTACTGGCTTGAATATGCCTTTTAATTTGCCTTTGTTAAAATAAATTGTTGAACCCGTCTTGTGTCTTTGATCATCCTGGCTACACGACTGAGATACAATTACATGTGTTTCAATAGACAGCGGATTTGTCTTTACGGTCAGATGAGCAGGTGTATTGTAACTATTTAATAACATTTGGTTACTGCACTTTTAAATTGTTTGCAAAATTATCGAAAATGTAGTCTGTTGACTTTCATGTAGCTCAAGCAAACAAGAAGAGGATCTAAGAGAGGTAACTCTAGTGTATCTATATATAGATACATGTACAATGATTCCATTACAGATACTGCGAATGTTATACACGTATGCAATTCTTGCACAATCTGTCAATCTTCTGGTCTTTGAAACTGCATTCGTTCATCAAGCCGTGTAATTGAATATTCGTTTATTTGAATAATAAAGTTCTGACAAATAGCTTATTCAATTAAGCGGCTTGCACTGTACAATGAAAATGTGAACTTCCATTATTTGTATATACATATGTAAAGGGAAAAACAAACATACTTCAATTCTTCCCAAGTGAATAAACTATATTGAATTTCTTTTAAGTATATGATAAAATATGTCTAAATGTATCATTTTCCTTTTTTGTAAGGTCAAGAAAATTTGATTCTCAGATTGTACCTTAATTAAGAGTTTGGTTACTTTCTGTATTCAAATCACAGTATGACTAAACATTTACAAAATGTGACACATCAAACAATAAACCAAAAACATTTTTATTTTGTTTGCAGAATTTGTTTAAATAAGAATTCTTTGGTATACTTAAAATAGTCTGAAATACAAAAAGCAGACTAAAATTCATTTATGATGAAATAATTGTAGAGAATAATTCAAATGATTCTTCATAATAGTTAAGATAAAATGACTGTATCAACTACTTTCTTCTTACACATTCCTCATAAGAGTTGGCATAAGACAATGGAGCTTAGTGTCTGTTAAAACTGTCCTCCAACATTCTTTCAATTTTCCCTGCTTCAAGTATCACAATCACTCTCTAAACTGTAATTGCTCTGACTCATTAAAACATGACCTATATAATACCAACCTGTCGAGAGCCAAGATCCACTATGTCGAACATTGCTCGCTTAGTTGCTAGGACAACTTGCTTACACCTAAAATGAAAACAAGAATGTTTTATCACATTTTATTACATGTATAATCATAAAATCAGATAATCAGTGTACCGCTTCTAAAAAATTCTGAAAAGTATGAATAGAGGACAGAGATGTCATGCTTTCCTATACACCACAAATGAATGATTATATTCTTACCAGACGGCACAGAGATGGTCTGTTGACACCCAGGCAAGAGGTATAGCTGTAGTCTACAAAGCAAACCATAAAGAGACAATTGAATGTAAAGTTATAATACCAGATCAAAGTGAGAACAAACAACAATAAACTCAGCATTCACTATATATAGGTCTCCTGACCTTCTTCCAGTGAATTTATTGGAATTGGTTGCATAAGCTATGTGAAATCCATCTTATTTCATAACCAATATATGAAAAATGACAATAAACAAAGAATCACATCATAGTGTATACACATGTATAACATTTAGCGCAGTTCCGCAAAAATAACATATTCAATATATAGCATTACTACGTATGTAACTATAAGATAATAACTATAAAATACACATATTAATTAACAAGGATGTTATATTTAAGGTGTCGGACAGGGTGAGAGTGAAGAGGAGGAAGGGGACGTGAGAAGTGGGACTGGAGGGGGGGGGGAAGAAAAATTATGTAGTGGGGGAAGGGGGGGGGAATCTTACACTAATTTATTGTTTTATGTTACTTCCCTTAAGGAGGACTTTTAAGATGTTTGATACAAAGTGAGAACAGTTTGAATGCATCAACAGAAATGCCATCTCACATTATTTCCAGCTTTATTATTTACTTTAATTTCAAAGTTCTTCAAAAGCTGGTCATCTGTTTTAGCAGAACTGATGCCTCTTATTATCATTTAGTTTGTAACATTAGAATGAAATCTGCAATCTGTACCATTCTGTCATGTTTTGTTAAAATTTCTGTTGATTTCGAACTATCAATGCAATTGTGGAGACAGGTAACACACTCATTTGTCATTACTTCATTAAAACATCAATTTCAAACTTCTACTATAAAGTTTGCATACACTCCTTTTCCTTAATTTACTCGTAAAACTTATTTATTGCCTAAACATAATTTGTTACAAACTTGAAAACCTTTCCACGCTATATATGTAAGTCATGATATTTAAACATTCTGATATACTTCAATTTAAAAAAAAGAAGGAGGCAATTAATATTCTAAAGATTTTTTTGTCTACGGCAGTCTATACAGAAAGAAAAGGCAATAATCTTTGAATCTGATAAACTGACAATTATTTTGTCTTCCATCATATAAATAACCATTTTATTTTAAGTCTGTAACTTACAGATGTGCTCAGTCCATGATCTTCATCCACAATCTATAAAGTAAAACACACTGTTTTACAACTTGAAATTCAGAGAAATCACTGCCCAAAAGTCAGTATAAACGTAAGTGATTATGTAGCTGTTTGACATGCATACAAAGTGTGTCTAACATCAAGTATTTTCAGGTTTAAAGGCTTCTTTTTAGCGTTATGATTCCGTAATCATCCGTGTATAATGTGCACTCTTTTTTTCAAAATTTTTGATGTCATTTCGTGGGTGTGCGTTATACACAGGAACTAAAATATTTTAAGTTTTTGTCTCTCAGTAAACCTGTACTGAGCAATGAGTCTATCTAAATGTGACTTTTGGACATCAGCAACTACTTTGATAACAAGGAAGTTAATGGACTGTAAAATGGATACTGGTCATAGTGTCTAACACCTGCTGTGTGTAAGCCAAAATATCAATAATATATAATTATAAGACATTGAATCAAACATAATATTTAGGAGTATAGAGACGACAGTATGGACTGTTAAGTGTACAAATACAACAGATTAAAAAGTATCTACTTTACAATTAGAAATCCCTCACATGTATTTTCATGAATTGCCCTGACTGCCTATTTCCAGAGTTGATACATTTATAAATGCAAAAATTAATTCATGCCTTATTGGGCAATTCATCCTACGATAAACACAGTTACTGATATATCTTATCAAACTAACACTCAGAATGTCACCTTTGTTCGGTGACATCGGCTTCAGAAGTTGCATAATAAGGCTATTTTGACAGCACATGCGAAAGATAAAGGGTGTGTCAAGACAAACATAGGAATGTTCAAGCAACGGATTTCAACTTTGCAACCACTGAATAATGTTTCAATCGATATTCATGCTAGGCATTATACTTGTGAAGTAAACCTTTTCTCAACGTTTTCTCCCAACTTTGAGGGTGTGTGTTATAACAAAAGTGATTACAGTAATAACTTAATAAGAATAGTTAAATGTTATCCCTTTCAGTGAAGAACTATTAATGCCTCTGGTTTGAATACAATTTGTTCATTTTCCTAATTTTGTTTGAATAATTTTACTTTTGTAATGGCTAGTTAAAGCTTACTCCTTTTAAAGAGGTCAGATCATTCCTGACGAGTATATCCCTCGGTCCTCCACCAGTAGACACCACAGTCACATGACTTAAATTTGTTCTCCCGTACTCTCGCCAGTATCCATTAACTTCATTGTAAAAGTTGGACAAATAATAATCAAGAGGCAGCACTGAAAACGAGAAATGCTTTACATGTAATAAAACAAATGAAGTGTTTATTGGTGAACTTAATCTGTTGTTCTATGCAACTTTCAACAATTTGTTATTTATATCATGGTGGCATTACCAATCTTTAGTTCAGACTTTGACCAGTTGCTCAGCACTTTCACTGCAGAGGAATAAGAATCTTAGAAAGTCTGTTTAAATAAATAGATCTATCTCTCCATCCTTCTTGCATAAATATACCTCACATAGTCTTGAATCAGAGAAGAATCAAACTTGTAGTTTTCTGATAAAGAGGAGAATTCAATAATAATGGGTTAAATGTGGTAACATATGAATGACAACAATATTTGTGAAATGAATCTTTAAAAAGTTAAGATAGGTCACCTGCATCTTGGTGAGGTGTGGCTTGTGTTATAATGGTATTGACCAGACTCTGATCAAAATCTGGCAGAGTGAATAGAGCCCTTGCTATCATTCCACCCTACAACACCAAAATAAGAGAAATAAATCAAAACTCTACAACAAAAAAGTTAAATGTAATGTTTCAATGAATCAATTAAATGACAATTGTATAAAGCTTGTATTAAGATTCCAAGTACACTGTAAACAGTATAAAAATCTCTGCAAAAATCATATGTAATAAACTGTAAAAAGAATTAACATGAGAAAGCTTATCCCATTCTTAATTCTAATTCATCTGTTCTGTTTTGTCAATTTTCATTGATTTACAGAGAAAAGAATATACATGTATATCCATAATATCCTCTCCTATACTTGTCTGGGTCACATTCTGAACTGAATTAATTTCAAAACTTCAAACAGCTAAATATACAGTAGTATCATAAAAGATCCATTTGTTTCTAACTTTGTTTAAGCATTACTTTGAATATTTTCAAAACCTTTAAATATCACATATGTTGTTGATTGATTGATTACTGTTTTACGTCACTCCACGATTATTTCACGTATATGGTGACGACATTTGCCTGATGCATTGCATACAAATTTAGACCTTTGCTTCGGACCCACCCAAAACAGTGAGGGATCTTTTACGTGCTACACCTACCGTGACATGGGACCTAGGTTTTTACTGTCTCATTCGAAAGACAGAACACCAGTGTGCCCAGGGCGGGAGTCGAACCAGGGACCTCTTGGTCAAAACGGAGCACCTTATCCACTAGGCCACACCAGATTCATATACGTTGTCAGTCTTTTCAGCATTAATGAAACTGGAGGCAATATCAAACAGCAGTTTGATGCCCATGTAGAAAGCGAATTGAAAAAGGGCAAACAAATATTGGATTGATTCCAATAGATACACTGTAGTTATACCATTGAAAACCACCATATTCCTGGGGACTAATGGTACTTGTCACATATTCTTAATTTATCTCGTTAATATATGTATAGACAAGAATATCAGTAAAACTGATGGATGCTCCTGAACTGCATCAAACCATTGATAATTTGTCTGTAGAATTATCATGAAATTTTAATAGAAGCTTTCATTCAAAGTTGTGACCTTGCCCAAGGAACCCATGTATCAAGGAACAGTTGTGTGAAATATGATATAATTCTGACTGGTGGTTGACTGCATTTGCTGGAATAAAGGCCTTTCCAAATATTTAAGGATATGTGCAGAGTGGTCCTGACCTTGCAGAAATTACCTTGAGTGACTTTTGTCTAAACATCCCTGTCCCAAGGCACATTTGTGTGAAATATGATACAATTCTGATGAATGTATTAAGAAATGTAAGGTCTTTCCAAATATATTAAGAATATGTATTAAGTGACATTGACCAGGCAGAAATGACATTTGTCTAAAAGTCCCTGATCCAAGGAACATTTGTGTAAAATATGATACAATTCTGATGAATGGTTTACGACATATGAAGCATTTCCTAATACATGTATTTTGAGTATGTCTGCTGAAAGAACATGACCTTGCAAAAATGAGCTTGAGTGATCTTTGTCATAAAGTCCTTGTTCCAAAGAAATTTGTATGAAATGTGATTCATTTCTAATTAACAATTTATAGAAGAGATATGAGCTTGGACGGACAGATGGACATGCCAACTATTATATACTCCATGGTGAGTTTTTGGGAAGCATAAAAACTAAAATGAAAACTGACAAAGACACAACTATATGCTCTTTTGAAAAATTTTAGGTTTATGATTCTCTATTATCTTTAAAATATGTACATATAGAAAGATAGAGGTATATAAACAACTTCATTGAGACTATTTAAATACTTCACCATTGAGTGACCAACAAGAATCACAGATTTGGGCTTGTTTTCCTTGTAAAGCTTAAGAATTCTCTTAATACAAAGGTGTACAAATTCTGAAAAGCAAAAAGAAGAAAAATATAACTACAGTGCTCTGAAAGTCAAAATACCTATGTCAATATATATACTTATATTAGTCCTTAGACAAGTGGTAAAAACAAAGATCTTCAGAAGAATCAAATTGATTTCTTTACCTTAAACTACCAGTTAATACATTGTGAAATGAATTGATATAAGATGCAAAGCTCATTTCTGGATCCTTCATATCTATTTATTATATTATATTATGTTCTATAAAATTACAATAAATAGTGATGGATGGACACTAACAAGCAGAAAAGGTAATTACTAAGGGAGACTTGATTCATGAATGACATAAAAATTCTGTTCCTTTCAATTCCATTCCTTTATTTTGAGACATACTTCTCTTCAATGCATATATACAGCTATAGTATGATAATTAAACACACATAATACAACAGATTTGAAAAATAAAAAATAGGCATAAAAACTTGCATATTTATTAGGATTAAAAATCAATGAAAAACAAACGTATTCTTGCACTTACCTGTTTGTTGCTTCAAAACGCCACCAAAAATGCCTGAAAGTTCCTGTAATATAGAAAAAAATATAAATCTAGGGTTAAAGAAGTTTTAACTGATTCCAATACTTTGAGAAGTCATAGGTGGAAATTACACCATCAATATAGTTTGCCTATATTTTTTAACATCTCTACATGTACAAATAATTCAAAATTTTAGTATCTCTACAATTGAAAGCTTTTAGTTAAAATTAATATAAATGTCACTTTTTTATTAAAGTAAATGTACTTCTTTGAAATCCACAGTGAAGTAGTTGAAAAGAAAAGGATTTCGTTTGTCCATCTGTCGTCTCATAGCAACTGATCCAAGGGAACGAGCTACAAATAGAAAAAAAAATCTGTAACAAAAACCGGAAGATTTAATATAAATGTGTTACTTGAAAAAACAAATGAAAAGAGCACATCTATTGAGTCTTTTGAATCCAACATAAAAATATTATAATAATAATTTTCATGGACAGAGCTATGCATAAGGGAGATACTCCTCAGTTTTAGAGTGATTTACATAATTTCATGACTGAAAATTTTAAGTATATACTTCAGTACAAAAGCACTGAAAACTAGACTTATGATGCCCTCGGGGTCTATCAGTCCAGCAGCAGTGACACCGGCCCAGCGGTCATAAAAGATGTAGAACATATAAACCTTTTAATTTTGTGCAGCAGATGTACATTTCGACAACTTATGTAAACAAAGCGTTATTCCAGTCATTCCTCGAAAAATGTAAATGTTTACACCAAGTAACGCCAGCATTGATGGTTGGTTGGTTGATTGGTGTTTTACGTCGCTTTCAACAATATTTCAGTTATATCGCGACATGGAAGCAGGAGGTTACCAACCTCTTAAACATAGTGGCGCAACCCGGGAATCGAACCCGGATCGTCGGCGCCGCAAGCCAAGCGCTTAACCACTACACCAAGCCTGCCCCTCGCCAGCATTGACCTGTCACTTACCGGGTAGGTATGAACCTGAGACCTCTCAACTCCAAGCCAACCTGGTCCTAACCATGGTACCAACCAAACCATGTCCACTAATATTAAACTTGGTAAAATGGAACATATTTTGATGTAGTTACCTTGTTTGTAGCTTCCTGAATTTCCAGGAATGAAGAGGACTGGAATTCCTTGATAATTTCCATATCTGTAATCAATAGATTAATGAATATATATCTATAACTATGTTGATAATGTATGTCATAGAATCAGATTTATTAAAACTTGTTTTACACATGCTTTCTTATGTAATATGCTTTATTATATTTTGTTGCACAGGGATGGAGTAAAATATCTGGATTTTACAAAATCCAGAATACAAATGGTTTTACATACTGGGTAGGTATGCAAACACTTGTGTAAGGATATATGTATTTCTATACATTTGTTATACACGTCAACCCAGCTACACATAGTATATATACTTACAAATTAGATATTAAGTTTTCTTAAAGAAATTAACTAATGTGACTTGTTAAACAGCTGACTCTGGAATTCAGCATGTACTGCACACTTAAACGGAGATGTACAAGAGTTTTCATCACTCATTTTATCAACAGCATTTAGTTCATCAATTTTTATTTGTTTGAAAAGGAGACCACTACATTGAAATTGTCTAACAAAACTGCATGTATATCACCATTTCATTTATTACAATTATAATGTTAGCAGATAGAAAAGCCATCACTTGTAAATGCCTGATTAGGGTACACAAGAAAATCATCTAAGTAATCATCTAAGTAATCATCTAAGAAATCATCTAAGTAATCATCTAAGAAATCATCTAAGTAATCATCTAAGTAATCACCTAAGAAATCATCTAAGTAATCATCTAAGTAATCATCTAAGAAATCATCTAAGTAATCATTCATAGGGATCAAAAGATTCAGAAGCCGTTCAAAAGATCTGTAACACGCAACTGTTTTATGTTTCAGTTACATACATGCAGAAACCATAACTGAACACTGTACAAAACAAGAAACTGTAGAATGTAAAATCAGAAGTAGGCAAATTATACCATATGTTATCCTTGATATTGTCGGTAATCAAAAGAGTTTTTGCTATCATATTTTCATTGATCATTATATGTACTGGTGTCTCAGTTTATCATTTCTCCATCTAGAGAAAAGAATCAGACTCAAAACTCTGGCCTTGGGATACTTGTAATAATCTTACAGTTATCTACATTTTGTTCAATGGCAGTGATAAAATAGGGAGTAACCTGAAAATGACACTAGTTAGTGATTTGAAAAATGAATACTTTAGTCTAATGCTTTGGGCTGCTAAAAACAAAGCATAAAAACAACATAAAATATCCACTTACTCAAGAAACCTTGCATATTCCCTACAATAAAACAAATACATAGTTATATAAAACATCTGAAAATTAAAAAAACATTTAATCATAAAAATATTTGTGGTTCATCATCATAAAAATATACTGTCAACCAGCTCTTATGACCACTCTAAATAATAAGCCACTGGTATCGAGTAATCATTTGAGATTCTCTTACGGTATGGCTATCTGCTTTACAATTCCCTGGTAATTCATGTAATACCAAAAACATAAGCCAGTTATGTATAGAAGTTATCAAAATGCATGATGAATAACCCAACCATGTGTGTAAATATAACTTAGCATCTGTAACTTATCCAGTAGGATTGTGGGATACACACACAATTCAGGTACTCAAATGACCATTAATTTGGACTATTCACAAATAGGGCATCATATCAACTCAGGTTTATGTTAGACCACATGTACCAATATCTAAGGGTTCAAATCTGAATATGTTAACAGTGATGACATCAGTCACAAATCTGAATCAATTTCTGATTATTTAGTCTTTGACTAATTATCCTCTTTTATCCCAGTTACTTTCAGTCATCCTTAAGAACTTTAAAGGTAATACCACACTGCACTTAGATAACAACAGATTTAAGTTCCCATCCAAATGCCAATCCAAGACACAGGTTTATTAAACCATTTCATGGATTTATCTTCACAGTACAAATCGGTACAATTTTATCAAATAAAGACTGTTATTTTAAGATAATTTATATACAAAGGGTTTGACTTACAATGCTTTAAACAACCACAATAATAATATGTGATAACTTCTTTATTCATTGTCATGGGTCACAGTAATATAGTACATCTAGATATATTGCTAAAACCCTAATACTGCTAAGTATATAAATATTTAAGGTGTTGGAATAAGGGATAAACATAATGTGTTAACACATCATTCTTAGTGAATAATATATATTGCTAGCCCATGGCCTTAAAATTTCTTGAACCTGAAACAAAAGACCACCAGTCATGTTAGACCACTTTTCCAATTCACTTAACATGGTAGTGAAACAGGTTTATTAGTAAATCAATTAAGCTAAATACAAACAATATAACAAATTATTTATCATAAAATAATTTTATACATGTACAACAGAATAATTTCAAAGCTTTACATATCCTTACAAAACTAAACAAATTTTACATTAATTGTACATACCCTTCCCCATAAATGTACAAGCTGTATTTTGGAAATAAATTTTTCTTTCCTCGAATGACAGGTATTTTCTGTAAAATACAATAAAATTAACATAGACATAAATTTGATAGGAATCCTTACTGAGGATATTCCAGTGTCATTACTAATTACAAGTAATTTCATGCTTATTTTTGGATACAGGAAATCCTAATTTTTGTTGAGTGGGAAAACTTTTTCTTTTACCTCTATGTTTTGATATAGCTCAGTCAAAATTAAATCACTTATTTCTTTGGATTCAGTTTCTACTATCTTTACTACAAAGTACAAACCTGTGAAGGATTTTCTGTATCAAATACAAATGTACTCCTATTACAGGGGTTTTTTTTTTCAGTACTTTAAGAAAGGGGCCGGGTCCCTTGCAATTGGGAAAAATAGCGCGATTTTGTTACATTTTGGGAAAATGCATCTTTTTCACCCCACCTTTTCACATAGTACTTACTGATGTGCAACATTTTCGCAAAGCAAATGTGAGATGCTAAAACATTAAACCTGAACTGGTTATACAAATTGGGGAATTATAGCACCGCAACGTGTACTGGACTCGAGTAATAGTGTGTGTGTTATGTTTCCTCATTATCAAGACGATAACGTTCGTACATTTCTTTGCTGGTTTTATCATTTTTGTATGTTGATTTCTTTTTTTTTTTTTAGAGTTTTGGTTTGGGAATTTGGGGTCACTTTTTGGAAAAAAAAAAGATACTATTTGGCATTGGGAATGGGTCCGAATAACGGACCCAAATCAAACGGAAAAAAAAATCCCTGTATGAGATATGTTTTTTTAAATGATTCAAAGTCAAATTTTCTTAAGGCAAAGCAAAAATGTATGTTTGCTTAGAGTAACCTGGCAATCCAATTGATGTTTGGTCATGAAAACTCTTAAAAGTGTTATTAACTTAATAAGTTATGAAGAAGTACTGGTAAAGTATTATTGTTTTCCTAAATATACCTTTCGACAATTTCTAACTTATCAATACACTGTCATTTCCTTTATCTGTTACTCAGTAAACATGACGCCAATATTTATTTTTACATTTTATAAGATCTAACAGACTTTATGCCCAACAAACTACTTTTTCACTGGCATGATCATGATGAGATCAGGATAATTTTAATGTAAAAAGGTATATTGATTGATATATTTTGGTTACTTGTTTTACAAACAAATTGTTCATTGAGTTGTCAAGCGGTCTATTTTTTAACTTTGCTTTGCATGAGCTCCTCATAGTTTTTCACCTCTTTCAAGTCTGGTTATGAAACCTGGTCAGGACAAATTGAGAAATGAAGGTTATTGAGTCTTTTCGTTACAGAGAGTTATTTTACATTTGCAGGGCTCGAAATTGGCAAAAATTTGTTGAATATTAGTAAATTCAAAGAAAATTTGAATGACCTCCATTATAGTTACATGTACTGAAATTTTCGGTTGCCCTCAGAGATTTTAGGTTGCTTTTGACGACTAGACGACTGGTAATTTCGAACTCTGCACTTGGGATGGTATCTGACATAAAACAATTATAACATCATTAATTTCCTATGAAAATATAATTTGTGGATGGAGTATTGAATCAGCGTCCACAGAATTTGATGACCAAGCCCATAATTGTTTTACATGCATCACATACTGTCCCAAATGGGAGGTAACTGTGTCAGCCTGTGTAACGAAAAGACTGAATATACTTAGTTAATGAACACAAACACTCTATATTGCAAATTTTCAGCCTCACAACCGGACCAGACTTCCCTCTGGAGGACTACTTCGAATATACTTAGGTTGTTGGTTTTACCACAGACCTCTGATTATAAGTATACTTATATTTTCGACAATCACATACGGAAAATAATATGTATTCCCAACTCTTTCAGGTCAAGACTGCCGTTTTCAAACTGACAGCTTAGTAATAAGAAAGTAAGCAATGAAATAGTCATCATTTCTAGTACAGGTAAGCTAAATTTGAAATCAGGTATTAGTCATGCTGTTTTTATATACTGATATTACTAACGATGTATTCAGGCTGCTCGAACATATATGTCATGAGGCACTTGTTGTGTTCAAAGTTTGTCATATAATCAAGGATGCCATACACCAACATCCCCACACAAGTCGCAGAAAAGAGAGCTCGACCAACCGGGAAAGCCATGGTTTAAATCTTCTGGCGTCTATTATGCGTTTGATTATAATGAACTTTAAACTATTGAGTCAAGCGTCCAAATGATCTTGCATTTTCACTTTCGCATCAACATCGCTAGATCTAATAAAGGCAGGCGGGTGGAATGTCAGAGCAGTATGATGCTGCCTTTTTAGGGGTCCTTCAGAATGAAGGGAATATTGGAGGATTTCTCGACGCCGTTCTTGGATTCCTTTACAGAAGGTTTCATATATTCTTTATTCCAGTAGAACAGAACACTTGAACGGTTTGGGTACTGTATAGGTTCAAATCGGTGTGATAGTTACATGTAATTGATGATTTTTCACACAAATACTACCTTGTGATAGATAATACTGATGGCGAGAATTTCGTCTGTTGCGCCCAATACGTAAAGAGCAATAACACCAAGTTCTTTAATTGGATGAACAGAGTATAAATAAAATATTTGACAGATTAATTTACATATTTGAAAAAAATATGAAAGTAATTTCTCTTAATTTTCCTTTTTACAGGCAACATTTATGACTAAAAAATCAGATTTAGCACTTAAAATGACTGACATGTCATGTTAAATTTGATTCTCTATGTTTTTCATTGAAATTGAGAGAAGATCTGTCACAGGTTCCAAGCGAAGGTGCTTCACCCTATCCAAACATGCCAGACATCAAAATTGACAGTAGGGGGTACATAAGCTGTCAAAAGGGCTCAAACCCCACAAGGCGACAGGTCCAGATATGGTTCCAGCAAGACTCCCTGAATTATAGTCAAAACGGCCCAAAAACAAAACGGCCCACACCAAAACGGCCCAAAAACAAAACGGCCCACACCAAAACGGCCCAACTTTTTTTACCAAAACGGCCCAACTTTTAAATTTCTTTTTTAAATGGATTTATGTGTTGAAATTTTGAAAATCACATATTAAATATATATTGAATCTTGAACTGAGGTTGTTAGCCACTAAAAACTTTAGTGTTTCCAGCTCTTGCCACGTGTTGGCTACCTCAGGGAAGAGCCAAAAATTTGGAATTTCATACGAAGAAATCGAAATAATTGACAAAAATATCTATGTTTTTCTAAGATTACATTGTCCTTATAGATAGAAGTATTTTTTGAAATAAATAAAAATTGTTGAACTGCCTTTAACGTGAATAAAATTAATGTGTTTCTTTAACATTGAAATTAACATTACAAAAATAGGAAATAACGTGGGATTGGGAAAAATATGACTGAAATATCATATGATTGAAAATCTTTTAGATATGAATATTTTTATCCGTGAAAATTGATGTTAATAATAATAATAATAATAATAATTATGATAAAAAATAATAATAATAATAATAACGAAATGATGAAAAACGCACTATTTCGAATCTGATGATATTTCCCATTATGTATTTTGAAAAAATTAAGAAAGCACTATTATCACTATTATTGAAAAACGCACTGTTTTTAATCTTGCTCAAAACTTGATAAAAGCACTACTTTCGCGTGTTATTTATCACTAGCAAAGACGGAAGAAAAGATGAATTTTTCTAAACGGTGACAGCTCCAACAAGATGGCTAACCTCACGCAGGAGTCAACTGGGTTGGTAAAACGGATATCGTACAATTTTGAATATGGCGTCTATGTACCATGTCAGAGCCTGGGCAAGGGTTCTTAACTGCCTATCTGTAGACAATATGAGATGGCGTTCTTCGTCGACTCTGATGTCATCCCTTACGAAACTACTGTCCACATGGTCCAAGCTTATATCAAACATCAAGGGTAGTAGGGTGTCGTGGGTGGTTCTTTTCTCGGTCTCTGTTTACAACCTTGGCAAGGTTCTGGTGGTTTGGCCGGCTGGATGGAGGGAGGGACGTATCTCCATGGCTCGACAAGGCATCCTCAACGATGTCATTGTTTAAAATTATATTATTAGCTCTACTGGTCTCGACCAGTCGAGCTCATGCGATGGTCCTTCGTCCGTTGTCCGGCCGTCTGGCCGTCCGTCCGTAAACAATTTATTTGTTCCCTCTTCTTCTCTGAAGGTATATGTCCCAGAGACTTAATTATGGTTTCATCTTGTTCGATTGGTGGTCTAGTTGTGCATATGCAATTTTGGTATCGTATTTATAACATGGATTGCGTATAGTTCAATTTGACTGGATAGATGTACATTAACCTATCAAATTGTTGGATTTGACAATGTTAACGTCTACAAGAAATTCTCATATCTTTGTTGTTTAATACACTCTTTTGAAATGTAAAATGTTTTATTAAGTACCTAAAAAAGTCTAAAAATAGCAAAAAATATCTAAAAATATACATAATTATTGTATGGCTTGCACACGATTAACTTTATAATTGAACACGTCAAAGGCATATATATCACTGTATATATAGTTTATTATCAAAAGCAATACTGCTTATAGATATACAATTGACAAGTATACATAAATGATATATAACAAGGTCAAGTATATGAATGGTTTACACAATAACAAATATAAGTTACAAATTACATAATCAAATACAAAGCAGAGTTATACATTTTGTCTTACATTAAAAGCTTGTTTGATGTATTTTCCAATATTGCACAATTCTGTCACATTTTCAGAGCTTAATAACTGAACTAATTTAAAGACGGAGGGTTTTCGAAAATAGTAAGGTTTCAAAAATTTAATTCTTAAGTTATAATAAGCGGGACATTTTAACATAAAATGAAATTCATCTTCTATGTCCAATTTACATAGAGGACATATACGTCTTTCTAAAGGTACATTTTTATAACAACCAGTTTCGATACACAAACAATGAGATGAAAGACGGAGTTTACATATAAGCTTCTTGTATTGATTATAGATTGGTTTTGACAAATACGACTGCAAAGTAACATGGTCAACTAAGTGTTTATATATATGACATTTTGATGATGTATTTATTTCTGACATGATAGACTGATAACAAATATCTGTTAATCGATGCTTAACTAAAGCTAAAATATGCGCACAGTCTAGATTAGTATGACTAAACCATATATCTCTCAATCCACTCTCTGATAAAATATTATAAACATTTTCAACCCAGTTATTAACTTTTGACGTTCATTTAATTCATTACATAAAAAATTCAATGAAGCTGTTAAAATGCAGTTTTTAGTATTCAAGAGCTTCAACCAGTATTTAATTATTTTCATTTTTCTCATATACAATAAAGGTAATCTGCCTAATTCACAAAAAACTACCGCATTTGGTGTTGATCTCTTTACTCCCAAAATGCTCTTGCAAAAATCCAAATGATTTTTTTCTAAATCAGGCGCAGAATGAAAACCCCATATTTCTGCTCCATAGTTAGCGATACTAGATATATAAGTGTCAAATAAGGATAATAAAGTACTGTGGTTTAAAGTCATATCACTACACTTTCTTTTCAGAGCAAAAATAGCTTTGCGACATTGTAAAGATAATTTCTTTTGCGTTTTATGAAATTTACCATTAAAATTCAAAACAATGCCAAGATAACAAAACTCATTTACAATATCAATTCTTTGGCCATTATACAACCAATATTCATGGGGTCTAACATTAACCATAATTTTTGTTTTTGAAACATTAACAGTAAGTGACCATGTTGCTGTGTATGCTGCTAAAGAATCTAATAAAGTTTGCAAACCATCAATTGTGTCCGAAAATATTACAGTATCGTCAGCATACATTAAAAGAAAGAGAGATAAATCTTTTAAAATAAGTCTGTTTTTATAACTTTTTGAGAATGGCTGCAATTACCATAACTAGCGAAACTTAATTAATCTGAACTACAATTATAATCGACCTTATCATCAAATTTGTATAGTTTTATGGCTTATAAAAAGTACTTAATTCTGTAATATTTACGGTCCTCTTGACTCCACTCAGTTTATATCTCATTTGCATGTTATTATATTCCCGATTTTGACATATGCACATGAAAATAAACAACTACAAGCTATTGAAATAATTTAAATATGAATTTTAATTTCAGAATACATCATATTTAGAAAGAAAACATATTCAATCCACACTCCATAATGCAAGCAATCATATCCATCTGAAAGTATAAAACATATATATGAAAACCTTAATAAAACCAGAGACATATATACACATATGTATGTCTCTGAAAAGAAGTTTTATCTAACATATATATAATGAAAATAAAAAGTTGGGCCGTTTTATCTATCATATATATAGTGGAAAAAAAGTTGGGCTGTTTTATCTATCATATATATAGTGAAAAAAAAGTTGGGCCGTTTTGGTAGTGGATTTGGGCCGTTTTGGTGTGGGCCGTTTTGTTTTTGGGCCGTTTTGACTATACACCGACTCCCTAAGGACTTTGCCGATGAATTTTTCATCATACTCACCAGACTATTCCAGAGTTCCCTCCATAGAAGCACAATACCATCAGACTGGCAAAAGGCAGCCATAGTTCCCATCTACAAGAAAGGAGACAAGCACAAAGCGTCCAACTATAGACCAGTTTCACCAACTTCAATAACATGCAAACTATTGGAACACATCATCCATAGTAACATCATGGATCATTATGACCATCTAGACATACTAACTGACAAGCAGCACGGATTCCGCTCAAAAAGATTTTGCGAGACCCAGTTGATAATCACCATCCAGGAACTGGCCAGCACCCTATCAGCAGGAGAACAAAATGATGTCATCTTACTTGATTTCTCCAAAGCTTTTGATAAAGTGCCTCATGCCAGACTACTCAATAAACTACTTTACTACGGAGGGAGATGTAACATCCACCAGTGGATCATGGACTTCCTGTCATCAAGAACGCAACAGGTGGTACTTGAGGGCACAACATCATTAATAGCTTATGTTCTCTCGGGAGTGCCCCAGAGGACAGTCCTTGGTTCGTTACTGTTTTTGTCATTTATTAACGACATGCCGGAGGTGACAACATCAGACATCCGACTTTTTGCAGACGACTCACTCCTATATAGGCGCATAACATCAACAAGGCACTCCACTACTCTGCAACAAGATCTATTCAGTAGATCTATTCAGTACTATTCAGTACTGAAAGAAGAAGAATTGTACATCAGATAAGTTTTTAAACCTCATTCTAAAAATTCATTGTAAGATACCATGAAAGAACTTGGAGTTATCGCTCTTTACGTATTGGGCACAACAGAGGAATTCTAGCCATTGGTATTATCTATTACAAGGTGGTATTTGCTTGAAAAGTCAGTTATTACATGTAACTATCATCCTTCTATCCATATTAGGTCTAATATGAATGAAAAACAGGTAATTTCGGTAACTTATTGAGTCATTTCGGTAAATAATGAGTTATTTCGGTAATTCCGGGTAATTTCAGTAAGTAGTAGAACCCCATTTAATTTACTCGATCATAGCAATATCTTTTCGAAATAAGATCTATAACTTCTACTAGCTATCGTTTTATCTGAAAACACAACAAGATATTTCATTTCGTCATTTGTGTATAGAGTATGACAACAGATCTCGCTGTACGCGACTTTGCATTTGTGACGAGTTTGCATCATGTTTTTCTTTACAAGAATGTGTCAGCTGCTGAAGTATCATGAATGCAAAGTCGCGTTCTGCAAGACCTGACGTTATACTGTATACAAGAATGGTGAAAGGAGAATATTGTCATGTTTGCAGATAAAATGGCAGCTACAGGTAGCAGAGGTTATACACCTTATTTGAAAAAGATATGGCTATGATCTATCATTTTCACAATGTCAGGGTTTGAGATTATGCTACAATACAATAACACAACGTCAAGTTTTGAGATTACGCTGTACTACAACTCTTGACAAATGTCGTTTTTCAAAAGTCGGGCTGGTGCTGTGAGATTTTATTTGGCCATTGATGGCAATGACGGTCCATTCAGAAACAAGATAAGTCATGAGACTGTGTTTGTAATGTATGTAGCAGCCTTACAGGTTCAAACAAACGTCATTCAACTTTTGGAGAAACATTTCACGTGTTTAATGGAACTTTGCGTGGTATTAAACTATTGAGGGATCACCAGATCCAACTTTAACCATGCCCAATGCATATTTCCATTGTTAAATTCATGTTTGACGGGCCATTTATTTATGACGTCGTAATGAACAAGTGTGCCAGAATGAGTGATGTCAGGCATTTGATGATCACTCAGTTATGTGTCATTCCTGGCCATAATGAATAAATGATGGATTTTCAGAATTTGTATTTATGCAATGCTATAACAAACTTAAAGAATTAGTGAACATGAGCTTTGACTTGCAAAATAAAATAAACAGCTTAAAAATGTTTAGAAGTTTAAATTACGTAAATAAATAGGTCTTTACTTGCATCTAACCAAACCAGAGACATATATACACATATATATATGTTTGTATATACATGTATGTCTCTGAACCACACTGTAATTGAATGGAGGCCTCTCATTGGTCTGTCATTATAATTAAATCTATATATTATGTCGCACAGTGCCAGCCCGACTTTTGAATAGCGTTATTTGTCAAGGGTTGTAATGAAGCATAATGTAATCTCAAACCTTGAGGCTGTGAAGATGAACATGTATTTACTTTTGGCCATATTATAATACAATTATAGCAAGAGGTTGAAGTGGGTCTACATTGTTTAGATCAGCATCAACATTAAAGGTTTAAGTTTCTTGGGGTTTTTTTTGCTTTCTATAGTCTATACTTTTATGTAAATAATTACAGATTGCCTTGGCTGAATTTATGTCATCAGTGCTCTATAATCTTATCAATGATATGCATTCAAAAAAAGACTTGTCTAAATACGTGTCTAATATGGGAGTAAAGATGGCAATTAAGAATAAATGATCTTCTTCGATAAGTATTGACTGTTTCTGTTTTTATTAAAAACATTCGATTTTAGTATGGTCAATATTTACATTGCAGTATCTTCATTTAACTTGTATCAATTTATTTAAGGCATGTTTAATGGAAATATTATTTTACAGAACAGATTTCTATAAATTGCTGACATCGCCACAAGATAAAATGGGTTTTCCTCCTGGAACAGCACTGAAGATTCTTGTCAGTGTATGTAGAAAATTATTCTTTACTGCATGTAGACTGTGTGCATGCTATTTCAATTACAGTAGTAAGATTTACCAATGTAACTCATACTATGTCTCTATGGCACTGACGACAATGTACCACACTGTTTAGTAATGGACCACAGAAGTCAATGAACGTAATGAAGGTGGACAAACACTGTACACATGTAGCAATCACAGTATGCCTGATCAGGGTGTACTCAAGTCAATCAAAAGGAAAAACGGGAATAATGAGGAGATACCCTGAAATATATTTCCACTGACATATATTTGTCATGTATGTTTAATTAACATTGAGTTACCTTTATTTGAATGTAAGTATCATATCTTTATCTGCTGATCTTGTTTTGTTTCATAATTTGATATTATGTGAAAAATTTTGGGGGAGCATTTAGTGGTGTTGTTTTTTGTGTCTATCCATCCAAGCTAATACCTCCTATTTTGTATTTCATTTCTTGGGGAGGGTGTCTACCTTCTTAAAATGCAATGGGCAGAAAGGCCTGGGTAACTTATTCCCATTTCCAGCTTGATAATTTTTGCCGAAACATAAATTCATTGATATATTAGTCTCTAAGAGTATTCGCCAAATTACACCTAGAATATTGTTTCAGAGGTCGTTCAAGTCTTTTCTAAAACGTCAAGGTCAGTTGATTAACAAGTAGAACCTGAATTACCACAAATGGTTAACATATTTGCAAATTTTCACCATTGTATGTTCACACTTTATTTTAAAGTTACATGCAGTTCAAGCTTTTTAGGCTCTCTGATAAGCTTCGGAGCATTAAGGGTTTCCTTGCTGATAGTCATCAATTGGTTTGATACGGTCTGGGGAGCATGCATCAGTGTTACTGATTTCTTCCTATTTGAAGCTAGAGTTGTTGACTCTTTTGTAGTTTTGGTATATCTTATTTTCGGTTTGTATTGACCAATATTAGAATTTAAGTATATGTAACAAGTTTTTGCAGATCAGACCACAGGTGGCCATTTTAAGGTATATTAGATAAGATACTTCTTCTGCTTTTGAGAGCATATCGTTTGGCATATAATCTAATAAGTAAAAAGTAATTTCCAAAAGGTTTTCAAATCTAGGCTGATTTTTGGGAAGCATGTCCTTTAAAGTTAAAAATATTTATGCATACATTCATGAAATTTTCCATAATTGGGCATCTTTCTTTTAATCATGATAGTATACTACTTTAAATATTTCATGGACTGTAATATATAAAAAAAATTGTTATACATAATGTTTTCTTTTTTCAGGCATATAAAAAGTTTGAGGATTTGGCAAAACAAGATGAAGAATATAGACAAAAGGAAAGAAGTAAATCAGGTTCATATGTATTCTTTATTTACTGTATAGTTCATCATTATATATCAACAAACCTCAGATACTTCATCTCTAAAAGTTGAGTGAATTACCATAACCTTACAGGTAAAACTTACAAAGTGTCTTAATAAACTTTAAGCTGGGAATGATTGTATATGGAGTATCTGGTGTGTCTGTTCATTCATCTGTCCATTTGAATCTTGTTATGACACTTCCTCCCAGATGGTTCAACAAAACAAACTATCCCTTTCCCAAAAAGGATTAACAAAAGTTATCTTTCCTTTGCGTTACTATACTCTAATTAATATTTATGCCCTCCTCCAATGAAAGGCATATTGTTTTGCTGCTGTCGGTCAGTCTCTCCATTTACAGTTTTCGCTCATTATCTGTGGAACCAATAAAGATATTGAATTGATATTTGGTATACAGATACATCTCAAGGATATCTAAACTTGGTTATTGTTCAATCATTTTTGTCATACTTATCCCCTTTGGACTTAGAAAATTCTTAAAATTAACAGTTTCCACTCATTATCTCAGGAACGGATAGAGATATTGAATTGATATTTTGCATACATCTTAAGTAAAGAGTTTGCCCATGTGATGTCACACTACTAGCATTAGCGGCCATGTTGGAGTACAACTCTCAGACTTTTTCCATCTCTACCATGTAAACATTAAATTTCTGAGAAAATAACTATTTATCAGGGTGGATTTCATGACTTCAGTCTTAATTAATCAGTAAATATAATCAATCAGTTGAAAAGTTTCTGTAAAACATTTAGATATACAATGCGTTTATTTCATAAAATTAAGTTAAATCAAGCAGTTTTATATGAGCATTGATGGATAAAGTCAGAGAGTTGTACTCCAATGAAGGAGATAACTCTAGCTAATTTGAGGAAAACAGTGTTGTATGGGAACACTCTATATCTAGATCAAGTTCAAATGTGGTTATGGTTCGATATTTTTTGTTAGAGTTATTCCCTTTGGACTTAGGAAATTTCTTAAAATTGGCAGTTTCCACACATTATCTCTGGAACCAATAAAGATATTACATTTATATTTGATATACTAATACATCTAAAGGATATTTAGGTTAAGTTCAAATTTGGTTATGGTTCAATAATTTTTGTAAGAGTTATCCCCATTGGACTTAGGAAATTTCTGACAATTAGCATTTTTCTTCATTTTCTCAGGAACAGCTAGATATATTAAATTGATATTTGGTATACATATACATCTTGAGGATATCAAGATCAAGTTAATAAGTTATAATTAGGATACCTGTCTTTGGAATATTAATTTGATTTTGTTTTGTGTCTGTTAATACTGATGTCTAAATTGAATGAAGACAAGTGACATATCTGTTAATCATTAGACACAAACTTTTGCATGGAAAAATTTTGTTTTGGGGTGATTATGAGGAGTATATGACCTCTAATGTGGTCATGTGAGTTATGCCCTTGTTACAAAAATAACCAGGGAGGGGGGTGACATATGCTACATTGGCGTTGCTCTTGTTTAAAGTTTGTTTCCTTGATTGATGTAACTTACACAGAGTGCTGGAGTCAGTTGCTCAAAACTTTACCAGGTGGTAAAGCTAATCATTGGATAAATTTCATCTTATAATTTCATTCAGATGGAAGAATATTTAGGTATGTACTATAAATTGATATTTAGCCGATAGGGTTAAGCCATAGATGTTATTCAAAAATTCATATACTGACTCCAGAATTTGATTTCTTGCCTATCAAGCTTTAACCTCTGATTAGCTTAACCATCAGATAAGTTTTGAACAACTGGGTCCAGACTTTTTAAACATTTGTTTTGATATACCGGTAATGAGCAAGAGACTATAAGTAATGCAACATATTTTACCATATTTAGCAGTCAAAGAAATAACAACTACTCCGCCAGTGTTAAACACTGTTGAAGTGACAACAGAACCAATACAAAATAAGGACCAATCAGAGGGCTCAGAATCTCCAGCAGCTAGTGGAAAAAAAGAAACTGTGTCACAGAGTAGTCAGAAAAATGTGAGCACCACTGACACTGCAGAGGGTGAGGACAAATCAAAAAGTGGACAAAGTGACAAAGTAGATGATGATAACCCAGAACTGGCAAGGTAATTGTCAAAGAAATAGTTTTTATTTTTAGGATTATCTTTTTGTTAAAGACATTAGTAAACAAGTTGGACTTTTGATAGGGAATTGAAATGATTTAGAATTGAAACCATTTTTTCTACCTACATCTTCATATTTCAACAGTGATGTTTTAATCAGCTATTTTTATAATCCACAGAATTGCAAAATTTGATGTACATGTAGCTTTTTCAATTTTAGATAGGAGTGACAGGACTTCAAGACCATATATTACATATGGTTCATTTACAATTATAGTTTTTGTATGATAGGTCATACATGTATTATACTTTATACAGTGCAAGCCACTTAATTGAATAAGCTATTTGTCAGAACTTTATTATTCAAATAAACGAATATTCAATTACACGGCATGACGAACGAATGCAGTTTCAAAGACCAGAAGATCGACAGATACTTTTGAGTACAGTGACCAAATGTTATTAAATAGTTACATTACCCCTGGTCGTCTGACCGTAAAGATAAATTCGCTGTCTATTGAAACACATGTAATTGTATCTCAGCCATGGTGATGAAAGACATAAGACGGGTCAACAATTTATTTTAACAAAGGCAAATTAAAAGGCATATTCAAGTGAGTAAAATTTCAATTTTCCATCTGATAGAACAGGCTGAAATCATCGCTTTACTTTTCCTCAAGGAATCGAATCGTCAAAGTATGGCTATTGCATCTTTACGTTCGCCATGCATTACTGGTGCGGTTTCTTCAGCCTCCTCATCGTCAATGGTGTCGCATGGTCGGGTCTCGTCTTTAGGGAAACTGGCGCATATTTTCTCCTCAGTCTGGGCAGCTTAGCTCTCAAGGTTGCCATCGTTTGTGATGAAGGCATCAAGCGTCTAACTATCAACATCCTCTGTCAGCCGGACATTGTCAGTTTCGGTTGCGTCGTTGTCTGACGAAACAAAGCCAACCTTTCGGAAGCAGTTGGCAATAGTTGTGGGCTTGACGGTACGCCAGGCCTTACTGAGTAAGTGGACGGCATCTAGTAGGGTCAGTCTTCACGCACTGTCGTTGGCTAACAGTGTCATCTTGTCGATGTTTTCAGTGATCTTGCATACGACCTGGCTTCGGCAGTTGGTAATTAATTAATCCTTTCATCTGTACCAGGTGTGAAACCATTTATCTCTAATTGATAGGTCGCTTGCACCGTAGTAAACAACATGACCTTGGGCGTGATACAGTGAAGTTTTAACAAAAGTATGCTTGGTAGGATAATCGCGCTATTCAAATTAACGAAGTTGCTTCTTTATTCTAGTGTAATACATGGCGGATTTTTAATAGATTTAATAGAAAATGGTTTTGGATTTCAGCATCTTATTCAATAAAACAAAATATTCAATAATGCGATATTCAATTAAGTGGCGGGCACTGTAGTATGAAGCTCTGTCAGAGCAGAGCCCGAAGTAATTTAACAATTATTGAAGCTATCCTATTTTAGTTTGATGTCAGCATTTCAGGCTGTAGATATGATAGTTGTCATTAAACAATCTATCCAACTGCAGCGTACTATCAGACTCTATGTACACTTCTGTTTATTTAAAATCAATTAACTAGAATTTCTCTATAGCTTGAACTATTTTAAAAATCACATGTCTGATTTTGATTTATGAATATACCAGTTTGTCCTTAATTCAAACTCTGCATAACTCCAACTGTGTTGCACGGATCCTATGAATGTAAGGTATCAAGAGTCAACTCTTAATAAAAAATGATAACAAAAAGCACTCAAATTCCACAGACTTTTGTGGTAGTTTAATGACAAATTAAATCTATCCATGTACAATACATGTATATGTTAGCTACCATAGTTCTCGCAACACAGATGGATTGTTTCTACTAGCTAACATGGATTGTACATTGATGGTTTAGTTTACCATTGAACCACTTCAAAATGTATTGGCTGAAAAATTTCTGAAAATTGAGTGTTACGTGTTATTGAGGTCACAGACTTTCTTTTTTGGAAGATTTTAATCTAATTTTGAAAAATCATGATTTCAAGAAAGGCTGTGGTAATGAAGCACACTGCATTTACAGTTTATACATGTAAATTAATGGAGAGAATTAAGAGTAACATTAAGTCAGGTAAAGTATTAAATGTTTGTTATTTTTATATTAAATGTTTGTTATTTTTGTGTTAAATTTTTGTTGTTTTTATATTAAATGTTTGTTATTTTTATATTAAATGTTTGTTATTTTTATGTTAAATGTTTGTTATTTTTATATTAAATGTTTGTTATTTTTATATTAAATGTTTGCTATTTTTATATTAAATGTTTGTTTTATATCATTCATATATTTCTAGATTACAGAGAGTGTTTCAGTCCAATCCAGAGAGTTATAATGGTGCTATGCGAGACAATTACACCTGGTCACAGAGTATAACAGATGTGGATGTGCATGTTAAGGTACATATGTATGTAAAGCTAAAACATATGTGTCCATAAGGTATCCCATCTATTCCTTATAGTTTGTGGTTACACCAGATTGTTTATGAATAAGCATGGGTAAAGTCTGCCTTGTTGTTCTACATGTCTTTAGTAAACTTGTTTGAAAAGAAAATTGAAGTATTGATCCTGTTGGCCAGATTGCAAAACAATTCCATTCTATAAATTGACCTGTTGTTCTGTCAGTATGTCTGTCCCTATCAATATCTTTATGAAGAATCTGGTTGAAGCAAACTTAGAAGGACCAGAAAAAACTTGATACTTTGCGTGCAATGACTTTGATATGCATTTTTGATTTCAAATAAAACTGGGTCAGTTTGACCTGCATTTAATGTCTCAGTAATTTGTCTCAAAATTTTACAACAAAGAAGGACCACCACATAATTCATACATTGATATTAGATGCCTTTGATTATTTTATATGCACTTTTGATTTTATATTTAAACTAGGTTAGAATGATGTACATTTCAGGGTCTAGTAATTTTCCTCAGAATTACAAAAAAAAAAACTGAGATGGATTTCAGACATGATATTTTGCATGTGAGATAACTTTGATATTCATTTCTAATTTCAAATGAAACAAGGTCAGTATGACCTACTTTTCATGATGGAGTAAGTTCTAAAAATGTTAGCTTTGCAATCTAGCCATACTCTTTATCAGTTTGTTGTTTTACTGTGTTAAGTTAAACAAACGCAATTATATTTTACTTAAATTAAAATATTGTATTATGCCAGTAGCAATTACTTATGCTAATACATGTAGATGTATTTGTTTTGGCTTTATAAATATATACAAATATACACAGAAACTGGAAACTCGCCACTTCGTCCGGATATGATGCACGTCCTTTTGTAATGCTAATTAGGTGAACGCGCTCTACAATACACCATTTTAACCCGTCAAATATCACCCGGGGACGTATAGGGCAGTTGGTCGTTTCCTGCTGACACACCTCAGTTCAAATTCTACAGTCACCTATTCCTTTTTTTCTTTTATCTTTCATGTTATTTTTATCGATGTGTAGAAATAATATTATCCTTTTTCTTTCTAACAAAATCGAGACAAACTTGTATCGTTAATCATTGTAAAATATTTTTAAAAGCAAGATTTTAGTGAGACGCCTTCACTTCCCGCTTTTTTTAAACGTTTATTTCTTTTTATATATTTATTCATTTAACAGTGTTTGTTGCTATTTACGAGTTGTTGATATATGCAATCAATGCCTTTACTACTGTTTGTTTAACTAATCAGCATTATCACCCCAGGGGAAGCACCAGCATCTGTCTTTGTCATTCATGGGTAGTAAATAACGATGTTGTGTTTATTTAAAAATTCAGATGGTAAATAGCAAACAAAATAATGTCCTATATGCACTGTTGACATGGTATGAGCTGTTTTACTCCCACCTATGTAAAGAAGTAAAAAGAAAATGGTGATCCGGGTGGCTAAAGAAATTTCGCATTGCAATATGTCCAATTACGTATTGATATTTTCTTCAATTGGTGCTTAAATGTCAACTTTAATTTGTTAATGTGTTTGTGGCCCCCCCACTTATTATTTTTATCTATTTATTTATTATCTTATTTTCTAAACAGCAAGTATTGCCATTTTATAGGAGTTGTTTACAATCAATGCGCCTGTCTTTACACGGGTCTATCATTGTTTAGCAATAATAGGTAGTAAATAACAATTTAATGTTCATTTTAATGTTCAGATGGTAAATCATAAAACAAAATAATTTCTACACCTGGTATGCACACTTGACGTGATACTTACAAGATTTACTCCTTTTTAAAGAACTTTAAGAAGAAAAAAAAAAAAGAAAACGAAAACAAAATGGCGACCTGCCAGCCAAAGAAAATTTGCATTGCAAGATGTCCCATTACGTGATTATAACTGCATCAGTTCATACTGAAATAACAACTATGACTTCTTTGATGTTTATAGAATGACTTTCAATATAAAAACAATATATATATCGACAGGTAATATGATTATTTTGTTCTGTATGGTATGCTATCAGTTTTCTTGTTAAAAACGATTGAAGATTTACCGCCTATATAAAATTGGATTAAAATCAAATAACAAATAAAGTCTTGCACACTCAATGGCATGAAATGTGTCTGAAACCTTTCTTAAAACACACGTGTGAGTTTAGTCACATAGAAAACATTATCTTTGTTGTTTAAACAATTTTTCTTGCCGTTGTCGTTTCTCAGCGGGTTAGGTAGTGAGGGGAAAAATGTCGCAAGATCTTCAAATAGGGCCGGGTAAATTTGCATGATTTACAGATAGTTCGTACGAAAATTAAAGAACTATGCCTGTAATAAACATTTATGGTGTTATAAACGAAAAATGGTGGCATGTGCTTCAGTATTGTGTAATTTTTTTTACTACAATCAAATGAATGTTTTCACAGGTCTATCAACAAGTAATGGCTTCAGATCCGGGTTTAGGCTTCATGTTGAATAGACCATAAATGAAATGTTTAATGATTCAAATGATTAGTATATTGCTTTTCTTACTTACCTTAACTACCTTTGTTTGAAAAGCGCTTCAAATTTCTTTTCTTTGCAAGCTTAATACTTTCAAGCGAATGAGTACCGAGAACAATATGGCGGACTGCCGGCTTATTGAGATGCCTGTCGGGAAATGTTACTTTTGTCAGAGAGCTATATAGCTTTCAACGGGAGTTTCCAGTCTGTGTATATATGTCTCTGATAAAGATCACTGCCAGCTGATAAAAGTTAAATAAGATTTGTTTCAGAGCATCCCCATATTCATCTTAACTCCATATTGACATTTTCATCGTATAAACAATCATCTTTATAACAGGATCATGAGAATGTATCAAATACATTGTTGTTGCTCTTAATTAGGTTCTCTTAATCACATCATTTATTTACAAATTTCACACTAAAGGACATCTGCCCTTTCAACTTTTTTATAAAGACTTTGAATATATTAACATTTCTTAGGAAGAGAAAAAATATTTGTTACCTTATATATTGACATGTGTTAAGAGTGTAATGTAAAAATTAGTTCTAAAACATGTATCCATTAAAATATGTCATAGATTTAGTTAAAGATCTTGATGCTTATAGGTCCTTCAACAGATTCAGTATTAATTTATAAAGCGGCATGTGAAAAACATCAGAAAGTTATAGACAAAATGCTTTTGGAAAAACATACTCTCCTAGACATAGAAGTCCTAGATTCACTGAATCAGAATCTCGGTAGTTAAGGTCCAGCATTGATGCATGTGCATTAATGAAATCACATTGCCTGCTTGGTCATCTGTCTGTCAACACTATGGTTGAAATGCAATAACTTGAAAAGTTTTCAACCAACAAGTTTCAAAATTCACATACAGATGCAGACTGCTGGAAGGAAGATGCCTATTGACTTCCGACGTCAAGGGTTAAAATTACAGTGTGTTCCTATGTCAATTTGTTTAAAGTACCTTATCAGCTTGTCTATATTATCTATATACGTGTACATGTAACCTGTTGCTTTAATATTTGCAGGTTCCGAAATACATTATGAAAGGAAAAGATGTGAAAGTGTCAATAGAAAAGAAGCATTTAAGCATCTCTCATAAGAGTGACAGAGGATCATGGGAGGAGGTGATGAATGAAGATCTGACATGGGAAGTTAATAAAGAAGAATCCATGTGGAGTCTTGTACCATCACAACATGTTCATGTATGTTTCACTATATTGTTTAAATGTATTTTAATAAAGGAGACAGATTGGCACAATGGTGAAAATATTTGGCTCATTATGATATCATCATCAGGTCTTGGAATGTCCTTCAGTTGAAAATTTGATTGATCTTTTGATTATTGTTTTATGTCACTCCACAATTCTTTTTACATACACCATGAGGTGCTTTGTTTTTGTCCAAAAATCCCAGGTTTGACTCCTGCTTTGGCATACCAGTGTCCTGTCTGTTGGGTAAGACAGTAAAAACCAAGGTCACGTATCATGGTCAGTGTGTCTTGTAACGGATCCCTCACAGCTTAGGTCTGTTACAAAGGTATAAATTTGTATGCAATGTCTTAGACAGATACCACCACCATGTAAGTAAAATAATTCTGGAGCATCTTGTAGATCCCACTACCCATGTAAGTAAAATAATTCTAGTGCACCTGGTAGATGCTACCACCATGTATTTAAAGTTGTATACCCTACAATTCGGTATAATTTCAAAAATTAGGGCATGTAAAACAAAAACTGTATTTTTCTCGTATGGCTGAAGTTATTAACTTTGCGTTAATAACACTTTTTGTTGCTTCAAACCCTCAGAGATATCAAAATAAAAAGAGAATTCTTCGTAAATAAAGTGGGTATTCCATAAATACAACCATAACCTGACTTCGCGCATGCACAGTTTAATCTAAAACAAATACGATGAAGGGAGACTCCAGAAGAAAACGATTTCAGTAAATACTAACTTTAGTAGACTTGAATGCAGATTTTTAAAGTTACTCGTCAAGTTTATTCACCTCACCCTCCATCAGTGTCCATGATGCGGCGGCTTCCGAATTAGATCACGTGATAAGTTGGTTGTAAACATTCTGTTTACAAACATCACGTTTTAAACAGCCATATCTCGCTTAATAAGACGAATTTGAACGCAGAATTTACAAGGGCTCTTTTTTAATATGTTAAAGGCCTATATATGTAATCAAAACAATTTAGAATAAATTTACCTATAATATGCGAACATAGGGTATACAACTTTAAGATACTTCTGGTGCAGCGTTACTTAGTAATCAATTGGTAAAGATATATGGTTTACACAAGCAGATTAATGAATTATATTAAAAGTAGGTGGAATAAATGTTACTTTTTCTTTCAGTTGCCCAGTACCATATAGATCTTGTTACAGTAGTTCCTTATGCAGATTTTCATTCAGTTTGGATAAAGTTTGGATAAAGTCCAGCTGGTATTATAAGATTTATGTATAAATAATAGAAACTTCCTGTTTGTTTATGTTTTACAGCAATTATTGTACTAAGTGTAAGGCTACTGTAAATTAAGATAAGACATTAAATGAAGAAATGATTTGATTTGCAGTATTTTATACCACTGTAGGTTAATCTTGAAAAGAAACAAGAGAGATGGTGGGAAGGATTACTAGTCTCGGAGCCAAAAATCAGTGTCAGGAAGATTGATGCCAGTAGACCCATGTCTGATCTTGATGATGAAGCACAGTCAAAAATTGAGGAGATGATGTACAATGAGCGACAAAAAAAACTTGGGTTGCCGACATCAGAAGAAAAGGTATTACAATACATGTACAATATTCACTCGTGTATAATACGCATATTTTTTCATAAAATCTGACTTTGAGTTTCCAGGTGTGTATTATACACAAGATCTAAAACAAGGACCTTTTTTGACCACTGAAATGGATTTTAGACACTTGCTGAAGAGATTATTTTTACAGTTTTACCTCCTTGTGTTGAACACTTTACAATGTGCACTGAAATGAAGATGTTTTTACAAATGAGACTAGTACATATTAAAATAATAAGTGCCAATGCAATCCAATTATCCAATCATCGTTGATCAAGGTGAAATAGCTTCACGGTCAAACAATCAACTATTACCATACACCCCATACCTTTCCATTGGTAGCAAAATTTCTATCATGTGACCTTGACTGTGACCTTTGACCTACTTCATTGTAACTTTTTAACCATATTACGTAGGGCCTTCATATTTGGCATGTGTGTCCCATATTGCAGATACATCTAGACATGCACAACCATGACAGTATGTCACAGATCACTGCACCCTTACTGATAGAACCCCAAAAGCGGGGGATCACAATTCTCTGAATTTGCTAGTTGGTTATTCATATTTCTCCTACCTTAACTGCTGCGTTAATCAATTTATTTTGTACAAATATTGACACTTCAAGATAATGAGAGTAAAATTTATAGCAAATGGTGGCTTTGCTTTATTATCGGTACTTGCACTAATTGCAGTGGCTAATTGTTACAATTTTATTAACCATTCTTTACAGTTTTCTTTCTATTAACACACTGTTTGGATCACAAATTGATTTTATCACGGCAATTGGGTTTATCCCAGTCATTGAATATCCTAAAGTTCAGGCACATAACCATTTGTATTTTCCGTAAAGTAAAATCTGTTTGTTATACAGAGATTTTTTCTAGGTAAACTTAAGGTTCTTGACCAATTGCTTATGCGGCAATTTTACTTGCATATTATACTCGAGATATAAACTTTTTCTCCTATTATTTTCCAAAAGTTGGGTGTGCATATTATACATAGATGCTTTCTATACATGAGTGAATATGGTAGTTTAATTTTGGACTTAAAGTTTTGTTAGTATCACTTTTATGAAGGTGTTTTCATAGGATAGATATATGAATCCTGGGTAAATAAGAGGAAACTTTATCATAAGTACGAGGGATGTTCCGAAATTATTGTTACTTTGGCAATTTCTTTTTGATAGAAGTAATTGTGATCATTTTACTTTGCCCTGTCCTTCGAAGTACTCTCCCTCTGCATTTATGCATCGTTTCAACCGATCAATCCACTTTTGGAAACAGTTTTCGTACTCTTGAATTGGTATACTCATAAGATACTGGTGAATGGCAGAGCCAAGGGCATTTCTTGATTTATATTTTTTTCCAGATAGGTGAAATTTTAGTTTGGGGAACAAGAAAAAGTCACAGGGGTCCAAGTCTGGTGAAAATGCAGGGTGGGGGAGGACAGTGACCTTTTCTGCCTTCAAAAACTCCGTTACAATACGCGCCTTGTGTGCTGGCGCATTGTCATGCAAGAGCCTGAGGTACTTCAAACCTGTATGTGGGCGGCGGCGTTTGTAGACTTTCTTCAGATTTCGAAGTACAGCGTCTCTATAATACTTTGCTGTGACAGTTTTGCCTTTCGGAACAGGGATTTGCGTGATTGGACCCTTGTTATCAAAGAATATGACATACAAAACCTTCCTCACGGTGCGTATTCTTTTAGCAATGCTAGGGCGCCTGGCGTTTTTGTTTGCACAGATTCAATTAGAGCATTTTCTTTTGGGCTCGAAAAAATACACCCATGTTTCATCACCTGTGACCAAATTATCAAAAGCCTTTTTGCTGTATTTTGGGTATTTCTTCAATAAGGATTTGGCCTTGTCAACCTGGGACCTCTTTTGGTCGTCAGTTAGTAAATGGGGTATCCACCTGGCATTGATCTTGCCCAGCTTAAGATGTTTCTTTAAAATACAGTGAATACGTGCTAAAGACAAGCCTGTCATTTTAGCTAACTGTCTGACAGTGTACCTTGCATCTTTTTCAAGGATTTGCCGAATTCGTTCAATGTTATGCTTTGTTGTTGTTGTTGCAGGGCGACCTGTGTGAGCAGCATCTTTCAGCTGCTGGTGTCCCGACTTAAATCGAGCAACCCACCTACAAATAGTCATATATGACATTTGACCCTTCCCATAAATATCATACACCTCACGATGAATATCTACCGCCTTTAAGCCAAGTAGAGACCTACCTTTTATATAGGCCCTAATTTCAATTACGTTTTCAGCTCTCTTGCCAACCATATTTACATAGAGTGTAATGAGTACGCTACAAAACAATGTACACAGCACCAAGGTCAGTGTAATTGTGAGCGAGAAATTTACCTATACCACGCTTCAGATATCACGCTATCGCCATGAGGTAGTTTTAAGCTCATTTAGCACTATTTCCACAAGATATTGCGCAAGTAACAATAATTTCGGAACACCCGTCGTATATTGTTAAAAATAATTCATGCCCCCAGAACTGAACATTAAGGGAAATAAAGTGTTTGGTCTGCTTGTATATGTTTAACATTTGTTATAGCTTGTGACTACTTTGATTATCACATGTATATTTTATACATGTACTAATACTTTCCCATTTGTACTAAACTTTTGACGCAGTGATCTTGACTTTTGAACTCACCTGAGCTGAAAATTCAAGTGAGCTTTTCTGATCACCTGTTGTTCATCATTAGTTTGTCTGTATGTAAACTTTTAACATTTCCAGCTTCTTCCAAACTACCAAATGGATTTTCATGAAACACTGTACCAAGTTTGTTCTTTTCATCCAAAGTCGTTTACAGGTGGCACCACCATGTCTAAAAATAAGTCTCAGAGGGTACCCCTCTTCGAAAATCTTCTTCAGAACCACTGTATGGATAAAAATGCTAATGGCATCTGAGTGATCTAGGAGGATGTATGTTACAAATTTGTTCTTTTCGTTGAAATTGGATAGATAATTTTTGACATGTTTTTGACATCTTTTCGGAACTTAACATGCAAGATAGCATAGTTTTCATCAATATTTATCCTGTAGTCGACTTTTGATGCACAGAAATGTTTATTTTAGCCAGAATATAGTAAAGAAATGTAGGGGTATTTTAATGAACTTCAACAAAACTTTAATTTTGTTTTTTTTTGTGAATTTTTAAAGATTTCAAAAGGGTAGAGAGGGGATATTTTTTTTCAAATTATACTCTGGAATGACTGAATGACTTTTAGGAAACTTTGTCTACTTGAAGTACTATTAGTCCTCCACCAAGTTTGTTCATTTTGTTCAAATTCATTGTGGTGCCACCATGGCCAAAAATAAGTCTCAGAGGGTACCCCTCTTTGAAAATCTTCTTCTCCAGAACCACTGTGTAAATAATAAAACTAATGGCATCTGAGTAATCTAGAAGGATGTATGTTTCAACATTATTATTTTTTTTGTCGTATTCGGATTAATTATTTTTGACATGTTTTTGATATCTTTTCGGACTTTTACATTTATATGCAATATAGTACGGTTTTCATTAATATTTTCCCTTTGTTCAACAGGCTCAACTGAAATGCTAAGTTTAGCCAGAATATAGTAAAAGGATGGGTTTTTTTAAATTTTATTTTTTTGATATTTCATTAATTTATTAAGATCGCAAAAAAGGTAGAATGGGGAGGTATTTTTCACATTTTCAAATTTTACTCTGGAGTGACCCTATGGATTTTGATGAGATTTAATACAAATAAAGTACTATAGGTACCCTACAAGTGTAGGTGTTTTTCTTCAGCATCTGTCTACTGGCAGCCCCATTACATCCAAGATGGTCTTAGATGGTACCCTCGATTGACGAACTTTTTTTTTTCAAAACTGCTGCATACAGAGACACTGAATGCATCAGAGTAATATAGAAGGATATTTGAAGAAGTGTTGTTGTTTTGGTTTTCAGTCCGAATGATAATATTTTATTCATTTTTGACTTACATTTGGACTATGCATTTTAATGTGAAAAGGCATTTCATAAATATTTTCCATATGGTTGATTTTAGATGCACTTACTTGCTGTATTATAACAAATTTGTTAATAGACTAATATTGAGTCTAGGTCAAAGTCACGATATAATTTGTACCTTACATTAAAACCCTAACCATTACTGCTCATGAGGTATAATCAATGAATAAAATAAAACAAGTTCATGTCTATGGATAGCAAATAGTCTCAAACTGAAATGGACAAGTTCATGCTGAAATATCATTCCTCCTAAAATGAATCATAAGTTTATGTCTAGCCTCCAAAAACTTTGCAGATGGGTTCATTGTCAGTATGCACACCTTTAAATAATTATAAATTAAAATCTGTAATGGCAATAGAATGTATGCAGAATAAATGAAAAAAATACTCCAGAAAAGTTCATGTGTATGTAAAGCACAAAGTCCTAGAATGAAATAAATATATTATGTCCCAAAAATGGCATGGCAAACAACACAAAAATTAAAAAAAAAAAAAAGAAAGAAAAATGGCTTGAAGGAGATTAAAATGAGAAATGCAGACCTTTAAGTGATAACGAAGGTAAATCTATAATTTTAATGGAATCCTTGAGAAGGTAAATGAGAAAAACTCCTGACAAGGAAGTGTCTAGAGAATGAAGTCCCAAAAATGGCAAAAATACCAAAAGATACTGAAAATGGCTTCAAAGAGATAAAAATAGGAGGTGCATATGTTTATGTGTTAATGAAGCTAAATCAATTTCAATGAAATCTATAGAAAGGTAATTGAGAAAAACTACAGACAAGGTTATATCTAGAGAACAATGTTCCAAAATGTTTAATACACCAAAACCTGTTGAATAGTGGCTTCAGAGGGATGAAAATGGGAGATGCAAGTGGTTATAAAGCTAAAATTTCTGTGGAATCTATGGAAAGATAAAACAGAGAATTCCAGACCAAGTTGTATCTAGGGAATAGAGTCCCAAATGGCTTCAACGAGATAAAAATGGGAGGCCATGCTTTGGACATAAGACATTTATATCAGTTTTGGATTTTGTGTTATCCATGAACTTCCACTTGTCTTGAGTTTTATTTTTTTTTTCATTTATTTTTCATAAATTCTTTTGGTATTACAGATTTAGGGTTAGGGTTTAATTTATATCATGACCTTGGCCCAGATTCACTTGGTAGTCTATGAACAAATTTTTTATTCAACTATGCTACCACAGGGGTATTTGCCCTGAAAAACAGTTCTAGTTTAAAACTGCAAAAGGAAGGGAGTGGGGGGGTTTGATTTTCACATTTTCAACTTTTTCTTCACTACTTCTAGATTGATTTTGAGGAAACTTGGTTGATACAGAGTGAAGGTGGTCCTGTACAATTTAGATGTTTTAGAAGTTTTAAAGAAACTAGAGACTTGCGGCCACCTACAAACATTGCTGTATAACATCATTGTGCAATGTTTATATCTGAAAAGAGCGATGTAGTCCCACATGTGCCTCTTATTGCATTTCCTATAACAATCAGAATATATTAAACTGTTGCTTTCTTTTCACCATTATTGCTGAAAATCTTTGCAATTTAATTTGGATATCTCTAGTATCTTCTTAAAAGACCGCAGATGTTCATCTTTATTATTAAAATAAATTTTTCTTCAGAAAATGCACAATATCTTGAAGGATGCATGGGATGCTGAAGGATCTCCCTTTAAAGGTCAGCCTTTTGACCCTTCAAAACTGACCATGAACCAAGGTGGTGTTGTAACAGTGAATCCAGATGACGGAACAATGTGAACTGAATTATGATGTAAAGTTGAGCAAAGTTTCAGTGTGGTAAAGAGTGTATCTTCAAGCACTATAAAGATAATAGTTTATACTAAAATGAAATACACCAACAGAGAACAGAATGTGAGGTAGGGTTTGCCAACTGAACTGATATATTACAAACTGATAATGTATAAATATTAATAAGGTCACTGCAAAGATGAATCTTTATGGGAGTGAAATTTTTATCCATTGTTACATTTAGGCACAAAATGAATAGAATTAAGTACAAGATAGCCTTAACATTCTTGTTTTCTTGTACATATAATATGTGTATAATTGAATTGATATTGCATTTGTACTTAGAAGTCTAAAGCCTTGATGCTCGTTATATATATGAATATATTCTAATATATATTTTAATTTTTAGGTGAGTTATCCTTTAGTTCAACAGCAATAATGTCACACGTGATTCCCATATATCCAAACCATACTGTATTAGTAATAGGGTGTTCAGGTGTAGATTATATATTAATCATCATCAAATAGTTACAGCTACTTGTAAGTTATCAAAGGAATCTGTCAATAGGGTTGATATGGCACTTAGATATATAAAACCAACTCAAAATATTTGCTAATCTGCAACTGTATTTCTGTGCAAGACACCATTCATAGTTGTTGCTCCAATAAACAATTAAAGGTGTTAGCAATTAGATGTGATGTATGAATTTTATACAATTGTTAGGGACTCATTTTCATGTTACAGTAAAAATTAAAATGTTGAAAGTGTTGACTATTTTCAATTTTTATTGGCCAGATGGCAAACCAAAATCCGGTTGGTGAAATGGCAGTGTCTGTCCTTCTGCGTCAACAATTTGATTTAGCTCTTGCAGTTAAAATCATTGCAGAAAGACCATATAATAACTCTTTCAAACTTCACATGTAGATAGACTTTGGTGAGTTCTAACCATTAAAACCTTTGTATGTGACCTTGACAGTTCCTAGTTTCAAAGTCAAATGTGTAATCAACTTTAATTCAGTTACAGAAAGACTGAGAGTTATGTCTTTCCAACTTCACATTTGGGTAGACCTTGATGACACTATCCATTTAAATCTTTGTTTGTGGCCTTAACCTTGAAGGTTCCCAGTTTCAAGGTAAAATGTATAACTGACTTTAGTTCAATTACAGAAAGACTGCAAGAGATGCACCTTTCAAATTTCACACATTGTTGAGCACTATTCCTGGTAACTTTCTTTTGTGACCTTGACTTTGAAGGTTCCAAGTTTCAAGGTCAAAGCATATTTTAGCCAAGATGCAAAACTCAGTTCTTAATTTGATGTGAGGTTGGCGGGAGCGGTAGCATACCTCAACAATTGAATTCCAGGCCATAAGACAAATATATTATGTACTATTGCAATGAAACTTCATATACTTACTCACCATGAGTGGAACTGGAAGATGTGCCATATTGTTTCTGGGGTAAAAAGGTCAAGGTCATAGGAGTGGGGTATCAAAAGTTGGTTTCTGGATTGTAGGTCCAATACGTTTGGTGCTATTGCAAGGAAACTTCATACACTTACTCACCATGAGTGGAAGATGTGCCCTATTGTTTCTGGGGTCATAAGGTCAAGGTCAGCTATGAAATTTCATACACTTACTCACCATGAGTGGAACTGGAAGATGTGCCTTATTGTTTCTGGGGTAAAAAGGTCAAGGTCATAGGAATGGGGTATCAAAAATTGGTTTCTGGATTGTAGGTCCAATATGTTTAGTGCTATTGCAATGAAATTTCATACACTTACTCACCATGAGTAGAAGATGTGCCCTATTGTTTCTGGGGTCAAAAGGTCAAAGGTCAAGATCATAGGAGTGAGGTATCAAAAATAAATAAAAGAGACATTAATGTGAAATTTGATTTATAGTACAAGTAGAAGCAGGTCATGTTTAAACTTGGTTCCCATTGATCAGTTTTGTTCTGTGTATTAATTTCTTGTAGTTACAGCTTTTGAACCTCAAATTTCAAGTTTAAGGACATTTTTTCAGGTATGAATAAAATGAAATGAAACATAGCAGTAGTATGAGTAGGTAACGTTTGGTTCCAGCATGTCATTTGAATCAGAGTTACCACATTGCAATCATCTTCACCACAGTGAATCAAGAAATGAAATGTGGTGTATACATGTACATGTATTTGTATTATGAGTGATGAAGGTCTCGTTGTGAGGTATGAACTTTGATAATTAAATTTGGTTTATGACCTTATTTTGAAAGTGTGCATGCCAAGTTCACAATTAGTCACATTTATTGTATGGGGACAGGAGTTCAGCCTTATGCCCCCCCCCCCCCCCCAAAAAAAAAAGATTTATCCATCATATGCACAGTGACCTTGCAGATATGACCTATATTCAATGTCGTGACACCCATGGTTCCTGGGTAACAATTCTGTGAAATATTATTTAAATCCAGGGGAAAATGTTATGGTCTAGCCCAGGATTTAACTGGCATAAGCACTGTGACCTTGATCTTGCACACATGACCTTAAAAATCAATAAGCTTCATCCTCCTGTCAAAAGAAATAAGTGTACAAAGCTTGAATGTTCTAGCGTCAACAATTTGGTCTGTACCTTGTTTACAAGGTGCTTTCTCAAAAATTTGCGATTGTTTGCCCAAAAATGACCCTGACCTTTAACCTTGATATTGAAAATTTTCATGTCATAAAACAACAAGTGTACAAAGTTAGAAAATCCTAGTCTAAACGGTATGGTCTGCACCTTGTTTAACAGGTGCCCACAGACCCACAATGCTGTTACTACCCGCCTTCTACAATGGCTGTAGAGAAATGTTACCAGTTTTTGACAATGGACAAAGTGCTATGACAATATCTCATTTAAGCCTCAATCTGGCTCAGGCGAGCTAAAAACTGATTCCCTCATGTATGAAGACTTTTCTGTTTACATCCTGGCACCCCTCTTTTTGACAAGACTTGATACTTCTTTCCTACAAGTACAACTGTATCTCTGTTGGATTATAGTATCAAGTAAATCATTTTGTTGTTTAATACCACTCCTGGATTATTTTATCCCATTAGTGGTAGAGCAACAAATTACTCTTAGAAACCCATGTTCAGCACGGTTACTGGCACACCAACTTGAACGTGATGTCATCAATCCCAGACATGACAGATGAGAAGCTACATCCATTTTGTATTACCGGTAATGATTTAGCCCACTCAACTGTTGTTAAATTTCTACTGTTCAGGTAGTGATATTTATACCCCTGCAAAGAGGTAAAGGAGGGCTGAGTGGGTGGGGTTGTTTATTTTGGAATCAGCTTGTCTGTCCATCTGCCTGGCGTATGTAGGCAATGTCAGGAATTTGTCTAATTCACCTTTCCATAGATTTCATCGTAATTCTAAATTTGGCTTTATAACCATCTGACATATGAAACTCCAATTGTCATCTCTTCCAAGCCATTTTTAAAATTTTTTCTTTTTGTATTTTGTATTTTGTAAGACACAACCTTGCCCAGAGTTTTTCTCATTTAACTTTCTATAGATTGCATTTAAATTAGAGATTTAGCTTCATTACCACATAAAAGTATGCACCTCCCACTTTCACCTCATCAGAGCCATTTTTGAAATTTTTTTTTGCAGTTTTGGGACATAATTTATTTCATTCTGGGACTTGATTTCCATAGATATGAACATTTCTGGAGTTTTCTTTTTCGTTTATCTTTCATAGATTTTATCGATATTTTAGATTTAGACTTGGAATTAAAGGTTGCAATCCGAAAACGAACACATCTGCAATTGTTTTGTAGCCAAGAAATCAACTTAAGATTCATTTTGGGTGATTTGTACCATAGTAAACTAGCATCATATGTTGATTTGCGCTTTTTGAAGTGTCTTTATCCCCTTTCCCGTGTCATTTTAATTCACAGTGTTACATCTTTCAACAAGAGTATCATTAAAACTGATGGATGCTTACCGAACAGCAGTTATAATGCAGGAAATTGATGACTCAATTCATATACAAAAAATCAGTAAAACTGATGGATGCTCCAAGAAGCACGGCAATTATGAAGGAAATGAATGACTTAATATATAGAAAATCATTGTATTAATTGCAGAGACACATGTGTATACATGTGTATATCTTAAACTAAAATGAATAAGCTTGACCTTTATTAGTTACGAAATAATACTTATTGTAATCTTGACCTTTCAGAAATGACTTGAATGACCCTTGTCCAAAAGCCCTTAACCTAAATAATTTTGGTGAAGTATGATCAAATTCTGATGATAGGTGAACGAGATATACATCCTTTATGGTATTATAAGTCATAGTAAATAAGTGACCTTGACCTTTCAGAAATGACACTGAGTGACCTTTGCCCAAAAGAACATTTTGGTGAAGTATGATCTATTTCTGATGTAAGGTATAGGAGATACAAGTACTTCATGTTACTTTAAGTCGGTTAATAAGTGACCTTTACCGTTCAGAAATGACCTTGAGTGACCTTTGTCCAAAAGCCCTTAACCAAAATAATATTTTGGTGAAGTATGATCAAATTTTAATGAAAGGTGTAGTAGATATAAGTACTTAATGGTATTTCAAGTCATAGATAATAAGTGACCTTGACCTTTCAAAATGACCTTGAGTGACATTTGTCCAAAAGCCCTCATTCTAAATAATATTTTGTTGAAGTATAATTAAATTCTGATGAAGGGTATAGGAGATATGAGCTTGGACGGACAGACACGACAGCAACTATATGCTCCCCCTAAAGTTTTCGAGGAGCGTAAAAATGCATAATAGGTACATCTTTATCAGGCCTTTATTTTAATGATCTTTACCTAAATTTTCTATTTCAGAATAATCAAAGTAACAGACTAATTCTGAGTTTTCGATTACACTTTGAAATTCTTAAATACTACCATAGAAAGCATGTGACTATGGACAAATATCAACATTTCAATTAAGCGGCCCATACACAATCAAAGTTAATAGTGATATTATTGATACAGTATTACCAGGTTAGGTTATTAGGAAATTGGGTTTCACCACAAAGAAACACAATAATATTGCCCATCTAAACGGTCATTTCAACATAGACTGTCAATGAGAACACACACGTACAATGGATGACCCTATAGTAACGAAATCTGTAATGTTATCATTTAAAAAGAAGTCCAAAGAAAAGGGGAAAGAAGTGGTTGACAGAAAGATATACTTAGGTTAAATGAGCCGGATGACTATAAGAACTTTCTCTGTATGGATGGAGATTCATCATTATTATTAGAGTCACACACCTTCTTTGGTTACTTCCTGAAATTTGTTCTTCATGCACTAAATTTCTTTTCAAGGTCTTCTTTGGTGGCGTAATAATATCACTGTATTTTTGTAGCAGTTTCTTGTATGCAAGTTCCCTTTTTTTCGACAATCTATGTAATCTTCACTTTAAACATTCCACAAAAATAAAAAAAAAAAAAAAATCCCTGTATAAAAAAACTATACATTCTAATATGAATTTCTTTTCTGTGCCTTTACTACTGGATATGTTGCTTGCTTGACAGCAGACTTTGAACTGAGGTTATTGTGCATTACTTCCAATTGAAGACACAAGACGGTACAATATTGGTAATTCGTCAATTAATATCAACAAGAGCAATGCCTAGCATGGCTTAATACGCCCGTCGCTTACTTTAGGCAGGATCAATGTTAACGTATGGTTTTACTACCCCCAAACGTGGGTCTCTTTGGTAATACTTTTATGAAATATTGAAATCCAAAAAGAGGGATCCAAGTCCCATAACTCTGTAACAACAAAATGGAATTTGCTCAAAACTGAAGAGTGGCTTCCCCTACACTATTTAAGCATTCTGTGTAAGTTTCATGAAATGCAACCGAGGTTTACTTTAGTTATCGCGTTACATAGCATCTTATCATAGTAACAAGGTTTTATTCACTCTGCATGTTGTGACCTTGGGCCAAGGTCATGACACACCCTTGGGTCCCAAGTAACAATTTTGTGAAATATAATTGAAATCCATGCACTGGGCAAGAAGTTATGGCCCGGACAAGGTTTTATTCACTTGCATGTTGTGACCTTGACATTTGACGGTCAAAGTCATAACACACCCTTGGGTGCTAAGTAACAATTCTGTGAAATATTATTGAAATCCATGCATAGTGGAAGAAGTTATGGCCCGAACAAGGTTTTACTCACTTTGCAAGTTGTGACCTTGACCTTTGACCTAGGGTTAAGTGTAACAATTCTGTGAAATATTATTGAAGTCCATGCACAGGGGAAGAAGATATGACCCGAACAAGGTTTTATTCACCTTGCATGTTGTGACCTTGGGTCAATTGTAACAATTCTGTGAAATATTATTGAAATCCATGCTAAGGGAAAGAAGTTATGGTCCGAACAAGGTTTTATTCACTTTGCATGTTGTGACCTTGACCTTTGACCTAGGGTCAAGGTCATGACACACCCTTGGGTCCGAAGTAACAATGCTGTGAAATATTATTGAAATCCCTGCACAGGGAAAGAAGTAATAGCCCGGACAAGGTTTTACTCACTTTGCATGTTGTGGCCCTGACCTTTGGTCAAGGTCATGACACATCCTTGGGTCCTAAGTAACAATCCTGTGAAATATTATTGAAATCCATGCACAGGGGAAGAAGTTATGGCCCGGACGAGGTTTTACTCACTTTGCATGTTGTGACTGACCCATGACCTTGGGTAAAGGTCATGACACACCCTTTAATCCTAAGCAACAATTCTGTGAAATATTATTGAAATCCGTGCACAGGGAAAGAAGTAATAGCCTGGACAAGCTTATTTCAGACATTGGACAGATAACGCGCTAACATATATATTAACTTTTGATGTCTTGAATATATTGCATCAATCTTCAATATTGTCTACTATTAAGAAAATTTTCGATATTATTGACAAATTGATCATGTATGGGCTGCTTTATAGAATTTCAACTACAAACTAGAATATTAATTAAGGAAATGGCGGTGTGACACAGATGCCCCCACTGGCAGCTAAGTTAGTGAAATATAATTACCACAGAGTATTGAAAATGAAAACAAGGTTCAGCCATATGCAATGCATATTTTCTAATTTCAAAGTCCCATAACTCCTGAAAAAAAAATTCTGAGCAGAGTTGCCTCCCTTCATGCACATCTACATATGCTGCCCTACCTAAATATGAAGTTTGGCGAAATTCTGATGAACAGTTAAGGAGTTGTGACGACAAGGTTCAGTCATATGCAATGCACATTTTCTAATTTCAAAGTCCCGCAACTCTTGAAAAAAATTTCTGAGCAGAGTTGCCTCCCTTCATGCACATCTACATATGAAGTTTGGCGAAATTCTGATGAACGCGGTTTGGGAGTAGTTGCGATGACAAAGTTTCTGAATGACAGGGTACAACACCATATGCCCCTGGCCAGCATAAATACTATAGTGCAAATTTGTTTTTTAAGTTTTGAGTAGACACCTCCGAGGAGTGAGATATATATACATGTATATATATATACACACACACACACTAGTATATATATAATTAGAACATGGAGATATATATACATGTATATATATATATATATATATATATACACACACACACACCAGTATATATATAATTAGAACATGGATGCACCCACTTTGTTACTTCATCTAATCTATCAACACCACATAGGTCAGCTAATTAGGCAACTTGAAAACCAATGGTATTTAGCATTACGCCAACCTTACTTCATTGCAAGTTTGTGTACCAAATTTCATAATCCAAGAACTGAAAGTTCATTCTGTATTTCTTACACTATTCCATACAATGATCAGGTGAGAATAACGATGGTACTTGTGGCAGAAAAAAATATGCTCTCTTTTGTTAACTGTTTGCACTTCACACCATGATTTTGTCTAATGACAGTGGCCTCAAGGCTTGAAAAAGGCCAGATGGGGTTTAAAGTCTTTTGTACAGTCACAACAACAAACAAGAATTGATCTGATTAGGCAAATAATAATAAAAGAAACTTTGATGATGCCCTGCTTTATTTTCTTTTCAAGTCCAGCATTTATAAATAACATCTTAGGCCCTAGAGGCTTGGGCATCTCTCCATGCTTGCAGAGGACCTTTGTTGGGTTTGTATTGTACATTCACACCATCAGGTACCAGACGACCATCAGCACGCATCACCTCATAATCAGGTTTCTCCCATTTGGTAAATCCCCATTTCTTGGATACATAGATCTGAAAGAAATTTGTAAAATTTGGTAATCAATATACACGTATATCTAATTCAACATGAAGATTCAACAAACTGGACACATTGTCATCAGTTTGTTGGTTTTTTTCTTTTTTAAAGATTCCATGTAGTTTTCCAAAGTGAAGTTATATACATTAAAAGTAAAGAACACAAACACTCTATATTGCAAATTTTCAACCTCACAGCCTTTATCAAGCAATAAAAGAGATGACAAATATAAAGTTATGATGCTATGACGTCATCGTTTATCTAAGTTTAGAAGTTAATGTTTTTTTGAAACAGACATGAATTTTACATAGCTTTATATTTGTCATCTCTTGTATTGCTTGATAAAGGCCGTGAGGTTGAAAATTTGCAGTTAAGAGTGTTTGTGTTCTTTTTCACTGCCATAAAAAGTTTGCTTTAAATCTCTATTAAATCATTTCGTTAATGGGTGATAGCAATTTCTAGTCATATCTCGGCAATGATTCAGATTAAGATTTAAAACCCCTCTAACCAACATGCTGATCATCATCCATAAAAATGATGAAATGTCATTGTTTCCATGCAAGTGTTTCCAGAAACAAAATAATGCTCCTGAATATAGCGAAGCTGGAGTTGCTGTTACAGTCAAAAACGCCACACTGACAACAGACTGTTAGCATGGAGCTGGGACTGTTTCAATATGGAGAGATCAACTTGGTGAATTATTCATGATGTTGGAATCTTTTATTTAGTTATTAGTATGACATTAACCCTTTATTCTGTAAAACAACAGAACACACTGTTCAACCCAAAGTGCTTCTAATAATCTACAATTCTTACTTCCTTTATTACACTTTTTAAAAATTTCACAGAAGCAATTGCAATTACTTAAATGAAAAATATCTTGACAGTAACCAGTGACAGATATCAATGATACTTACATATATAATAATGATGATGATAATTATATTGTGCATGTACTAATTTTAGCATAAAGTTTTTCAAGTTGCTGTTTCTAATATACACACATGTATGTATTACCACAACCATGAACTAGCCCATCCTGTCTTTGAATACATTTCTGATAAGAGTCATTAATGAGTACACAAAGGACTATTGCTTAAACCCTTAAAATATTTATTTTAAGCAACAAGCACACATTCAGCACACTGAAATAAAATAAAGTAAGGAGTTGATGTTTCTAATCTAGTGTTTTCAGAAACAACTTCTTATTTCTAAATATAGTGAAGCCTTGACTTGATTTACAGTCAGAAACACCATACTGACATTGAAAGCAATATTAGCATGAAGCTGGGACTGTTTAATTAATGTCTGTACTATACAATTGCATATGAAAATATTATAAAAATAAAACATCAGACGAAAAACCTTTCAACAATAAGAAATGCAGAGAGAATTAGTTTTTGTGTGTGTTACTTAGAAACAATTCTCATTTTTTCCTGCAAGATATGATCAAGAGTGAAAAGTCATCTGGGACGTACTTCCACTTCAATGTCAGACGGGCATGTAATAAGTAAGTATATAAGTCGGAAAACAAAATTTCAATGAAGTTTACAGTAAATTGGCATGGAAGCAGGACTACGAGTCAAGGTCATAATACACTACCTTTTCATTCAAAAATTTTTCAAAACCCAGTATATGAATTGACTGAATTTATTCCAATGAAGCATATAAAACTTTTGAGCAAGACTGACTGGACAAGTCTATAATACCCTCTGATTAGAAGGAAACTAAAACCAACAGATGCCACATTTCAATTTGCAAACTTTAGTATGAAAGTCACAATCAAGGCCATATAGACACTGACTTTTGTGTCTACTGATCTCATTGAGATTGATTTGTGTTTCATCTATAAACATCTAAAACAAATAAAAAACAAAAACCAAAAACAAAAAAAAAAAAAAAACGATCATGTTAAAATTGTTTCATCTTGGTATTAATTTGCAAATTGTGTTGCATAACTTACCACCACTATGGCAATCAAGACCACAATAAAACAATAAGATTCAACAACAGTTTTAACAAACCTCTACAAGCTTCATATGGAAACTTAATTGCATGTATCCTAGTTTTTGTGTTTAGAAATTATTGAAATTACTAAATATAGCGAAACCAGGATTTGTTTTCACAGTCATAAACGCCACACTAACAACGAGAATAAATGTCAGCATGGAGCTGGGACTGTATAAAAAATTATTTGGAGATGTACCAATAACATATGTATATGTACATATGTATACAGTGCTATATATATATATATATATATATATATATATATATGTGTGTGTGACTTTTTCTGTATCTACAATTAAAGAAAACACAAGAAAAGCTCAAACTGCACCTTTTGACGTCCTGGGTACTTGAATTTGGCTCTCCTTAGAGCTTCAATGACGGCATCACGGTGATTTTCACGCGCACGAACAGACATAATTGGCTGTCCAATGTGAACACGAGCTACAGTTCCTTGTGGTTTTCCAAAAGCTCCTCTCATTCCTGTTTGAAGCCTAAAATACACCAGTACAGTGGTATAATTTTCATGAAGATAAAAACTGTGATTGCAATTAATTGTCTGTAATAGATTTTTTGGTGATATATTGCCATTGGTTCAGATCTTGACAGCACAAACATTACTTAAATGGATATATTATCGGCTAAAACACAGTATTCATGGACAAAAGTGTCTCATCAGGGTAAAAAAATCAACCTTCTTGCAGTGCCTTAACATTCTAAGTATCAAAAGTTTAACACCTAAGTCATTCAAATTGATATGCGTTTCACTTCAGCAGCTGTTACAATTTTTTTTTCTAAGCTTTCTAAGAACAGGTCACCTTTCGGTTACGGACACTACAGCAGTTATATAACAAGTAATATTTTATTGAAAGCAGGACTCTTTTATTCAGATTTACAAAGAAATGTCAAAAGTGTAATACAAACAACATTATTAAACCACATACTCTCCCTAAAGAAAAAAATTTGCACATTTTTTGGGTCATTTACCAAAACACAAAAAAATTTAAACAATTTTACCAATAAACTTCAATCATAGTAAAAGAATCCAACATTGCTCAATGTGGAAAAGACATTTAGTGACAAATATAAACACTATTCTCAGAAGTTTTTCAACTTTGAAGTGGATACTGTGGACGGTATACAATTTTTCAGTCAATTTGTACACAACAGAAATTATGTCACTTTGGTTACAGACACTACACATTCTATAACAGCCATATTATACTAATATTTTAATGAAAAGAAGACTTTTCTATTTACATTTGCACTGAAATGTGAAAAATGGAATTCAAACAACATAATAACAATACACTCTTCCTGAGACAGTGTTTCAAACAAACAAAATTAGCATTTTCTCACAGATATAAATTTTAACTCTCTTTTCTTCAACAATAATCATGTAGAAGACTTTTCTTCCTCATAACTCCTTGTTAAAAACACACTGACTAGCATGAAGACTATTTATAGAAGTTCAAGTCACTCAACCACTTTTAGCTGTTTAAAGCTAACAGGATAATGGTTTGTCACTTTGGTTACGGACACTACACCTGTAAGCTAGCCATGCTCCACTTTCATGTTTTCTACTTGAAACATGTATGATTGTGTATTTTCATAACATCAACGTTAATGGCATGCAATTCATCTGTTTTGAATTTAGAATGGCCCCTTTCATTAACAAGTAGAGGGTTTTCCAGTTTTGCAAGGATATTTTCTTTGCGCTCTTGAGACATGTCTTTCTTTCTTAGCAAAGCCTTTAATTCAGGATCCGAGTTAGCCATCTGTTTAACTTTTATTCTTTCCTTCTTTTTTCTTTCCTCGTCTGCCTTCTTCAAAGCATCATAATTTGTAGGGTTTTCTGTTTTCTGACAATTTCTCCATGCCGTAACTTTTAGTCTGTTTTTCTCTTTTTGCTTTTTTACCTTGTCTTCAACCACTTTATCCTCAGCAACCTTTTCTGGTTTTCTGGGTCGCAGTGAAGGTTTTCTGTCCTTTTCTGTAAATTAGAAAGAAAACATAGATATAGCTATTTTGCTGTCTGAAAATCACAATCATTTATGCTTTCCCCCCAATTATTAAGTCCATTTTTCTAAAGCTCATGTTACAGCAATTCTTCTGGATAAAATCCATCCATATGGGCTATCAATATCTTATATTGGTATAATTGATTGAGTATGGACACAAAATTTGTGTATGACATAATAATAATATTATAATAATATATTTCTCTTGTGAAAATTGTTGTATTCTGTAGTGTCCGTAACCTTACAGACAGCACCATAAAATATATCTGAAGCCTAAAAACACTGCATTATATAGGCATGTACTATGTAAATATTCTGCATTAATAGCAGTTAATTGCATACAGCTTTGTTTGAAACAATTTCTGTCAATATTTGCCTCATAAAAGGATTTCCCAGTGCAAACAGGAGATCAGATTGTGGATTGAATGTCATCTACATTCTCCGAGGAAACAAAGTAAAGGTTTAATTCTCCATGTTTTATGCTTGGCCTCAATAAAACAACAAAACAAGCATCAGAGTTTAGTAAGCACATGTGGGAAATGGGTGCATACAGGGCAGCATATTTTAGGTTACGGACACTACATAATATAATAAATACCACTTTAATATACGTTTATACAAACCTTGGTCATTACTTGAGCTTAAATCTTCATTTGACTCCATTTATCAGGGTTTCTTGCTTCTTTGAAATCACCTACAACTCAATACTGAGCATCAGCTATTCTTCAATTACCGTAATGGTAATGTGTACTTTTGTTTTTCAAAACTACTCATTTGGATAATGCAATCGTTTTGCATCATACAATTATTGTATCAGCCACAATATACCATTAAAAGATGTATGAATATTGGCATAATATTGTATTATAAAGAATGTGTTTGTGTAAGCAATAAAGTAAAAATGAAAGCCTATCATAAAAAGGTGAAATTTAATTGCAATTTTTGGGGAAAAATTATGTAGTGTCCGTAACCATTATAACGTGAAAAAATAGAGTTTCAAGTTCAAATCGATACAAATATTTTTGTATTAGAAACTTGCAAACTGAGAACTATAATATTCTTGAATATTCCATTTTTATTGTAAGTGTATCCTCAGGTAAAAGCCCATGGTTACAGACACTACATATAAGTCATTTTTCACTTTTAAGCTTTTTAATGCCCAATTTTTTAAAGACGCAACTTATGAAAGGCGATATATGCCAATATTTCAAACAATGATCAAACATGAATCTTAAAAAATAACAAACATTTGCAAATTAGTATGTTTTCTGTTTTTTTCAGGCATATAACACAACATGTCTGCTCTGTTTTTAAGAATTTGACAGAAGCACATGTTTTTGTTATTCATTCATAACTTTCTTAATATTTGGCCTATTTTTATGAAGCAACCACCAAAATTTATGATAGGAAATGCTCTATAAAGTTCTGTTAATGTAATTAGAAAACAATCCATAGATAATATATTAAATTTAGTTCGAAATTATAAAATATTGAAGTGAGACAGCATAACGCCCAAAAATGGCTATTTTGAGGGCATTTATATTTTCATAACTTAAAAACAAAGTTATGTATCAACCTGAAATTTGGTGGCCATTGGGAGTGATCACTATTACATAGTTTAAATGAAAGAAATTAACTATAAATGCTAAAAATTATTTCTAAACTGTATATAACATCATAGATTTTAAAACTAGACAAATACTGTGTTTTAGCCGTATGCATAGTTTAATTTATAACATAGCACAAGTTTTTTGTGCACAGGTTATGCAATTTATTGCATAAATTAGGAGAAGCAAATACTCTTCAGTATCTAAATCCTTTTTTGAATTAAGTCTGCAATCCACAACCATAATTAATGTATAAATTGGACATAATATATACAGTCAAACCTTGATATTTCGAAGTCGGAGGGACCGTGGAAAATACCTCGAGATATCCATAGTTCGAGATGTCTAAATTTCAAGTTTAGGATCACAAATTTTGAAGTTGTTAACATACACCGGTACATTTAACACGTGAGATGGTTATAGTACATGATGTATTTATCAAGAAATACGCGTTAATGTACATAGTTACACAATAATTAATCTAAATCTCATCATATCTTTTATTTATAAATATATAAAGAGAATATACTCCAAAACTGAAAATGTCATTTTTGCTTCTCTGTAAATTTGTATGTTAAATTCAATACTGGACATAACTGTCGTATACCATGCTTAAAACCAAGGATGGACCAATGCATTTTTTAAATTGCAAAGTCAAATTTAATAAGCTATCATCATGAGGTAACAATTAGTATAAATAACAAGGTATGGATGGACTCGATCGATTATGTAATTACAGTGGCTTTCCACATTGTACACCGACACGGTCAATTGATCAAACTGTGTGCGCGATCTGTCAACTGGGAAAGACGCTGCGGGGAAAAAGAAGCCAACTTCAAGATAAATTGGGTAAATAATGAATTCAGGACTTGAAAATGTATTCAAGATAAGCATGGTATTCAACACATCAGTGTTCGACACATCCGAGGTGAGTTTAATTATAATATGAAGGATTTTTTTCAGGACCGACGTCCGACTTCGAGTTATCCCGGGTATTCGAGATATCAGTGTTCAACATATCAAAGTTCAACTGCATATACATATAAAAAAATATATACTGACTTTAAATACAAAACGAGACTGAAACAAATGCTTAAAGATTGTCACAGACCAGTGTTGTGCTTGTATAAAAAGGATGGCACAAGATATGTACTTTAAACGTTTATTTACCTATCAGCTCCAGCACACGACAACATCTTGTTGATTCGGATGACGTGGAAGGGGTGCACTCGCATCCGCAAATGGAAAGCATCTTTACCACAGTTTTTAACCAGATATTTGTTGGCACAAATACGGCCAGCTTCTAAGGCTTCTGAAGAAAGCTGTTCATATTCATCTGATACAAGATGTACACAGAGCGGAAAGTCATCTACTCTTGCCTTCTTCCTTCCCAAATCAAAGATACGGATTTTAGGATCTGAAAAAGCATGGACCTGATATAATATTCAATGAATAATAGAATTTCAAATTAAGTAACATTCCTTCATTGATATCTGGGTACAATTTTTCAATTATTCCATGACATCTGAGTTTCAACTGTAATACATATAGATTTAATGTCCAAGTATCATTTCTACTTATTTATGTAGCAGAGGCAAGCAATATATCTCATCCATATAACAATGAAATAATCGACTCCTTTGCCTTTACTTTCACAGCAAGGAAAGCCGAATAGACTATGAAATCCAGTCGGAGCTGATGCTGTATAATACTCCAAATGTTACATTTACATGTGTATGGACCATTTTGGAGTTTTTGATTACAATTTGAAATTATTAAATACACATATTATCACTAAAATCATATAACTACACAGTACAACAAAAAAAAAAAAAAAAACCTATTACAGAATTGAAAGCATTAGGCCAAGTATAAACAGTGTAATCAAAGATTACAAAGCTCACATAATGGGTTTTTGACCATGGTATGCTTATTTCTTTTACATGTTTCATTCAAGTCAGAATAGAGAAATCATTACCCAGACCAGGTTTAATGGACTGACGAACAGACAGGCACAGTATCAAAAATTACTAAACACTTTAACACATACAGATGCATCTTTTGTGCAAGTCTGAAAATCCTATGCCTCATATTCAAGGCTAGAAACTCATCAAAATTTTGAGTTGCCATTCAGGCAAGTTAGTAGAGGTTGTCCAGAAAAATTCTAACTTGCCCGAAAGCTGTAAATTTAAAAATTCAAGCAAATTCAATTTACAAAACAAAACACACCCAAAAAACAAACACAAAACCACACTCAGTGTTGTTGATCTCAGGTCAAAGTATACATCGAGTAGTTTTGCATTTTCCCCATAAGGTCCAATGTTAAATTACCAAACTTCAAACAAGATTTACACCACTTTCTAATTCTTAGTTTTATACAACCCATATGTCAAAATGAGTCTGCCATTCCCCTATCAGAATTTTGCCACTTTACTATAGGTAGGTCCCTGATATAGGTAATCCACCTTAATTTTGCTAAACAATTTCCTCAAGTTAAAATGTAAACAAGAACACTTTTTTTGGATCATAGAATTTTTACATTAATGAGACTAAAATTCATCACATTACAGCAGAATCAACCTTTATTTATAAATTGATCAAATAATTTCATCAAATTAGAGTCCCTGATACACTGACATAGTAGTCCCTCTCTACCTCAGAAGATCAGCCGGCAAGACTCTTGTTATTACCATTCTTTGACCTTTATTCTCATTGCAGATATCAATTACTCAATATAAGATTCAGACCAATACTGATCTTTCGTAACCTGATGCAGTGCAGAAACGTGTACAGTGTCAAATCATGTAAAAAAAACTTGTGGTTAAATATACAAAAATGCAAAAAGGATTTATGCAACTTTAAAACAGCTTTTAAAGATGTGGAAGGACCTATTACAGGTCGTCAGTTGGATGAAATGTTTTTGATTTTAGGTTGTCCAGGGCTGCTTAGGTTATTTTGAATGAACAAGGGTGAATTTCGTGCCCTGATATTAAAGAAATGAAACTCCTTAACATTGCTATGAGAGTCTACTAAACATGCTCGACCAACTGGAAAATATGGGCCAGACACAGCATCCGAAACCAGATTCCCCCTAACACATATAGATGCATCTTAGGTGTAAATTTGAACATCTTGTGCCTCTTACATTGTGAATGCGATGCCAAGAGGGCTATACATGTAGCATAAGCTCCTGCTCAATTCATAAGGTGAGCTAATAAAAATCTAGTTTCTCTTGCACTGCCTCATCACTAAACTTCGTACAGCATACAAAATTTTTATATATGGTTTCCATATTTTCTGCGTCAAATTTTTGTTTTAAACATTCGACTGATATCAATGTTATAAGTGTCTTAAAGGGGACCAAATAATAGATTACAGGGAAAGAACGCTGTCAGATCCTTACTACTGATTTTGTTCAGAAAGAAATTCACTCGACAAATTAAAATCTACTTTTACAATACAATTATAAACTAATATCTAATATATTATAAATATGCTAAAGTAAAAGTATTTCGGTGAAAGTATCTGCACCATCTTTTAAACTTTTCATACACTAACCTGGAACACCACGACAAAACCTGGACTTGGGGTATGGCTTATTCTTGCAATACCTGTAACTACAAAACAAAACAACGAAATTCATCTAGTGTTAAGAAGTAATAATGGAGAAAATGCAATTTGTGCAGTTTTTTTTTTTTTAAAGATGGTACTTTAAGACTGCACTAACATTCAAGCATCTTGTACTCGTTTGGGTTGGATTATTTGTTAATCTGTATTTACATTTTAAACACAAGTCTTGAATTATCAGATCACCATGGTTCTATCATTTTCTTTAATCCAATTTTTGACTGGAGTTGAAAACAAAAACAGAATGATGTTATACCATCAGACTGCTCGTAATGAATCAGTCATGACGTGTGCTCACTCACTGTGTACACAGCGCCAATATCATGTTCACTGTTATACCATCAGACTGCTCGTAATGAATCAGTCATGACGTGTGCTCACTCACTGTGTACACAGCGCCAATATCATGTTCACTGTTATACCATCAGACTGCTCGTAATGAATCAGTCATGACGTGTGCTCACTCACTGTGTACACAGCACCAATATCATGTTCACTGTTATACCATCAGACTGCTCGTAATGAATCAGTCATGACGTGTGCTCACTCACTGTGTACACAGCGCCAATATCATGTTCACTGTTATACCATCAGACTGCTCGTAATGAATCAGTCATGACGTGTGCTCACTCACTGTGTACACAGCGCCAATATCATGTTCACTGTTATACCATCAGACTGCTCGTAATGAATCAGTCATGACGTGTGCTCACTCACTGTGTACACAGCACCAACATCATGTTCACTGTTGTTTAAGGTAGGGTTGACACCCAAAAAGCGACAGAGACGAAATATTAAATATCATATTAGAGTTGACTACAGTATAGTCCAAGATTCTCTGCCCTTCTCCCACTTTTGATCTTGGCAGTTTGTGAGAGAGGATCAGAAACCTTTGTATCAAAAGATGGATTTTCAGCAATACCAGCCCGTGTCAGGATGTACAAGCCTATGGTGACAAATGAAAAATTGCACCGCAAACTTGCAACCTGTAATCCAATAAATGAATATTAAACTTACTCAATCATAACGATATCTATTCCAAATAAGATCTATAATTTCTGCTATCTTTGCTATATTGTATTTGTGCATAGTGTATAACTTCAGATCAGAATGGGACTTTGAATTTGCAATACCAGCTCAGTGAATATGAAATTGAAGAACATTTTTTTACATGAAATTCGGTGCGGTAAACTAGGACAATTCACCATACCAAAGAAACTTTTACCTAGTCCGAGATTCTCTGCTCTTCTCACACTTTTAATATTGGGGGGGGGGGGGGGTTCAGAGAGTCTTTGTTCATCAAAAGATGGAATTTCAGCGACACCAGACGGTATCACGGTGTACAAGCCTCTGGAGACAAATAAACGTTTGCCCAGTCAACTTGCAACCTATAATCCAATAAATGAACATTTAACTTACTCGATCACAGCAATATCTTTTCCAAATAAGATCTATAACTTCTACTACCTGTCATTTTATCTAAACAGTCATTTTATCTAAACACACACAGCGATTCTCCATTTCCTCATTTGTGTATAGAGTATGACGTCAGATCTTGCTGAACGTGACTTTGCTCATTCGTGACGAGGTTGCATCATGTTTTTCTTTATGAAAATGTGTCAGCTGCTGAAGTGTCACAAATGCGAAGTCGTGTTATGCAAGATCTGACGTCATACATGTATACACAAATGCCAAAATGAGAATATTGTCGTGTTTGCAGATAAAACAGCAGCTAGCACAAGTTGTAGACCTTCTTTGGAAAAGATATCAGCATGACTGAGCAAGTTAACAGGTTGAGGGCAACCTCTTATTTGAGAAATAATCACTCAAATGAGTAACTATCACCGTTTTCAGTAATCAATTTCAAGGAATGAACAGAAGTAAACAAGTACTAAAAAATTAAATTTTGGAATTATGATTTGAAATTCAAAAGGCCACATGTTTACAACATACTGAATATAGTTTACAACACAAGTTGACATTTTTAACTTACCATTCTGGAGTTTATAGCTGCACAAATGTTCCGGGTTCGATTCCCGGGTTGCGCCACTATGTTTAAGGTTGGTAACCTCCTGCTTTCATGTTGCGATATAACTGAAAAATTGTTGAAAGCGACGTAAAACACCAATCAACCAACCAACTGCACAAATGTTGCAGCTATAAACTCCAAAATGGTAAGTGGAAAGAGTCAACTTCTTTTGTATTTCATGTTCAGTATATTATAAAGATAAGCCCTTGTAAGTTTAAGTCAAAATTTTGAAACTTCAATTTTTTAGTACTTGTTTTCTTCTGTTCATTCATTGAAATTAATCACTGAAAACAGTGATAGTTACTCATTCAAGTGATTATCTCTCAAATAAGAGGTTGCCCCTAACCTGTTAAATGCTCATTTATTGGATTACAGGTTGCATGTTTGCTGTGCAAATGCTTATTAGTCACAAGAGGCTTGAACAACCCTATACCAGCTGTTGTCGCTGAAATTCCAACTTTTGATGAACAAAGTATTTCTGACCCTCTCCCACCAAACACGATATCAAAAGTGTGAGAAGGGCAGAGTATCTCAGACTAATTTTTACCAGACCGACGATATTTCACTTTCACTGAACTTCCAACTTTTGATTCACAAAGTCTCTCTGATTCTCTCCCACAGCCCGCCGATATCAAAAGTGGGAGAAGGGTAGCGAATCCCCCGGACTAACTACAGTACTGGGGTCATTGCCACAAGTCTGCAAGAAACGTCCGAATTTCCCGATCAAATTTTCTGGTAAATGGTGACCATATGAAATACAATGTCTGCCCAGGAGGAGGAAGCGGCGGTTACAGTAAGTGAGAAGTGGTGATACCTCGACCGTGTGGGTGCGACTAAATCCGACTTCCATAGACCTTTTTCCTTTAACTGGTCCTACTACTTACCAGATTGACTGCGGAATTACCGGATTGACTACGGAATTACCGGATTGACCTAAAAAGTTACCGGATTGACCAGTTTTTTTCAATTTTTTTTTGCAGATATGGATCGAGTGATGTTAGTTACAGGTATTACGCGACTTTTTTGGCAAAAAACGCATTCCAGGAAGTTGTAGTAATAGTTGGAATTTCCTCCGTTTGCGCCGCGGCGTAAAGAGAGATAACTCTAGTTTCTTAGTGGTATGAATCGGGAATATGAATTTGTGTACATAGCTTAATTTACATTGACCAAATTACATGAATATGAATTTAATTATTTAATGTCATTTTATTTGCAGGTTTCAAATATATCAAGTCAATTTGAAAATATTACAACTGGATGAAGATATAAATATTACAAATTGACGTTTCCAAATTACGATATAACTATAATTATATTCACGTTATGCTAAAAGCATGTATTTGCTTAAAGCTCAATAAAATATATATATATATATATAAAATAAATTTAATATATATAAATACAGAGTATAGAAAATAAGAACAAGTACATTGACTAAACAACTTGAAAACTATCACGTACTTTGAATGCCTCACGGATATATTTACCAAAGTTACACAATTCGCGAATGTTATTGCTGCTCAAAAGTTGTGTCATTTTGAATTTAAATTTGAATTTGGATTTAAAACATAGAAAGCGTATTATTTTGTAGTAGTTGGTTATATTTACATAATAAGGAGGGTCCATATACGTTCTGGGTGAAGTTCTAAAATTCAGATAAATATATGTCAATTAATGTATGATATATATTGTGTTCATCTTGAAGTTAAATTATTACTTTATATTTGTAATATCTGATGTACCAAATGACATAAAGAAATAAATGAAACAAACTTAAACTGAATGGTTGAGAGTAGATTATCGACCAAGTACTTGTCTATAGTATTGCGTAATATTACGACCACGGGTTAATTGAATGGATGAATTATCACACCTTGTGTCATTTAAAGGTATTAATTAGCGACACTTCCGACGGTCGGGGTATTAAAAAATAATGCTAAGAATATTTAGATATTTGGATGAATCATGAAACACTTGAGGACAACTACATTTTATCTACTGTAAAAGAAAGATTAATTGATATTCATAAACAATCACTTATGTCAGAAATTAATGCATCATCAAAAGTTGTTTTGTATAAACAACTAATTGACAAAGTCACGCTACAATCATATTTAACTAAACCTATATATGATGAATATAAGAAACCTATCAGTAAGATACGTCCCTCAGTTGATCATAGAGAGAGAGAGAGAGAGAGAGAGAGAGAGAGAGAGAGAGAGAAAACACCCCAGGAACAAGCAAAGGTATATATAGTTATAATATACAATGAATGATATCAGATAAATAGAAGCATACTTCGACAGAAGTACTGAGTGCCATTATATTTGTATGTGTAATAACCTGGATCCGCGCGTGACCATGTTTAATATCATATATAACATACAGCATCATTATTGAATATTTCTTTATAGTCTATATATACATATATATGCCATCTGGCAATATGTTGTAAATTATTTGCATTTATCTTTTGTATTGATGGCTATGAACATTTGTTTAATGCCAATAAATGAATTTGAATTTGTAATGAATAATATGTTATACTCCCTATAATACTATAAATATACTTTATATGCATAAACATAGCCATACATGGGTATATAAAATAAAAACATGATAATATTGTATTGTATGTATGACTGTATGTATTACTGTATTGTATTATATGTATGACTGCATCTTCAATTTTTATTATCTTCATCTTGACTTCTATTTCAAATCTGTAATTTGTATTTTTTCCCCAACAAAACTCCCTAAAAGTTGCAAAACCTTCACTTTCTATCATTTTCCACTACATGTATACTATAGAGTTCTATTACAAGTGTTGAATCTGTGGTCTATAGTCATATATTCCCGATTCATACCACTAAGAAACTAGAGTTATCTCTCTTTACGCCGCGGCGCAAACGGAGGAAATTCCAACTATTACTACAACTTCCCGGAATGCATTTTTTGCACAAAAAGTCGTGTAATACCTGTAACTAAATCACTCGATCCATATCTGAAAAAAAAATTGAAAAAAACTGGTCAATCCGGTAACTTTTTTGGTCAATCCGGTAATTCCGTAGTCAATCCGGTAATTCTGCAGTCAATCCGGTAAGTAGTAGAACCCTCCTTTAACTGCGGAGCTGTAACATTGGACGGCAAATTGATTAACGTTCCCTCCAATTTTATTACGTCACAATGTATTTTGACGTCATTTTGATCGATTTGGAGGGAACGTTTATGATTTTGCCGTCCAATGTTTCAGCTCCGCAGTTAAAGGAAAAAGGTCTATTACACGACATATCCGAATTTCCTCCGACCATTTAAAGACCTACTGTTTGGCGACTTCTCCATCTATCAAATGGCTACTTGCCTACTATGTTAAGGCCTGTAGTAAAGTCTTATTTCCTGAATGCCAACCTTGTAACATAATTCAAAAAGTAATGACAGACGTATGAAAGGACTTACCAGCGAGCGGGTCGTCGCCCCATCTCGACTGAAATGAAAACATAACAACATTAATAGGGTTTATGTGTGGCATAAAAATTGCTTAAAATATTATTTGATAATAGTGGCTTTTGATCAGATGTGTTCAAATTTAAATGTACACTCTCACAAGGCCGATTATCATAGATTTTTAGCCCTATGTGCTCTCACTCTCTTGTCCCTACATATGTACCTGAGCAAAAAGAGGCTGTTGTTAACTTCCGCTTTGAGATATCATGTGAGGACGGGACGTAACTCTGTAAATTTCGTCTACCACATCCCACAAACAAAAACAAACAGACTTCAGTGTCAACTTTATCCAAGCGAATGGTATCATGTCAACTATAGAAAAATGAATGGTATGGAATCAATTTATTTCTATGTATTGATCTTAATGTGTTTTATTTTAATAAGAATTAAAAGAAAAGCACCTGTGAAATTTTCCACTTGTGCTGACTTTTCAATCAGTTTGACTGCTCTGTGTACTGCATACTGCTAGATTATCAACATCAATGTCATTTTATAGGACATTATGTATCAGTCAGTCTAATATTGGTAATGTTAAACTAAATGTAACTACAGTTTAAATACTGTTAATTTACCACTAGAGGATTTTAAAAATTGACCAGTTTCACAGTTTCATAGTCATACTCAAGCCTCAAGCTTTTTATGACCTGACTGTAGAGTGTATGTAACAGTGTTCGACCAGCACCAGTGTTGATCATTAGAGAGAATTAACTATAGATATCAGATGAGTTAATAATTAGATATAATTCATTGGGGTTTATGGATTGTTTACCTCTGACTGTACTTTAATTCTCTACGGAATTGAAGTCTCTTTGATATTATCTGCAACAGTGCAGACAATTTTATGGTAAAAGTGCATGGATATGCAGTAATGAGGCAGGTGAATAAACTGTACTCTTATACTTTGCCTTGAGGATAAAATATTGAAGCAGCTGATTGTTATTAATCAAGGGACTTCTACATCAAACATCATACATGTAGATAATCTTGTAATGACGATCCATTTATCGCCAAGTTGGTCAAAGGGAGCAGTTGTTTGTTTTTAGGCTTGTAATGCAAAGGAACTCTATATAATTAAAGCCTTGTATTACACAAAAACAAATAAAGGAAAAAATATATGTATATATACATTGTATATTGATGGGACAGAGAGGGTAGGAAATAGGAATGGATAGGAATTATACCTTGATTGTTATCTACAACAGTTTTTTATAAGAGACCATTCCACATGTCGTATTTGTTTATCCTTTGATTACATCAACAAAACTACATGTATATAAAGTGTCCAGAAACTATTTGTCAGCAGAATGGATGATCAAAAGAAAAAACATAGGATGTAAAAAGACATAAATTTGTAAAAAGACAAGTAAATTAAATTAAGGCAATTGTTAGGATTTACAAGAAAATATGATAGAATACATTTGTTTAAAGTACTTGAAATAGGTATTTCTAGCTACCAAAAAACTAACCCCTTCCTTTTATTGCAAGTAAAATCCTATTTCAGAGCCATAAATAAATCAAAATGACAACTGATAAACTTCAAAATACATTCATCACTATGTTTTAATGATCAGGTATTTTTCCATAAGGTGACTTGAAAAGTCATATTACAAACCTGGACATTATAGGCACCTTGATGATAGTGTTCCTTTAGTTGGGAACTTGATGTATGTCAAGTTTCATTATTTTACAGGGGATGATACCCATTCGATTGAGAGACAAGGCATCCTAACACGCCTGCTGGATGCAGTAAAACAGGTATATGATTAAATTAGCAATTATAATCAAAGAAGTAACATCAATTTTCAATTGAATAGGCATTTACCATTGTTTTAAGACTATTAAATGATCAATTGATGCAGAATAGCTAAAATTTTTTCTAAAGAATTTCTGGGCTGTAACTCAATGTCATGGCACTTTGCACATAAGATGCCCAGTGAGGATTTGTTTTGGGTCCAAATGTCAAGTCATCTAACTTTTTCCTCTCAAAATCAATTCTGAACTAGCTGTTGCTCAATCCCTTTCATTTTAGAGTCATAATACTTCTCACATAAGATGTCCTTGACCCAAGGAAAAGAATCCCTTCATTGCTTTTAAGTGATATTTGGGATCCTCTAAGGTCAAGTTCACAGAGATTTGTTCTTTGATAGGCATTTCTGACTGTAATTTGATGGTTTTGAGCATATGACCAGTTTTGTTGTACACTTTGCTACCTAGGGGTATTTGTCCGATCAAACAGTTTTAGTTTAATTTATAAGTTAACTATAGTGCAAATTTTTGTTCCTTAATGCAACTGTATGTTTTTCCAATACACAAATTTCATATCTGACATGATACAGAAGATCCACTGATACACTATTTTCATTATCATAAAACTTTCAAAAAATGTGATATCACAATAGACTGATGCTAATTGTGAGCAGAAAAACACGTACCATATGGCCCACATTTAATGCCAGAAAATTTTAATTTGAGAAAGGACTATAACCTTACTCAAATATATGTAATAAATTGATATATTTTTGATATTGTAGTTACATGTATGCATATTGAAATTGTTTGCCTTTTAGTGTATTAGTAGATGTTAACATTTCTAGACTTTGGAGGTGAAAGGGATGGAAATTATTAATTATCAGCAAATAGGTTTTTTTAGCTCACCTGAGCCAAAGGCTCAAGTGAGCTATTGTGATCAATCACCGTCCGTCGTCCGTCGTTAACTTTTCACATTTTCGACTTCTTCTCCAGAACCACTGAACAGAATTTGATGAAACTTGATAAGCATGTAGTACTCATGGTCCCCTACAAGTGTTGTTGTTTTTCGTCCGGATTCATCAACAGGTGGCGCCACCACAGGCAAAAGTAGGTCAAAGAGGGTACCCTCCTTTGACAAACTTCTTCTTCAGACCAGGGGCATACAGAGACAAACCGAATGCATAGGAATGATCTAGAGGGATGTGTGAAGAAGTGTTGTTATTTTTGGTTTCATTCCAAAATCAAATTTTTGACGTTTTTTTGTACTTGGTAGTTTTAATGCAGAAAAGAGGTATTTTTTTCTTTTAGTAAACATTGATGCATTAATTTGGTTTAATTTGATCATTTTGATGGTAAGAAATACTACTGCGAAGAAAATTTTTCAATATTTTATGTTTTGGATTTTTTATGAATTTTTTAAGACTTTCAAGAAAAAGGGGGGTGGGATAATTGGTGTAAACATTTCACAGTTTGAACTTTTTCTTCGGAACCACTGGCTGGAATTCAATGAAACTTGGCATGCATCAAATACTCAAGGTCCCCGACAAATGTGGTCATCTTTGTCAGGATCCATGAACAGGTGGCACCACCACAGACAAAAGTAGGTCACAGAGGGTACCCTCCTTTGACAAACTTCTTATTCAGATCGAGTGCATACAGCGACAAACCGACTGCATAGGAATGATTTAGAGGAATATGGGAAGAAGTGTTGATATTTTTGGTTCCATTCTGAAATCAAATTTTTGACGTTTTTTCATTTTTATTTTGGACTTTGTTATTTTAATGCATTAAAGAGTTATTATTTTCTTTTAGTAAACATTGATGCATTCATTTGGTTTCATTTAATCATTTCTATGGTAAGGAATGCTGGTGCGAAGGAATTTTTTCAATATCTCGATTTTTGAATTTTTTATGAATTTTTTAAGACTTCCAAGAAAAGGGGGGGGGGACAATTTTTCATATCTTCAACTTGATCTACAGAATAACTTGAAGGATTGTGATAAAACTGGGTAGGATGCAAGTACTCATAGTCCTTTTCAAAGGTTTTGGTTTTTGTGCGGATCATCCAAATTGGTTAGCAGATAATGCCACCATGTCTAAAAGTAGGTCTCACAATGGTACATATACCACTTGGTAATTGAAATATGGAGAGTAGCGGTTCAAATCCAGCTGTGGTCAAAAAAATTTTTTTTTTTTTTTTAAACATCTAAATAAGTTTTTAGATGTTTCTCAACACTCAACATATGAAATTAGGAATTTTACGTTTAAGACTACCAAAAAAAAAAAGGGGGGGGGGGGGGGGTTTGGCCATTTTTCACATTTTCAACTTTTTCTACAAAACTGTTTGAAGGATTTTAATAAATCTTGGTAGAAATAGGTCACTTATGATCCTCTTCAAATTCTGTTGTTTTCGTCCAGACCTCTTTACAGGTGGCGCCACCATAGTCAAGAGTAGGTCACAAAAGAGTTCCCTCGTTTAACAATATTCTTTTTCATACGGGCTGTATACAGAGACAAACAGAATGCATAGAAATGATCTAGAGGGATGAGTGAAGATGTATTGTCATTTTGGTTCCCTTCCAAAATCAAATTTTAGAATTTTTTTCGACATTTCTTTGGACTTGGTGATTCAATGCAGAAAAAAGTGTCATATTTCCTAGTTAATTGATAATGATGATTTCTTATGGACTATTGTGATCATAATTATGGTAAGGATTGTTACCTTGAAAGAATTTTGTCAATATCTCAATCTTTCGATTTTCTATGAATTTTTTAAGACTTCCAAATGAGGGTGTGTAGGAACAATTCAATCACATTTTTCACTTCTGCTGTTATACCACATGAAAGATTTTAATGAAACATGGAATACATGAAGTACTAAAAGTCTGCTATCAATTTGGTAAATTTCATCCAAATTGGTTAACAGATAATGCTACCATGTCTAAAAAGCAGTTCTCACAATAGTACATATACCACTTGGTAATTGAAATATGGAGAGAAGCGGTTCAAATCCAGCTGTGGTCAAAATTTTTTTTTCATTTCTTTACACATCTAAATAAGTTTTTAGATGTTTCTCAACACTCAACATATGAAATTAGGCAATTTTAAGTTAGATCTGGACAATATTTGAAACAATTGTTGTTCATGACCCAGACTTGAAATCAGTCAACAAAAGACCCCACCTAAAGAAAATGACTAACTTGTTGCCCTGAATGACTTCTTGCAGAGACAAAGGAAATGCTTAATATCAAAATCACCTGAATGGATGTGCAAAAAAGTGTTGTTTTTTATTCTAGCCTGAAATAAAATTTGACATATTTTCAACATCTGTGTTGACTTAGTCACATTAATGCAAAAATAAATGAATTCTTCCTTCATGCATGACTGATAATCTAGGTACTCAGGTGAGCGATATAGGCCCACTTGGGCCTCTTGTTTATTTACATAGTAGGATCAAGACCGGAAAAAACTAGTCTGAGATTACTTATCTTTGAAGTTATATTCACACAAAATGAAGAAACAGTGTTGGTTAATGATTATTTCATTATAGTAAAAATAAAAAGAATATGAGATACATATTTATATGACAGAAGCTTTTCACACACGAGTATACGAAGTATATTGTTTGTTTCACAGTGTCAAGTCAGATTTGGGGGTCGTACAGAGTTAGCAGCAGATGCAGACAGCAGGTTGGTACATGATTACAATCTGATATTTTCACATTTAGAGATGTCACTTATATTAAAGTACTTTGAGGTTAATTCTGTACATATTTCTATTTCCTTAATACATGTACTTTACACATGCATTTTTTTTTTACTAAGTCACCAACAGGCTAGGCAATCTGAAGTTACTGATTCTGATTCACAATCTTTCAAGTTAGTCCTATGTAGCCTTCTGAAAACTTAAAGACATGAACTCTGAATATCTGTATGGCCAGTGATTCACATGGCAATCCCTTTCATTTCATTGAAATGAAAGGGAATGTCATGCGAGTCATTCACTGATGATATATTTACCGGTATAAATATAGTCAGTCAATAGAAATCAGTGATTAATATTGACTGATTTATATGAATATATGACTGTAAAATATGTTTTGTGTGAAATATGGCATATAGATCAAGCTATAAGAAACTAATCTGCACTTGTACTCAGTGTATTGTTGAAGTCAGAGCAAGATACCGGTATATAATGTTTTTTTTTATGAGATTTAATTTCTTATTTATGTAAACAAGCTGTCACTTACATGTATTATTGCAGAGTGTCATGCCTGTGTGCGGCATGGGAGGTAACTTTACAACATGGCATCAAACATTGTAGTAAAGCCAAACAGGCATTCAAGTTAGTATTTGTATTTGTTCTTATATATAAATGTAGATATATTCACTGTATACATTGTATATATATGTATGTATGTGTGTGTGTATATATATATATATATATATATATATATATATATATATATATATGTATATGTGTGTGTGTGTGTGTGTGTGTGTGTATATATATAGATTAATTAAATGAAACTAGGTAGTACTGATGTAATTAAATCCATTATGTCCTGTGATTCAGCATTATTAGCCTTTACATAGATAGATAGATTATTGTTCTACGTCGCACCGGGAATATTCCACCCGTATGGCGACGGTTATTAGCCTTTACAGGCAATCAATCATGTATTTATCTGACATTTTGCTGATATAACTTTTATCTATGAGTATGTATGAATGTAAATTTGTTTGTTTCATTGTCATGATTTATTAGCCTTTACAGGCAATCAATCATGACAATGAAACAAATAAATTTACATTCATACATACTCATAGATAAAAGTTATATCAGCAAAATGTGAGATAAAGTACTGGTTAATTGATAGTAGTGATAAGTATAACATTTGATTTCCTTATACTTGTAGTGTCAATCTATGTTTTTTATTGCTTGGGTGTCCATATGTATTCCTTCCTTCTGCATGTTTTCTTTTGTGTTTAGCTCAGCTATAAAAAATTACCACAGATAGCTCCATGATTTTCTTAGACATAGATCTCTGGTCAATACCGTAACTTTTCAGTCATGAGAAAAGTTAGTAATCTTGCATTGCCATTTGAGTTTCAAGTCACATTTCTTGATTTTGCATTTAACTGAAAAATGAAGCATACATTGAACTTATATGTCCTATGCTTTATTTTCAACTTTCAATTTGTTTATTTCAGACAAGTGACAGAGATGACAGGCCTGACTAAGGTGTCTGATATGTTTGGTGATATTGGACAGAAAGACTCAGAACCAGGTCAGTATTAGAATATATTACAACCAAATTATATTATATAACATCCTTCACAACAAGGTCAGATCTGATACTGTTTAAAACCAAATCAGAGTTGATACTTCATAAAACCGAGTCAGAATAGATACTTGTTGATACAATAATCAGATGTGAAGGAATCTCACAACCTGATCAGAACTGATGTTTCGTACAAACAGGTCAACACTGCTATACTATACACTACAACCAGGTCAAAACTGATACTGGTTATACAACCAGGACAGAGTTGATACTTCTTTTAACCATGTCAAAACTGATGTTTCTTATAACCAGATCGCAACTGATAGTTCTTACAACCAGGTCAGAATTCATATATCTTACAACTAGATCAAAACTGATATTTCTGGTTTTCAATACAAACAGGTAAGAATTTATATTTTAGTTTTCAACTCGCTGGGACGAAAGTCAGGAGAGGTAATGTCATACCCCTGACATCTTTGTTGTCGGGATCGTAGACAAAAACTTTTACTTGGGGTATTACTTTTGAACCAAGAGGAGTAGAGCCTTGCAACGTCACACATAGACACATTGTAGAGAGAGCTTTCATTTGGCACCATGACCTTTGACTTTGTGACCTTGACCTTGGAGTTTGACTTACTTTTCAAAATATTTAACGTTGGCTATAACTTTTGAACCAAGAGGGGCAGGCCTTTGAAACTTCATACATGGATACCATGTTGAAAGCATTTTCAATTGGGACCATGACCTTTGACTTTGTGACCTTGACCTTAAAGTTTGACTTTCTTTTCAAAAATTTTAACATTTGCTATAACTTTGAACCAAAAAGGGTTTGACTTTGAAATTTTACACATGGATACCTTGTGGAAGACCTTTTCATTTGGGATCATGATCATTGACCTTTTGAGCTTGACCTTGGAGTTTAAACTACTTTTCAAAATTTAAACTGAGCTATAATTTTTAAACCAAAAGGGATAGGGCTTTGAAATTTCACACATGGATACTTTGTGGAATGCCCTATCATTTGGGAGCAGGACCTTTGACCTTGGAATTTAACCTACTTTTCAAAACTTTAACATTGACTACAACATTTGAACGAAAAAGGGTAGGGCTTTAAAACTTCACACATGGATATCTTGTGAAAAGAAATTTCATTTGGTACCATAACTTTTGATCTGGGCTATATCTTTTAAACAGATAAAGCTAAGGCTTTGATACTTCACTCTTAGATTCCTTGTGAAAAGAATTTTTTTTGGTAACATAAGTTGGGATGGGGTGGGGGTATAAGTCCTGCTATGCAGACAACTCTACTTTTTAAAGAATTATTGATTAACTTTTTGAAAATTCAGCTTTTTAATCAAAATTCATTATGATGAAAAAGACCCTGCACCTGTGAGCTCTGTTGTCTTCTGACAACTCGTTACAATGAAAATGTAGCATTTGTGTTCAGAGACAATTATGTTTTCAACAAGATCATTTTGTTTCAGTGTACTGGCATTATGTAAAGGAACACTTGACCAAACATGAGCAAGATAGGTTTTATAAACTGAAGCAGATCAACAGTGATATGGGCAGAGGGAGGGCCTGGCTGAGAGCATCTCTCAATGAGCATTCTCTGGAGAGATACATGCACATGTTGATTGAGAGAGATGATTTATTAAGGTTAGAATCATTTCTGTTTTATCTGAGAAGTAGTTCAGACACAATGCCAATGATTTTAAATTTGAACTTTCCTAAATAACAATATTCTCAGTTTAGCCATTTTTGGAGAAAATGCTTAAAATGTGTTAGGATAATCACCCCTAAACAGAATTAGAATTCAGACAAATTCACATGTATTATTTCATACTTTTTGTGAAATTGTTGTTTTTGTGCAGTATCTGAATTTACATATGAATATAGGCCATTGTGACCAGAGGGAAGTTTCCACAATGTTTTGTTAAGTTGGTATTATTTTAATGAATATATTGCATAGAATTAATATCAAGTATAAATAAATACTTATAGAATGCTTAAAATGCCTTCAAATCATCTTTAAAAAAAAACATGATAATGCACAGTAATCACTAGAGTATAATCAAATGTAGATTTCGAGGGTGTGCATTGTAAACAGACAGTAAAATATTACACATTTTTTTCTCTCAGTATTATTAACATCTGAGCAAGATGCCAATTTAAATGTGATTGTTGAACTTTCAGCAAGTGCTTTGATAAAAAGGAATTTAATTGACCATGAAATGGATAGGGATCATAGTACAGTGGACTCCATTTTATCTGATATCGTACTATCTGATATTTCGTTTTATCTGATATGATATTAAAACACCAAACCGTTTCTATGTATTTCTGTAATAATTTCTCATTTTTATCTGATAGTAAAAAGTCGATTTATCTGATAGCAAATTTACTGTTGATAAAATATTTCACCCCGAATTTAGCCTATTTTAATGCTGGATATTGTTGTGAAACCACCCAGACGTGACAACATAGGCATATAACAACACCTACGGCAATACGATGACGACCAATAAATAATAACTGATTGTTTGTGTACACAACTATTGACATCTCATTGAAGTACCAGTGCAGATTTAATTAGTGATCACTGTGGCATCATTCGTTAATAAAATATGTTGATGACCGATATTGAGAGTAGATGTACCGTAAATACTCGAATATAATACGCACCGGAGTATAATACGCACCTAAAAATGACCTCCAAAATCATGAAGAACCGTCAAACTCGGTGTCTAATACGCAGGGGGAGTGGGGAATAAAAAAAAAAATGTCAATTTCGTAATGAAACAGCAAGACCGCGACAGGCAATTGATATTGACTAGCACGTTTATATGATTTTGTTTTGATGTTTAGTGATTCGTCTTTTGTGTACCTCTTCAATTAACCCAGTATGTGAAACTTGGATTATTGATGGGATAGCCCAGGGGGCTATCCCAAATGAAATTTGGATAGCCCCATTAAAATTGGGATAGCCCAGATGTCATTTGTTAGGTATGATTGAACAAACAACATTACAAAATTCAAATAAGGATTTAATTCTCATATTAGCAGCCTCAGATTGTGCAACGTTTTTCAAGTTCAATTTTGCCTTAGAGGCATCTGCATGCATAGATGAAGTTTCTTGCTTTTTAATGGAATCTAGCCTAAAATTCGAACATCCAGTAAGCCAAACTTGGTTACCAGGATGTAAATCGCCCGATTGTTTACCCCAAAAGTCTATACATATAGTACAAAACATTTTTTATTTTCAAATTTTAGCCAGTCGCGTTCGATTTTCCAATGCGATTTGAATTCACGCATTCTAACCTCTTTTTCTTACTTTTTTCTTTTCTATTTTTTCTTCTTCCGTTGTTGTTTTACTTTTCGATTTCATAGAGGGCCTTACTGCCTCAAAATATTTCAAAGGTAACATGACCGCTACTTGATACGATGTAAATTGTGCTTACCTTTATACTTGACACAGCATGCTTTGAAAAAAATGTTTGAGTGATACAGAAATCTGTCTCATTCAAACGTTTTTGCGAAATGTTCACTTCATTTACGATCAAACTCGCATAAACTTTAAATTTCTTAACTATTGTGGCCGGACTAGTAGTTAAACCCTCGTCTCAAACGACCGCTTTAATTTTTTTCATGTTAGAATGAACATGCATGTCCACATAAATTACGCAAACTGTACGCGGGTATCGCCCATGTTGGTGAAGACACAATAAAGAATGAATGAATCGAGTGTTATAAGCAGGCATAATCCAATTTAAATACAATTCTTAAATTAATCTAACATTCTTATGATAGTAAGCCACACTGCCGATGATCGAGCCGTTACGGTCAAGAAATTTTACCTGCTGCGTAGCATCAATTAACCAATTAAGGTTAGATCACTATATCACCCGTACACTTTGCTAATCAGAAATCATTGCTAAATAAACACAGCGCAAGTCTTCTATTGTATTCTTTTTGAATAGCACTCTGTAGACATTACTCCTGTTATCGCCTTGGTAATTTACTACGCAAAGCAGACAGTATACAGACAATAGACATATCTCGCATCTTGTCGGTTTGATTGACGGCTTTAGGTACTTTAACACCATGTTAGCGGTCGTATATTTCTAAATGAAAACAACCGCTATCAAACGTCCATATGAGTAGACATCTATGACACGTTACACAACATAAAGCATCAACTTTCGCAATTTCATCTAATCTGATAGCCTGCTTTATCTGATATTTTATTCACGCAAATAGACTATCAGATTAAACGGAATCCACTGTATCTAAAGTTAATACATTAGCAAGTGATTATTTTGTGTATGATCATAATACTTGGAACCCAAATTAGACTTAATGTTTGGGAGTATAGAAACAAGTGTATATTTACATGACATCTGATTGACCAAATTTGGTTAATTATTAGCTGTTAAGTGTACAGATAACAAGGGTGTACATCATTAGCAACATTTCCATTTTGCAATTAGAAATCCTTCATATATGCTTGTTTTTTCATTAATTGCTATCACTGCTAATATCCAAAATTGATACATTCATAATGAAGCTTCAAGCAATTGGTTTAATTATTCTGTCAAACATGTCTCCAAAATTAATTCATGTTCTGTTCACCTTCATAATATACCATGCAATTCATGTTACTATGAACACAGCAATTGATATGTCTTGTCAAACTAACCGTCATAACATCATGTTTGTCCAGTGACATTGGTTCCTGAGGTTGCATAATCAGGCTATTTCGATTGTATATATAAAAGATTAATGACATCCCAAGACAAAGATGGAAACAATTTCTTTCTATCAATTTTTATCCATGACATTATACATAGGAAGTAACAGTTTTCTTGTGATTCTATCCCAACTTTGGTGTTGTGTATTATACATGGGTGCACATTATTGAAAAGTGATAATGCTACAGATATTATATGGCATTCTATTTCCTTTATACATGTACAAGTTTTGGTTTTTTAGCAAGTACTGTCAGCAGATAATTTAATGCATTGCCGTTGATGTTTATATTATAGTCAACACTATGAAAGCTGGGCATTTCTACGAGATCAAGAGAAGAACAGTATGATGCCAATGATGGCAGCAGGTCAGACTTATCTCACATTAACTCCTTCAAATTTTATTGTTGTAAATGTATCTACAAAAGGTACTCCAGTGGGGAATTTTTCAGAATATAACATTATCCAAGAACATGTATTGGGTCTTTTCACTATACAGAGTTACTTCCCTTTTGGGACAGTATCTGACGTAAAATAATTATAATGTCATAAAATTCTGTAGAACAATTTAAAACTGAGGGAAATGTTAATCCACAAATGTCGTTTTCGAAGGAAATAGATGACTTCATAATTGTTTTATGTCAGATTCCATCCCAAATGGGAAATAACTCTGTTTAAGGGAAAGACTCAATACATGTAACGATTTCAAAAATTCTGTCATGATAAAATTTCAGTAAGTATATAACTTATACAGTAAAATGATTTCAAAGAATTTATTTCATTTTCTTTTTAAGATGTTGTTCAGTCAGTCAGAAGTATAATTTATTTGATTTTGAATTCTTCTGTTGACTTGTTGTTTCCTTTCCCTTGGATAATGCAATAAAATTTTGACGTCATGATTTAAAATCATTCTTTGGTAATTTTATTATTTTTTGCTACTCGATTAAAATTTAATACCATCACTTCAAACTTGCAAGACTGAAAAATACTCTAATAATTCACCAAGTATAAAATAAATATCTATTCTTTATTTTGTGTCAAGTTTATGTTTGTCACTTACTCTTTATTTTGTTTTCAGGTCTGGGTTCCATATTGTTTGCCATCAACATCGATAATCCTGACTTGAATGCTGTACGTAAAACTCCATCAACAACCATCAACATTCCACAGTCATCTAGACCTTTGTTAGGAAGAATGGAAGAAGAACCTCGGCCAGTCATTGCAGGAGAAGAGAGTCCTCCGATAGCACAAGATAGTATGTACAATACATTTTATGCCTCCTTAGCCTTACAAGGATTTTTAAAGTCTGTCTCTCTGTCTGTGCATCTGTGCATCCTACTTCTAGGAATTTGCTTAATTTAGGCAAATTCTGAGGACATCAGTATTTTACAAATATAATTGTTAGGTTTATGCAATAAGTTGTATACATTTCTGTGAAAGGTACAATAGTTTTGTTCAACAGACAGGGAATAAGATTAGCTAGAAAGGGTCTCACATCCTTTACCCTCTGCCTATAGTGAAGATACTCCACTAATTGAGCTACTTGGGCCAACAACCTAGACATTCACACATTGCCCCTCAGTCTATAGTGTGGATACTCTACTAACTGAGCTACCTTGTCCAACAACCTAGACAATCACACAATGACCCTCAGCCTAGAGTGTGGATACTCTACTAACTGAGCTACCTGGGCCAACAACCTAGACAATCACACAATGACCCTCAGTCTATAGTGTGGATACTCTACTAACTGAGCTACCTGGGCCAACAACCTAGACAATCACACAATGACCCTCAGCCTAGAGTGTGGATACTCTACTAACTGAGCTACCTGGGCCAACAACCTAGACAATCACACAATGACCCTCAGTCTATAGTGTGGATACTCTATAAACTGAGCTACCTTGTCCAACAGCCTAGACAATCACACAATGACCCTCAGCCTAGAGTATGGATACTCTACTAACTGAGCTACCTTGGCCAACAACCTAGACAATCACACAATGACCCTCAGTCTATAGTGTGGATACTCTACTAACTGAGCTACCTTGTCCAACAACCTAGACAATTACACAATGACCCTCAGCCTAGAGTGTGGATACTCTACTAACTGAGCTACCTTGTCCAACAACCTAGACAATCACACATTGACCCTCAGCCTATAGTGTGGATACTCTACTAACTGAGCTACCTGGGCCAACAACCTAGACAATCACACAATGACCCTCAGCCTAGAGTGTGGATACTCTGCTAACTGAGCTACCTTGGCCAACAACCTAGACAATTACACAATGACCCTCAGCCTAGAGTGTGGATACTCTACTAACTGAGCTACCTGGGCCAACAACCTAGACAATCACACAATGACCCTCAGCCTAGAGTGTGGATACTCTACTAACTGAGCTACCTGGGCCAACAACCTAGACAATCACACAATGACCCTCAGTCTATAGTGTGGATACTCTATAAACTGAGCTACCTTGTCCAACAGCCTAGACAATCACACAATGACCCTCAGCCTAGAGTATGGATACTCTACTAACTGAGCTACCTTGGCCAACAACCTAGACAATCACACAATGACCCTCAGTCTATAGTGTGGATACTCTACTAACTGAGCTACCTTGTCCAACAACCTAGACAATTACACAATGACCCTCAGCCTAGAGTGTGGATACTCTACTAACTGAGCTACCTTGTCCAACAACCTAGACAATCACACAATGACCCTCAGCCTATAGTGTGGATACTCTACTAACTGAGCTACCTGGGCCAACAACCTAGACAATCACACAATGACCCTCAGCCTATAGTGTGGATACTCTACTAACTGAGCTACCTGGGCCAACAACCTAGACAATTACACAATGACCCTCAGCCTAGAGTGTGGATACTCTACTAACTGAGCTACCTGGGCCAACAACCTAGACAATCACACAATGACCCTCAGCCTAGAGTGTGGATACTCTACTAACTGAGCTACCTGGGCCAACAACCTAGACAATCACACAATGACCTTCAGTCTATAGTGTGGATACTATACTGACTGAGGTACTTGGGTCAATAACCCCAACATTCACACATTGACCAACATTATTTTTGTATTTGCCACACAGTTTTTCCCTGTATAAGCTTTCTCAATATATATGTATATTTGACCTTAATTTCAACTAAAGCTCCAGAATGCAATAACAAAAAGAAAGGTTCAAGCTGCAAGTTACAGATTAGTATATTTTCTTCTCAAAATTATGAATTAAATGTTTTATGATGATAGATTCAAAGAAAAAGGAGAAGAAAAAGAAGAAAAAAATTACCAACATAGTGAGTTTTGATGAAAATGACTCTGGAACATTTACATCTGAGGTAGATTATACAGACGTTGGTTCTAAATATAGACCTGATGAAACAAAAAGTGATCGAAGTGATAAGGACAGTGGATTTGATGGGGAAGTGAGAGATGGTGTACCACAGATAACATTTAACTCTAAAAGTGTTGCTACAGCTGTGAACAGTAACTTACCATACAGTCGTGAACCTAGTGTTCGGTCTAACAGCTCCCAAGACCGTCCTCCTAGTGTTAGCTCACTGAGCTCTGCAGACCTGGATAACAGGTATATACGCTTACCCCAATATGGATGATTGTTAATGCAATGAATGTCAGTAATATAGAGGTCAATTACTTTTGTGTCAAAGATTTGCAACATCCATGACACGACAAGCATCCTTGTGGACTGCAAATCTTCAACACTTTGTTGGTTTTCTGTGTCCTTTTAGAAGGTGGTGATTCATTATTTTCCTCTCAACCCTTTTATTCATAAGCCTGATAATACACGATTTGTACTTATCTAAATAGCAATTCTGAAATGTGACAGGTTTCTAGTATTGTTTATTTATTATACAATAAACTGAGCCTTTACACAATTATCCATTAAGAACAAGACAAAGTTGTCCCAGATCAGGCTAACAAGTCTGTGATAGGCAAAAGAAAAAGCATTCTCTTTAAATTAAAGAGCTGCAGAAGTCTCATTATTAGACATATTCATAAGGCTAAAGAGTACCAGAAAATGTTTGCTTCTTTGCCATATGTGTTCCAAGGAATACTGCATTTTTATAGATCATACAGTTTAAAACACAGAGACTGATAAGAATATATTTTTACTTCCCTGACTTCAGGTTCTACACATTCAGTTCCTTCATAAAAATTTCATCAATACTCTTCATTAGTCTGATCACAGGGCTTGCAGCTCCTAACCCCCCCCCCCCCCCCCCCCCCCATGATAATTGGTATAATTGAGGGGGACCAACGAGCCAAATCCTGTGTGGTCTGATATAGTAGTCTTATATTTAATATTTTTGATGTTGTCTTAGTTTTGATAAGATAGAATTATGTGTAATATTATGCAGAGCTTGATATTCCATGGATGATATGACATTTGAATTGTATTGTGAATTTATAAATAATGTAAAGGTTATACTTTGTCTTTAAGCAATTTATTTTGGAATATGTAGTTTGTATTTATGGTATCTTTGTAAGTTTTCATATCTTACTGGTCAATTAGCTGGTTCCTTTCTTACTTTGTATTTATGGTATCTTTGTAAGTTTTCATATCTTACTGGTCAATTAGCTGGTTCCTTTCTTACTTTGTATTTATGGTATCTTTTTAAGTTTTCATATCTTACTGGTCAGTTAACTGGTTCCTTTCTTACTTTGTATTTATGGTATCTTTGTAAGCTTTCATATCTTACTGGTTATTTAGCTGGTTCCTTTCTTAGTTTGTATTTATGGTATCTTTGTTAGCTTTCATATCTTGCTGGTCATTTAGCTGGTTTCTTTCTTCGTTTGTATTTATGGCATCTTTGTTAGCTTTCATATCTTGCTGGTCATTTAGCTGGTTCCTTTCTTTTCTTGTTTTAGGCTCTAGGATGTGGTATATATAAAGATGTCAAATGTAATTCCATTGATATCATAAGATGAGGGTAATTTTCTATTTTTAGTGAGACAGTGGGATTAGTGCCAATATCGAGATTAACAGGAAAACCTATAAGGGGGATATCTGGCTCAGAGTTGTATGGGTCTTCGGGTAAGTGTTGCTACAAGGTAATTAATTTTATGCTTACCTAACAAAATGTCATGTTGCCTATTTTAAATAGACTTTATGAACATTCATGCAATTCTTGCATGTATTACAAAGGTAATATGAGATGATAATCAGAAATAAATGTGCAAGAAGAGAAAAAACTGCATTGTGGACACTTGAAATTTACATTACATATAGCATTTTGTTGTCACACTTTCTATTGCGATACATAGATTTCACCAAATGGAGTAGAATGGTAGACCTTTACAATATGTGTTCTTAAATTCCATAAAAGATTATTGTAGTTCAATATATATTGTAAAAGTATGTGTTACTGACAGTAAGAAGTAAGAAGTCTTTATATTATTGTTTCTTAGTTCATTGTTATGTACCTTTTAACAGTAACAGAGTGACGTAACAAAATGACGTAGGGGACACAAAGTGAAATAATTAGCAGGACAGTCTTTTCTTTACACATTGATGGTAATAATCAGTAGAAGTATATTTAACATTTGCTGTAACACAGTATGATAATGTTATAATAGAAATAACAATATATTTATATGAAATTACAACTCAGACATAATATATTAAATTTCCCAACAACGGTTTATATGATATTTTGGTTTATCTGATAATTAGTCATACACCAGTGAGACCAGAGTAGACTATAGGTTTCCACTCTTTCTGTTGGTCAGTCTATCCATCCGTTCATCTGTGTGTCATGTTGGTTTTCTGAAATTTTCTTGACCATGCTTACAGATATCGAACAGAAACTTGGATGCAAACTTTCTCTAGAGGAGTTACAGATCAAGTTTGACTTTTGTCATGGTTGACCTACATTATCAAGAGTAGTGCCCTGTGTTCAAAATCAGTTTTCCACACTTTTCTTGGTCACGCTTTTAGATATCAAACTGAAACATAGTAGCAAGCTTCCACATAAGGAATAACAGATCAAGTTTGACATTGGTCATGGTTAACATCCTTTTTCCAGAGTTATTGCCCTTCGTTCAAAATCAGTTTTCTGCCTTTTAGCTCACCTGAGCGTAGCTCAAGTGAGCTATTGTCATAGTGCAGCGTCTGTCGTCCGTCCGTCGTCTGTCGTTAAACATAGTGCAGCGTCCGTCGTCCGTCCGTCGTCTGTCGTTAACTTTTCAACATTTTCGACTTCTTCTCCAGAACCGCTGCACAGAATTTCACCAAACTCCATAGGAAGTAAGTACTCAAGGTCCTCTACAAAGTTTTTGTTTTTTATGCCGATCCGTGATCCAAGATGGCCGCCATTGGCTCTGATTGGTTGACACATTTTCGACTTCTCCTCCAGAAATGCTACACAGAATTTCACTAAACTTCATAGGAAGTAAGTACTCAAAGTCCTCTACCAAGTTTGTGTTTTTTATGCCGATCCTTGATCCAAGATGGCCGCCATTGGCTCTGATTGGTTGACACATTTTCGACTTCTTCTCCAGAACTGCTGCACAGAATTTCACCAAACTTCATAGGAAGTAAGTACTCAAGGTCCTCTACCAAGTTTGTGTTTTTTATGCCGATCCTTGATCCAAGATGGCCGCCATTGGCTCTGATTGGTTGACTCATTTTCAACTTCTCCTCCAGAACTGCTGCACAGAATTTCACCAAACTTCATAGGAAGTAAGTACTCTAGGTCCTCTACCAAGTTTGTGTTTTTTTTGCCGATCCGTAATCCAAGATGGCCGCCATTGGCTCTGATTGGTTGACACATTTTCGACTTCTCCTCCAGAACCGCTGCACAGAATTTCACCAAACTTCATAGGAAGTAAGTACTCAAAGTCCTCTACCAAGTTTGTGTTTTTTATGCCGATCCGGGATCCAAGATGGTCACCATTGGCTCTGATTGGTTGACACATTTTCGACTTCTCCTCCAGAACTGCTGCACAGAATTTCACCAAACTTCATAGGAAGTAAGTACTCTAGGTTATCTACCAAGTTTGTGTTTTTTTTATGCCGATCCGGGATCCAAGATGGCCGCCATTGGCTCTGTTTGATTGACACATTTTCATCTTCCTCTCTAGAACCCCTGCACAGAATTTCTTGCTTGCTTGTAAATATGCACTTTGTGCTCAGGTGAGCGATATAAGCCCACTTGGGCCTCTTGTTTCTTGGTCATGCTTACAGATGTCAATCTGAAACATAGTAGCAAGCTACCCATGGATGAGGAGTTACAGACTTTGACTTTGATTTTGGTCATGGTTAATTTACTTTTTCCACATTAATTTAGGGCCCGGCATTCAGATGCCGGAGCCCTGTAGGAATCACTCGGTCTGGCCATCTGTCTGTCTGTCAGTCAACACTTTGGTTCTAACAGGATAACTTCAGTAGTTCTTCACATACAGCTTTCATATTTTGTACATAAATGCAAGAGGGGAAGGCTTGGTGTAGTGGTCAAGTGCTTGGCTTGCGGCGCCCACGATCCAAGTTCGATTACTGGGTTGCTTCACTATGTTAAAGAGGTTGGTTACCTCCTGCTTCCATGTCACGAAATAACAGAAAAGTTGTTGAAAGCGACGTAAAACACCAATCAACCAACCAACAATCAGTGTTCTAGTGCCCTTTGTACACACGTCAAGACAAAAAAAAGAAAGGAGAAAAGTGAGCAACGCTAGCTAATAGACACATATTAAAACACTCAGAATGCCTATTACTCTTTGACTGCCACTGATCTACTTTTCAGCCCCTTATGGATTTGTTTGGACCGATGGTGGACTTGTATTGCTTTACCAATATTCTCAAAATGCCTTGGGTTTTTAGCTCACCTGAGCCGAAGGCTCAAGTGAGCTATTGTGATCAATTGTCGTCCGTCCGTCGTAAGCTTTTCTACATTTTCAACTTCTTATCCAGAACCACTGCACAGAATTTCACCAAACTTCATAGGAAGTAAGTACTCAAGGTCCTCTACCAAGTTTTTGTTTTTCGTGCCCATCCGTAATCCAAATTGGCTGCCATTGGCTTTGATTGGGGGGGGGGGGGGGGGGGCATATAGACTATCAGATTAAATGAAATTCACAGTACATGGTTTTTTTGGTTCATTTGAGTCATGAAGTGGTCCCAGCTTTTGCTCATGTAAAGTTTCTCCTATTTCTCAAAAGTAGGTACCAACACGGGCTCAGATGTTTACTTTTCGAGAAAATGCCAGTCCAACATTTCATGTGGGAGTATCTTTAACATTGCCAGCATCCATGGAGGTCATAGTGGGTTTTGTTTCGCATGGGGTTAATTTACGCCAGTATAGTGTGATTATGAAAAACATGAAAATTACCTCCATTTGTATTAAACTGTAGCATTTTAGTGATATTTCATATCAATTCTCTGTCAATTTGGTACAGCAAAATCAATGATTCCTGCCAATTATTATATTGTTTTTGTAATAGTTCACCATGTAACAAAAGTCTCCGGTTACGTGACTGCTTTGTCCTGTCAAAACTTTGCTGAGTGTGACTTTAAAGTTCTTATAACTGACCCTTCTAAGCTCTTTTTAGGAAAAGCTCTAGTTCTTCATCAGTTTATTCTGTGTTATCTTCTTTCAGTAGATTCCTCTGAGGGCTTGGGATACAGTGGCATGGATGTAGAATCAGCAGCTCTTGCATTAGATATGGTTCAAAGAGGAACTAATTTAAGGTGAGTAATTAATGATGAAAAGATACTTAATTGCTCTGTGTAAAATCTTTCAGATTTGCATGTTTGACACATTCTGATAATTGTTTTTAAATTCTGTGATACAGGAAAACTGTCTTTTATAGTTCAAATTTACACTTGAACATCAATCATAAAACTAAAACAATTTCATACTTGCACTTGTATAGATAATATATATGAATGCTTCCACAGTTACAGAACAGCTGGAGATGGTGTGAATGTAGAGGAAGTCATGAAGAAAGATGCAATGTCAACAGGTTTGTCATTTTCCTCCTTTATGTGTTTCTTGTTAAGAGGAACTGGATGACAAGGAAAATGATTGACGAAAAACAAAAATATATTTCATCAGGACCCGGTTGCACAATGCGTTGTTAAATTAATTTGTAGTTAGCTGTTAATTATAAGTTAAAATTTTAACTTGAAGTTAGCTAACTACATGGTTAAAATTTGTTGCACAATCATGTAGTTAGCTAACTATAAGTTAACTCGAGGTTAAAATTTTAACTCGTAGTTAACTGAGAGTTAGGCAAGTTTACCCATAATGCATTCGATATCCGTTATTTTCCCGTATTTTTATTTATAGATAATTTGTGCAATAAAATGAAAGATCCCAAGACCCTGTTTCATCAAAGGGCCTAAGCCTGGTCGTAAGCTTAGTCGGGCGTAACTTTCGGACAAAGTCAAATTTTGGGACTAACTTGCATTTCATCAAAGGGCGTAAGTTAATCATAGGCTTAAATTTTAGCCTAAAATTTATGTTGAGGCAGCCTTAACTTTAGACTAAGAGGAAGACTAAATATGCCTGCCATAATCGTACATGAATTTCAAAGAAGTCAAATAAGACGCAAACATGTCCCTCGGAATCGTAAAAAGTGTGTCCTACCTGAATTCAAACGCCCAAAAGACTCCTTTTTCGAATAATTTCGATAACTTTTGTAGAAGTAAAAACACATGTATACACCGATTTTGAACCGTCCTATATCATCACATCTGTAAACTTGTGTAGAATATGCAGTATACGTCATGCACACGTCATGAATCAGTCACAAGTCTAAGGTTCAAAACTTGACACAGATATGACGTCATTTTTTTTTTTTCTTCGCTATCTATATATACATTGTGGGTAGTCATAAAAAATCTAATAATCTAAAAAAACATGACGAGTGGAAATGAGGTTTAAGGTAGATCTACTTTAAATTTTGATTAATTTTGATTAAATCACATTTTTCCGATTTTCTTCTTCAAATAGCAAAATTAGATTATGAAAACATTTGGCAGTATCTATCAGTAACATTTAAAAAAAAATCCCTAATATTTATTGAAAATACTACGGCATATGTTTTTGAAATGAAGAGAATAAATAAGTCAAATATACATTTATGTGTTGTATATGAAATGAAGAATTAAACCATTTCCTCTTATTCATTTGTCATAACCCTAGGGCCTTATTATTTCCAATGAGAAGCAATGTGTCAAAAATAGAAAAAAAATATGTAAACTTAAAACGTGTGATAGATCTAGATAAAGTCCAAAGTTTTATAGCAATTCTTTTAAAATAGTTACAAAATTGCTCATGAAAGTTTCGGAACATAATTCTGATGACCACAACTATTTGGCACTCAACATTGAGCTTAATCTTTTGGAAATATTTCAAATTTATAAGTTGAAAAGTCATTTTAACAGTGTCCTTATGGTAAAATATGGTAAAAATGAAAATATGACGACAAATTTGCCGTATAAATGAAAAAATAAATAAATAAATAAACATCTAGCCGGCGTGGTACAGTGATAAGCGAGTTGACTATATATAGTTCGATAGTTCTTGGGTTTGATTCCCACTGATGTCTTAATTGTCTTTCAGATAGGACAGGAAAACCAAGACCTCGTGTCGCGATAGGCATGGTAGGTACGTTGGAGATCCCTCACTGCTTCGGGAGGGTCCGTTGCAAAGGTCAAAATTGATGTCTTTTCATCAAACAGATGCCGTTTGCAACATTAAAAAAAATGACCCTCAGGTCAGTTTTAAAGGTCGATTTAAACGTTAAAATTGACTCGGTCTGTGATTTAATTACCTCACCCATGCGTGAAAAAGTGACCCTAGCGTGAAAATGTGACTCTCGTTGAAAATTGACATGTAGTGATGGGTCATATTTTAACGTTAAAAATTACCCTTGTTCATAATGCTCTCTTGACCTTGTCAGTACTACTCAGCCGCAATTCATACTGTGTACTTCTTGTTTACACAGTCGCGGATCCATCCAGGATTTCCGAAAGGAGGGAGGGGGGGGCACATGTGTATTCGCCAAACTACTCCGGCAGCCATTTTTAGTGCCAAATCTGGATTTTTACTGGTAAATATGCGACTAAAGGAGGGGGGTGCGGCGTCTCCCCTCTAAATCCGCCACTGTTATAGAATAGTCTAAATCTTACATTGGACATTGACACCATATGTAGAGTATTATGCAAATTTCGATCTCATTAGACTATTGTCTATGAGAATGGATACTTCATAGGGGGTCCTATGCACCTTTTTTCTTCTCAGTGGTGTTGAAATGTGTCAACTTTCCAAGCAAAGTGTGCGATTTCTCCATAAAACCTTCTGTTAAAGCTTTACTAATTTCATTTGCACACCAGTTTGGTTTTCTTTTCTTAATACTGAAAAATACATCTAAACTCGTCATCGTGTTTTTTTTTTTCGCGCGCCTGAAAAATGCAAATGATGCGTCTAGGGCTCCGCCTACGTAACGATGACGTGAAAAGTGTTTAGTATAGATCGATACTTCCACTTATATATTTATATCGAAACGAAAGTAATAATATGCATACGTAGTCTTTAAAGCTTAGGCCTAAATAAAAAGACTAAGTATTGATACATGTATGTCTTTGAAAGAAAATGACACCCATTTATACATTTGATTAACTCAATGTATACCCCACTCCAGCTGTACGCCTGTATATATTCAAGTTTATAAAGGAAGATGACCCCTCTCTCCCCGTTGTCAAATGCGACGATTACCTTATGCAATCTATCAATGTGCCATCACATATGACTGAAGTACCATCCAATATTATGTAAAGCAACAGTGAAACACAAGGAACAATGATTTCAGATGCTTTGAACAACGTTTTTGTTCGATATACATGTAATTTATTAACAGGTGTGAGTAAAATAGGGTACGTATTTTTCGGGATCTTTATTTTTAGCGTTCCAGGAAACACAGGGAATAACAATCTACCATTTTCAGTTCGCAGTTAAATTTAACTTGAAATTAATCTAACCATGAGTTTAACTATGGGTTAACTCCAAGTTAAATTTAACAACACATTGTGCAACCGGGTCCAGAGTTATTATGATAAATGATTTTAGTCGGTATTGTAAGGAAAAGTGTTTATTGCACATTCTGATGATAATATTCGATAGTTATATTATTTCACCAATATATTAATACATAGATATGGTGGAATACATCATGATGTCATCTTAATGTTTCACTGGTTTAGATCAAAGCCTGCAATTATCTAGTTGTTAATAATATTGTTATAAAATGTTTTAACAGAAGAGTTGAAACAAGCTGTGATTGCGATGATGGTTCGGAAGGATGAAGTTGAAGAACAGAATAGGTACGTATAAAGCAATTTTCCCATTTTTGATTGCATTTCCTTTGATTTATTGCTGTGTTTGTTATGCATCTCACCTTCATTATGAATCGATATTCTATGCTGTCTACCCTACAAGTTTAATAAAGCATTATAATGGGACAGAATTGATATACATGTTTCTATTTACATATGTATTGATAGGAACATGCAGTCCATGCTCCAACAAGAGATGGAAACATCATCTATGCTAAGAGCTGAAATAGAAGAAATGAAACAAGCACAAACTGCTCGTCAAGAAAAGGATCTTGCAAAGTATCAAGCTCTTCAAAAGTAAGTCATGTAAAACAACCTCTGAACTACAAGGTTTGGTCTAAAATATTTCCTTTTCCATAAAAGTTCTATGTAAAGGTATAAGATTTTATGTAAGAAATACAAATGATAAAAATCATACTAGTTATAATTTGATAAAATAAAACCTGTATATTGTTCAACTGCATAATCACAATATTGTCCATTGAAATGTTGGAAATGATTATTTGGAATTTTGTACATGTCCAACATCATACTCATTATTTCGATTGTAGAGAAAATGAGCTGCTTAAACATCAATTACGTCGCTATGTAAATGCTGTCCAGATGTTGCGGGCAGATGGATCACAAAATGATGGTGAGCATTACATTAGATGAAAAGATAAAAATGTCCTGTTATACAAGTATCATGAAAAAGTCACATATAATATCATATATTGACGGCTAGCTAGTTCTTAGTTTATTAGGATATAAAGATATTTAGTGTATGGAACTTTAGATAAATGATTCCAGTATTCTAGGTTCTTTTCCAAAACATTAAGAGAATTTACCTACCACAGCAGTAAAGTTACATAATGAATGAACAATTTCACAAGTTGGTAAAAATAGATTTCTGTTTATTGAAGATTGAAAATCAATTATGATTACCTCATTCACTTTTGTACACCACATTGCATACAAAATTATAATATTGCTATATTTCAATCCTTGTATGGGTCATATAATGGTAGGTGTATGTTGTTTCAAGTGTGTAATAAATTAAGTTTTTTATGCTTCCCGTCCGTCTGTCTGTCCGAGCTCATATCTTCTATATCTTTCCTCAGAATTTGATCATACTTCACCAAAATGTTTTTTAGGTTAAGGACTTTGTGGACGAAGGTCACTCAAGGTCATTTATGAAAGGTCAAGGTCACTTATTAACTATGACTTGAAATACCATGAAGTACTGATTTCTCCTACACCTTTCATCAGAATTTGATCATACTTCATTGAAATATTATTTAGGTTAAGGGCTTTTGGACAAAGTTCTTTCAAGGTCATTTATGAAAGGTCAAGGTCACTTATTAATTATGACTTAAAATACCATGAAGTACATGTACTTATATCCCCTACACCTTTCATCAAAATTTTATCATACTTCACCAAAATGGTTTTTAGGTTAAGAGCTTTTGGACAAAGTTCTTTCAAGGTCATTTCTGAAAGGTCAAGGTCACTTACATGTATTAACTATGACTTAAAGTACCATGAAGTACTTATATCTCTCACACCTTTCATCATGATTTGATCATACTTCACCAAAAATGTTTTTTAGGTTTAGAGCTTTTGGACAAAGGTCACTCTAGGTCATTTCTGATAAGTCATGTTCACAATAAAAAGTTTTATTTTATAACTAATCAAAGTCAAGCTTACTCATTTTAGTTTAAGATACTGTGATCACTTGTTCTACAGTTGACTCAATTGGATATCCATGATACATTGAGATTTGAAATTGTCATCAATTAATACTACGATTTTCTATATACTGAGTCATTAATTTCCTTCACTATTGCTGTGCTTCTTGGACCATTCATCAGTTTTACTGATTTTTTGCATGTGAATTTAGTCACCAAATTAACTGCCGTTCGGGGAGCATACATCAGTTTTACTGATTCTCTTGTTTTGTATGTGTCATATTGGTCATCAAACAACATCAGTCGATATATCTAAGGCAAAACTGTGTCATCGTACAAAAATGAGGCACGAGGACTTTATTTGTCAGTTATAAAGAGTAATCTCATACATATCATGACTTCCACACTGTGTGACATAGAATGAATAAACTGTGTCAGTTAATGCATCCGAAAGGAAAATTTATTTTACTCATGCATTTACATATTTTAATATTTTCATAAATATGTTTAGACAATTTGGGCATTCACTTAGAAGAGCCACAACCCTCCATTCCTCCAGCCAAATCAAATATAGATTATAGTCATGAGGCATCAGAATATGAGAAAAAACTCATTCAGGTAAAGATACTTCACAACTCTTCTTCAATCTGAAATCAAGTCATATGTGTTTTAATGTGCTTAGGAGATCAAGTTAGAAAAATATGAATACTAAATTTCTGTCTGTTTAGATACAAGTTAAAACTGTCTTTCAAGAAAATTTAATTTTTTTTGCACTTGTGCAAGGTGGCAGAGATGCATGGAGAATTAATGGAGTTTAATGAAATGTTACATCGTCAAATTAATGCAAAGGATGGATTGGTACGACAGTTACAAAATGAGCTGGTAGATCTCAGAGGTCCACTTCCTCAAGATTTACAGCTTGCCGCAGATGACATGGCCACAGATATTGACAGGTTAGTTTGACTTAATTTGCCTTGAGGTTAGAGATGAATGAATATTTGTCAGTGAATTTGGAAACAATTTATCCTTAAGGATAAAATGCATATCTAAAATTTTGAAAGTGACAGGGTAATGATGAATTTCTTTTCGTAAATCTATTTTGTATTGCATAAATGATACTTGAGCTTTCCAACTGTAATATTTTATCAGTGCCTCTCTACAAGCTCGTACTCTTGTGAATGTATGGATCCCTGCAGCATTTCTACAAGGCACATCATCAGACGTTCATCATGTTTACCAAGTAATAAACATTTGTTATCATTTAACTTGATTTTCCTGGTTTATAGAATAATTTTACACCATGAAAATTAAACAGAATGTTATTAATTATTTCACTATGGCAATATCTTTAATCAGTGCCATCTTCAAATAAAACCAAATGAAAAGCCGGCATAGCTCAGTTAGTTAGATGCTCGGTTCGTGAACGAGAGGTTCAGGATTTGACCCACCAGTGTCTTTCAGACAAGACAGTGAAAACTAAGGTTCCATGTAGACATGGTGTATTAAAGATTCCTCATTGCATCAGGTAGGTCAGTTACACCAGCTATGTCTTCATACTTCCTGTTATGGAGGGACACCAAACATTACAATATCAGATTAAAATCCTAAATCCTTCCAAACATGGATCTAACTCAGCCATACTGGACTTTATGGTGTTACACAAAACCATTTATTATTGGTCATGTTTCTTTGATGAGTTTACCAAAAAGTACAGTAAATTATTGTATGTATTGAAATGTGATAAATTAAATTACAGGTGTAAACTTGCAATGTGTTCTGTGTTATCAACAGTTTACCATCTCATTTTAGATATATGTTCGTATAAAAGATGAAGAATGGAATATTTACAAACGTTTTAGTCAGTTCCATCAGCTTCATGTGAAATTAAAAAAAGTATTTCCAAAAATTGCAAAGTTTGAGTTTCCACCCAAGAAAACAATAGGAAAGAAGGTTAGTTTGGTTTCTGCCATTTGAATCAATTTTTCAAATATACTTGATTTCAGCACTTTAAATTTAGCTTTGAACAGGAATATTATAAACTTCATTAAATAGACGGTTCAGCATTGAATTGAAACTCTCCAACTCAGTGAAGACAATGAAATTAATTCTTTTGCTGTTTTGCATACAGGATGCTAAAGTGGTAGAAAATCGAAGATGTGTGTTTCAGATGTACCTCCGTCATGTGATTAACTTTATGTTTGACAATGATAAAACATTATCTACAAAAATCAACAAAGAATCATTCATTCAAATTTTACCCTTTTTCAGGTAAGCCGAGATTTTATATTGTCAAATTTAATTAATTTAATTCAAGTATTGATATGTCCCCCATAATCATTAAAACAGATAATGACCTCATGAAAACAGTTTAAGTAGCTTCATTGTGAAAAAAAGATATTTGGATCATGCTGCAACATAAGAGAAACAAAAACATACAAAAGATCAGGTTTTAGATAGATTGGAGTAGACCTGGTACATTAAGATATCCAGATGAATTAATGTAGCAACAAGTAAGGTATGAGTGACAGTGACCTGTTACTGGCATAAGAACAAGAAACAAGAGGACAAATTTTGTTAGCCTTAAACAAGAAGATATCTAACAACTTACACAAAATCCATAAGTAGTCTTCATATTTGTCACCATCATTTTCAAATTAAGCGTTTAATTGTTCTAGAAAAGGTTGTATAGCAAAAATTTCCCCCCTTGTAGGGAAAGAAATTTTCACATTATTAATTAACTATAAGATATTTAAAATGTAAAGTCGCACAATCTTAGTTTTATAAGTATCAAATTTTGATAACACATAGTGTGGTCTCAAGCAAGCATTTAAATTATATTCAGCATCTTGTTTCTTATTTTCGTTTACTTTTTCTTGCTTTCTTTCTTCGTTTTTGGACTTTGGATATTGATATCTTTCATTTTTGTCCTCTGCTTTTTCACAAAAGCATGGGGACATTAAATGTAGTCCGTCTGTCTATCCATCCGTCATAAAAACTTTAACCTTGGTCCTAACTTTTTTATCGTAAGAAGTAAGATTCATATTTGGCATGTGTGTCGCTAATTGCAATACTTTTCCGTTGCTACCAAATTTTTTATCATGTGACCTTGACCTTTGACCTACTTCAATGTAACTTTTTAACTGTAAGATGTAGGGCCTTCATATTTGGCATGTGTGCCCCTAATTGCAATACCTTTCCATTGGTACCAGAAATCATGTGACCTTGACCATGACCTTTGACCTACTTCAATGTAACTTTTTAACCATAAGATGTTGGGCCTTCATATTTGGCATGTGTGTCTGTAGACATGCACAACCATGACTGTATGTCACGGATCACTGCATCCTTACTGATAGAACCCCAAAAGCGGGGGACCACAATTCTCTGAATTTGCTTGTTATTCCATTTCTTGTCTTTTGTAGTGATAAAAAAATACCAGAAAAAGAACAGAAGAAAATGAAGAAAGTGAGTTCTACCCCTACATTGTCGTCTAGTCCTAACCAAGAAAGACTCGAACCAAACCAGGATTATGATGGTCTTTGATAAAAGTGAAAGTCATTAGCCAGTGTGACCTAGACATTTCTTCTTTGGGGCCAGTTTACTAGTCACGTGTGTTCAGTCTGTTATGATGAAGTAAAACCTTTGCTTTCAAATTCTGCAATAACTTCACCTAAGTACTTGTATTAACTTTTGCACAATTGAGAGTTAAATATGAATATTCAACAGCAGTTCATGGAGAGTTCATGCATACTTGGTGCATAAAATAATACTCATATTGATATGTGTTTACAATGCTCGAAACTAACTTAAGTCTTTGTCCCATTGATTTTATCATGGACCATTACAACTTACTATTGACAGATCCCACTTGTAAAAGTGTCCAGATCTATATGTCAAAATAAACAAAATGTTGTTTCCTGGTATGAACAGTAATGTGTATTAGATCTAGCACAAATTTTGTGATGTCAATTTTTCTGTTGTTGCTGTGCATTGTTCAAATACATATTGTGTCTGTTCTAATTGAGAAAGTCAAGGGAAAACCAATGAATTGTATTTAGTGAATTTCTTCGAAAAGTACCAATTGTATATTCTCTGGGTTGCATCTGATGAAAAGACCTGAGAAAAGCTTGTTACATAACTCAGTGATCATAATCCTTTGGATGTTTGAAATGAAGGGCATATCAAAAACTGATGTGAGCAACAATCTGACATATTCAGCTGTGGACTGACATTTTTCTTTGTTGACTGATAGATTTTCTGTTCTACCAGTCCGTCTGTCTGGTGACAGAAAGGCTTAGTTTCAAGCCCTGTGTTTATATTAGTTAAGCGCATTGAATAAAAAACACATAATATGAGTGTATAAGAGAAGAATATCGCTGCTGAATGACAAAATTCATTGCATAAAGGATCATGGGAATTGTAGTGTTCCTTTTGTAGACGTGATGAGAATGCTTGACAAAGTTGTGCCCTTTCAATATCTTGGGTTATATGTAGTTATTTCAGTGATGTCAAAATTCCCAACTGTTCTTTTAACTGTTTAAATTTTCGAAATGAAATACCAGATCATTTGATGCAAAAAAACACATACTAAATATCCAGCCAAACATTTTTGTCTTTTTGAGCTGAAAATACAGTGAAATTTTTTTTCTCCTTTTGCCATTTGAGGTGTATGGGTAAAATAAATTCTAAGTAGTCATCAAGGCAATTTGTGTAAGAATTCATAATTACTGTGAATGCCTTTTGTTTTGTCAGGTACCGATTTTCGTAATTTCGTCAACCTCTTAAATGACAAAATTAAGTACTGACGAATATAAAGTTCAAACTTAAGACAATTAAGGCACTTAGATGATACTAGGTTAACTTATTTTATTTACTATTATTGTAAAATGACAGTAGGCGACAGGTATTAAAACATTGACAAGAGTATACATATGGAAATAAAATAAGTTCACTTTTTAAAACACTTTAAAAGATCTAAAGTTGCTAAAAATCTAAAATATTTATATCCCAGCTTTCAAAAATGGGGTCTGGAAGTCTGGGGGCAGGGGCAGGGCGAAGTTGAGGGCTGTCTAAGAAAACATATCACAGAGGCATAAATATTGTATTCTTGTTTCATTTTTGTATGCCCAAGTAAAGTCATTCAAGCATAACTTTGTCACGATTATTCAGGATCCAGTTTATGGTCAATACAGATCATAGTATCTGGATGTGATAAAAGAATTTTGATTGTGGATACTAGGAAGGAATAAATTTATGCATTTCCTGCGAGTCTGAAAGGGCAAAAATGTGAAAATGATTTCTAAGCATAAATTTCTTACTATATTGTTCCTGACCATTGATTTAAGCATTATGATTCTCATACTGTCATTATGGATGCACTACAGTGACTTCACTTAACCTCAGTTCTTGCTCTGTGCAATCTATAACTAAAGTCCCCCGCAATGGATATCAATAGGAAAAACAAAAGTTTGATGGTATCTTGCACTAAACCTCTAAGGACTATCCTTATATACATGTATTACATTTGATGCTTTTAGAATCCAGACTTTCTTGAATAAAACCCATTTACTGTGGTTCTTTTATTCAAAGTACATACCGATAATCATTTCAATACCTTTTTCATCTCATGGATTGTGTTTCATTGTACTCAAACTATTGATTAAATACTAGAAACCATTTCTCTATACTAACTAACATCTTCGATTCTCTGTTCCCACTATATAGATCATACATTATAAGTTCTACCAGTATTCAATATTCTTCATATCATTATGTAATGGTAGATGTTATTTAGTAAAGTGCATGAACCTATGCGGGTTGTGATATGTGAGTTTGAATGTGATACAAAGTTTTTATCCCAATATTGAATTTTTATACTGTTATCTAAGGGGTCCACATGTACAAAATGTACATGTGAAAATGGTTTACATATGTCATAATTATTGTAATTGACTGGATTACAAAGCAATTCTGGTCTACAGATTGGCAATATCCATCCATCTGTCCATCAGGATTTTGATTAAGTTACTGGTTGATGTAAAATCCAAGCAACTAAGAGGAGTATAAACATAATACTTCACACGTAGGTTCCTTATGACCAGAGCTTTCATATTATGCCATGACTTATGACCTAGTGACCTTGACCTAGGATTTTTACTTACCATTATAAAATTTTAATTTTGGCTATATCTTTTGAATCATTAATAATAAGGCTTTGAAACTTCACACATATGTTGTTCAATTGATACCAAGAATTTTACCTTTTGACCTTGCTTTGCAATCCTTCAGCATTTCTCGTTTTTACCATAAATTTAATTCTTTGCTCATAGAAATAAAAAAAATGAATCATAGAGAATCAATATCAGGTGAAAGACATAACATGATGGCTAGAGATCTTTGGGTCATGGGCAAAAATTGGGCATTGCTGTACAAACTGTTGTCAGTTGTAAAGGTGAATTTTGTAATCACTTATTCTACCATGCATTTGTCCTTTCTGTGCTTAGTGTTTTGTAGATACTGTAAATCTCTTACATTTTTCACAATTACCTTATTTTTAGGAAGATCATTTTGCAGGTTTATATATTAAATTCACATTTTATAGTTTTCATTATGGGTAATTATTTATTTGTATGGATTTTAATTTTGGCGTGGAGCTATCGTCTCAAATAAAAAGTAAGCCAGGTGTATTTTTTCTGTAATAATGCTCAATTTATTGTAGAATCTGGGACCAATGTTAAATTAAACTTCACATTTCTTGAACTGTGCTACATTATTTTTTTTAAAGATTAAGACTGAAAGAACATCATGATGTGAGCCCTATTTTGTAACATACGTGTCTATTTTGCCATGTAATTTTTACACATAAATATAGGTTGTTTCATAGAAATTGGCAGTATACAATTTACAAGACAAAATATATGTATTTTTATGAAACAGTATCTATCAATTATGATATATATAGCCATTTCATTGTTGTTTACATGCTGGTAAGCTGTAATATTGTCATTGGTGGATCCAGGAGGTTTAAGGGAGATCATACAAACTTCCTCAGCAAAATTCAATGCATGAATAAGCATTAACTCGTGAAGAGACGCTTTCATTGGCTTGAATCTGTATAAAAAACCTCCTCCAGTGTACTTATGGATCCACCACTGAAATTGGAGTTATGTTCAGACCATTTCTCACCTAATTCTTTTGATTAATGTGATCAAGGGTTTTATATGTCTTTGTTGATGCAAGTGTTTTAAGTTCAGGGTAAGTGCAATAATACAAGGTATTTGCACTGTTTGTAAAATTTATGTGTTTACTTTGTGCAAGTGTAGGAAATAAAACATTTCCATTCATTATGTTGTTTACATATCAGAATTAGTGTTGGAACATTATATGTTTAAACTCAATAGCTATAGCTCACAAGTCAGTGGGCCACCAAAATAATCCACACCAAATTACACTTATTATCCCTACCTTCAACTAATGGCAGAATGGATATGGTAACTACTTATTGATCTGTTCATGTTTCTGTCTTAGTTGGTTTGTTAAAAGATACATTTTTCCCACTTACTACATTAACTCTCCAGAGGATGTATTTACAATAGTTATATTAAATTATTGTACTTGTTACCAGTGGTGTAAGGAAGAATTCTATTAGTTTTTAAGGAGATGCTCCACTCCACAGTGCTGTTGAAAATGTAGTAATTTTGACCTGTAATATCTAACAGTTTGGCTTACAAATTATCTATGATGATACTAAACAATGTCCATTTATTAAAAGTCAATGGTGATTGGTGGGTCAACGCAGTAAATTTTTACTGAAGTCACTCGGGAATGCAAGGTGCTAGGTTACCGCAGTTTTCTGTTGTTCAGTAAAAACAAAGACTCTGTTTCAAAGAAGATATTTATGTGAAAATGAACCCTTATTAGTTTGAAAGTATTTATTACATAAGCAAATGATGATACAGGTGCTGCCATCAAACAAATGACATTATCCTGGTGTGACTTTTGACTGTGATCAATCACTCAAGCTCACCAGGGATGGATCTTCATTCTGGGAAGACTTGGGCATAAATCAGTCAAGCGCACCAGAGATGGATCCTTTTTCTGAGAAAACCTGGCCATGTATCAGTCAAAGTCCCCAGGGAATGATGCTCTTTTTGGGAAGGCCTGGCCATGTATAAGTCAAGGTCACCAGAGATGGATGCTCTTCTGGGAAGACCTGGCCATGTATAGGTCAAGCTCACCAGGGATGGATGCTCTTTTTGGGAAGACCTTGCCATGCATAGGTCAAGCTTACCAGGGATGGATCCTCTTTTCTGGAAAGACCTGGCCATGTATCAGTCAAGCTCACCAGGGATGGATCTTCTTTCTGGGAAGACTTGGCTGTGTGTCAGTCATGGTCACCAGGGATGGATCCTATTTCTGGGAAGACCTGGCCATGTGTAAGTCATCATCATTATGGAAAGGTAAAAAAACTTGACAAAACTAGAGCTTGTTTGTAAAACATATGCCCCCACAAGGGCTTAATTCATATCTGCAACAAACTTTCCTAAATTATGAGTTTCATGGGTCATAACTTGTATAAATACATGTATTACTAGTAGTGAAGTATTGCCTTTTGACATATTGTGACCCTCAGATCTATAGGCATCCTTCCCTTTAAATAAGAATTTAAATTACCTTTGATTAAAAGAACTTGACCTGTGAATGTGATCAAATTCTGATGAGCATTTAATAATATATGAGAATCACATTGAAACCAATAATTTCAGCCTTTTCTATCAGCTGTGACCTTGACCTTTGATCCCAAAATCAATAGGTTCCTTTCTTTTTTGATAAGTAATTATATATTCAAATTTGTTTGATGAAAGGTACTTGAGTTATTATTGGGAAACCAATAATTAGTTTCTTTTCATCAGCTGTGACCTTGACCTTCGACCTTTTGACCCAACAATCGATAGAGTTCTTCCTCTCTTGATAAGTAAGTATATATCCAAATTTACTTTGAATATGCTAAACCGTAACTGAGTTATCATCAGGAAACCAATAATTACAGTCTATTTTTCTCAGCTGTGGTTGTTTGATTGTTTTATTGATTAGTGTTTTACCTCCCTCCACGGTTATTTCACATATTTGGTGATCGGCATCTGCCTGATGCATTGCATAGAAATTTATACCTTTGCAACGGAGCCATTCAAAGCAGTTAGGGATCTTTTATGTGCCACACCTACTGTGACACAGGACCTCTACCGTCTCTTCCGAAAAACAGAACACCGGTGTACCCAGGGCGGGAATTGAACCTGGGACCTCTAGGTCACGAGCCAAGCACCTCATCCACTAAGAAACATAGTCTTTACAGCTGTGACCTTGACCTTTAGACCCCAAAATCAATAGGGTTCTTCCTCTCTTGATAAGTAAGTATATATCTAAATTTGGTTTGAATATGTTAAAAGGTACATGTAATTGAGTTATCATCTGGAAACCAATAATTAAAGGATATTTTCATCAGCTGTGACCTTGACCTTTGACCTTTTGACCCTAAATCAATAGGATTCTTCCTCTCTTGATAAGTAAGTATACATCCAAATTTGGTTAGAATATTTTGAAAGGTACTTGAGTTATCATTAGGATACCAATGTAGGACGGAAGGACAGACGATGTAAACACTTAATGCTCCCTGACATACATTGTGGGGGCATAAAAATGCAGTTGAAAAGATGTACATATCTGTTATTTAATATGTAGATCGAAAACTTGTATAATCCTTTTTTTTCCTTTTTTGGTTTTTTTTTTTGTTTTGATACAACATTCTATATATTAGACAAATACAGAAATATGGCAAATAAATATAAATCCAGACTAGAAACATTAGATACAATTAGATTATTTCATCCATCCAACTCTACAATTAAAACAAAACAAAAAATGCTAAAGGCAGTATGACCAGATTGTGAAGCAATGACAGATGTTCAGATATAATACTGTAATTCACTCGTATTTCATGTGACTTTATTTTCATTAATATCTTACTTTTGTTGATTTATGAGAACTATATTTTAGTTGGTTACATGTGGAGTCCTACTCAAGAAATTGCTTAAAATAAATTTCTTGCAAGTCGGAACTGTTTTTCAATAATATGGAATTAACTTTTTATGCCCCCAGATTGATAGCTCGGGGGAAATATTGTTTTTGCCTAGCCTGTTTGTTTGTCTGTCTGTCGTCAACTTTAACCTTTACCGTAACTTTTGAACCGTGAGGGATACCAGATACAGACTTCATATTTGACATGCCTACTCAACTAATAAAGCCCTTTCAAATGACACCATGGTTGATGACCTTTTGACCTTGACAATAACCTTCACGCTAAAAATAACTTTTTGGACTTGGGGCTATAACTTTTGAACCATGAGGGATAGAGACTTCATATTTGACATGCGTACTTAACTAATAAAGCTCTTTCTAATGACATCAAGGTCGATGACCTCTTGACCTTGACAATGACTTATACACTAAAAATAGCTATTTGGAGTTTGGTGACGTCTGGGGCATTAGTGTTTCCCAAACTCAGCTTGTTTATAATTCAACAATTTGTATTTGTGATACACTGATGCCCCTGGACTGCAACATCTTTTGAATAGTAACGTAAAGAACTTGTCAGAAAGAATGTACATGCGAAAGATGAAAGCCCTACCTGTAAAGGTTCAAAAGTTACAACGAAGGTTAAAATTTTTAGAAATGTAGGTCAAAGGTCACTGGATCAAGAAATGTGGTAACAACGTAAAGGACTTATCAGAAGGAATGCACATGCAAAAGATGAAGGATCTACCTGTAATGGTTCAAAAGTTATGACGAATCTTAAAGTTTTTAAAAATATAAATCAAAAGATCATGGTCAAGGTCACTGTCAAATACTGTGGCAGCAATGTAAAGGACTCATCACAAGGAGTGCACATGCAAAAAATTAAAGCCTTACCTGTAATGGTTCAAAAGTTATGACAAATGTTGAAATTTTTAGAAATGTAGGTCAAAGGTCATGGTCAAGGTCACTAGGTCAGGAACTGATGTATTTGTGAAACACTGATGCCCCTTGACTGCAACATCTTTTGAAATGCAATGTAAAGGACTTGTCACAAGGAATGCACATGCGAAAGATGAAAGTCCTACCTGTAAAGGTCCACAAGTTATGATGAAGGTTAAAGTATTGTCACCACAGACAAGCAGACAGACAGATGGACAGACACACAGACATGCAAAAAACTTAGATGCCCCCAAATTTCATTCCAGAGGCATAAAAAGTAATATCATGGTCACATCCTACAGAGTTCATTATTGTCTATCTATATGTGAAGTGAAAAAGAGATTAGTCCTTTCATAAGTGAGCTATATGTAAGTAGGCATTTGACCTAAAAACAGAAAGTTCCATGGTCAAAGTCACAAAACAAGGTAACATCCTATTAAGATCATCATTAAGTATCTACACGTAAATTCTGAAATGTATACCTTTTACGGTCTCTTTACAATTGGAACCAGCATCCTGGAGTTGGTGCTGTGCTACGATTAAAGTTAAGAGGTCTACTGTACTGGTCCCACTAATGGTTTGTCAGGTGAAAACAGTAAAACTCTAAGTGTTATGTCACAATCGGCATTGGCACAAAAAAGATTCCTCATCAATTCTGATGCATAGGTCCAAATTTCTGTGTAATACATCAAACAGTTACTGTCATCAATACGTGAAGTGATCTTGAAGTGATAAAACTCTCTTCGTTATTGATACAAACAAAATTTTAATAAGCAAATCACTGATGCAGACATATTCACACACACAAGCAAAGAGACAGACATTGCCTATTGACTCTTCCATTTCGCAGATTATTTGTCAAATTTTGTGATGTCACAATACATTTTCAGTGTTTGTCCGAGGTATGACCAAGGTTTAAGGCATTGTGACATCATCTAATTTAACAAAATTTCGAGCGTAAATGGAAGGGTCAATTCAAAGACTGGTTTTGCTTTACAATCTGGCCTTTTATATAGTGTATATATAGAAACCTTAAAATGCCCTTAAGGGTATACAAATGTAGTCTGGTGGGCTCATGAAAAAAAGGAAAATTAACAATTGTCTATTTCACGTATAATACTGTATGTGTACTTATTTTAGCAGGGTTCATATTCCAATGTTCATTGCTCCAAGTGTGCTAATTCATGACTATGTTGATATCAAAACATTAACTCGAACAAAAATCAAGCTTGACAGAACCACAACATGAATAGAAGGTGCACTAAATCACGATTGTGATAAAAAATCGCCAATCCCTCTGTGGTCGTTTTGCGCTAGACTATAGTTGCACCAATACAGTATATGTACTCATACAGAACACAGGATTCAAAATCAGCAATCCTCCGGTCATCAAAAACAACCTAAAAACTCTTTAAGCAACCAAAACTTTCAGTAAATATAATGGAGGTCATTCAAATTTTCTTAAAATTTGATAATTTGATGATCAAAAACTTTTGCTAGTTTCGAGCCCTCAGTACATAAGAATAAGTCAAAACAGAATAGAAAATAACAATATAGTTCCATGATATGATGCAAATTAAAACACTTCGATCATATGGAGTCTACATTATTCCATTTCTTCATTCAATTTAAAGAAAAAACGTTTTCTTAGGATTAGGTTAGGATTGCAAGGAACAGCATTTTAGTCATATGTTTTCCTTAAAAATGTGCCAGATAACTGCTGTTATAGATGTTTTACCGCCTTGAGCTTGTATTTCAGGGTCAATTTATTGTGTGTGTGACCTCATATTTTGAAATGAAATTGCATTTTTTATGTAATATCTTCATCTTTGGAAAATTATTTCAGAAATGTAACCTTTTACAATGTAGCTGTCAATATAAAATAATACAAGAAACATTGCATCAAAGATGCAATATGCCAAATTGCAAAACGTTTTTGGCAGACAAAGTGATCCTTAAGTTGCCCAATTGCAAGGGTTTGAGGAACAGACAGACTGAAGAAGGCAGACAAAGTGATTTTTAGCTCACCTGAGCCAAAGGCTCAAGTGAGCTATAGTCATAGTGCGCCGTCCTTCGTCCGTCGTCGTCGTCGTCGTCGTCGTCCGTCGTTAACTTTTTCACATTTTCGACTTCTTCTCTGGAACTACATTGCAGATTTGGATCAAACTTTGTGTAAATGATGTACTCAAGGTCCTCTACTAAAATTGTGTTCGGGATCCAGATTCCCTCAGGGGTGGATCCAGGGCGGGACCAAAAGTGCCCAAAAGGGTACCCCTCTTCAAACATCTTCTTCTCCAGAACCAGTACATAAATGGGGAAACTAATTGCATTTCAACAATCTATAAAGATGGGTTATTAAAAATTGTGTTCGGGGTTAAGATCCGTCAAATAGAAATTTACGCTTTTTTGACGTATTTCTGGACTTAGTCATTTCAATGAAGAAAAGTGTCATGTTTTTCAGTTAATTGATATTGATGATTTCTTAATGACTATTTTGATCATAATTGTGGTAAGGAATATTGTTGTGAAAGAATTTTGTCATTATCTCAATTTTTGGATTTTTTATGAATTTTTTAAGACTTCCAAGAAAAAGGGGGGGGTTGGCCATTTTTCACATTTTCAACTTTTTCTACGAAACCACATGAAAGATTTTAATGAAACATGGAATATATGAAGTACTAAAAGTCCTCTATCAATGTGGTAAATTTCATCCAAATTGGTTAACAGATAATGCCACCATGTCTAAAAAGTAGGTCTCACAATGGTACATATACCACTTGGTAATTGAAATATAGAGAGTAGCGGATCAAATCCAGCTGTGGTCAAAAAATTTTTTTTTTTTTTTTTACACATCTAAATAAGTTTTTAGATGTTTCTCAACACTCAACATATGAAATTAGGAATTTTACGTTTAAGATTTCCAAAAAATAAAAGGGGGGGTTGGCCATTTTTCACATTTTCAACTTTTTCTACAAAACTGTTTGAAGGATTTTAATAAATCTTGATAGAAATAAGTCACTTATGATCCTCTTCAAATTCTGTTGTTTTCGTCCAGACCTCTTTACAGGTGGCACCACCATAGTCAAAAGTAGGTCACAAAAGAGTTCCCTCCTTTAACAATATTCTTTTTCATACGGGCTGTATACAGAGACAAACAGAATGCATTGAAATGATCTAGAGGGATGAGTGAAGACGTATTGTCATTTTGGTTCCCTTCCAAAATCAAATTTTAGAATTTTTTTTCGACATTTCTTTGGACTTGATGATTCAATGCAGAAAAAAAAGTGTCATATTTCCTAGTTAATTGATAATGATGATTTCTTATGGACTATTGTGATCATAATTATGGTAAGGATTGTTACTTTGAAAGAATTTTGTCAATATCTCAATTTTTGGATTATCTATGAATTTTTTAAGACTTCAAAATGAGGGTGTATAGGAACAATTCAATCACATTTTTCACTTCTGCTGTTATACCACATGAAAGATTTTAATGAAACAAGGAATACATGAAGTACTAAAGGTCCTCTATCAATTTGGTAAATTTTTATCCAAATTGGTTAACAGATAATGCCACCATGTCTAAAAAGCAGTTCTCACAATGGTACATATACCACTTGGTAATTGAAATATGGAGAAATTGTTTTTTTCATTTCTTTACACATCTAAATAAGTTTTTAGATGTTTCTCAACACTCAACATATGAAATTAGGCAATTTTAAGTTAGATCTGGACAATATTTGAAACAATTGTTGTTCATGACCCAGACTTGAAATCAGTCAACAAAAGGCCCCACCTAAAGAAAATGACTAACTTGTTTCCCTAAATGACTTCTTGCAGAGACAAAGGAAATGCTTAATATCAAAATCACGTGAATGGATGTGCAAAAAAGTGTTGTTTTTTATTCTAGCCTGAAATAAAATTTGACATATTTTCAACATCTGTGTTGACTTAGTCACATTAATGCAAAAATAAATGAATTCTTCCTTCATGCATGACTGATCATCTAGGTACTCAGGTGAGCGATATAGGCCCACTTGGGCCTCTTGTTTAGTGTCACTATGTTTTGCAATGAGCATATCCTTGGTTCATGGGGAGTTTCATAACAATAGGGAGAATGTTAATAGTTATAGTCTGGAAATCATTTTCACTATGACCTTGACCTTTGGATCCTGAAATCAATTGGGCACATCCTCAGCTCATAGGGAAATGATCAATCATTGAAGCCATAACATGCATACTCTGTTCTGAATCATTATGATCTTGAAAATGGTGTCACAAAATTGTCCAACTTTCAAATTTTTCCTACACTATGAACACTTAATGTGTTATGAATGAATTTTTATCAAAATGTGATTGAGTTATAGACAAACAGGTATAAATTAAAACTACATGTACTTCCGGTTATAATATTCAAAAAGCTCACCAGACTACATCATTAAAGAAGTGATATGTGACACAGTTTCATTGTATAACTACAGGACAACAATAAACTACTCGGCATAATGGTTAATACAATTTTCATAAAAGATTCATTAAACAGCTAGATTTCATGGAATAAATGTCCTTACATTAAAGATATGAGTTTTATGGTATGGTTAAAATCATTGTCAGTTCAAGTACAATTTGATGTGTGCTTTAGATCCCACTGCTATCAAAGATCTTCCATTGTTTGTAAATTAGGTTTTGAGGTAGGTTTTTCTTGCTTCACTTGATTTTCCTCACTGTTACACATGTCTTGATTTGATATCACTGATTCTTTTCTCCAGGATCCTAGCTGTTCTATGTCCTGTTTCACAACAAGAAGGAGCTCTTTATCACCATTACTTAGCTCTGTCTGTAGGTAACCCAGTAAGGTGTCTTCTTCACCAATGACTTCAGGACTTTCTAACTTAGAGTCCAGATTGTAGTACAATCCATTGATCTTCCGTATGGCAATCCAGTGCTTACGCTTAAAGGGAAGACGCAGAACTCCCCATTTATAATCTGTTGGTGTGTTCAGTATAAATCCCAGAATATTGGACGGAATCAAACAATTGATATCTCTGAAATGGGAGACATTTAATATTAACTTAAGACTGCAAAACGCTTTTGTGAAATAGTGAAGCTCCAGCACATCAACAATGTCCAGAATCATTTTAAAAAGTCAAAATGTCATGATCACTACATCCAAAGTTTTATACTTATGGAAAGGCCTGGTTACAAGGAATACATGTAATATACTGTTGCCCTATCCCTAACCATTTTAAAGTTTGTGGACAGACTGACAGACAGGATTACAATTAGATAAGGATTGTGGGCCACATAGCTCACCTGAGCATGATTGAAAAAGGAATGTTATAAACTGCATGTATGTAAAACTATTTTTCATAACAACATACAGAACAAAGCATTACATTGCTGAAATTAGGCAAAGGTCAATAAAGGTTGCACTTTTGCACATTTTCATACATGTACTTCATACTTTCTCATTTATCACCTCTGTCAAATAGGCAAGTCCCTTCACTTGAACAGAATTAAATCAACATTAAATTACAAATGAATTCTGTATAATCCTGTTGAAAATTTGCTATAAGAGTTTTGAAGAAAAGACTCGCTTGTATATCTTCACCTTTTCCCGATTAAATTTAATTAAGATTGGCCCAATGATTCTGGAGATTTAAACAACTTTATATATTTCCTCCAAATTATCTCCCCTTTGAAAAAGAAGTAGCCCTTCATCTGAAGGAATTAAATACCTTACACCTAATACTGATTTTTGCCAGCACAGGTTGAAATTGGCCTATTGGATCTAGAGGGGAAGATTAAAAAACTTTATATCATCTTGTTTATGTTCACAATTACATGTATTTTTTTTTTTTTTTTTTAATACATGTAGAACATTTTCAAACCCTTTATTTGAATCTTCTTTATTCAAAGATAAAATCTGATACTGGTATCATTCCATATCTCTCCCCCTTTGAAAACAAGAGTAGCTCCTCATCTGAATTACTTTGAATCCCTTTACCCAAGATCAGTTTGAACCAACTTCAGATGAAAATGGTCCATTGTCTATAGAGAACAAGATCTTAAAAATTTCAAATCAAATTTTTTATTTTCCAAAACTATCTCTTTGAAGAGGATGTGCTCCCTCATGGAACATTTGAACTTTTATTTGGAAAAATTTATGATGAGAATACCGGTGTCAACAACACTTACAACAGACAACTGTCAAATTTGGATCAGGAAAGTTCACTTGTCCTTCCAGGTCAAGTCAGCTTAATAGTAATGTACACGTGTAGTTGTTATTCAAATATAAATTGATTGCTGTCCGCACCACTCACTTTGTAAACCGAAAAATCTGGATTTTCACTTATTTATCTTTAAAATAGTTTTACAAAATTAATATCAATCGACAGATCTTGTTTAGTCGTAACTTTTGGTGTATGTTATATGTTTCTACAAAGAAGCATTCGTATTTTACAGGGAAAAAATCATTTTAGATAGGGCGTTTTCTATGTTAATTTTGACGTGATGTTGTCGATGTTTAACATTGAATCTATGGGAAACTTGGCAACGTCACGTCAAAATTTAACATGGAAATCGCCCTATCTAAAATTGATTTTTTTCTATAAAATATGAACGCTTCTTCATACAAACATATAGCATACACCAAAAGCTACGACTAAACAAGATCTATCAAATGGTTTTGCTTTTTTGAAATTATTCTGAAGATGAATAACTGAAAATCCAGATTTTCCAGTTTCCAGAGTGAGTGGCGTGGACAGTAGTCAATCAGACATTGTTAATGTTTAAGTTTGAACTTTTGATAAAATCTTTTACTTAAAAGTTTGAAACATGATTTTATATGTGCATTAGATTGGCCTTTAAGTTCTACATTAATGTTTGTCTACATTAAAGTGTTTTGATGCAATGAACATCTGAAAAATTACTGAACAACATAACTTTTACTTACTTTCTTTTGTCAAACCACACTGTCTCACAGAACTTTTGCTGTACTGCTGCCATTATTACATTGACATCATAGTTCCCAAGTCCTAGGAAACTACGATGAGGATTGATAAAGTTTCCCGGTGATAATCTGTATTAACATTGAATAAAGACTGCAATCAAAATCTCTGAAATAAGGAAGCTAAATCTTGCAATACTACATGTATTATATATGAATAAGGGCATATTTTGATCACTGTGATTAACTTATAATTTACTTATTCAGTCTCATCACCACTTGAACAACCTACATGTATATATGTAATAGAGATACAAAGTGAAACCTGCAACTCTCAAATTACAAGGCTGACTACTTAATGCCACCCTTAAAGTTTTGTACCACTCCTTGAAGTATCAGTAATGATCAACTGGTGTGTGCATTGTAATGTATCAATGTACAATGTATAAGAAAGATAAAAATACTCTCTGCTTCTTACAAAAAAAGTACATGTACTTGATTTTTTTTATCCCACCAATATTAAAGCAAATACATTTGTGTATTTCCTTCCTGAAAATGTGTGATCTTCCACATGTTCCAAAACATACATCTTTGCAAGATATCAACTTAAAATATTAACCTCAATACTATAACCATAATTTATGGGGCAAATAGATGTGTATTACAGAGACATGTATGTTTTAAATATAAACATGTAAAAAATGTAAATCCAGCAATGCTATCTACCTGTACTTACCCAACACAAATATCATCTAAATCTTTCTTAGAAAATGCCTGTTTGTCTTGGAACAAATTATTCAGTGCATGTAATGCACACATTTCTTTGATCTGTCGCTCATGGTACACATCATCAGTTTTCCCTGAGTCAGCATCTTTATTTTCCATGTCTATTTTACAAGAGTAGATTCCACCCATGATCAACAAGCAGAACTTCAACAATTAACGAATGAGCTACACTAAATGCGCCGTCAACTAATCTTACAGTCATGATTTCTTAGTTTCAATTGCTGAGATGGAGATCCTTAGTATATTTCAGTTTCCTAATTCCTAATGCCAGATTAATTAGTAATATCCCCGCGACACCTGGTCTCTCAGCATTATCGATTTGCAAACTGTATACCTGTAACTCTGAAAGTGAATTACAGCTTACACACTTGTATTAAGTCACGGCATCTATTCCTCATTTAAAATAACCACTTTTTCTAATCAAAACTTCTCCTCCTGGTTTTATTACTATAATTCGGACGAAATGTTGAACTTTAAACCAGGCCAGATACCCTTTCCCTGTTAGAAAATAAATGCTAAACCTATTTTCACTTTCATTTTTCAAAAATAAAGTAAATCTACAAACCGAAAACTGTCAAATTTCCGATATTACCACAAAAAAAAAAAAAAAACCCGAACACTTCCCTGTAGCGTGATTTTACATCAGACACGGAAAACAGTTTCTACATTTGAAGTTCGTATATAAATGTAAATACTCTTAACAAATTGATTTATCATATAAAACAATGAAGCAATGTATTTTAATTAAAAATTTTCAATTTTTTACTCATACATCAGTGTTTAACAGATATTGTTCAGGTCACAACGGCTTTGATTAATAGATATGTATGTTTATGTTGCTGCGTTTATTCAGATCTAAAATTTCAAAAACATTTAAATGTTAAAGAAATATTTACTATATAAACACAAGATAACATTTTCCGGAATGTTTGAGTTCGATACCATTAGAATACTAGTGTACGCCATGATGACATGGTGGTGCAAGCTGACCACAATAGTAGAAATCCAATGACTGCAGAGTTATCTGGTACAATTTCATACTAGTTGCATCATTCAAAGGTAAATTTACATCGCATATAAGAAAAAGAACGTGTATTTGAAACGCAGTTCGTTATATGAAACGGTCATTAATACTAGTTAGTATGGTGGTGCAAGTGTCCATCTGTTTTTGGGGATCAATTGCGAACATAAAAAATTGTTTATTCCATATAACGCATCAGAATACAAACGGATGATATTATTAATGTTAAGAAAATGTGAGAGATAAATGTGAATTAAATCAAGTGAGTATAGATCATTGTTATAATGTAAGTAAGATATGTTAAGTTGTGGTTAACGGTTAAAATCCTATGCTGTAATCACATAGGACTGAATAGCGTTATTGGCTATCTTAAATTTCCTTCCAAATGTTTATTTACCCATGCTCAGCTAGAAGAATTATTATTATGTATTTTACCTGTGATTTTAATCACAACATCTAAAAATCTTTACTAATCTTCATGAAAATTTACAAGTTAGTAAATGACATTGAGATACATATACAATGAGGTAGTTTTGGTTCCTTTATTGGCTTTAGTGGTGATTTATTTGGAAATTAAGGGGTAAAGTGGTTTATTCTATGCACCATCTTTGAATGATTACATGTACATTTACAAAGATTAAGTGTTTCCATTAAAATCCTGTGTCATCTCTCTTGTGCATTGTGTATATATGGTCCCAAATTCAAATAATTTTTACTTTGGTAGTATATTAATGTTGATGTACTCTGAAAATATTTCTATTTGAGATAATTCTGTGAAAAAGAGCTATTTTAGAGTTTCATGTCCATATCTGTGCATTTTTGTACTAAATTAAAATGCATATATCAAAACAAGGGGATTTCCAGATATGAAAACCTATTTTTAGCATCACTTCAGTGCACCTGGTTTGATTCTTAAGTCTTCACAATTTACATGCACAATATTACAGTTGACAGGAAAAGATATATACCGGTAAATTATATATAACTGCAAACTTAGAACTTTTTAAGCTATTATTTTTATACAGAACACAGGTGTCTACTTGCTTTGCATCAAGCCTAAAACTCTGAAGATTCTTTAAATACAAGTCAGATGCATAATAAAATCATTCTGACTTTTATGTCAGACTGTTGGATGGTGTTTTGAATTGGTTTCAAAAAGAGATTATGAATCAAATTAGTGGACTCTGTTTTCAGTTTAATTTTAATTGAAAATGATTTTTTTGTCTTTATACATAACTTATATTCATTTTCTTTTTCAATTTCTCAGAAGTCTGACTCAAACCTAATTTAGATTTTCAAAAAGTAACATGAGTATTACTAGTACTTTAATGGTACATACATTATATACATGTAACAAATAGAGTTATATTTCGTTCCCCAGAACTGAGTGACCCAGTGTAATTTACCTCACTCTATCTTTTTGCCCTGGATTGAAAGGTCTGAGGCATGTTGTTAATAGCTCACCAGGACGAATGTCTGGAGAGCTATTGTCATGCCCTCAGTGTTGGTGTCATCGTTGGTAGACAAAATCTAACATGGATCATAACTTTAAAACCATTAGACAGATTTAGAGACAGGGATTCAATATTTCACATGTATATTCCTTGTGCCAAGACCTTTCATTGGGTACCAACATGTTTTACTTTGTGACCTTGACCTTGAAGTTTGACCTACTTTTCAAAAACTTTAACCTTAGTCAGAATTTATGAACAGTAAGAGATAGGGCTGAATTATTTCATGTGTGTATTCCTTGTGCGAAGACCTTTCATTAGGTACCAAAATGTTTTACCTTGTGACTTTGACCTTGAAGTTTGACATACTTTTCAAAAACTTTAACCTTGGTCAGAATTTACGAACAGTAAGAGATAGGGTTTAAATATTTCATGCGTGTATTCCTTGTGACAAGACCTTTCATTACAAATCAAAATTTTTATGTTGTGACTTTGACTTTGAAGATTGACCTACTTAGACAAAAATTTAATCTGGATCGTAACTTTAGAACCATTAGAGACAGGCTTTAATATTTCACTTGTATGCCTTGTGCCAAGACCTTTCATTGAGTACCAAAATTTTTGACCGTATGGCCTCGAGCTTAATGTTCAACCTACTTTTCAAAAGCTTTAACTGGTCATAACTTATGAAAAGTAAGAGATAGGGCTTAAATATTTCATGTGTGTTATTCCTTGTGACAGGACCTTTCATTACAAATCAAATTTTTTTGTCTTGACCTTGAAAAAACTTTTGCTATTCAAATTTGGATGCTGCTGGTGAGCTCTGTTGTCTTCTGACAACTCTTTTTGTCCTTTTTGTCGGTCAGTAACATTAAACGGTCCATAACTTTTGAACCATATTAAAAAGATAAAGACTTTATATCAGTATTTGATATGTACACTACACTAATGAAGCCCTTTCTAATGACACCAAGATCAGCGACCTTGATCGTGTTAATAACAAATTTCCCTTAGTCCTTGAGAGATGTAAATGATAAATATATATATACATGTATCAGTATATATAACACATTCAATGTCAGGACCTAAATGTAATCTGTTTTGTCATTGCAGAGTTATTGTACTTAATATGCTTTAAAAAGCCTTTATTCAGAGACATATTGTCTATGTCTGACAATACACAAGTTTGTCGTGAGAGATTTAAGTGATATTGTTACACATTCAATATTAGGATCAAAGAAAGACTTGTATTCTTCTTCTTCTTCCAATACGAAGTGTACTCAAAAGTTGTATTACCGGTAGATAAAATTTGTTTTGTCCTTGCACAGTTATCATAAGATAATTGATTTAATATAACCTTATACAACATACATGTATACTGCCTATGCGAGGATGTCTCATAGTAACTCTGGTTTTCCTTGAGAGATATAAATTAAAATGTAAGGTTTTGTATTTTGTTTTGGTTTTTTTTTTTTTGTAAGTCCTAAGGAAGAAATGAAAAAGAATGTTGTGTTTCTCCAGCATTCATGACTTTTAACACAGTATATTTATCATTTAGAAGATTTTAAATACCCAGACAGACTTTTTGCTGCCAACGGGGACATAGTGTTTCACAGTTTTTTATGCTTTTTTTTTCTCAAGAAAGCAATTTTTATGCACATACTACATGTATAAAGTAATGAAATGTTACCAAGATCCTTTTTATTTTTATATGAAAGTAATTTACACTTACAGCCTTTATTGTATGGTGATTTACTTGCCCATCACCTGCAAAATTGGGCCATTGAAACAAACATAATTCTGATTTATCGTTTATGCTTTACAATGTACATGTATCTCTTTATTGACATATTTTTATCAGGTTATTATACATGCATTTTTGAGTTATTTGACAATATGAAAAAAACATTTGAAATAAAAGTAAATTGTTGTTGCAGGTGTGAAAGTGCGATCACCATTGTATTGAGGTTGAATTTATGAGAATTATCAACTGAATTCCAAAAGAGAAATTGTAAGTTTAGTGGTTTCTGCGGTTGCAACCAATTATGGCAGCACGGCTAGAGATGGACAGTACAGAGGAAGGGGAGAATATATTCTCTCCAGGAAATGATGTGGATGATGTAGATATGGCTTGTCTTGCTTCTAAGGTATGACCAAATACCATATCATATCACTTATACTGAGTTGTCATCCAGGAAAACCATAACTTGTCTTTCACTTTTTGAAATAAACTCTTCAATAAGGTGACTATTTACAGTACAGTCCAAGTGTTTTAGAATTTTTATACAAATTACAACAGTTTTAGTAAGTGTAGCAGTACATAATTTCATAAAACACTGCATATCTAAATTGAAGATGTGTACAGCACATGGAAATTGTTTTTTTGTGATTTTCCCACTGTTTTGGGGCTTTTCCTCCAAAACAACTCAACAGCACTGTACAGTGGAAAATTGAAAAAAAAAATGAAAGAATAAGATGGTGGTGGGCATGCAACAGAAGATGTGTATTCATCCTGAGCCTTTGATTTCATCATTTCATCTCTTTTGATGATGCATGTTTTCACTTACACGTACAACTTGTGATTGTCAGAAGTTAGCTAAGCATTAATGTCATATATTACAGTCTGTTGTCTGTATATGATTGATTCTGTTATTTGATTTAAGGGATTAACTTGCATTGTTTTATTGGTTCTGACTGGTTTACTGGGGCAGGCTTGGTGTAGTGGTTAAGCGCTTGGCCTGCGGCGCCGACAATCCAGGTTCAATTCCTTGGTTGCGCCACTATGTTTAAGAGGCTGGTTACCTCCTGGTTCCATGTCGCGATATAACTGAAAAATTGTTGAAAGGGACATAAAACACCATCAACTGACTGGTATACTGTGGTAACAAGTTAACAGTGCAAGGAAAACAATGATATCCAACAATATTACCACAGTTTATAAGTAGAGATCACTTTCGCACTTAAGTTTATTGTCATTCCAATTCTAAATGTTTTTTTACACAGGCAACCTTCTGCTGTTTGAATTGCCTCCAATTTTATCATTGCTATGAAAACTGACAATGCACCATATTTGATAATTTCTGTGATTTGTTAAGTAGTTCTAGAACAGAGGTAGAAGGTTTCAAGAAACAAAAGAAAATATGTAGAGGTAGTATAACATATTTATAAAGTATTTTCGTTTAAAATTAATTTCACAAATAAAATATAGTTAAGAAGAAAAATTTGGAGAATCTCATAGCAATGGAAGGGGCCCAGATGACTTTAGAATGTGTATTGTGGTTATAAATGCCTTTTCCTAAATGTATGTATATGTTAATAATTGTTATTTTTATTGTTACAGAATCACCTAGTGAGTCCTAGTAATGAGGAGTATGAAATATTGATGGAAACCATTAAGGAAAGAATTGACGAAGGGCAAGGGGAGACTATCTATGAAATAGGAACAGGGGGTATGCTTCTGTTATCTTACTGAAATAATTAAACAAATTACAGTAAAGTGTAATAATACAAAGGACCGTTTATTGCAATATCTATGAATCTGTAAACTGTAATTAAGTTACATGGTTCATATGGGTCATGGAATTTGACCTGGGTCTTGAAAAGGTAGTGAATATTGGATGCAGCCATGGGAAGTCATGGAATTTGGTGTAAGGTCTTTGAAAAGTCAGGGAATTTCACTGTTCCCCATTTTCCAGTCTTCCAGGCGATATATAAATCTTCTGAAATATTTTCCTATGTTTGTTTCAAAACATCAGGAAATCCGGATTTTCCGAAAGCATGTTGGTTCATATGTTTAGTTTTGCATTGTTTCAAGGAAGCACTTGACATAATAGTAATAATTAATAGTAGAGTGTAGCTTTATTGTCAAAGAAACTTGTCCGTTTTCCGTCTGTAAAGTCATGCAAAATGTGGTATGAGTCATGGAAAAGTCCTGGAATTTTGGTACAGAATATCAGTATGAACCATGAGTTAGAATATTTCTTTGTGCTAGGGATGTAAGGATGCAGATAGCTGCGATACATTATATGTTGCTGTATCATGTATACAATATGTATTGTGATGTATATATAAGGATACAGATTGCTGATACATTACATGTTGCTGTATGATGCATCATCTATACAATATATATTGGGATATATACATGTATGTAAGGATACAAATAGGGGTGATGCATTACATGTTGCTGTATCATCTATACAGTATGTTTTGTGACAGAAATAACACAAACACTCTTTGCCTCAGTTTTTCGGCATCCTGGCCTTTATCAAGCAATAATTAGAATAGTACAGTAGATGTTACGTAGATCTACTGTACTATTCTAACTATTGCTTGATAAAGGCCAGGAAGCCGAGAATTTGCGGCAAAGAGTGTTTGTGTTATTTCTTTTAGTACGTTTTACTTCCCTTTGGAGGACTACTTGTTATATCATGCTTTGTGATATACAGTCAAACTTCGATATCTCGAACACTGATATCTCGAATACCCGGGATATCTCGAAGTCGAACGTCGGTCCCGAAAAAAATCCTTCATATTATGATTAAATTCACCCCGGATGTGTCGAACACTGATATGTCGAATACCATGCTTATCTCGAATACATTTTCAAGTCCCGTAGTTCTTATTTACCCGGTTTATCTCGAAGTTGGCTTCTTATTGACAGTATTTCTCGCGGCGTTTACCCTAAATGACAGGTCGCTCGCGTGGTGTGATCAATTGACCGTGTCGGTGTACAAAGCCACAGTAATTACATAATCGATCTCGTCCGCGCGTACCCTGTTATTTATACCAAATATTAATAAATGATGATAGCTTATTAAACTTGACACAAAATTAGATAAATAACATTAACTGTAATTAATGCTTTTTCATACCTGTGTTTAAAGAAATTTCTTTACACTGTTCTTTAATTATTACCATTTCCAATCCGTGTGTATGTCTATGTATTTTTATGCAAAGGAATAGTAATTAAATCAATTTATGACATGTGTATTTATCTTGTCTTACGTGTTAGCCCGTCCTCGGTTTTAGGTATAGTATAAGACAGTTATATCCAGTATTGGATTTAAATTACAAAGGAAACATGATGTTTTCAGTTTGGGAGTATATTCTCTATATATTCATAAAATATATAAGGTATGATGAGATTCAGATTAATTATTAAGGAACCATACAACATGCACATCTTCTTGCGTATTAATTGATAAATGCATGTATATCTCATACATCTACTATAATAATCACAAATGTCAAATGAATCGGCATACATTAACAACTGCAAGATTTGGGATCCTAAACTCAAAATTTGGATATCTCGAACTACGGATATCTCGAAGTATTTTCCACGGTCCCTCTGACTTCGAGATAACAAGGTTTGACTGTATATGTAGGGATACAGATTGCTGTGATACATTACATATTGCTGTATCATCTATACAATATGTATTGTGATATATATGTAGGGATACAGATGGTTGTGATACATTACATGTTGCTGTATCATCTATACAATATGTTTTGTGATATATATGTAGGGATACAGATGGTTGTGATACATTACATGTTGCTGTATCATCTATACAATATGTTTTGTGATATATATGTAGAGATACAGATGGTTGTGATACATTACACAGGGATTTGGATAAGAACTGGCACCTGGCGAAATGCCGCCACTTCAAATGACGCATATCGCCGGTTTGAGTTTCCTCTGATCTTGAATTTATTACTTCCATTTGTGCTAAGGCAGTCAAAGTGATACATGTATATAAGCCTCAAATACCTAGATCACCTCCTGAAATAATTCTTACTGAAAACCCTGATAACATGTGGTGGTGTCACCTATACAATATTTATTGCGATATAGATTGTTGTGACACAATACATGTTGTGGTGTTACCTTTACAGTATTTATTGCGATACATATGCTGAGGCTTTACCTATTACTTAATCAAGATCCTTTTATAATATGGATTTAAATGCTTAACTCATCAGTTTCATTATGACAACTTTATATGTTACAAATAATGAATAATTTTAAAATGATGAGTTAGATGTAACTCATTAAAAGGGTTACAGAAATTTTGTAACATAAAAAGTGTAACTTACAATATATAGATTTATTCTTAAATAAACTACATAGATGATGCTCTTATTGATGCTGACTATGAATGATTTCAAAATGTTTGATTTTCCGAAACAGATGAGAGCGTATTAAACCATATTGAAAATAATTATTCTGAAATCAATTCTTTTGTATTTTTTCAGAGGGTGATGCCCCTGGGTTATCTGCAGAAGATATGGCAGCATCAGAAGCAACTCTGAAAAGTATTGCTGAAACTCTTCATCTTGAAACAGTGAAGCTAAGAGAAAGAAAGGAGGCTGGTGGAACTGTTGTAGAATATTTACTGAGGAAGAGTTTAGAACTGGATGATTTCATGGAAGTCAGGTATAAGGTCTTTCCAAGTTTGTTTGATTCTTGCTATGTGATGCCATGTTGTTTGATTCTTACTGTGTGATGCCTTGTTGTTTGATTCTTACTGTGTGATGCCTTGTTGTTTGATTCTTACTGTGTGATGCCATGTTGTTCGATTCTTACTGTGTGATGCCATGTTGTTTGATTCTTACTGTGTGATGCCATGTTGTTCGATTCTTACTGTGTGATGCCATGTTGTAAGATATTATTCAACAGTATGCCAGGAAAATTTCACCTATATGGTGGTGAATGGTACATTTTTGTATTAAGTGATAGAGGAAAGTATGTTTTCTGCAGAAAATCTCTATCCTTCCCACCTGCTCAGAAGTGAAAAGAATCTTTGAATTCTCAAAGAAATCAGAAAATTAAAGTAACAAAGAAACACTGTATTCACTCAGATATAATACACACCCGAGTATAATACGCACCTAAAAAATAACCTCGAAAAATCATGAAAAAAGTCTTAACTCCGTGTATAATACGCAAGGGAAAAATCAAAAACATAACGTCAATTTCATGTTGAAACAGCAAGACCGGGAGACGCAATCGAGATTTTCAGCTCATATATGACATCAATGATGTTGTCAACTGAATTTGCTTTGCCGTATACCTTTTACAGTGTAATCGCGCAACGTCTATTATCATCAAAAGCGTCACAGAACGACCAGCCTTTATTCATCGTGTGATATCAACACTTTTCTCTCTTTCATTTCATTTACAATCAAACTTGCATAGACTTCAAATTTCTTAACAAGTACCCTCATCCCAAATGACCGCTTCAATTTTTTTTTCTCGTTAGAATAAACGTGCGTGTCTACTATATTACATGAACTTTACACCATTGAGATTGCCAATGTTTGTGAAGACAAAATAAAGGAAGAATGAACAAATGAGTGTTATCCAAACTGTCGATGCTTGCCAGTACAATCTGCTAATCAGAAACCATTGCTAAATAACACAGCGCAAGAATTCTATCGTGTTCATTGAATGGCACACTGTAGACATCACTTCTGTTATCGCCTTGGGCATTTACTACGGGAAGCAGACAGTATACAGACAATAGACATATCTCACACCTTGTGGGTTTGATTGATGGCTTTTATATATTTTAACTGACACACACACCCCACCCTCCCTAAATCCGCCACTGAAGCTTAAAAGTGTGGGGAAAAAGTTCCAAATCTTATGTATAATACGCAGTGAAAAAATGATGAGTCAAATTGGCTAAAAAGTGTGTATTATGTTGGAGTAAATACGATAGGTACATGTAGAAAATAGACCTAAAATGTGGTATGGTTAATATATGTCTGAACTGGTAAACAACATGAGCATATTTGTGTTTTGTATGTTTTGAGATGTTTTGATCTTTAATTACATAATTTTTCATACATTACAGAGTTGCAGTTGTAGGGAACGTAGATGCAGGAAAGAGCACACTATTAGGTGTATTGACACATGGTGAGCTAGATAATGGAAGGGGGATGGCTCGTCAGAGATTATTTAGACACAAACACGAAATGGAGTCAGGGAGAACTAGCAGTGTCGGAAATGATATTCTAGGGTTTGACTCGGTAGGAAATGTCGTAAATAAACCAGATCATGGGAATTTGGACTGGGTGAAAATATGCGAAAAATCCTCAAAGGTGGGTACAAATTATAATCCCTTCATATTTAAAATTCCTTCCCATTTTCAGAGAGTTTTCATGGGGAGCTGATAATAACCTACATGCCCTTATACTAGTAGTTTCTTGACATCATAATGCTAGTGTCTATAACATCACACAGACATCATAATGCTACAGTGTCTATAACATCACATAGACATCATAATGCTAGTGTCTGTATGATCACATAGACATCATAATGCTACAGTGCCTATAACATCACATAGAGATCATATTGCCAGTGTCTGTAACATCACATAGACATAATGCTACAGTGTCTGTAACATCACATAGACATCATAATGCTACAGTGCCTATAACATCACATAGACATCATAATCCTACAATGTCTATAACATCACATAGACATCATAATGCTACAGTGTCTATAACATCACATAGACATCTTAATGCTACAGTGCCTATAACATCACAGACATCATAATGCTAGTGTTTATAACATCACATAGACATCATAATGCTATAGTGCCTATAACATCACGAAGACATCATAATGCTAGTGTCTATAATATCACATAGACATCATAATGCTAGTGTTTATAACATCACATCATAGACATCATAATGTAAGTGTCTAATTACATAGACATCATAATACTACAGTGCCTATAACATCACATAGACATAATGCTACAGTGTCTGTAACATAACAGACATCATAATGCTACAGTGTCTATAACATCACAGACATCATAATGCTACCTTGTCTATAACATCACAGACATCATAATGCTACAGTGCCTATAACATCACGTAGACATCCTAATACTACAGTTCCTATAACATCACATAGACATAATGCTACAGTCTCTATAACATCACAGACATCATAATGCTACCGTGTTTATAACATCACAGACATCTTAATGCTACAGTGTCTATAACATCACAGACATCATAATGCTACAGTGCCTATAACACCACATAGACATAATGCTACAGTGTCTGTAACATTACATAGACATCATAATGCTACAGTGCCTATAACATCACAGACATCATAATGCTACAGTGTCTATAACATCACAGACATCTTAATGCTACAGTGTCTATAACATCACAGACATCTTAATGCTACAGTGTCTATAACATCACAGACATCATAATGCTACATTGCCTATAACGTCACATAGACATAATACTACAGTGTCTGTAACATCACATAGACATCATAATGCTACAGTGCCTATAACATCACAGACATCATAATGCTACAGTGTCTATAACATCACAGACATCTTAATGCTACAGTGTCTATAACATCACAGACATCTTAATGCTACAGTGCCTATAACATCACAGACATCATAATGCTACAGTGCCTATAACATCACAGACATCATATTGCCAGTGTCTGTAACATCACATAGACATCATAATACTACAGTGTCTATAAATTACACAAAAACATTCAAAATCACAGTTGGAATCCAGGTGGAAATTTACCTGTGCTCATTCACACCTTTTTAGCTCACTTGAACCGAAGGCTCAAGTGAGCTATTGTGATCAACCGTCCATCATTAACTTTTCACATTTTCGACTTCTTCAGAACAGTTGAACAGAATTTGATGAAACTTGGTATGCATGAAGTACTCATGGTCCCCTACAAGTGTTGTTGTTTGTTGTCCCAATCCATCAACAGGTGGCACCACCACAGGCAAAAGTAGGTCACAGAGGGTATTCTTGTTTGACAAACTTCTTCTTCAGACTGGGGCATACAGAGGCAAACTGAATGCATAGGAATGATCTAGAGGGATGTGTGAAGAAGTGTTGTTATTTTTGGTTCAGTTTCAAAATCAAATTTTTGATGTTTTTTTGACATTTTTTTTTTTTTGGACTTAGTAATTTTGATGCAGAAAAGTGTCATGTTTTTCAGTTAATTGATAATGATGATTTCTTATGGACTATTTTTATCATAATTAAGGAATATTATTGTGAAAGAATCTTGTCAATATCTCAATTTTTTTTTATTTTTTTATGAATTTTTTAAGACTTCAAAAAAAAGGGGGAGGTTGGCCATTTTTCACATTTTCAACTTTTTCTTCAAAACTGTTGGAAGGATTTTAATAAATCTTTGTAGAAATAAATCACTTATGATCCCCTTCAAATTCTGTCATTTTCTTCCAAACCTGTTTACAGGTGGTGCTACCACTGTCAAAAGTAGGTCACAAAAGAGTACCCTCCCTTGACAATCTTCTTCATACTGGCTGTAAACAGAGACAAACAGAATGCATAGAAATGGTCTAGAGGGATGAGTGGCTTTCCAAAATCAAATTTTAGAAGTTTTTTCAACATTTTTTTGGACTTGGTGATTTCAGTGCACAAAAGTTTCATATTTCCTAGTTAATTGATAATGATGATTTCTTATGGCCTACTTTGATCATGATTATGGTAAGGAATGTTACTTTGAAAGAATTTTGTCAATATCTCAATTTTTGAAGTTTCTATGAATTTTTAACACTTCCAAATGAGGATGTATAGGGACAATTCTTCATATTTTTAACTTCTGCTGTTATACCACATGATAGATTTTAATTAAGGAATGACTGTTTTTTTTCTAGGTTCATGGGGAATGAACTTGGGTGAGAAACAAACAAATCATGTGAACTGCCAAGCGGTTCTCAAATGATTTGTTTGTTTCTCACCCAAGTTCATTCCCCATGAACCTAGAAAAAAAAGACAGTCATTCCTTATATTTACAATGCATTTTAAAAGGTTCTTTTTTGAAAACAAGATATCAAATTTCCTGTTATCAAACTGGCAAAGACCAAATTTTTCCTGAAGTGGAAAAGTACTTCCGCCATGCAATATAGTGCTTGTCTAGAATGCTAAAAAATACTTTATCTGTCCAGGTAATTTCTTTAATTTCTTTAATTGCTCAAAATTAACAGATGCATTAATTTCGTTATTACAATTCTTATATTTAATTAAATAAGCCCCGCCTCTTTTTATATTATTTCGCATGTGATTTGCCATATGCCGGGTACTACTTCCATGACCCAAGTTCATGGGCTGATAAACCGAGTCTGTTTAGCTCGGTTCATCGAAGGAATTAGACTAGCATTGTAAATTTTGAAACATTATATACATGAAGTACTATAGGTCCTTTATAAATTTTGTACATTTTATCCAAATTGGTCAACAGATGTTGCCACCATGTATAAAAAAAAGGTCTCACAGTGATACATATATTACCTGGTAATTAAAATATGGAGAGTAGCGGTTCAAATCCAGCTGTGGTCAATTTTTTTTCTTCATTTCTTTACACATCTAAATAACTTTTGAGATGTTTCTCAGCATTCAACATATGAAATTAGGCAAATTTAAGTTCGATCTGGACAATATTTGAAACAATTGTTGTTCATGACTCAGACTTGAAATCAGTCAACAAAAGGCGCCACTTAAAGAAAATGACTAACTTGTTGCCCTGAATCACATCTTGCAAAGACAAAGCAAATGCTTTATATCAAAATCACCTGGATAGATGTGCAAAAAAATGTTGTTGTTTTGTATTCTGGTCTGAAATAAAATTTGACATATTCTCAACATTTGTGTTGACTTAGTAACAGTAATGCAAAAATAACTGAATTCTTCCTTCGTGCATGACTGATAGTCTAGGTACTCAGGTGAGCGATATAGGCCCATTTGGGCCTCTTGTTAGAACACACTGTGTATTGTGTAATTCTTGAATTTACACCTGGATGTGACCCACTGTGGTGGGTAGAAAATTACAAAATACATATGTACTTGGACTGCACTGAGTCTGTACATGTGCTCAGTGAACACCTTAGTCATTGTTAGGTTTGACAAATTAGTTTGATATTCAAACATATATTCTTCTTTGAAGGTTCAAATGAAAAAAGTGTACAGAAAACTTGAACTATAAACTACAGGAGATAAAGACAAATGTTATTCCTAGATTCTATGTACCTAATTACCACTTGAACTTGTCTTTGTAAAATAAATGTTAAATTAGTAATCCATCCCTTTAAAACTTATTTAAAAATCTTTTCCCTTTGTAAAATATCTGCATTTTGTTTTGAAAGAAATATTAATAAATCAAACAAATTATGTATTACTGAAATTTAGACTGTTGGCAGCGTTATTAGAGAACTGTGTAATATTGGATGAGTAAGGATGCTTTAGAAAGTAATTATATGAATTTTGTTTTTCATTATAGGTTATAACATTTATCGATTTAGCAGGGCATGAAAAATATTTGAAAACCACAGTATTTGGAATGACTGGTCATGCTCCGGACTTTGCTATGTTAATGGTAGGGTTGAGCTTAGTGATATCATTGACTATAATTTACAATAAATTAGTTTTATCTTACATAGATTATGTAATCTTTTAAACTCATGAAGCTTAGTCTAACATTGATATATGATTTTATGAATTGTAAAATTAGAACTCCTCTTCTTCTTAGTACCGGTAAAGATTGATTTTAGCATTTAAAATGATTTTGATGAACTGCATTAAATCAGGTAATCCATCATTAAATCCATCCTTTCCATCTCAAATAACTATAGACTTTGATCAATTTATTTTTGAAATTTACTTATTAGACTTGATAAAATGTTCATCAATTGAGGACAATCATCCCAGTTTGTGCAGATTGATGCCTAATTTATAATGAAAAATTTCTTCATTCAAAATTTAAAAAATATCTTGTATGATTAAGATTATGATATACATGGTAAATAATCTTTTTTGTCATCAGGTTGGTGCTAATGCTGGAGTGATAGGAATGACAAAGGAACATTTGGGTCTAGCACTTGCTCTCAGTGTCCCTGTCTTTGTAGTCATAACTAAAATTGACATGTGTCCTCCAAACGTCTTACAAGAAACTCTTAAATTAATCCAAAGAATTTTGAAGTCACCAGGATGCAGAAAAATTCCCGTTATAGTGCAGAATCAAGATGATGTCGTTTGTACAGCCACAAATTTTACGTCTGAGAGGTAATAAGAGAGGTCTCATATTTTGTATTGTTATTTGTTAGACTGTAAATGTGCTTGTTTTAGCAAGATTCATCATTTTTGTCCTCTCTCTGTCTTTTATGTATCAGTTCTGTAGTATTTATGTAGAGTCAAACCTGTTTTAAGAGACCATGTTTGGGAAACTGGAAAGTGGTCTTGCATGGTAGATTTTTTTTGGTCTCGGGTGAAGAAAATTAATTGATTAAAACTAAGACCTTAGACCAATAATATAATTAATATCATATGCACATATATACTGTTTTCCCCAGTTACATAATCCGCATCAATAACTTTTACATTTGATGATATATATCAAGGTATACTTGTTATTCCCTCGCAACAACATTGCAGTGGGAATATATTAACGGTACTGTTCGTGTGTGTGCGTGTGTCTGTATCAAAACCTTGAAAGACACTCTAGAAGTCACAGTTTTGGCTCTATTGGGTTCATACCTCACATATAGCTTTAGATTAAGGAGAGGTAGATCACTATATATTACAAGGTCAAAAGGTAAAAGGTTAAGGTTACTAGAGGTCCTCATAGAAAAACCTTGTAAACACTCTAGAAGCCACAATATTAGCCCCTTTGGGTTTATACTACATGTATAGCTTTATGATAATGAGAAGATTATTGGTTTTAGGGTCAAAGGTCAAGGGGATTTTGCTGCTGAGCAATTACTTAAATCATTAAAAGAATAACAACGAATGAAAGTGCAATCTTTGATGATGGACCTTCATAAGCATGCCAGGTGTACTGGACATTGATATAGTTAAATTGTTTCCGGGCTCTATATTGTTATCCTTTTCACCAAGAGTCAAGATACCATACATACAGACTCCCCATGGGATGAGGATGATCCCTATCGATTTTGGATTCAAAAAGTCAAAGGACCAGTATACTGGACACTAATATAGGTAAATGGTGTCCAGTCTCTCATGGCTTTCCCTTTTCTGTTTTCACGTTAAATCACGATAATAGACATATAGACTTCCCATGGTATGAAGATGATCCCTTTTGATTTTGAAGTCCAAAGGTCAAGTGTACTGGACATTGATAAAGCAACATCGTTTCTCAGCTCTTATATTGACTTTTTTCACTTAGTGTCACCATATCAAACGTCTGGACTCCCAATGGGACAAAGGTGATCCACTCCTCATGTGACAAGGGTGATACCTATCGATTTGGGGTTCAGAAGGTCAAAGGTTAAGTGTACTGGACATTGATATAGGTAAATGGTTTCTAAGCAAAATTCCAATCTTCTTCAATTCTGTACAACAATTTCCCATATATATTGAACCTTTGCCTGAACACCGAAGGGTGTGTGTGACAAGTCTTTCAACAAAGGCCTCTCCTCTAGGGTCAGCAGCATCACAACACACACACACACATCTCTCAATGAAGCAACTACGCAAGTTCATACTACCCACAACTTTCACTTCTCACCTGGGGTTTTATTATGCCCTTAACCTGATCTCCACAAGGTCAAGGTCATATTCAAAGAACCATTCTGCCGGCTAGGGGTATTTGTGTCTGCCCCATAGGAACAGGACAATTTTTGTTCTTTTACAGACTACTAAAATGATATCTTATACAAATTTCCCTTTCTCATACACACTACCTTCCCTCTGGATACCAAATGTTGAAAAATGTAGTTTGTTCCCCTTTCCCACTTTTTGTAAATGTTTCTTTCACCTCAGATTGCTTATATTTGATCAACCCTTACAACTGCTTTTATTACGAAAGAAAAAAGATAGGTATATGATTAACAAAGTAATAGTATATTGAAGCATTCCAAGAATAATGAAGTGCTCGGAGAGGCAAAACGTAATTAGAGTCGTCAAATTTTATTTTTAATCTCTCTTACTTTGAAAGGTGTAATGAGAGACCCAAATTGTCTTCAGAATTTATTTTTAGCTTGCCGGGACGAATGTCCAGAGAGCTATTGTCATACCCCCCGGTGGTGGCATCATTTGTAGACAAAAACTTTAATCTGGGTTATACTTTTACAACAATATAAAATAGGGCTTTCATACTTATCATGTGTATTCCTTATGACAAGACATGTTCATTAGTAAAATACATTTTGGCCTACTCGGCAAGCTATGTTGTCCTCTGACAACTCTTTTTAGCATATGGTCACTGCCATGATTAAAATATCAGACAGTGCTTCAAAATTCAGAACTGGGGAAAAATCTATACATGTTTCATTGTTCCCAAGATATGAATTCATCTGGTCGTGTTGTCTCAAATAACCACAATTTCCCGATTTATATTACTGACTTATCAATTTATAATTCCGGATTGTAAAATGAATTACACAAGTAGTTGCATATCCCATATTTATCAAATGATTTGTTCAAAATGATCACTTTGAACAATTTTGAAATACTAGGAAAATGTTTCAGGAGGATTATAAAGTGGTCGCTTATGATAAATGAACATTGATTGAGGGTGGTCACACAAGAAGGTTTTACTATATGAGAGATAACAAATTAATATGTTTCTGGTCATTTATGACTACACATATGTATTATAATCCGCTATTTCCATTTGTTTGCTTTAACATTCGATTGCACCAGAATAAGTTCAGTAATGTGCCAGAATTTCTGATACAATTGTGTACTTGTATGGAGGTGTAGTATACATTTCAACAAATTTTATTACCTTTGGAAATCTACAGTACATGTATATGATAGCTTGGATAGCCCAGTCCCAATGGCTTAGTTCATGGTAGAGAGGTCCTGAGTACAAGTCCTACTGACAGTTCAGTCAGTATTACACTTAGATTGTGGCAGAGAGGTTCCAGGTACAAGTTATTCTGACAGCTCAGTCAGTATTGCACTTAGATTGTGGCAGAGGGATCCTTGGTACAAGTCCAGCTGATAGCTCAGTCAGTATTGCACTTAGATTGTGGCAGACATGTCCAGGGAATATGTATCAAAATATACATATCTAAGTATGACAGATTTTTATAAACTTAATCATCACAGTAACCTAAAGTATGTTCTTCCTTACTGTTTTCAGAATGTGTCCAATATTTCAAGTGTCAAATGTAACTGGAGAAAATCTGGATCTCTTAAAAATGTTTCTGAATTTGCTGTCTACACGATTAAAAGCTGAAACGTCAGCACCAGCTGAATTCCAAATCGATGACACATTCTCAGTTCCTGTAAATATTATTCTTTAATATTTTAAGAAGTTAGATTGAAAGAATTTTAACCTTTAATACAGTATTGATAAGAATGTGTTGCTGCGGTATTTATTTTTGTTTTATACCTCTATGTAATCCAACAATGATTTCAAATTAAAATATGTAAAACTGAGCAATTTCTAAGACATCTAATGTTTTAAAATCTTGAATTTAATTGAAATTTTTCATTACTTGAATATTTTATTTCAATGAAGAAAAAAAAAGCCAAAACACCATTTTACTAGATAGATGAATGATTAATGAGACATAATAATGGATTTTTGTGTTTGGCAGGGTGTAGGCACAGTTGTATCAGGGACATTACTTCAGGGCCACATACGTCTGAATGACTCACTTCTCTTAGGGCCAGATGCTTTAGGCCATTTCCAACCCATTATAGTTAAAAGTATACACCGAAAGCGAATGCCAGTCAGGGAAGTACGTGGAGGACAGACGGCATCCTTTGCTCTAAAAAAGGTTTGTCAGAAATATTTAGAATGTAACATTAAGTATAAGGATATATAAAAGTTCATTTATTTATGTTTGAAGACTTGCATATTAAGTCTGTATGAGGTCAATAATGTGATAAATCTATTTGAACTATCACACAGATGAATTTCACTTTTCGGTGATGTAAGTGATTTAAGAACATGTGCTTCATTTCCAGTTAAGCTTATGTCTTTGGTTTTCTCCTGTCTTCACCTACAATATGAAATCTTTTTGGTACACTTTGATCTCTGCACTATACTTTACTTTATAATACAGGTGAGAAGACTATCCCTTGGATTTATATAAGCAATATTCTTTTAAGGTTTAAATCACAATTACTGAGTAGAAAAAATGTTTTCTGTCAATATCATGAGTTTGCTTCATTAGAAATAAAATTTTGTCAAATGGGTTATTGTTTGACAGAGAAGTGTATATGGTGTCCATTTGGTTCTATAACTTTGTATTGTCTATCATGTAAAAAACATTCAGTTTTTCTCCTTGGTGATTTCCCTTTTGTTACTTTATTACAGATCAAACGATCATCAATACGTAAAGGAATGGTTATGGTCTCGCCAAAGCTTGACCCCAAGGCATGCTGGGAGTTTGAATCAGAAATCTTAGTTTTACACCACCCAACAACAATAAGTGTACGATATCAAGCCATGGGTAAGTCAGAACTTACACAAATAAACAAATTGCTCGTGTCAGTAAACCTGGTACATGTAGTAACTTGTTAATACCCCACTTTCAAAGAAGAAGGGGCATATTGCTTTGTCGCTGTCTGTCGGTCTGTACACCAACAGTTTCCATTCATTTTCTCTACAACAGGTGCATATACTGAAATGAAATTTGGCATACAGATATATTATAATTAGAATATCAGTTCTAATTTGGGTCTGGTCGAATTATATTTGACAGAGTTAGATCCCTTGGACTTAAAAATTTTCAAGATATTAATAGCTTCTGTTTATTATCTAAGTCATACATGCAAGTGTCAAAATGAAATTTGGTAAACATAGTAGCAGAAGGGGAGGGGGAGGGGCATAAGTGTTTTACAAACATCTCCTATTTAATACATATGAAAAGTAAAGCTCTTCAGTTTGTAAGTATATAGATTGTAACATTTTCATTTGTAGTGCATGTGGGAAGTGTACGGCAGACTGCTACAATAATGTCTATGACTAGTGAACACTTACGAACTGGAGACAAAGCTCAGGTCCGCTTCAGATTCATCAAGAATCCCGAATATCTCAAAACTGACATGAGAATGGTGTTCCGAGAAGGAAGAACAAAGGCTATAGGAAACATCTCAAAACTGTACCCTCATGTCAGTGCAGTGGCACAGAATACACGGCAGCAGAGGGCAGCAAAGAAAGCCCAAGATGCTAACCATCAAACTCATCCGGCTAATGAACCACAAAAACCAAGTAAGAAAAACCGACGGCGAGGGGGAACAAAATCATCACTAATAACAGAAGATTCCAAAGAAAATGTGCCAAGTACCAGTACAAATATGCCTAGTACAAGCACAAATGTGCCAAGTACTAGTATGAATGGTGAAGTGACAGTTCAGACATAAAACCAACAGTAGGGCATAATGAGAGAGGTCATCCAGTGATTTATGTACTTACAGGATGGTTGGTGGTGAACTCACAAATCATCATCAGATCTACAGAGATTGAAATGTTCACGATAAATGCAGCATTTTCAGTTCATTTTTTATAGAAACAATTTTTTAAAACCTCAAAAATTAAGAATAAATTTGTGAATGAAATAAAGAAACACACATAACCTAAAATCTTATAAGTTGAAGTGACTTATTTTTAAACTTATAATCGCCTTTATTTATTCATGGTGTGCATGTCATCTGTGTTTTGAATGTGCCTAAGGTGATTTTACCATAACATGTGTGCGATATTGTACATGTATTACATGACCACCCTATCTAAGCCTGCATGATCAGCCCTAATTTATAGTTTTCGTCAAAATGAATTTTTTATAAATCTGATTTAACTGAAATTAAATTATACTTAAACTGAAATTGTTTTAGAGTTTGTTTTTTGTGTACTCAGACTTTAGCATATATATACATGTATATGTAGATCCTGGACTCTTCATGATAATCACTCTGAAATAGTGTCTGTGCCTCCTACATAGTTTGTGTCTGTGCCTCCAACATAGTTTGTGTCTGTGTCTGTGCCTCTGACATAGTTTGTGTCTGTGCCTCCGACATAGTTTGTGTCTGTGCCTCCGACATAATTTGTGTCTGTGCCTCCAACATAGTTTGTGTCTGTGTCTGGGCCTCTGACATAGTTTGTGTCTGTGCCTCCGACATAGTTTGTGTCTGTGGCTGTGCCTCCGACATAGTCAGTGTCTGTGCCACCAACATAGTTTTTGTCTGTGCCTCTGACATAGTTTGTGTCTGTGCCTCTGACATAGTAAGTGTTTGTGTCTCCGACATAGTTTGTGTCTGTGCCTCCAACATAGTTTGTGTCTGTGCCACTACATAGTTTGTGTCTGTGCCTCCGACATAGTTTGTGTCTGTGCCTCTGATATAGTTTGTGTCTGTGTCTGTGCCTCTGACATAGTTTGTGTCTGTGCCTCCAACATAGTTTGGGTTTGTGCCTCCTAAATAGTCAGTGTCTGTGCCTCCAACATAGTTTGTGTCTGTGCCTCCGACATAGTTTGTGTCTGTGCCTCCAACATAGTTTGTGTCTGTGCCTCCGACATAGTTTGTGTCTGTGCCACGACATAGTTTGTGTCTGTGCCTCCGACATAGTTTGTGTCTGTGCCTCCAACATAGTTTGGGTTTGTGCCTCCTAAATAGTCAGTGTCTGTGCCTCAGACATAGTTTGTGTCTGTGCCTCTGATATAGTTTGTGTCTGTGCCACAACATAGTTTGTGTCTGTGCCTCCAACATAGTTAGTGTCTGTGCCTCCAACATAGTTTGTGTCTGTGCCACGACATAGTAAGTTTTTGTGCCTCCGACATAGTTTATGTCTGTGCCTCTGACATAGTTTGTGTCTGTGCCACGGACATATTTTGTGTCTGTGCCTCCGACATAGTTTGTGTCTGTGCCTCCAACATAGTTTGGGTTTGTGCCTCCTAAATAGTCAGTGTCTGTGCCTCAGACATAGTTTGTGTCTCTGCCTCTGATATAGTTTGTGTCTCTGCCTCCGACATAGTTTGTGTCTGTGCCACTACATAGTTTGTGTCTGTGCCTCCGACATAGTTAGTGTCTGTGCCTCCAACATAGTTTGTGTCTGTGCCTCTGACATAGTTTGTGTCTCTGCCTCCGACATAGTTAGTGTCTGTGCCTCCAACATAGTTTGTGTCTGTGCCTCTGACATAGTCTGTGTCTGTGCCTCCGACATAGTAAGTGTCTGTGCCTCCGACATAGTTTGTGTCTGTGCCTCTGATATAGTTTGTGTCTGTGCCACGACATAGTTTGTGTCTGTGCCACGGGCATATTTTGTGTCTGTGCCTCAGACATAGTTAGTGTCTGTGCCTCCAACATAGTTTGTGTCTGTGCCTCCTAAATAGTCATTGTCTGTGCCTCAGACATAGTTTGGGTCTGTGCCACGACATGGTTTATGTCTGTGCCACCGACATAGTTGGTGTCTGTGCCACTGAGATAGTTTGTGTCTGTACCATGACATAGTTAGTGTCTGTGCCTACACACAAAATGTAAATTCATCAAGCAAAAGTTTAGATGTACCAGTTAAAAGTAATGTTACACATCTCTAAAAAGTTATGTTGACATTCATGGTTATTAAGGAGTTATTTTATGGCTTATGTTATAAGAATACGTTATACTTTAACTCTACATGTCCAAAACCAGAAAAGCATATTTGATGGTCAATCGGGTGTCTGTTAGATCTTTCCATTATACACAGTTATTTTCCATATGATCAGGTATTCTATGTCAAACCATTGTGACATCAGCTAGGTGTATGGAAACCAGCGTAAAATTATGGGAAATGATACAGAAACTCTATGACGTCATAGTGTTTGATGACAGATACCTACTCAAATGGGAAATAACTCTGTATAATGAAAAGACCTACTTGTTCGTTCACCTTTTTGTTGTCCCTACTTCTGAATGGTAATTCCAAATGATACAGGATTTTGACTACATGTAGATGATGAAATTTTTATGTTTAATTTCCAAATGAAATTTCGGACCATGATGATTTCCCATCCCCTCAGATTATCAAAATGGCAGCATCTTTTTGTAGTTTCTTGATATCCTTATTCCTCTTGAGTGTGTAATTTTACAATATAGGACCTTTTCTTGATTATTTTATATGACTTGTTCTAGATTAGGTATTTAGCCCTTACAATATGGCAATCATATAGTGAAACATGTTTGTAAGTTATATTTCTTCTTTTCATGAGCTTGTCCTTTACAGTTTTGGTATTGACATCAATTTTATCCTTTAAATTATAGTATATTTCTTAAATTTTCATATGCTATATTGTTAATATATATGGACCAAAATAAATGAACATGACTTGTAGATATAATTGAATACCCGGTAGGTGTGCAATAATGCAAAATTATGTTACATCTGTTGATATTTGATATAAGAAAAAAATATTTTTCAAGTTTAAAAAGTAAACAAATTGTCACTTCCTCACTTTCATTGCAGTTAAATGAAATTTATTACAGGAATGATCTGTTCAATATACTTGGTGAACTTACATAAAAAAAGGTTTAACACACTCTAATATGGCTATCATGATGGACATCTTTAAAATTATCTTCGATCTGGACTTTCTTACTTTTAGTGTGATTTTTATGGAACTTTACTGAAGAGATCGACTTAACATAACTAATGAACATACATGTATGTGAAAAAAAAATTGTTTCATGAAATCCAATATTGCAGCCTTGGCCATCATGTCGAAAATCTTAGAACTAGATTCTCTTACCATTTTATCTGTTCTTCGATTTATGTAAAGTGATTAAGAGGAAGGTTTTACTATAAACAAACATTATAGATTATCTATATACAGTCTTTTCCAGTAGGGCTCCACATTTGTCAGAATTTCGGTTGTAAAAAGTAAATATGTTACTGTCACAATGTCACCAATTTGCCTGTACCGCTAATAACTTTACTATGAAACTGATACAGGCACTTGTAGCCATAAGCGTCGTATTGATTTGCCATAATATTAAACTTTTGACGCCTCAGTTGCAAATCTAGTTTTGTGAAGCCCAAATCACACGTAAAGCATTATTAATAAACTGACATATTAAAAATTATACAGACTCTGGGTTAGAGTCATGAAAATCAGTACATATACTCATGATGATGAGAATGAAGCCTATTGTTTTTATATTTATAAGTGATTTTTTAGTACGAATTATTTGCCCTTGGTAGAAACTAGTTCTCTTGAATTGGGCGACAGGTGAAATTTACCACGTAGACCTTGCTTTTGCTAAACATTAAAAACAGAAGGAATGGATAGGGAAGTGGAGTGATGTAGTCCTCTTTTGGGTCTTTTATTTAAGAATCGGATTTTTGGCTTATTTGAAAAGGGCTGTTGCGATTTTTGTGAACAATATGTAAGAATATCTATGCATATGTATATCGACATTTCTGGAAACAAAATACCAACAAACTGTTGAACTTTGTTTTGATGAACCCCAGAATTTTTTACCGAAATTCCTCTCCCCATCCCTAATGTAAGTACAATGTATTTGAAAATGGTCATAAAGTATTATGTCGGCCCTGTAACTCTGTATCCCTACATTTTCGGCTTTCCGTTCTGGTCACTTGATAAAGACCAAGTAGCTAAAAATTCATGGATACTACATTTTTACTGACTTCCCTAGTGACGGATTTTGAAGAGTATTATACATGTTCTTTGTTTGACCTAAGACATTAGTGATGATTTTGTGACACTGCATTTGGAGATTTTTATTGATATTCCCCAAATAGTGTATAGGATATTAGAGGAAATTAGGGAGCTTTAACAGTGGTAAGGGTCTAGCTGAGATGTGATTCAAGTCGGTGTAGCTCAGTGGACCGAGAGGCCCTGGGTTCGACTTTCGCCATGGGCATTCCTCGCTGCTTCTGCTGGGTCCATGTAACGGTATAAATTTCTCTGAAATGCATCAGGCAAATGCCGTAAATTAACTTTTACATGTAGAATGTATCTATATCTTCGCGTATGTATTATATTTTACTGTATTATATTACTACCCATAACTTGTATTTTCTCTACAATATATGTATGTACATTTATAGGAATAAACTTTGTCATTGTCACTGTCACCATATACGTTGAATACTCGTGGAGTGATGTAAAACAATAATCAGTCTATCAAGTTTGAATTGAGTACGTAGGTGCGAGGAGCCTTGATTGCGTATTAAATATATTTTGATGAAATAACATAGAAGGATTAAGTGGTGTAGTTTATCATGAAATGGGATAAACTATTATCCATGAAAAGTGGTAATCACTTCTAGAGTGTATTAGACGGAATTTTAGGATATCTAGAATTATCCCCCTTGTGTCGTTGGTCCTTTTATGTGGCACGTGTTCGAAATGACAATTTCATCACGTTATCAAACTTTTTACCCACCTAACTATCATTGCCAGTGTTATTGAGTCATTTCAAACAAGGGTATTTTTATGGTTTGTTTTAATAAATTTTTCTTTGTTTGGCTTTTTTTTTTTTTTTTTTTTTTTTTTTTGGTATTGTTAGGGGGAGGTGTATCCGTTGTACAGTGCCTAGCCAAAATATAAATGCCGAAGACTCCAGCGTAGCCGACACAGACCACTGTCTACTAGTATATAGTGTTACAGAGCTGTAGTAGGAGCTTGTACATGTACATTAATGCATCTTTGGGATAAAGCGTAATATATCATGCAAGGAACTGTTTGGTAAACATACCAGATCCTCAGAATAGCTGTTGGTGCATACTAATATGTCTAAATGTCAGACTTTACCAAAAAGCCTTTCCGCTTGAAATATGCACACTGTATATGGAATTTTACGACTTTCAATAACTGTGAGCGTTGTGCACATAAATATGTCATGCATGATACTGCCAGCGTTATTAAAGGACTGCCAGTGCATAGAGATATCTCAGAATGTCTGATAAAGCTTTATCTTGAACACTAGCAATATTGTTGCGTTCAGCTTAAGTTCAAATCTGAATTAATAAATTTTCTTATCTATTATTATTATTTTACTGGATATACGCAGTACGTACGAAAACTTTATTCAATTTTGAGAGAGAATGAAGGGAGGAGGGTGGAGAGAGAGAGTGCATAAAAGAAGGGGGTCTAGATACACATTTAAAGGATAATGAGGTCAACGGTTATATTTCACTAGGTGAAACCAACCTTAACTATAGTCTTGGATATGCATGCACATCATCCCCCCCCATACACCAAGATTCTTGCAATATTGAATCAAATCGCATGTGCACACGACTTGCATAACCGGTTTTCACAATAGCTTGACATTTCAAAGAGAAAAACCTTAGTAATTTCACCCACTGTATTTTCGTGTCACGAAATAAGTTTATGCTGTAATAGACGGAACTAACTTAGTCATGGTGTAGTTGGTGAAGAGTCCATTTTTCAAGATACACAACAGAAAATGATCAGGTCACAAATCTCTTGGAGTAAAGTTGATTTTGTTCAGTGTAAGGATCTGGTTTTTAAACCAAAAATGTTGTATTTTAATTGTATTCGTCTACTTAATTCATTGTAAATAGATAATGAAATTTATCTTTTTGCTTCCATTTTATTAGCTCTACTGGCCAAAGATCAGCAGAGCTTCTGCGATACCATTCGTGGTCCGTCCTTCCATCAATAAACATTTTATTTGTTATCGCTGCTCATCTGATATTTGATTATGGGCTTGAAGTATTCCTATATGATTTGGTACATGTGTAATTTTGAAGCTGAACCCAGCCCTCTGGAGCACGGTGGGAAATAGACGTAGTCTTGAAATCTTGTTGTGGCTTCTTTTCCAATACAGACTTTTTTATGCCCCCGCCATAATATAGTGTTACCTTGTTCCGTCATTCTATCATAATTGAGTTTCGGCTCATTTTCTCTTTGAAGTTGTAATGGATTAAACTAATATTGGGTAAGCAGATGTATCAAGGGAAGATGCAAGTCGAGTTCGAATATGGGTGTGGTCCGGTAATTTTTGATGGAGTTATTGCCCTTGAACATAGAAAATTTCTTTAAAATGACAGTTTCTGCTCCCTTTTCTCCTTGAAGGTTTGATGGATTAGATTAACATGGGGTATATTAATGTATCAAGGGAAAATGCAGGTCAAGTTCAAATATGGGCGTGTATCAGTGATATTGACAGAGTAATTGCCCTTGAAATTTCCTGAAAATATCAGTTCCCTGGCAATTTTATATCACTGGCTTAGCTGCCAGCGGGAGCATTTGTGTCCCACCGACACAGTAAGCTCCGCCTATACGGAAGTAGCAGTGGATGCGGGGTTGCAAACCCTTTGGTCGAAAACTTTTAACCAACAAAGATAATTTGGGCTAGGATTGGGGCTTCAACCCTAACCCGGCCCACCCTCTTCTGACCGAAAAACATTCATTGCAGGTCGCAACCCCTTTTCAAACATTTTTATATTCGCCAATGCGTCGTTTCTGTTTACTAAATGTACTGATGTTGGATTTTGCGATCAGCTGAGTCAGATTTATAACAAGATCAGATGGTCCAGCGCCATAAACTGAGAATATACTTAAGTCAAAATTTCATATTGTTCTGTTCATCAATGAATTATTAACTGGGATTTGGATTTTATTTAGTTTTATTCTATTGATAAATAGAATTAAACCATTCTGCATTAGAATTTATTTGGTCGTTTGATAATGGAATAAATTAAAATGAAATATTTGACTTAAGTATATTCTCAGTTTATGGCGCCGGACCCTGATCTCATTCATCTGTGTGACAAAATCCACCATATGTACCACACTGAAGAATAACAAGGTATGGACAAGATAAAATTAACATCACAAAAAGAGTCGTTTTCAAAACAGCTGTAGTACCGACTGAGAAAGGTCAATTGAAGTGAATACGCGCAATTTTAGGCCCCAAAATTGCCAAATTACAGGAGTTTCCTAAGGCTTCGCCTCCTGCCTCCCCCCCCCTCAAGGGGCTCCGCCCTAGATCTGCCGAGGACCTAGGCGGTCCCCAGACTCCTCTTCCGACTTTGTCTCCCCCCGCCCCCTTTTCTTTCTACAAATCCCGGTTCCGCCCCTGTTATGGCAATAGTATCTAAAAATCGGGAAAATTGATTTTCGTACTAAGCTTATTAATCCACCCATGTACTTTATTATTCTTTGTTACTTTTGTAGAATTTTATAATCACGATTCACTTAAGAAATGAATCCTATATTTTTTGGTTGATTGAGGTATCAACCTAAAATTTGAGCGGAAACCTGCATCAGTGCTACTATCTGTTCGTCTGCCACATTTGCCAATTTTGTTCATTCCTTAATCCGTCTGAATTCACTGGTTCATAAAACTTTAAAAATTTAAGGTTGTTTATATCAATCTACACGAAGTAAATCGACAATGTAAGACAAATTTAGCCATTGTTCTTACGAGGGAGTAGTGACCTTCATAGAATCGGTTTGATCTAGCTGGAGCTGGTTGGTGACGCTACAGTAGTGAAGTACACTAGCAGGGGCCACGCCTCCCTCTGCTACATATATCGTGGAAACCCGAGTATGCACGCTCTGACATGGAGAGAATTAGCATATCGTCGCAATCTTATTTGTTTGCACCAAGATAACCGCCGTTGTTTATCACAGAGAACCATGCTAGCACGATGTCAACAAAACAACGTGGATTTGTTTATGTTTTGATGAACCCACTTTCCCGCTACTGCGCACTAATAAGTCAGGCGCGTCTTTTTATACCCTAAATAATAGTCCGGCTTACGAACAATTTATGTTTCAGTTATATGTAAATGTTATACAAACATATGATCAGGATCTACCTAATAGTATATCTAAAGTGATGAATGCTATTTAAACGTTTAATCTGATGCGGATAATATATACCACTGCACATGAAATATGTCGCCATTTTGAATAATTTTCCCAGTACACCGGAGGTGTGTCCTAGGATCCAGATACAACCAGATCGCTGTTTGCGTTGTGGAATACGACGACATACAGAGATTCAAAACATTCTTCAGTTAGAAATGGCGTGGTTATGCAGACACACTGGAAGATTAGCGAATTATTTAAGAAAAGGTAGGTTCTCTTTACTGAAATTTATCAAAAGTCAGAAAGTAAGACAGCACTATTATCTTATTCGAGATTATTCGTGTTTTGCAGCATCAGCAACATCTGATCATAGATTATTTTTCATACATAGGCTATATTTGTACCACATAATCATCCTTGATACGTCGGACACGAGAAGCATAAAAGAATAGAATCGATGTTTTTCAATTTAAAATCAATTTTAAAATTTATGTCACGGGTCGAGTAGGTACGTAGACCTCTAAAGTAAAAATGCATTTCCAAGAAAAAGTCGGTTATTTCCGTTTATTTCCCTTTTCTCTACACCTAACTTCATTACCCAGTATTCATAGATTTCACTACAACCAGGGACGCATGATCTAGTTGCTGGTCTAGAAATTTTGACGAGAGGGGGTCTACCCCATTGGATTTCTCGAGAGGGGGTTCACAAGGAAAGTAAATTTTCGTTGAATCTCATGGTGAGTCCAGACCCTTGGTCCACCCTCTGGATCCGTGCATGTATCTAGACACATACATGTACGTCCCTGCTTCTATTTATAATTGGTCGGTGGGTTGGTGCTTTACGTCGCTTCCAACCATTTCTTATGTTATATCGCGGCATGAAGGTAACCATCCTCCTAAATATAGTGGCGCAACCCGGGAATCGAACCCGGATCGTTGGCGCCGTAAGCCAAGCGCTTAACCACTATACCAAGCCTGCTCCGGTTTTATTTGTGGAAATGCAATTTCGTGAACATGAATGTGTGGGAATCGCATATAAGACGATGCATTAATTTTGAAATGAAAATAAATTGAAAAAAAAAAGAGTTAAAGAAAAGGTATTACATGTTTAATGTTTCTTGTTTTGAAACTCTGTCCTAGCTGATTGAAGTTTATTATACCAAATCAGATTACGTTGTAGAATACAGACTAATCATATATTTTTGGGTTTTTTTTTTTTAAATCCCATTGTTTACACGGAAAGCCATATTCTCTCAGCGTCTACCCGTGTAGCGACATTCATAGTATTGACACGGTCTCTGTTATTTCTATATGCCGTATGGCATTTGAATAAATTTAATTGAATAGAAATTGCTTTGAGTTAATGACTCTCCTATTATCTATATATGCCATAAGAAACAACGCCCGTTGCGGATCAGTGCCCATGTTAATGCCCGACCTAAGCGAATCGTTTTTAGAAAAGTTTTGAGCAACATGTCAAAACTGTTCAATTCAATTCAATTTATTCAAATGCCATACGGCATGTAGAAATAACAACATATTTACAAGTATATACATATACATAACATACGAACAAAGCAGTACAAACAATAATATATATATTTACAGGATACAACACATATGGAAGTATTTACAATGTCTTTCACTAGAGGAGAGTGAAATTATATGTATAAATAAACTAATTCGTCTGCGAACATCTTTGTTTTGAGGCTAAATATAAATACTTTCCAAGGTTTATAAGCTGTTTCACATTATTAACACTGAGTAATTTAACTAATTTGAAAACACAAGGCCTCCTATAATAATAAGGTTTGATATATTTTGTTCGTAAAGTTCTGTAGAAAGGACAATCAAAATAAAGTGAAATTCGTCTTCAATTTCATTCTGGTCACAATGTGCACATATTCTACTTGCTCTTGCTTCCTTGAGGTATCTGCCTTGTTCAATTCGCAGATTATGTGCCGATAGACGAAATTTAGCGATATATTTCTTATACAATAAAGGGATAGGTTTTGTTAAATAATACTGAAGTGTGAAGTTGTCAATCAGGTGTTAATATAAAAATCCCTTTGCAGACCTTGAGACCTCCAGTAAAATGTTTTGTCAGTACAAGTCTTTTATTCTTTTTACTATGATATTAATACACAAAAGATAATCAAACTGTGTATCGTTAAATAAATATGTTAAACCAATGTGGTTTAATTCGTTCAATATATTTGTTATCCAATCGTCCTTATTTTCAACCATTTCATCATAGCAGGCCTTAAGTATGCAGTTTGAAGTATTTCTTAATTTAAGCCAAAATTTGAATATTTTTATTTTGCGGGATATGTGTAATGGATACCTCCCTAGTTCACAGTACAATAGATTATTAGCAGTACTTTTTTTAAGTCCCAAAATATTTTTACAAAAAGAACTGTGAACATTTTCCACATCTAAAGCTTTGTGGAATCCCCATATTTCAGCCCCATAATGTAGAATACTACATACATACGTATCAAAAACTGCACATTGGGTAAATACATTAAAATTTAAAGACTTAAGTTTACTATAAATAGCAAACATAGCTTTCTTCCCTTGTTGAGCTATATGCTTTTGCATAGCAAGGAATTTCCCATTAAAATTTAATAAAAGACCAAGGTAGTTCAATCTTATTAAAACGCAACTTGTATTTCGCTCCTCTACGATACTCTCCATGTAGAGTAGCGAAGAGGAACGAAGTACAAGTCGCGTTTCAATAAGATTGAAGGTAGTTGAAACTATATACAACGTCCAGTTTTACATCGTTAAATTGAAACTCAAAATTTTCCATCAATCTTTTACTGTTTCGAAATATAACTATTTTTGTCTTATGAGTATTAAATGTGGGATTCCAACAAGATGTATACGAATACAACGAATCAAGCATTTTTTGTAAACCAGTACCGGTTTGCGATAACAAAACTGTGTCATCTGCATACATTAGTAAAAATAAATTTATATGCTGAATGTCAATTGATGGACAGGTATCACTCAGAAAATTCATCTCAAAATCATGAACACACAATAAATACAATATAGGTGACATTACCTCCCCTTGTAATAAACCGGAAGTGGTAGTAAAGTAATCTGTCAGCATACCGTGATGTTTAACACATAATTTAATATTATCATATAAGGATTTAATAATTCTGAAAAGTTTTCCATGGATGCCAACATTTATAAGTTTTCCCCATAATTTACATCTGTCAAAAAAATCAAAAGCTTTTCTATAATCAATAAAGCAACAGAATAATTTCCTTTTACACTTCAGAGTACGATTGATTAGTGATTGTAGAACAAAAATTGGGTCTACAGTGCCCACCCCTTGTTTAAAACCAAATTGCGCATCCCCTGTAATACCATAAGCTTTATCCCAACTAAGTAGACGTCTATTTAAAATGGAAGTAAATAATTTACCCAAACAGCTGACTATCGTGATACCCCTGTAGGTATCCGGGTCATTAACGTCACCTTTCTTAAATACAGGTATAATACAACCCTGAGCCCAAGCTGCAGGAAAATATCCAGAGTTCAATATGTGATTAAATAACTTTAAAAGACTGGTTAATAAAACATCTTTACATTCAATGAATAACTCATTTACTAAGTTATCTTCTGCACAACTTTTATTTATGTTTAAGTTTTTTTATTGCGAGTTCGATTTCGCTTACAATAAAAGGAGCATCAAGTTCTTCATAGACACCTGATTCAAAAATCTCGGAATCAATGACCATATCGGAGTCCGCCTGTACGTGCGTGCTAGCCAAATCTTTAAAATGTAGATGAAATTGGTCAGATGTCAAGTTGGATTTCACGCTCCCTGATTTACGTTTGGAGAAATAATTATAAAACTGTTTAGGATTATGTTTTCTTAAAAATTCCATATTATCACCGTGATGTCTGTCGTAATAACGTTTTAATTTATTAGCTGTTTGTAGGCGGACTTTTTTCGTTAAGGATAGCGTGATTAGCGGTAGATTTACATAATTGAAAGGCGTAGTTTGTTCTACTTTTGGGAGTTCTGGGATTGCTAACGAAAATTGGATAGTGTTAAACTGACCTGAATTGAAATCCACGATGCATGACATTCGGGAAATATCTGCTAGGAGGTAGTCAATCATACTAATACCAATTGAACCATAAAAGTGACACTGCCATTCGGGTCGCCTTTGTGCCTTCCATTGACAATTCTAAGACCGGTAGATTTACAAAATGATAGTAAGCGTCTACCAAAAGAATTCACTTGTGCATCCATTGACTTACGGATGGAGGTACCTACGTTGGAACAATAATTTACGAAAGTATTGAAAATGTTAGAGACATTATGATTATTGGTGTCATTTTCAATAAAGTCACTTTGGTTTCCACTTCTAGCGTTCAGATCACCCATGATTAGAGTGTTACCTTCAGTCATATATTTTGAGGTGGAATTTTCAAGATCAGTAAATAAGTCAGTGGTGCCATTATTGTAAAATTTGCTATTTTCTGGTGGAATATAACACGCTGTAATAAAAAGGGGGTTATGATTATCAAAGCAACATTTAAGCCAAATAATACTATCATGCATATTTTCAACAATTTTTATGAAGTTACAAAACTGAGTTTTAACAAAGATGACAATACCTCCACCCTTTCCAGTTTTCCTTGGAAATAGGTAAGTATCGTATACAGATAATTCTTAGGTGATTTCACTAGAAATCCAACATTCACTAATAAAAATAATGTCATAAGCTGTAATTAATGACACAAAAGCAGGGTTAGCGAGTTTTTGGCAAATACCACGGCCGATATTCCACGCACAGATGGATAAGTTTCCACTCTCCGCGTGCCCCTACCTGCCAGGGACTCTGTTCTTGTTATAATGCTGGGTTGGGTCGCGAGTCTCTGCGTTGATCTTGGGCGGTGGTCCGTAGTGCTGAGGGTGACCATAACGTGTCGGATGTCCCATTGCTGCCGCGGAGGCATAAGTCGGCGAGTTGCTGACTGTGTCGCGAATGTTCGTAACACCGGAACCATGGTGTACGCTGGTGGTATGCATGTTGCTGGACGGAGTTCTCGGCTCCTTGGGTGTCGTTTGCGCATCTGCATTTTCAATATTGTTTCCTTCACATATCTGCCCGTTCACATAAAGGCGGTCTCGTACTAGCTTTACCCTCTGTCCTTCTTGCTTCAATTTCCTCACTATCGGGTAGAGGTGTTTCCGTTTGTCCTCGATTGCCGCTGGGTATTGTTCACTAATCCCGAAGGGTTTTCCTCTCAAGTGAGAGGAACTACTTTTCACTAACAGCCAGTCGCCGTGATAGAGGAATCGAGCAATGATAGGGCGAGGCTTTCCTCCTGATTTCCTGCAGAGTCGGTGGACATTTCCGAACTGTATGTCATGCTCGATATGAAGCTCCGTGTAAATGAAACGTTTCAGCTTGTCCCCCACGTCCACATCTCTGTTGTCTCCTCCAAGTCCTGTGAATATCAGGTTGGTCTTCATAGAACGGCACTGGAGGTGACTGTATTAGTGTACGTGGTCACATTGTATTCTATTAGTGTAATAAAACTAACTGATTCATTGATTGATTTTTGTTTAACGTCACACCACGAATATTTCACGTATATGGTGACGGCATCTGTCCGATAAGGGACATACAAAATTTGACCTTTGCAACGGATTCCGAAACAGCGAGGGATCTTTAACGTGCCATGCATACCACGACACGGGGCCTCGGTTTTTACTGTCTCATCCAAAAGACAGGACACCGGCATGACCAGAGCGAGACTCGAACCCCGTCCTCCCGATCAGGAGTCGAGCGCGATACCACTAGGCTACGCTGAAGTTAAGAGAATTGAAGTCTTTGTTTGAAATGTTCAAGTCTTGACCTAAGTGGCTCGGTGATTATATGCACGAGATAGATACCCACATAAACAGACTCAGGATTTCAATGTTTGAGTTTGTGTTAAATATATTTGCAGCTGCACAACTCTATTCAGTGAACTGGAACTCAAGAACAAAAATTGGCGTGTGGGTTCTTTGTGCGTCACGGAATAGTATCGTAGATTATTAAAATATCTTAATTCTTAGATCTATATAATGCTTAAAGGGCTTTGTTGTAGATAAAAAAGCATGATCATAGAGGAACGTTCATCAGAAGCGGACGCGAAAGAGGTAAAGGGGTGACTAGACACTTCGCCCGAAAACCATTTCGATCAATTTTGCCTGTCGTCTGTCCGTTTGTCCATTTGTCTGTGAACTTTTAACTGTTAACTATAATGTGTAGTACCGTAGGAACAATCTAAAGGGTCTATGTCTCTCGCCTGGATCTGTCAGGCTTTTTACTGCATTCCTGACCCATTAAGGCTTTAACACGTACTAACCCAATCCAAATCTCTAGATAAACTGAAAATACAATTATATATATATTACCTTCATATCTGATTTCATTTGTCATCTAATGGTATTAAAGCGTCGATTTTTATACGTTTCATAGGCTGAGATGTTGAAAATGTGAAAAGGCAACAGACGTATGGATGGATTTCAGATAACATATCATTACAATAACTAATTTTTATCTCTAATTTACTAGACTGTGTGGCCACTACAGGACAGGTAGAAAATACTATCAGTCTCTTAATACTGAATTACTCCGAGAAACATGCGCATGATCACGCAGTTTTCGAAAGGAAGACTGAAAATGATGAATTATATGTCCGATTTAAGCATTTTTCCCTTTCAGTAAAAGAGCCTTTTAATAAAATTTCGCTTGTACTTAACGGATAGTTTTAGAGTGTTACTTTTACCCGGAAGCTACGTGACGCCAGATATTTTATTAGAATTGCTTGCAAAAGGTCGGGATGTTCTGATTGCACAAATGGATAGTTATGACGTCATTTCTGCTCATTACTTATTGTTACATCCATACTCGACCGCTTTGTATGCAATTAAAGAAAAGTTAGCAAACTTATTTCGTAGCCCGATTTAACCCGGGTTTATCGTTGACCCGGATCAGGGTATCGTGGCTTCCCGGGAAATCCGTATATAGATATATCAGTATGACCGAATGGATAACTGTGACACTGTGAAATTCAAAGTGACGGCACTCTTGAAATTCTTATCGCTTCTCCGTCCGGGTGAACGATGTCTTTTTGAAAAAAATCAAAATAGTCAATAAATAGCATATTATTACTAAATACGTAACATTTATGATAAGGAGCAGTAACTTGTTCTGATAGTGTTACTCTTTCTATGACCAAACAAACTTCAATTTCACTCATATAACTCTAGATCAGTAGGCTTTAAGTGAGAACAAAAGGTAAGCGATCGCGAAAGACTTTTAAATATTAATAAGGATACAATGGCTTTTTTCAGTTCCTCAACGTTATGTCAACACTGTGGCAGCCGTAGAAACTTCATCTTTTGATGTGGTTGAACCTAGTGGGCCACACATGAAGACCCCTGTACCAGGACCGAAGTCCAAGACTTTAATGGATGAATTGAACAGTATTCAGGTAAATTGACTTAGTGCCATGTTACCATACATGTGTCATATGGTATATTAGTGCCAGTGAATACATGTATGAAGGAGACTATGGGACTTTATGGTGTCCGCTTACTATCGAGCTGTCCGTTTGTCTGGCCATGTGTTCGTCTATCTGTCTATCGAACCGTTTTCTGCGCTTTATGATAATTTTAGAAGATATGATACATGTATGCTACGCGATATATTGGTACATGATTAAAAAAAGACTTGTAGATCAAGAATAATTCGAATTCATACCAGTCGAACCACGACAGTATGGCTGCGTTTCCTACAGTATACCCATTATATACCTGTCAGAACCACAAAACACACTACGCTTATCACCTTCATGTAGCTCTCATTCGTTCCCTAAATTTGGAGTGTTCGAGTTAGAGTTTAACGGATCGAGATAAGATGAGTTTATCGGATTTTTTAAAAGGTTTAATACAAGGAATAGTCTGCAAGTTAACGTTGCTCAAACCATGGGATAATATTATGTACAATATCAGAATTTGTAAAAGTTAATAGATGCACGTATTCATGTATAATGTTTATTTTATTCATCACAGAGATTGATGTGATAAGAACACGTATTGACATAGCAGCACTCCCAGAGTGCCATTTTACTTGCTATATACATGTACCTTCAGCAATACCATGGAGAGGCGTCAGATACATCGCTATTACTGGCGTTGGACTGTGATATATTATCTTATTTCACCACTATCAATACACTTAAAATCCTGTTGGATAGATGTCAAGGCTAGCATCATGTGGTAATCATTGAGTGCGTAACTACTATAATATGGCCTTGTACATAGATGCGATTAAAACTGAGAGAGGTTGTAAATTATGGTAAAGTTATCTCTGTGATCCTTTAGATGGATGGTAGAACTTCTAACTCCTTGATTACATTGTACATAACTAGAGTTATCTTTCTTGACACCTAATTTGTATCCCCCTTCTGAAGTTGTAGATCGTCGGAAACCCCGGTCTGTTGCACTGCGTTTACGAAGCGCTAGCGGATTGCGAATGACCATGGGTTTCCGACGATGAAATTTTGTGTTTTGGCACTTTCTATATAGTGTAATTCCACACATTTCATATATATATAATGTTGAAATATGTTGTGTTTTAGACATAAGATGGCAGGCGTGACTAGCAATTCAATTCAATTCAATTTATTCCAATTTCATACAGCATATAGAAAAAAAAATATATATACATATATATACAAGAGAAATAAAAATGATAACAATACATATATACAAGGTGATAAAAACAGATAGTTAGTGAGTATAGGTATGGAGAGTGAAATTCCCTTACAATACAGTATCTCTCCGTTTACACGACAAGTACAGATATTTACCAAGGTTTATTAACTGCCTTACATTGTTAAAACTGAGTAATTTAATTAATTTATATACATATAGCCAAGTAGAAGACGCTTGACGCTTTTCCCCCTCCCCCACCTCCGGGAACCTGGGTTACAAAGGTTAATCGTTAATGAAGGTCAACCATGGGACATTGTTATGAGTGTCGGCGTGACAAACACAAATTTCTTTCCTATTTTACCACTACATTGTACGAGAATTTTTGATGAAAGAGAAGACAGAGAAATAACTAGGGAGATATAAGATATATGTATTTGAAATACACTGAAGTATATATTTCTTTTTATAATTTTATTTGTAGAACACAGGATCTGTGCAATACTTTGTGGACTATGACAGAAGTCAGGGAAATTACATTGTAGATGTAGATGGGAATGTAATGTTAGATCTCTATACTCAGATTGCTTCCATACCTATAGGTGAGTAGTATCCCAGTTTCCCAGGTATTTCTTATTGAATAGAACCCATACTTGGAGATAACTAAGGCATCATTATAACCCCCCCCCCCCCCAAGTAAAAGAAGTTGGTGGATATCCTCTTACAGTGTAAGGGATAGGACTTTCATACTTCTCACACACATTCACCATAATAGATACTACACTTCTATACCAAGACATTTGACCTAGTGACCTTGACCTTGAACCTTTGCCTTGTAATAATAACTCAGTGAAGAAGTTCTGTAGGCAGACTTCTCTTGCAGCTTAAAGGATAGTGTATCATACTTTACACATCTACCATAACAAGTACTACATTTTGATACTGGAACAGTTGATATAGTGACCTTGAACTTTGGTCTTGTATTTAGAATTTGGGTAAAAAGTTCTGTAAGCAGATTTCTTTTACAGTTAAAGGATAAGGCTTTCATATTTCACACACACAAAGTCACCATAACAAGTTCTACATTTTGATACCAAGACGTGTGACCTAGTGAGTTTGACCTTGAACTTTGACCTTGTTATGAAATTGAAGCACCAACTTAGGACAGTCAATTGAAATGACAGTAGTCAGTTAGTTGTTATAGTTGTATGGTTTATGGGTCCACCAACCCAAACAAAAGTATAAAAATACTTTATCCTTTTCCAAATTTGTTGCTGTGGGACCCCCAGGAGTGTATTAGTCCAGTTTATGGACAAACATCTAGGTGATATCTATACTTAACTCATCCCATACTTAGAGATAACATCAATGATATTTACAGTGAAATATACGTGTACATAGAGACAATTATGTCATCTTTGATATGTACATTCATCTGAATCTATATTCTTAGATACTGAGTTTTACTTGCATAAATTAATAACTTAAGCCTAATCCATGTCTTTATCATAAAATGACTTGATACATTCATTACACAGAATTACATGTACATCATCCACAGAATGCTATTGGTGATAAGTGGTCGATATATTATCGTAGATAGTATATATAAATAGTACAAAATATTGTGCTTTTAAATTTTGGACCTATATCACAGATTTTATGTTTTATCTGTATATAAAAGATAGTGTCTCATAAGTCATCTTTTGGCTGGATGTTTGCCCTTTTTAATGAAAGCATTGTTTTATTGTATACATGTGTATCCTTTGTATTGTTGGTCAAACATGTGACACTTAAATAAACTATTTATTATCTTATCTTGATTGTTCCTACAGCAAGGAAGTAAGGGGTCAGTCATTTAACTTTAGTAATTGAGTTGAAAAATACTTCAAATTAGCAATCAGCTATACAGTTATTAGATGTTTAAACCAATATGTTTTGGTCATTTGAAGTTGTTTTACAGTAGTAAGAGTTTAGCTTGCACGAGTTTGAACATAAAAGTTGAGAGGATAATAATCTTTGTTTGGTTATGATATGGTTGGTTATGATATGGTTGGTTATCATATGATTGGTTATGATATGGATGGTTATGATATATGATATAGTTGGTTATGATACAGTTGGAAAAGAGTTGAAATGATGTGAAACAATTACAACAACCAGTCATACCAGCTTTTGTAAATGAAAAATGTTTTAATGAGAGAATTCATACATTTATCTCCATGTAGGTTACAATCATCCAAACCTCATAGATGCTATGAAGCGACCAGAGAATTTGGTAAGTTTGTGTCTTTATGTTTTCTTGTTCACGTGTATATTAAAATAATGTCTTTTATGACCATTGTACCTGTATCATGCTTTACAAATTGATACATATTTGTACATATTTTTTTCTCTAAATAACTGTGTTGCAATGTTTTTGTATAATGGTAACTGTCTTAAAAATATGTGAAAAATAATCATTGTTACGATGATAACTGGAAATGACAAAACAATTTAGTGGATATCTGTGAATAACAAAAATGGGTACAAAATCTAAACAATACTGCAGTAGCAGAATAAAAATATTTTGGATTACATGAAAGCTCAAGGTCAATTAATAAATAACTGTTTCAACAGTTTATCAGTTGCTCTGTGGATATTATTTTTGTTCATGACCGGCCGTTTATTTATGTTCTGATAATAAATATGTGTTACTACCATGTCAGTTTTCATTACCAATATACCTTTGATCTTTGGCACCATGAAATGAAATGACCATATGATCATGGTATTATTTGGGACTAATTTTTTTTGTATGTATGCGTCTCTTGGGAAGCATTGTGACAGTACATAAATGTACAATGTGCAATACATTATCCAATGAGAATCAAACATACATCAATTGCAATCAAACATACATAGTTTATAATTTTTACAGTGGAAAATCTTATCTGTAATTCCAGTATCCATAGAAATATAAATTAAATCAGTATCATTTCTGTAATAATTTATGCATACATTTAATTAATTCATTTTTTCATATTTTTTAAATGATAAATATCGGTAATCACAATTGTTTCTACATGCAGTCAGTAAATAGCAAATATCCACTGTATGCACAAGCACTTGTGTACTGTCGTTTCTTAAAAATTATGAAAAAAAAAATTCTGATTTTATTTAAACAAAACATTTATTGAATGAAAATATCTCTACTTTGTATTGTTTTAGTTAGCATCAGTCACCATTATACATTGCATATGATTGCTAGATCAAAGCACACAATACAAGAACTTTATCCTTCCATGCTTTGATTTTACTGTCTTGCAGATATGATAAAAAGAAATTATATGTCTTGTAATTCGTTGGAACATTTGCATAAAACACTTTGGAATATTATATCTGAAAAAATTTCAATCTCTTATATAGATTAGTCCATAGATATTTTAGAAATGTTTCTTTTTCTACAAATAATTAATACAAGTATTCTTTCATTTTTCTTAATATCCAACAAACAAATGTATATACTTTATTTTCATATAACAGTGGTGGATCCATGTGGTTGTTATAAAAGCACAACTTTAGAATACTTTAAACCACCTTCCATTTGAGGGAACTTTTAAAATAACAAGTTAAAATTTCCAAATCAAGCTGAACAGAGAAACAAAATACAACAAATAATATCTTGGACTTTGATAAAATAGATATCTTGCATGTTATGCTTCCCATGAGAAGTCATGCTTCTTGACTATAAGTCAGAAATGAGATTCTCACCAAAATTAAAATGGTATGATATAACATGATTTTTCATAACAAAACATTTTCTTATCATTGAAACATTTGTTTGATTCTATAAAAAAGTGCCACAAACGTCCTCACACCTTAAAAATCTCTTCAACGAGTGCCACAAGATCTGCCACTGCTATGATATACATGTAATTCAAATATAGTACTATAAATGTCGTATAGAAATTCAAGAAATTTAGCCAGCTTGAAGAAGCCACAAAACCTATTTTTCACATCTACATGTACATTATATAACTTTCATCCTTGGTCCAGGACCATGCATGAATGCTGTTAGTTTTCTTTACAGAGGTGTACCAAAGAGAGGGGGGAGCAAAGACGTTGATATAAGTAATATAGGTATATATAGGTGACATGTCTCTGGGTTAATATCACCATCATATCTGTTTTATTTCTTTTGCAATACTCTATACTTTATTCTTATTTGCAGAATGAGCATAAACTTTATTCAGTGTATGAAGAAAATACTTGTTCATTTGAAAAGAGTAAATTTTATAAATGTATCATTAACTCTAAGTACTGTAGTTAATATAATGAAATATAGAATGAACTATTTTGTAATGTATATTGTTGCTGACCTAGTATATATTAAGAATAAACACTATTGTGTTAAACAGAATAAATAGATAAATAATGAAAGTAACATGCACAAAAGTCTACATCAACTATTCTGTGTTAGGAATATTGATAATTTTTGTGTTCTGTGTATTACATGCATGGTGTTTTTTTTTCTCTAGAGTACCTTCATCAATAGGCCAGCATTAGCAGTGTACCCTCCAAGTGATTGGCCGAACAGGCTCAGAGCTGCCTTGTTATCGGTAACGATTGCTCACCTATCATAGTGGGATTTAAGACACAGACATGTTATATTTTGGTTCTCCTTTTCATTTGAAATACTAGTAGCTGCTCTGTTGCTCAAAATATATTGGACTCCAACATAAGACTGGTCATATGCGGGAATTTTGGATATCATATACTCTTAAATCTTGCTGCCTTAGAATCTTAGATATCTTACTCTTAGACTTGCTGCCATGGAATTCTAGATATCTTACCCTTGGACTTGCTGCCATGGAATTCTAGATATCTTACCCTTAGACTTGCTGCCATGGAATTCTAGATATCTTACCCTTGGACTTGCTGCCATTGAATCTTAAATCTCTTACTCTTCCACTTTATGCTATGAAATCTAAGATATTCTACCCTAAAACTTGCTGCCATGGAATCTTAGATATCTTACTCTTAGACTTAATGCTATGGAATCCTAGATATCTTACTCTTAGATTTAACCCTATGGAATCTTAGATCTCTAACTCTTAGGCTTGCTGCCATGGAATCTTAGATGTCTTACTCTAAGACTTGCTGCTATGTTATCTTAGATATCTTACTCTTAGACTTGCTGCCATGGAATCTTAGATATCTTACTCTTAGACTTGCTGCCATGGAATATTAGATATCTTACTCTTAGACTTGCTACCATGGAAACTTTGATGTCTTACTCTTACACATGCTGCCATGGAAACTTTGATATCTTACTCTTAGCATTGCTGCTGTGGACTCTTCTTGGTTTAGAATCTTTTTACTCTAAAAACTTTAGATCATTTAGAACAATTTTTGTTAGTCAGATGTTCTGGAAATAAGACACATTACAATTGTCTTTCACAAGTACTAGTAAAGATGATCCAGTTTTAAGTTTTCCATCAGTCTACAATATGGCATATGAGTGATATCTTTTTTTAAAAGAATGCACATTATTGTTCAGGAAATTTGATTGTGCTGTTAATTATTTTCATCATTGTTCTTATCTCATGCTAGATACGTTTTGATAATGGAATCTGATTTACAGGTAGCTCCACCTGGATTGTCTCAGGTGCAGACTATGGCTTGTGGGGCATGTTCTATAGAGCATGGTATGAAGGCTATGTTCATTGCCTATCAGGTGAGAAACTCTATCCATAGCAACAGAATTAGTGAAGTACATTCTCCATCCATTGAAAGTGTATAACAGTTTTGATTTACAAGTGAAAATATCTACGTTGTCAAGGTTGCAGATCAGATTATGTTGATCAAATATATGTAATTTTTCTTGAAATGAAGTTTTCTCATTCATCAAAATAGAGACGAGTAATAAGCTGATAAAGTCAATTCTAGATGTAGTGGTACTATAATACTAATTATATAGTCATCTGTCACCTTAAATAACTTAATAAGAGTTGTTGTTTATTCAAGTGGAGCATTATTCTACAGTATATTGATATTCTGTCCATGATAATGTTGAATGAAGGTAACTCCACAAAAATGAGTTCTTTATCACTGTAATGAATCAAATGGTAATACACAGATACTAGATATTGTGATTTGTTTATTTTCACAGAGACGTAAGAGAGGAGGTCAACCTCCGAGCCCCGAAGAACTGTCCTCATGTCTTGTAAACAAAGAACCAGGATGTCCAGACTTGACAGTCTTATCCTTCACTCATGCTTTCCATGGAAGAACAATGGGTAATATAAACATAATACATTTTGTGCCACTGACATGTGAGTTGATTGAACATCACTCTGGTTGTCACACTTTCATAACAAAAAATTACCTGTATAGTGTTAATTTATTATTCTATTACAATGAAACTACTGTATGTATTCAGTTATAAAGTCTGAATTAAGAGGTTATAAAGCCTGGATTAAGATATTATAGAGCCTGCATTAAGAGGTTATAGAGCATGGATTAAGAGGTTATAAAGCTAGAATTAAGAGGTTATAAAGCCTGGATTAAGAGGTTATAAAGCCTGGATTAAGAGGTTATCAAGCCTGGATTAAGAGGTTATCAAGCCTGAATTTAGAGGTTATAAAGCCTGGATTAAGAGGTTATAGAGCCTGGATTAAGAGGTTATAAAGCCTGAATTTAGAGGTTATATAAAGCCTGGATCAAGATATTAACAGTGGCATGATACTCCTAATGTTACCTGGACAGACATGACATGTAAGAGTGAATGTCGTGACACTTGTCTTATGTATTCTAGATAATTGTTGATTATTATTCATATTTTTGTTAAGAAACATGATATAATGTTCTGCAATACTAGGATAATTGTATATATTACCTATCCTATCGGCACTATTGTTATCACCTACATGTATTTTGAAATCTTGATTAGATATTCTATAAACAATTATTAAATGGAGAGTTGCAAAATTTGAGTTTTTTGAATATACAAAGACTTTTACTTAGAAAATTAGTATCTTGATTTCTAAATGTCTTGATTTCTAAAGGTCTATATCATCACTTTATAGATAACATGATTCTTAATTCAGTAAGCAAGAATATGATAGTTATCCAAGGTATAAATAATGTCTGGAAGTGTATCTGGAGCTATATATACTATGTATGTTATCTCCCTTACCTATACCCCACAAATTGCCAATGTATGAAATGTACGCAATGTAGAGCTATGGTATAGAATTTCCAACTGCTCAACATTATAAATCCTGCTCCACAGTAATAAAATCACTAAGAACATTCATTATCAGCCTTCTTATAAGTTGTGAAATGAATACATGTACATAGAGAAATGTGTACCCAACTTTGTAAATACATTATAAATGCATGTCTGTGTGTGTCAGCACAATATTTAGCAATATCATGGTAATTGTAGTAGTATATATATATGTAGAGAGATAATTTGATACTGTAGCTCTATGCTGGTACATCACTTGTCTTATGGATAGCTGTACACTGCTTCATGTAAATTTATTCCAGCTTATTTTCATGCACTCAAATTCATTTTCTGTCCTTAGGTGCTTTAGGGTTATCCCACTCCAAATGGCTTCACAAACTGGACTTCCCAGTTCCAGATTGGCCCATTGCTCACTTCCCTATGCTTAAGTACCCTTTGAATGAACACATACGAGAGAACAAAGAGGAGGATGACAGATGCCTGAATGAGGTATACACACAAACACACACATTGCTGTGTTAACGTTGATACAATGTGATGAGTTTAGTTTTATTTTCATTGAATAGCTGCCCTGGCTCTTACTCATACCAAGCCCATTCATAAACTGGACTTGCCACATCCTCACTGGCCGATAGCGACTTTTCCAAGATTGAAGTACCCCCGTCAGGATCATGAAAGAGAGAATCGAGATGAGGAGAACAAGTGTTTAGATGAGGTGGACTCAGCATTCCTGTCTTAAACTGATTTTGGTATTAGCATCCTGTGCCCAGTAGTAATGAATGTCAGCTCTTTAGACTCCTTTGATAATTTTTTACATGTATTACAGGGGATATAGACTTAATTAAATGAAATGTACTCAGTTATGTTTACATACTCCATGTGTACAGTGTATATGTTATATAGATTTATGCAAGAAATTCAGTAATCAGCTACATATCACTTTTGTTGAAATACAGAGGTCAGAGATGGATAATTCAGTTCAGTTCTACTTATCACAGTTTTCAACACAGTAATACTGACCAAATGATTGAAATAAATCGACACAAAATGTATAAATTTAAACTTGTAATAATTGTACTGACATTTTACAGATACAGTGTATTTTATAGATATGTCTTTTTACCAAGGACAAATAAGCTTATTTGCTGGAAATTATATCAAATTTATTTCATCAGAATGTTTTCTGAAGAACTAAGACATTCATTTACTACTGAACTTTGGCTGCCTATTTACCATACTGTAGAGGCTAGAATTATATGTGTCATCACCCATGTGATAAAATAATGCTTGAGCCACAGTGACACCTACATGCATCATCAGATAATGTCATAACACCATATAACTACCATCCCAATACCATATGATAACAATATTTGTACTGATAATGTTTCATATCAAGAGAAAATTTCCTATAATCATTATCTCTGTTATTGAATAAAGCAACAACATACACATGATAAGATATCATCTTGTAATTACCATTCCTATACCATTCCTATACCACTTGAATTTTCATAATATTTGAGTAGCATGAAGAGCATATATTCTGATTGTCAAAATCATTTATTGTTAGATTGTTACCTAAAACCAATTTTTAATACTAATTTTTAATTTCTGCATCATTTGATAAAGATTTGATGTAAAACTTCTACACACTATCAACATTACCATGTACTGCTTTGCAATTCCACAGAATTTGACCTCTGATTGCTGACACCCCTTCCTCCCCCCTCGTTAAATTAATGATTGAATAAAATGGTAGGCTTATTGTATATTGTGCCTTACCACATTTGCACATCTTCGTTGCCATTTGCACCTTTGTAATGATAAACGACTTCAGAAGTTAATTATAGCCTACATTGATAATTGTGATATTCTGTATGAATGCTCTCAAAATTTAAATCAAACCACAACATGAAAAATTTCATGAAATCAGATCAAAAATAAAATGATAGCGACAACAAACATATAAATCTTTAATAGTAGATTTTAAATGGACTTAAGACATGAAATTTATGAAACAATTATTATTACATTGCTGTATGTATTGAATTTCATTGACAAGGTGAACATGTACATGTATTCATAAGAAATTTCCATTTAGGTTCGTGATTTAATCAGCACATGGAAGAAAAAGAATCGACCAATTGCAGGTTGCGTCATTGAACCCATTCAGGCTGAGGGTGGAGACAATTTTGCTTCTCCTTACTTTTTCCAGGAATTACAAAAAATTTGCAACGAAGTATGTAATAATATTTTATATAAATTCAATGAGATATATCAAAACAATGGAAGATTTATACAGCTAGATCTCTACAGCTGAACATCCTGATAAATAATAATGCTGTTTAGTAATAGTTCAATATTATAATTGAAACTTTTTGTTACAAATGATGATTATTTTAAGTGGAATAGACTATAAAACTTTTTTTTTGCAGCATGATATAGCATTGTTAATCGACGAGGTTCAGACAGGATGTGGCAGCACAGGCAAATTCTGGGCTCATGAACATTTTGATTTGCCAGAGGCCCCTGATCTGGTGGCCTTCAGCAAGAAAATGTTGACTGGTGGTTTCTATTATAAGGATCATTACAGGCCCCATGAGGTAGGCATAAAGTATTCTACATTATAGTCAACTGGAAATTACTAAGTTTAGGATTCTAAGTTTACATATGGGAAGGTGAGCCCGTAGACCATTTAACTACACCAATTAACTGATGATTTTCACTCCAGTTGACTGTCTTAAGTCGGTGCCACTGCTGTGATACAATCCAGTATTTTTGTAATGTCTTTCTATATGATTAGTCTGTAAATCCATATCTGCTATTGTCATACAGTCAATTTTAAGACAGATGGTTTTTTTTTTCCTTTCTTTTGTTTGAGAAAGCTGCTGATAACATACTTGAAGGTAACATTGAAATGTATTTTAAACAATCATGATAGCAACATTTACTTTGTGATTTCAAATCTTGTTTATTTGGTAAAAGCAACAAATGGTTCCATTGATCTATTGATATACTAATTATATATTAATTTAAAGTTTACTGAACTCTATCCTAAATCAACTGGTGTCATGATTTCAAATCCTTCTCAGTTTATGATAAAATATTTTATTAAAATTTAATGTTAAATACTACAAAGCAGGAATTTTGGGAAATATTTATGAAAGATTTGGGCCTAAGATTTTGATATTTTTACTGCAAAGGGAAACAAACAAAAATTCCCCAATAATATTTTATTGGTAATGTAATTTCCCATATCCAACATGTAAAGTTATAAGAAAAGTGCTTCATATTTTAGGAAAGCAAAAATAAAAACTGTAGCTTATAAAATGTAACAAGATTAAAGGGGCAGGCGTGGTGTAGTGGTTAAGCGCTTGGATTGCGGCGCCGACGATCCGGGTTTGATTCCCGGATTGCGCCACTATATTTAAGAGGTTGGTAACCTCCTGCTTCCATGTCGCGATATAACTGAAATATTGTTGAAAGCGACGTAAAACACCAATCAACCAACCAACAAGATTAAAATTACTTCCAACCACAATATACAAACATTCTAAACATACATGTACATGTATATTCATCAGTTCTTTTTGTCATAACAACATGATTAATAACAATTACATGATAATGTTTATGAATAACAGGCTTTTAGAATTTTCAACACATGGGTTGGCGATTCGTCCAAAGTTCTTTTATTAGAGGAGGTGGTGAAAACAATCAAACAGTATGATCTGCTGACCAATGTCCAAACTACTGGAGCATACCTACAGACTGGACTTACTGAAATGGAGGTAACACAGCTAGTGAGAATTGCCAGTTCAGAAAAGTTACTGGCTCTCTGACTAGTTTTTGTTAATATGCATTAATTAGTTGTAACAGCTAGCTTGTTATACTACAAATAAACAAATAGTGAGAAAGTACATTATGCTAAGTTAGTAAGTATGTATCTGGTCAGATAACATTAAAGTGTGAACAATGTCAAACAATACATTGTCACTGATGTTTAGATTTTTACTGCCCATAGCCAAAATGCATGGTACCAGTTTAATGTTTAAACCTCCCATTCTTATTATGCATGCATACAAGTATAATTATTATACATCTGGGGTCAGTTGTTCGAAACTTTAACCACTGGTTAATCTAACCAGTGGTTACAGTTTGAGAGACAATTACTTAAGTTTATAAGATTTCTGTATAAAAATCTAAATTACTTTACAAAGCTTGTTTCATATGCTACAAATCAGTACACAGACTATGACTTAAAGTCTTTTCATTTCATAGATATAGTCAGATGAATTTAAACATTGGTTAGCTTAACCAGTGTTGAAAGTTTCAAACAACTGACCCTTGGTGATACAAATGAAAAGCATAACGGTAATTCACATGATCTGACTGTGTACATGAATTACAATTATAACGGGTAGTACTCATACATTAAATGATGTACTATGCAGGGATAAGTATAAATATGATATACAGAATTCAGGAAATGTAACTTGTCATAGCAGTATAACACACACATACACAGATATATAAATATATAATCAATTCATTGCAGGCCAAGTTTCCCAGCATTCTAAGCAAGGTGCGTGGCCTTGGAACTTTCTGTGCCATTGATTTCCCAGACTCTGGTTCCAGGGATAAAGTGATCTCGAAATTACGCAGTAAAGGTATGTCCTGGTTCCAGTCGTGCATGTTTACAATAGATTTATGTTAAGTATCAGACACTTCATACATCATACATTACAAAATTCTTTAAGTGAGAGGAATTAAACAAAGTATTTACTCGTAACTACATGTACACATAGTACTGTGCAGAGTATCCAGTATCTCCACATAATTGAGCGATTTCTTGTGATGAATTGTAATTCTTTATGAGGTTGAAGCATTTGATGTCAAAATCTGCCAATTAGATTTAGCTTTCTTTTTGTTTAAAAGTAATGTTTTGAAAAATGAGTTCTTTTATGATGGTTTGTTTCCAATATTATCATGTAACTGTTTGCTATGTTTCATATCAGGTGTTCACACAGGACCATGTGGTGATGTCTCTATGCGATTCAGGCCAGCTCTCATATTCCAGAAGCATCATGCTGACATCTTCCTAGAATCCTTCGAATCTGTTCTCAAAGAGATTAGTCAGTGAATGATGGTAACTGACTAATGTGCCATATGTTATTCTAATTGATATTGTTCGTTGTTTTGAATGCACATTTTGTTTGTGATCAGTTCATGGAGTCAATTTTTGAATACAATCTGCTTCATAAAATTCTCATTTAAGCAATATCATAAAATGCTATTGCCTAAGTTACTGTAAAGCCTCTACGTTGTGTGAAACTTTTATTTTCAAGAAAATTGTCGAGTCTGGAAAATAATTGAAGTCCTCTTCAGTGACTTAAATACAGATAAATACAATATGTACTGTGCATATATAGGGCTTTTCGCAAAATGTAAATGTGTGAACAAATCTAATGTCTGACATCATCGTGAAAATTAAGTCACGAAAAGTATCTGTTACTTACAGTTCTTAATATCATTCCTTAAAATTTCAAAATAGAGTTAAATGTTCATCTGAATATGAAGAAAAAAATGTATGCAATACTGCTTTGATGAATTCTGTGAATTCAATACAGATTATAGAGTTTTTGCATTTGTTTTCTACAATTTTGCCAATATATTAATACTGTGTATATATATTTCCTTTTGTCTCCTTTCATCCTGTTTCTGAAATCCACCACAATGCATTTTAATCTGAGATACAAATCTGATACACCTTATATTATCGTTTATTATAACTTGCTATAATAAGAACAGCAACTGCTGTTCTTTTCTTTCAAAACAAAATTTGGCATTTATTTCATATGAAATATTTGTTTAAATGTAGTGCAAGTCTTAAAGTGTGTTTAGTTTAGATCAGTTGTACAGAATTTATAATTCTATTACAAAGGTGTATATGGTTCAGGACTTAGAAATGTCTGGTTTTACATTACATATGTTATATAATTGCGTTTACCTCATTTATTATAACAGTACCGATTTTGGTATTATATACAATCAATATATGGAGATAGAATTGTACAATGCTAAACAGTGAAAAATAAAGGGAGTTAATGTAGGAAATATCTTCTGTCTGATTTCTCATCCTGAAGAAGGTAATTCCAGTCCTTAGACAGACCTAGGAGGTAGTACACATGTACCTCTGATATAGACAACTTTTACTTTACTATAATAATTTATCCTTCAAAGCAGTTACTGCATTAACAAAAGGCTGACAGGCTTTACAGGTCAGTAGAATTGAGACCTGGGATGGGAATCACAGCGTCAGTTTCTTTAGAGGACCTCAAAGCTCTTCATGTTTGTTGATACAATCTGTAACCATAGTGATTAGGAGTAAAGTTATTTGGTTGATGGGTTGGATGGGAAGTTTACATTGATTTCTGTCATTTTCCAGTCATATCATGCCAACAAACAGGAATTATCAACCTCATAGTGGTTCAGGTTAAGGACTTAGAAAGGTTTGGTTTTACATTACATATATTATATAGTTGTGTTTACATCATTTATCATAACGATACCAATTTTGATATTATATACAATTGATATATGGAGATATAATTGTACAATGTTAAACAGTGAAAAATAAAGGGAGTTAATGTAGGAAATATCTTGTCTGATTTCTCATCCTGAAGAAGGTAATTCCAGTCCTTAGACAGACCTAGGAGGTAGCACACATGTACCTCTGATATAGACAACTTTTACTTTACTATAATTATTTATCCTTCAAAGCAGTTACTGCATTAACAAAAGGCTGACAGGCTTTACAGGTCAGTAGAAGTGATACCTGGGATGTGAATCACGGTGTCAGTTTCTTTAGAGGACCTCAAAGCTCTTCATGTTTGTTGATACAATCTGTAACCATAGTGATTAGGAGTAAAGTTATTTGGTTGGATGGGAAATTTACATTGATTTCCATCATTTTTCAGTCATATCATGCCAACAAACAGGGATTACCAACCTCATAGTGGTTCACGTTAGGAATCAAACCTGGACTGCATGTATTCCATGGCAAACATTTAATCTCTACATTAAGTGTACACAAGAAACGAGTGAAGAAAGTGAGATGAAAATAAGAGCTGGCACCACACTTTCAAGCTCCTTAACCCCTACCCCAGAGGTCACCAATTTAACAAAATCCGAGAGAACTTCATCATATTTATAATCTATGATACTGTTTAATGAAATCAGCCAAGCATAAAGAAAAGGATTTTTTTTTAAGATAGTACAAGTTTTCACCAGTATCCATTTGAATCTGATCTAGATCCTGAACCACATCCTAGGAGTTTTTTGTGTTTTATAACAATGCAATATAATGTATATACAATAATAATGTATTGATAAATCAAATTGATCACAGGGATTCAGTTTGGAATTTCACTGGTTCAACACTACTCGCTTTTTATTACACAACACATGACTTGCCATGTAAGTTATTACATACTCTGTACCCTCAGTAATTTTTATTGTTTTTTTTTGTTTTATGTCCTGCCAAGCCAATTTCACTTGTACAGTGCTTAATGCACTGCACAGAAACTATTTATGTAATGGTTCTATCAAACCAGTGAGAGATCTTTCACAAGCCGACGTCTAACATGGCACAGGGCTTTGGTTTTTACAGTCATGTTCAAAAGAGAGATTAATGATGACTTGTCAGTGAGACTACTGCCCAGGACCTCAATGGTCATAAGCCAAATATGTCACAGCCTGAGCTTCATCCTTACACTTAAAAATAACAGATAGGTGTTGGTTTTAGAGACATTTTATTGAGGCATTAAGGTTTGTTAAACAATCCTTTTCATTCAAGCACTAACAATATAGGTTAACCTGGTAAACTTGCATTACTAAGACAACAGCAGTCTTAATTTCCAAACTGAAAAGTGATGAAGTACTTCATATCATGCAAATTATGTATCAAACAAATCTGAACTTGTTCAATCCAAGAATGTGTCATACAACTTTTCGACATTTCTCAACATTAGAAAGGAGATGAGTTGTTACCGGTACATGAGATATGGTTAGGTGTAGCATATAACGCAGATGTAAGATTTTATTGGTAGATTGCTCTAGATAGAGATCGACACTGGATACATCCTCTACATGCCTACAATATTAGATACAATTTAACTCAACAATCCATTCTTTTAGTACACTTGTTATCACCAATCCACCACAGTACCAAGACTGTAAATCACTGATATAATGCTTAACAATGCTAAAACTGAATGGATTAAGTAAATGCTACTTACATTACTAAATAAATGCCTTGATATGACAAATGTGGTATATGTACTAACACCATACAAATACTGACAAAAATTATGTCCTCGGCATACTGTCAAATCACATTCTGACATTTGGCACAGTGAAAAGCCGAAAAGAAACACAATAAGCTGAGATTCTGAATGTGAATGTTAAAATTGTCAAAAACTAGACCATGGTAATCTGATATTCTCCAAACAGATCAGAATGTAACAAAGACCTTTTGGATATGTGATCATTGTGATGGTTAAAATAAATGTATCAATATGTCTAAAAAATGCTTTAACAACATTTTAGTATATTTAGTAAAAAGTTTTTTGATACAAATATTTTGAAATTGAAATATTTATAGGCACTTAACTGTGTTCTTTTTAAATCTTGAGCACGCTCAATCTTTTACACATGTAAAAGATTACAATGACTTACCAACACATCTCTCTTGCACACTGATATCTACTGTACAATACTGAATTGGCTACACACACTAAAATGTTACAATGGAAACACATACCAGACTGTTACCATAGCAACACATGCTGAGTGTGTTCAATACAGTAGCTGACAGTGTCAAAATCCCATTACATACAGTATAACTTAATACCCTATATAAACTAGATATATACATTTATGATTACATTTAAGTATATATATATATATATATATATATATATATATATTTTCAGAGGTCCTACAATTGTACACAAAACATCAACAGCACAAAGAAAGAAACACTACATATGAAGTGTTTATCACAATCAACAATGGATACATGTTTCTGACTTTTTTTGATGACCTTGACATTAAATATATGTATTATCTGGCATCTGCTGTAGGAGAGTGAACAGAGTTTGTGTTCACATATCACAGTAAAACAAAGGTAAGTACAGCCATGTAGACAAACAATTTATCAAGGTTCCACTACAAAGACAAGATCCATCTATTCAATTCAGAGACAAAGATATAAAAATAGTGCTACAAAATCATTAATTTAGTGTTACACAGAAAACTTAAGTGTTATCAATCACAACATACAGGAAAATGATCAGAAAATATTGCTCACTTAAGCAGGAATAAGAAAGGCAAAGATGATATGTGTATTCTGCAGTGATACATACAATTCTTTCTATACAGATCAGGTCAAAGCATATTATCTTTTAAATAAATAATAGAATATAAAGGCATTGTGATGGTGACATTGAACACAGTTCAAAATAAAACATACTTTCATTGACATTGTGGACATTTTTGCACCATTATTATATTGCTATAGTTCTAATCACATATTTTCACTTTTTCTGCAAATTCATCACAAGGGAAAAGGAATTCTGCAAAAGCTTGGAAAGTTTTGGTGAGTTCACTGGGGCTCTGGTAATCTAGAGTGTGAACATCACTCTGTGATAATGTGTACATCCTAAGGTAGACCTCGTGGATCTGATACTAAATCCTTCAGCTTTATAATACTGTCTGTATCTATCGAGCATGTTTCTTGCAATAAGGTTTACCTGCCTTTGCATAAAATGGCTGACCTTCAAGGTTTACTTGGCAAGTCTGTAAATAGGAAAAAGAAATCATGAAATAAAACAGCCTGACTTGAGACCTCCTGTAGTAAATAAGTATACTGCAAAAACAATTTTAACATGTGCATGCTCATGCAATAAGAAATGTTGCAACAAATGTATCTTTTATTATCTAACTAAAATTCAATTATGAATCAATTAATTTGAGTTATATTTAAACACAACAGAATTGACAGACACTCATGCACTACTTCTAAATAAGGAAAGACTGTTTGTTTTCAAATTCCTGTGGCATTTTAATAATTTTATTAGCTTTATGACTACTACAGTGCTAGAGCTGCCAAAAAAGCTCTCCCCAAATTTCATGGTTTGCTACAATTTTAATTCATGACTGAATTATCTCTACTCCTGACCATAAAAAGATTATGCAATCAAAAACTTACAGAGCAGTTAAAACATTCTGAATGGAAGTTGCTTCCCATAGCCTCTACCCAGTGATCCCCAGGCTCGATGGGGAAATTACAGGAAGAGCACATGGTCTGGAACATCTGGCGCCAGTCTGCAAGTGACAGTGTATACATCTTACATACATCAGAGTTTTATTTTTCTTCAACCCATGAAGTCTTATGAGACTCAGTCATAACTTTGTTTATATTTTCATAATTTGTTATTATATATTAAAAGAAATGCTAAGTAATTAAGGCATTGATAAACAGCTTACTGTACTGGTTATATACTGGTAAATGTTACACCAGCATTATTTCATCTATATGGTGGATGCCCAAAACATCATGGAACATATTCAGAAAACTTTGATAAAAGGTGGACCTGATTCACTAAGAATATTCTTAATCTCAACCAAAACCAACACAAATTATCAGTTATCCTTTCAGATAAAACCTCAAACACAATATCTAAAATCAATGGACACACATTATTCCATGAACTGAAAATACAAAAACTCACCATTTTCACAGTATGGATTGCCATCCTCAAGATGAAATTGGTTTCCTCCTATTGGTTGTTTACATTGGTAGCACAAGAAACAAGCTGGATGGTAAGTCTTCTGTAGGGCATTGACACATTCCTGCAATGACACTCTCACATGTATACACAACAAATAAATATTTATTTTCTATTCAATATTAAACTGACTCTTCACATTTTGTTTGTAGTATTTTGCCACTTACAAAATCCTCTACTTAAAGAGTAAACTTCATGAAATAACATGTATATTGTAATCCTTAGTATTGGTATGGCATAGTTTGAACCCATGACCTTTATAGTGTGATATATCATCAAATTCTACAACCGATCTTTCTTTTCATATGACATTACAGTATTAACCTTTAGTGCATGTAATATAAAATGAAATTCTTCCTTACAATATACTGAAGTCCTTTCTATTTGATATAATGCAGAATGAAAAAGGGCAATACAAATGATTTAAACGAATAGGACAATAGATAAACTAGAAAGTGCTAAAGATGGTATAGCTGGATTGTAAAGTAAATTCCAAACAAGGTCACGGTCACAAGTTCTGGTCATAAAAAATCTATCTGTGAAGTATCAAAGCCCTGCCCATTTTGATTGAAAGATATAGCTAAAATCAAAGTTTTTTCTAAAGTAGGTCACAGTCCAAAGTCAAGATCACTAGGTCAAAGGTCATGGCATAATTTGAAAGCTCTGGTCATTAGGAACCTATATGTGAATTATTATGTTTATACTCCTCTTAATTGCTGAGATTTTGCTTCAACCAGAAACTTAACCAAAATGTTGATGGACAGATAGACGGATGGATGGATGGATGGATGGACATCACCAATCTATGTACCAAAATTACTTAATATATGGAAAATGTTAAAATTATGCAGAAAAAGAGCTCCAAAACTCTGTATCCATGAATCTCAGATTCTGGGAACATGAAAACAGATTTGGGGAACATGAAAATTAAGACAATGAAACAGGATAAATGCATTCATTCTAATACTTACACCAACGATAGCTTTGCCACATTTGGCACAGTGAGGAGCAAAGTATTGTTCATAATCCTTCTCGCAATATAGATGTCCTCCTTCCTCAACAAATCCAATGTCTAGCAGCTTTGTACCACAGCGAGGGTTCTGACAGACAAAGTGATCAGGACACCACGTCTTGCCAAGAGCCACCACGAAAGGACCTCTACAAACACAAAAGAACAATGTAGTAAAAATGTTGACAATTTGAGGACACTTTGACTTTGGGAATAACCATTAAGCTCTAATTTTCATGAAATTCATACTATCCTAATATATGGTGTTAAATTATAGTAAGAAAAATATAAGTGTATGCAACCTGTGTAAAGCACTTTAAAATGTAAAGTCTAACCTGATAGGACCTCCACATGAGGCACAGACCGGTATTCTTGCTCCACCAGGGGCTGTATCTCCACTCTTGAACATAGTTGCATCTCCTCTCTTGCCCTTGACTGCCCCTACGCCTGTAGGTTTGGGTGGAGAACTCTTTGGACCACCTGGAGCTGGCGGTGCTGGCTGCACAGAGGGGGTAAAAGGTTTGGCAGTGGGAGCAGATCCTCCTCCAGTTGACGGACTCCATACACCTGGCTTTGGAGCTGCAGGTGCTATATAATAATAAGATGGTAATATTATAGTATAATATATACATTTAGTATATAAAGTATAGTAAAGGAAGCCTAATTAAATTTCACTTAAACATACACAGTTACTATGACCTATTCCTAATGCTGTAGTATGATGAGTAAGATTGGTCAAATTCTAAGAGGGAGGACTTACCAGCAGGAGCAGGCTTGGGTGCAGGAGGTGCTGCAGGTGCAGGATCTCTGAAATGTCAACAGTAACAGTCCATACAACAATATTAAAACCACTGAGAATAGCTAAACATAATTGATATGGTAGACTAATAACCAACATTCGCCGATTCACTTTAAAATTTTATATATTAGAAAAAGACAAGTATATCAACAGGACATATGTACAGCCTACGTACTGCACTGACATCTATTAACATTTCAGTTATGTACACCTTTATATATACTAAACAATAACTTTCTCTAAAAACATAATGGTGATAGCACAATTGTTGAAGTATAATATAGACAGGTAACAATACATAATATCACTTTTATAACCAATGCCCCCCTTTTTTTGCTTACTATCATATAAAACAAACCATGCACTTAAACATGCTTTATATGAACAATCATGCTTAATGTTGTGAAAGTGGAAGGAAATGATATGAATAAACATAGAAAAGACAAGGAAGATATTGTTTCAAAGAGCCCAATGATGGCATCTTTAATACATGCACAAACATCCAACTGGCTGACATGAATATCTCAACATGAATACCTTAATTCAATAAGTCAAAAAGAGAAATTATCTAACATCTTATAATGACAAACAGCTCTTGAAAGATAAGCGTTAAGAGTTAAAAATTCCAAGAAAGGAAAACTTAGGAAGTTTACACCAAGTTGTAAAAGCCTGAGTTTCCCCTTTAAAGCTAAGTATTTTGACATTTACACTAGATTTACTCCCTCTTAAGACCTATAAAGCTTGGCAACAGTGAGCACTGTGCAATGGATTTTCACAATACACTATAATTCACTAAACAGAACCTCTTTCTGACATAACATGAAAAGAGATAGATTTTAACAATCCACATTAAACTTCACCATATAACTCCTATATTACACTAGGCAACCATGATGACAGACTTTCATCTTACTAGATTTCATGAATTTCTTATGCTTTATCAAGTTTAGCCATAGCATCCCATAAAGGACATTTACATCCTCTACAGCTCACTTCAATCCTGTGTTCACATCAAAACTGATGACCAAATCAAACAGTTTTTTCCAAAGAGCTTTTCATGTAGCACTTGATAATGGAAATTTGAAGCAAAGTCTGCAACTAAGCAAAAGTTGTTCAAATCACTTATACACACTACATTTTACTATATGTACCCCCAAAACTCTGTAAATCATTAAGCAATTAGGGCCTTTAACATAGACAAGATATGGTTACCCTCCAAGTCTCTCTTGTAGAATCTTAAAAGATCGAGAATGAGCAGGCTGGTAATCCTCCTCTGGTTTACTCTGTACCGATTCCTGCTCATGTACCAGTTTAAACGTTTCCGATGGCCGATATACTTTACGACCCTGCTCATCGATCTCATTGCCGTTGGTTTCTGCACCTTCCTCGCCACTTGGTCTGAAATCACATGCTTATTAGCTAGCTCTAACATGCACTGTATTGTAATATATGTAACAAGCTGGGTGAGTAGAAACAACAAGTTGAGGGAAGGTAAAACATGGTGATATAAGTGGGACAGAATGAAAAACAAAAACAGTTTTTAATTACTAATCATCGACCATATTCAATGGTATAAATTTTATCGGTTTCATTGTGTTATGTGCCGTAGATGGCATCTTCTGAGATTTACAGTAATACAGTAGGAATTCAGTTCAGTTTGGAATGCTTTTAATATAAATTAAACTATTTCTCATATTATGACATAAAGGCTGTAAAAAAGCATATTGATCAGCAGGAATTCCAACTCAGATTAGCTATACACAATATGATCTCTCTACTACATAAACTTCTGACTTCACATACTGTGAATCTGGGTAGTGTTTTATTTCACTTTTACGTGGATATTTTCCTTCTTCCTAGTTAGCTACAATAAGTTTCATTAGTATTATTGACTGGTGATTTAATTGATCATTATTGTAGTTCTACAAATCTAACAAAATGGGGGAGGGAAGGATGTGTTGTCAACCATTCATATACATCTCACTTCATGGGAGAGATAGACAAAATGGATATACATTGATTGATTGATAGATTTTTGTTTATCGTCACACCATGAATATTTCACGTATATGGTGATGGCATCTGCCTGATGTGGGGATTACAAATTTTGACCTTTGCAACTGACCCACACGGAGCAGTGAGGGATCTTTAACATGCCATGCATACCACGACACCAGGCCTGGGTTTTTACTGTCTCTTTTGAAAGACATGACATCGAAATGACCAGAGTGGGACTCGAACCCCGGCCTCCTGATCAGGAGGCGAGTGCGATACCACTAGGCCATGCCAGCTTCAAAATGGATATACAACTTCACCAGCCTATAAACAACTTTCCAGCATAGCACTTTGTCACTTTATATCAAATTAGTACAAGAGATCACACATAATCTTCATCACGATCAAACAACAATACAAAAAAATCAGGATAGGAATAAAATATGGATATCACAACAGTCATCGGGGATGCACTGTACCTCCATGGGGGTGAGGGCTCAGCTTTAGGGGGCTCTGTAAAAATACCATGAAAATAATTAATGATTTGGTATCAATCATGCTTACAACTTTCACCTATATAGTATGGACATATTCATAGCAAAGATATTTCTGAAATTTCTCAAATGAACACCTGAATGTTACTATATGGACAAAAGAAAAAATGAATTAGGGTCTGAAAGAACACAACTGTGCTTCTATTTCCAGAAATTCTTCACTATCAATATGTCCGGTGAATCAATACCTTGTAGATCCTGTCATGTTCAAACTGCACAGCTACAATTTTACAGGACATGTTTATTTCTTTGCTAATGCATACTGTGACGTGAAAAGCATTTTCGGAAATTAGACAATTAAACAATTTTGATGTCCAAAATTATAGCTCTGCATTTTATGTAAACAGATCTAAGTACAGGTCACTCAAGTGTATTAAAACAAACCTGGATTGCAATTTATATGCAGATGACGCACTTTCCTCAGAGTAGAGACCAGATGGGGTGTTATACTGCCGAGGCTTTGAGTTGAAGTTGGAGTTTGGAGTTGTGTTAAGATTCGGTGATACGCTTCGAACGCCAGGTGTCTGGCCAGGTGCAGGTCGAAGGGCAGAGGGTGGCTCTGAAAATGTCACATGTCACACATTGCATGCAATTTGTCCTTAAACTTCATATAATAGTATAAATGAAGGAACAAGTGACAGAAACGAATAAGTGTCAGTTTTATTGCACAAATTTGTACTGATCTTGTTTATGTGTTTCCTGGACATCTTCCTTATCATTGTACTAGAGATAGAAATACAATCTATTGTGTCCTGATTTAATTGCCAAATTTCCTGATTAGGTCATACACATGCTTATCTGCATTAGACACTCCATACAAAAGTGTGGAATAAACAAAATTTCTATTGTCATTGAATGCTGCTTACTACAATAAATTCGTTAAAAAATGCCACATTCATAGAAATATCAAGATTTATCTTCAAGTGTTAAATGTAGATGAAATGTAATGGCCATTGTCATCTCTATAAACCACTCTTTCAGTCCCAGCCTCAAAAAAGCTATACATCATTACAGGAGATAAGGTATTAACAAATTATGCATGAAGTTCTAAATGAAGTAGAGGAATTCTCTGAAGCAGGGCTTTGTTAAGAATATATGTACTTCTAAGGGTTTTATGATGCATGAAATAAGGGAAACATTCAGGACACAAACAAAGAATTGATCTAAGCTGGTAAGGTATGGGATACATGTATATAAAAATATGTTTTATGGCTTATTAAAATAGATCATAATAATAAATGAAAGGACTTGAAAGTCCTCAAGGTCGGAATTGCATGGTCAAGTACGTCAAAGGTAATAAAGTCGTGATCCACCAAGAGATCACACACCAAGCATGTAATGTTTAGGATCAGTATTGACAAAAACACGGTCTGCGCACAGGTGCTCGTTTTCATATAAACAACGGCTCCGCCCCTGTACGTCTCCGTCTTGTACTATATAGTTATCTCATTCTCTCTTATCACTTTTGATCTTGACAGTAGTGTGAAATTAGCAATCTGGACAGTCTCCCGCTGTACATGTGCATTTGGGGGAAACCATGTTTACACATGGAGATCTATAAATAACTGGCTATTTTTAGTAGCATTACACATCAACAACTACCAAGACGTTTGTTTATTGTTGTGACGAGAAAATTGTAGAGTAATTTGAATTCTACTGTTATAAAAAGAAGCGATATTCTCAAGTTTTATTAATTATAATATAAAGGATACTAGTACGGACTAGTTACGGCAGAGCTACACAATAATGTCAATCATACTTTTTGGGGATTTCCGTCGAGTATTCGGAAAGACTGCATGTCCTCCAGCGCATGAATATTATAATTCGTCTAAATCGATGGAATAACGGCACATCTATTTTCTCATTTGATCAAACTTATCTTGTATTGACTCGTACAATACGAATTATAAGTACTAAAAGTAAATCTAATCACGCTTTTTCTAAATATCGACGCACTATTTATACACGAGGAGGTATTTTCCGCGTTCCACGCGTTCCCCACAGCATATTGTAAAGACTAGGGTCTGGAATTGCTATGCAATTCCGACCAAAAATAAACTGAATATAATCAACCTTTCAAAACAGGTAACACTTCAAATTCATGTAATGCCTATTTGAGAGAGAATGATATTTTATCAAAATTGATTTTAATTTAATTCACCTGGAATGAACTTATATTTACCGGTACTGTTTTCTGTTTTGTTTCACGTCAAAACAGTACTATTTCACCTATATGGTGATAACTAACATAAAACCAGAATGCCAGGATAAAACCATCACCACCCATACACAAACCTTTATAATTGCCCATACAAAGAATGTACCCGTAATCTAGTTTACTCTCTGAATAGAAAGACTACAATGAATTTCAGTACAAATGTTAAAGACTTTCACCCACTCAGTCACTATGGTCCCAAAATAGCTTTGATCATAGATCATGAGATCATATAATTTTGTAACTTAAGGATTTCATGGGAGACAACCTACTGGTTTATAGATATACATGTACTCATTTATATAAGTGAATTCCTAAATATCGTACAGATTTAAAGTTAATATGGCTAAAACTAAATAGGTAGGCTACTTAGGAAAGATAACTCCTCTTTACCTTGACCACTATCTATAATATCTTGAAGATATTTGAAAGACCTAGACTGATGAGAGGCTGGTGCTTTCTCTTCTTGTTCTGTATACTTCTGGGCAGCTGACTGGAAGTTTGAAGGCCCTTTTCTGCAAAAATAAACACAATCTTGCTTAATACAATAGATGAAGTGAAATAATGGGAATAAAATTTGGGTTTATTCACAACAGATCATGTGCAATACATGTAGATGAGGTGCTAAGCACATGACACATAGGTCCCTGGTTCGACCCCCACCACAGACAAGCCAGTGTCCTGTATTTGGGATGAGACAGTAAAAACCGAAGTCCCGTGACACGGTAGGTACAGCACGCAAAAGACCCCTCACTTCTTTGGATGGGTCTGTCGCAAAAGTATAAATTTCTATGCAATGCATTAGGCAGATGCTGCCCCCATATTTGTGAAATAACTGTGGAGTGACATAAAACAATAATCAATCGATCAATCAATCAATCAATCATGTAGTCTCTTTGGCTCCTCCTATATTCTCTGAATTAAACTCCCCCTTCTTCAACATGTCTCTTAGTCTCTTCTCCCATTCAGCCACTACATGTATTAGGTTCAACTCCCCAATCACTTTCTATACGAAGACCATCTATCCCACCTCCCACATTATATACTCCAAGTATAGTCTATTTCTGATAAATGTATGTTCCCTTTGCCTTTTATTCCTTCAAGGTGACCCTTGTCATTCCTATGCCACCCTACTGAGTTCATACTTACGGGGCAGGAGGAGGTGTAGTGGAAAAGTTGAGATTCTGAGTTTGTTTGGTTACAGCATTGACATTGGCATCATAGTTTGGCTTAGGTGCTGAAGATCCAAAAGGTCGAGCCGGGGAATTATAATTCTGAAAATAAATTCAAATATGTTTGCACATGTTGTATAGTTTTAATCATAGAGAAGACGAAGAGCTGTCTGCTAAGATAGATTGCTTACTTCTACAAAATGATTCTGTATGAAAAATTACTGTAATGGAACATAAACAACCCTGTATTTATGTCCAGGGTCCTTTATTGCAGGTTTCACTGAACCTGTATTTTTAAGTGTCTACATGTACATATGACTTTTTCCTTAATATAACACAATACTAACATGTAGATAAGTGTTTTGCTCTTACCACTTTGAAAAACAAAACTCAATTTGAGAAATCCTAAGATTTCTTTGTGAAATTCTAAAAAAGAATACTTGTTTTCGAAACAAGTGTTTTGACCTTGCTATTTCATCTGCCGGTAAGGAATGGTCCTGAATTATTCTGAGATTCGGCACAAAGACCTTCTGTCGGTAATCTTTATTTATCCAAAAATACTTTTACTTTCCCCACAAAGTCAAGACTTCTTAGGAAAAATTACACTTGACCCCCTACCGAGAAAATCGCTGGATGTGTGCCAGTATTTCTATGCAGTCCTCTCTTACCCAAGGTAATTGGTTTAAGAGACTAACTTCACATTTCCTCCTTCCTCTGTCCCGTATTATTACGAGAAGTATGATATATGTAATACTTGTATGGACGGGCGGAAATCATTCACACTGCGCACACATACGTAAGTATGACTACATCCACTTAAAGTTAGTACGATACTCTGAAAATGCATTGCTATTATACATTGAACATGTATATATGACCACAGACTACAGTTGATTTCATCTATTGTTTCCTTAGGAAATCATTGCAAAACTTCCACCGCTTATTTTTTTAATGAGACTTATGCATGTTTTCATATGAAATAACAACTTTTTTTCTGCAGAAAATAACCTCATTCACCAAACTCCAGGGTTCGGCGCCATAAACTGATAATATACTTAAGTCAAAAATTTCATTTTAATCTATTCCCTTTATGAAATGTTCGAATAAACTGTCTTACAGAATTGTTAAATTCTATTTACTGATAGAATAAAACTCAATGAAATCCAAATCCCACTTATTCATTCATTGTTGAAAAGAAGAATTTGAAATTTTGACTTGAGTATTTTCTCAGTTTATGGCGCCGGACCCAGATATCTATCAATACATATCTTGACCCCTATGACCTCGGTCTCAGGTTTTGAGGTAGTGTATTCATCAATTTCATGTAAAAAAATCAGAATCTCGGGAGACTGTGACTCATACGACAAAAAGATATAATTTTATCTTTTTCACACAGTTCTCTAACAGAATGGTGGTTCAAATCACCATAAATAGTATGATAACAAGGAAGATCCATTTTTGGCAATATGTGCGTGCCTGGTACTTGAAACAAGAGAGGAAACTGTAGTCTATGGTCATATATTGACACAGCATACATCGCATCTTTCGAAAGTACATGTAATTTGAGAATGCAGTTTTTAAATAGGCAAGTGTGCCAGCAACGCACATACATCAAAATACGGCACCTTCTTTTTTTTTTTTAGATTTTTAACGATAATATGTAAAAAGCAATACTAAACATATATTATATGAGCAAGTGGAAATCGTTGCACAAACAACAAAAGCGAAACACTTTACAATGCAGTGTATTTGCAAAAGAACACCTTGATGGTACCAACTGACATCGAGCACCATCTTACAACATGCTGAATTCTGAGTCATCATTGATAAATGAATTCTTTGTGCAGCATGTGCATTTCTATTTTAAAATAAGTTTGAATAATTTGACACTTTACAATGTAATCAATGAATGGGCGTGACCCTCAAAATGTGAATATCTCATCAATGCGTCGCGCAGTTTGAATGCAATGTTGAAATAAAAATATACGCGATCAATACGCCTTAAACACGACCATGTCTCGCTAGCGATTACTGAACGATCTTTCATAACCAGCAAAGTATGAACACATTCAAACAATACTTGAACAAGTTTCATCCCCTATCAATGCTTCAACACTATTTCAAGTATAATAACGCTTGTTCTCTGTCACCAAGCTCTTTTATATATATCATATTGTCCTGCAGTGCGCCTGTATTTACTCCTCCTTTCTACCAGCGATACATGAATTTTCTTTTCTCGTTAGTATTGGTTGAATGAAAACTTGTTTTCTACCAAAGAATAGTTGAACACTCCTTGTCCAGCATGAGGCAACAAAGAGGCCCAGTCAGTCGCGTGCAGACACGACCGAGAGGTACTGGATTCGAATCCGATCGCCGACTCGTCTTTTTTTTATTTTAGACATTACATCTACATCTATATTGTTGATATGAGGTGAAACCATTAGTTACGCAATTATTGTAAAAGTCAAGTACGTACAAGTTATTTACATGTGCTATAATACTTTTGCTGAAAACAGGTGGTATCGGTTTACAGCATCGCTAGTTTTCTCGCTGAAACAGTCTGTAAAGGGCACCTGGAAATGTTTCTGGAAAGAAGGCGGGGTAGGTTGATCCAGTCTGTGATGGTCTGTGGTTTGAAACTAAACCTGTGGGTATACATCGATCTTTTTATCCGTTAGAATCTGTCATGGTGGTACTCTCTGGTTGGTGGGTGTGGTTTCTTGAGATAGGGTAGTATTTGTACTGCTAATTCTCCTTGTATGGCTTAATAGAATAGTGCTTATAGTCTGACTCTTTTTTTTTTTGCAGTAGTGTCTGTCAGTCTAAGGTATGTACGACATCGGTAACCATATACGTGAAATAATCTTGGTGTGATAAAAAATAATAATAATAAACAAACAAACTGACTAGCCTTTCCAGCTAAACAACATTTGTGTATATTCTGATTTTTTTTTCACTCGATAAAACTAAGCATCTTGATAAACGCACAAAGCCTTATTCTCCCTGTATTGTATTGTTCAAATACAATCCGCTCATTAAATAGTGTTGCTAAGAAACCCTTTCTTACTACACTACTTTCTGGATATCGTTTTCCTGTAATTAATGTCTAATTTGTGTATCGGTCTGACTAGTATTGAACAGTAAGGAATTACATCTCTCTGCTTTCATGGGTATACCTGAACTGTTGAGATACACCTTTCTGTGTTATACAAACATACAGTCCATTAACAATCCCTTCGTCCCGTTCATGGCTTCCGATTCAATCTGCAAATCCAGCTAACACTAAAAACGATAACATTCTGCACCGAGCAAGATAAAAAATTCTGTTTGTCAACACAATTTATACTCCATCCCGAACATTTTCTGAACACTGTCCCATGATTTGCATTTTAAGAATACCCCTTTCCTCCCCTCCAACTTCGTTTCCTCTACACGACCTTGTCTGAGAGATATACATTAAGCGCACCCTCCTTCTTAATCTATACAGCAAGCTTGCAATTTCCAATGCACATACTGAAGGCTTGTTTACCTGACAAAAGAAGAGCAGGCAGGAGGCCAAGACAGATGTAGGAATGTGTAAATATAACCAGCATTCAATACTTGGCTACAAACGCATGCTGACGAAGATCATCACTACACAACATCCAAAGGTGGTTTCTACTTAAAACAAGTCTCGTGTCTAACGTATACGTCACAAATAAATACTCATCAACAACATTAATAGTTCATCTAGACATATTTGCTTCGTAAATTCAAAAATCTAAGGAACACTCTTGGCTGTCTTTCCGTTATTAAAAGTTATTTAACTCTCGCTCATCCTCAGTCCAATCGATTTCAATGGCAGAAATCAAATGTGACCATTTTAATATAAGTTTTATTAAAGCAAGAAAGCTATCTCGTAAATATAGTAACAAGGGCGATAGTGTCTTGCTTTACCCAGGATTTAATAGGCTCCATACTGAGCTTAAGAAACTGAATTCATGTGACACTGGATCAACATGGCCTGTAATTATACTGATGAAAATCCGACACTCTGGGACGTAGTGTAGAAACAAGAAGAAATATTACAGTAGAGATGACTACTACATGTTCAAGGCATATTCAAAGACTTTTTATCCACATTTTCCTACTCTACTTTCAAAATATTTTAGATTCGCCATCTACACTCTTGGCCCCTGGTAATCCATTTACTCGAACTACATGTAAAAGAAAACGTTGGAAAAATCGCAGAGTTCCAGAAATCTCAATACGAGTAAAGTGAAAATTATTACTAATTTCCTACATTTCAAAAGATTTTCTACATCACCATGTTCATGTGTTTGATTCCAGACTTTTTACAATGATCAGGTCCTGTTCTGAGAAATGGATTTCTGATTAGAATACATGTATTACATTAAACTTTTGGAGGAAAACATTTAAGGCTGATTGTTTACGGATCCGGCAAACATTCCTCCCTTTCTCAGTATTACAAACTGTTATATTTGCATCCTTTGTACCTCTCATTATAGGCATTGAGTCACCTGCGTGGATGCTTACTTACACCTTACTTAAAATGAGTTTGTAATGCTAATTACACATATTTCTTACATGATCATTTAAAGCAGAACCACTTCATGACAGGTGGTTCCTCGTAGGTGAATAACGTGTGATAATGTCCAAATGATATCTACGAATAAGACTAGTTGAAAAGCAAGAGAGGGGCGGAATGAAGACCAAGACCAAGAATGCTGAACAAGCTGATTTGGTTCTACGTTCGCCTATGAGCCGCTTGGATGTGCGTTTGTTCACTAAATTAATTATGTACTACACTTACATTTAACCACTTGAAGAAGTATTGTTCATTAAGTACATTTGGTTCTACATTCGCCTATGGGCCGCTTGATATGTGTTTGTTCACTAATTTAATTTTGTTTTACACTCACCTGTGATCACTTATTAAAAGGTGTATTGTTCACCAAGTAGATTTGGTACTACATTAGCCTATAAACCTTTTGGACATGTGTTTGCTCATTTAATGTTCTTCTACACTCACCTGTGAGCCACTTGGATGTGTGTTTACATTATTAGGTGTGAAGGAAGTATTGATGACAGGTGTAGGGGTAGAAAATGTCTCATAACTTGGTGTTGGGCCTCCTCTATAAAAAGGAAAAAAGTATTAACATCGTTACAAATAATGGTCAACATCTGACAAGAATGATGTACACAATTTTACCTTCCAACGAATATAAATATAGACTTTTAAAGTTAAAATGTACTGCAGATGCTGAATATTTGACCAAGAACATGTATTATGATATAAACATTGGTTGATCATATCATCTGTAACAATTTCAGAGAAAAACGGTAAATAAAAAATCCATTTAATTTTGAACAAAAAGTGGGTGAATAATCAAACATGATCTGTAATCGATCATTTCAATAAAGGCATAGTTTTACAACTTTTTGTCAATGAATGGTAATATTTGGTCGGTATCCATAGTAACCCGAACAGAACACTATGATTAACTATATGGAACATTCTTACGGGGTCAATGCAATTCTCTGGTTGTTTCTGCTAATTTCAATCAAATGCATAATGTCTTTCTGCCAATCACACCCAGAGAAAACCCCTCACCAAGAGTGTGCTAGTGTTGCATATAAATAACCTTATTCATGTATCCCTTCATCCCACAACAGCAATAACAGTATAATTCACCTATGTACATGTTTATGAAGATATGTGAAAATATATGACAATTGGGGGGGGGGGGGGGGGGGGGAGCGAGGAGGTTGAAATGGTAGATAAATGCTGAATATCAATTGAAGGAATAACAAAAATACGATATTCATGGCTACTTATTATATGCACAAACATAGAATCTAAATCAATTATTACTATGCGTAAAATACAGAATATTTGAAGACATGTAATTGAATCATAAATACTCATGGAAGCAAAGATTTTACTGTATACCAAAACTTTCCAACAGTGGCAATCCGATTCATTCGACTGGGAATCGAAACCGGACCCATGTATGACAAAGCATTTAAGTTTATATATTACCTCGACGACTTTAAAATTAAAGTATGTAGGATGACCTCGAAGAACAATGTACAATGTGTGTGTGTACTGATTAGTGTTTTACGTCACACCCATGTTCCATTACAGCCATCATTAATATACACATGTACTTATAAAGCAATAACAAAGTTCATATACTATTACAATCCTATGTGGTTAGGAGTGTTAGGAAGTATAATATTAACATTCCACGCCATGTACACAGCCTATGATTAACTTGTGATATATGTTAACTCACAAAGTACCCTATTGTTATCCATACTTAAGGTCTAAACTATCAGATTTAGCGTGCAATTTATTTCAATCTATCGTGATTCATGTTTACATAATAAACTTAACCACTCAAATAGCTGTCTGGCAAAAAATCAATGTAGCGCATTCCAAACTTTCTACCTAATCTTGCATTTCCAATCATTATTTGTACCTGTGTGTATCTGAAACATTGTGTTAAACCAAAGTCACGAGTGGGCGCGAGTTTTCTCTTCACATCACTCATCCGTGATAAAGTCAGCTTGCTCTAAGATAAGGACAACTTGCCTCGTGTTTTTCGTCGATTCCTTGATAAGATTATATACTTTCATCATCAAGTAAAGTGCCAGAGAACGATTCAGATGCACAGATTATAAAAAGGGGGTAAATATGACAAAAAGTGACAGAAATATTCCACGAGATAAATGTGCATGGATTTTAAACCGATGATTTACTAAAATACTTCTTTATAATCTAAAAACAGACAAATGTAACATGAAGTTACGAAAGAGTTTAAGAAGAATAATGTGTCTTAGACAGTTAATTTATCATAGATATTCCCATTCAAAATTCTCTAAGTATCACGCTGATGGGAAAAAGCATCGCTGCGTATGATGAATCATTGACCAAATATGGTTATTACCGAATGTCTATTACCAAATATGGATCGTCTGCTCGAGACATTAGGAAATACAATATTTCATAAATCTCGGTGATTCTTGCGTTTGATCAGATGTTATGATGCGCATGTGGCACCTTTGACTCGCACCTGAATTATGAATGCTTTATTCAAGGTGTGACATTAATAAGATACGAACAAACTAGCAATGCGTGAAATATTTCAAGTAATTGATAACCCACTGTAATATATGATCGACTTCATTTTGTTTATTCTATTCAGTGGCCGTGCTCTATAAATTGTCAATCTTATACTGGCCTAGTCGCAAGATGTGACCCTATTTTGATGATGGGGCCACAATTCCTTACATTACGTAAACTTGCAGTTTTGATAAAAAGAATGGCCAGCACGATTCTACACCTTTCGGCATCAAATTGAGCAAATATCAAGCATATATAACACATTAAGCAAACGGTCAGCAATATTACTATACCTCCACTCTGTCGCGTCAAATTTGCTGGTTTGTTTGTACAGTCTGAAGCATCCACACAAACCGGCAAATTTGACACGGATTGGGGAAAGTGAGTAGAGCCTTCAGACAACAAATCGGGGTAAGTTTTTATAACCGATGTTTTGTTTTTAATGTTTAAATATGTATGTTTGATATTTGGTCCATTTGATGTTGAAATGCTTAGAATCCTGCCGGTCATTTAGTTTATGGCTAGGACCACGTCTTTCGGCTAACAGATACCTGGGTCCCTTCATTCAGCCAAACTATTTGACTCGAAACATGATCCAATCTGTTTCATTTAACAGACAAGAAACCCACAAGTCAGAAATTGAACTCGAGCCCACAACTATGCCCCCCCCCCCCCCCCCCCCCTATTCCTTCAAGTTCCTCGTGCTACCAAGATGATTGGGAAACGTGTACGGTACAGAAATAAAAGGTGGTAGTGCGAAACTTTTCTAATTTGTTCAATAACTATTTTATTCAGGTGTGCAGTAACATGCAATTCTCAGTGCAATGCCTTTGATAAATTTTATTTATTACCCTCGTCGAACATAAAGTGGGGAAAATCGAATTCTGAGCTAGTAAAAGATAGAGATAGCACACACAGATAAATGAAACCCTTTTCCTTGTAAGAAAGATTAAAATATATGAGAATAACAAACTTTCAGGGCTGCATTTTCCCACTTACTCTATAAAGTCATACGTATGTAAATACTGATCGATACAAGTTCTGAAATAAACAATAAACATACAGTATATACAATCTCATAAAAATGTCAAGTCTGCTTAAATAACAGTTATGTATTGGTACAATGATACCGGTAGATCTACGTAACAATAAAATGATAGATCTGACGTCGGCAGTTCTTGTTCTGCTTTAAACAGAACTATGTTTCACTTATCAACACAAAGTTGCTGATGGTTAAGGGCCATAAATAGATTACTGGCAGAATATCAAGATAATTGTAGTGTCCTCTTTACGCAAAGATTCTCCCTGGATTAATCCAAAATAACATTCAGTAACTCGTCGAGATGTTTACACAAACACGTAAAACACCCCACGCGTTTACGTCACGTGAACGCCATCAGGAGCAATATAGGTATTGAGGGTCGTGTGGAAAGTCGTAAGGTATTCCATTATTCCGTTTCTATGGTGATATATGTAACACTTTGGTTATCATTTCGCATCTGACACTGATTACATGTACAGAATGTGAGGAAAACAATAGCTTTTGTTCTGGGCAGTGCCATGTGTAACTGTTTACTTTGTTTGTCGCTTCTACAATACAATACATACACAATCCTGCTGCGAATCCCAGTCAAGGTAAGGAGGGAGGTCTATACGTGTACCTGTCCGTAGCGAAGACTTTCACCTGAGGCCTGGAGCGAATCCCAGTCAGGGTAAGGAGGAAGGTCTACACGCGTACCTGCCTGTGGTAAAGCCTCTCACCCGAGGTCTGGTGTGAATCCCAGTCAGGGTAAGGAGGAGTATACGTGTACCTGCCTGTGGTGAAGCCTCTCACCGGAGGCCTGGTGCGAATCCCAGTCAGGGTAAGGAGGAAGGTCTACACGTGTACCTGCCTGTGATGTAACCCCTCACCTGAGGCCTGAAACGAATCCCAGTCAGGGTAAGGAGGTCTATACGTGTACCTGCCTGTGGTGTAGCCTCTCACCCGAGACCTGGTGTGAATCCCAGTCAGGGTAAGGACGAAGGTCTATACGTGTACCTGCCTGTGACGCAGCCTCTCACCCAAGGCCTGGTGTGAATCCCAGCCAGGGTAAGGAGGAAGGTCTATATGTGTACCTGCCTGTGACGTAGCCTCTCACCGGAAGCCTGGTGTGAATCCCAGTCAGGGTAAGGAGGAAGGTCTATATGTGTACCTGCCTGTAACGTAGCCTCTCACCCGAGACCTGGTGTGAATCCCAGTCAGGGTAAGGAGGAAGGTCTATACGTGTACCTGTCCGTAGCGAAGACTTTCACCTGAGGCCTGAAGCGAATCCCAGTCAGGGTAAGGAAGAAGGTCTATACGTGTACCTGCCTGTGGTGTAGCCTCTCACCTGAGGCCTGGTGCGAATCCCAGTCAGGGTAAGGAGAAAAGTCTATATGTGTACCTGCCTGTGGTGTAGCCTCTCACCTGAGGCCTGGTGCGAATCCCAGTCAGGGTAAGGAGGAAGGTCTACACGTGTACCTGCCTGTGGTGTAGCCTCTCACCGGAGGCCTGGTGCGAATCCCAGTCAGGGTAAGGAGGAAGGTCTACACGTGTACCTGCCTGTGGTGTAGCCTCTCACCGAAGGCCTAGTGCGAATCCCAGTCATGGTAAGGAGGAAAGGTTATACGTGTACCTGCCTGTGGCGTAGCCTCTCACCGGAGGCCTGGTGTGAATCCAAGTCAGGGTAAGGAGAAATGTCTTTACATGTACTTGCCTGTGACATGGCTTCTCATCTAGTGGAATCCCATTCAGGGTAAGGAGAAAGGTCTATACGTGCACCTGTGTGTGGCATAGCTGAGCTTTTGAATTGAGTATTCATGTCTAATATATACAAGCGTAGACTATACTGTGGCAATCGTTACCATAGTAGTCTATATTCTTTACATCTTATGCATTCAAGAAAACACGATGTGCTTAAACATATACGCACATATGGGTAGCTACTCAAATTCTGTCTACCCAAGGATTAGTACAATACTAAAATCTGAAAGTACGACAATGTCAGTGTCTACAAAGGTTTCTCCAAGTACATCACTGCATGATCGCCACCATATAGGTGAAATAATTCTCGTGTGTTCTTAAACGATGAACAATAATGCCATGTTAACATCACAACATGGAAGGAGGAGGCTGCCAACCTCCCTATCCGCTGTGAAGCTAACAGGAATGGAACACGATTTTATGATATTATTATTAATGAAACAATACTAGCATGTATAAGATAATAACTACTAATATAGTGATAAAATATTATGTTTCTACTGGAAAGTGTATATATATATATATATATATATATATAATATATATATATATATATATATATATATATATATATATATATATATATAACATATACGCACATATGGGTGGCTACTCAAATTCAGTCTACCCATATATATATATATAGTTACCAATGACGCAAAACTTTACAGTGAAGTTATGTTCAACCATATTAAAATCTTATTTATCGACACCTCTTCAGTAAAACAAATCTTCAAAGCAATTTCCACAAAGTCAAACAAATAAGAAACAATTTTCATTTATAAATGCATCACACTATCTAAAGTAAGACATAACCATGCACGTATGACGTCGTCAACACGACATTCTGCGTTAACATTATCCATGCAGTTAAGGATGTAATCAAATTTGTTACTATGACAACACACTCATTTCTGTACAACACTCTTCATCTGCAGTTAATTCATATCAAAATCATATACGTCTATGAGATCATTCAGATTGAGCTATATGGCAGTGCCACATTCCTTTACTTACCCTGTTTGTTTGTTACTTTTTCTTTCTCGTATTCTTTAAAATTGAAAATAAACATTCCAAAGTCAAATTGTGATTCCAGTTTTTAAAAGTGCCTTCTCATATTTCCATTAAAACAGCACGTGTCGACCTTATCTCTTCCACATCATTCGGACCCAACTCATTTTATCTATGTTTTCTTTTTTCGCCTGATCTAAACTTAATTGGTTTATACTGTATGATACGTATTGTTTATGGTTACTAGGCGATGAATTTACAACAAAGGTTTAGTTATTACTCTGACTTTAGACACTTCGTACAGTTTAGAAAAGACCTGATATCATTATTGATATTTCGTTAAAGCGTTCCTGATCGGAGAATTAAAGGTGGAAATGTAGATGGCCGGAATTAAAGGTGAAAATGTACCTGTCCTATCGCACTATAAGGCAATTGTATCTAATCTATTATATTGACACAGACCCTGGGTAAGTGGCAGCCTAGTCTGTATAGAGGGGTTGAAGTACAAGGAAAAACAGATTATTTACATTTCAAGGGTACCTAGCCACTATATGTGTATGTAATAAAGTAGTTGCGGTATCGGCTATTTTCTTTCTAAATCAGTTGGAAATTTGGGTTGCGACCGCAGTGAGCAATACAGACTACCTGAAATGCATGACTTTAATCTGTTAATATTACAATCACCCTTAACATACTTTCTCCATCAATGACCAAATGGTCGTCTTGTGATCAGAGTAGATTGCAGTGTTCCAAAGAACAAGTGTCGTCTGCAAAGACAGTTGAAACAGAGATGTGACAGATTGAAATCCATAGATACGGTCACACTGTAGACGGAAAAGTGCCGCTAGTTTTCGTAGACTAGACAATACATGTAGATATAACTGTAACTTTTTCTCTTTAGCTGGGTTTGTGCATGCGCTCCAACCTTTGTATCGTATACGGTATTCAAGATAATATATATATATATATATATATATATATATATATATATATATATATATATACCAAGTCTTCTCCAAAAAGTATAATCAGAAAAATGGCAAACACAGTAAATGGCATAATATTCTATAATTCTCCACTGAAGTTGATTGAATATATTCTGGTTTCCATAATTGTTTGAAAGGAAAACAGGAACATTGAGCTATGAGAACTCCTAATGTTGAAATAGATCATGAATGATTCGTACCTGGTCCATTGTGTATTATTTAACGAACCCCGCATCTCATTACTGTCTTCAGCGACTTCAAAAACTGACATGATTACTGGTTTATTATGATAATTATTTTGTAAGAATATGAGGTCATTTAGTCCGATTTATTATTTTCTGCGCTGAATTCACGGAAGGGTCTATATATACAGTTATAAAGCCTTGAATTATGTGATACTGAAGTTTATCGTTCAAGCTATGGACTGCCACCAGATCAGCGTAAAACGTAAACTTCTGAATGATCTACTCTTAAAATGTTATGTACTAACTACACCCCCAAAGATGATCCACTGAAGTACAATATACCAGGTCATTCTTAGAAGGGTCTGTCGTTACTACTTGAATACAACGTAATCCAGAAAACTAAGGACCCGGGAGGGGGGGGGCAAACTTTATAACGCCACATTTTTTGGAAGAGCAATCTTTATCACATTTCAAAGCAAACTCTGAAATTATCTACCAGTTCAAGCCCGTATCTTGATACACAGACCTCTTACATATATACTTATTGCATATGAAACAAACTTTATCTCCTTCCTTAGACGACATGAATGGACTCGAACTTTTTATGAATATGATACAATTTCTTTTAACGAACGATTTCAATTTCATCTGAACCAATATTCTGGTATTCACAAATGTAGGTCACTGCAGAAAGGCACTGGGTGCTCGACTTACCCTACATGAAACTAATTCTCATTCATTTTCTGATTAGATTCCAAAATTACAGGCAGGTATACAATGATTTAATGTCCCAATTCCGAACAATTTGTAGATTGCCTACTGAATTATTTCTATACATTACAACAAATATCTTTTACCTACATGTATAACTATGAATTATTTCCAATTAGCGCACCTCTGAGACCTTGATCTTCATGCTCATGAGGCGTCAGTTAAATGTAATGGATCACAATGTTATCTATATATAACGTTTAATAATACTTTCATCTAAAATTCTTAACATTGTTCTGGCTAATTAGGGAGATATCGTAACCTTTGAAAACACTTACAAATGTACATCCAAGATAATTTATTTTGATGAGGGAGTGGAAAATTCTGTGTTTCTCAGAGCCAGTCATAAAAACAGAGAAGATGCACATATTACAATGAACATCAGTAGTGGATGCAGATGGTGCACAGGGGCGGAATCCCTACTTCTTGGATATGACCAAAACTTTTACCAAAAACCATCTTTTTTGTATAAATTCAAATGTGGTCATCACAATCACAATCTCATAGACCAGACAATACTGTGGATGTCAGAAACAAGACGACACATAGTTCACATATTAACAATCACCCAGACTGGAACATAGGGAAGGTCAAAACTCCTGACACTGATAAGGGAGGTTTGTCACAATGCACTATGGATTTTAAGTAGAGGTTACCTCTGTAGAAGGAGATCAAGCTTGTTGCCTGATGTAATGATCAGGTCCTGGGCTGCTTTATGCTGCAGGCTGCCTGTCTCACTCTTGCCTATTTTCAGAATGATATCTCCCTGGAGCAATCCACATTTTGCTGCCAAACTGCCTGGGTTTACCTGTTGCAAGAATGTATATATAGATAAGAAGATGAACTCAAGTGAAATGTTGGGAATTTTGGAATTTTGCAGTGAGAAGGTTGGTTCAGAATTAAGAGATTTGAACCTTTTTTATAGACTTCGTTTGAATGAGTAGTTATAATAAAAATGTAATGAATATGTAACAATGTATATATGGAAACAGCAGTACATATAGTATCCAAGGCAAGGACATGGCGGGGGTAGGAGGAATGGGGGCATCAGGGATATATGGTCCCTCACTTTTGAAGTACATAAAGCATGAATTAAATTTAATAAAAAGGTCTCTTTTGGGCTTACTTTTTTTTTTTGCTATCTGATGAGAGTTGCAACTTGTGCATTTCCATGTTTTCCATCTATTAAGTTAGGCTTTTCAGGGTGTGGGTATGTATCCATTCATTTGAAGTTGTATCTTTAAATTTTTACCATATTCACATAACATTTGCAGTTTGTCAAAATATAGGTCTCAATACCTTCTTACTCTGAAAAGAACCTCCCCAGGTAGATTGTTCGATTTACTACATTACTGGGGAACCATATGCCTTGTGGGAAATAAACTACAAACATATAAACCAGATACTGATTAACATGTGATATTGAATATTTTCAACTCTCCTTCAAAATCTTACCTTCCTTGTATACAGAAAAATTAAGGGGTCATCTCAGAAATTATTTACTCTTGACAAATTCATTATTTTCTTATAGGTTTAATACATACAGTAGATTTTAACATCAACACTATATTCTGCCATCCAGATGCATTTAATTACAAAAGGAATTTTTCAATCAAACAAAATAAAGAAAGGCATATACATGTAGTATATGCATTGATCATCGATGCAAAAAACTTTGATAATTACATATACATGTAAGTATGCAAACAAATGACTGTTCATTATATCTAACAAACACATGTCTCTGTTTCAATTCATTCAAAAACAGGTATGTTAGATCAATAACTTTACAACCCCTATCCCTGCCTCCACTTTCGCTACTTACGAAATATGAAATAGAGACCCCAAAAATTTCAAAAATAGGCAAGGTGTTTAAACCTTTGGTTGGTAACATTTTGCTAAAGGAAGGGGAGACGAGTTCAGTCCTTTCCAACTTAGAGTCTCATTCCCATTTCTCATTTTCTGAATCTGAGAATCTAGATCCTGAATCGAATAATGTAATTATAAAGCAAAATACCTGTACATGTACTGCCAATGCCAATAAGAATCAATACACAAGTAAATTACTAAGTCTTACACAGGAATGAGTAAATACCTGTACATGTACTGCCAATGCCAATAAGAATCAATACACAAGTAAATTACTAAGTCTTACACAGGAATGAGTAAATACCTGTACATGTACTGCCAATGCCAATAAGAATCAATACACAAGTAAATTACTAAGTCTTACACAGGAATGAGTAAATACCTGTACATGTACTGCCAATGCCAATAAGAATCAATACACAAGTAAATTACTAGGTCTTACACAGGAATGAGTAAAGTAATCATTAAGTTAAAATGCCACTATGTCATGTATACATAATGTAGTATTTAACAAGTGTGTCTGATAATTCTCAAGAAATGTTTATACAAACAAATTCAAGTAGATTTGTCCATTACTCAGGAACAGATCCAGGCATAGAGTAATTTTATTATGTAGTATAGCATATGGATCTGGAGAAATGCATTATATATAGAGAGATATATGATGTACATGAATCTACGTGGGGTAGGGTGGGGTGGTGGACTACTGCATCAAAAATGCAATTTACAAATAGAGACCTTTGTTATAAATGTATAAATAGATCTATGCAATTTGACTTCATGCACACTGTCACGACTTTGGTTTTATGAAGACAGAACTCTGCTGTATTTATAACGGTACTCAGAAGACCTATTACCTTATCAAACAAATAAAATTATAAAAAAAAAACAACCAACCAACCCTACTGTACATGTATACATGTTGGATCCGCCCCCTTCCATTGAAGTGATTGAACTGTCAAATCAACTTAAATTTCTACGATTTTAAAGATTACTGTACAGTATACCTCTTTCGCTTTTATGTGTCTAATGTGTTAGATCATGTCCCACTTTTCTTATAGTCCAATTTTAGACGGAAGTCAGTACTTTAAAAGTTTAGAATCAATATAACAAAATCGGTCCACAAATAAATATTGATACATTACATACCCGTAAAATAGTCAGAGGTGATCCGAATTCTTTTCCTCCTTGCATACGAAATCCCCAGGGTGTGGAAGGGTCCACCCTTTCTAATTTTGCCTCTAGAGTAAGGATGGACGACATTTTGTTTCAGTTGGGCCCTACACGACCTCGGAATTGCTCTTCTATCACTTCACACAGTACCGGTTACGTTCGTGTATCTCCACTTCCCATGAATGGTATTACAAACATTCACACTGACCTGCCTTCAACTTTTGCACACGGTTCTAAAACTTCCGAATGATTCACGGACCGCCCACACTGTCAAGTGATTTTGGCGCTAAATATGAGTATTCTTTCTCAAGAATAAATGGATATTAATATTATGTAGATATTATATATTACAGATCTATAAATATTAATATATTAAAGGCAATTAGTCATCAGGTACTTTTTATGACCACGTCCACTCCACATGACCATAGGAAGATCACCAAGTGAAATGTTATGAAATTACGTTCGAAATGAAAGCTATAAATGTAAATCTATTATAATTTTGTAATCACTTAAATCAGTCTTAATTACTTGTATGGCATTTAATTATTCCTTTCTTTCATTTCAAACAGAAGTATGAATGAGGAAGGGTGAGGTCATTTACAAAATAACAGGCCCTTCCTTATGTTTGTTACGTACGATGAACATTGTAAATTATTTGGATAAAGTATCACAGTCGGTAGAGTGTTCGGTCAAGATGTAGATGTTCCGGGTTCAAGATGAACAGGCGTCTCACATGTAGGCTAATCTTTTTTTAGATTCTTGCACGTGGCCGCTTATTACACTGTTGTTTACTATTGCCTTTGGTGAGTAGCAATAGTAAACAGTGGCGGATCCAGCGCCCCCTTCGCCGGGGTGCGAGGGGCGAATTTTGTCGAATATGACAGAAATGGACGAAAATACGGGGTTTTTTTTAAATAAAAAAGTTTGGGTCAGTGTCTGGGGCGGGGTGGCGGGCGCCCCTTTCGCTCCCACTAAATCCACAAGTGAAACAAAAGCATAATAAGAACCTCAAAAGAGACACTTCACATAAGGAAAACACCTGTCGTATAAAGTATTCTATAGAAATAGTTTTCATAGGAGCAGGTATCTGACGCCAAAACATGATTGTGACTTCATATAATTACTATAATCCGGTCCACGAAAATAAAACAAAAACAATTTATTATAATTTGAGGGGTTTATAGATTTCCATGATAGAACTGGTTGACGTCACAATGTTCTCGATTATTATTATCATCATCATTATTATTATTATTATTATTATTATTATTATTATTATTATTATTATTATTATTACTGTTGTTGTTGTTAAGTCTAGTTAGTGACGTAGCTGAGACCGATAAAGCGGAGTTGATGGCAATATTTAAAATGTTAAGAATTTAAAAAGTCACACCTATTTCAATGTATTTAGGATATTATGATTTAAATTCATACTTTTATGAAAATACTCTGTGAAAAGAGAGAGAAAATACTAACGCACTTGTGACCCCGACTTGTGAAAAAAGGGGTTTGGGAGTGTCCTTGCCCTGGTCTTATGGTCTGACCGGTATGACTTGCAGAGGTGGATCCATCACCGCATCACTCCACATTTTGTCGGACAAGATCTTAATATATCATGATATACCGTTGTAGATTAATTGATTGATGATTGGTGCTTTTTTTTATGTTTTACGTCACTCTGATTATTTCACATAAATGCTAACAGCACCAGGTCCTGTCTGATGCATTTAATTTATGCTTATGCAACGAACCCAGCGAGGGATCACTGATTTACGTACTTCGTTCCCTGTTAGCTCCTGCAATTCAAATGTCGGTTTTAAAGCGTTAATTTCACCGTCCAACTTCCTTTTTAATTCTGTTATTGATGTCTTTATCACATTGTTATTTTGTATGTACCTGGGTGGATTTTGTCATACCTGATTTTCTAATAAATCAGCCTCAGCTGTAATGCAAAATCCACTATCATCTCTTGCCCTTTCTCACGTACATTACTTCTTGCCCTTCCTCACGTACATTACATCTTGCCCTTTCTCACGTACATTACATCTTGCCCTTTCCCAGGTACATTACTTTTTGCCCTTTCTCATGTACATCACATCTTACCCTTTCTCACGTACATTACTTCTCGCCCTTTCTCACGTACATTACATCTTGCCCTTTCTCGCGTGTATTATATCTTGCCCTTTCTTCTTGTCTTTCTCATGTACATTACATCTAGCCCTTTCTCGCGTGTATTACATCTTGCCCTTTCTCACGTACATTAATTCTTGTCTTTCTCACGTACATTAAATTTTGTCTTTTCTCATGTACATTACTTCTTGCCCTTTCTCACGTACATTACATCTTGCCCTTTCTCGCGTATATTACTTCTTTCCCTTCTCACGTACATCACTTCTTGTCTTTTCTCACGTACATTACATCTTGCCCTTTCTCGCGTATGTCATTTGATAACTTTTCATTTTACTGATCAAAAGTGATCACATGACAATCATTGTCATGTGATCACTTTTGATCAGTAAAATGAAAAGTTATCAAATGACACGTATATTACTTCTTGCCCTTCTCACGTACATCACTTCTTGTCTTTTCTCACGTACATTACATCTTCCCCTTTCTCATACATGTACATTACATCTTGCCCTTTCTCACGTACTACATGAGAAAGGGCTAAAGGGCTAGATGTAATGTATGGTACATTACATTTTGCCCTTTCTCACGTACATTACTTCTTGTCTTTTTTCACGTACATTACATATTGTCCTTTCTCATGTACACTGATTATTTCTTGCCCTTTCTCACGTACATTACATCTTGCCCTTTCTCACGTAGTCCGTGAGAAAGGGCTACATGTAATGTATGGTACATTACATTTTGCCCTTTCTCACGCACATTTCTTTTAGTAGACAATTCAGAATCATCTATAGACGGATATTTTTGAAAAAAAGATTACGACATGTCACGAATGCTTTTCAGTCATGACTAAGGAGAGGTTGAGACACGCGCCTAAACCTAAGCGAGATTACCCGGAGGTCGAATAGATGTACAATAATCAGATTCAAATTAGTCTGTCTCTTTATCTTTCGTTTTTGGTTTTGTTTTTGTTTGCTTGTTTTTTTTTTTTTTTTTTTTTTTTTAGGGTAGGGGGGTTTCCCGACCCCCTCTGAATCCACCTCTAAAGACGATGTGGAAACCATTAAGTTTCTTTTCGGTTTTGGATTTCATTTTCCACATCAAGTCTTAATTATGTACAACTTACCTTCGTTTTCAGTTTGGTGGTCTAACCCCGATTTTGCATGTGTATCGGTTATTATACTACGATATTGCGCTACTGGCATGTTCTATACGATGTTAGTTCACATTGGTCTCTCGCGTAGTGTCGGAATGTTTGAGGTCGGTGTTTTGGGAATTCAAGGTGGGTGAGATACTTACTCCTTCTATATAACCTCATCTCTGATTCCCAGGGACTCAGGTATTTCAACCCTGGAACGTTGTTGTGAGTGCCAAAGTGGCATAGCACCAGATACTTTATAATTTGTTGTCATATTGGCTGGCATAACTTGATAAATTCTCAAAACATAAACAACCTAGAATATATCTTCCTTCTTAACAACATGAAACGCATACCATTAAATAATATATAATATAATAAATTATACTTAATCTAAAAGAAAACCTACAATCTCTTGATATGATTTATTTTCAACAATCTACATTTTTCAGAATTTCTAAAATAAGAAATATAATATTGCATTCAAAGCCGAGATAAACAACTGACCTTGCACGGATGTCACGATAACGTGATCTGATAACACAGGCACACATAAACAAATACAAAAATATACATACACAAAAATAGAAAATAGGCAAAATACATCTTCTCATACAAATAAGATTTAAGCTCTTTGTCAAAAAAATAAAGTTTCCTAACTGTTCGTGATTATACAACATGTGATAATTTATGTATGATAAAATGTCAAAATAGAAATAGATATACATGTATACAGTATACCGTTGTAGATTTGAAGTAAGTCTTTTGTAATCATAAAATGATATTGATGTATATCAATAAATCCATTTTATGTCATATTGCACTTTAAAAATTGTTTAATATTGACCAGCTTCTCCACATCAAGCTTTGACTAAATATTCAGCAGATTATGTACACTGAAACTACTAAATGTATTTGAATTGGCTGATTTTTGCATTTTTGGCAGAATGGAGCATTTTCATTGGTTTATTTTATATATTATGATAGATTGTAGTAATTTGATTTGTCAGTTTTATATGATGTGGTATATTGGGACAAACGATAGACATTATGTGAAGACAAGTATTAAATCAATGCATTAGATAAGAGCGACATGCAGCTGTATATACTGCAAATAATATCGACTAGATTCTACAAGCAAAATGTATGCAACGTAATCAGCAAATGCCCTATTATGATTTTTATAGTATCAAAATATATACACTGTATACATAATATATACATTTGAAAACAATATGCATAGATTTTAATTTATTTACAGTTTGTATTGCAGTTTATGTGCCTTGTAGTTTATAATTGCAGAGAAAAATAACTATTTGAGAACGAACAATAAAACTTGTCTGTCTGTACAACCATAATGAATATTAGAGGGACACATCAAATGGGACAAAGTGTCAATGTCAATCCATCAGATTTTATGTGACCTTGACCTCAGATAGTAATTATTTTTGATATGTCATAAGTGGTCACAGTAGGGGACGAGTGAGGTGGAGATCCTGATCTCCTCTTTCTTTCATAAATATTCGCCAAATAAGAAGATTATTTAGGAAATTGCTCGGCTTGGACGACCCTCTCTTGACACATTAATCTTTACAGATCTGAGATGTGGACTTATCCTCCTTTTTTTAGATCTCTGTATATGTGTTTGTTTTAAAAGGTTACGGTATATTATGCTAAAGACAATCAAAGGACTGAAAACATACACATTCAAATATTTCACGTCCTCCCTAAATTATCTTTTTCAAAATCATATCTTAAATAACAAGATATAACATGAGAAAGTACCAGATCAAATAGTATGAAAATAAAGCATCATATAAAAAGTGACACATGTTATATACATGTAATACATGTTTCATGTCTCCCTATTTAAAACCTTTGCAACATTTAAATGCAGGGTAAGCCACTCAATTTGTAAATAGAAAAGTATCTAACTTCCTATTTTAAAGCAGAGCTCTCCAAAGGTGAAATAGCGGTCAATTTTGTCTGCACAGAGAAATACCGGAAAAGACATAATACCTAAGTGTCCTGAACACTCGAGGGACGGGAACAATCAATCTTCTGGAAACAAAAATCAAAGAGCAAAGCATCAAACAAGGCATGATTTGGTAAGAACATGTATGTACAATAAACCCAAAATAAGCGCTGATTACCAAAATCAAGGACTTATAAGTCCTTGCCAAGATAGATACTATCGGAAAATTACAAAACAAATTGTCGCTAATAACACATTCGGAACACTTAAGTAAAATATCTTTTATTTTAAACTTTGTTCATTTTTTGTTTTTTATTATAATTTTTTCATTTTGATGTAATAAATAATATTGATAACTCACATTGCAGTAGATACATGAATTCTTGATAAACATCTATTTATAGGTAACTACAGGTTTCATATTTGGACCTGGGGGTTGAATCTTTTGTTTGGCATGGATTTCACAGTATAGAGAACCTTCTACTACGAAGTAACCTGCAAAATAAACACAAATTGTCGTTAAAAAGGAATCCAGATCCTAGGTCACTCAAACTGGACGGCGTCAAAACGTGTAAGGGCATTTATATTTGGTTTGGAAGAGGTGGTCAAAGTATTCCTTGTTGCTTAAAAAGCTATACAGCCGTGTTATGATCGTAAATCATAGCTTACGGTAGCGGATTTAGAGAACAAAGGTCTGCCTTTTATAACCCAGTGATTTATTCTACTGTCCGCGCCAATCACTTTGTAAACCGAAAAATTTGGATTTTCACTTATTTATCTTTAAAATAGTTTTACAAAATTAATATCAATCGACAGATCTTGTTTAGTCGTAACTTTTGGTGTATGTTATATGTTTCTACGAAGAAGCATTCGTATTTTAATGGGAAAAAATCATTTAGATAGGGCGTTTTCTATGTTAATTTTGACGTGACGTCGCCGATGTTTAACATTGAGTCTATGGGGAACTTGGTGACGTCACGTCAAAATTTAACATGGAAATCGCCCTATCTAAAATTGATTTTTTTCAATAAAATATGAACGCTTCTTCATACAAACATAAAGCATACACCAAAAGTTACGACTAAACAAGATCTATCGAATGGTTTTGCCTTTTTAAAATTATTCTGAAGATGAATAACTGAAAATCCAGATTTTCCAGTTTCCAGAGTGAGTGGCGCGGACAGTAATATATGTATTATCGTAGTATACGTGTAAACATGCCATAAATCGTCTTCATTCGTTTTTGCTCATTTCTCTAATCTTGATTCGTCACTGTCTCAAAGCTTATTAAACACGAAGAGTTGTCGATTCACTGGAAGTGCATCAGTGTTACATCTTAATTCCCCCAGTCTAAGTGCACAGTTTGAAACATGCAAAAAAAATCTTTTAAACTTCTGCTGCACTTTAAACCTTTGACATATTTTTACAAGTATTTAAGACGGATTAAACTAACTGTTGCAGAATAAATTTCAGTGTAAATCTAGTCTTTTTCTACAAAAGTTGTATTTAGTATTATCCTTTGACAAAAATTTCAGACAAAAAGGGGCCTTCAACTCCTGACTAGCCCCACCCATCTGCATAGGGAAATAATCATCTCATCTTGTTTGAGGTAAACAAAATCTTGCATACTTTCTCTGTTTTGGAATGAAATTACTAGTAACTTACCTTTCTGTTTAAGGTTGACGCCACATGACGCACATGTAAAGCACTGGGGATGATATGGTACGCCTTTGACCCGTACGAAAACGCCCCTGTCGAAGAGAAAAAATTGATAAAAAGGCATTCTTAGAGTAGTATAATCAAAACGCATTCTTAGAGTAGTATAATAAAACAATAATATCAAAATATAGCTTATAACAAACATAGCACTCAATGATGACGACTTTCACATTATTGTACTCACGTGACAAGCATCGTACATGCTCCACAATGCATAGATTCTTGGCGTGGAGATTTCTGGCTCGGTGCTGCAGGTTCCGGTGCTCGTACGGAACGGAATCCTTGAGGACCATCTAAAACCGACAAGACTGACATCACAAATATTTATAATCATATCATATTAAAATAGTAATAAATAATTTTTTTGTGTATTCTTTTGAGTCAAGGCAAGAGTGTTTTCTTTCTTTAATGACGTCATAAGGTTACTGATTGATGCATTTCCTATCCAAAGCAGTCATCTATTTTAACGTACCAATGTGTACCACGATGTGACACATCGGTGTTTACTTTCTCATCTAAACAATATCGTATATGGACCATGGAATACAAATATATTGAATCCCTAAACATGAGGCAAATATGGTGTAGAAACGTTTATTTAAAATTTTATAAATCAAAAATGAAGTTTAGTATTTCAAACCAATGCTACATGCACAAACACACTGCACACACATGACGTAAAAACAATTTCCCCTTATTTCGCGAAGTAACAAAAAATAGCAAAGACATTAAGAATGCGTTACCCAGCGACAATTCTCAGCAACAGCCATATTTTTCTTGCTGATGCACCTCTCAACACCACATATAATTAATTTACATGTATTAATTAAGAAGACAAACACAGAGTAAAGACCAGAACGATAAAATATAAATACATCATCGTGCATTATTTGAAATATATTACAGCAAACATTACACATTTATTATTAGTGTTTAGGTAGGAACAGGTTTTATTTTTCATTTGGTTTTTGTTTATCCTTTAGTGTGTGTGTATTTTGCTTTATGATGTTACTAGAACTGTAGGAGATACTAAACAATCAAAAGTATGGAACTGAACTGCTTTAATAAAACAACAGCAAAACGGAAAACATACTCGAAATTGGTTTAGTTTCAACACTCTCATGCGTAACAACTGAAAGTGGAGAAGGTGATGCATTTTGTAACGTAGGCGTTGATTGGTTAGAAGGGTCGGAGGTGCCATGCTCGTTTTGTTCGTCTTCATCATCACCTTTATCAACGACCTGGAACGTTCCAGACATTTTGGTACCAACTGGAGTACGGTCTAAATCCATTCTGAAAAAAATTGAATAGCATTTTAAATTATTGCGTTTAAATCATCTTTGTATGTTTCAACACAAATTTTCACAAAGTTGATGACTGAAATGTTGATATACCCCGACATTATTATATACAGAATAAGCGGGAATTTATATTTAACAGGTAGCACTAATTAGATTAGATATCGTTGTGTTCAGCTGGTATACATGTATATTTGAAGCAACCCCACCGCACACATTAGGACAAAGTAGCATATTGGCCAAAGTTATACATTGTACAAGTTTTCAGCCCGGTGGTCAACTTTAGCTATCGGGTAGTATCTAAAGCGAAGAATCATAAAGGGTATTACTCTGCATTGTCATTCGAGAAGCATTGTGGTAAGTTTGCCCCGTTTATTATACTTTTTATTGTCAGAGAGAAAGTGACACCGTTAACAGGATAAGAACACGACATGTCGCTTCAATAGACCTTTTCCAGTTCCAAATGATGAAAGAGTTCTAATATCGGACAAACCACATTTTGCCGGTCTTTTCATAATGACGATTATGCTCGGATTGTCACGTCACAGTAATATGACGCAAATCTATGTGGTAAAACTTGATTTGTTCGGCATTGCCTCGTACACCATGTGAAATTGGTAAAAGGTCTATCGACTGCCCAAAGAAGACGTCGCAATGACTGTCACGTGAGGATAACAGAAAAAAATGCTAGAGTTTCCTTTGAACTGACAGGCAATTTGACACACCCACAAAAACTTAATAAATAGATGGAGAGAAGAATGAGGGGTACAAATAGCATACGCAGGCTATGGTGTCCTACATACTCTCTTATGACTCTTTGAATTCAACATAACTGGCAAGTAAAATGAGCTGATAAAAATCAAAATATCCTCAAATTAAACCAAAACATTAAAAAAAGCATGATTCAACAGTATGTACTTTGAAAATTCCAATTGGTCCAGTCCCCTCTTTTTTTACCCTACCTATCCCTGGTGGATCGTCCTATGGCATTACACAATCAAACGCTTCATATGTCTGTCCTTCTAATAATTATTACAGATTTATGTGGCGGGTTTGTCATACAGCCGAGTCAGACCTCTAACTCTCGTAAGGGTCATTCTGTCCGTGGTATATCTGTTAGTCCTACACATCACTGTATTACCTACATTTGTAAGCGACACGTGTTCCTTAGATCTACTTTAGTTTGATTTATTTGATCGTCAGATATGTATTATGATCTCTACGTAAGTATTATTCTTTGGTATAGTCTAAATGTTTAAGGTGCTTACTCCTGTAGCTGTTGTTGAATGCCTTGTGTTTGTGCTGAATAGGTATGTGCTATATTGTCGGCAGAGTACAGACCGATTGGCGAGTTGAACTGCGCATGCACAACATTCGGTACAGCACGTTTCGGTGATTCTACTGATGTTTGTTTCATAAAAGGTTGTCCTGATCTATTGTACCCACTGCCGATGTTCAGTGGTTCCTGGAGCAGAAAATAGGAAGGTAAAATGTTTGGAATATATTTAGCACACAAGATAAACATTATCACTCTTTTACAAGAGACAACATCTTCAAATAAATGCATTTAGATCCACCACAAAAGGTCATTTACCGTTTTTCGTTTATTTTAATTTTTAAGGTATTCAAAAATCATATGTTACGTTGTTTACTAGATCTTTATCATCAATCATATAAACAAAATCTGACTGAATTTTGAAGAGCTTACGTATGGATCAGTAATAAAAAGAGCATATTAAAATGTCTATTTCACACTGATGTTAATACTATTTTACCACGTGATGGTCTTTTGCGAGTGAGGTTTTTTGGACAGGACGGATATCTTCTCCTGTTGCTGATTTGATGGTGTTGAGCTGTTGAGGTCGAAGTTCAGACATTGGAGTGACCTTCGGCTTCCAGATTTCTACTGCTCCTCTGTAACAATAGTCAATAAACGTGTAGCGTGTACTTTCTGAAAACCAGCGGTCGCCCAAAGATTTCATACGGTATCACTCTGGGAGCGCCCATGACTAGTTTTGTATTCAATTTCTTTTTATCTAGTGCTGTGTACATGTATATCATAATCACTGCGGCGTAAGCTACATAGTTAACAAAGAACGAAATCCTTATACAAGTAATATGTAAAGTTTAACACCCTTTAAATTTTCTATTAGATTCAACGAGAGATACCAAGTTTCGCGCCATTCCACACTTCGCCATACCTCTGTATAGTGAGGGAAATATGGTTTCCAGACTGAATGATCTCCATTTTGGCCTCCTCATGAGTGAGAGAGTCTGTGTTTCGGTTGTTAATACTCAAAATTCCATCTCCAGCTTGTAGACCGCTTCTCTCTGCCACGCTGTGAGGATTCACCTGAAGCAAAGGAGTTATCGTAAAGAGTAAATAAATGAAAAGATAGTAAACTCGACATTCTAGCAAACGATCAAAGTGGTAAGCACTGAGACATATTTGATACCAAACATTCTTATCAAGCGAAATATCTTTTAACAACGGATCATTGAAAAATGATCTGCTTGTATACCACAATGACATGAATAAAATGAATAAAACAAGAGTATTTCTACTAAAAATCAAAAACATTCTGCTTCCCTACTTCCCTAAAATATCAGTAGAGCTCAAGGTTGCAACAGTGGAACCCTCTCCTTAGACAATTTCTGTCAAAGTAAATGGAGTCTTATAATAAAATTTTCCCGCATTTCGTTAGTAAAACGGAAATTATTTTTTCTGATAGTTTCTGAATATCCAATGAAATTGTCTATCGTACTCACGTGACGTGAGTATCGTTGAGAAAACCAGAACCATATATGTCTCTGAGAAAACTGAAGACATCTGACAAAGCTGTGTGACAAAAATCACCAAGTACATGCACACAAAACATGATAATAGTAGAACATACAAGGAAAAACGACATTACAAAAATGTTCGATTGTACTGCGGTTACGATGCCGACTTAGGACGGTCAATTGAAGTAACAAACGTCATTCAATTGGTGTGATTAACCAGTTAACGGGCGCCAACCTTGAGTTCAATCTAGGCATGGCCTCCGTACTGGCATTTATTCATTATATTAAACTTTATGATGTATGAACCATGGAAAAAATTATATATATGTACAATATTGTATTTAAAATTGTTAAAATTTACAATACCAAAAGACGTGTTTGTTTGTTTTGTTGTAAAGAGACGAACAAAGAAATTTTCAATAGGAGATAGGACCAATATTTTTGTCTTTAATAATGTTATTTTGAACACAATGATATTGTTCATAAAATTTCAAAAGGGTCAAAAGATAACATTAAAATGTACACTGAATAAATTTCCAGGCAATATTTAAATGACTGAATCTGAAAAATGTGAAAATTCACTGTAAAGAGGACGGCAAAGACATGCGCTGTATATCATAACCTTTTTATCTGGACACCTCGCAAAATACGAAGAATTAAGCAGTTATAATAATATTGTCACAGAATTCTCTGCCAACGCTTAGGATACGAAGTAAACAACATATACAACTCACTGTCATCCCAAGCGCACGAAATGGGTGTAGAAGGGGAAACATGTTCAAGGTCCTTGTTTACAAATAACAATAGCATTGGCGGATTTGTAACTCCCCCCCCCCCTTTTTTTTTTGGTCACTAGAAATTTTACGAAATAAAGGTCATTTCCGACCATTTTAGGGCTGCACCCCCCCTTTCCAGACTGAAAAGTGAAAAACAGTAGTCATGGGAGACTGCAACCCACGTCCCCTTTCAAAAATTTCTAGATCCGCCTATGCAATAGTAACTAAAGTGTTAGGCAGAGAAATAGAGCTGGGGTCCTGGTTTTGATAGTGTAACCATCATAATTGATGAAATAGAAGAGAATGTGTAAAAATGTATACGGATATTAAATGGTATAAACTTATAAAACTTACATAAAGCATGTGCAGATTCAGAGGGCCGGTGGATTGGGGATTAGACCCTGCCTTAGCTTCCGTGACAATTTCTTTTATCATTTCTTTGTTGTTATATAATATGTAAGTTTACAGGTTTGGTTGGACCCCCTCTTGGGATACTAATTGGGGATGTACCCTTTCTCAACAAAATTTCTGGATTTCATGGTATTTTAATAGATATCGACGTCTTACAAATATTCCAGCTTACAATGATATTACTTTATATAGAATGTTTTGAGTACGTTGACAGTTCATAATCACTACCTCCTGATAATGATATGCAGGCGCGGATCCAGAAAGTTTCGACGAAAAAAAGATGTTCCCCCACTTGTTGGAAAATGTTTATTAACAAGGAAAGGGGGTCGCATCTTAACAAAAAATTGGTCAAAAGGCCTTCTTTTGGGCAAAATATTCCATCGAAAGGCTTGAAAGGGGTGCAAACCCATATATAGCGCGATCTGTTTTGGATCCGCCACTATCATGTGTTCTCAAATTATCAGAATAAATAAAATGTTATCATACACAGAATCAAGGAAGGAATATGATTGATACGATTTTCTCTTTCAGTTTGTTACTCATGGCATACATACTTAGTGACAAGTGAATGTTTGCACCCCTCCTTTGGTTTCATCATGTATTTTTATCAGATACCAGCGAATATACAACGCATGCTGCATTATCCGAGATAGAGCAAGGAAAGTTGCATAACATCCGATATGTTCCTTATGAAGTGTAGCTCATATAATGTATTTGACATGTGATGAATTTCGTATCAATATCCGCGCGAGAGTTCTAGTGCCAGGCAGCCATCGTTTCTACGTATCGCGTTACGCTTCCCCTCATCCTTATATAGAGATGGCAACGAATCTACGGAAACCTGTTACAGAAATTATATATGAATTTACTTGCAAGCTCCAGAAAATACGGAGTATCTCAACTACTAAACTCCGTCACGGTTTGCATTTAGTCACCTACCAAATCTATTGTTCTCGATGTGGACACTTTAATGTGAGCAACTTACGTCATTATCATATGACGTCATAACAATCACAAAGTGCGCGTGTATGTTGACGTTATTTCATTTGCGTATATTCCGCATTACAAAGACTATTATAACTATAGTTTTAGTTGCTTAATATTCATGTTCCTAATGCTACGAATATGACATACGGTTTATAGACTTATCCCACCGTTATTTTCATTATGTTTCAAGGCTTACAATTGTATTTGTATGAAAAATATACGTACGAATTAAGCATTCGTATTGACGACACACGACTGCATTTTGTAGCGAAACCCCCCCCCCCCCCCCACCCACACCCTTTCATGGTTCAGAATTGACGGCATGTGGTGGTAAGCCTATATGATGGTTATCTAATACTTCGACATCGATTGATCGTACGAACTGTTCCCTGTATGACACTACTCCGGTGAACTAAAGCATGAAATTTAATACATTTACCTTGTAGCAACCGCTACCGAATTCTAAATTCAAAAGATAGTGTATTGAATCAACTAATCCGCTGTCTGCTGTAAGCTATACATGTATATATATGTATTTGTATATACCGGTCGAGACGAAAACAGAAGCCAATTGTTCACAACACATTCCACACATATTTCAAATCCCTAGTGTATATGTATATATATATGCTGTACATACCGACTGGATGGAAAGGGGGGTGCTGAAATCGACCCCTCCTTGCAGTCGGAATCCCCACGACACTCCAGGGTCCGGCCTCAACAGTTGGACTGTCATAGTTTCTGCAGGTTGATACTCCAGATTGGACATCACGTCAGGTTGTAGATATGTTTAAATTCCTTACTCGATAGACTGACCCGACACGGGCCACGCAGTTCATAAGTAAGATGTAAATAAACAACGAAGACGGCAGCGTACAATACAGAGCTCTTTGGTGTACGGTTTTGCACACGCTTCTATGGGGTTTTACGTGACGTCATCTTGCGGGAAACGTGTGGGAGGAGATTGGAAGTACATCGGAAATGCTAATGAGATGTGCTGGTACTTCAAAAGATATACAATTCAAATGAAACACAATGCGATATCGAAGGTGTGGCGAAGTTCATTTAAATATAATGATTCAAACAGGGTAGAATTACAATAATTGTAACTTACTTTTTTTATAAGCGTGCACTGATTTGACGGGTTTAATGTGAAATAGCTGAATTATTCTACACGAAAATGACATTGTTTGGGTATTTAATTTCCAGTCGATATTATTTCAAATAGTATTAAGTGACACTAAGTTCCACGCTCCTTCACAGCTAAAGATAAGTCTTACTTGATTTTTTCCTGCTTTGTTTTTTAGATTAGATGTTCGTTTTCTAAATAAAGACATTTTCATTTGTGTTACGTTCGGAATGAAAGGAATGAAGATTCAAGTAAATCAGTTTCCTATAAATACAGAATAAATGGGCGTGGAATATAGGTGTGGTCAGCATCTTCGTCCTTCTAAACGAAATATACACATGCTTTTGTCAGTAAACCCTTTTCAAATATTGCACCAGTGCATGACAATCATCACTTGATCAGCGAATTTGACAGCGACCTTCACAGAAAAATAAATTTGATTGATAAATGTATCAGAAATTTAACTCTGTTGAAGACAGGGGATCGAGGAAATATAAATCTTCATAATTTTAAGCTAAGGTTGGTATTTATATTTTTCTGTACCAGCAGATTGGTTCTTCTACCAGTTTGTGTAGAGAATGTTCAGGTGCATTTATTAAGCAGAAGCACGCACACCCCTTCATCCCCCCCCCCCCCCAATCATATATCATATATCAATCATGCATGCTCTAGTAACAAAAATCCATAATCCTAATATTAATCAACAGCACATGTGACCTGCATATATATTTAGTACTACAGATTGATACTTTTTATACTCGCCTGTTTGAATTAACATCAGCGCTGTGGCATTATGACCTTGACTTCCACCTTCATATTTCCTCCTCGCGTTGACTGAACAAAATGCAGTAATTATAAATCACAACTATTGATGTGAATCGAAATTATATACAAACTTGCACTTCATATCAATTCATTATAGTAAGGCATGTTGAACAAAAATGAAATTTATAGCTTTCGAAAAAGAACTCAGAAATGGAGAGGGAATCTGAGTATTTTTGTTAAACAGAGTTACGTGTACTTCCCAATTGGAACGGTATCTGACGTAAAACATGAAGTATGACACTCATTTATGAGTACACTTCGTGATGGAAGAAGAAGAAAACAATGATGACGTCATCAAAATTCGTATTGAAACGTCATTTGTGGACTATCATTTCCCTGAGTTTTAGATCAGTCTCCATATGATTTGATGATGCTATAAAGGGGTTCGCCGCATGTTATCATCCGTTAGGCGGCGCCTGTGTACTATGAGTTAGAAACGTCGATTTGAGTTGGCAACCTTATGACTTCACAGTAACGTACCATTGTTCTTTACGTCATTTTTGCGGGAATATGTTTTTTCCTCCCTAAATATCAGGACCGCAGTTAATGGCGGCGAACCCCATTCTTTTACGACAGTAATCGTCCGAAATGTGAAGTAACTCTGTGTAACGAAAGGACCGAATACCCCAGATAAAGTATTTGCTCGATGTCGTTTATTTGATTTGTATTTCATTTGGTTATTTTTTTTTTCCTAATTTACTGGAAGCCGGCGTGGTCTAGTGGCATCGCGCTGGACTCCTGATCGGGAGGCCGGGGTTCGAGTCCCGCTCTGGTCATGCCGGTGTCCTGTCTTTCGGATGAGACAGTAAAAACCGAGGCCCCGTGTCGTGGTATGCATTGCACGTTAAAGATCCCTCACTGCTTCGGGTGGGTCCATTGCAAAGGTCAAAATTTGTATGCCCCGCATCGGGCAGATGCCGTCACCATATACGTGAAATATAAACAAAAATCAATCAATCAATCCTAATTTATTGGACAATGTGTAAAGGAAAAGTCTACTTTAAATATTCATATGTACTGTTTCGAAGAAATGTAAAACCTCGTAAGTTTAGTGGTAGAAATATTGTTATAATAATGTTTAAACATATTAAATGTTTTAAATATTAGTATAACAGAAATATTATATGAACAGTTGGCAATGCAAACTAGTTTGAAGATAAAGTACAAAGAAAGGTAACTCTTCTGAGCAAGTCTCTAAAATCAATAAAACAGAAGAAATATATAATAACAAGCGCTTTATACAACTTGAAAAATCATCTAATACAACAAAAACAATATATCTTCAATAGGTTTGAACATCATCTTGATATTGATTTAGCACAGGTGTAGGTAAGAGGGCGGGGTGTTACTTTAAGGCTGATCATTCGACGACTCATTCGATGACAAATGAGGTCATATCTGATTTGACCCCTGAAAACAAATTTTGGCCCTTACTTTCCATTTGCATCCTCTTTGTAGGTTGTACAATGACGGTCAAATTATGTAAGCTGCAAACATACACCTATGTAAAATTAATATCTGTGACAGAAAAAACCTTGCAGCAATAATGAAATGCATTGCATGTTCAAAATCGACACTGATGAAGCTGTGGATTGGCGTAGTTATTGCGAAGTATAGTAATACACAGCATGCATCTGTTCTCATCATCACAAAGCATAGGGGTTTTTTTTACAATCACTTGTCATTGTGAAAATGAAGTTTTCTACAAAGTGCAAACATATGAACTTATGATATTAAAGTACAAAGTAATTCTAATATAGACTCAAATTCAACATCTGAATCCTTACGTGAAATCGTGTCGAATCAAGACTTACTTTATCTCTGATTAACACTTTTGACATTTTTGGGAACGTCAATGACTTGTGAACGAAAATAGATCGCATATATTGCATTGCATTAATCAACAAAAAGCATGAACAGAGTCACCGAATTGTATAGTGTGCCAGAAGTAAAGATAAGACCTTCCTGGGGGAATAACAATAACGTCATAATCGTTATACTTAGTGTCCCCATTCGTTACATACATGTACTCTGACGTGGTACATACTCAGTGACTGATCCTTAAGCATATCTAATGTGTGTAACTCCTGGGCATGGGGTTTGTACCATATTTTTCAAAAACAAATTTGATATATACAAAAACTTATATTAATGTTACATCAAAATCACTTATTGTAAGTTAACTAATATTGACAGGAAGACAGGGATATGTCTCTCTCATTTCCCTCTCCCCCACTATATGTATGCCCCCCCCTCTCACCCCATAAATGCCCATTTCGCTTCTTGTCTCTGTTCCTCTTCTGTCACCTGAACACTGATATGAACGATTTTTACCTACATGAAGGCTTTTTTCTCTTATCCCCTGGGATAGCCTCTACTGTGGTATGTACATAAGACATTCTATATACAATTTGAGTTTTAATGCCGTACTACCTTTCTATACTATATCACACTTTAAATTAATACGAAATAAACAAAATAAACAAAATACGCAGTTTGATCGTATGAAATTAAAAAGTTTGTATTTTAAAACATATTACCAAAATTTTGTGAACAGAGTGTTCAGTCTTTTTATTTTTCTATTCATCGAATTTCTTCTGGAAGATTTACTCGTGTGAAAGAGTAATAGTTACCTTAATTAGGTATTCATATTATTCTAAAGGCTAAAAAGTTTGATCATTTTCCATGTAAGTGATACTATTTGCCAATTTATTTTTACATTAATGTATAAATTGTGTTAAAGTGTTCAATTCTCTATCAAACATCGATGTTACTGATATCTACTGCAATTAGTTCAACTTAATTTAATGAAACCTTTAATAAGTACAATACCCATCAGACTAAAATCCTAAAGTAAATTAAACAACCCTAGCATTTGATTCCCGTCCGTCGTAGGTAACAGTTGAGTTTACTATATAAAGCAGTTGTATTTAAATGACGCACGTGGTGATTTGGAAGTACATGTATGAAAACACACTATGCTGGTGGTATATAATAACATTCAAACAAATTACAGAAACAGACATATATGTACCACAGACCAATAATCTAGAAAGCTAGAAATCGTATTCCAGTTCTTTCAAATTGCATTTCTTACAACACAATCAGCTAAAATATACAAAATCAATGCAATATAAACAACCTACAGGTAAAAATTCTAAGAAATTTACCAGAAAAAAAAAGGGAAAATGAAAGTCAAAGAAAAATGGTAAAAAGCTCAATTATTTGATTTCGGAATGGAACTAAAACCAACAACATTTCTTAAAAAAACATCTTTTAGATCACTCTGAAGCTTTCGATTTATTGATCTATGCCGTCCATCTGAAGAAGTATTCTCTAGGGCTTATGCTGTCCCACCCTGGATACACTCATTCACGGATCGGCTCATGTGAGTTTAAACTTTATCCAAAACCCAATAAAAATCCAGTCTAATAATAAAAGAAACAAAATCAGATAGATTACGTTTTCTCTTTTTTTTAAACCTAGTTTTATAACTCAAAATCCTGACAAAATCCTGCCAAAGACACTAAACACTCTAGTAAACAGTCTAAATGTAAGCAATATAAAAATATCAAAAATAAGTTTCCAACTGTATACCTGACAGTAGTAATTCACATGAATTTTCCTTGAAAAGGAATAAGGTACGAGTATCATGTCCAAACAATAAGGGGCCAGCACAATTATGCAAGGAAATATGTACCTTTATCAAATCCAAACAATAAGGGACCAGCACAATTATACAAGGAATAAGGTACGATTATCAAGTCCAAACAATAAGGGGCCAGCGCAATTATACAAGGAGGAATAAGGTACGATTATCAAGTCAAAACAATAAGGGGCCAGCACAACTATACAAGGAATAAGGTACGATTATCAAGTCAAAACAATAAGGGGCCAGCACAATTACAAAGGAATAAGGTACAATTATTAAGTCAATACAATAGAAGACCAGAACAATAAGACAGGGAATAAAGTACGATTATCATGTCAAAACAATGAAAGACCGGATCACGGAAGTGTAAGGCTAGGAATAAGGTGCAATTATCGAGTCAAAAGCCGTGTATAAGCAAAATACTAAGTGAAATATATATGATCAAATATATTATTTATAAGTGCTTGTCCCTATATGCCGTGTGAAAATCTTGTATTCTAATACTAAACAAGAGGCCCGATTGGGCCTATATCGCTCATCTGCGCGCAATTTGCTTATTCACAAACAAATGACAGCTCAATTTTGGTTTAAGAATTTGAATACTTATTTCTGTGATGTTTTGTGAATTCTGTACAACTGTTAATAAAAAGAAGTCAATCAACCAAAGCACTCGCAAGCCATCTTGGATAACAGATCTAGTCAAATGATAAAAATTTAGTAGAGGACCTTAAGTACTTACTTTCTATAAGATTTTGTGAAAATATGTGGAGTGGTTAATGAAAAGAAGCCAAAAAAATATGTCAGCCAATCATAGCTCCTGGCGACCATCTTAAATGATAGAATGGATCAAAAGTTACAATTTTGGCAGATGACTTTGAGTACTTACTTCCTTCAAGATGTGGTAAAATTCTGTGAAGCAGTTAATAAGGAAAGGTCGAAAATGTATCAGCCAATCAGAACCCTTGGCAGCCATCTGGATCAAGTCGAATGCTATGATGTTTACAGAGGACGCTGAGTACTTATTTTCTATCAGGTTTGGTGACATTCTGTGCAGCAGTTGCAGTGGAGAGGTCGAGAATGCGCCAACCAATCAGCACCCATGGCGGCCATCTTGGATTATGAATCCAGTTGAAAAACACAAGCTTGGTAGAGGACCTCGAGTACTTTTCTTCCTGTAAGTTTTGGTCAAATTCTATAAAGTAGTTGCAGAGGAGAAGTCGAAAATGTATCAATCAATCATAGCCCATGGCAGCCGTTTTGTGGATTACAGATCGGGTTGAAAAACAAAAACTTGGTACAGGACCTTGAGTACTTTCCTCCTGTAAGCTTTGGTGAAATTCTGTGAAGCGGTTTCAGAGAAGAAGTTGAAAATATGTCAGACAATCAAAGTCCATGGTGGCCATCTTGGAATGCAGATCAGGTCGAAAAACACACTTAGTAGAGGACCTTGAATACTTACTTCCTTTAAGGTCTGGTGAAATTGTGGGCAGCGGTTTGGGAAAGAAGTCGAAAATATGTCAAAAAAAAAAAAATCAGAGCCCATGGCGGCCATATTGGATTACGGATTGGCTCGAAAAACACAAACATGGTAGAGGACCTTGAGTACTTACATTCTGTTAGGTTTGTTGAAATTCTGTAAACCGAAAGCCTTCGGCTCAGGTGAGCTAAAAAGACCAACCGTTTTCAAGTTATTGATCCATACAGAATAGACTTACTAAATTTCTTTTGGCATATTTTCGTTTGTGTATAATTTATTGAATCATAGACATTTAGGTCTATGATTGAAGTTACCACATCTATCCCTTTTTAATGTGCTAGTGTAAAATACATTGATAAATTCCCTATGTGATATATGAGTGTTACATATTTTCAATTTTCTGGATTTTTACAATTTTATTTCTAATACACATCAAAACAATGCCGTCATGGTCGACCCCTGTGCAAAAGAATAGAACAACAGCAACGCCTAGCGTGGCATAATACGCCCATCTATTAGTATGAAGGGATGAAATTTGCAAGTATGGAAACATTTCCCCCTTCGACTTTGAAAATTAATAAGATTTTTCCTCCAGTATAAGATATAAGTATGCAAAGTTTACAAGTCCTAGCATAAACAGATTGGTCTGCACTTTGTTGACAAGTTGCAAAAATTTGCTATTTCCCCCTCCCCCCCCCCCTTCCCAAATGACATTGACCTTTGAACTTGATATCGAAAATCAAAAGCGTTCGTCCTCATGCCATAAGTAATAAGTGTACCAAGTTTAGAAGTCATAGCCGACAGATCCACGGACCCACAACGTCTTACCATAATACGTCCTTTTACGACGAGCATATAAAACCCAGTGAGATAAGATAACAAAAGGAAGATGTGAGAGGGGGATTTATATTCCATAAATAACTCTGAAAATAACATTTTAATTAAACCTTGATCTCCACAGATGCCCCGTTTCCTATAAAGATCACTCAATGTGTATCTAGTTGTTGCTTTGATCAAAATGGTTGCTTGTTTACTTGTATATCTATATTGCATTTGTTTGTACAAATATCTTACAACTGTGTTAACAGTTCATAAATAAATCTGTGTTATTATTAAAATTGACATATTTTTCACTTGAAACATTAAAATGTTCATATCAAACATGGCAATTATATATATATATATATATATATATATATATATATATATATATATATATATATATATATATATATATATATATATATATATATATATATATATAAGAGCCCTCAAATACAAAAATGTATGAAAAAATACACGGTTGAAACCTACAACCACCTATTTAAGATTACAACGGTAACAAGTGTACATTTAGGTCAAGCAAGATATTGCAATTTTTTTAAGTAAACATCACTAACAAAACACAGATAATGAAAAAGTAAAAGAAATCAAAATGATATTGTGTGCTATTTATACATTTCTGCCTCAATATCAAAATTTAATATTCCACCGAGCGAAAGACACAAATTGAGTCTCGAGTTCATTTTAATGCAGTCAGACTTGACTTGATTTTTTAAAGCGCCACCAACAAGGAAGATTAAGAAGCGGTCACAGACAGGAAGATTAAGAAGCAGCCATAGACAGGAAGAAATTAGGAAACGGCTTCAGACAGGAAGAGATTAGGAAACAGCTCCAGACAGGAAGAAATTAGGAAGCGGCCGCGAACAGGAAGTTTAAGAAACGGTCACAGATTAGGAAGCGGCCACAAACAGGAAGATTAGGAAGCAATCACAGACAGGAAGAGATTAGGAAGCTTTCACAGACAGGAAAAGATTAAGAAGCGGTCACCATCGGGAAGATTAGGAAGCGGTCACAGAGGACGGGTGGTCTCCTAATATAGTTAAATGTGTTTGGATAGTTAGTAGCATAGAATACAGAAAGTGGAGTAAAATATGTCTTACATATGGCGTTTTAAGGCGGCATGTGATTATTTCTTACACGTTGCATCTTAAGGCATGTGATTACTTCTTACATATGACCTTTAAAGGCATGGGGTTACTTCTTAATTGTGACCTTTTAAAGCACGTGATTACTTCTTAATATGGCATTTTAAGGCACGTAAATATTTTGTACATGTGACCTTTTCAGGCATGTGATTACTTCTTACATTTGGCCCTTTAAGGCATGTGATTACTTCTTGCATGTAGCGTTTTAAGGCGACGCTGATTACTTTTTGCATGTTGCGTTCTAAGGCATGTGATTATTTCTTACATACAGCCTTTTAAGGCATGTGATTACTTCTTACATGTGGAATTTAAAGGCATGTGGTTACTTCTTACATGTAGTCTTTTAAGGCATGTGATTACTTCTTACATGTGGTCTTTTAAGGCATGTGCTTACTTCTTGCATGTGGCTTTTTAAGGCGGCATGTCATTACTTTTTACATGTGGCTTTTTAAGGTATGTGATTGCTTCTTACACGTGGCAATTTAAAAACTGACGTTTTATTGTACTACAATACAGTGAAAATGAAATATCGTCGGACCGAAAGACAAGTCCGGTAATAATGCGGTCGGTCCTGTAAATGACCTTAAATTTCCAGAATGATTATCCGGTGAAGATGAACAAAAACTAAAAGAGAAACCAGAGGGTTAAAGGCCCTTTCATTTATATGGGGAAAAGATGTTGACAATGATGATTATTCTGTTGATTTTGTGGAAGAAGAAGACAACTGGAGAGATGTGTTTACTTGCAAGAGATTCGCAATAAATCAATAAAAATTAAAGTGAGCAGTCGATATATGATTTTTGTGACCATCATTCTAAAAATGTACATTTTATTTTCGGTCTGGTAAAAGTTTATTCGGTGTGGTGAATTGTCACAGTTTACCAGACCGCATGCCCTGTAAAATCTTTTACAATTTCATATTCACTAATAACAACGTATCTTAATCACTTAAATTGAAAAAAACACCCTAATACAATACTTAGAATGATTCAAGAAAGATATGATGTTACAATAGGAATTCGAAGAATTGAAAAATCAGCAGAACATTACGAGATTAAAACATAAGGTACGTCTACCTTGATTAATAAGGTACGCTTCACATGATTTTTACTGTAATTATTTTAGTTATCTCTTTTTGGTCTCCATCCTGATTTCATCATTTCAACCTTTTGCACTTGAAGTTCTGATAAGCCAAACATTTTCTGAATTTGAGTTTTTGAATACATTGCAATGAATGCTCCATCAATTTTCTCCGCTTCACATTTTGCTGCCATACTCGGTAAGGAATACTGTCGGAAGCAGGTAACCACCTCCTCCACTGTCATTTTATCAAAAGGTTTTCTATCACTGGCATTAGAGCTTTGAGAGCTGAGAGGTGTAACTTGAGCTACGGGCTTACTTTTGTTTATTGCTCTAGTAATTTTTTCTTCCGGTTTTGGTTTGTTGGTGGGTTGACTTGTTTTAGGTGAACGAAAGTTCTGTTTTTGTTTCTGTGCAGTTTGAATTTCACACTTCTTCATCTCTGTGATATCCGGATAGTCGTATTCGTCTAAGTCGGAGTCATCTGACTCGTGATCAATTAATTCACTCTTAGACGGAAGTCTCTTGCTTGGAGGCTGCGTAGGTCTCAGTGACACAGACGAGTGAGATCTTCCCATTCTCTTCACTATCTCGAGATAGTTCTTCTTCAGCTCATGATGAACTTTCTTCAATCCTAATTTGAATGTCTGCAATTGTATAAGTCACAATGTCATTTTAAGGTATAAATATAAAAGAATACATATTTGCATGTAAAAGGAGTAAGAAGGAGGCTTCACTGAACTTAGTACTGAAAATGCAAATGGCAGACACTATTTTGAATAATTAAGATTATGAGTGAAATAACTTTAAAAGTTGTTGGAAAAACATATCCATGCATGATTGTATTTAATCGTGAAAACACTGTAAAACCGTATTATAACTTGTTGACTTATTGATTATTTCTATTTATAACTTTACGAACATATTTTTAAAACGAGTATGCGCATTTTGACAACTCATGTCTCTTCAGTTTTGCTCGAAGCCGGGGCTTGTTAAAAAATATTTGCAGAGCAAACTACAGTCGCTTAAATTGAAGCGGGAAACATAAGCACTGTGACCTTGATTTTGATTCAATGTCATGACGCTCCCTGGGGTCCTGGGCAACACTTTTGTGAAATATTAAAATCCATGTATGCATCATAAAGTTATGACCCTACCAAGAATTTCACTGATATAAGCACTGTGAACTTTGTATGACTTAGCTCAAGGTCATGACACACCCTTAAGTCCTGGGCAACAATTCTGTGAAATATAATTCAAGTCTATGCAAGAGAGAAAAACTTATGGCCCTGACAAAGATTTACCCATCATATGCCTTTAGACATTGGCCTTGCAGATATGATCTTGGTGCAAGTCATGACAAATGCGTTGGTCATGGGCAAAAATTTGGTAAAATATTATTCAAATCCATGCGAGGGTTAAAAAATTATAGCCCAGACAAAGTATAGCGGACAGACGCCGAACGGACGAGAGACGGACAACGCCATAACATAAATGACCCCTCCACGGGTCGTAAAAGAACGTGATATTCAGAGGATTTTCTATTGTTCTATTTGTAAAGTCATAAACCAATACATCATTTGTTGGAGGTTTGTCCGACCTTAGATGACATCACCACAGTGAAAAATTGCGTTTTAAGGAAGGGTGAATGCGCCTCGTCTGAAAAAAGGACGTATAAAATGTCTTGATAATAAAATGTGTGATACTGTACCTTCACAGTACAAACGGTTTAACAAGGAGTGCAATGAAATAAGGGAGTCAACATATCATAATGACTTTTGATAAGCACAAAGAAGGTCTTTAAAGCGACCGTAAAATTTGCGAAATCACGTTTGCAAGGTCTCGCTTTGGTGTACATTCGTGTTTTATTAACAGCAAGAAAACTTCGAAAATTCGAACCAAGCGAAACTCGCAATGACTATCGAAATTCAACTGTAATTATTCAATTGCAAATTATGGATCTGTGTTAATAATAACGTTCAGAACATATATGCCTGTATTTAGTTTTTGCGATTGGTTTTCATTTCGACAAGTTATGTCCCTTTGGTTATGTTGAATGCTGTAACTGGGGATGTTCATAATAATTGCAGAGCAAACTAATTAACAAATTATCAACTTAGCAGGAAGAGCGCTAACGAATGTGATGGGGGAGATATTCCTTACAGTTGCAAACTTCTATAACGGTACATTTTGATGTACCTCAATGCCATAACAGTAAAGCTGTGCTGGCGATACCTCCTGGACATAACCGTCCTCATGCATCGGGATCCACCGAGTGGTAGAAGTAGCACCATATATACCAGCATGAATGTAATGAGTCATATGCAGATTTCAACCACTCATGTCTATTCAGTGATGCATACACGTGAACCCATGGGAGTACAAAATATCTGAAGTACAAATTTATTACTAAAATGACCAAAAAGGAAATACCACTAATATATTCTACGATAGAACCATGCACACAAACTTCCTATCACAGTAAAGTTTGAAACATATACCTTCTTGATAATGAGAAAATGGCCCACTGCTTTTTCAGTCTCGTTTGACCTTATCAATATATATTAGAATTTATATACATACATGTGTCTTTTGAGTGCTTTGTTTACATTTATTTTTGTACGTCTTATTTCTTATCGCATTTTGGCAACGATTTATATTTTCTTTTGCACATACATGTATTAATAAATACTTATTAAAATTATTGGACAACGTACCGAAGGTGCTTTCCCTATCCCTAATTTCTCCTTCAAGGCATCATCTTCTGTAATGAATGAATTTTACATAATTCAGTTCAGCTGAGTCTATTGATTTCACTATTAATGATAAACACCAACAAATCAAACACATTAAGAAATAGTCCAGCATGCTTTATCATTGTCATTAGTGATTTGAGGTAGAGTTTGTTGTCTATATACTAATATTTCGTATAATCCTTATGAAGAGACATATTTTCAAAATTCAGAGTTATTTTTCCCTGAAACAATTCCTTAAGATCATATATAAGGACATAGCCAGACTGCATTAAAAATACATTTATATCTTTGCCTAGTTTATTCATATAAATGCTATTTTAATACAGTTCATCAATATCTTAAACATTCCAACGGTGTGGGTAACTTATCTACGAGTACATTTCCACTAACCACACTAAAATCAATAGGGCGTTCATACACATACTGAAGGTTTTGATAAAATAGATCGGGCAACGTCACATCTACAGTCAATGCATTGACCTCTGCAGCAAATGCCCCCCCCCCCCCCCGATAGACGAATTACTATGATAGTTAAAAGCCAACTTCGCGGAATAGTCTAATATATAAGAATACGGAATTAATCAGAAAGATAAGTCAGCAGTCAAATGATGTGTTCTTATCCCTAACAATTGATTAAGCGCATTAATTAAGGAACATGATGTGTATCACAATGTTGATCTATGTAGGAAGAAAATAGGTTTATTTTCATTTACACTTCCACTTAATATTAATCGTCTCCCTTCCATAACAAGCACGATTAATAAGCTAAGTACTATGAACATGTTGGAGTGTTTCTCGGACTTCCTGTCATTTCACAATGGCTAGTACTCAATTACAGGTTTGTTTTATGGAAATAGAACAGGAGGAAATATTTCATTAGAACCAGTGCCATAAAATAAAAAAAAAATATTTGAAAACATTACTTAGAATCATTGTGTTGCTAGCATTACAATGAATAAAATAAATAAAACCATTCAAAATGCAGAAAAATATATAAAACAATAAAAAAAAAAACCCAAAAATGTATAACAGTCACACATGTACGGCATAGATTTTAAATTTAGTCAATATCTTAATTGTGCGATGAAGTCTCATTCATTAGTAACACTTGGAGGGTTGCTGCTACTGGTCGACAAAAGGTTCCCATGTGAAGCTGCCAGTAAAACGCTAGCACACTGAGCAGTATTCAAATAGTAATGTACACGTTTCAGGACTTTAATAGGAAATACAGGCAAACGCGGACCCAGGAAGAACGAGAGGTGCGATCAAGTGCCATAGATCTTTGGATTAATAAATTAATTTAGTAACATAATAGGAGCAAGCATCCCCTGCTGACCGACGACTACCGCAGTGATGTCATACGATTGTTCGACCCGTTGATGCGGCGATTTTAAAAGTATTCTTAATACCAGTATACAAATATCTAAATAAAAAAAATCTTCCTCGGAGGTCCGTATGTATCATCCCACCTATTCTTTCCTTGATATTGATTTATTTATTTGCCACCCTCTTTGGTTTTAGTATCATCATGTTACAGAAACATGCATGCAGGAACTATATATTTATTTTACTAGCTATTTTAATGGACCACTTTTTTGAAGTCACATTGCATTACTAAATTTAATTTGGGTGGTTACCCAGAGAGCAGAGAGATGATTTGTTGTTTTAAGCATTGGGAAATGAAGCACATATCCATTTATCATGTATTACATCACGATATTATCATAGATCTTCGTATTGGTGTTAATAAATTCTAAAAATATCAATTTCAAGACGAAGAGGTAAGTTTTACTTAACTTCGTGACATTTGATTATATTCAGCGAAATCTCGACTGTAAAAACCTATTATAATACCCTAATAAATAAATACCCCTTTCCCAAACAGTTACATCAGGGCTACGTCATAATGACCTGCTCTACACAAATGTACACAAAGGCACAAGATTTTGGTTGACATTATGTTACTCTGCATTTAGTATATACCATGTATAGTGAAATCAATCCTATTTTCAGAAGATATTCGTTTTTAAAACTTTTTATTTTTACAATGAATAAAACTGAAACTTGAGTATGTTTGAAAGATATATGCACCAACAAAGCTTTCCTTATTAACATCATATTTACTGCGTGAAGGTAACCAGTTCTACGTTTTTAAACGCAGATCAGGGTTACTTTCAGGTATCGAAGAGAAGCTAACATGTTTTATCATAAGCTTCATGGGACATACATCCTATAAAATACAAGAAACAATTTAGTGCAAGCACCAATGTGTGGGCCTGAATGGGATTTTTGATAAAACTGCAAAGAATTTTAAAAACAGAATAACATTTTAAAATATGTATTGTACAGCCATGTGACTGTTTATTAGCAGACATATAAAGACCACGACCAGAGAAGTGTAAATCTCGATCCAATATCACTTCCGTTTATATTACAGCAAATAGTATATATTTGGGATCATTTAGACCCATTCAGTACTTCAAGCAATAGCGAGTTTATAGTCTTACGGATTAGCCTGCATATGATATGGAAATGTACTTTTAAAATTACCAGCCATATCATTTACTATTTGTTTTAAACCGGTGGGCTCAGTGAATGAGGTGACCGAAAGGTCCCGGGTTCGACTCTCGTCGTGGGCACATCGGTGCCCTGCCTTTCAGATGAGACAGTAGGTAGAAACCGAGGTCCCGTATCACGGTAGGCGTGGCACGGAAAAGATCCCCACTTCTTCGGGAGGGTCCGCTTCAAAGGTATAAATTTCTATACCGCAATGCATCAGGCAGATACCGTCATCATATAGTGAAATAATCGTGGAGTCACGCGTAACAATAATTCATCAGTCAACCTACTGTTTATTTTTAACAACAAAACATAACCAATCTATAAGCTTTGCTGGGGTAACCAACCCTTTACTGGTTAAATCAACTTTTGTTAGTGGTGCAGCCGTGCTGGTTGGCAATCTTTTTATCCTCATGTTTTAATTCATACAAAATAATTAAGGTTTATCGTCTTGCCAAAAGAAACAATTGTAGAATATAATTGGTTATGTTGGTACGTCCTTCTTAGTGTATACTTTCATCACGCTATGATTAACCAAAGTTCACTTACACAGACGAATAATAATTTTGCTTATGAAGAAAGCGCGTCAAATATTCTAAAATTGTAAAGTAACAACCCCCCTTCCCGAAAACATTCCAACAAATTTTGAAAATATTCCAAATTAACCAAATCAGCGAAAGCCTCGAAGATACTACGCTTACATTAATCTATCAAACTAGGTCAGCGAGGTGACACGTGCTCGCTCCGCAGTGAATATAATCCTAATTTTATCATTGGTGTAAAATCCTGAGGGTGTGGCTTTACTGTACCTTAGAAACGCATGCAACTTTCCCAAACTTATAACAATAGATGGGTCGGCTAGTGCCGGCCCACAATTACCAGTGTTGACATTGATTTTTGGTCTATTGACCCAAAACCAACTTGGCACTTCCCCTTGCAGTAAGTATCTATGTTATCTACATTTCGTGTGGATATAATGCAAGGAACATAAGTTATCCTGAAACCAATTGTGTAACGAAATGAGGGACAAGCACTTTTAAATGCTCCCAGTCTGACGGAATGACGGACAAACACTTAATGTTCTCAGTCATGCCCTTTGCGGCATCTCTAACAAGACGTTACACAGACGGATCGTCTTCATTTCTTTACAGTTTCTTACCATACACAATAGCCTCAGACGTGTAACATGAAGAGATAAACCAAAGAATTCAAACCGAAAAAAAACCCGGAAAAATGACAAACGGTGAACAAAAGTCATTAACACAAAAATATACAGCACACGTAAAATAAGTATTACTTTTGATGAAGTATCTCAAATTAAGCTATCAAATTGTTCTACATAAATACCTCATATATCCCTCCCCTACAAAATAATAATGATAAATACATAAAAGTAAACAACTAAGTACAGAAGGGTTAACAACATCTCAAATCCACAGAATTACAGGACAATATCGTGTACAATGCCGTATTCAGACACATGCGAATTCCAATTTAAATGAGTTCAGACCAGGTGCCTGGTAAGCTGATATAAGAAGAAAGTGATACAGTCTGACGTTATGACATATCTTTGATTTCTTTTTATCATCTATGTGTTTTAGTTTTAACAAATTTTCATACATTTGCCTCCTCAAATAACTGATATGTATACATAACAAGTCTATGATTGGTATTATAAATATGGCGAAGTTTGTTCAAATATATGTGTACATACCTTCTTTGATTTCATAGACATCATTTTCGTCATTCTTCGGTTTTTGAACAGTTGGTCTAGTAACTGCTGTAAAACAATACAGATCTGTACTCAGCCGTGTATTTAGATAAGGTTTATGTGGATTATTTTTCTTACGTTGTAAGTAAATGTCACAACTTTTCACATAAGGTTTTACGATCAGATCAAAATTTTAATTCAGTGCCACTCTGTCAACCTAGTGAGAGAAATATCTTGGCTTTTTTACATTGTTGTTGGTGCCGTCATCACATAACAGCGTCCTTGTATTCCATTTTCTCAAGTTTCAAAATTAATGATGACTTCATGACTCGCCTACCAACGGTAAAATGAGCTTTTCGGATCAAGATTGTCTTTTTTATCATTGTTGTTAGTGCCATAGTCACTTGACACTAGTTACTTCCGTATTATGCATCAATGGCACACTTATTCCTTTTGCAGTGTGGATTTCGTAGGAAAGTTTCCCGCTGAGGGTTTCACTTATGTGTCATTTTACTTCTTTTCTGGTATTATGTGGCAATGACACTTTCTACACAGTGTTGCTTCACATTTATTCATACATATACATGGTTAAATATGTTCGACACTTAGCTTACTGGCTACAAGAGGGCATACTTCTTTTACATTTTGCACACTTAAATTTGCACTAATTTGGGAAACACCAGGTCGTCTTTGGATAATGCTTTTGAATAAGTTCAGCGACGTAAAAGACATGGTCATCTATAAAATGTGCATGGGTTGTGTTTAATGGAAATCCGATGGTTTGGTTGCATTCTGAGAGTATTGCTAAAGCAATACAGCCCCCCCCCAATCGGTCCCAACAAATTCATATTAGGCTGAAAAGTAAATCTGTTGTAGCGAAAGAGTAATAGACCTTCTGAAATTTATAATATAAGTTTATTAGCAAGAGCTGCTCACTTTCCTTCTTTCTTTTTTTTTTCTTTTGACATTTATAATTTTGCTAGACCTTTGTGAACAATGTCACACCGTTAAGTCAGATAGATGTCTTTCATTTTTCCTTTCTCGAAAGAGAAACTTGTTTTTAAGTGTTTCAGCGATTTTGAATGAAGGGCAATAACTCTTGAAAAAGTAGATCATCCGTGACCAAAGTCGAACTTGATCCCAAATTTCAGCTTGATATCTGTATGCATAGCCAAGAAAGGTGGGGAAATCTGATCTTGAACAAAGTTCAATAACTTTGCAAACAGTTGGTGAACCGTGACCAAAGTCGAACTTGATCTGTAACTCCTCATGGGAAAGCTTGCTATCACGTTTCAGCTTGATATCTTTAAGCATGACCAAGAGAAGTCTAGAAAACCAGCGTGACAGGCAGACGGGCATACAGAAGGACCGACTGACGGACAGACTAATGGACAGACAGAAAGACAGACTGACGGACAGACTAATGGACAGACAGAAAGACAGACTGACGGACAGCGTGGAAACCTATAGTGCCCCCACCCCGGGTTTTACCGGTAGGGGACTAATAAAATGATAAGTTAAATAGAGCTGTACTGAGAAAAACGTTGATATGGATATAACGTGAAAAATTGCTTTAAACTGATAGATTTTAATTGTATGGAACCTATGTTTTGACATGGTAGATTTGATTGTTTGAATCTATTGATTAATTCTATCATCAATTAAGTTAGATTTTTTTACGTATTTTTAGTTGACTCTGCCCCATATTTAAATAATCGACGTTGAAGATAGAGTTCCTCATACACACCTGTTGGTTTTGGTTCTGATGACCCATGTTTCCTGTGTGGAGGTTGAACAACTTCTTTGATTTCTTCATATTCATCTATAGGGCTTTCATCGTCTTCATTGCTCTGAGGACCTTTAACATTGATACAATCAATTTAATACTTGTTATGATCAAGGTTCTACACTGAATCTCTACATAGGTCCTATACAATCATTCCAAAATGACTACGTTGGCCTTCGGTATCGTAGATGCAATTTGTTCAAATATTTTTCCGACTCGCTCTATGCATTTGCTCTTATTTATTATTTACTGTGACAAAGGTTCAAATATTCTAAAACTAAGAAGGTAACCTCTTTCAGACTTAGCTCTGCCATTAGACTGGGTCTTAAGCTCTTACTGTTAAGTAAGTTTAACAATTAGTTCACTTTTTAAGTATTTATTCCTTGGATTTCTACACATTCGGCCTTCGGCATTACAGAAGAGAATGTAGTTGTCGACAGGCGCATACGATACAATAAATTAATACATACACGTGGATATCTTCTTATATCTATTCTTTTGGTTCTCAATTATCTTGATAAGTTCATTGACACCTCTAGATATCTTGATGATAATCTAGCAATTGATAGTCCTGAGTTTGAAAACTATAGTACTGACGTTTATCCATCTGATCTTCAATTAAACAAAGCCAATACTTCTGATCATTAAACACCTTTCTTGAACTTAAATTATTAACAACAATATTCATACAAAGATATATGATAAACGTGGCGACTTTGGATTCCCTATTGTAAATTTCTCTTATCTAGATAGTGATGTCGCCAGACTCCCATCATATGGTATTTATATTAGTCAGTTGGTTCGGTTCGCTAGAGCCTGCACCAACGTTTTGGATTTTCACACAAATAATTCTCAGATTACTTTTAAATTTCTTACTCAAGGCTATAGATATCATAAACTTCGAAAAACTTTTGGTAAATATTTTTACAGATTTTATTCAGACATTTTATCTAAATTCGGAAATGTGGGGGTGGGGACTCTATGACGGGCCTTGTCCAAACCTTCAGAGGAGACAAGGTCCTGATCCTCTTTCCTTCTGACTGATAGTTGGGATTCCTATTGATCAAGGATCTGAGCTCGCTTACAGACAGGCAGAGCACGGTTTACTTATGTTGATGTCGCCTTACATATTTTGATAGCAACATATTATTCTATGACCGTTTCGTGTATAAAACAGTTTTATGGCCTCTCTTCTTGAGAAACCTGTTGATCCTTGTTCTCTATATAAAGGATTATTTATAATTTTTTAAACGTGTTTCCTTTGATTGTCCTGCTTTTGCTGTGAGTGGGAAGGTGGGCGCCCGTAAACCGGTTAACCATACCAACTGAGTGATGTTTGTTACTTCAATTGACCGTCCTAAGTCGGTATCGTAACCGCAGCGCAATCTAATACATGTATTTTTGTAATGTCGTTATTCCGTGTATACTTTACTATTATCAGTTTGTGTCATACAGCTTTGTCAGATGTCTTCTGTTTTCTCTTTCCAATTATTTTCTTGGTAGGGTGGCTTTTATTATGCCGTTGAATCATTTTAGATAAATGTCATGAAGAGACATAGTAATTGAAAAATTGCTCAGCATGGTTATAACTGAGAACGGAAGGACCAGTATGAGATCGGTATAATTGAAAATGGCAGGACTGAAAACGATAGAACCGGTATTACTGCGACTGGTATGACTGAGAACAGTATGTTTGAGAACAGTAGGACCGATATGACTGAGACCGTTAAGACTGAGAATAGTATGACTGAGAACGGTAGGACCAGTATGAGACCGGTATGACTGAGAACGGTATTCCTAAGAGCGGTATGTGTGAGACAAGTATGAGTGAGACCAATATGACTGAGAACGGTATGACTGAGAACGGTAGAACTGAGAACGGTAGGACCAGTATGACACCGGCATGACTGAGAACAGTATGACTGAGAACGGTAGAACTGGTACAACTGAGACCGGTATTACAGATTACGGTATGGCTGAGAACAGTGGGACCGGAATGACTGAGACCGGTATTACAGATTACGGTATGGCTGAGAACAGTGGGACCGGAATGACTGAGACCGGTATTACAGATTACGGTATGGCTGAGAACAGTGGGACCGGAATGACTGCGACCGGTAGAACTGAGAATGGTAGGACCAATATGAGACTTGTAAGGGTGAGAACGGTTTGACTGAGGCCGGTGTGTGTGCGATCAGTATGAGTCAGACCAGCATGACTGAGAACGGTATGAGTGAAAATCGTGAGTGCCACCGTGAGTTCCACTTACGAAGCCAACATGGATATGGACTATCAATTGCAATGCCCGTGACGTCATAATGAAATACACTGTAAACTGTCCAAAGCGGACTTTGACAACACCGTAATCCTGTGAAATTCGGACATGTATTTCGGGACGTATTTTCCCCCTATTATTTTCCTTGAATGAAACTCTCCGAGTAACGGTCTACTCTGGACATCGGACACAATCTTCTGTCCAAATTTTATGAGATTTTATGTTTATTAACTGACTACAGCGGACACTTACGTCGTCAAAAGATAACACGCGTGACTGCTCACATTGTTTACGTAAGCTGCACTGCCGTTAAATATGACACCTGTTTATTGTTAATGGGTTCTTTGGGTGTATCTGTGATTGATACATAAACCCTGTATGGCTTCACTATGTAGGCAGGTTTCATAACGTTTAATTATAATGAAAGCAATTTACTGAAGTAATTGAATTAGGCATATAAAAGTTTCTATCATCAACCAGTATTTATGTTTTATTGTACCGACATCTAACCATTTAATCCTCATTATGTATTTCTTGATTACCAATAATTATATTTAAACAAATCATAACAATTATACAAAAAAAAAAAACATATCATAAGTGTCCAATATAGATACTTGTACCTAATAAAATTGACCATTTATGCTTAACAACACTTCAGACAAGATCGTTTATTTTAGAAAGTTTAGATATGTCAGAACCGGCTTCTAAGATGCATGGAATTAACAGTTAAAACAAAATTGGGCTGATTTAAAACACAGAAATAAATTGTAGTAATACATGCAGCTAAAGGTCCACTTCGAAACCCAAATACCACTAGTACATTGGTTATCTACATATGTATATGCTTCGTACCGTATTATAGACAGTACTCTTTTCTACTCCCTTGTTCATTCTCTAAAAACCAGACACCTGTCCAAAGCGGACAAAATAACTGTCCTGGCAACTGTCCGGTTTGGACAGTTATTACTGTATCCGATTTGTTCGACCTAACATGACGCCATTTCAATGAAATTTAGCGTTTAATACCGTCTCATGCATGGAAAATATCTCTGTACTGTTGTTTCAAAAGTGATGAAATAAATATTCTGTTCTGTAGGTATAAAATATATCGACTTTTAAAAATGTCAGTAAACCTTGCACGCAAAATGACGTCCTCTGCAACGATTCAAAGAACGTTTAACGACACAACAGTCGATGCAAAATTAAGAGTTCACCCTTCCACTATCCGAAAAACCGTGACATTCAGACGATTTTCAATTGTTCTGCTTACAACGTCATAAACAAATGCGTTATCTGTCGGAGTTTTGTTGGATCTCAGATGACTTCATCACAATTGAAAACTGTGTTCTGTGGAAGTTGAGTACATCGATCCTTGTCTCACTTAGGAAAGTGACGTCGAGCGGACTTTTTTCACGTCATTAAAAATAATCGTCGCTGGTATCATTTTGCAGAAACAGTGATGATATTGCCAGATAAAATATTAGTCCCGCAGTAATCGTGAAAGGGTTCTTTTTCATTCTTTCGTTACACAAAGTTATTTCCCATTCAGAACGTTATCTGACATAAAGTTATTGTTAATTCATCAAATTCTATGGAACCGGTCTCAAATTCATGGAAATGATGGTTCAAAAATGACGTTTCCATTGGAAATTTATGACGTCATAATTGGGAAATAACTCTGTTTAAGGAAAAGATTCAATGTGAGACGTTAGATACTGTCCCTTACAAACAAAAGAATAATTTGAAATACTTTGGTTTGACGTCAAACACATTTACAACATTGGGAATCCCCTATGAAAGCAATAAATTCAAGAGGCAAGCACCTAACTGACTTAGCTACGCCGGTGTTATATAGTAGTTTTTCCCCCTAGCCATCCCCCCCCCCCCCGGAAAAATGGCTATATAGTAGTTTTCCCCCCGGAAAAATGGCTATATAGTAGTTTTCCCCCCGGGGGAAATTTGGCTATATAGCCATTTTTCCCCCCTCTTATAGCCATTTTTCCCCCGGGGAAAAACTACTATATAGTGGATTTTCCCCCCAATGTGAAATTCCGGATTTTCTTTTCACACATACATGTAAGTAAATCCAGCTTGTTACCTTGTTAAAAATAAATAGATTTCTATTTAAAATAGCGATATCTTTTTATACGGAGATATATCAAATTAATTTAGAGATATCTCATTTTCTTAAGTAGAAATGTCTTCAATTTTAATCTCTTTTCCAAATACAAATGCATATATTTAGAACAGAGATTTATATACTAGAATTTCATTCGAAATATCTTTATTTAATCCGAGAAATCTCTATATATACAAATGGAAAAAAGAAAAACAAGTTCGTTTTATGCCTCTGGAATGAAATTCGGGGGCATCTAGTTTTTGGCCTTTCTGTGACTCTTAGCCTGTGGCAAAAACCTTGACTATATGGTTTGTACCAAGAGGTACAAGGCTTTGAAACTCCACATACAGTTTTCTTGTGATGGCCTTTTATTTGGGACCATGATTTTTTTAAAGACCTTGGTGCTCTACGTTTTCAAAAACTTAAACTTTGGCTGTATCTTTTGTACCAAAAGGAGAAGGGGCTTTGAACTTCATATATAGATTACTTGTGATAAGATCTTTAAATATGGGACCATGACTTTTGACCTAATGACCTTGACCTTGAAGTGTGACCTACTTTTCAAAAACTTTAACCTTGACTATATCTTCTACACAAAAGGGTGTAGAGCTTTGAAACTTAGCATATAGATACTTTTAGATGAAACCTTTCATACTTTGCGTAAGGGACAAGGAAATCGCATTCTTGTGATCATGATTTACAACATCTGCGACTAGACAAGCCTTGTTGTAGATTGCAAATCGTGGACACCTGGGTGGAATTCCCTTCTGTTATTTTCATGTTCATCATGTACTCTGTACATGATGAGCGATATTGTGATGTATAAAATGCATCGGTCTTAATTTATTTAGGAATTGAATGTTCAAGGAATTCTTGCACGTTCAATTCTTATATTTGTCATTGGAACATTTTGATTGATAAATTCCTATTTTACATATGTTGTATTACGAAAAGTTGCCTGGGATCTACTCTTGAGTCACAGCCTGACGTCCTGATTGACATCTATACGCAAGTAAACGGTGAAATAATAGAAGAAAATAGCATACTATGGTAAATATATAAAAAGAAAGACTTGTAAATAAATACTTAAAACAAAAAATAAATACACACACATACACACACAAACAAAACAATTAACAGTATTTAGAAACACATTAACCATAAGACCATCGGTTTGATCCACAGGCTATTAGTATAGTACATATGTATTTCAAATGTTATCTGACTGATACAGAACGAACGTGTATAAATTCCAAACCGTTACGTAAGGGGGAAAAACTACTATGGGGGAAAGACTACTATATAGTAGTTTTTCCGCCATGGGGAAAAAACCACTATATAGCCATTTTTCCGGGGGGGAAAAACTACTATGGGGGAAAAACTACTATATAACACCGGCTTTGAGGACTATTATAGTCCATCATGGAACGTTACGTATGCAGAAGTATCTTTTAAAGCTAAATTTAAAAATGTTTTTCCTCAAAAAATTTTCATTTGTCGTGTTTAAGTTCCCATATAAAAATACATGTGTATCTATGCCAAACGATCAATTGTCAATATTTCTGTACTCCGGATTTTATGAAAATCCGGCTATTTTGGGCATAAAAACATAAAAATGTGTATCAGTTTGGGAACATTCTGAGTATAAGGTACATACTACTTGCTGGAAGAGGCGGAGGATTCCGTCGTCGAATGCGAGTTTTTTCTGGCTGCTTTGGTTTTACTGAACCTGTAAGAAAGAAATGCAGACATATATATATATATAGAGAAAGGGAAAGATAAAGAGAAAAGATGGTACTTCTTAATTATACTTTAAAATGTTCATTAAGACCGAATGTAATAATTCCATTGGTGACATTTCCTTCTTCTTAACACTACCGGGTACCATTTTATCATGTAATGTTTCAAAACTACGTAAGCCCATTTAGGACCTATCAAAAATATTTTTTAATTTGAGATAACGAATTCTTGAATTTATTAAAACGGATTAAATTCTTTTTATCGAATTCTTGAATTTGTTGAAACGGATTAAATTCGTTTTTACAAATTTGAGGAATTCGTTATAACGAATTAAATCCGTTTTAACACATTCAAGAATTTGTTATAACAAAATAAATCTGTTATAACAAATTCAAGAATTCGTTTTACGAGATTTTGAAATTCGTTTTAACAAATTAAATTCGAAATAACGAATTCTTAAATTCATATATTCCTCAAATTTGTTAAAACAGATTTGATACGTTAAACGAATTCCTCAAATTTGTTAAAACGAATTTAATCCGTTTTAACAAATTCAAGAATTCGATAAAACGAATTTAATCCGTTTTAATAAATTCAAGAATTCGTTATCTCAAATTCAAATATATTTTTGATAGGTCCCCATTCGTTATAACGAATTCCTCAAATTTGTTATAACAGATTTAATTCGTTATAACGAATTCTTGAATTTGTTAAAACGAATTTAATCCTTTTTAACTAATTCAAGAATTCGTTAAAACGAATTAAATCCGTTTTAACAAATTCAAGAATTCGTTATACCAATTTAAAAAATAGTTTTGATGGGTCCTAAATGGGCTTTTGTACAAAACGACATCGTATCATTAACTATTTAAGAGGTCAAGAAGATGATCGAATTTTATTTATAACAATTCTTTTGACCTTAGAGCATTTATGATAAACGAGAGGACTTTGGATTTTCCGTTGTAAATTTCGATCGGTTAAAAGGCGCTGTCCAATTTTCGATCGGTTAAAAGGCGCTGTCCAACACTTATATCATCATTTCTCAATTGGTACTATTTGCTACGGTTTGCACTAAAGTTAAGGATTTCTGTGAAAAAAATATCTACAAATTACTGTCAACAGCTCTGATGATTTTATTTCGTTGGGTTAAAAATATTTCAACGTCTTCCATGTCGACAGTATGCACCAGTGATCATCGACCATAAGGACAGTGCATTATGAATCCTAAGCGTGTTTTATTTAAATGTATTGCGGTTTTGAAGGACGGGTAAATAGACCCGTATACAAATTAACCACAACAAATTAGCGACGATTATTCCAAGACATTTCCAATTCTGCGTTACAATACAAATATTGAAGAAATGTCTTTTTATGTGCTTGTCATAGTTGCTCAGTGGTGCATCTTGTCATACAGCTTGTCATACAAATATTGAACTAACAAACAGTTTTTAAAATGTTGTGGTAGCTACTACTTAATAGTGGTATGGTTCTAGTGTTACATCTGAATTAAAGTCGTTCTGCAAAAATACACACTGAACACAGTATAAGAAGATTTACGCAAATTATTTGACTTTCAAAACGAGCGCTCTACTAAAACTTAGATTTTCATACTCTTCAGAAATGCACACGATAAAGAGGTTACAATGCATTATGCTGAAGATTGAATAACTGGTGTGAAAATATCATTAGGCGAGCAGATTTACAAAGGCAATGACGGTTTGATATTAACAAGCAAATTCAGAGAGTTATGGTCTCCCGCTTTGGGGGTTCCATCAGTAAGGGTGCAGTGATCCGTGACATATTGTCATGATTGTGCATATCTACAGACACACATGCCAAATATGAAGGCCCTACGTTTTACTGCACTCGAACTGAAGTGTGAAATGATAACGAGGGTTATCTTCACTGAAAAGAACGGAATAGTGTCGTATATAATGAATGGGGTTTTCATCTACATGTATTTCTATCATTGATTTTATAAAATTCCATGCTGGAATAAGGGTTAATTCCAAGTCCATACTCTGAACACAAATTTCATAAAATTCAATGCTGGGATAAGGCTTCACTCCCAAGTCCCCACTCTGAATATCTATCAGGAAAATACAGAAGTACGATTTACTTGTACGGTATCTCAAGATATTTCAGTATGTGATGATTTTGGTACACATTACTTATTAAAGTAGGAAGTGAATAAAGAGTGTGTTAAGTGGAAATATACCGCTCACATCATAACAGAGAGAATCATTCAGCTTCCTCGTATCCTTCATATACAGATACCCCCCACATCACCACCGCAGGAGAATCAATCAGTTTTCTGGTATCCCTCATTTACATGTATAGATACCCTCACATCAGCACAGCTTTATTATCATTCTGCAGTATCCTAACCCTGATATACAGATACCCCGCACATCACCACAACTGGAGAATCATTCAGCTTTCTCATATCCCTCATATACAGATACCCCTCACATCACCACAACTGGAGAATCATTCAGCTTTCTCGTATCCCTCATATACAGATTCCCCTCACATCACCACAACTGCAGAATCATTCAGCTTTCTCATATCCCTCATATACAGATTCCCCTCACATCACCACAACTGGAGAATCATTCAGCTTTCTCGTATCCCTCATATACAGATTCCCCTCACATCACCACAACTGGAGAATCATTCAGCTTTCTCATATCCCTCATATACAGATTCCCCTCACATCACCACAACTGGAGAATCATTCAGCTTTCTCGTATCCCTCATATACAGATACCCCTCACATCACCACAACTGGAGAATCATTCAGCTTTCTCGTATCCCTCATATACAGATTCCCCTCACATCACCACAACTGGAGAATCATTCAGCTTTCTGGTATCCCTCATATACAGATACCCCTCGCATCACCACAGCTGGAGAATCATTCAGCTTTCTCGTATCCCTCATATACAGATTCCCCTCACATCACCACCGCTGGAGAATCATTCAGTTTTCTCGGATCCCTCATATACAGATACCCCTCGCATCACCACAACTGGAGAATCATTCAGCTTTCTCGTATCCCTCATATACAGATACCCCTCACATCACCACAACTGGAGAATCATTCAGTTTTCACGGATCCCTCATATACAGATACCCCGCACATCACCACAGCTGGAGAATCATTCAGACTTCTCGTATCCCTCATATACAGATACCCCTCACATCACCACAACTGGAGAATCATTCAGCTTTCTCATATCCCTCATATACAGATTCCCCTCACATCACCACAACTGGAGAATCATTCAGCCTTCTCATATCCCTCATATACAGATACCCCTCACATCACCACAACTGGAGAATCATTCAGCTTTCTCGTATCCCTCATATACAGATTCCCCTCACATCACCACAACTGGAGAATCATTCAGCTTTCTGGTATCCCTCATATACAGATACCCCTCGCATCACCACAGCTGGAGAATCATTCAGCTTTCTCGTATCCCTCATATACAGATACCCCTCACATCACCACAACTGGAGAATCATTCAGCTTTCTCGTATCCCTCATATACAGATTCCCCTCACATCACCACCGCTGGAGAATCATTCAGTTTTCTCGGATCCCTCATATACAGATACCCCTCGCATCACCACAACTGGAGAATCATTCAGCTTTCTCGTATCCCTCATATACAGATACCCCTCACATCACCACAACTGGAGAATCATTCAGTTTTCTCGGATCCCTCATATACAGATACCCCGCACATCACCACAGCTGGAGAATCATTCAGCCTTCTCGTATCCCTCATATACAAATACCCCTCACATCACCACTGCTGGAGAATCATTCAGCCTTCTCGTATCCCTCATATACAAATACTCCTCACATCACCACCGCTGGAGAATCATTCAGCTTTCTCGTATCCCTCATATACAGATACCCCTCGCATCACCACAACTGGAGAATCATTCAGCTTTCTCGTATCCCTCATATACAGATTCCCCTCACATCGTCATAGCTGGAGAATCATTCAGCTTTTTCGTATCCCTCATGTACATATACCCCTCACATCACCACCGCTGGAGAATCATTCAGCCTTCTCATATCCCTCATATACAGATACCCCTCACATCACCACAACTGGAGAATCATTCAGTTTTCTCGTATCCCTCATATACAGATACCCCTCACATCACCACAACTGGAGAATCATTCAGCTTTCTGGTATCCCTCATATACAGATACCCCTCGCATCACCACAGCTGGAGAATCATTCAGCTTTCTCGTATCCCTCATATACAGATCCCCCTCACATCACCACCGCTGGAGAATCATTCAGTTTTCTCGGATCCCTCATATACAGATACCCCTCACATCACCACAACTGGAGAATCATTCAGTTTTCTCGGATCCCTCATATACAGATACCCCTCACATCACCACAACTGGAGAATCATTCAGTTTTCTCGTATCCCTCATATACAGATACCCCGCACATCACCACAGCTGGAGAATCATTCAGCCTTCTCGTATCCCTCATATACAGATACCCCTCACATCACCACAACTGGAGAATCATTCAGCTTTCTCATATCCCTCATATACAGATTCCCCTCACATCACCACAACTGGAGAATCATTCAGCTTTCTCATATCCCTCATATACAGATTCCCCTCACATCACCACAACTGGAGAATCATTCAGCTTTCTCGTATCCCTCATATACAGATTCCCCTCACATCACCACCGCTGGAGAATCATTCAGTTTTCTCGGATCCCTCATATACAGATACCCCTCGCATCACCACAACTGGAGAATCATTCAGCTTTCTCGTATCCCTCATATACAGATACCCCTCACATCACCACAACTGGAGAATCATTCAGTTTTCTCGGATCCCTCATATACAGATACCCCGCACATCACCACAGCTGGAGAATCATTCAGCCTTCTCGTATCCCTCATATACAGATTCCCCTCACATCACCACAACTGCAGAATCATTCAGCTTTCTCATATCCCTCATATACAGATTCCCCTCACATCACCACAACTGGAGAATCATTCAGCTTTCTCGTATCCCTCATATACAGATTCCCCTCACATCACCACAACTGGAGAATCATTCAGCTTTCTCATATCCCTCATATACAGATTCCCCTCACATCACCACAACTGGAGAATCATTCAGCTTTCTCGTATCCCTCATATACAGATACCCCTCACATCACCACAACTGGAGAATCATTCAGCTTTCTGGTATCCCTCATATACAGATACCCCTCACATCACCACAACTGGAGAATCATTCAGTTTTCACGGATCCCTCATATACAGATACCCCGCACATCACCACAGCTGGAGAATCATTCAGACTTCTCGTATCCCTCATATACAGATACCCCTCACATCACCACAACTGGAGAATCATTCAGCTTTCTCATATCCCTCATATACAGATTCCCCTCACATCACCACAACTGGAGAATCATTCAGCCTTCTCATATCCCTCATATACAGATACCCCTCACATCACCACAACTGGAGAATCATTCAGCTTTCTCGTATCCCTCATATACAGATTCCCCTCACATCACCACAACTGGAGAATCATTCAGCTTTCTGGTATCCCTCATATACAGATACCCCTCGCATCACCACAGCTGGAGAATCATTCAGCTTTCTCGTATCCCTCATATACAGATTCCCCTCACATCACCACCGCTGGAGAATCATTCAGTTTTCTCGGATCCCTCATATACAGATACCCCTCGCATCACCACAACTGGAGAATCATTCAGCTTTCTCGTATCCCTCATATACAGATACCCCTCACATCACCACAACTGGAGAATCATTCAGTTTTCTCGGATCCCTCATATACAGATACCCCGCACATCACCACAGCTGGAGAATCATTCAGCCTTCTCGTATCCCTCATATACAAATACCCCTCACATCACCACTGCTGGAGAATCATTCAGCCTTCTCGTATCCCTCATATACAAATACTCCTCACATCACCACCGCTGGAGAATCATTCAGCTTTCTCGTATCCCTCATATACAGATACCCCTCACATCACCACAACTGGAGAATCATTCAGTTTTCTCGTATCCCTCATATACAGATACCCCTCACATCACCACAACTGGAGAATCATTCAGCTTTCTGGTATCCCTCATATACAGATACCCCTCGCATCACCACAGCTGGAGAATCATTCAGCTTTCTCGTATCCCTCATATACAGATCCCCCTCACATCACCACCGCTGGAGAATCATTCAGTTTTCTCGGATCCCTCATATACAGATACCCCTCGCATCACCACAACTGGAGAATCATTCAGCTTTCTCGTATCCCTCATATACAGATACCCCTCACATCACCACAACTGGAGAATCATTCAGTTTTCTCGTATCCCTCATATACAGATACCCCGCACATCACCACAGCTGGAGAATCATTCAGCCTTCTCGTATCCCTCATATACAGATACCCCTCACATCACCACAACTGGAGAATCATTCAGCTTTCTCATATCCCTCATATACAGATTCCCCTCACATCACCACAACTGGAGAATCATTCAGCTTTCTCATATCCCTCATATACAGATTCCCCTCACATCACCACAACTGGAGAATCATTCAGCTTTCTCGTATCCCTCATATACAGATTCCCCTCACATCACCACCGCTGGAGAATCATTCAGTTTTCTCGGATCCCTCATATACAGATACCCCTCGCATCACCACAACTGGAGAATCATTCAGCTTTCTCGTATCCCTCATATACAGATACCCCTCACATCACCACAACTGGAGAATCATTCAGTTTTCTCGGATCCCTCATATACAGATACCCCGCACATCACCACAGCTGGAGAATCATTCAGCCTTCTCGTATCCCTCATATACAAATACCCCTCACATCACCACTGCTGGAGAATCATTCAGCCTTCTCGTATCCCTCATATACAAATACCCCTCACATCACCACCGCTGGAGAATCATTCAGTTTTCTCGGATCCCTCATATACAGATACCCCTCACATCACCACAACTGGAGAATCATTCAGCTTTCTCATATCCCTCATATACAGATACCCCTCACATCACCACAACTGGAGAATCATTCAGCTTTCTCATATCCCTCATATACAGATACCCCTCACATCACCACAACTGGAGAATCATTCAGTCTTCTCGTATCCCTCATATACAAATACCCCTCACATCACCACAACTGGAGAATCATTCAGTTTTCTCGGATCCCTCATATACAGATTCCCCTCACATCACCACAACTGGAGAATCATTCAGCTTTCTCATATCCCTCATATACAGATTCCCCTCACATCACCACAACTGGAGAATCATTCAGTTTTCTCGGATCCCTCATATACAGATACCCCTCACATCACCACAACTGGAGAATCATTCAGCTTTCTCGTATCCGTCATATACAGACAAAGATTAAATTTTGTATAGGTAGGAGTTACAACAAATGTTATAAACAATAGCAGAGACATATCTAGGGTATATATATATGCGTTCTTCATTGACCGTTGTGTGTGTGTGTGTGTGTGTTTTTTTTTTTTTTATTTTCTTTCTTTCTTTTTTTTCTTTTTTTTTTTTTTGATAATGAAGAAGTCATAGCGAGTTTTATATTGTTGAAATATCAACGATTAAATTCCGATGTCTTCGCGTATCAAATAGCACAAGGAAGGCTTACATTTACAGTAAAACGATTTGTCAAGCATTCTTACTGTGTCATGCCAATTGCTACATTTACTACATTGCATGCCATTGGATTTAACACGTAAAGATTGAGCCAATCTAAACAAAGTGAATATATAAGGAACTGGAAAAAACCATATGGTGTCCGTTATCTGTTTAATCACATACAGAGACAAAAACAGAAATAAATGGTACCTACATTTTTATCTGATAGAGAGTCAGATGGTCGGACGGATGTTAGAGTATCTCGTAAGGGTAGACATTTACTTCATTTTCGTTTTATATACAACTGAGGACGGTCCACTGAAGTAAAATCAAAGACAAAAAATTGCCAAATTGCACGAGTTACGGGGGGGGGGGGGGAGACGAAGCTTTGGATCTACTGAGGATCTAGGCTTTCGCCTGACTTCACCCCCTCCCCCGCCACCCTACCTGCAAATCCTGGATCAGCCCCTGATTTCAACAAATTTATGAAATGTAACTGACGCACCAGTAATTTCAATGGGAATTTGTGCTAAATCAGAGATTTTTTTCAGCGAGATCTCTGATAAAGCAACTTAGTAAGTCGCGCGCAAGAGATATTTTTTCCACTTGTCCCTTCCATACTTCCGTAAACAACCATTGAAATAGACAATTTAAACAAATGTTAGGAAATAAATGCTTTACTGCTCCTCTGTATTTAAAAAACTCTGTAAAATTACACAAAAACGTGTTGAAATGAATGAGTCGAGAGAGACGTTTAAAACTTATAAATTGACTTCAGAAGAGAACTGAAAACAACAACACTTGCTAAGACAGCCTACTATATCACTCAGTACATTTGGTTTTATGATCTATGTAGCCGGTCTCGAGAAGTCTGTCAAAGAAGGGTACCCTCTGAGGCCTGTTTCGCCCGCCCGAGATCCACCCCTTGACACAATCTGGTCGAAAAACAACACTTGCAGGAGACTTTGAGTACTTTCATTCCTGTCAAGTTTGATAAAAATTCTCTAGCAGTTCTGAAGAAATCGAAAGTATAAAAAAATTTACGGACGAAAGACTGGCGGACGATGCGATAAGACTATACATGTAGTTCACTTCAGCCTTTGGCTCAGGTGAGTAGAAAAACAATGTACAATGAGAAATTAAAGAAATCATATATGAATATATTATATGCAATTATGAAAAAAAGCTGAAGACATCGAAGATTGTTCAACAATTTTGAATGAACCACAAAATAATAATTATAAATAGATAAATAAATAAAATTAATTAAATTTAAAAAAAAATAAAAATAATAAAAAATTCAAAAATAATATATTAACAGTATAAAACAACACTATCTCCGATGTATTAAGTTTGTCGATGTATGCAACAGAAGTTTGTCAAAGAATCATAACCTCAAGTGCTTACATTGGCCCATCGTGGAACGAACTCATTTCAAATCCAACAAAGTAACACAACGAAACTCGTAAAACACTGCATCGATTCTTATTTCAATATTTTAAAAATGCAAAAAATATATAATTTTTGCAACGAAGTATTTCCTTAAATAAGATAAAATCCACACAATCAATACATTTGAATCCACCGATGATGATGATGATGATGATGATGATGATGATGATGATGGTGGTGGTGGTGGTGGTAGTGGTGGTGACGATGGTGGTGATGATGATGATGATGATGATGATGATGATGATGATGATCACAATGATGATGATGATAGTGAAGAAAATAAGAAAAATAAGGAAATTAAAGTTTTTACCCAAATACATGTACCCAAACCACTGATAGTATGGTACTTCCACATAGAGAGGAAAGCAACTATCATATTTTAAGGAAATCCACCCACATTAAACAGAAATGTATCCGTTTTATAAAAACAACACTTGAAAAAGTAACTATCTGATTGATGAAGGAAGTAAAATTATCTCCGCTAATAACTGTACAATGCATGTGGTATAATAAATCAATACTGATCTATATGCACATGTTTCCAAAATATTACTGTTCTGAACATCGATCACATATCAATCAAAATAAAACGAATATCTGTAAAGTAAAATAGGAAAGTAAAATATGAGTTTCATAATTGTACTTTGATTTCAGATCAAGTGATTGTATTTATTGTATTTCTAAACTGAAAAAGCAAATGAGGAAGTAATATTTCATTCATTAATATTACAGAGAGTATATATTTCCATTTTCGGACATCGTCATTCCTGTAGAGATTTGTTGAAATGCAAATATGGTGCAGCACATTAATACATCCATATTTTGTACATAAATTACTCTGTATCAAGCAGAAAGAACAACATTTCAGTGTTCTAGAAATTTTTCAAACAAGAGGCCCAAGTGGGCCTATATATCTCACCTGAGTACCTAGATTATCAATCATGCAGGAAGCAAGAAACCGTATTAATTCAGAAAATAATATACTTTATGTACATGATGCTGATTGACATTAGCGACGATTTCTTTGTGTAACTGTCAAGCGCATTCCATTATCTAACTGACAAGTTGGTCATTCCACTGCTTATTGTTTAACTGACCAGTAGCGCATTCCATTGTAATTAACCAATCAGATTATATCTCACTGGCCTAATTAACAGAGGTCGCGCTCAGCGTCAGTTTCTTTGTTTGACTTGAGCTAATTGCACGATAACTTTTAATCAGCCTAAGTAACTTTTTACTTCACTCCTGTGGAATTATTCATCATACAGTTGCAAGTTTGTTTTGATGATCATATAGTGTGTACTGCAATACCTTGTCTGGTTCAACTTTTCCTACATATAAGTTGAATATTGGGACTTTTTCATATTGGTGGTGGATCCAGGCATAATGTGGAAAATCATGCAGGAAGCAAGAAGTTATTTATTTTTGCATTACTGTGACTAAGTCAACACAAATGTTGAAAATATGTCAAATTTTATTTCAGACCAGAATAAAAAACAACAACAGTTTTTTGGACATCCATTCAGGTGATTTTGATATTAAGCATTTGCTTTGTTTCTGCAAGATGTGATTCAGGGAAACAAGTTGGTCGTTTTCTTTAGGTGGGGTCTTTTGTTGACTGATTTCAAGCCTGGGTCTTGAACAACAATTGTTTCAAATATTGTCCAGATCCAACTTAAAATCGCCTAATTTTATATGTTGAGTGTTGAGAAACATCTAAAAACTTATCTAGATGTGTAAAGAAATGAAGAAAAAAAATTTTGACCACAACTTTGATTTGAACCGCTACTCTCCATATTTTAATTACCAAGTGGTATATGTACAATTGTGAGACCTATTCTTTAGACATGGTGGCACCAACTGTTGACCAATTTGGATGAAATGTTCAAAATTGATAGAGGACCTATAGTACTTCATGTATACCATGTTTCATTAAAATCTTTCATGTTGTATAACAGCAGAAGTCAAAAATGTGAAGAATTGTCCCTATACACCCTCATTTGGAATTCATAGAAAATCCAAAAATTGAGATACTGACAAAATTCTTTCAAAATAAAATTCCTTACCATAATTATGATCAAAATAGTCCATAACAAATCATCATTATCAATTAACTAGGAAATATGACACTTTTCTGCAATGAAATCACCAAGTCCAAAATAAATGTCGAAAAAAAAAATCTAAAATTTGATTTTGGAAGGGAACCAAAATGACAAGACTTCTTCACTCATCCCTCTTGATCATTCCTATACATTCTGTTTGTCTGTATACAGCCAGTATGAAGAAGAAGATTGTCAAAGGAGGGTACTCTTTAGTGAAAAACAAGACACTTTTCTGCATTGACATTACTAAGTCCAAAAAATGTCGAAAAAACGTCAAAAATTTGATTTCGGAACAGAACCAAAAATAACAACACTTCTTTACACATCCCTCTCGATCATTCATATGCATTCGGTTTGTCTCTGTATGTCCCCGGTCTGAAGAAGTTTGTTAAAGGAGGGTACCCTTTGTTACCTACTTTTTGCCTGTGGTGGCGCCATCTATTGACGGATCTGGACAAAAAGCAACAACACTTGTAGGGGACCATGAGTACTTTGTGCATACCAAGTTTCATCAAATTCTGTTCAGCTGTTCTGAAGAAGAAGTCGAAAATTGAAAAGTTAACGACGGACGGATGACGGACTACGATTGACCACAATAGCTCACCTGAGGCTCAGGTAAGCTAAACGCCACTTACCAACGAGCAAGTGACTAAATGAAATCCACTTACATAGGGTAAAAATGTACTACCCAAAGTTATCGTATACCAACTCCCCGTATTTACTACCACAGACTTGCCAACTTCTCTAATTTCTAAAAGAAAATCTTTCAATGGATTTGAGCTTTTCTTAAAGCTTTTCAGTTACCCTAGATGGTTTTTTTTTCACTTACCACGGGTAATGGGATTTCTAGAACACTAGAGGATATTTTCAGTATTTTGATAGCTTAGAAGATTTAGCCATGTGTTAAATTCAACCTTTAGGATTAATGAAACCTATGTTGAAATTTATTGCACATGCCGGACTACAGATTTCATTAACTTTGATATATCTAGTTCATTCAGTTTAAACTCATGAGAAATGATTCATTCTGATAATGAATTCAAAATTAATCAAACGAACTTTACCAAGATCCGTTTTTACCCAAACTGGAATACACTGCCTGTTCTGATATGCGACGCAGCGTCGATTGTATATATTATTTTCATCCTGATTTCCCGCCACAGCTATAAAGTTTTGTTTTCCTTTACACATGTTCAGCACGTAAAATTTTCGTATGTTTTCCTTAATCTTTTTCCTGAATCGTCACAATTACTAGAACTCGCTAACTCTTCAGTTTCACTTAACGATTATTGGAAACTGCTGTACTCAAGTCACATTTACAGAGCATATTAGACAAAAGGCATTTATGACAGGTCGCATTTTATAGATACTAAAAGATAAATAAATAAACAGATGTTAGATTCCATTATATTATGACATGAATCGTCTTTTACGGTCTCACAGTGAACATTCATATCTTTAAGACAAAAGCACAAATATTAAGATATGATAATTTTAATACTGTGGATGGCTTATATTTCGTGGGGTACCAATTTTCGTTGTTTTCGTGGGTGACCTTATCCACGAAATTACGTACCCACGAATATAAAAACCCAGACTTAATTTCCTGTGTGAATATATGAATAACTTTGTTTTAAAATGCTTGATTGATATAGAGTGCGTACATATTTGATCCCAGTTAAAAATTAATTCATCCGGAACATTGTTTTCATTTGTGTTTTGTGCTACCCTGTCTATGTATTTGCGCTTTATTTCATCAAAATCCGCAGGCAAGACTTTGCCGCTTTTTGTTCCTTTTCTTTTTACAAAGCCCATGCGACGCAGTAATGATCGGGTGTAAGTTTTTGTAATTGTAATATGTCTACCGAATTTCTCTAATTTGTGTTTGGAAAGCTTGGTCATAATTGCCTCGGCCCCTGCCATAATAATGCGATTGTTTATCACACCCCCGTTTATATGCACTCTCTTTATCCAGTCCTAGACATCGTCGTCATACTTTCCTAACATCAGCGGAGTGCCCCGGGGCGACTACGGTAGAGTTGTGATGTTATCGATTCCCCCTATTAAAGATAAAATTAACAAACAATCAATGTTTGTCAATATATTTTGAAAGCAAAAATTAAAGGAATCGTTTCAGTTTATACATTAGATGTGGTCAGATTATTCGGAGGCTCTGGATCCGCCACTGTCACATTAAACCCTCTTTATGGATGCAATAGCGAATACAAGTGGGCGGGCAAGGAATGCATATTCAAGCAGTTTTAAAAGTTAATACTTCTCAAGCAAAAATGAATCATGCGTAGGAGAATAGTTGGTTGATTGGGGTTTTGACGTCGCTTTCAACAATATTTCAGTTATATCGCGACATGGAAGCAGGAAGTTACCAACCTCTTAAACATAGCGGTGCAACCCGGGAATCGAACCCGGATCGTCTGCACCGCAAGCCAAGCGCTTAACCACTACACTAAGTCAAGTAGAAAGCGACAGCAGATTATCGATCATGGGGCCGATGCCATTAGGTTCAAATTAAGCAGAACAAAGTAGATCGTATCTTATTTTTATGCAAATTACGTATCGTCGAAATTTAAAAGGTTGGCTGCTCCAAATCCACGAATTTAAATAGCCACGAAAATGTAAAATTTCATCAAACCACGAAAATTGGTACCAACGAAATTTAAAACCCTTCACAGTACAACTTTCTAGTCCTATTTTCAGAGGAATTACTATATGATAGGCATGAAGGACGTAAAGATACCAGACGGTAAGATCCACTGACCAAACATGGCAACCTCCCATCAGGATGTGCGAATGTCCGTGCTTAATGGATAATTAAAGTTATTATTGTTAAACTTGTTTCATTATCAAGGAACAGTTAATAATATGCTTTTGGTCCATGCAGTAGGGAATACCTAAAAACATTCATCGATCGGGTCTGGTTGGCTTGTAGGAAATGTTAACTCCACCAGAGGTCCATGTTATTTCATGATTTGTGTTTATCGTGTTTGACTGTTTTTCAGTAGTTGCAGTCTCTCATCCTCGGAGCCATGTTATTTCATGATTTGTGTTTATCGTGTTTGACTGGGTTTTTTTTTTGTAGTTGCAGTCTCTCATCCTGGACGCCATGTTATTTCATGATTTGTGTTTATCGTGTTTGACCGTTTTTCTCTCATCCTGGACGCCATGTTATTTCATGATTTGTGTTTATCGTTTATGACCGTTTTTGGTAGTTGCAGTCTCTCATCCTGGACACCATGTTATTTCATGATTTGTGTTTATCTTGTTTGACCGTTTTTCTCTCATCCTGGGCGCCATGTTATTTTGTTATTTCATGATTTGTGTTTATCGTGTTTGACTGTTTTTCAGTAGTTGCAGTCTCTCATCCTGAGCGCCATGTTATTTCATGATTTGTGTTAACGTGTTTGACCGTTTTGGTAGTTGCAGTCTCTCATCCTGGGCGCCATGTTATTTCATGATTTGTGTTAACGTGTTTGACCGTTTTGGTAGTTGCAGTCTCTCATCCTGGGCGCCATGTTATTTCGTTATTTGTGTTTATCATGTCTGACCAGTTTTTTTTTCTTCTTGTTAGTTACAGTCTCTCCCCAGGCGCCATGTTATTTCAAGATTTGTGTTTATCGTGTTTGACCGTTTTTTGGTAGTTGCAAGTTTCTCATCCGGGTGCGCTATGTTGTTTTATGATTCTATTCGTATTTATCGTATTTAACAGGTTTTTGGTAGTTGTAGTCTTACCATTATTTACACGGGAGTATTGCGCTATTCTAAGCTGTATGCTATTCAGAACTACTTTTTCTGTATAATGTAATATTGATAACCTTCAAATTCTGAATTATGAATATGGTACATTACTTTGAACAGCTTTTTTTTTCTATTTTACCCTGTTGCCGCAAAGCCGTGAAAAATGAAATTTTTGCTCTGTGAATCATTTGATTGTTTGTGTTCACCATTTCTGCAGTTCATACTGTAGCTACAGTGTCAATATCATACACATAATTATTGAATGATCAAAACTCAACATACGATTTCAGACCACCTACTAAACTATTATTGTTTGCAACCTCTATCCAGAAGAAGCAGAATTTTTCATTAGACCTGCTAACTTTTCATAGTGCTTACTTGCTGTGACGAAGTGGTTAACAAAACCCGTGGAACTATTACCCAACTCGGTGCATTATACACATGACAATAATAACTAAAAGCTGTCTATAGAAATATTAATTTTGAGAATCTGAGAAAAATATAGACTTACCCTGGCCAGGTTTGGGTGGGCGTGGCGGAGGAACATCCTTTTCGAAATCATTCCTTTCAAATTTGTGTATACGAGGAATATTAGAGAACTCCAGGTACAGCCCTCCCTCTATCTCCTCCATATTCACGCTCCCAGAGAAATTTTTCGCCATCAGAAATTCATAGTCATCTGGTTCGCTGTATACAGGGATCTGAACCTCTATTTCATTGACGATTTCACTGTCAAGGGGCAATAGAGCAACGGCTCGGCGACAGAAATTACCTGATCTCGTATTGGCTGTATCTTCTAGAGGCTTGTAATGTCCGACAACCACCTCTTGTCGCACCACTCGCATCAGCTTCAGACAGCCTTTGAATCTTTTAATGTTTTCGATTGCATTATCCAAATCATCTGTAGCCATCGCCTGGAAGTCTATGTCTATGAATTGGACATTCTGTGGTAACTGGAAACGATCTATGACTTCTTTAAGAGTATAATGAGTACTATCTGGTAACATTGTGAAATAACCCGATTGATGTAAATCCAACACTACCACTGTCTTATCACTACATCTGCACACAAGCCCCTCATTTGGAAGAAAACGGTCCAATTCTAGTTCCGTATTCTTTGGTAGGACAACTTTCTCTTTTTTGGGTCCTTTAGAAGCTGATATGGATTTATCGACTCGAATGAACCTTGGAAATTCGTTTTTGATCTCTTGAATGCTTCGGAATGTCCTGTTAGTATGTATTACTCTCAGTTTACCTCTGTATCCAAGCGGAATGAGGAGATCCCCGCCTGGGTGTACGTATCCCTCGGTGTCAAGTCGAGGTATGCCATCCAAGAAGCGTGCAGCTACCTTCTGGTAGCTTTTCTGAAAATCTAGTTTGATTAAATCACCTTGAGAAAATCCCTCCGCTTCATTGCCGTCTTCTGGAAGATATCCCTCATTTACTCTGACCACAATTGGAAATGCCTCCTTTGAAGCTAATTGTCGTATTGTATATGTTTCATCTGACCAGGATAAATTCGCCATCCTGCCTTACAATAAAGCTCTTGAATGTTGATTGTAAATATGATTTCTCGTATCTAATCTGGCCCCAACCAGGAAGCAATATTCCCGAAGTGTCTATATTTATAGTCATTTACACAAGGCAATTCGATTGCAGTCGTCGTCTATCATTGCGCAAAGTAATTTAAAAGGGCGAGATACAAAACGGGCGTTGTTTACAATATGCAGACACACGTGTGTATTCCTACGTGCTAGAAAGAATAGCTTCCTTGTATTCCCACTTTCTCAAAAGGAATGAGTTCCTGACATGCGCGGATACAGAGGGGGGGGGGGGGTGTTAGGGGGGTCTGGACCCTGGAATCCGAAAATTTTACCAAAAAAAAGGTAATTTTTGGGAATTTTTGGGGTTGGAACCCCCCCTCGTCTAAGAGAAAAATTTACCTTTTTTGGTTGGACCCCCTCTGACAAAAATTTCTGGATCCGCGCATGCCTGACATGCCGAGAAAGGAAAATTAGAACGTGTACCTATTGATGGCAAAGCTATGAAGACGTTTTCATGCTATGGTAATGAAGAAAACATATTTTTATCTCGTTCAAACGAGAAAAATATCTCGTTCGAACGAGATAATTTTCTCGTTTGAAGGAGAAACTATCATATATCATAGTCGGAACTGTAAGTGCTATCAACCGATAAAAAGAAGTTTAATATTGTGGATCAATAAATCTTTTGACATTTTCCAACAATTTCTTTATTAGCGGATTTTTGATCGTAGAAATAATTACATAAGTAAGAGATACACTTGACCGTGCTCCTGTGTTTGGCCTGAATTTGGTTGAAATCCATTGTACAAATTATTTCAGTAAACGTGTATCAAATGGCAGATCTAATGTTTGTTTGTAACATTTGATTTGGAACCTCATCTCCTCCCTTTTTTTATTTAAAGCTTTGCCACTGGGATTAACTTAGTGTGACTTCACCAATTAATACTATTCATTAATGAAATCGTAATGCATGATAATGAGTGTTTCACGTTATATCAGCAAGTACCATTCAGTTTATATTTTAATTCGGAAATTTATAAATCATTATTAATAGTATCATAATATTTTTATTTACAAGAGGAGGGCAGAGTGTATCTGATGGCATACCCCTCCCCCCGTTTTCCCTCGCATTTTTCTTTGTGGTGTAATAAACTGTACTTTAACCTAAGTACATCTGTTGTGTGTTTTAGTATAAACATGCATGTACACATTGCGTTTGTACGTGCGAAGTGGATGTAGATTTATATGAATCTTGAAATGTATGCAATTATGCATATATTAATGTATCATTATATGTATCAATTGAAATAATTTCTAATCATACCTTTCTAAATAAACAAACACCTTAATTCATATATAATAGTTTCTCGTTCGAACGAGATAAAAAATTTTGTTCTTTAAACTGGCACGAAAATGGCTTCGTACAGTGCAGTTCATTGTAATAGATTAGTTAAATTTGAATGGCATCCGTTTCAAGTAATATATCTACCCATAACCAGAGATCTTGTAGTAGGTGTTAACATTACGTGTTCGCCACGATATTAGGACAAACGTGTCCGCTACAAGAAACTACTGGGACAGGAAAGCAGGCAGCGTTACAAACATGGTCAACTCCTTGGGATGGGATGTGGACCATTACAGATTAGAAGAGTAAAGATCCGTCTTCTATTACTATTCAAGATCCGGCGCTCAGTGGCCATTCCAGCAGAGCAATTTCTCATTCATCCAGACACCCAGACAAGGGGATAACATACTTTTTACATTCCAACAACGAAAAAGGGTGTGCAGCAGTTCTCCTTCTTCCCACGTAGTATCGGGGATTGGAGCAGACTTCCATCAGCAAATCAGCAATGACATGAGCAGCAATGGATAACACACTATCGGTTCATTTCAGCTTAGGGTGCGGATCAAAGGATTTTAACTTTTTAACTATATCATATTGACCTGTGAGACTTTTATCTCGACTGCCACAAGAAGTATAACGCTCAACTTCTGAGTAAACTTCGTATTTAGAAGAAGAAGATGAAGAAGAAGAAGAAGAACATGAAAAAAGGAATGGAAATAGCAAAGCCATAAGTTCACTAACTAACAAAGGAAAAAGGATATGCAAATTCATAATACTTAAACAGACAAAATTGAAGGACAAAAACATATTTTATGATCGACAACTCAGGAATGTAAAAGGTTAGCTTAACCTGTGGTTAAAGTTTTGAACAACTGGTTCCAGAAGTTATAGACTTTTAATGAAGTTCCAAGCAGGCAGCGACTCATTGTGGTTACAGATAATAACACCCCCCCCCCCCCCCCCCCCCACTTTACAACTTCAATGTTAAAATTCGCGACACTAATTTACAGATAATGTGGCTAAATCAGTCTGATTATGTTTTAGTAGAAAATGCCTATTAATATGACTGGAAAATTGTTAATCGGTGAAATGGAAATGTTAAATAACACATAAGAATACCAGTCCGTATATATATGTTTGTTAGTACTTACCCTGAATTGGAATCGGAGGAGGTGTTCGTAGACGTCTTGAAGTGGACCGATATCTCACTGAAAAAAGAGCATTTATTACATGACATAAAAGCTATTGAGTGTCATAATACTATTTCATAATCTAACTTTATGGCACATGCTTTATAGCACGTGTTATTACGCTATACGTGACACTTTCAATTATTGTCATGTTACTTATATCGTGGAAGAAAGTGGTATCTCAGTTATAAGCCATCCAGCTTTAACTGAAAAAACAAACACCCCCCCCCCCAAAAAAAAAACCCTCCAAAGAAACCAACAAACAAAACAAAACAAAATCCATTCTTATAAAATAGTATCTCTGATGATTTTTATACGATGTTTTATCGAAGAAGTATAATCATACGCCTATGGTTTTATCGTAGACGTGTAATCATACGTATATGGTTTTATCGTAGACGTGTAATCATACGTCTATGGTTTTAATGTAGACATGTAAACATATGTCTATGGTTTTATCGTAGACGTGTAATCATACGTCTATGGTTTTATCGTAGACGTGTAATCATACGTCTATGGTTTTATCGTAGACGTGTAATCATACGTCTATGGTTTTATCGTAGACGTATAATCATACGTATATGGTTTTATCGTAGACGTGTAATCATACGTCTATGGTTTTATCGTAGACGTGTAATCATACGTATATGGTTTTATCGTAGACGTGTAATCATACGTCTATGGTTTTATCGTAGACGTGTAATCATACGTCTATGGTTTTATCGTAGACGTGTAATCATACGTCTATGGTTTTATCGTAGACGTGTAATCATACGTATATGGTTTTATCGTAGACGTGTAATCATACGTCTATGGTTTTATCGTAGACGTGTAATCATACGCCTATGGTTTTATCGTAGACGTATAATCATACGTCTATGGTTTTATCGTAGACGTGTAATCATACGCCTATGGTTTTATCGTAGACGTATAATCATACGTATATGGTTTTATCGTAGACGTATAATCATACGTCTATGGTTTAATGAAATTCATTGTAGCTTTTATTTCCGCTCAAGGCCCTGGAATATTAAAACAACGTATCAGACAAAAGTTCCTTGGAGGTCCTCTAAACTTAAAATCACATGATTAAAATGTTTATTACTTTATAACAATTAAGGATTGAGTATTTTCCTTCTTGTGGTTCTGCTATTTATTCGTTTTTTGGTAATTGTAAATTATTTCCGTTGGTACATACGTTCTTACGGCTATACAGGTATGAATGTAAGAGAAATATCCAATAATAGGCAAGCCCATCCGAGGCTGCTATCAGTCTACTGTTATATCTTCGGGATGAAAGAGCATACTAAAGAAGTTCTCTTCTTATCAATTACTTTTCATATTCCGATTTTGTGTATCATATCAGAGAGAGAGAGAGGAGGGGTGTATTATACTTTGCTTCGGTACAGCCAAATGACTCAGTGGTGATTACTACAAAGACAGAACTGTCTGGAACCCCCCCCCCCCCCCCAATAAAAACAAAACAAAACAAAACAAAACAAATAAAAACCCCCCCCCCCCCCCAAAAAAAAAAAAAAAGCCATATCATCCTGAGTACCCGATCTCAACATCATTCAATAATTCTTGTTTGCATTTACCCCTCTTGACTGCCTTAGTCTCGACGCTTACTGGTAAATGATGTCTTCATTGTATCCTCCCTGTGATTTTCAGAGAGCTGAGATTATGATACGTTTATTTCACAGGTGATATCATATTATCTTATTGGATATTTTTGCAAACTAGTAAGTGTCACATTGCTAATTGTTTTTATCTCTTTGTTTTCGTGGTTTGGTTAGTTAGACTTTATCATAACACCACCTTTCGAATTTAAGATGAACTGTTCACACATGTTACGGGTTAAAACCGCTCATCAGTGATCCTTAAATCATTCGTCGAAAGTGTGGTAATATAGATGAAATTGTGCATAATAACCCATTCTAGTTTTAACAACAATAACAGGTTTTTGTTTTGCACATTGTTAAAAATAAACAAGAAACCGCTAAAGACGGTATAGTCCGATTGCAAAGCAAATTCCAAACAAGGTTCAGATCACAAGGTCAAAAGTCCTGGTATCAACTGAAGGCACTCTTTATAAAGAATCTATGTGTGAAGTATCAAAGCCCCGTTTGTATTAATTCAAAATATATAGCCAAAGTTAAAGTTTCTTGAAAGGTCAAAGCCCAGAGGTCAGGGTTACTAGATCAAAAGTTTAAAAGCTCTGGTCATAAGGGACCTGGATGTGAAGTATTATATCTATACTCCTTTTAGTTGTTGAGATTTTGCTTCAACCAGAAATTTTAACCAAAAATGTTGACGGACAGACCATCGGACGGACAGAGGATTACTGACGATAAGCAGTCACGTATAAAGACTTTACTGACGATAAGCAGTCATGTATATAGACTTTACTGACGATAAGCAGTCATGTATAAAGACTTTACTGAGGATAAGCAGTCATGTATCAAGACTTTACTGACGATAAGCAGTCATGTATATAGACTTTAATGACGATAAGCATCATGTATAAAGACTTTACTGATGATAAGCAGTCATGTATCAAGACTTTACTGACGATAAGCAGTCATGTATAAAGACTTTACTGAGGATAAGCAGTCATGTATCAAGACTTTACTGACGATACGCAGTCATGTATAAAGACTTTACTGAAGATAAGCAGTCATGTATATAGACTTTACTGACGATAAGCAGTCATGTATAAAGACTTTACTGAGGATAAGCAGTCATGTATCAAGACTTTACTGAGGATAAGCAGTCATGTATATAGACTTTATTGAGAATAAGCAGTCATGTATAAAGACTTTACTGACGATAAGCAGTCATGTATAAAAACTTTACTGAGGATAAGCAGTCATGTATATAGACTTTACTGAGAATAAGCAGTCATGTATATAGACTTTACTGAGAATAAGCAGTCATGTTTAAAGACTTTACTGCGGATAAGCAGTCATGTATATAGACTTTACTGCGGATAAGCAGTCATGTATATAGACTTGACTGCGGATAAGCAGTCATGTATACGACAAAGACTTTACTGAGGATAAGCAGTCATGTATACGACAAAGACTTTACTGAGGATAAGCAGTCATATAAGACTGTGCATTGATTAACCTAGCCTATGTCATATCTTTTTCGTACCTTGCTTTGGAGGACGTACAGGCCTATCCAAATTTACGATACATGGATTTTTGTCTACAAATGTCATGTACAAATCAGTGTCAACATCAGCGATACTTTCTACTGCAAACATGTCGCATGCCATTGTATCACTGTACAGTGGTATCTGTACCTCAATTTCATCGAGGATTGGACTGTCCATTGGAAACAAGGCGATAGCGCGTCTATAAAACTGTCCAGAAATGGTTCGCTCAGTTTCTGTTGGCGGTCTGTAATGCCCAACCACTATTTCTTGAACCTCTGGTCGTATTAACTTGTAAATTCCTTTAATAGTGTGGTTATTGTCCAACACACGATTGATGTCACTTAATGCCGGGGTGAATTAGGTTCATTATAATGCTGAAACTCAAATACCAATGGAAAATAAAATTTGTCTCATGTCTTTCAATGTATACATACTACGATCAGGAACATGAATAAATTTTGCAATAAGCCCTTCTTTCAGAACTATAGTTTTCTTTTGAAAATCACATAGCACTCCTTTGCCCGGTATAACTGATGTGATATGAAGCAGGGATGTCTTTGGTACAAGGATTTTGGTATCATCGGACTCCGTGTGGCCATAAATGGAACATTCCACTTTAACGAAATTTGGAAATCTACTCATGATTTCTGTAACACTGCTATATACGGTATTTAAATGTAGAACTCTGACATTTCCTTCGTACCCCAGTGGAATGTTGATGATTTTATCGAACGTATCCGCATCATTTGAATGGAGATCTGTGCACTTTGCCACTAGTGTCTCAGGCGTTCGTATAAAATCTAGCTTTATCAAATCACCTTGTGCGAATGATTGAGTCTCAGTATCGGCCATATGTCCCTCTGCCACCATAACCAATATTGGGAGGTTTTCCGTCTTCACAAGGTCCTTCATAGAGTAGGTATGGTCTGACCATATAATATCTTTGGTACTTAGTTTGATCTTCTATAATTGTCATGGATATTTTGTACACATGTAATATTTTTAGTATTTAGTTTGATCTTCTATAACTGTCATGGATATTTTGTACACATGTAATATCTTTAGTATTTAGTTTGATCTTCTATAATTGTCATGGATATTTTGTACACATGTAATATCTTTAGTATTTAGTTTGATCTTCTATAACTGTCATGGATATTTTGTACACATGTAATATCTTTAGTATTTAGTTTGATCTTCTATAATTGTCATGGATATTTTGTACACATGTAATATCTTTAGTATTTAGTTTGATCTTCTATAATTGTCATGGATATTTTGTACACATGTAATATCTTTAGTATTTAGTTTGATCTTCTATAATTGTCATGGATATTTTGTACACATGTAATATCTTTAGTATTTAGTTTGATCTTCTATAATTGTCATAGATATTTTGTACACATGTAATATCTTTAGTATTTAGTTTGATCTTCTATAATTGTCATGGATATTTTGTACACATGTAATATCTTTAGTATTTAGTTTGATCTTCTATAATTATCATGGATATTTTGTACACATGTAATATTTTTAGTATTTAGTTTGATCTTCTATAACTGTCATGGATATTTTGTACACATGTAATATTTTTAGTATTTAGTTTGATCTTCTATAACTGTCATGGATATTTTGTACACATGTAATATCTTTAGTATTTAGTTTGATCTTCTATAATTGTCATGGATATTTTGTACACATGTAATATCTTTAGTATTTAGTTTGATCTTCTATAATTGTCATGGATATTTTGTACACATGTAATATCTTCAGTATTTAGTTTGATCTTCTATAATTGTCATGGATATTTTGTAGCTCACAGTTACGATCATTAACATCATTCTTAAAAACGCACAAGTTGTCGAAAAGAGCACCTGGTGAAAGATAATCATATTGGTATATATGTACTTAATTACTATTACCTCTGGATAGGCTCGCTCTGCTGCTGCATGGTGAGCCGTAAGTACCCGACGGTATTACCAGCACAATTTCCAGCGATTCTGTAATAATATGAAATACCGGTATGTATCTCTACATTTATGTGATCATTTTTAAAAACTGAATTGAACTATGAAGTATCTCAATTTAAGCACAGTCCTTAGATTGGCTTCTCTTCTTTTTCCTCTGCTATCTTATCATTTTCTACCGATTAATCAAGTCATAGCTTCAACCAAACGAGTTAAAGTCATTCAGAGTTAATACATGTATTATATTAATAATGATTATCATCATCATCGTCGTCGTCGTCTTATTTATATCAGTGATATAGTAAGTGACATAAATAGTAATATAAGATTACTTGCAGATGACACATCTATCTAATCGTGGAAGATCCGGAAACTACGGCTAAACTGATGAACTCTGATTTTAAAAGATCAATCAATAGGCTTAGTCATGGTCAGTTGATTTGAATCCAAACAAATCAGAACAAGTGATAATTTTAGGGAAAGCTGTTCCAACCATACATCCAACTTTGGAAATGAACAATGTAGAAATTCAAAAAGTAAATTCATATAACGTTTTGGGCTAGTAAGTAATAAAACATGCTCCTGGTATGATCACATTTGGGATATTACAGCAAAAGCGTGGAAAGAATAAATATCCTTAGGTCAATGATATAAAAACTGGATAGAAAAGCCTTGGAAACTTTATTTAACTTTGAAATATGGAGATTGAATGTGGGATAACTGCAAAAAAAAAAAAGAAAAAAGAAAAAAGAAAATAGAAAAAAGAAAAAAATTGAAAGTGTACAATATGAAGCACCAAGAATGGTCACTGGATCCACCAGATCATGCTCAAAACGTAAACTTATAGAGGGTGGGACAGCTTAGAACAGAGAAGATATAAACATCGAATGTAAATTTTTTTTCAACAATGGTGAACAAAGAGCTACCAGCTTACTTAAAACACTTAGCGTCTCCCAGAGTTCATGAGATCAGCCAAAAGACAACTGCGGCCAGGTTCACATAATATACAAATACAAAATGCTCGTACTAACATATACCAAAATTCTTTTATTCTAAATGCTTCATAGGACTGGAATTCTGAAAACTTTTCTTCCAATATCTCAATTCCAGAATTTAAAAGATAATTTGATAAAGATTAAATAAAAGCTCCTCCATACTTTTCTTTTAGCCATCGTCGCTCTCAAATACTCCATACTTGACTATGATTGGGCTGCAGCTCTCTGAATGCCGACTATGATTGGGCTGCAGCTGTCTGAATGCCGACTATGATTGGGCTGCAGCTCTCTGAATGCCGACTATGATTGGGCTGCAGCTCTCTGAATGCCGACTTTGATTGGGGCTGCAGCTCTCTGAATGCCGACTATGATTGGGCTGCAGCTCTCTGAATGCCGACTTCTTCAAGAGTTATCTTTCCGAAAGAAATGCAATTGTGGCAAGTCGGAAACTGCACAACATTACTTTCTTGAAAGTATCATTTATAGAATATTTCGAACTGAAACAATCCAACTTATACCTTACCAGATGTCCTCTACATGATTTTAACAGTAACAAAGAGATATTTCTTCAAGTGCAGAATTTCATTAAAAGTAGCAACAGATTTTGACCATACACATTATTTTCATCATTACAGCGTCTGATACAGAATAGACAATTTAATCCCACTTACATACACCCTTCCGTTTCAGCCCAACAACATATAGTGTCTGTCATTGTAAATGTTCAGGTAATAAGAAAGAAGTACAGAAATCTTAATATTGTGGAGTCAGCGAAGCAAAGCGCTTTGCAAAGCAAAGTGATCACTTTGTTCATCGTCCATCCGTCACATATTTGTTGGGGATAAGTCTCGGGATTTATCATCACTGCTACGAAGAATACGATATTTTGAAATCTAATTTTTGCAAAGTGCGGTCATATAAAATTCGAAGAAGAAAAGAGAGTTGATCGTCGTGAGATTTCAAAAGTTTTAAGACTCATTTAGCTCTTGTGCTCAAAATATAGTTCATCAAAGTTGCAATACGGTCTATGATAAACACCTAGTTTATCCTCCAGGTCATCCTCGGAATGTTTCGGGGATTATCTTCACTTAGATCTTAGTGTGATGTCACGCCGACTTCGAGAATAATCTCACCCTCCGTTATCTCACCCTGTGGGGGTGGCTTAAACCGGAAGTTGAACTAATTCTTAGAAAGTCAGTTACACCAGAGACATATATACTTTTGTGTATATATGTCTCTGGTTACACACTTCGGTTTAGCTAGCTCATTCAGCAAGTATTCAGAGTGTATATTTTGACAAATATAGATCTAGTCATGTTGCACACACTAAGATTTTAGAAGTAGTTCGTCAACTTCCCCTAGGGAGTATCTATGCCAAATCTTCTACCGTAGACAATAATATACTGGACACAGTGCACAGGCAGTACATATACATATCACTGGGCACAAAAATCCGGAAATACTGCACGGATACTGGTTATACCAGTATTCTTAAAAATACTAGATTTAAATTTGTTCCAGTATTCTTACAAGGAGATATATATATATACACTCTACACTGCAATTACTTGGCGGGGGCATCTAAGGTATTGGGCAGGTTTTGTCTGTAATCTTTCTGTAATCTTTCTTTGACTGCCGACAAATTATAAACAGTAAAACGGGGGGGGGGGGGGGGGGGGGTATGAGAAAAAGGATCAAATCACCATGTTCCGGTGTAACATTAAAAGTGACCCCATTGAAAACTGACCCATGGGTCAAATTTCAACGGTTTGAGGGTCGATTTTTAATGTGGAAAATTGACTCGGTCCGTTATTTAATGACCCCACCCACGCATGAAAAAGTGACCCTCGCGTGAAAATGTGACCCTCGTTGAGAATTGACCCGCATTGGTGGGTCATATTTAAACGTTAAAAATTGACATAAATTGAGCATAATGGATGTTTGTTGTGGACTTACAGAGCCCCTGTAGGAGCATAATAAATGTTTGTTGTGGACTTACAGAGCTTCAAATACCTGTGAATTCTCCCTTGAACTATGATCAATCAATCTAGAGTATATATTCCATTTTCCACTTTCTAACGTAATATTTATAAATTTGTTTTTCATTTACACTTTGCATTCGCTTCATTCTCAAATTATCAAATTTTCTTGAAAGATGACATATACTTGTCCATATGCTCAATGATAATTAAAAAAAAAAAAGATGATTACCGACTTAAAGTGCAACGGTGTGATTTTTCTTTACGGTGGGAGTAAATTGTCAATGTTTTTGTATCTAAGTATGATCTGTCATTTTAGAAATCCCAGTAAAGTTCGTATAAATTACCTGTAAAAGTATTTTCAAACTCGACGTAAATCGATCTTGTTTTGTAGTTATAACCAAATTTATATTTACTGGATTGTACTTATTTTCTCGGGATTCATATTGAGCGGAGTAAGTGCTGATTTTTGTGTTTTAATTAATGCTTTCGGTAATAAAATGTTTGTGAAGACATTATGAAGGACAATCACAGATCACGCTAATTCGCTGTATTATGCTAATACAGCGTATATCTAAAACCTTATCATCAACATTTTGGGTGAAAATTAGGTTGCGTACAAATACAGTAATTTATTGTTCGAGACTGCATAAAGTGTGTCAAGGAAGTTAAATCATAAGGGACGTTTGGATAGATATACACCGGAGCGAATAGCGTCCTTTACATGAATATTCCAACTTGCCTTTTCTTTAAACGGCGAGACGACCTTTCATACCTGGTCTGGTCAGGACGAAAAAAAATGCTGAAAAGAATACGATCAAAACAAAATAATGATAATAATAATAAATAGAAATTATAATATACGTAAATTTGACGTCACGCCTCGACAATTTGTTATCCACGTGACATCTTGTGAATGAAATGCTACTACACTAAGACTCTTTAGAAGTGGTGCACGCCTTTCAAGAGTCGTTTCGCCGTTTTAAGGGACTGATCGGTCGAATACATGTATGTTTTGCAAGTGTATGAGATAATAACTTACATTATTACCCAGCGACATAATTCAAAAGAACTAGTTCGATTCCCGGGTTGCGCCACTATGTTTAAGAGGTTGGTAACCTCCTGCTTCCATGTCGCGATATAACTGAAATATTGTTGAAAGCGACGTAAAACACCAATCAACCAACCAACCAAAAGAACTAGTAAAGTGTGTTAACTTTGATTTTATTTTTGAAATAGAAAAGTGGTTGAATCACGATGCCAAATGCTATATGTTTCTGGTGAGGGTTTCTATTCCCAGAATATGTGAAACATGTAAAACAAATCATCCTTCTATAAAAAAAAATACATATATATATATATTCAGTAAAAAATGAAAGAGGCTGACCATAAATCCAGACCTCCATAATTACGATCCTCACTTCTGTTCTGGATTCGCTGATGTCTTTGATGTGGGTAGTAAAGATTTTTCCCCAAAAATAGCCCCCCCCCCCCGGGAGAATCTGCTTAGTAAATAGATTTTCTCCCAAGATAAATAGTATACTAGTATTCAAGAAATGCAGTTCGAGTTTGAAATCACACCCAAACCACAAATATCTCCCCCTGTTTATATTATTTTTTTTCTGTATACACAATGTGTATCATTTGCGAAGCCCGATTCGCTCCGATATGGAGGGCGGAGACAAAGGTTATATGGAAGGGAGAATGAGATGGAATGGTGAGAGACATCCCATATGTCCACCCCACTTCCATAGAAACTTGTATTTCAATGCTACACATAAAATTAAAAATCGTTAAAAATGACCCCATGGGGAGTCAAAATTTAACGGCGTGCGTCAATTTTCAACGATTTTTGTTTTACGTCACACCACGAATATTTCACGTATATGGTGACGGCATCTGCCTGATGCGGGGCATACAAATTTTGACCTTTGCAACGGACCCATCAAAAGCAGTGAGGGATCTTTAACGTGCCATGCATACCACGACACGGGGCCTCGGTTTTTACTGTCTCATCCGAAAGACAGGACACCGGCATGGCCAGAGCGGGACTCGAACCCCGGCCTCCCGATCAGGAGTCCGGCGCGATACCACTAGGCCACGCCGGCTTTATACACTGTTATAAAAGCGATGGTAAAAATCAACCTAACAGTGAAAAATCGAAATCAGGTCGTACTTTGAACGAGAGTCTATACTCCGTTCCTGTGTTATGTTTCATACCACAGAGAATGAATCTCATTCACAATATGGCTATATTCGAGAATTATCATACAACCGAATAGCGCAATTTCACATCTCAAGAATTGATCAAGGATGTACAGAAGATGAAATCCTGCAATTTGCAAAGGTAAGGCGCTAAAGTGACCGAATGCTCGTCCCAAGAAACAAGTGGTCGTTACTATCAGCTAAAATAAATGTGCCAATCGAACACGCTCGTATAATCGAATCCGGGAAATTCCGACCTTAAGAAGTAAGATACGGCCGATGGGTCAGTAGAAGTCGGTGGGATTGGTTTATGTCTTCTTCTCAAGATGGTTTGAATGAGGACTGAGATGGCGAATATGATTATGAGTAGAATGAAAACAGATCATTTCATGCTTTATTTTCACAGATTGCTTTTCAGACCTTTCATTGGCAAGCTTTAAATCAATGAGAGTTCCATGCTACTTTTATTTACTAATGGTACTCATTGCTGCATGGAATGTGAGAGGAATTACCTCATTGGCGGATTTAGAGGGGGCCGGGGCTCGCCCCCCCCCCCCTTTTCGCCACATATTTACATGTAAAAATCCAGATTTGGCACCAAAAATGACCGAGTGGTTTGGCTAATACACATGCCCCCCCCCCCCCCTTTCAAAAATTCTGGATCCGTCACTGTAACTCCTCAATTTTCATCATTGTCATCTTTGTTAGAGCAGGTGGAATGTGACATAGCGATTATTTCTGAACACAAATTACGCAGTGAGTAAGCGCTATACATGGACTCTGTTCACAGTTATTATAGATGTTACCTCAGAATAGAAATCTGCATGACACAAGTCAAACACAGTTTAGTGGTAAGGGTGGCATTGCCATTTTAGTTCATAGAAACATACACTTTTCACTGAAAGAAATCGCTTACATTGACTCTGATAGAATAGTAGGAATTGAGTAAAAAGACAATAATAATAGATGCATGCATGTATGTATTCGGTGTATATTTACCCTCAGACGGTGATATTGACTCCTATATGCATCATATGAGTGTTTTTGAAAACTTTTATGTTCCCTATATTTCATATGGCAATGTTACATTTGCAGGTAACTGGAATACCAGCTGTGTAAATTTGTATGGTGTTCATCTCACACAATCAAATATTTTTAGACATCTTACTGAAATACAAAACGTTTGATTGTAGCTTTCCTATGGTGGATTTTACTACATGTGATGAGCAACTTTACTTAATAGAAAAGGGAACAATGTTAGATTATATTTTGTTTCCAAAATATGAACTTGAAAGTCTAATAAAATACATTTGTTTGAGATAGATTCTTTGTAACATATGTAAATCAGAAACTAAGTTGGTTGGTTGATTGGTGTTTTACGTCGCTTTCAACAATATTTCAGTTATATCGCGACATGGAAGCAGGAAGTTACCAACCTCTTAAACATAGTGGCGCAACCCGGGAATCGAACCCGGATCGTCGGCGCCGCAAGCCAAGCGCTTAACCACTACACCACCCCAGCCCCCAGAAACTAAGTCCATTGCACATTTGCTAGTTTTTTGTACGCTTATAAAGGCTGTGTGTACAGAGTTTAATAATTGGATTAGATTAAATACAAATATTGAGATTTTGTTATCTCCATCTCATTTTCTTTTTGGTATTCACCTAAAGAATTTCAGTACATTAAATCTAATCATTATCTTATTGAAATATTTCATATACATGTATTCAAAGTCAAGACAAAGTGCCATTATATCATTCAATTGTTTCGGTTGGTTGGTTGACTGGTGTTTTACGTCGCTTTCAACAATTTTTCAGTTATATCGCGACATGGAAGCAGTAGGTAACCAACCTCTTAAACACAGTGGCACAACCCGGGAATCGAACCCGGATCGTCGGCGCCGAAAGCCATGCGCTTAACCACTACACCAAGCCTGACCTTCAATTGTTTCGGAAAGTATCTTTCAAATTATTATGAGAGTGAAAAATACATATACCACAACAGTGGTAATGTTAAGAACTTCAATAGGCGATGGGATGACTGGAGAAAACTCCTACTAAATTAACACTTTTCAATATTATTATGAATATATATATATATATATATATATATATATATATATATATATATATATATATATATATATATATATATATATATATATATATATATATATATATATATATATATATATATATATATATATATATATATATATATATATACATGTACTATGGTTGCAAATTTCAGTAATTTCATACTGAATAATCATACTATTATTGTAAATTTCATACTGTAATGTATGTAAATTTGTCTAACTTAATCAACCAATATATGAGTTTAATTTGTATGTTTGTATGATACACAGGCATACAATTTAAAAGCAGGATATAGCAGTATAATATTCTATATACATGTATATATCTCTACCCCTATATTTGAATACATTTTGATCTAAATTTCTATCGTGATCAACATTTTACATTTGTTGTTATCTCATCAATGATTAGGACTTTTTTTATTATTGATATTACAATATGTTATCCATATCAACCAAACCGAAAATTTATCTTTTAATTTGGTATCTTTGTGTGAGAATGGATGAGTGTATGGAACGTACGTGACTTACAGATATGTGTATGTGTGTATGCTTGTGTTATTGTTATTTATGCATGTATATGTGCTTATTTGTATATGTCATTTATATTCATATCAATAAAAAAAATATGAGATAGTAGAAGAAGGCAGTGTAACTTTTGCTTCTGACCACTTGTCTTTTTTGTAAACTTTGAAATTCATTGTTCTTATTATGATTTTCCATCCTCTATAATGTATGTTTCGGCATGGTATAAAGCGACCGCGTATGCTATTGAATACAGTAATGCAGATATACAGAGGCTTGATCGAGAACTGTTAAATCGACTACAAAATTCTATGACGGATATAGATAGTTTCAGTATTGACTTTACAACGTTACACTTCATACAGTGAGTATAAACGTGCTAAGAAAAATTTTCGGAATGCACTCGAGTGAGCACACTAGAATTGTATGACAAATGTAATTCTGGAACATAGATGAAGCGTCGGTGTACGATTTGCTTTTATTTTGAAGACTGGTGCGTCGCCAAAAGCCTCGTTCGTCTCGAGTTTACCCAGAAAGTGTCGGCTAAAGCTTTTGCTGACCACTATGAGCTAATATATACTCCCAAGTCAAAGTCGTATGACAGTGATTTTGAGCGCTCATCTGATTCTGAATTCCAGTTTATTGAAAACATTTGTACATCATCAGATCATACCCTCCCTAGAAGAAACAAATGATGACGTAATTAAAGCTCTTGGCGATATAAAATACAGGAAAGTACCGGGTGACTAATGCACACCGCAAAATGAGAGGTAACGTTGTCATTGACTGTTTGTCGAAATTGCTTCAAGCCATTGTTAGGGTATGCAAAATACCAAAGTCTTGGAAAAGGGGCCTGATAATTCCTATATACAAGGATGGGGGTAAAGACAAAAATCATATAAAAGTTATAGATCATTAGCTCTTTATCATCTTTGCTAAACCGTTTGAGTATGTCATTAAATCCAGAATAACAGAACTCGTTATTGACGCTGGATCATTTCCAAACTCATGTGAGCAAGGAATTCAATCAAACTTGGGGTGTATGGCAGCATCTTCCAGTATGCAGGAAACAATATTTCTTACTCTTGCAAATGGGAGTAATATCTATGCAGATTTTCTTGCTACCAGTCAGGCCTTTAATTGGCACAATTTTGCTTCATGGGTTATTTGTAAAGCTCTACGAGTTAGGACAGCAACTGCCCTACCTTGGCGGACGACACTATCTGTATTGCGAAATCGCCGCTACAGCTTCAACATATACTTAATACTGTATATAATTACTAACTTCTCTGGCGCTTTGACTTTAATCAGAGACATATATACACATGTGTATATATGTCCCTGCTTTAATGCAGATAAATCTTGCATTATAAGTTTTCGCGCCAACTGTAATATTTCAACCAAAAAAACTTCATTTCAGTTTACTTGGACATTGGGTGATAAAATTATTCCCATCAGTAACAAATAAAACCATCTTGGAGTCCCTGTAATCAATAAGTGTAATATATCGCTTGATTCAGGTACCATACCAGATGATTGGCGCACAGCTTCTATCGTTCCAGTATTTAAGAAAGGCCTCGAACTACAGACCAGTTTCCCTGACATCAATCTCGTGTAAGCTACTGGAGCACATCATTCACAGCCAGGTTATGGAGCACTTTGACCAACACTCCATCATTACCAACAATCAGCATGGCTTCAGATCTAAACGTTCCTGTGAGACACAGCTAGCCACCACAGTAGACAGTATTGCCCGCTCCTTGGACAGGGAAGCCAAGTCGACATCATCCTTTTGGACTTCTCCAAAGCCTTCGACAAGGTCCCTCACCAGAGATTACTACATAAGCTAGACTACTATGGAGTTCGAGACAACACCCTGCTTTGGATCAAGGACTTCCTCAACAACAGACAACAGCGAGTCTTACTTGATGGTCATACTTCAACAAGTGCAGATGTGTCATCAGGAGTGCCACAAGGGACCGTACTTGGACCATTACTAATCCTGACCTTCATCAACGACCTCCCAGAAGTTACCCAGTCAGAGGCCCGATTGTTTGCAGATGATTGCCTACTATATCGCAGGATCAACAGCGAAGAGGATAGCGACATGCTGCAGAAGGACCTAACAGCACTTGAGGAATGGGAAAAAAAAAACGTGGCAGATGTCCTTCCATCCAGAGAAGTGTGTGGTAATTCAAGTAGCCACTAAAAGGAAGACTATACCAGCAAACTACAGTCTACACAACCATCAGTTAGAAGTTGTTGACTCCAGCAAGTACTTGGGTGTTACGATTAGCAACGATCTACAATGGAAAAAGCATATTGATGCCATTACAGCCAAGGCAAACAGGACCCTGGGCTTTCTCCAACGAAATCTCAGAGGATGCAGAACAACAGCACGGGTCAGAGCTTATGAAGCCATTGTACGCCCAGCCCTGGAATATGCTGCCTCTATCTGGGACCCACACTCCATCGGGCAGATCAACCAGATAGAGAAAGTCCAACGAAGAGCTGCACGTTTTGCCACAAGAAATTACTGTCACCAACATGGTCAACTCGTTAGGATGGGAACCACTACAGATAAGAAGAGTAAGGATCCGCCTTCTACTGTTCTTCAAGATCCAGCACAACCTAGTGGCCATCCCAGCAGAGCAGTATCTCATCCAGACTGACATCAGAACCAGGCAAAGCACACCATCCGAATACCAACAACAAGGAGGAATGTATACCGGTTCTCTTTCTTCCCACGCACTATCAGGGATTGGAATAAACTACCATCATCAGTAACATCATCCTGTTCTTTTGAGGAGTACCGGACAGCACTCAGCAACTTACCACCAGCTCAGTTTAGTACAGAGTGAGGAATTAAGATTTTATTGTTTTAATTGTAACACCCTGACATTTTCACACAACTAACCGGGCCTTCTAACTAGCGCAACGCGAAAGGGGTCCAGACCCAGAAACCTAATAAACCCGAGCACACACAAAACTTCCTACATGTACCTCACTCATGCACCACTGTCTCTAACAAGAGCCTTTCAACTAGCGTATTGCAAAAAGGGGCTCCCCTTTCATCTAACATTAAAAACCTTACTATCAATACCCAACATTCTATTAACAGAGTCTTCTAACTAGCGAAACGTGAAAAGGGGCTCATCTAAAACCTTACTTTTTTTCTTTTTTTTTTTTGACTGCCTTCTGAGGCTTTTATCTTGACTGCCACATGAAGTATGACACTCATTTATTAGTACACTTCGTAATGGAAGAAGAAGATCCGAATGAATACTGTTGGCAATTGATAAGGGTAGGAAATCCTATTTCGGAATCACAAACATAATCTTGACATTTTTGGAACCCTTTTTCGCTTACACATCTGTACAAAACAGTTGTCTGTCCGTCTGTCCTTTATGGCTGTGAGTTCTGGAATAATCTAAAGTCTCAATTAAGACACCCGTCGTTTCAATGTTTTCCAATATTATTTGTAAACATTCTCAAAATTTGTTAATGCAAAAACGGTCTGACGTGGAGAGAACTTGGAGAGGGCGAGTAGATGTACGATTATCGGATTAATACTAGTCTGTCGCGTAGACAATTAGAAATTCTCTCTCTCTCTCTCTCTCTCTCTCTCTCTAGAATTGCTGAAAGTAGTGTATGTTTCTGCTATTACCATGTGTCCCATCCCCCTGTTGGGGGGTTGGGGGTTAGACAGGAATTACTATAACCAATACAAGGCTGGTGTCACTGCTGGTGGACTAATAGTCTCTTAGGGCGTCATAAGTCTAGTTTTCTGTGTTTATGTACTAACATAAAATATATATTTAAATTATTCAGTCATGAAATTTTGCAAATCGCTCAAGAAGTATCTCCCTCTTGCATAGCTCAATCTGTCCTTAGACTGATTCTTCTGCTCACATTTTTGGCTACTTTGGTTTTAACTCTACTATTCAAATATTTACATACACATGTATTAGAATTCCTATCAATCGGCATCTCTGAAGAAACCTAAGGTAACTACACTAAACCCTGACTAAACGTCACGTGTACGTGTCATGTGATTCTATGTTTACAAAACAATTTTCTAAAAATAGAAATATTTTATAATCTATAATAAAATTTACTTACGTCACTAACTCGATAAAACACCAATACTACAATAGACTACACTTTATTATTTTATTATATTTTAAAAATACTTAATACTATAGTGAATATGTCTAATCTACAGATGAATTATCACCAACAAACACTTCTTTGAGATTATTTAATGACAATAACAATGGCAGAAGGGTAGGAAACGTCAACATAAACCTTCTTATATATATTATATTTCTTGTTGAATTCAGATTTATTCAAGACATTTTATATAACATAAGTGTTCCTTTTTATAAGCGTTAACTGTCATTTCAAATGAAGACTTGTAAGTATCTATACGTCCTCTTCCCTGGCATGGTCATCCTGATTATCACGGTGTTTTGAAAGAATACATGTACTTCATCACTTCATGCACAGGCCGTCAGATTGTTTGGGGTCCACTCAGCTCCCCCATACACACGGGGAATTGAGTGGACCTCAGACGATCTGACGGCCTGTGACTTCAGACAATCAGTTTTTTCTTTTTTCTCTGATTTTACTTTTTGGCCAGTTCTGACTGATTGTAATTGACAGTGGAGTTACAGACTTATTTTAGTCATAATCGTTTGAGGTCCGTAAGAATGTTGTTCTTAATACATAGTTTGCAATAGTTCAGCATTGATGGGAGTTACCTCCCGTTGGCGGCCATCTTGTGTGTCAAACTGTGTACAGTGCCCGCCACTTAATTGAATGTCGCATTATTGAATATTTCGTTTTATTGAATAAGATGCTGAAATCCAAAACCATTTTCTATTAAATCTATTGAAAATCCGCCACGTATTACACTAGAATAAATTTACTACGGTGCGAGCGACCTATCAATTAGAGATAAATGGTTTCACACCTGCCCAGGTAAAATCACACGTTAATTGTCGAATAGGCCGTAGCGGTAGGGATGAAAGGATTAATTAATTACCAACTGCCGAAGCCAGATCATCGAAAACACCAACAAGATGACGCTGTTAGCCAAAAAAGACAGTTGCAAAATTCTCGAAAATGTAGTCTGTTGACTTTCATGTAGCTCAAGCAAACAAGAAGAGGATCTAAGAGAGGTAACTCTAGTGTATCTATATATAGATACATGTACAATGATTCAGTTACAGATACCGCGAAAGTTGTACACGTATGCAATTCTTGCACAATCTTTCGATCTTCTGGTCTTTGAAACTGCATTTGTTCGTCACGCCGTGTAATTGAATATTCGTTTATTTGAATAATTAAGTCCTGACAAATAGCCTATTCAATTAAGCGGCTTGCACTGTATTTTCATGCATAATTCAACCAAAGTTGTTAATGTTTCAAGCAAACTTGTCAATCACTTTAAAATTTGTCTACATCATCTATTTTGAAATATTGTGAAAATACATTAAATACAAAATTACGAATGCATGTTTCAAATGAGCTGTATGAAAATGTTAAGAAAATGATGGAAAAACTATAATCTGACACACAAGATGGCCGACAACGGGAGGTAACTCCAACAAATTCTGTCCTACTGAAAACTATCTATACTCATTGTCTATAAATTTCTTTTACCATATTCACTCGTGTATAATACACAATTTTTTTCATAAAATATCTGACTTCGATTTTCCAGGTGCGTATAATACACGAGATCTAAAACAAGAACCTTTTTTCCAGACGTAAGAATTCATATTTCCGCAGCGATATTGCTGTAAATGTCCGCTGACAGCGATCAGTACATGACCATAAAACTTTGGGAACCCTTACTTAACCACTGAAATGGATTTTAGACACTTGATAAAGAGATTATCATTACAGTTTTACCTCCTGGTGTTGAACACTTTACAATATGCGCTGAATTGAAGATGTTTTTACAAATGAGAATAGCATATTTTAAAATAAAAAGTGCTGATGCAAGCCAGTTATCTAATCAATGTCGATCAAGGTGAAATGGCTTCACGGTCAAACAATCAGCCATCACCGTACGCCACGCTGTGATAATTGGTTGTTCGCATTTCTTCTACCTTTACTGCTGTGTTAATCAATTTATTTTGTGCAAACATTGACACTTCGAGACAATGAGTGTAAAATATATAGAAAATGACATCTTTGCTTTATTATCAGTATTTTATTAACAATAGTAACAGGGATGTATATAACACATATATATACGTCCCTGATACTAATTACAATTTTATTAACCATTCTTTAGTTTTCTTTCTATCAGCACAATGTTTGGCTCACAAATTAATTTTATTATGGCAATTGGGTTTATTCCATTCATTGAATATCCTAAGGTTCAGGTGCGTAACCAGTTGTGTTTTCCATAAAGTAAAATCTGTAATACAGAGATTTTTTGTAGGTAAGCTTAAGGTTCTTGATCAATTGCTTATGTGGCAATTTTACCTGCGTATTATACATGAGATGTAGACTTTTTTAATTAACAATTAATTTTGCCAATTTAATTATGGTATATTGTATACACCCACATTAAAAGGATTTTATGACATTAAAGATGAAATTAAACCAATACGATAATTCTTGTGATTATAAAACTGGAGTTCTCGAGATCAATTTCTGAAAGAAAGACAAACAGTCTTCATCTATAAACATTGATATCATTTGATAATTTAGTTATTTATATGTAATTGTCCGCATTTATCATACTAAAATGAAATTGAACGTTACACAGTTGTTTATGTCGCTAATTAAACCAATATGATCTTTCCTTCCATTTTAAAAGCTAGAGTTCTAGAAAAGGAAACATGTTTCGATCGATAATAACCACCATAAACATGGAAAATAATGATAAATTTGCTTCTAAATAATGTATATATCTACATTTTAGCACATTCATGCAAAATAAAATCAATACAATAATTCCTGCAGATTTAAAAGTTAGAGTTCTCTAAAGTTTTCTGATGACGTCTCATTCACCGAAACCGTTATTTTCCGTAGCCAATCAGTGACTCGGCTAGGCACGTGATAGTGACGCAATATGTAACAAACACCATTCAAAAACTACCTTGTGGGTCACGCACACTGTGGATGTTAATTCCATCACTAAGATTTTGTAGCCGATCCACCGATCGGCTGAAAATCAGAGGTCACCAGAAGGTGAACCCTTACGGTGTTTCACCAGATCTTTATACACAATGGAACAAATAGAGAGGCAGAATAAAGATATGGTTTTAATCAGATAGAAAATTATTGGAGATTATATTGCATTTCTGGCGTAATTATATGGGATAATTTATGATTGTATTCAACTCTAGTCTCTTTGGTAGGTATTTTGTCTACTATTTTGATTAGTTTTGTGAAAAACTCTATGGGAATGATTATAATACTAAACATACACAAGTCTTTCAATTCAGTATTGTGACCATGATAACCATCTGAAAAAAAACTTTCTTCTTATTTTTGTGTTAATTACGATCTTTCACCTGTAGGTGCATCTAACTTGTCCTTTCATTTAATTTCAGGGTAAATAAATTTTGATAAATGCAATTTGTATAAATCTTTTGGAAGATAATGTTGTTATGACAAAAGATGTACTTTTCTTCCATTTACAGCCAGGATGGGGAAAGCAGTGGTGGATGGTGGGGAAGCTGGATACAAGCAGCAAAGGAAAAGGTTTATAAACATTTATCATTAAAGCAGTTTATAAAAAACTTTGACCAATTGGCTGGTTCACCATAGTAAAAACTTTTGATACATGTTCATATTATGATTGAAATAAGTCTAAAAAGGCCCCATCTTCTTTTGTTTCAGAGTATTTCTTTGTGCATGTTTCTGTGATGCTTTCAAATAACAAAGACATATAGACAACTGATATAACATATTCTCCATAAGCATTATACTTGCATTAAGAGAGGTTTTTTGGATTGCACAATGTTTTATTCATTTCCATTGTAGTCGGCATCAGCTTACGAGATGGTTAAGAAGGACTTATCAGAGTTTACCTGTACAATGACATCTGATACCAGTCAGGCAGTTGTCACTGCTAGTGACAAATTAAAAGATACACTCAAGGTAGGAATAAAATATATTGATTTGATTTTCCATCGAAATTTTCAAAACATTATCAATCAATATTCCTTTTCAAATAAACTAAAAAAAAAATCCCAAAAAACAAATTGTATGCCTTACCATGATGAACAGTCTTTCCACCTCTTTATTCTCTTGTCTTAAAAATTCACAATTTACAAACAAAATAAGATTGATAATGTGATTAATACTGGTGATCCTTAAAAATTTCTGTGCTATGATTATTTTAATGTGTATCATGTGTTTCTTTTGATACAGACTGAAAATACTACAGCTGCCAAGGACAGGTTGAGAAATGGAATCACTACCTTTTTAGAAGGTCTTTCAAAATCTTTGGTGATTGAAGCAGAAGATAAAGAGTTACCTGCCACTGCTAGGGATCATTCAGATCCAGTTTTTGACAGGGCAAAGGTGATTGTTAATGATTTGAATAAAAATATCTTGAATAATAAGTATTAAAGTATAATTCCATGGCCAACACATTAAAAATAAGCCATATACAACAAAGGAAAAGGACATTTTTCCAGGTTTACCCAATCTGATTAAAACCAAATATTTATTTGCTTATCTGTTTGTCCCATTGCCGATAAAGATGTTGCAAAACCCAGTAAGGGGTCATGTTCTTGTGAACTCTGATTTTCAATCAATCAGTGGATCAGCTAGAAATTCCTTAGAATGAAATTGACATCCCCAGTGTTTGTATGTTTCACTTTAGTGTAAGTGTGACCTACAAGGTAGTTTTTGATCAGTGTTTGTTACATATTGCATCCCTTGCACGTGCCTAGCAGAGTCAGATTGGCTATGGGTAATAATGGTTTCGGTGACTAGAACTTCATCTGAGTCCACCAGAACTTGACTCCTCAGGCCATGCAAAATTAATTCTATGTTTCTCAGACAAAGCTGTGCGCTCAAATATGATGCCGACGAATCGTATTTATTGCAACTTTGGAAAAAAATGGCTGCCGTGTCTCTGTTTTGATACATTGTTAAATATAAAACACCTATTTAAGAACACGCTTTCCCCTAGGAGAAAGTATTTTGTCAGTTAATGTAACGCTTAATGTAATGCTGTTAAACAGCAGGGATTGGGAAGGTCACACGCTCTGCGACATAGTCCAATTCAGAAAAAAAATGGCACATTAAACCACTTACTTAATGTGCCCTATTACGCATTCAAATTTCTAAGCAGCGAACATTAGTTCCATGATGTGCATTTTCGATTTTTGACATAAGTATCTTCGTAATATCTGGTTTGATAAAGACGCATGATTTACAGCGATACAAATTTAATGGTGCTCCTGAAAACGATCCCCAAAGCCTATTTAAAGCACTTTGAAAAGCTAAGCTTCCAGTCAGTTATTGCCATTTTATCTGGCACAAGCAATATTGGTTGTTTTAGTGAAGTTGCATGTATTCCCCTATCAGCTGACCTTGAAAAACAGCCGGACCCATAGCCCGATTTACGAAGAGTCGTAGACCTTAGTGGTAACCGTAAATCAGGTATTTACGAGATAAACTATGTATTCGTACTTCATGTAAACGCCCTTTCACATCATAACGAATTGACACAATGTACGCGTAATGAACCAAGTCTGCGTAAGTCTGTGTATAATTGCTGGCGTACACTCTGTGCATCACTTGCGTACGTTCTTTGTACATGCGTAGGCTGTGCGTAAGTTGTACAAACTGAAATACTTCGCGTGGCTTATTTATACGTTACTCAATAACTGCGTTTCTACATCTCCATAATTTCAGTCAAAGTTTTAGGTCACATATCTGTATATACACATGCAACGCCATTTCCTCATGAAAAATCATGTTGCAGAACTGCAAAAAAGTACTGTTCCTGTCATCTTTCTGTGCATTCCATATAATCACAGATATTTCAGACTACAAGTTCAAAGCATAAAGACTCACAGCTAGTATACAATCTGTGCGTTGACAGCGCATTAAGGGTACACTACGCGTACGTTACTCATTTGTTTAACATACAGTGAGAATTCGCAGTGGAAACGCCAATGATTCGAATATATGTATAATGTGTTTGTTGCGTATGGGCCATTTGTTGGCATACATCGGAACTGACATACTGCCAACATATGAAAGCTAGTGCCAAAATCTCGCCATACCAAGCATACATTTTTAATCATTATAGAGTGAAAGCCACATAACATTATGATTTTAGGTGAAACACATTTTCAAAGATTATTACTGAAACAGGCTACAGGCACCGAAAGATCATGGTTCTACTTAGAATAAAAGTGCTGGGTCTTTAGAATATCATTGTTACCAAACTTCGCAATACACTAAGTCCCACAAATTGTGAGAAATTGTTCAGTGTCAGAATTAAAGGCAAATTAAGGACTTCTCAAGCAAAATTTTGTTAACTCACTGCAGAAATTCATAACAAAAACGTATACCGGGGTAGTTAAATCAAACTGAATTTCCCTTCATTGTTGATCAGATTTGTTATTGTTGTCCTGTCTCCTGAATTACTCAATAGTTACATTTAATAAATATGACACAAAATACAATTTTGCAAAAAAAAAAAAATTTTTTTAAATGACCCTTTTGTAGTGAAAGATAGCCCATTGAAATTGAAAATGGCCCATTGAAGTCTGAGCAAGGGGGACCATAGTCCCATTAATCCAGTTTGCTTTCCCGATCACTGCACTGCTACCAAAAAAACATCTTTATGACCTTACTTGAAAATATCCGTAATAACATCACAAATGCAAATGGCGGCCAGGCCAGAAGAAGCATTAAAGTTAACTTTAAGGGAGAAACAGTGGTGCAATGGATGATTCCTCCATTTGTAAAAGATCCATCAATTGTCCAACTAACAAAGGATGTGTAGTCAAACAAAAATCAGAATATTCAGCCCCACGCAAATCTCAAGGAAACGCTTTAAATGGTACTGTTTAGGGAAAAAAATACCAAAAATAAATACCCTACTTACCTACCTTGCCACTTTTTCGAGAACCAATTATCTGAGAAACATAGAATTAATTTTACATGGCCTTAATGGGTTTCACCAGATCTTTATCTGTAGTGCCACAAATGATTAAAACTGAACTTTAACCTTTTTATACACCCGTTGAAAAACGGGACGTATTATGATATGGCAATGTTCATAATGTCCGTCTGTCCGCTGTGGAACGCAATAACTTAAATTAACATCAGTTGTTTTTCATGATACTCATACAGAATGCTTAGATACTGTAGAGGAAGCCGCCTTCCGATTTTGAGCAAATTCCATTTTGTCGTTCCGGAGTTATGGGACATGGATTTAATTTTTACTATGAAAAGATGCTATGGAACGCGATAACTTAAATAAACGACAGTTGTTTTTCATGAAACTCATACAGAATGCTTTGATAATGTAGAGGAAGTGGCATTTCGATTTTGAGCAAATTCCGTTTTGTCGTTCCAGAGTTATGGGACTTGGATTCTTTTTTTGATATGAAAAATGCAATAGAACACAATAACTTAAGTAAACGTCATTTGTCTTTCATGAAACTCATACAGAATGCTTGAATAATGTAGGGGAAGCTGCATTTTAATTTTTAGCAAATTCCGTTTCGCCGTTCCGGAGTTTTTGGACTTGGTTTTTATTTTTACTATGAAAAGATGCTATGGAACACAATCCGGAGTTTTGGGACTTGGTTTTTATTTTTACTATGAAAAGATGCTATGGAAAGCAATAACTTAAGTAAACATCAGTTGTTTTGCATGTAACTAATACAGAATGCTTCGATTATGTAGGGGAAGCCGCCTTTTGATTTTGAGCAAATTCTGTTCCGTCGTTCCGGAGTTATGGTACTTAGATTTTATTTTTGCTATAGTACGATGATATGGAACGCAATAACTTTAGTAAATGTCAACTGTTTTTCATTAAACTAATACAGAATGCTTAAATAGGGTAGGGGAAGCAGCATTTTGATTTTGAGCAAATTCTGTTTTGTCATTACAGAGTTACGGAATTTTTACTATGATAAGATGCTATGGAGATGCTATGTAACGCGATTACTTAAGTAAACGTCAGTTGTTTTTCATGAAACTTATACAGAATGCTTAAATAGTGTAGGGGAAGCCTCCTTTTGGCTTTTAATATTTCATAAAAGTATTACCAAAGAGACCCAAGTTTGGGAGTAATAAAACCATACGTTCACATTGATCCCGTCCAAAGTAAGCGAAGGGTGTATTAAGCCATGCTAGGCGTTGCTCTTGTTCAAGGAAGTAAAAGTCTCCATATAGGAAAAATAGGGTAGTCAGCAGTGAGTGCAGAAAGTATTACTTTTACAGATGATGGTTTAGCTACATCATTTGTAGAGTAAATACTGCATATTTTGTGATATTGGTACATGTATAATTCAGGCTAGACTACATGCCATACAAGCTGATTTGGAAACATACTGCAATCCTCCATCAGGGTCTAAGAAATTCTTCACAGATTGGGAAAACTCCTTTGAATTGGAAGCACATAAAGGTGACATTTCAGAGTTGCTTGTCTCAAAAGTTGAAGTCAGAGCATTCTACACAAAATTGGTGAGTATATTGAATTTATTTTTACAGATAATTTTCATATATGAGTGAAACATTTAGACCTGGATATGGAAACCATTTCAATTAATAAGCATATTGAGTATTGCTGAAGCAATACATGTCCGTCACAAGGTAAAAAAATTTTGGTACCAAAAGAAAGGTCTTATTACAAGAATATACATGTGTAGTATGAATACCTCATCTCTTTTGGTTCAAAAGTTATGGCTAAGGATAAAGTTTTTAAAAAGTAAGTCAAATGTCAAGGCCAAAGTCACAAGGTCAAAAATTTTGGTACCAATAGAAAGGTCTTACCACAAGGAATATACATGTGTAGTATGAATACCTCGTCTCTTTTGGTTCAAAAGTTATGGCTAAGGTTAAAGTTTTTAAAAAGTAAGTCAAATGCCAAGGCCAAGGTCACAAGGTAAAAAATTTTGGTACCAAAAGAAAGGTCTTATTACAAGAATATGCATGTGTAGTATGAATACCCAGTCTCTTTTGGTTCAAAAGTTATGGCTGAGGTTAAAGTTTTTAAAAAGTAGGTCAAATGTCAAGGCCAAGGTCACAAGGTAAAAAAATTTTGGTACCAAAAGAAAGGTCTTATTACAAGAATATACATGTGTAGTATGAATACCTCATCTCTTTTGGTTCAAAAGTTATGGCTAAGGATAAAGTTTTTAAAAAGTAAGTCAAATGTCAAGGCCAAAGTCACAAGGTCAAAAATTTTGGTACCAATAGAAAGGTCTTACCACAAGGAATATACATGTGTAGTATGAATACCTCGTCTCTTTTGGTTCAAAAGTTATGGCTAAGGTTAAAGTTTTTAAAAAGTAAGTCAAATGCCAAGGCCAAGGTCACAAGGTAAAAAATTTTGGTACCAAAAGAAAGGTCTTATTACAAGAATATGCATGTGTAGTATGAATACCCAGTCTCTTTTGGTTCAAAAGTTATGGCTGAGGTTAAAGTTTTTAAAAAGTAGGTCAAGTGTCAAGGCCAAATCACAAGGTAAAAAATTTTGGTACCAAAAGAAAGGTCTTATTACAAGAATATACATGTGTAGTATGAATACCCAGTCTCTTTTGGTTCAAAAGTTATGGCTGAGGTTAAAGTTTTTAAAAAGTAGGTCAAATGTCAAGGCCAAAGTCACAAGGTAAAAAATTTTGGTACTAAAAGAAAGGTCTTACCACAAGGAATATACATGTGTAGTATGAATACCTCGTCTCTTTTGGTTCAAAAGTTATGGCTAAGGTTAAAGTTTTTAAAAAGTAAGTCAAATGTCAAGGCCAAAGTCACAAGGTCAAAAATTTTGGTACTAAAAGAAAGGTCTTACCACAAGGAATATACATGTGTAGTATAAATACCTCGTCTCTTTTGGTTCAAAAGTTATGGCTGAGGTTAAAGTTTTTAAAAAGTAAGTCAAATGTCAAGGCCAAGGTCACAACGTCAAAATTTTTGGCACCAAAAGAAAGGTCTTGTCTCAAGGAATATAGATGTGTAGTATGAACACCCAGTCTCTTTTGGTTCAAAAAGTTATAGCTAAGGTTAAAGTTTTTAAAAAGTAGGTCAAATGTCAAGGCCAAGGTCATAAGGTCAACAATTTTGGTACCAAAAGAAAGATCTTGCCACAAAGAATATACATGTGTAGTATGAACACCCAGGCTCTTTTGGTTCAAAAGTTATAGCTAAATTTAAAGTTTTTAAAAAGTACGTCAAATGTCAAGGCCAAGGTCACAACGTCAAACATTTTGGCACCAAAAGAAAGGGCTTGCCACAAGGAATAAACATGTGTAGTATGAACACCCAGTCTCTTTTAGTTCAAAAGTTATAGCTAAGGTTAAAGTTTTTTAAAAGTAGGTCAAATGTCAAGGCCAAGGTCACAAGGTCAAAAATTTTGGCATCAAAAGAAAGGTCTTGCCACAAGGAATATACATATGTAGTAGTATACCCAGTCTCTTGTGGTTCAAAAGTTATGGTCAAGGTTAAAGTTTTTTGGACAGACAAGACGGACAGACAGACAGACTAGGTGTTTCCTATATACGCCCCCAAACTTCGTTTGCAAAGGGTATAATAATCAATGTGGTGGATATTTCTTTGATGAATGTCTGAAAAAAAGCCCATAATTTTGAATTTTAATGACAAAACTGACATGGCTAGTATAGGAGTAGATCTCTTCTGATTTAGCAGTGGAGTATTTACAGAGGTTCACATGTAGGATCTAAACATATTGGAAGATATTTCTTTGTTAATAGCATAAGGAAAAAGGGTAAAATCTGTAAGTTCACTAACTCAGCCTAATGTAAATTGCACTAGTATCTATAGTTTCATTCACTTTTTGGAGTCCCGGTGTTGACCCCTTTTGTGCAAGATTTCTCAAAACTAAGATGGATTACCTATTGTAGACCAGCTATTGATGCCTATTGAAATGAAGATTTCTTAAAATTTTAATGCTGATAAAGATGTTATGATGGATTTAGCTCACAACCAGGTATCCTCTATGTTGTTGCAACTCAGTCCAGTATATTTAAATTTAGACTCACAAAATTAGTCCAACTTAAACAGCAGTTCAAGGTATCCTTACTCCAGTAAAAAGAGAATGAAGTTAATATCAAAAGTTTACTTTAAATATCAACAAAGCAAACAGAAGATATTTAGGAGTGAAAAAATTTAGATTGAATAAACTGAGTTTTATGCCTTGAGTTGAAAATTGTCATTTAGGAAATTTAGTAGAGTTGAATTTTAAAGAAATTTTCTGTTTTTCATGTTTCAGGTACCTGCAGAAATTTCTCATGGTGATTTTTGGAAACGATATTTTTACAAAGTCCATCAATTACAACTGGATGAAGCAAGGAAACTAGCATTAATGAAAAGAGCAGAGCAAGCTCAAACAAAGGAAGACTCAATTGGATGGGAAGGTAAGGTTTTGAGAGAAAAAATATGCTCTCTTTTACAGGTTATCTATGACTAAAGAAAGAAAACAATTTCTGATTGCTAAATTTTGTGAATTTTAATACATATATTGTTTTGCCACCTCAATCATTTCATCAGTATTTATATAAAACAATTGAGAAATAATTATTAGAAAGTAGTGATTAAAGTCCATTTTATTGCTATGTATAGGGATCTCATCTTTATCTGTTTGTTGTTTGTCATTGAAACATACTTTTCAGTTTTTGTAAAGGAATAATTTAGAGTCCACTTTGTACATTATTTTCTTAGATTTATAGGACAAAGGCAGTGATGAATACAATTTTTGACAAATTGAAAACCATGTTTATGGGGAAAGCTCTTCTTGTCTGTGGTAATTGATATACAGTCAAACTTCGATATGTCGAACACTGATATCTCGAATACCCAGGATATCTCGAAGTCGTATGTCGGTCCTGAAAAATTCCTTCATAATATGATTAAATTCACCCTGGATGTATCGAACACTGATGTGTCGAATACCATGCTTATCTTGAATACATTTTCAAGACCTGATGTTCTTTTTTACCCGGTTTATCTCGAAGTTGGCTTCTTTTTCCTCGTGGCATCAGGTAAAGCTTTCTTAGTTGACAGATTGCATGTTCGGTTTGATCAATTGACCATGTTGGTGTACAACGTAGAAAGAAGCAGTAATTACATAATCGATGGAGTCTATTCATACCTTGTTATTTATACTAATTGTTACCACATGATGATAGCTTATTAAATTTGACCTTGCAATTAAAAAAAAAAATTTACTCAGTTTTTCATACCTGCATTTATTTAAAGAAATGTCTTTACATTGTTTGTTAATATATTTTTATTTTGTATCAGTGAGTATGTCTGTGTATTTTTATGCAAAGTAATAGTAGCTTGATGTGTTTTGAATAAAATGAAATTATGACTAGTTTCTTCATCTCGTCTCATGCATCAGTCCGTCCTGGTTTAAAGTATAATAAACGACAGTTATGTCCAGTGTTGAATGTAACATATAAAATTACTGAGAACCAAACATGACGTTTTCAGTTTTGGAGTATATTCTCTTTATAATTATAAACAAAAGATATGATGAGATTTAGATTAATTATTTTGTAACTATGTACATTAAGGGGTATTTCTTGATAAATACATCACATACTATAACAATCGCACATGTCAAATGTGCCGGTGTGTGTTAACAACTTCAAAATTTGTGATCCTAAACTCAAAATTTGGATATCTCGAACTACGGATATCTTGAAGTATTTTCCACGGTCCCTCCAACTTCGCGATATCGAGGTTTGACTGTACTTATAGTTCTACCTACATTAATAGTCTCTAATAAAGAAATGTTATTAAATATAATTTCTAAAACAAACTAGATGATTGGAGTGGAGATGATGAACCTCAAGGAAAAGGCAAAACAGACACAGAAAAAAAAGTGTGTGAACCAAAAGCTTTAGAATCAGAATCAACCAATAATGCAAGTACCGAGTCAGACTGTCCTGTAGAATGTAAGGTTATAGATGCTGCATCTGAATCAAATTCCACATCAAGTCAGAAGGAAAGTAAATGTGAAAATGAGGAGATGCTTAATCAGTCGGCTGTGATCAAACATGATATGGATTTAAGTGATAAGCCTTCTTTGTCTGTCCAGGATTCACCAGATAGTAGCAATCCTGATTCAGTAATAGACCAAGGTTCTGATTCACTTAAAGACTATGTACCACATTCACTCAAGAACGATGAATCTGATTCGGTTATGGATAGTGAACCTGATTCAGTCAAGGACAATGAACCAGATTCACCAGAAGACAATGCACTTAATTTACACAAGGACAGTGGACCTGATTCTCCCAAGGACAAAGGACCTGATCTTGTTCAGAACAGTATCCTAGCTTTGCATATCAGCAATTTACATGATTTAAAGAATACTGAACAAGATGATGAATCAATACCAAATACTGTGGAGAGTAAGACAGAAAAAAGTAACCCTCATGTACAAAGTGACAAAGAAAATAAACAGAAAGTTAATATACAAAGTGAAAATCAAGTTTCTCCAGAAACAAAAATCGACAAACAAGAAGGGTCTACTAAAGTGACTGAGGTTTATGATGGTGGGTTACGCACGAAAGTTAAAGGAGAGTTAGTGGTTGTGAACCCAGATCGTGACTCGCCCTCTTCTGACTCTAGCGCAAATAAAGGTAAATACCTGCAAGTTTATTCTAGTGAGCCGGGAGCTGGTAAAGGCTGCTTAATGTGTTTGGTCTCATGATGTAAAGGTGCTGCCTTCAAATAGATTAGATACTTTTTTTCTTCCAGTCCAGTGCATGGGATAATAAAATTGAGAACCAGATCTGCTTTTTAAAAGTAGCCCAATATAAAAAGTCTTGCCCTATCAGTTTCTATGTGTTAGATTTATAATGAGAGTGAAATATTTTCAATCAGCGTTTTCTGCCTAATTTACCAATATTTCGAAAAGTTTTCAATAGTAGATACAATCAGAAAAGAAATTGTTGAGTAGAAAAGATTTCATTGTACGAGTACAATATCATTGTTTTTATAACATCCTTAGTTTCCCCAAGTGGACACTTTACATGTGACACTATCCATAAATAGTATAACTGAATAACATTCTATGTCTGATTATAGAGAGTTTAGATGATGATTGGGAACAAGATTTTGATGTAGAACTGACAGAAGAGGATATGAAAGCTGCCGATGAAATTGCCAAAAAACTGAATATCAATGCCTCAGATTATACAAAACTTGCTGGAGAACTGGTAAGGTCATGAAATATTTGCCAGTTCTTTTAGTGTCATTATAAGAAATTTGCTTGTAGAAGTTGTTGTTAGAAGTTGAATTCTATAAGTACTATGCACATGCGGTACTTAGTTTAACCAATTTTAGTGCAAAATATTGAATGTAGAGATTTGTCATAATATATTGGCATATTCATGATCTAGTCACAAATGATACATTTTTGTGTCTTTGAACACATTTAGCATACTCATAAATAAAATAACTAAATACATCAGCAGTAATATATCTTCATGTGAGGAAATTATTACTTTTATCTGCATTCATTTTCCATCAACAATCTGATATTATTTAAAATATTTTATTTAACTCTAATTAAATGTTCTTTAATAGGAAGATGACTGGGAAAGTTGGGAATAAAATCTGGATGCAAGAATTCAAGCAGAAAAGTCATATGACTGGGAGACATTGCTGGGATAGCACTCTGTAATAATTCATGTCACATGTAATAAAGTTGGAGGATATCACCAATATTTATGCATATATGTACAATACAATGTAGTGCATGTAAATGATATCAATTATTATGAAGTGTACCAATGTATTGAAATAATTTATGTTATTTTCAATCTGTAATTTAATTATTCCGTCAAGGTGATGAGAAAAGTGCATATGATAAAGTTATTGAAAGATGTTTCCGTTTATTTTCCAAAAGTTTTCCCACATTCATTAATTTTGTCATAGAAAATGACATTTACAGTGTAGAAAATTGTTTATTATGTTGACATTTATTTATTTAATTTAGTTGTTTTACGTGTTATGTTTTAAGTAACTCTTTTAATTCAAATTATAGGCATTTTTTTCTGTGGTTCGTTGTTGCTATGTATATTATTGAAATTATAACAGCCAATCAGCTATGAAAAAGCGAAGAGCTTACCTACCCTTGGCATTGGTATACACTTAAATCTGAAATTCCATCAATAAATAAATACCTGGGTATACATTGATAATATAAATGTTATTCTTGACAGATGTAAAGATGATGGATAAATCCAAACCACAAGTCCAAAAATCATGAAACCAGAGGACATACAAAATCAGTGAAAATGAAAAACAAATGGAAAATAACAAAATATGTCTACTTGAAGAGCATATGTGAACCCCTGTGATGGAGTGAGATCAGGTGCCCGGGGAGAGTGAGCATCTCCTGCTTGCTAGCAACACCCGTCACATATACCCAGTAGTAAGAGTCAAATCGTGTAAATTCCATATGTATTTATATATGGAGAAGTCAAAGTGGGTAACCTTCTAGTATAGAAGGTGTCAAATCTGTGTAAAATGATCGGAATCGGTCTCAGTCCAGAATATCATTTAAAAGTCTGGATAACGAGATATCATACGGAGTAATAAGAGTCTCGTAACGACCGTAGAACTTCCTCAGTGATGTTGCTAGTCTAGCACATATATAACCCTGGTTTAGCAGCTTAACTGAAAGTCGCCTAGCCCTCAGAACAAAGTCATTGTAATTTGAGCATGCTCTGGAATAACGTATTAACTGAGATATGAATACGCCGTGTGAGGGTGATGATGGAATGTTGCTACTTCTGAAAGGAAAGTTTGTGATAGCGAAATTGAAATCATCACGTTTGTCATAGAGTGAGGTGTTCTATTGACCATTAATGTCAAAAGACAACATAGTATCTAAATACGAAGTAGAATTACCACTTTCTGTGGTTTCTTTGACCTCCAGTTCACTTGGATAGATGATGCTAAGGTAATCCGCGAATGAAGGATTATTAATTGAAAGCAAGTCATCTATATATCTGTAAGTAAAATTGAAGCCAAGAGCCAATTGTTTTTTTCCTTGCGAAAGCAAAGACTGAATGAATATAGCTTCGTATGAGTAAAGGAATATGTCGGCCAGAAGCGGAGCACAGTTGGTGCCAATTGGAATGCCGACAATTTGTTGAGAAACCTTACCTCCAAACACCACAAAAATTTTATCGATAAGAAAGTTCAACATCTGGATGACAGCTGTTACAGTGTACTCATTTTTGGAATCAGAATTTTCCCTAACTAAGTAAGTTTTATCGTGGCTTATTACTATATATTTGAATTTGCGGCTTCTGTTTTTACTAGTAAATGCATTTTAATAATTTCCGCTAATCTGCCTTTTAATTTCTGATGAGGGATCGTTGTGTAAAGAGTCGAAAAGTCAAAAGACTTGATGGAGTGAATTTTAGTAAAACTTTTTGATTTTAGATGTTCTAACAACTCTTTTGAATTTTTAAGGATCCACATTTGATTAATTCCATTTCTGGAATATACTGTTTCGCAATATTTATGAAGGCCAGATTTAATTTCTGATTATATTTTTGTGAGTAGCATCGATACAGGTTTTGTGGAACACTTCGAGGAACCGGCGATAAAGCGTTGTTTGTAAGGATTTTTGTGCATTTTTGGAATGCAGTACAAATATTGAAGTTCTAAATTTTATTTATTTGAGTCAATACCAAATGTATTGAGGACAGATTTATGATTCTCGAGTACTTCCGAAACCGAAAAGTTCGTGAGAGTATAAGTAGGATTTCCTGGAGCTGAATTTAATCCTAATTCTTTCACTAGGCTGTCAAAGTAATATTTCTTACAAGTAAATGTATAATTATTAGATGCTTTATCTGCTAGTGTAATGATATAATGTTCTTGGAGGAAGGTAAGTTCTCTGACAACATCAGGATCTTTAAAAATAGATGCGAATTTGGTGTTAACAGAACCTTGTAATTTTTTAATTTTTGATCTCGGCAGTACTGCAATAGATTTACTCCATTCCGAAAGAGTGTCGACCTGTACTTCTTCTCTTTTTGCCCATCGTGTGGCATATTCCTCGCAGCAGTTCATAATATTCTCAAAATTTTGGCTCCATGTGAATGATCTGAGTTCTCTGTATTTTGGACCTTTAAGTAAAAGTTCTCTTAATTTAGTGTTTTTAACAATATCGAGATCACCAGTAATGACATGGCCACAAGGAGAATATACAAAATTAGATAAAGGAACATGCACACGGTTGAGGATGGCATGCAGAGTTGCTGAGATCAAGACACTGTAGAAATTCTTTGTAAATCTAAATTTTGGATGCAACTGATGGCGTGTAGCTATAGGAAATACATGGCGGATCTTTGTTTTTGAAATATGGAGGTATTTTCTCTAAAACGGATTTATGATTTAAAATTTGGCCAAAATTTAAATAATCAATGCCTTTATTTGCAAATTTAATTTTGATGAAAGGGCGATTAGATTTTTCCATAGAAATATCTGACTTGACGGGACGAAAAAGGCTAGCGGTCGATATGTCCATAATCATGCCATCTAGTCTATACTCTGCAGAGCTTATATCAGTAAATATACGGTCTCTGGACGATACGTGCAACTCGTGTAATTTTCTGAGTGAAATAGAATAAAGTTTTGTGCGAATGTGATGAAGGCCCAAAGGTTTATTTATAAATGGCAAAAGAGCATCAAAGGAAATATTATGTATTTCAGGTTTGTTGTATTTGCGTGTACCATGACTTCGACGCCTCCTCTGGCTTTTGTTGAATAAACCGAGTACGTTAACTGATTGACACGCAGGACTAGTGAGGTTACCAATACTACTAATATTGTCATTGCATCCAGAGGGCGAAGCAGTGCCGAGACGTCTTATCCAGTATTCTTCTCTTTTCTGGCGAGAAGGAGTTCTCGAATTGGCATTGTTTGTGGGGTGATATATTTTTTCTATAATTCTAATTTTCATTGAGAGAATAGAGTGGTCAGGCTGGTTGAAGTGGCGATAGAGTAATTGGTTTCCGCCACAATTTATTTTGGACCTGTGACCTGATACTCTTGTACGGAGTTGTCCCTTTGTCTCTCCAACATATATTAACCTACAGAGTGAACACTCAATACCGTATACAATATTTGAACTCTTACAATTCAAATGGTCTCTCCAACATATATATTAACCTACAGAGTGAACACTCAATACCGTATACAATATTTGAACACTTACAATTCAAATGGTCAAAACTATGCGTATGAAAGGTATGTTTGGTTAAATTACTCGTAAAAGAATTGTGTGTAATTAAGATGTTGCAAGTTTTGCAATTTTTGGTCCCGCATTTAGATATTTCACAATCATAAGGGGAGAATTGGTAATCTTTAATTACGTCAACTAGTTTAACCTTACAGGGCTTGATGTTTATGAAGCTATCCGCATGTTGATACAGAGTTCATTATTAGTGCTTACCACAAATGTTTGTTTTCTAACGTCATTTAAGATAATATTGGGGACACCTAAGTTAACTGCTATGCACGTGTCTTTGCACATTGCAGTTTGAGGCCTTTTTGTAGTGGGCGACGCCTCAGCCACTATGGTTTTCTTATTAACATTATCCATATATATATATATAGGACTGCCCGACAAGTGTCCTCGGAGACAAATTGTCCACCAGCAGTGACACATAGACAGTTGTTGAAATGTAAAGATGATGGATAAATCCAAACCACAAGTCCAAAAATCAGGACATACAAAATCAGTGAAAATGAAAAACAAATGGAAAATAACAAAATATGTCTACTTGAAGAGCATATGTGATCCCCTGTGATGGAGTGAGATCAGGTGCCCGGGGAGAGTGAGCATCTCCTGCTTGCTAGCAACACCCGTCACATATACCCAGTAGTAAGAGTCAAATCGTGTAAATTCCATATGTATTTATATATGGAGAAGTCGAAGTGGGCAACCTTCTGGTATAGAAGGTGTCAAATCTGTGTAAAAGAGACAGCCAAGGAAACTGTCCTTGTGTAAATTATGGTCTTTCCTTCATTATACTTTCAAATTACGGTATGTTTTATAAGATTCATATATTTTCACAGTTTTCTTTTAAATGTAACTAGACCCAATTTGAAATAAACAGCATAATCTTTAAACATAATCTATTTAAAAAAAATTGCTAACTTCAGTTAATTTAGATTGATGGCTTTGGTTGTGTTCATTAATATTTCTGTAGTTGTTGATGTGGCAGTAGTTTTGTTTGTCCAAAAATTGAAGCACTATACCCGGTATATAGTGAGTTGAAAGTTTAATGTATGTATTATGTAACATAATTCCATAAGGAAAATTTGATTTTAATGTGGTATATATGTCAGATGCGTCATATATGCTTGAGTATTTCATTCTGCATCTTGTCAAACTATATTTTGAAATATTTGGTTACAATGCATTAAGTTCTTTTCATTGTATTACTACAGTTGTTATCCTTTAAATGTGATGGTGTTTGATCTGATGTTGTTAGCAATGAGTAATGTTGGAAGATTGTGTCTTATTCGTATCTTTCTTTGGAATTTATTTTGATTGATGAATTCACCATATTAAAATAAATCGGATATGAATTTTGTTAATGTTAGATGAATTGAACTTTGTTATTAAAATGTTTGAATAGTTGAACATGATGCTCTTAACCAAAATTAAAATTCATGAGCCCTGGGTTAAAGGTTCAGGCTTTGTTTAAACCACTGCTCTCTATTTCCACTTAGAGCCAAGATAGCACCATTGGCAAGATGCTTGGCTCAAGACCGAGATGTGCTGGGTTCGATTCCTAAGGATTTCATTTGGATTCTTCCCTGCTGTAGGTGGGTCTGTTGCATAGGACTAAATTTCTTTGCCTTGCAGATGCCATTACTGTATGATATTCTTGGTGATGTAAAAGTAATCAAACAAATCCCCCCTTAATATAGTCGAACATTTGATTATGACATCACAGGCTTAACAATTTGATAGTGCACGTAATATGTAATATCACTGTCTTGTGTAAAATATGTATTGATGTATTGGCATGGTCATATGCAAACACTTGCAAAGTTCTAGATTATCTTTTGTACTTAACTTTGGTATGATGTAAATTATGAAAACCAAAATATATCGTCCAGTGCTCCGTCATTTTTATTTAAAGAATAACATTTGTATGTTATGCTGTCATTTTACTGAAAATTCAAGTGCAAGATTTCACAGAACAAGACCCTAAATCGATCTTAGTCACATCCATCAAGTATTTGCAGATAAAAGTGGTGTTGTGTTTTATTCAATTTGCAGCAAGAACTAATTGATTATTTTTCACCAAAATTCCTTCATCATTGTAATTATAAACTATACATACATGTAATTATAGAGAGCTTGAAGTCCTCTAACCAAACTGAAATTATGGTTCACAACTTTAGTGATTTGGAAGTCCTGGTTGTCAATCTCCCTCAAGAGACGCATAAGACTTCTGGCTTTCTTCTTGTTTTTTATTGCTGACTTTGATGGTGATTTAGTTCTGTTGCAGGTTAATTTTTACGTTATCTTTTTTAATTTTATACAAATCATGACAGAAGATTAATGCCTAGTAAAGTAGACCAGCTATCCCATGGTAAGATACCGTTTTAGAATTCGAATATATGTACCACACCTAAAGCAGTGAATTATTACATAAGCCTTTTACTTTAAACTGTATTTATTGGTACTAAACATGTATTTAACAAATATGCACAATAATACAATGATCAGGATCTGAAAACAAGCTAACAGCTTATATTAATTCATTTCCTGGAGTTGGCATGACTTATATAAGAGTTACAATATTTGAAAAGACATGACATAAATCAATAAATCAAAAACATAATAAGTAATAGGTGAGAGAAAACTTTATGATAAAGGTGAGGGGAAGTGGGGATAGGTAGATAGGAAAAGGGTAAGAAGGGAGAGGGAGATTATCCAAAATCGAGTGTATAAATAATTAATATTTTAAGTTAAATCGATCAGATTTTAACAAATACTGTTGAACAGCGGTGATTAATGTAATATTTTGATGGTCACTGGTCTGGTTATCACCATAAAGCAGAGTGTTAACGTTAGGTCTATTGATATAAGGAAATATATATTCATTACGTAAATCAGAGTACAATGGGCAAGAGAGTAAGAAGTGGCAAGTGGTTTCTATGACACCACATCGACACAGGGGCGATAAAGTTAGATTTCTTTTGAATAGATGATCGTTTAGGCCACAGTTGTTCATACGAAGTCTTGAAATGAGTATTTGGCCAGTGCGTGAGCCAATATTGGCATATTTCGGGATCGGGGATATATTTGGTTTTACTTTGGACTTAAAAATTGCAATAGATGCAGAATCTTTAGTAGCCGAAGATAAGTGGTTCCAGTCATTTACAGTAGAAGGTAGAAAGGAGTTTTTATACAAGGATGTGCGACAATGGATTTGCTGAAGATTGTTGTTATTACGAGTGAAGTGTGTATGAGCTACTTGAGGTGGAACTAATGATGATAAGTAAGTTGGAGATATATTATTAACCATTTTGTAAAAGGTAATAATACGTGATTGCTTTCTTCTAGAAGAGAGTGTTTCAAGGCCTGTTTCATTATAGAGAAATGAATGGCTGGTCAGTTTCATACCACCGGTTATTATCCTGGCACATTCAAGTTGAATTTCCTCTAGTTCGTTTTGGAGGTAAAGTGGTATATTATCCCATACAATATTAGCATATTCAAGAGAAGGTCTGATAAAAGTGATATATAATTTATGTAGGACATTTCTTGTTAGTTTGAATTTTAGCTTTCGAAGAATATTTACTTTTTTATATGCTTTGGCTTTGATTTCATTAATGTGATCATTCCATGTATACGAGTTATTTAGTATTAGTCCAAGATGTTTATGACTTTGAGATCTTTTAATTTCAACATTATTCATGTAAACAGGTGGGTGGTGAATGGGTTTATGTTTTTTGGAAATAAGTAATTCTTTTGTTTTCTGTGGGTTAAAATCAACTAACCATGTATCAGCCCAGGACTGTATTTTATCTAAATTTGAATTAAGTTCGCGAGATTGGGTTTCCGGGTTTTCAACAGTTACATATAGGGATGTGTCATCAGCAAAAAGTTTGATGTTTATATCAATATCATGAACAATGTCATTTATATAAATCAAAAAGAGAAGAGGACCAAGGATAGATCCTTGAGGAACTCCTGCGTTAATGATTGTCCAATTAGAATTATTATTATTCAAAACAACACGTTGGGTTCTATTTTTCAAATACGATTCAAACCAAAGATTAAGGTTGTCTTGTATACCTATATTTTTCAATTTTGTCAACAGTCCGTCATGCCAAACACGGTCGAAAGCTTTAGATATGTCACAAAAAATCATCCTTATTTCTTTTCCTTGGTCCAGCGCTACATTGATGTCATTACAAATGTACAACAATTGATTGATTGTTGAATCTTTAGACCTGAACCCTGATTGATTATTAGAAAGGATATTATTTTCAAGAAGATAGTTATAAATGTATTTATAAATGCATTTCTCCATCACTTTGCCTATTATACTAAGGAGACTGATAGGCCGATAGTTGTTGATCAGTGAGGGGTCATCTTTTTTAAAAACAGGAGTGACATTTGCACGTTTCCATAGCGATGGATAAGTAGAGCTGTTTAGCGAGTTATTAAATATTTTGGCTAGAGGGACACTTAATTCGGAGCTTGCCTCACGTAGAAGGACAGGATTTATTAGGTCCGGGCCACTAGCTTTTGAGGTATTAAGAGTACTTAATACATCTTTAACATCGTCAGGTGTTATTTCTATTCTGTTAAGAATTGCATCACAATATATGTTAATTGGAGGAGGAACTTCATGATTAGAATTAAGGGTCATTTGAGCAGCAAAAAAATTATTAAAACAGTTTGCTTTTTCTAAGTCATCAATGACTATTTTATCAGGTGTTACGATAGGTGGAATATTGGTTTTCTTTTTATTGAAGCCTGCAAATTCAGAAATTTTTCTCCATGATTTACTCGAATTAGAGTCAATGTTATTAATTTCAGTAATTCGTTTTTGATCATAATTATATTTGGCTTCCCGGATTTCTTTAATTACATTATTTCGAATTGTCTTAAACTTTTGCCAATAGAACTGGGTGTTAAATTGCTTTGCTTTTTTGTGAATTCTTTTTCTTTTACGTATTAATTGTCTTATGTTATTATGCATCCAAGGAGGATCGTCACATCGTATAGTGGCCATTTTATTGGGTATGGTTTCGTTTGCTATTTTCAGTAAAGTATTTTCAAGTAGTTGTGCAGTTTCGTTTATATCATTTTGTAATATTATATCGTTCCAGTTACAGTTCTGAATTTTAGTTCTATACAGATCATAGTTGCCTTTATTGTATAGCCATATTTTACGTTTGACTTTCTTGAGATTGGGCTTTTCAAGATTGAGAATTGTTTTAATAGGGCAGTGATACCGTGTATTTGCTTGAAGAAAATGTTCAGAAACATCGACTTGTTGGATTAGGTTATGGTTATTGCATAGAATGACATCTAAAAGAGAAGACGAATTTTCGCAATGATATGTTGGTTCATTTACGTATTGTTTCAGCGAATATTTCAAACAAATTGTATTCAATTTTTTATGTACAAAATTTGGATTTAGTTGATTTTCATTAAAATCTCCAGTTATAATTATATCATCAACATTTGTATTAGAAGCTAGGTCTACAGAGTGTTCAATGAGGTTCCAGTGGTCAGATGGGCTATTAGGAGGCCGGTAAAATGATCCTAATAATAGCTTTTTGTTTTTAATGTTTAATTCTATCCATACTGATTCAATTCCTTGAACTTCCAGATCATGACGTCTTACTGAACATATGTTATCTTTGACATAGATGGAGATACCACCTCCTATTCTGTCAGTTCTTACATGTGAATAAGGAGCATGGAAATTGTCAATAAGTGTTTCGTTAATTTCATCATGTGAATTTAACCAAGTTTCATTTAGGATAATGATATCAATATTTTGAAATTCAGCAGAGATAAGGTCGATTTTATTGTGGATACTTTGGATATTATAATGAATTATCGAAATCTGCTTGGAATTGGAGGGTTGTGATGTAGACATACTTGAGGATGTATCAGAAGATAAAGTGGCGGGGGTGTTATTGACACCTGTAGGACCCGGATTCGTTTCAATGTCACCACATAATAGTAATAGTTGAAAAATCAACGTAAGGGACATAACAATAAGCAAGAGGTAACATATCAAAGGCTTAGAAGTATAAAGATTATTCAGAAAAAATCTACAAGCATGGTTATGAATTATAAACATGAACATGTAGTGTAAACATGATAAACCATCAAACATATCATTTAGGTAAGAACATAATATAACATTAAACATATCATTAAGGTAAGAACACTTGACAGTATCGTTAAATTGTTTAACGTGCGATGAATTGCAATTGGTCATAATTACGTTCGATTTACCTTCTTTGTTCGAAAAGCTAAAGCGAAAAAAATGTAGCAATGATATAAGAGTTATTCCCCTTAGACCTAAATTCACGAAAAGGACGAACAGTGGGGTGATTTTGAATTTACCTTTGAGCTTGCACGAGCGAGTGTAATGTAGACCTGTCCTAACTCTATATTCAGTCAAGCATGTTGTCATTGTTCATGATATTTTACTATCTTTCACATCAACGGAACTAATAGAAGTTAGGACAGGATTACATTGGACCGAACGATTTATCATTGGAATTTGGATACTTGTGAGAAAGGGATTTGTGCAAGGAATATAGCTAACGTGGATTTCTGAGACAAAGAGGATTGGAACAAAGTTTGTGAAATTGAGCTTAGATGAAGGAAAGCATACGCTTTCTAGGAAGAAAATAAAACTAAGATATGTACACATCGGTTATGAGAATGAAAATGAATGAATTAATACCGTGGATATATATAAGGATGTCAAGTACTTGTGTAAATAAGGTGGACTAATAAACCATTTGAATATTACAAATTAACATCCTATGTCAATTACAAAATACAATATATCTGCCGTTAAAATTGAGATACACAATGCACTTAAACCATATATTGACTATATTGTATATGATTGAAAGGTGAAATAAAACATACAGATAATAGTAAAGTATACTATGTGCATTTAATGGTAACCCGCAAAGAATTCACGACTGTGGTAAACAAATTAACTAATGTTATGATTGTGAGTGGGTCACATATAATATATGCATAAACAGACACGTGGTCTGAATCGTAAACCAGACATGCAATGAATACCGCAGTCACGTTATCGAGTATGAATGTGGGTCACTGATAATCTGCATAAATAGACACATGGTTTGAGATATTATCCAATCATACCGTTACAGCAGTCACGTGATATAAACACTAAAATTCGGTATGAAGGTCAGGACACCTGGAAATCAATTTGCATGAAAAAAATAATGGCAATATAGTAACATGGAATTTTAACACCTTACTTTCATTGGTCAAATATTGATTGAATGGGCTGACATTTGACATAGGATGAGTATGTTTATATATACGTTTTAGATAATCTGATTTTGTAAAATTAGTTTATAGCTTATTTCCTATGAAATCGACAGAGGATAAACATGTACAGCTCTGAAGTGGACGTCAGTCTTGCATAGCATTTAACAGCTGAACAGTGCTATACTTATCACATGAACAGTTAAGCATGTACGGCATGGTCAATGATAAATAATACACGCCTGCAATAAGATCGACTGAGAATAATAAACACTAATAGTGACACAAAAACACATGATAAGAAGATCGTGAGGGATGTCCGTGGGAATGTTGAGTTCCGTAAGGAGTGTTCGTTTAGAGGTGTCATATAGCGCATCAGATGAGGAGGGATCGGACCCTGATCATGTCGTCAAGACAGATGATCTTGTGCTTGACATCGTGATGATCAATTACAAACACTTTACCGTCCCACACGAACGTCGACTTGGCACATCCTGATTTAACCATCTGTCTAGCCTCGTACGCGAACTTACTTCTGGACTTTGTAAGGTCCTGGTTAATGTTGACACCGGTCATACCTGGCACTTTTCGCAGATTTTTACTGCTTTTCAGTAAACGATGGCGAATATTATAGTTAGTGATACGGGCGATGATAGGTCGCGGCTTATCATCTGATTTTCGTCCTACACGATGCGATACTGCGAGTTCAGATTTTTGAAGGGGGACGTCTAATTTCGATGCCAGTTCATGAACGACTTCGTCGGTATTTACCCGATCCTCGGAGACACCAATGATGCGGATACAATCGCGGCGACTGTGCATTTCTTGGTCGTCAATCCGCTGACGGAGCTCCTTGTTCTCTGCCGCGAGCATAGCTAGGCTCTCCTTCATGCCTGCCAACTCTGTATTTACTATGGCCTGGACAGTGGTATGGATTTCGTCCATCATCATCTGTTTCACTGTCAGTGCAATTTTCATAACATCATGGTCCGATATATTGACTACAGGCGGAATGGTAGCAGGCGTAGATGTTAGTTGATAGGGAACACCTTTTACGGGAGTGACTGGAGGGGGGTTCGAGTCCGCCATTTTGTCTTGACCTTGAATAAGCTCTGACGAGGATGATAGATTTTCCTTAGGGCGTTTAACTACCTGAGAGTACGACAAAGACGATAGAGACGACGTGCTTGAGTCGGATGGAAGTCTGCGTTTATTGTACAAAGAGTTCTCGGACATTTGAATTAGTAACGTGTATAATCGAACACTCTCTCAGTGAAGGTGACGAAGGTCAATGTGACAAATGAAGATTATATAGTCTTCTTACCAGTTGTGGTGGTTTAAATGTCCAAAGTATAAATATCACTGATTCATCGGATTAGTACATGTCAAAATAATAAACAATGCAGCCACGGAATTGCTTCAAAATAGACAATTTTTACATTATTTGTCTCTCACCATTTATGAACACGTCCGAAGTCGAGCATGCGCAACTCAACACTCTCACATGACAGAGCATACATATCTAAACTTCCAAGCATTTTGAGTTTTCAAAATGTGACCTCTGTGACTAGTTTCATACTTGAATCTAAATCTATACTTTAGATACTTTACGAGGAAAAAACCCGTATGTTATCCTTTTTCTTTGAACCTGTGTTTTAGAATTGGACGATTTGTTCACTTACAAAGTGATAGCATCCGGATTGCTTGGTTGGTTGATTTGTGTTTTACGTCACTTTCAACAATTTTTCAGTATATCGCGAGATGGAAGCAGGAGGTAAAAACATCTTAAACATAGTGGCGCAACCCAGGAATGGAACCCGGATCGTTGGCACTGCAAGCCAAGCGCTTAACCACTACACCAAGCCTGCCCCATCCGGATTGCATGACTAAGACCTTTACAAGCGTCCGCCGAGAAGTGAGGGTTTGTCTTGTATTACACTAGAACTTGGTTTTTATTATCTTATAAAAAAAAAAGCACACCCTACAAACTGCCACAGGACTCAAATTCTGGACCTCCTGACTCTGAGCCAATGCACAACTTAAAAAGGTATCTCGGCTAAAAAATTTAAATAACAAAGTAATGGCTAAATCTATTCATTTACTATGACCAGCACAGCACCTGACCACCAAGGTCTATGATGACAGAAATGGCCTGGACCTAATCCAGACTGGCCGAGGACTGGACACTGTACAGTGAGTTCTAGCACAACACCTGACCACCAAGGTCTCTGATGAGAGAGGACTAGTCTGGATCTAATCCAGACAGGCAGAGAACTGGATGCTATACAGTGAGTTTCAGTACAGGATTTGACCACCAAGATCTCTTATGATAGAGGAGACCTGGATCTAATCCAGACTGGCTGAGGACTGGATGCTTTACAGTGAGTTCCAGCACAGCATCTGACCACCAAGGTCTATGATGACAGAGGAATGACCTGGATCTAATACAGACTGACTGTGGATTGGACGCTATACAGTGAATTTAAGTACAGCACTTAACTACCATGGTCTCTGATGACAGAGGAATGATCTAATCCAGACTGGCCACTATACAGTGAGTTCTAGCACAACACCTGATCAACAAGGTCCTTGATGACAGAAGAATGATCTGGATCTAATCCAGACTAGCCAAGGACTGAACACTATGCAGTGAGTTCCAGCACAAGATCTCTAATGACAGAGGAATGACCTGGATCAAATCCAGACTGGCCAAGGACTGGACGCTATACAGTGATTTCTAGTACAGCATCTGACCACCAAGGTCTATGATGAAAAAAGAATAGTCTGGATTTAATCCAGACTGGCCGAGGACTGGACACTATACAGTGAAATCCAGCACAACATCTGACCAACAAGGTCTCTGATGACAGAGAAATGATCTAATCCAGACTGGCCAAGGACTGGACACTACACAGCGAGTTCCTGACCAACAAGCTTCTTGATGATGGAGGCATGACCTGGATCTAATCCAGATTAGCCGAGGACTGGACACCATACAGCGAGTTCCAGAACAGCATCCTACCACTAAGGTCTCTGATGAGAGAGGAATTGTCTGGATCTAATTCAGACTGGCCGAGGACTGGACACTACACAGTGAGTTCCAGTACAGCACCTGACCAACAAGGTCTCTGATGACAGAGAAATGACCTGGATCTAATCCAGACTAGCCAAGGACTGGACGCTACGCAGTGAGTTCCAGCACAGCATCTGACCACCAAGGTCTCTGATGAGAGGAATAGGCTGGATCTAATTCAGACTGGCTGAGGATCAGACACTATACAGCGAGTTCTAGCACAACACCTGACCAACAAGGTCTCTGATGACAGAGGAAATGACCTGGATCTAATCCAGACTGGCCGAGGACTGAAAGCTGTACAAAAAGTTCCAGCAGAGCATCTGACCACCAAGATCTCAAATGACCGAGGAATGACCTGGATCTAATCCAGACTGATGGAGGACTGGACACAATACAGCAAGTTCCAGTACAGCATCCTACCACTAAGGTCTCTGATGAGAGAGAAATAGTCTGGATCTAATCCAGACTGGCCAAGGACTGGACACTATACAGTGAGTTCTAGAACAACACCTGACCAACAAGGTCTCTAATGACAGTGGAATGACCTGTATCTAATCCAGATTGGCTGAGGACTGGACACTATACAGTGAGCTCCAGTACAGCACCTGAACACCAAGGTCTCTGATGAGAGAGGAATAGTCTGGATCTAATCCAGACTGGACGATATATATAGATTTCTAGCACAGCAACTGAACACCAAGTTCTATGATGAGAGAGGAATGACCTGAATCTAATCCAGACTGGCTGAGGACTGGACATTATACTCCGAGTTTTAGCACAGCAGCTGACCACCAAATTCTCTGATGACAGAGGAAGACTGGTTCTAAAGATAGAATATACTCAGATGACCCATCAATAACAATAACCTCTCGTTACATTTATACTACAATATTTTAATGAAGAATCATCAACCACAAATCTATTACCATGATATGCTTGATATTATGGATAAACAATAACATTAATGAATAAAGCCATGCATCTAATGCTTTATGTGACAAGAGAAAAAATAATTCATCTTAAAGTAAAAACGTGGAATATAGATTCAGAAATACCCTGATCATTTTAAACAGAAAACTAAGTATATAAAGAACAAACAACTACTGAAAAAAGGAGGGAATCAAGAAATCTATTGGATTAAAACATAATTTATATATGTAAAAACAAAATACACATGCCATATTACAAGTAAATATTTTGGTGTAAAAATGAAGAGAAAAGCTGTTTAATTCCTGTGGAGAAATGTCATGAGGATTAGAAGATGGGAGAAACAAATGAGGGTTATTGGAAGAGTTATAATTAAAGTTCATGATTTATAATTCAGGTTTGTGAATTTATGCACATATTTATAAATTATGTAGTAAACAATACTAAGATTTAAAATAGGAATGAAAGTATAATTTATGGTACCATCCTGTGCGTGCAGTGGGTTCTGAAGTACCACAATATTTACCAAAACTAGGTGGCTGATAAAACAAAGATCTTAGATTTTAATAGTTTATATTTTTAAAATGTTCCGCAAGTAGCTGGTGCAAACATTAAAGTAGACGGTCTATTTTACACGTACAATATGGGTCAGCCATGAATCTACAAATTTTCCGAGAGGATGACCACCCATGTTGTGTGTCAGATTACTTATTTTACACCAAAAAATACTAAGAGAAGTCATTTTTGCCAAATCTCAAGATGGGTTATGAATCCCCGGCCCACCTTTTGAGATCGACACATGTGGGTATACATGTAAAATATGGAATAAAGTCAACATTATGGTAATAATAATCTGTCTGGACAATACAATAACTATATAAACTGTTAAATAATACATTAAAGCAATGCATTAAATATGAATATCATACTTATCAATTTACATGGCTATATTTAGGATACAGTTTTATATGTTCCTATGTACATAAATATGTTCAAGAACACAGCCACTGGAAAAAAATCATATCTGATTGATCTATGAAGCTTTCACACCAATTCCTTTGTCACTTTTAAATAACTCTGTTAAGACAGAATATTCAATACAACAACACATTGTCAAGTCACACTCTTTAAACACGTACAGGGTAACATTTGGGCTGGATTTTTCTAAAATGTAAGACTTTTTACACCAAAAAAGGAATAAATTTGACTCGGTTTACATGCTTTATAATTCAGCAACGATGATTCAATCGTGTTTCATACAGACAATCTTATGCATTGTGGAGCTAAGATATATCTGTTAAATTTGCCTATCCATCATTACTTGGCAAGGTGGAAAGAATCCTTTGTATGACAATTAACGTCATTGATCATGCGAAATGAAAGATTGTAGGGTTTTGTTTGGTTTTGTGCGTGTGTCGTTTTTTTGTGGGGGTTGGGGGGAGAGGAGGAGACAGTAGTAGTTTAAGAATAAATAAGGAGAAAAATGTAGGACCTGGAATACAATAACCTGTCGTTTTACTTATTTTCCAATGTCTTTAATTCCCACATGGTACAATAATCAGACTCCAAACAATCGCAATGAATTTACAATGCGTTAAGTATGACAATTACCCAATAACTTGCATCAATATCAATGCCTTACTCAACAGTGATGTTCTAAACAATAATGTAACTTTAACAAAACTTGCATCAATCAACATTGTGTGAAGCTATTGGTTAATAAGTTTGAATAATTCTAATGACTCTGTAATAACCTGACAAATCCAATTATATTAATAAATATAACATCATAGCTATAAATATCATTTCTCAAAGTTGTATGACTAATACTCATCTGATTATTATACTATTTGGTAAGGATTAATTTCTTATATCACTCCACATTTGTTTCAGGTATATGAAATTATGATGATGGCATCTGCCTGATGCATTACTTAGAAATTTATATCTTTGCAATAGACCCAATGGGAGCAGTGAGGGGTCTTTTACGTGCCAGGACACTGGTGTGTCAATGGTGGGAGTGGAACCTGAGGTCAACAGCTAAACACCGCATTCACCGAGCTACACTGGCTCCACTGTTTGGTATTCTTTAGTAATAAAGTACAGTGTATTTAACAGAATTGCTACAAACACCTAGACTGAATGGTAGAAATTTAATATTTCCTATAAACTTCAAAAAGTATTATCCCTCGTTGGAATAACTGTTATAAATTTGATTAAATTTTAGCAACAATCTAAGATAGAAAGAACAAGAAATAAACAGGTTATGTCTGTGAAACACTGGTGCCGCAAAAATAAAAGCCACTATGGTATATCAAAAGTGTTGATAACAATATGAGGAACTGGTCAAATACCCTAATTCTAGTCATTCACAAGTTCTGGCAAATGTTATATATTGCAGTCAGACTAACTGATAGAATAAGAAATAATTTTTTTCTAATTTTTTAAAAATATTTTCTCCAAATTTTTACCTTAAAAATGACCTTGACCTTTGACCTCAATATCGAAAATCAATAAGCTATGTCCTCCTGTCATAAGAAATAAGTGTACAAAGTTTGAAAGTCCTAGTCTAAATGGTATGGTCTGTATCTTGTTAGGGGCAGGCTTGGTGTAGTGGTTAAGCGCTTGGCTTGCGGCGCCGACGATCCGGGTTCGATTCCCGGGTTGCGCCACTATGTTTAAGAGGTTGGTTACCTCCTGCTTCCATGTCGCGATATAACTGAAAAATTGTTGAAAGCGACGTAAAACACCAATCAACCAACCAACCTGTATCTTGTTTACAAGGTGTGGACAGATTCACAATGCCATACCATAATATGTCTGTCTATGACAGGCCTAATTATTAACAAATACCACACTCCCCCGAATTGGATTTCATTGGTAAACAAGAGCAACGCCTAGTGTGGCATATTACGCCTGTTGCTTGGTTTTACAAGAAAAAATTTCAAAGTGTGGAGGCTTCTCCCCTACCCAATTACTCAGGATTCAATAGAACACATGCTTTGGCCTAGGGCAACAACCCTGTGTAGTATTATTGAAATCCATATAGGCAGTAAGAAGTTATGGCCAAGAGAAGAATTTAACTTCCCTCCTTTTTTCTTCTATGTCAAAAATGTAAGAATACTGAAGAAATAAAAACAAGTAATACATATTTATATTGAAGTTCATATATAATTCTAGTACAAATTTAAGATTGGAAGAGATTGAGTGAGAAATGAATTTTTTTTAAATTTTCAAAAGTAAAAAAAAAATCAAACCTATAGTACTCTGTACTGACAAAGGGGATATTTTCGGCATATTCTTTTATTAGGGTATTCTGTTTTATGAAAATTAATTCATGATTACTGAAGTTATCATATCCCATAGAAACTGCCAATATGCCATCAATGAGAAAAAAATTTCTAAGTTCAAGCACCATAACTCTCGCAAAACCAGGTCAATCATATTGAAATGCAAACTGGTATCTACCCTCATTGATATAAAGTACATGTATATGCCAAGTTTCAGGTCTATACCTTGAAAGACTGCAGAAAAAAGTCCGGAAAACTGTAAAATTCTTGAAGAGACATAACTATGACAAAACCAAGACAATCATACCAAAATGTGAACTGGTACTTATCCTCATTGATATAAAGTTATATGCCAAGTTTCAATCCAATACCTTGAAAGATTACAGAAAAAAAGTCTGGAAAACATGATCTTTGACAGATGGACAGACAACGCCATAACAATATGTTCCGTCTGTGACACAAGTAAATAAAATAATTTTTTTCAACTTAACAAATATATTATACTTTCTTTTTAATTTGAACTTATTTACCTCCTGTAATACGTATTAATATTTTTTGAAAATCATATTTAAACTCTGAGAGTCGAAGGTTCTTCTAATAAACTAAGTGGTTCAAAGTCCTCATACAAATACATATTTTGCTGAAACTTCAGTACAGGTGTACTGACAGTGTGCTTGTTGTCACAACTATCGAGATTCCCATTATCTTTTTTAGAATTGTGCATTATGGGAGAGAAAGGCGGGGTATTCTCCAATGATTTGAGAGCAGGTCTGCCTGTAGATAATCCTCTAATTTGCTGTCTTTTGGTGTAATTCTTTGGAGTGGTAGCTTTACTATGATCTATTATAACATCACTATCATCAGTGGAGATGTAACAACTGCTCTGATTAGATGAAGAGCTTATTTCTGATGTTGAGTTATTTCCAGGCTCTTTAGGAGTTGAATTTCCAGCCATATGATGAAGTCTTGATTTATATCCACTGTCACATGCTTCAAAGTCACTTCTTCCACATTTTGAAATCTGCCTAGATCCAACTTGTGAACCATTATCACTTTTGCTCAGAGTCATACTGATCTTTCTCTCTAAGGTATTGGACGACAATCTTCTCTTCAGGTGTTTATCTTTCTTTGTCATCATTTCTTGAAGTGTGAGATTTTCCTTTTTACTTTCATCATACAAAGATGCCCTCACAACTTGTTTTTTGATATCCTTTGAAACATTCTCATTTTGAGACTGGTATCTAAATTTATATGGTGACTCAGTTAAGTCTCTTACATCCACCACAGATAAGTTCAGTTGTGCATTCTTTATGATATTAACACTTTTCTTAGAACTATTTGATCGAGATTTGTAAGGGGATTCTGATAACTTTGTCAGCTTGTCGAGTGATAAGAGAGGAAAATATGGTTCAGCACTACTGGTTTCCTGTTTAGGACATGTATATGGCACAGTATCCCTTTCCTGATCCTTGTCTACAGAATGTCTAGAATAATCCTTCAAAGAATTACTGCTCGTCAGGGTTGTTATAGACTGAGATTGGTCCGCAAATGATATTTCAGAATCATTTAAGTAACTAAGTCCTGGCAATGTTGACCTTGAACTTGCTGGCTTGGAGATGTCTGACACAGACCATACATTGGACGTTGTTTTGTCTTCAGTATCAGTGGAGAAAGTAATGCTTTGGTCAGTTTCCTTAGAGAATTTCTTGATTTGATCTAAAAGAGGGACAGAAAGGGAGTATTCCTTCTTGGAGTTTTCTTTGTCCAAGGATGATCCCTCATGTGTAGTATACATACTAGATACTGTATCACTCAGACTGGATTCTTCTGACAACAATTGTCGTCTGCTTGAGAAGGTGTTTAAATTTGATTTAGTGTTGGAATAACCACTGTCATCTGTGGACCTAAGAACATTGGAAGCATTAGATTCCATACTTCCAGAATGATGAAAAGATGAAGTATCATGACCAGATGATGTGCTTAAATCTGGTTTCTTCACTTCCTTAGCAAGTATTGGTGTTTTAGAACTAAATGGTAATTCTGAAATATCAAGCAAAGGACTTATATGATAGCTTCCCTGCATTGTGCTCTCCCAAAGTTTGATAGGGTCTAGTGGAGATAGGGAAAGGTTTTGGATAGATTTTAGATCTGATGAATCATACAAGCTGTCATTTTTTATTGAATCTGTGATATGAGATGAATGACTGAGTGAGGAGTATGTTACAGCAAATATTCTCTCTGAGGTTTCAGCAGTCTCTGTCACACTTTCTTCCCCATACTCTGGACTGACCAAATGTTTACCTCTGTAGAGACTATGTCCATTCTGGACATCTCTTTTCTCGGGAGACCTGTAGTATGATAAACTATCTGATGGATAAATTTTGGATATGTCTTCAATCCCAAACTCAGAATAGCTTACTTTGTTTACCCTCTCTTTAAGCTCTGAAGTGCTTTTAGAACTCATTAATAAATTCTGAGTACTTGAAGCAGCACTGAAATATGATCCTCTACCAGAACCGAATGTTGAGTTTCCATCCATTTTATCCAATATCATGTCAGTACTTGATGTTCTATGAAATGACACAGTAGTTTTCTGCATTGGGCTTTTTGAAGACAGAAACTGAAGTGGCAATTCTGATAGAAGAGATTTATTATATCCATAATCTGCCGATGGTCTGCGACTCACGTCTCGACTTGCAGCTTCGTTACTGAGTGGTAATGATGCATTCAGCCAATCAACAACTTGGAAGGAATGGTCCTTGACTTCAAATAATGATTTCTTTTTCTTTGGCTACAATCACATGATAATAGAGTGTATGTTAAACTACTGTCTTGTTTAAAGTTAATAATTTTACAGAGTTACATGTATGATATAAGATGTAATAGTATTCCATCAAGTAAAATATTAAAGCATCCAAAAGACTATTGTAGAAACATTTCTTTATTTTCTGTTTTCATTAAAACAGTTCATGTACACGATAAAGATGTACATTGTAATATGCTCTGTTCCTGGGTCTATGAATAAATTGACCTCTATTAATATGATAAAGATTGATTCAAAAACACAATGATGAATTTCAAAGGTTCTTGATTGTTATCCGAAATATAAATGCTATTGAGATACGGATATCTCTGCCTTCAGTGATGAAAGCAAATAATTACAGATCTATGATTTCAGAGGAATTTGTAAATCCTATAAAACTGACTGTCATATACCGGTAATGAATTACCTAACTTGATGATAAATTCAAGACATCATCATTGTAACATTTTCGGGTACATAAAGTTCTATTCATTCATTTCATATGTAGACTAAACATTGAAAGCCGATATTTTACTTGAAGGATTTTGGACATGTCCACTAGTACAAATTCATGAAACATGAATTGTTCATATTATCCTGTTTTATTGGACTTGTTTCCGTTTTTTCCAGTGCATTTGAGAAGTATGGATGTGATATTGCGATACTAATTTGTAAAGTACTTATCCACGAAAATAAAATGAAGCTGTGAACAGACTGGCTGCTGAAATGTAGTTCCCCATGATTGAATAATTTATTTAACTCTAATTTTTTTAAATGAGAAATTAATAACTTTGGTAAACAATTAAATCTGTATGACTGATGATTGACCACTAAACCAAGTTTAATTTAATTTAACATGTTCTTGTTTAAAACAAGTAATATCTGTAGAAAGGAAAGGTCACCATTGCAGCTCTGTTTATAGATTTTATCAATTTCTGATGAAAGGTCTTTGAAAAGGTTGGACGGATGGACAAATAGATAGCCGCTATATGCTCTAAAATTTATCAGTTTGCAGTGAACGCGAAACTTTACAAGGGACTACTGGACATTTGGACCACTAATCTTTAAAAATATTACTGGACCGAATTAGTTATTAATAGACCAAAGAAATTTTTCACACATACACACACACACTTACTTCATTCAGAAAATTATTACATTATCTATCATCACTGTCATCCTTTTCATTCTGTCATTCAAGCTCACATTCAAACAATTCATTTGGAATGGTCCAAATTGTTTGAGTAGTCGTAAATGGTGCAATATGAAATTTATCGGTTATACATTGAGGGAGTTATCTACATACCTCTTCAACGAAGTATACAAAATAGTTAAAGGATCATTAAATTGAATTTATACTTTTTCAGTGGAAAATCTGAAGTGTCAAAAAAAAAAAAAATAATAATACATGTAATATAAAAAATATCTTAAAAGTTAAACCAAAATTATAATTACTTAACTGTCAAGCTCCTTTTAAGCAGTGATAGGGGAAATCCAACATTTTATTTGTTAAAATAACAGCCTTAGACTGTCTGTTATCTTCACTCGAAACTGGGCATGAATATAAGACTTTTAATTGAAAAAGGATTGTAGATAGGCATGGACATACATGTATACACAGGAATCAGCTATTTAATTGGTATTTGATGGCAGAATTGAAGAATTCAGCTGAAAGGGTACTCTGTTTGCTTATTTCTATATAGAGTTTTTACTATTTTGACTGACAATTACCTCTCCCCATCCCCCCTAAGAAAAGTGGGGGATATTTGTTTGACCAAAGGAGAGCTGGATATAATTTGACACACAATGATAGCTTAATCTCCTTTGCTGTTTGAGCCCCCCCCCCCTTCCAACATACAATTACAATTAGCCATCTGTAAAGCGCCAGTAGTGCTCTTTTTGATCATGAAATCTTTAATTGTGTCTGCCAGTACCTACAACCTTGCATGCCGAATGTAAACAATGAACAACTAACGCAGACATCTAAGTAAGTCCCTAGTGTATAGCACATAAATTTAAAGTTGGTGTAAGTTGCATGTTGCGGCATTTACAACTAACTGACTGTTCTGTATGTCAGTTTACCGGGAATCAAAACTGAAACCCTGAATGTAATATCAACATACCTACATCGACACAATTTGATTGATTATATTGTTAGACTTTGAGAGATTTGCATCACAAATGCAATGTACAGAGTTGCAAAACCTCAGAAACAATAGGGCACATATTCCACATATGATGAGCAAGTTTCATTGCAATAGCACTAAAGGTATTGGACTTATGGTCCGGAAACCAATTTTTGATAGTTCACTCCTACGATCTTGACCTTTGGACCCCAGAAACAATAGGGCACATCTTCTACTCATGGTGAGTAAGTGTATGAAGTTCCATTGCAATAGCACTAAACATACTGGACTTATAGTCTGGAAACCAGTTTTTGATACCCCACTCCTATGACCTTGACTTTTGTACCCCAGAATCAATAGGGCACATCTTCTACTCATGGTGAGTAATTGTATGAAGTTTCATCACAATAGCACTAAATGTACTGGACTTATGGTCCGGAAACCAATTTTTGATACCCTCCTCCTATGACATTGATCTTTTGACCTTTTGATCCCAGAAACATTAGGGCACATCTTCCACTTATGGTGAGTAAGTGTATAAAGTTTCACTGCAATAGCACTAAACATATTGGAGTTATGGTCCGGAAACCAATTTTTGATACCACAATCCTATGACCTTGACCTTTGACCATGGAAACAATAGGGCACATCTTCCATTCATGGTGAGTAAGTGTATGAAGCTTCATTGCAATAGCTTAAAAGGTATTGGACTTATGGTCGGGAAACCAATTTCTGATATCCTATGACCTTGATCTTTGACCTTTTGACCCCAAAATCAATATGGCACATCTTCTACTCATGGTGAGTACCTAAGTGTATGAAGTTTCATTGCAATAGCAATTAACATATTGGACTTATGATCTGGAAATCAAATTGTTGACAGACGCCTGCCCATCCATCTCACATCAAATTAAGAGCTGAGTTTTGCAACTCAGCTAAAAACCTGCTAGTTTACAGGTGTAAGTCCATTTACCTGTAGACTCTGTATGCGCCTGAACCAGCCAGTCATCTCTTCCTCTTCCTCTACAGCCTTGGTCTTTGGCCCAGAGGGATGACAACCGATATAATACAGTACAGACACTACACCCCCTAAAATATATTAAAACATTTCTTAAACCCACATTATAAGAGGTAAGTAGACCATATTTGACAGGTAAAAAAACATAACCATGTTTCAGTATTTATACATAAAAGCATAAATATGGCCAAAAAAGCTGAGTTAAATCTAGATGAGATTCTGAGAAACAACTGATGGACAAACTGGGAAACACTTTTAGACCAGTATACCTCTTACCATATCAGTGACATATAGATAAAATAAATACATGTATCAAAGTGCTAGAAAAGTAAAGAAATACACAAGATATTTCTTGTTCATGACTGACCTAGAAGTTGAAGGCCTAATCCTAGAGGCATGTTGATAACATTTAAACAAACATCAAAAGGTTTGAAATGAGAGCAAGGCAAAAGATTAAGCATAAAGAATAGGGCATTGCTAAACTAGTACATGATACATCCTCATTGTTATGACTGATAAACAATTTGGTACATGTAAATTCTATAACACAGTGATGCCCTCCTTTCATCAATACACCAACTACAGTTGTATTAAATTTTTTTCGAAATGCGAAAATTCCTATTCAAGATACATATCCTCAAAATGTGATCTTTCTTTGTACCAAATTTCATTCAAATCCCCAAAAGGGTTTAGGAGAAGTTGAAAACACAAAGTGTTTTGTACAGAAAAATCTAAATCCAAGGGTCATAATGCCTGTAAGTTGTTTTGTACAGTTTTTCTCTCCCGAATTGTTCATCTTTATACAGTGTTCTTACTTTGCATGAAATTTCACCAAAATCCCCCAAAAGGTTTCATAGTTGTGAAGACAACGTAAATCTAAAAAAATTAAAGTCCAAGGGTCATAACTCTTACAAATATTTTTTTGGACAACATTCCCCTTCCAATATGCACATCTTCATACAGCGCTCTTTCTTTGTACCAAGTTTCCTCAAAATCCCCACAAGGGTTTAGGAGGAGCTGCAAAGAATTGGAAAACTAGATGAGAGCGAACAAAATCTAAGTCCAAGGGCTATAACTCCTGTAAATGCTTTTGGACACCATTCCCCTTCCAATATGCACATCTACATAAAGTAATTTTTTTCTTTGGACAAGTTTCTTCAGAATCCCCCCAAAAGGTTTAGGAGTTGCAAAGACAAGATGGAGCAGAAAAACAAACAGACTACAGTGGTATGTCATAATAAACCCACATTTTTATGCAGGTGTATAAGAATGAAGATTAATCATACCTAAAACAAAACCACCATACACTGTAGAGAAGGTGAAGACATTATACCATTGTGAAGTATCATCTGGCTTATAATAAAACCATAACATGACAAGGACGGTATTCTCTGCGAACGTCAGGAAATGGTAGACACTTAATTTACATCGTGATGGACCATCTTTTAAGTTAAGAAAACAGAATATCTGGATGTATCCTGCTATGGTGTTCAAAAGGCGTTTTTCGCATGTCGAGTCACCAAAGTCTGCATTTTGTAGTGTAACACAACATATCATCATTAACCAACGGATACCTGAAAAAGATACACAAACACGAGTCATCAAACATAAACAAGAACATTATCATAATGTCAATACATGTATATGGATAACACCCTACCCCTCCTAAAAAGAGAAAAAAGGAAAATCTTAGAGTATATCATGTGAATGGCATGTAAAAAGATCAATTACTGCTTGGGGTAGGTCCACTACATAGGACGTAATTTTGAGGCCATGTGCCAGGCTGCATCAACATATAACCAAGTGAAGCAAGTTCAAGCAACCCTTCAGCAGTGTTAAAGAACACACAAAAATATATTAATTCTACAGAGATGAGAATATATTTTCAAACCAAACCTACCTAAGGCTAAAAATATCCAAAATTGGAAATAAGAGGCAAACACTGCAAGAGCAATAATCCGAGCAAGAATCATGAGAATCTGCCACAGAACATGAGTCACTATGCTAATCCACTTCCTCTCATGGTCATCCTTAAAAGCCAGTCGTAGACCATCCATATAAGCTGTTATGGACCAGGCAATGGAAATTAGGGATGCAGCTACTGAGATACCTGTAGATAAAAATGAGAACTGAGAAAATCAAGTTACCTCTGTTTGATACATGTATGCACTGCTATGATATGGTCATCACCATATCATCATTATCCCAAATTCCTCATAATGCTGATGAATGTATCTTGCATTAGCTTTCAAAATTTGCATAGAAATCAGACAACACAATTCCCTTAGTTTTTTCAAATCAAAAACATTCAATACATTTACAAGATCAGGATATTTTATGACAATATGTACATGCTCACAAATGTGTATAGAAAATATCATTTTCACATCAGATAATGATAGACAAGAGTATCATTACACATACAAGTAGATACAAAAAATATTAATTTAGGCTGTGCAGCAGATAAATTTACTAAGATCTGATGATAAAAACAATAAACAGTTGCACACATGATATGCCCAACTGTAGATAATAGCAAAGTGATCTATACTCAGTATATTTATTTGTATGTTGTATCCTGTGAAGTAGGAATTTTGGTAGGTATGGCTTAGAAACTAGGCCTAGATGTTTCCTGTCATCTAAAGAAGAACTTATGGTGTAAAATGCAGACGACGGATGGACATTTGTATACCATTATGGGTCTGTCACCATAAATGATGACAAGAGATGTTTGTAAAACACATATGCCGCCCTTCTGGTACTATACTGTACAATACTCATGACCAACCCATATATGAAAAATTTCATTTCAATACATGCATTCACTGCACAGATAATGAATAGAAATGGTGAATTATTGGAACGGGTGTAACTCTGCCAAAAATTGTTCGATGGTAACCAACTTAAAACCTAACCTAGATATTCTCTTGAAGTATTTGTATGCCAAATTTCATTTCAATGTGTGTACCCATTGCGGAGATAATGAACAGAAACTGTTCAAGTTACGGACCTCCCAAAGTAATGACAACAGCAAAGCTGCATACATGGGGGGGGGGGGGGGGGGGGGGGGGGGGGGGGGGCATACAAAGAAGGTAAAACAAAATTTTCTCTTTGCATATATAAATGAGTACCTAGAAGCCATAAATATCGATAATGACCCAAGGCAGGGTAATCTGAGCTGAGAATGATGTACATTTGAAGTATTGACTGTGGAGCAGATTCCAGGAACACCTGTATCAGTCGAAGCAGACAAACATCGTTATTTGCTCTACATGCTACAGCTATGTCATCCAGTTTCTGGGTCTGTTTAGCTCGGAGGCTTACTCTCACTGTATTCCAGTACCTTATAAATTTAAATTGAATCAATCATTGGAGCAAAATTTTATTAAGCATTTTAAGAAAATAAAATTTCTTCATATCATATTTCTGCATTACAGAAATTACTATTACTAGTGTTATTATTAATTATCAAGGAACATAATAAATAATATGAAATGCATGTGCTGGTAACATGTATAATGTTGAAAGAAAAAAAACAAAACAAAACAAAAAACTAATACCTGATGATGGAATGTCACTAATTTAAGTATGGAGCAAAACTAGTGACATTCCAAGTCTTTTTATATGATGTCTTTACTGATTCCCCAGTTCCCAGTATTTTCCATAACCAGCATTCCAGAAGACCCAATATTTTGATCACTTCAAGATACTTCTGATGAATGACTGACACTCTGTTTACATGTATTTATATAATATATGCTTAAATTAAATTACAGAATATTTAATTCTTTCTTCTTACCTGTGGAATGGTGCTAGGAATAACACATGCATTATTAAAACTCTCCATGTCAGATCTTTGTCTGTGGCATGCCAATGAAAACTACATAGCTGAGTCACAAATGTAGAGACAGCAAACAAAGACAGAGTAAGGGAAGCAAATATCTGTTGTCCGTTAGTGAAGAAAACTATCACAAGAGCTATATCTGGAAAAAAAAAATCAAGATGTATTTGTGAGATATTAATGATCCCAGTTACAACATGAGCAACGGTATGAAAATTTGAAATTTTGTATGATTCTACTAAAAACTGGAAATTTCTAGCTAAATGTATATGATGAAATTTGTACACATAGTATTAAGTAAAGAGGTCTTATTGTGTTGTCCTGATATTGAATTTGCCAACAGTAACTTGATTTTAGTACATTTTTCAATTTCCTTGAATTTGGTCTTAGCATTATTATACAATGACTATATATTCTCTGCTTGACAACACATTTACTGAAGTATTTTGCATGCCCATGTTTTGGAATCTCTGGTCAAAGATGGGAGAAAAGAGGAAATTTCCAATTGTAAATAGAACTTTTTCCTTTAACTGCAGAACTGTGACATTGGAAAGCAAATTTATTAATATTCCTTCCAAATTTTCTTATGCCTGATGTAATTTGACATCATTCTGATAGTTTAGGAGGGAAAGTTAAGGATTTTGTCATTCAATGCTACAACGTTTAAAGGAAAGAGATCTATATGACCGAATTTATTAAGGCATAAATTTGTCTTAAAAAGCCCTAATTTGCATTAAGAACTCAAACAGAGAAAAGGCGTTACACACGTATGATAAATATGGAAATGGAAAACAGAAGACTGTCAAATTCTCAAAAAATCTTTCAAACGATATGTTATTTACTTATTTTCTTTAATGATATTCCATAATGGTTCTGGTTTGAAGTGCCATCAGAATACATGTGATTACAATGTCTTGATCAGGTTGGGGATAAACTCTGATCCTCTCAATTGAGATATAATGATAATCACTGAAATGATGAGTGAAATGCATAACAATTTCTCTTTTCAGAAATCAATTGATAATTTTAAGCAAAACTACCCAAAACATCTATTGATGTAAGCCTACAAAATCATGACATGAGCCATGCAGGTCTTTTAATATCATAACCTTTAAGACTTTTGTCAGCCTACAAGACATAAATGCTTGGAATTTGAAGGACTAGGAATGTGCCTATCATATACAGAACAGGTAGATGATTGACAGATGTTTTATTTTACACCTGTTACCATAGGTATCTGTGAAGCGATATGCCGCTGCTAAGTCACTGACTCTACTGTACTATTATTATCACATCAATAGTCAGTGAAATAGCGGCTATGGAGGCCAATTAGGGCCACCTAATTTTTTATTTTATCTTGAAATTCAACTTACTTACTTGAAATTTCAAGATGCTATCTTGAAAATTCAAGAAAATATCTTGAATATTCAAGAAAATATTTTGAATATTCAAGAAAATATCTTGAATATTCGAGAAACTGTCTTGAAAATTCAAGATACTATCTTGAAAATTCGAGATAGCATCTTGAAAATTAAACTTACTATCTTGAATATCCAACTTATTACCTTGGAAATTCAAAATTGATACTATCTTGAAAATTCAAGAAAATATGTTGAACATTCAAGAAACTATCTTTAAAATTCAATTCACTATATTGCAAAATTCAAAATACTATCCTGAAAATTCATCTTACTAACTTGAAGACTCAAGATACTATCTTGAAAATTCAACTTATTAAGTTGAAAACTCAAGATACTATCTTGAAAATTCAAGAAACTATTTTCAAATTTCAAGATACTTAGTGGTCTTGAAAATTCAAGATACGATCTTCATAATTCAACTTAACTATCTCTAAAATTCAAGACTCAATTTTATTTAAGTTCAAGTTCAAAGTAAATTTGTATTATCTGTTTATACGATGTTCATCCATTTCAACATCTATGCACTACACAGAAAACTGTTTTGTTAACTGGTATGTGAACAAGCGCTGTCAGAAGACAACATAGCTCGACGGTAGGGCATTGTTACGGGAAAAGCATGTCTTTTCAATGTTTTCTGAATTCAAGCTCAATGTTGTGGGATCAAAACTTTTGGTACAAACATTAAAGTCTAGCCATAATGAACACAAATGTGACTTATGAAAGCCCTACCCCTAGTATTTGACGAGTTATAGGCATGCTTAAAGTTTCTGAAAAGTGGGTAAACTTCAAGGTCAAGGTCATGGTAAAAATTTGGTACAGACAGAAAAGTCTAAGCATAACATTTACAAACAAAAATGTGAAATATCAAAGCTCTACATTCAGTATATGACCTGCTATGGGCAAAGTTAAAGTTTTCGAAAAGTAGGTTAAACGTCAAGGTGAAGGTCGTGGAGCCAAGATTGATTGATTGATTATTGTTTTACGTCACTCCACGATTATTTCACGTATATGGTGACGGCATCTGTCTGATGCATTGCATACAAATTTAGACCTTTGCAACGGACCCACCCGAAGCAGTGAGGGATCTTTTACGTGCCACGCCTACCGTGACACGGGACCTCGGTTTTTACTGTCTCATCCGAAAGACAGAACACCGGTGTGCCCCGGATGGGAGTCGAACCCGCGACCTCTCGATCATGAGCCGAGCACCTTATCCGCTTGGTCACACCGGCTTCGTGGAGCCAAGAATGATGGTACCAATGACACGGTCTTGTCACATAAAATGTATGTGTGAAATATGAAAGCCCTACATTTAATTGTGTGTGAGCGCTACCCAATTTCCAATTCACCAAATATGAATTCAAAATTGAAATGGCTAAACGTTTTTAATACATTAGTATAAAGTTGGCAAATACATTTCGCAAGTTAAAAAAGTCCTGGGTTTTTTTTCAATTTTTTATTGTTTATATCAATAGCATAAATCGTGGTCCTCTCAACACTTTCATTTAGTTACTATTGACATCAACTTTATCAAACTTCAAAGTGATCATGATGTAAAATATCTCTAAACATTCTGAACAGTGAACATGGCTTAACAATGTTCCTTGACATTATTTCTAGGGTTTATACAATCGTCGAGTAGCACCCCATCATTAGAATCTGTAACAACAGATACAGAGTTCAGGTATCGATGTTTGTTGACATGCATCATACTACCTCATTATGAGGTAATAAGATGTGTGTCAACAAACATCAATACCTGAACCCTGTGATAACAGATGAACAAAATGAACCACTGATTAATTAAAGAAAAATGCTGACAAACGTAACAAATCACTTTGGTTTATGGAGTTTGGATGATTAATATATGTAGAAAAAAAAAGATAAATCTTATTGTCAGTTGTGTCATCAGTTATTGTTTCAATATTAGATTCAATTATTTTTTTAATATCAAATTTTCTAAAAAAAAAAGTAAGTATACCATAAATTGTTTTGTCTTTGTATACATGGCTAATAACTTACATATTTGGCTAATTAATCTGTGCTTGCATTAGCCAAATGGCTAATGAACAATTCATGCTACCGCTAACACAGTAATACTAATTGTTTTTAAGATATTTTATTTTCAAGATAGTTAATGGAATTTTAAAAATAGTTGAATTTTCAAGATAGTATCTTGAATTTTCAAGAAAGTTTCTTTAAACATCAAGTTAGTAAGATGAATTTTCAAGATAGTTTCTTTAATTATCAAGTTAGTAAGATAAATTTTCATGGTAGTTTCTTGTACTACAGTACAGCTGTACAGTACTGCCTGCGCCTGCGGTTTGAAATACACACTACAGCGCTGCAGTATGACTAACCTGAAGAGATATCAAAAATCAGTGTAATTAATGACAGAAGAGGTGGCAATACGTCAGTTGAATAGAATTTCCGCTTCATTATGTCATGTTTTGTTTGTAAAAGATCAGTGAATAAAGATAGACCAAGGCTTCTATCTTCCGATTTGAAACAAGCGCTTGAAAATGACCTCGACCTCACTGTAATAAAGTCCTGTCGTACAACTTGTGTTTCATACCACATAATTTCGTATTTTAAAGCGTTGCAGGTTTATTACACTACTTCATTTTTTCAACAAGTGACATTTGGTTCTGTGGAGGATGGGTTTTAAATCACTATTTATTTATTTATTCATTTATTTATTTATTTATTTATTTACAGGTTGGACTCATGGTCGGTGACAATCGTTAATCATCCTTCTATTGTGATTTTTATGCTGGAATCAGAGTATATATGTCTCTGGTCCTATGATAATACTATGCTGACAAATTGTCGTTGAAGGCGTGTTCTTCCACGCATTCAAAGGAAAAAGGGGAAGGACAGTTTTACTACACATCATTAGGATTCGCAAATTTTATACAACAGAATCCGTTAATGGACCTTAATTGTCTTTTAAAGGGACATAGCCCGAGACTGGAAAATTTTAGCATGAAAAGCAATCGATTGCTAGTATGTTATCTAAGATGTTTAAAAAGTATCGTTATATACGAGATATGCCCGTTTTAAATTTGCAACATAATCAGGCCAAATCCTTGAATATTGATGAGGTCGGTCAGAGGAAATCACGTGACCAATAAAACTCGAGCTTTACCCGATTCTAACATTTGTTCCACTTTTTTTTCTTTCTTTTTTTTTTTTTTTTTTTTGGCCTCTGAGTCTGTGTAACATTATTTTCTACCACACTTTTGCTTTTCTCGTGTTCGTATTCCTCTATATGAACCATTTTTTTTTTGTTTTCTACAGCTAGTGAATATCCGCAATAACATTGCAATTAACACAAAGTTTATAATTTATGTAATACAGGAAAAATAAGATATTATCGTAATTTATCCTTTTCATGCTAAAATTTTCCAGTCTCGGACTATGTCCCTTTAAGTTATTATGAAAGCAATGTAATGAAAAGAAGATATACCAAAGCGATTTCCGTTGCTCGAGTACTTGGGTCAGGGCGTGCATAGCTAGCTATGTTGGCAGCATACGGTTGGGGGTCAGCATAGTTGTGATGGCAGCATTTATCTCGGAGACCGGTATCATATAGTGGATCATCCCCCGGATGTTCAACTATATAGCCCCTCCCACCCGGAAGGGGGGGATGTTTCACTATATAGCAGATTTTCCGGGGACGATCTGCTATACGACACCGGCATCGCTCTGTCGGCCACAGCGTAACTCTGTCGACAGAGTATCTATGGTTCGTGGGGTCAGCTATCGCTCGGGCACCGTTGCTTTCCAAAGCAACACTATGAGAGCATAGTACCCACCTAAATAGGCATTACTAGCTAAATATAAAATATACATTATATCTACATACGAAGATCGATCTCGGGTTCAAGCGAGCTTTGACCCTGTGTAATAGAGCAATCTTAAGATACATTTACTGTATCATACAGTGCTACTTAAATAGTGTGCAATGAAGTGACATGGCTTTAGCAATATTATACCAACACTCTGATTTCATTCTATCATATTTAACTTTATAGATCTCATCCCTTTCTGGTTCATTTGAAAGAACATTATTTGTGACAGTACTATTCTTTTATATATACAATGCCATAGACAGCAAGTCCAGGTCTGTCCTTCCTAGGAGAAGTTCTCCCTTTACCTATACTTATGTAGTTACTTATTTGATCTATCCCACATCAAAATTATTTCTCATACATGACAGTGCCAGTGTTGAGAAATGGAGATCAGAATGCTGAGAGTATGTGCACTTCTATCAACTGGAGATCAAACTCCAAGAGATAGAGATGAGAAGATACAGTGAGTATTAGTACAGAAGCCTAACAAGCTACTAAAGCCGTTGTATGGTTTGTTACTGCTGCATGGATCCATGAAACATGCCAAAATTCACTAGTACATGTTGTGAAAGCTTCAACAAATGTTGTTCATATAAGAAAATCATGTTTATTTCAATCTGTATACATGTATATACAAAACTGGTTTAAAAGGTGTACAAAAATATTTAATGACATAAATGAAACTATACGATTATGATTGGTAGTAAACATTCATAGTTACTTAAAATGATTACTGTACAATATATACAAATGACTGCTGAATTGGTCTGATAAAAATCTAAATTTGTACATTTTTATTGACAATTGATTAAAAGCTAGATATATAAACTACACGTCTATGACTTAAAATTGCATAGAGTAAAGTGACAATCAGAGAAAAGTTTATATGCCCATCTTCAACACTGTACATTTGAAAGTTTAAGCAGGTAACATTTATGTACAATGATTAATGATTTAAATAATGGTTATTTAGAATGTAAGTATAATGAATTTAATGTGTAAAGAGTTTTTAAAAGTTTATTTTCTGCTTTTCTCAAGAACTCAAATTAAATCCATGGGGAATTAAGAAGGTTTAAACACTGCTAGCAAAATGCAAATGCTATATATGTAATATTCAAACAAGAGATTTTTGATGGTATAAAATTAGACATAATATAAATATTTTGTAGAAATGGGAATGTACACATATTCTGGAAGAAGAACCGAGATTATTACGACATTGATAAAAGTTCATTTTAGTATCAAAGTAATGGTAAACATCGTAAAATCACTGAAAAAATTAATGTAGAGGATAATAACTCTGTAAAACATAAAGTTTGTTTCAAAGTCTTTAAGAGTTAATGTAAGAAAGATAAACAAAAAAGTCAAAACATTGTATCTCCAATCTTTCTACCTTCGGTTGTAAAAATTTTATTGTTGCTCTGGATGTTTTTGATATGTACTATAATATTGTAGTAAAATCCATACTGTAAGTTAATAGATATAAATTCAAATCAAATGGACAACTGGAAACTTGACAACCAATAATGAACTACAATAAATGATGGATATATATACAACTATCTTACAAATAAGTCATTTCTGGAATGTATATATAACGATGATTTCTGCGTGGATCAAATTGTATAAAATATTGATATGTCCTGAATGTTAATCACTGAATGATAAATGTCATGCTGCAAAATCCAATCATAACACTAGTCTTCTCAACATCATGCCCACAAGTATCGCAGACACAGCCAGTAGACTGTTCATATGGCTCACAGCTGCTGTATTACATTTGTCACTTTCACAATAACAGATTTCTTTGAAGACTCCAACAGTATCCCAGGACCATCTGCATCCCCAAGCAACACCTACAAAAGGTTAATATGAATGCAATAAGTGTCAGATACTACACAAAACAATTAATTTGTCAACCTCTTGATAACATGTCATATTTTTTTTTCATGACTTTTGGTATGTAACTTACACCAGCACAAATGATGAAGATTTTATACATGTGTTCAAATTTCAATACACAACACTGAATTCAGCAAACTCAGTGTCATGATATTCCACATTGAAAAATTCTAACTACCTCCTAAACAGAGGTCAAGGCAAAAAATAAGGCATAATTTTTCAAATGTTCATCAAAGTTTATAGGATCCTTGTAGATACATGTAGGTCTAATTTCAGAGAAAATATAATTCAGCAGCATTTATTGAGACGATACATTACAGAGAAATATGCATGTGAATACAGGAAATATACCCACCTAAATCAGTTCTTGAACCACATCGTCTGGTTATTTTCTTCCATCCTCTCCCTGAAAAATATGTCACACATAGCTTGAGACTATGACACTGTACAGTGATTAATATGTTAATAAACAATCCAAAGATTTCTGTACAGACTTCACACTTTGATCTATATTGACCACACTTATAATTGCTCACTTTTTCAGAATCATACAACATATTGCAGGACATCAATCATTCAAAACCTGGTTATTCAGCTCTGAATATTAATAGCAAACAATGATAAAACAGCTAGAGTTGTACACCCTTAAAAATGATACGATACTTTTACAACACTGCTACTTTTTAAACAATACAATATATGTACTGACACAATACTTCAGCATTTTTAAACTAACATGTAAAATAAATTAAATCCAAACAGACACACGCTTCACTCTGTAATATCACCAAGTTTTCAATCTTCTTTACTTTCTTTAGCTTGGAACTGTACTAGATTTAAAGTGTGATTCATCAAATGGCATAACTCCTGGCTCATGCTATTATCATATTCTTGATGAAAAATACATTATTCAAATTAAACTGCAATCAGTTCTTTTAACTATCAATGATCTTGGACCCCCTCACTTAAAAGAATGAAATTAAATTGGTGCCTCTCTGAAAAGGTATAACCAACAAAGTAGCAGCAAGGTCATATACATCTACATGCTGAAATACATGTATTTTAAAAATATGAAGCATATTATTTATGTTACAGAAAGAGAGGATTGGAAGGAATCTTGTTTTCATTTCTTTTTTGAAAGTTCTGTGATTCATTTGACTCTTTATGTGGGTACAAATCCATACACTTAAGGACAAAAGTGATCACTTTCATTTGAAGCCATATTTTCAAAGTCAAGCATACCATTCCATGAAGTCACTACAAGTAAGAGCATAATGTGTATATACATCATGTGTACCAGGTACATATATACAGTATATATATTCAGTACTCTATAAATATCATGCACCAATGTCCAACTCCATTCACAACAATATGGAACCCTTAATATTTAATTGATCACTTAAATAACCTTATTCCTAGGCAAAATATATATAACAGTGATAGAGTTATATTATCATCATAATTCAACCATAATGAAAATGCATAAAGAAATATTGAAATATGAGCCCCATTATTTTTGCCTTACTGGTATATAGACCATTCTACTGGGCAGTTACTCAATAGTTATCTGCCCTTTACCGATAGGTGTCGAAGTCGTATCCGCCATTACGGTACTGAAAAAAGCTATCGAGATAGTAAAATGACCTATGAGCGTAGTGGTTAAAACAATATTTGTGTTTATTAACGATTGATTGAATATCTCATTGGATATTAGGATTGAAAATTAATAAACGTGTTTGTTTTTGTAGTCCATAATGAATTTCAGTTTGAAATTTAAATATAAAAAACATTAAAAGAAAAGGAACCTTTCTCCGGCCTTACCAAAAATGTTGGTCACCAAGCTAAGTTATTTATTCAGTAATGAATGATGTATTTATGTATTACAGATTAATTAGATTATTAAATAATAATAAAACTTACTAAATACATATCATAGACATTGCTCTGACTACTTTCAAAACATAGTCTATGTTTCGGCAATATCAACACCTAAACCATTTCACAAATGAAGATTTTTCGTAACTTTTACTCAGATTATCACTAACTTTCAGCAGAGACATATATATACATGTACATGTGTATATATATATCTGCTCTCAGTATGCAGATTAATTGTTGTATTCGGGGATGAGAAATGTCATCTACTTAACTATTTCCAAATTCAGGCTATCCACATTTGCAAAACTTGGGTTTGAAAGTTTCGGAAAATCCTTTAAAAAAAATTTGTGTACGATCTTTTGGAACATGACCTGCAGTTTTATGAAAATTGAATTCGCATGTACCGAAATCAACTTGTCCAAAATAACTTAGATAAGCAGTGGTGGATTTAGGGGAAGTGGAGGGATCGCTCGCCCCACCCACTGCAGTGACCCAAAATTTTACCAAAACTCTGTATTTTGGCCCATTTTCTGTTAGAATTGACAAATTCGCCCCTCAACACTTCCTCCCCCCCTCTTCAAAGGAGGTGCTTAATCCGCCATTGGATAAAAAACGAACATCAATTCACTGCATTACTTCCCTCGTGTATGCAATGTTAATTAATTTGCTTCAATCAACATACACGTGTATCAATAATAGTCTTATGGATGATGGGGTTAAACAGCCGACAAAAATCCAGTAAGTTTGTTGCGTAATACGGACGACAGTTTCTGGAATGTAGCTTTAACTTTTGTCAAGGATACCTATGCTGAGATATTACTGACCCCAGGTGATAACCTGGTTTTACACCTGTTACATAATCCATTTTCTGTTAGTGCAAGCTATTACTCGACATGGATCAAAGTAACAATCATGGGAATAATCAGAGATTTATGTGTCTGACATAATTTAATTTTAATAGATCAGTACTATACAGTATATTATTCATTAAAAACTCGCATTATAAGCGATAAGATTGAATCTATCTCCGTTTCCTTTAGGTTTTGTAAAGTAATGTTACTAAGGCAACCCATGGCAAATAGTCTGTATTTCACTTATAATCACTGTCCAAACTGCAAAAACAACTTAATAAAAAACAAATGAAAAAAAAAAACACATTAGGTAGTATCAGCTGATGCAAGGACTTTACTGATTATATGAGACTAGGCTGATGATAGCCATATTCAGTACCTTAATGGCGGATAGTCACGTGATCTAAAGATGGCCACGCCCGTGTATTAGAATGGTCTATACTGATGCTGGTGTAAAGCAATAGTTTTCTGTACTTACTGGTACAGGTACCGTATGTGTATTCAATCATTGCATCATTGTAGCAAGAGTTTTCCTCTCTAACATCTAATCTTATATAATTGCAGCACCTGCCTGGTACAAGGCTAAATGATTTTCCAATGCAAATGACTCACTGAGTCTGAGAGGAGATGCTACTTACATCCAGGACTTTCTTGTGTTATTTTCATACAGAACTGCCCAGGTGTATTGGCTTCGAAGCTGTTACAATCCACTGGAGCATTGATCTCTTTGTCAAATTTCTCATAGGATTTACAGGACAGATCTTCATTGCTGTCACACTGATAGCACTGGATAGCACTACCTGTTATGAAAATAAGAAATATTTGTTATATCTACGCCCTGGAAGGAGAAGTGAAAGCCTCAAAGTCACTGTCTAAAAGGCATAGAGATGGACGTATATCATAAAGTGATAACTTTGCATAACTCATCTGGCATACAAAGTGTATAATACGTGCATTAATAAACAGTTGGACCCTGTAACTGTTGGCTGACTGATAAATGTGTAAATTGTAATGCTCTGTAAAATTAGCTGAAGACAGAAATTTCAGTGTTACTGTACAAGTGATTTACACTACTGGTAATAATAGTAATGGGGCTGCTGAGCATTCTTGGCCACTGTGACTATTATAACCAGTCCTAAGTAAATTAGTTACTTAATTCAGCTTTTTGAAATGTGAATTTACAAGATTTTGTGTATGACTGTCTACAATACACAAAACACCTAAATAATGCATGAAAATTTTGATCTGCTAATGTAGTAGCCAGTAACTATAGTGTTAGCTGGGAACTAGTACTCAATCAAATAGTGTATATGTTTTTATTAACTGTTATAATATATGTGTTGTGGAATCAGGTGTGTGTAGTGGGTTTAAAACTCGGCTATTAAGATGTCTCTTTAGCTCATTCTGTAGTGCACAGGACTATAAATCCTGGGTTCTCCGGATCGAGATAGTGTTCATCCTTCATCGAATCACTTAACATAATAGCCGCAAATAGTGGCCCTATATAAATGATAGGGCCACCATTCCTTACATTACGTAAACTTGCAATTTTGATAAATGGAATGGCCAGCACGATTCTACCCATTTTGGCATCAAATATGTAACATATATAAACATTAAGCAAACGGTCAGCAATAATAACTTACCCCCGACCTGTCGTCTGAAGTCTCCACACACATTTTTCCCTGTGTCATATTTGCCGGTTTGTTTATATGTAGTCTGAATCATCCACACGTTTGCATACTTGCATCTCGGTAACAGAATCAAACATGTGGATGGTTTAGACTACATATAATGGCCGTAGGAACCGGGGGAGGGGGTTTGGCAGATCATGACAGTTTCATATATTGTTATCTAATTTTCTATATTGTTTTCATTAAATTATTCTTAACATGCAATTAATATGCAATCTTATAAGTTGTACTGCAGTTGTATGCATGTATACATTTTTTCTTTTCTGCCTTAACGTAAAGATCATAATAGATAGGAAGGGGGGGGAAGCCTACTCTTCACTCTTCAGCTACAAATTTGTCTCTACAGCACTGAGATTTTTCCCCGGGGAAAGTCTACTCCAGAGTAGGTTTTCCCATGGGGGAAGTCTACTTAAGAGTCAATATTCCGATGGAAAGTCTACTCTAGAGACAATTTTCCCGTGGGAAAATCCAATCGGGGGAAAAGTCTAGTCTATGACAGCGGGCAACGGTAATGAGTATTACATTACCGGGTGACAGCCTCAATCGTGTTTGCGAGTTTGACCGTATCCATATAAATGTAGACTTCACTCAACACATATCTAACATTTCTTTATACATATATGTTATTTTTCCTAACATTTTTCATTCATATGATATCACTTTTCGTCATTTTATACTTTCTTTTCGTCACTTTTTGTCACTTTTCGTCACTTCGACGTTTGCTTATTGTTTATATGTGTTAGATATTTGCTCCATTTGATGTCGTAATGCTTTAAGAATCGTGCCAGCCATTCCGTTTATCAAAACTGCAAGTTTACACAACGTAAGGAATTGTGGCCCTATCATTCATGATTCATAGCTTTACAGCCACTACTTGCGGCTATTCACATGCAAGTTATAAGACAATATAAGTATAAAGTTTACTTGGAAAATTGTGCCAAAATCTAAAAGTAATATTACTGTAGTATGAAAAAATAAAATTAAAGCATTCAAATTTAGACTTTAATCATAAACATGAGTTGTAATTCAAATCTCACTATTAGACATCACAATGAAAATGACGCACCTTGCAGGTGAGGCGATGTGCAATGCGTGCACTATGACAGTGACTATCATAACTAAGCGTTAACTCATAAATATCATACATTTTTATTTCCTAAAAGATATACTAATAATCAAATATTGTCTGAGACAAACCTGAGTCTATATATAACGATAAATACAATACAGGTAAAATGACCCAGGTGTAATCCATTTTTCTGTTCCTGTTTACTTATAAAATAGATGGCGCTCCACTTCGGATTAGGTATAAAAGTATGACTGAAAATCCGTTTTAGTAGTTCTTCAACTCGATCGTGTTGTACATGATAAAATGAAACATATGATGGTTTATAAATTTATTATTATATTATTTACTTATTGTAAGCTATATACCATTACAAACAAATTTCAGGGTCCCTGTAAAGTGCGAAACGAAACAAAAACGAAACGAAACAAATATAAACGAATCGAAACAAATAGAAACGAAACGAAGCAAAGATAAACGATACGAAACGAAACCGCGTAGAAACGAAACGAAACAAGTACACTTGAAATGAAAATAAATTTTCCGATTTGAATGACGTGTATTTGTATTTTCCTGAAGGAAGGGTCCCTTACTATAACAGTTGCATACCATGGTAAATTAATGAGCCTCACTACATGTCACCGAAAATGTTTTAATCAGTATATTAAAACCTCTGGCCCCTTACGTGAGGCGGGTTCAAAATGTATTACATGGAGATTTTTTTGCCTCATTTGCATTTGCATTTTACTTAACTTTTCTTTGTTCACCGGGTACTCCCGTCTCAATTTTCTCACGAAACTTTCTAAGTTTTATCAATACAAATGTCCTTTCCTCTAATATTTCCAATACATTCTCTCGATCTCCATCACCTTTTTGCTTCCCTTTCATCGTGGACCGACCCATTCTTGCAGAAGCATATTAATGTCACATTTTAAACACTTTAATTTCAACTCTACAATCTCTAATTTTTACTCTTTAACTTAGTAAAGCTATTCATTAAAGTGTTAAATTTACGCTTCTCTTTATTCTGTAAAATTTACAATTTAATAAACCATTTTTCCGAGTTTACGACGGAAAGCTAGGTCCGAGGTGTCCCGGCGATTGGGATACGAGAACAGTAGCGAATCCAGGGGAAGGGGTGGCGGTCTCGGGACCCCCCCCCCTTCCCCTGGTACCGAAAGATTTGTAATTGAATATAGGCTTTACACAATTTTTGAGAAAATTAGAAAAGAAGAAAACCTCACTCTTCTAAAAACCTCCCCAGAATGCCTTCTGGATCCGCCACTTGAATGGAAAAAAGACCGGGAGAGGAAAGAAAATTGCGCTCACGTGTCGTGTGCCACTCAATTTGCAAAGGAAATGTCACTGAAGATTGTATGTAAAAAAAAAAAAAAAGATTTCCGTGCAAGTTAGAATTATGACAAACTTCGGTCTACTCCGTGTCCTGATAAAAAAAAATAATAATAATCGGACACCTGGGGCCTTTCAGTCGTTAATTCGGAAGAATTTTCCAAGCTCGTCGGAAAGGCCCGAGAGGACGCGATTGGGACAACTAGTACGAAGTTATACGAACAGCCTTCCGATTTGAAGTGACTCAGTCACCCTTCCTTAATTTTCAAAAAACATATGCTCTTTTTTTCTCGTTGTTTTAGATCTTTTAAAGTTGTATACCCTACAATTCGGTATAATTTCAAAAATTAGGGCATGTAAAACAAAAACTGTATTTTTCTCGTATGGCTGAAGTTATTAACTTTGCGTTAATAACACTTTTTCTTGCTTCAAACCCTCAGAGATATCAAAATAAAAAGAGAATTCTTCGTAAATAAAGTGGGTATTCCATAAATACAACCATAACCTGACTTCGCGCATGCGCAGTTTAATCAAAAACAAATACGATGAAGGGAGACTCCAGAAGAAAACGATTTCAGTAAATACTAACTTTAGTAGACTTGAATGCAGATTTTTAAAGTTACTCGTCAAGTTTATTCACCTCGCCCTCCATCAGTGTCCATGATGCGGCGGCTTCCGAATTAGATCACGTGATAAGTTGGTTGTAAACATTCTGTTTACAAACATCGCGTTTTAAACAGCCATATCTCGCTTAATAAGACGAATTTGAACGCAGGATTTACAAGGGCTCTTTTTTAATATGTTAAAGGCCTATATATATAATCAAAACAATTTAGAATAAATTTACCTATAATATGCGAACATAGGGTATACAACTTTAAATAAAAACATGAAATAACATTATAAAATATGTTCTGTTTAGATTTGTATTTTTCGTTTTATGTTTCTGTTCTTTATTTATTTATTTATTTATTTTGCGTATTTCATACGGTTTTATCTTTTATTTCAATCATATAAAACATTCCAGGTTTCCTTTCCTTATTCCGTCAGGCGCTGCGCGAGATGGTCCAGGATCTTTTAACGCAGTAGCTCAGTGACCGAGACGCACAAGGTAGATTCCCATTGTGGGCTGCACGAGCAGTGAACAAGTGAACAACCCATATCAACGTAGTAGCCAAGAAAGCCAATGCCACCAGAAGCTTTCTACGGCGTAACATCTACCAGTGTCCTAGAGCAACAAAGGCGCTTTGCTACACAACACTCATCCGACTTCAAATGGAATATGCCAGCTTGATATGGGATCCTTACACTACCAGCAACATCAATCAACTGGAAATGGTGCAGAGACGGGCAGCTAGGTCTGTCATTGGAGACTACCATCGGACAAGCAGTGTTACCACCATGCTTTGTCTACTCCAATGGCCCCGTTCCAGGAGCGTAGGACAGCTAGTAAAGCAATCGGAACACCGTCGCCATTTTTTACAAAATCGTATTTGCGTACGGAAATGGACGAGTTGTTACGATTGCTAATAAAGCCGTCATGATGTCGTATAATCAACTGCATGGTGGTCATACCAAAAGTACATTTCATTCCCACATGCAGCAACCATAGTATGGAGACATAACCAGCGTTTTCTAGTGCCCGAGGCAAGAACCCAGGCTAACCAACACTGGTTCCTCCCTGGAGCTATCAGAGTATGGAACAGTCTGCCATAGTCCACGGTGGCCTGCACTGAGCTCCCTAGACACCTTCAGGGAGGGGCTTGCAGAGGACAACGTACTAGAGGGCCAGGATGTTTTAATTGTAAATTCATTCTTTTAACCTCACCTGTAAATATTGAGTTTACTCGCCCCAGGCATTGCGATAGTATGATGATATACCAGATGGTGGACTGTTCTTCAACGAAAGAAGAAGAAGAAGAGGTAATGCACCATACCGGAAGAAGAAGAAGAGATTGCATACGGCGGTGTCATATACTATCATTAGACCAAGCTTGCTGCTTATGACGTCATCAGAACTGCACATGCGCATTCTGGCGCGTTGGACCCTAGGAAATCAAGATGATTAGACCTGTTATAATTCTCTCCGTCGTTTTCGGCTTTATTTTCCTCTTTGAGTCTGGTGAGTAATTTTATTCTTTTCCAGAAAAGATGAATGAGGATATAGTACATGCAATTTGTTTTCTAAATTTACACAAATGGGTTTTCTTTTGATGTCGAAGAAGGGGGCCGAAGAGGTCAACCTGCAAGGCTATATTCATCAAGGTTCGACAGTTAATAGGACATTTTCGACCTGTAACTCAAAATATTATGAAGCTTTTGTCTTTCAGTCTAGTAGGTGGAACTGAAAATGAATACTTTCTTTGACATATATTGTAAGGTATGCTGCGGTTATCGGATTTCTACATGACCTTGTAAGTATAACGAGGTCATTGAAGTTTTAATCTACCAGCATGTTGCATGGGTGCTCAGCCCTAGTTAATGTGTAACTTAATTCTCTAAACAGACAAAGATATTGTACTTGTTTTCATTTTATCTAAATTAAAGTATTAGAAAAAGCCAAATGTTAAATAAGTAAAATTGATTTTGCACACAGTCTTATCTTAATAAGATGCTTTAATTTCGCAATTTAATATTTAAATTACACAATGTCTTAGAATTATGATATGACCAGAGAAACCCAAATCTTGTCGGTTTGTCGGACATGACCCAAAAAAAAAATCAGTTCGGTCAGGTAAACAGGTTGCGGGCAACCTCTTATTTGAGAGATAATCACTCAAATGAGTAACTATCACTGTTTTCAGTAATCAGTTTCAAGGAATGAATAGAAGTAACCAAGTACTAAAAAACTAAAGTTTCAAAATTTTGACTTAAACTTAAAAGGACACATCTTTATAATATACTGAATATAAAATACAAAAGAAGTTGACCTTTTCAACTTACTATTTTGGAGTTTATAGCTGCAGCATTTGTGCAGCTATAAACTCCAAAACAGTAAGATTAAAATGTCAACTTGTTTTGTAAACTATATTCAGTATGTTGTAAACATGTGCCCTTTTGAATTTCAAAATTTCATTTTTTTAGTACTTGTTTACTTTTGTTCATTCCTTGAAATTGATTACTGAAAACAGTGATAGTTACTCAATTGAGTGATTATCTCTCAAATAAGAGGTTGCCCCCAAGCTGGTAAAAGTTTGTCACTATTAGACGGAATGTCCGGTAATATTTCCCCAGTTAAGAGCAAAATATGGTATTTAAACTTCTTGAGTTTAACAATATAATCAAATTGTTTTAGTATTCATATATTAATATTTCATTTGCGGTTTCAGTTTTGATTCCCGGTAAAGTGACACACAGAAAAAACTTCTCTTTTTTTTGTCGGTACTTGAAGAGTGCGAAGCCATTACGAATGAATCAGTTCAATGGCGGTTGAATGACAAAATTAAAAGGATGACAATAACGAAAAATGTTGCAACAATTTACTTGAAGAAATCCCCACAAAATATTTGTAATGACTTGCTCCTTTTTTATGCTGCCTCTGTTTTGCAGAACTTCATTTTGGAATTATATTTGGAATGTGTTTGTTTGAACATAGGTCTGTCTTTTGGGTAGTAATACTTTAGTATCAAAACTTCCATAAGTAGCATAAATTATTCCTGAATCACTCGAAGCAGTGAGATATCTTTAACGTGCCATGCATACCACGACACAGGGCCTCGGTTTTTACTAAATTACTGTCTCATCCAAAAGACAGGACACCAGCATGTCCTGCTCTGGTCATGCCGGTGTCCTGTCTTTCGGAGGAGATAGTAAAAACCAAGACCCTGTGTCTTGGTATGCATGGCATGTTAAAGATCAGTCCCTGATTGAGGTGGGTCTGTTGCACAGGTCAAAATTTGTATGCCCCACATCAAGCAGATGCCGTCACCATATATGTGAAATATTTGTGGTGTGACGTTAAACAAAAATCAATCAATCAATCTTTGCAAAGTATAAACTTTGATGATGGGGGAGGGGATTGAGCTGCTTAGAGCAACATCTGAACCAAAAAAATACATAGGCTCAATTTAAAAGTCATTGTATCCAACCACTCCTTCTGGTGAGTGAAAGTTAATTTGCAATTTGAAATACCATATACATATATACTTCTTTAAATTTCATTTGCCTTTTTAAAATGTCAAGTAAACAAAATTGAAATAGTTTACTTTTGGGTCAAATTAAACGAATTACCCCCGTTATGTACTTTTATAAATCACTGGCTTTCATTAATATGCAAATTACCGAAATTAAAATAATTTTTAAGACGGGTAATTCACTAATTGGTTGTAGTACAGTATGTACATGTTATAAGACCCAAGCGTCAGTAATGAGTACATGTACATATATTATAAATATGATACAAGTAATATGGCTCATTGGATGCTTATCTCATAATTAGCGAATGGGGTGATGTTACAACCCATTTAAAGTTAAAAACATCAAGTTGGTCACTGTTAAGTGTAAAGGAACAATTTAAATTATACAAAGAAATGAACATATGATATATACTGTATAGCATAACACATTATCACTATTATTTGCAATAATCATGTTCTTTTGTTTTATTCAGGTATTGCCAGGAAATGCTACATATGCAATTCCTACTTCCAGCAAGATTGTGCTGACCATTTTAACAACATCACCCATCATTTACAGGAATGTAAAGAAAATGAAACAATGTGTAGGAAGATTGTGCAAGAAGGTACTGGATTATTACTAACTAATAAGTAAAATGAGAGATTTTTTGCTTTGAAAAGTCTGTTGCATGAATTTGCACTATGTCAGTGAGTGTGGCATTATTTATAGATAAATTAGATTCTATGTACGTAGGGTTTTGTACCTATTCTGTTATGCAGTACTGTTATGTTGCGGTACTGGCGACATATTAATATTAATAATAATAATACTAGCTACCAGAGTTGAAATTATTCATTCTACATGTGTAATATGATTAGCTACATGTGATGAAGATAACATGCATATTACTGATGTAATACATGTATATATATAGTAATGCATGATATCTATGGCCTATGGTCTTGCTATTCTAGCCAAGAAATTCATGTGCCAGCATTATTACTACATGTATTAGCGAGCCAGTGTGGCTCAGTGGATAAGGTATTCAGTTCATGACCAAGAGTGAGAGGTCCCTGGTTGGATTCTTGTACTGGGCATATCAGTGTTCTGTCTTTTGGATAAAACAGTAAAAACCGAGGTCCCGTGTCACAGTAGGCCTGGCTCATAAAACATCCCTCACTCTAAATTTCTATGCAATGCATCAGGCAGATGCCATCATCATTTATGTGAAATGATCGTAGAGGGACGTAAAACAATATTCAATCAATCAGTCAATTACTATAAGCTACATGTACATGTATATAATAAAGAGTACATGACAAATCCTTTACACAGGTATGTGTACAAATCTTTATGAAAAATTTAATAAATGTTATATTATTCAAATGGAGGATTTAGAGTAGTACTGATAACTGCAAAAACAAAATTGTGTGTATGTAAATGTTGACCTAAAAGAATTCCTACCTATATGTACTGATGTGCACAATGTACATGTACCTGATGTCTTACACATTGATCAAAGATAGAGTAAGGAAACAGCAAAAACACTTCTTAATAAGGATAAAGCAAAGTGAATGAATTCTCTTCGGTTTGTACATAACTACAGTGTACATAGTGTTAAATCTAGGATTTCCCCATCAAAAGGGCACTTTTTAACGCGGTATTTGGTAAAAAGGGCACTTAATTTAGCAACTTCAAATGTCACCAAATATATTTAAAAATTTAGTTTAATATTGCATTATTTCCTCGTTTTATTTACGTAGATGATATTTGAAAATGTAAAAGACAATTGTTATTGATAATTTGATGTAATTTGTAATCCTTAACATTGCTTTGGTTGAAAATCTTAATTCCAGCTTCTCTTCAGAATAAATTCCTTTTCACAGTTGTAGGAGCTATAATTACTTAATATCTGTTACAATTACATTATTGCAATAATTATATGCTTTTGAGTATTGCATAAATTCCCAGTTTGTAAACTTATACTGTTTCATGTTCATAAAAATTTATTCAAACTTCTCCAAGACCAGCACTGCCCCTTCTGTCTATTACTGGCAACATGAGATACTGCAAGTTTTGTCATTGTACCTTGAACAGTCTTTACAGTGTATCATTATTTTTTACATAACTTAAATATTTGAATGACATGCCATTATTTTAGCTGAAAAGAATGTCTTATTGAACAAAATGTTATGTGGGATCTAGAAGTATGCATGTGCACAAAGACATAAACAAGTTTATAAGTCCTTGATGTGCAGTTGTATTTCTGGGTTGAAATAAATTTTTAATTAACCTGACCAATATTTTGATGAAAATAAAGAAAACAGTTTGCTACTAACAAAACAAAAATTTCTCTCAGCCTCCAACATCCACCCAATTTTCCTTCACAAATAAACTCCTGGATCTCGGTGCTACAGGAAGGATGTGTGACTGACGTTTGAATAATTCAAATTCAAAATCTTAGAGGAAATTGCTGGAAGCATTAATAATGGGAAATATAAAGTGTATCTGTCCCCTTAAAGTTATTAGTTACTTTAGTTTTGTGACTGCCTTATACCACGATCTTTGTAAATAAGTTGCTGGCCCAAATGATTGTCTTAGCTCAAAGTACTTAAGTAATAGTAATGAATTATAATGGTTAATGTTCATTCACATTTATTGACTTACAGATCGTAGATATTCTATTGAATCTAGCAAGGACTTAGCCCTTGATTCTAGAAATACCAAAAAGTCATGTTTTATAATCAGTTATGTTGTTCAGCTGTTTGATCGTAAAAAACCGACACGTCTGATAGTGTGAATACACTTCGTGTGTTTGTTGCCTCTCTTGTTGCAACTACTTATGATGATATTGTTGTATCAAATGAAAAAAATGTTCTGAAATATCATCTTCGTCGGAATAACTAAACAATGTTCAAAATTATCAGAGGAAATGTGGAGAGTAGATCTTCAAATATTTGGTGTCAGATTGAGAAAATTTGTTAAATGATATTAAGTAAAGCATTTAAAATGGGTAGCGATCGTGACCTGCTATGTAAACCAGTCTCTTTTCATTTAATCCTAGAATAATTGATTTTAAAGATCAAACATCCTTTAATTTTCTTTAATATCTGACTGGTAACAGATGTGAATTTGACCTGCAAAATTACTATTTCGGCATTCAGACAACCATGTCAAACTCTGTTCGTGTAAAGATGTAATCTAAATATAAGAAGGTAACATTGATTAAATTGCCCCAATTAACACCTGAAAAGTAGCAGACAGTGCAGTACACAGGTTACGGCTGATATTTAGCGGGTCAAACAGCTGACTTAGACCATTACGTAATGTACGGAAAGTGTTACCAAATTCTAAAGAGGGCATGTCCGAAGCGATATTCGTAAAATACTGGCCCTGTAAATAACGATCTTTTTGAGGGTTTCGTATTACGTGAACAAAGATTGATCTTCTTTAGTCTCATAAAATAATCACATAGGGAAAATAAGGGCATGGCGCTCAGAAAAAGGGCATGGCGCAGCATAAAAAGGGCATGGCGCGGCGCCATGCTATTTCGCTTTAGATAAAACACTAGTACATATATATTATAAATCATCCTCATAATTTATTAATAATACTTTAGTACATTATACAATGTGCATGTACATTACACACATTCAGTTTAAGAGAAAGCCTTGTTGCAATGATTTTGTTTCTGCCATAAGGGTACACTTTATATACCATTGAATTATATGTATAGAAGGGGGTACACACATATAATTTTCTATTACTTATGATGGCTTAAGCAGTGAATGGTCGATCACCCCCTGATGCAACGATATTGAAGAAGTAAACTATTTCTCACAATTTTACATGTATTGATAAACACATTACTTATATTGTACACTCATGGACACGCATTGCTGATGATAATATTTAGGTCAGCATGATAGACCTTGACATTCACAACTAGGCCAGTATGAAAAGTCACTGTTTAATAACTACTGTATATCTGGATGACCTATGTATGTGTGTTTTTGTCGTAACTGATGCGATTTTGTGTCTTGTAGTGTACTACAATGAGAAATGGAATACAAGATACATACGGCAATGTGCTAAATCTGGTGAAGTAGGTGGTGACGAGGGACGACAATGCGTAGAAAGAACTGGTACCTACAAAGTCAAGATGAGGTATTGCCATTGTGACAACCAAGATGGATGTAACAGTGCCAGTTCTGTCCATCTCTCAACAGCTCTAGCATTCATGTCTGCTTTTGTAACAGTCAGAGTTCTGTTCAATAAACTTTTATGATAAAATATACAGTATAAGGGGATGTTGTTAATAGATTCATAAGTTAAAATCTTTTTTGACACAATTTTATACAATATTTGTAAGTTTAAGACGGATAACGAAATTCTATGCAATTATTGAAAATAAAGTAAAAAAGTTTACTGGTAACAGATGGAATGGAAACTGCTTTATTGTGTAAATTAACAGAAGGTTTGTTCAAGGGAAAGGAATCTCATAGTATCATCAACATCTATATGTAGAACATGATTCAGTATTCTTTAATCATAGATTTCTGTTTGAAAATTCAAAGAAGCTTGAGGAAACCCTATAATATGATTTTTGAATTCTTAAGGCAATGTATTTCAGTTCGTTAGTAAAAAAAAATTACAAACAGAAGTTTGAATAAATTAACATGTAATATGTGATGTAATTCATTATATAATATTTTCATGTATTTTTTTTTCCATATCTTAAATGAATTAATATACCAGTAAGATGAAAATAAGATGATTTACAAACCAATTGTGTATTTCTTTTTTGTTTTTGTTCAAATTTAAATACAGTAGGGATTTTACTTTTTTTTCAATTGACGGACCTGTTTCTTTGATAACTGTATATCTTAGTAGTACATTTGTGATTATATAGTGATTATGGTCTCAGGATTCTGTCCCTATTTCTAGTATGTTTTACTCTGATTGATCTTTTGCTGGAAGGTCTTTTGTCATTTTTGACAAAACATCTTGATGCAATACAAGTTTACAGTTTCATGAGCTGTATGACCAATTTAGTGAAGGATTGGTGTAGGGAATATACATGTCATATTGATATATAGGACTATTTCCCAACTCCAAACTAGTATATCATATTAATGTTACCATGCTTTTTGTATATATATATATATGTCTGTACATACATGTATTCAGTTTTTAGATAAGAAAATAAGTACTTTTTCTCTTGGAGAGCAAAGGCATATTTTTTTGTTGTAAGATCAATTTTTTGTATTTCTTTTAGACTGATTTGTTGACAGTATGTAAAAACATTAAACTCAATTAAAATACTAATGTATTCTGAAAAAAAATCATATTGATATTCACATTTGACTTGCCATCTTCATTACTTTATATCAAGGTTTACGCTTTGCTATTAGATACGGTGTCATTTTCAACTTGCAGGAATATGATACATTCCTTAATTTTGATATCATGTTTATGCATGAGTTTAAATATATCAGTAATGTTGTACACATAATACAATGTAGAACTGAAGATATTGAAAGTAAGACTAAGTTTTTGTGAGGAAGCTTTCACAAGAATATCCTTAGAATATTTTTTGAGAATATTTACCTCTATGTCGTGTCAGGAAGTTAAACAATATTCTGTATGTTTTGAAAATTGTTTGCAATTCTCGTAGTTGCCAAGTATCCTCTCCACTTGATTTTACATTTGTTTAATTTGAAATGTGTGTATGGCAGATAGATTGATAAAGTTATATCTTGAGAATGATCTGCTACACTTTGTAAGATAATGGGACTGATCCATTCTCCATCATGAAGTCACTCAACAGAGTTCAAATTTTATATCTGTAATAAATTAACTAAATGTCTGACTTGTCCGATCTCAAATAACATCACTGATATCAAATTTAGCATGTGACAACTGAACGAAAAGGCTACGTTATTTACAAGTGTGATGTTGGTATCTTTTTCAATGTATTGATCATGGAGTACTGTGAAAGCTTTATGTTGAATATTGTAATCACTATTTGCTGCAGACTTCATGAAATCTTTAAATCCAGTTTCTACTGCATGACAGGTGTGTACACATTCCAAGGTTTTTAATTTTCCATCACAAACTAGTCTGGCATCATTCTGTAATTTTTCACATCAAATGAGACATTTTATCACTGTCTGAGTTTTTATTTGCATTTTACTATGTGTATTATTACTTCCTATTTTTTTCAAGAACTGTAATAAGTTTGTAGACATGTGGTTAGAAATGTTTCTGGGCTTTTATTTGCCTTGTGTAACACAATGTAGTTAGATTACTTATTGCCATTGCATGGGAAATGATTTTCTTTACAAATATTTTTGTATTTGGTTAATAATTGAACATCAGCGTTGTGATTGTTTGTTTCTTTAGGTATAGGAAATATTGTAAGTACGTATCATCCTCCGTCCTTTTTTTTTTTTGAATTGTGTTTCTTCAAAAAGACATACCAGATTAGGAAACATTACTGTGGAAATTATTTCAGAAATGAAAACAATCCATTTAAAGGGAGTATTATTGTGAAGTATACCTTACGTTTTTTACCTCTTTTCCATTGTACCCCTTTAACAAGTCAGCAATTTGCAGCAATAGTTCTTGTATTTTTTAGCATCAATATAGCTAAAATAAGAAGAAAAAATAAGAAAAAAATATATATTTGATGATGCAATAAAAGTGAATCGCTTTATAGTTTGATGAAACTTCTGGAGCATCTTTGACCTGAAAAGGTTTCTTGTTTTATATATATGACATCTCTAATAAATTAAGAATTTAATAATACTTTTGTAGTAATTATTAATTATAAGTCATAAACATTTCACTTATATGATTTTCTTGGTTTGTAATGCAGTTTAGTTATGTATTCAACATCATTCCTAAAAGCACTTGACTTAAACACTTTATTATAGTTTTTAGCCAGAAATTTTAATAAAAATTTTAATTGTTTAGAGGATTGTTGTTTTCTTTGGATTTGATATAAGGATGTTACTACCACCTTTATACTGCTTCATGTATGTATTGTATTTGTATACAAATTTATCTGATGTAGATTTCATGAGGCAGATGTGGTGTAGTGGCTAAGTGCAGGCCTGGCTTGCTGAAGATCAAGGTTTGATACATTGCTAAATTTAAGTGATCTTAACCTTCTGTCTCCTTTTAACGATCCAACTGAATGGTTGATGGTGAGGCAGATTCCTTAACAAACACATTAGTGTGATGTACAGTTCTGCACACAGAACATGATTATTGAGGAAGTGCTGGTTTAGACCTGCAGCTTACGTGAGTAGTATGCCTAGTGATAGTACAGAAAGTGACGGAGGCTGGCTACCTCTTGGGTACATGGTGTGCGATACAATCATGAGATGTGCTTCACTTAAAATTAAACAACAGTTATAGATGTACTATTATCTTTTGTAACCAGGGTCCGGCACCATAAACTGAGAATATACTTCAGTCAAAAATTCATATTCCTCTGTTCATCAATGAATTAATATCTGGGATTTGGATTTTATTTAGTTTTATTCTACTGATAAATAGAATTCAACCATTCTGCATTAAGATTTATTTGAACATTTGATAATGGAATAAATTAAAATGAAATTTTTGACTTAAGTATATTCTCATTTTATGACGCCAGACCCAGCATCTTGTTTATTAGTCGTTGCAAAACTCGGCTCTTTATTTGATGTGGGGCAGGCGGTGGACAACAGGCTTCAACAATCTGTTTTCAGTCTCTAGCTCCTACATCTGTTGGATGCAGTAATGAAAATTCACAAACATACTCCCCATGAGCAGAGGATGTGCTTATTGATTTTAAGATTAAGAGATCAATGGTCAAGGTCATAGGACCTTTGATAAGTGAATAAGGTCTCCAGGGTATGCATGTATCTGTATTTACATTCAGCTTATTGTTTTGAAACTTCATACACATACTCCCAATGAGTCGTTGATGTCTCCTATTGCTTTGGGGATCAAAAGGTCAATGTCAAGAGCCTTGATGAGTGAAAATGTTTTCTGGGCTTTTACTATTTACATTCCATCTTTTGTTATGAAACTTTACACACACACACTCCTCAGGAGTCGTTGATGTGCCCATTGATTTCTGAATCAAAAGGTTAAGGTCTTCATTGGTGTATAAAAAGGTTTAACAACTCGGCATATTCCCATCTTTGATGTAACTTTCTTGTCTAATATGTTATCCAAGTATTTTTTTATCACTCACCTGAGCCAAAGGCTCAAATGAGCATTTGTCAGAGCGTGCCGTCCAGTGTCCATCCGCCCGGCGTCGTAAACTTTCCACATTTTCGACTTCAGAAGGACTGGAAGCATTTTGATGAAACTTGGTAGACATAATGTACTCACGGTTCCCTACAAGTGTTGTCATTTTTTGTCTAGATCTATTGACAGGTGGCGCCACCACAGACAAAAGTAGGTCACAGAGGGTACCCTACTTTGACAAACATTTTCTTCAGACCAGCTGCTTACAGAGTCGAACTGAATGCATAGAAATGATGTAGAGGTATGTGTGAAGAAGTGCTGCTGTTTTAGGTTCTATTACGAAATCATTTTTTGACTTTTTTCAACGTTTCTTATTTAGGTGATAATGATGCTTTAATTTGGTTTCTTTTAATCATAATTATGATAAAGAATGTTACATGTACTGGGAAAGAATTTTGTCAGTATGTCAAATTTTGGATTTTTTTTATGATCTTTTTAATCCTGTCAAAAAAAAAAAAAAAAAAAAAATGAGAGAGAGAGGAGAGGTGTGTATTCTTTCACGTTTTCAACTTTTTCTTCAGAACCAATGGAATGAAGTATTCATGGTTCCTAACAGGTGTTGGTTTTTTTGTCTGGATCCATCAATAGGTCACAGACGGTACCCTCTTTTGACAATCTTCTTTTTCACATCAGCTGCATACAGAGACAAACCGAGTGCAAAGGAATGATCTAGAGGGATGTCAAATCAAATCTTTGACGTTCTTTCAGCGTTGTTGGACTTCCATGTAGAAAGTGCACTTTTTTCTCCTTTAGATGATAATGATGCTTTAATTCGCCATAACTTTTGAACCATGAAAGATAGAGGCTTCATATTGGCATGCATACTCCACTACTGAAATCCTTTCTGATCACACCAAGGTCATTAACCTCTTGACCGTGACCTTTGACATACAATTCAAAATTTGTTTTGTTTGTCATAACTTTAAAACGTAAGAGATAGAGACTTCATGTCTGGCACGCATACTCCGCTGATAAAGCCCTTCCAAATTACATCAAGGTCATCGTCCTCTTGACCGTGATCTATGACCTACATTTCAAAATTTGTCTTATTTGTCATAACTTTTGAACCGTGAGAAATAGAGTTTTCATATTTGACTAGCATACTCCACTATTAAAGCTCTTTCAAACTGCGCCAATGTCACTGAACTCTTGACCGTGACCTTTGACCTACATTTTAAAATTTGTCTTGTCATAACTGAAAGAGAGAGAGAGACTTCATATTTGGCACGCATACTCCACTTATAAAGCCCTTTCAAATTACACCAAGGGCCTCGTCCTCTTCTTTGTTCAAATGTGATATACTACATCATGTATGTGATATACTGGTTCTTGATAAACAAGACAACTCCAGAACAGTCGACACAGGACGGACTCTGTCCATAAAACAGGTCAAAACTGAAATATACTGATTGCAGTGAAATTTTGTCCGAAGCTTACACAGAAATACATCATAGTCGTTTTCATCTTTTCCCTCCGTCGCTAAACATTGTTTTCCCCTGCGTACGAGTCAGTGAGATGATCCTGGTATAGCGTTAAACAGCAAATGCACACACGATAACTCAACAAACAAAACAGAAATTTTAGAAAATGTAAAGATTTATTAGTGAACCATTAAGATGTAAACAGCTGATTCATATGCCGTCTTAAATAATAAAATAATATACAACAAATGTGTGTAGTTCATACTTGAAACCTTGTCGCATTAGAAACAAAACTTTAAGATAATCAGAAAAAACATTTTCGTTAAGTCGACATTTTAATTTGAAAATTATTCCCGTCGGTTGTACTTCTTTTCCTGAAACAACAAAAGATTAACACATTTGTAGTATCATAAAATCCAATCAATATATCATTTTGAACAATTTTTATTATACACGTATATAATTTATATACGTGACAGAATACACCAGGAGTCATCTGTATACACACTGCACTATACTAGTAGAGGAGAACAAACATCACGCTTCTCTGAAGGAAAATGCATTAATGATTCAGTAGTTTAATATCGGATCTTTTAATATTTCATAATGATACTAGAGTTGAAGATATTTCATTGAAATCATTAATCATGAAAAATGCAGAAAATGAAATAGGGGATTTCTAAAAAGAACATCAATTTGTAACCCATTGTATTGATATTTGTAACCCATTGTATTGATATTTGTAACCCATTGTATTGATATTTGTAACCCTATGTATTGATATTTGTAACCCATTGTATTGATATTTGTAACCCTATGTATTGATATTTGTAACCCATTGTATTGATATTTGTAACCCATTGTATTGATATTTGTAACCCATTGTATTGATATTTGTAACCCATTGTATTGATATTTGTAACCCATTGTATTGATATTTGTAACCCATTGTATTGATATTTGTAACCCTATGTATTGATATTTGTAACCCATTGTATTGATATTTGTAACCCATTGTATTGATATTTACTTGTACATTGTAGATCTTTAATGACAACAAAAGATTATATATACCATTTTAGCCTTCAAATCTTCCGAATCGCTAATGCGGGACATTACACTTCCCAGCTCACTGCGCAACTCTTGTAACAAATTCAACGGTTTCTCCGAATCTGTCATGTCAGAAAATCCTGCAATAAGACGAACGGACTTACAAATATCTTTCCTACTCTCTGTCTCTAATGTGATTCAATGCATATATATCAAGAATGACAAGTGAATACAAAATTTGTCACTAATTGTGTCAAAGACTCCATTGTAAATTAAAATACATGCACTACATTTTCAACAGTTTGATAGTGGATATGCATCTACTCGTAAATACAGCAGGGTCCGGCACCATAAACTAAGAATATACTTAAGTCAAATATTTCATTTTGATTTACTCATTACCAAACGTTCAAATAAATTTTTATACATAATGGTTTAATTCTGTTTATGGATAGAACAAAACTCATTAAAATCCAAATCCCAGTTATTATTCATTGTTGAACAGAAGAATATGAAATTATGACTTAAGTATATTCTCAGTTTATGGCGCCCGAACCTGGGTCCGGCGCCATAAACTGAGAAATTACTTAAGTCATAATTTCAAATTCTTCCGTTCAACAATATAATGAATTAATAATTTGAATTTTATTGAGTTTTATTCTATCGATAAATAGAAATAAACCATTCTGCATGACAATTTATTTGAACTTTTGGTAATGAAATAAATTCAAAGGAAATAATCGACTTAAGTATTTTCTCAGTTTATGGCGCCGGACCCTGGTCTATGGGTGTTAACGCTTACCTGAGCAAAATTGGAGACAATCTGAGAAAAAAAGTCAGAGATGTCGGACCAACCGAAAGACTTGGTTGGCTGAAAATTTCAGACCAGGAGAGAAAAAATATAGAAAATATTTTGATATCTGAAAAACATCTTTAAAACGTAATTTATATAAAGGCCTACATAAAGATTTTCTCTCCCCCCACCCCCGAGACGGGACTGAATATACACTCAGGGCCTCCTGTTGAACAAAATCATTCTACACGCTGTAAAAATGTATACCAAATAGGAATTCATGATGGTTTGTGCTCCTAGGCTTAGGAATAGTTTTTTCTATTTAAGTCTACGTAAATATTTAGATAAATAGGGTGGACCACATTTTCCCCACTGGGTCTTAACTCTAGCTATTGGAAAAACCGCGTAGAGACGAAATTATTCTAAAGATTTTTCCTTTGTAAGCCTATTGGACAATGTTGGCCCTTGGCGAAATATTGTCGTAGGACCTTCCCTTAAACAAATGATATTGTCTGTCCTACGTTTGTTATACACCAAATATGAAGTCACTGTGACTCGAAAGTCTTAAGCGGAACATCTTTAAAATATTTTCCTTTATAATCCAAGTAAAAACATGCCAGTTGTCATGCCAGTGTGAAATAAGAGACTGAGATTTTAAAAGAAAATCAATCATGATGTAGTATATTTAATTTCATTACGTATTTACATGTACTCGTTAAAACGCCTAAGGCGCAATTCTTGTCCCTTCCTTCATTTTACTACACTTTGAAAATAGCCATGTTGTTTACTTTCAATTCAAGAAGTTTGACCTATCAAACCCTCAGAAGTTTTTATAACATTTTTTATCATGAAATAGCAGAGTAATCTTACAACCATACAATCTGATTGGTCACCACATTAAAGCGACTATTATTAGGCAGAAGGAGACCAGAAATGCTTCATATATTCACTTAGGATCTTCTCTTGTACACACATGATGCAGAATATCATAAGGAAGCTGTATATTAAATGTGAAATCATTGTTATGTGTGGTCCTTGAGAAGAGTTTTAAAGAGATTTCCTACATAACCATATGTAAAACAGTTACTCCTTGGGACGGTCTCAAATGAGCTTGAAGAAACTTGACACTATAGGTTATAAGCCAAATAGGAACGTAATATAAAGAATAATTTTTAATCTAAATAGCTGTAGCAAATCGAACAATCTTTTCAGGAATGGATCAAAGATTTGAGGTTGAAGGAGGGGATGAGGGGATGGATGGGTTTGGATATTTACAAAAACAAAAGGGGATTAGGGCAAACCCTTGGTGTGGTCCAGAGAACCAAGTCCCTGAAGCTTATACGTTTTCTTGAATTTCAAGATTAAAATAACATTAAATAAACGATATTTATGTAGAGATGTGTTTTATTTCTAACTCTTTCAAAATTCATTAGATGTGTTTGGTTAGTGACCGAAAGGTACCGGGTTCGATTTCCGCCGGTGGCTGGTCTGTATCTCAACTTTCCGATGAAATATTAAAAACCGAGGCCCATGTCACGGTAGACGTGGTATGCAAAAGATCGATCACTGCTTCAGGTGGTTTTGTTGCATAGATCTAAAGTTTTGTGCAGTGCGTCAGGTATTACCGTTTAAGTGCAATAATCCCGGATTCATGTAAAAGAAAATACGCGTCTCTGTCATATACATTTGACAAGCACATCGATCAAGGATAATTATAAAACGTTTATTCTTTTTCTACAGTTTTCTACTTTTTACTATTTCCTATTTCTATGTCCGAAAAATATCAAATATGAATAGAATTTTTGAATAATTTGAAGGGGATGTGCAGCCCCAGCTCCCCCCCCCCCCCCCCCCCCCCCCCCCCCCCCCCCCCCCCCCCCCCCCCCCCCCCCCCCCCCCCCCAGTTCTGCGAGTGCATTGTCCCTGGTGGCCCATATCCAAGGATAATGACCACTGTTTGAATTGAATTGTATCTTACTTCCCATCTGTATTATTCATGCATATATCATATACAAGATTTCATTCAAATCCATGCAGCAAGTTATGAAAAATCGAACACTGAAAAAGTTTACAAGTCGCTAACGAAGACGATAGACAACGGACAAAGTTTGATAAGAAAAATTCACTTTAAAAGTTTAAGCCTTCTGCTCAGATGTAGTTAACAAAAATAGATATCAAAGGTACAAATATGTATTCATTTTGTCACAATTTTCCAGAAACAATTTGTCGTCTTCTATTTACTGTGACATTTCTCTTAAATTATGGGAAGACTCTGAGAAATGGTTACTAGATACTTTTGAAATTGATATTTGTTTCAATGTCCAAAATATTATATTTGGATTAACAGAGAAAACGAACAATAGACTAAATATTAATACATGTACCTGCATAATAAAACATTTTTATTTTCAAACAGAAGTTGACAAATTGCATTCCATACTTTACAGGTGCTAATTATAAAGGCAGTATTACTGACTATTTAAAATCAGAAAAATACATATTTAAAAACAATGCTCAAAATAAAAAGTTTTCAAGAATATAGGGAAGGTTTCAAAATTTACTATAGACAAATTTTCTCTAAATTTTGCTTCTTACTATGTGTGAATTTGTGTGTCTTTGTGTTTTATTTATTTATTTATTTATTTTTCCTTCTGTTTTTCTTTCTCTTTTTATGTGTAAATCATTTTGTTTTGTGAATGTGTTCAACATGTGCTTATGTTATAGCTTTACTGTATTACTTGTGTATGTTTTATTTTATTGACTGCTTCCTATCTTGTAATCGTATTCTGTACGTGCATTTGTTGTTTGTATGTGTGCATGTGCTCATGTTAGCTGTACTGTATTACAACTGTATGTTATTTATTGTTAAATGCTTCTTGTCTAATAGTGATATGATTATATTGTATTCTTCGTAACCACATGTGTGTGTATGTATGTATGTATGTAAATAAAAATGATAAGAATTCAGTGTACAGAATTTTTTAATCACTTTCAAATGAAGATAACAAACCTTTCTTTTTGTGTACTTTGTATTTACTTCCACCAAATACTTCTTTGAACTTCTCAATGAGGTATGACACTAGTTCTTCTGACCTATCCAGTTTAGACTGAGCCTGTACAGCACTGATACTCTCTCCCAATACACACAGAAACATAGTTAATAAAAAGTACACCATGATCAAAATGAAAGTAAAAAAATAGAATTGGGCCATAACTGGATCTTTTTCGTTCATCTCCGCAAATTTACTTTTGCCTATCATACTTATGAATAATGTGCCCATAGATTCAAAAACATTGTAATACGATTCCAACTCACGTCCAAACAAAAGATAACCAAAAGCACAATACCCTAGAAAGATGTAGAAGAAAAGGATGCAAAACCAGAATAGGTCCCAAGCACAATTATCGAAGACTTTGAAAACTTGTCCGATTCGTTTATCGTAACCAAGGATACCGAGAAGCCTTATTGTTGCTAGGAAAACCAAACACCCTAACAGCAAGACAAATAGTAAATCCCAGATGGCAATGTGTTGGAAATTCACGAACGTTTTAGGATCTGCTTTAAATTTTGCAAGCGTCTCGTTCGCAAGAAGAAATCTTCCAAAATACATAGCAATGGCCACGATACCACCCAACACTCCAAGGAAGTCAACTGATCTCCATGTACTCTTAAAATAGAGTTGTCCATGTTGATGTATACCATACACCACTCTGGCAATAATTGCCACTAAGTACAAAACAAAACACACCTCACATAGTATAATATAGACCCCGGTGGCGCCTAGATGCTGGTAAATTCTCAATGGATAGATTGAATACATCTTAATGACTCCCCCCGTTTCGGGAAATTCAGTCAGAAATGTACAATATGCAAACAAATTTGCATTAGCATTATACAAGAGGACTTCTAGAAATATTGCCCTGGTAGCATGATCTATCCACATGTGTTTCGTTAACTCGTCCAGTGTTCGATTGGAAAAGTCCCAGTTGACATCGAGTTCAGCTATATATCCCCCGCCACCATATGTTCTGTATAGTCCTGCTATAGGTATTCCCCATATAGAAGATGCCGTGGCGAATTTCCAAGCCCGATATGAGAAAGAATACGCCTCGGCCTCGTTATTGCATGGTGGATATTTCCATGAAAAGCAGAAATCTCTAGTTTCTTCTTTAAGAATTTTGTAGTCCGGATACACAGTGGACTTCCCGACGATTGGAATGTTTTCCGTTGCTACAAAGAGATAAATAATCATACATTTCTTATTTAGAAACTGTATGAGAAAATGATGTCTTAACGTCATTGAACAGAAGTAAACACATCTTCGTAAGTGATTCTAATACTGAACAAATCATTAATTAAAAGGATGATATCAATACAGAGATGTGTAGAGGGCAAGGTCGCATTCACTTACGACAGTTTCTTACTTTTGACGACTCTGAGTTGTCTAAGTCTGGGTGGTCCGACGCGGAAGTTTGCCATGTCTGAAATGTACTGCCTCCACCTCCAATGGGGCTTATCACCATTATACTCCCTCTCTGGAAACAAACTCGGAAATGCGCTTTGACTTAGCCAATTGACATAGTCTTTGTGTGTGGTGATCTGCAGCGATAGTGGAATGTAAAAGTCATATATGAGGCATACAAAGACTTTCAAAATGTTGTACATGATTAGTATATATATATAAACAAGCTTAGCTTTTAAAAAAGCTTAGAGTGCAAACCCTGTAGCATTTTTAATTGCGAGGAAAATGTGGGTCAATTTAAAATGAAGACCATTTTGTATGATGTTAGCTAGGTTGTTGTCTCAATAATAGTTAATACCTCCTTGTAAATGTTTATTTATGTTTAGACTTGGGTTGGGAAAGCTGACCATATTCGTCGGGATGTCACCGTTTAGACATTTCGAACACTCTAAGTACAGTTAGACATGGAAGAAATGATACACACTACGCAGAACTTGTTCCACCAACTTCCAACACCAAAAGAACACATACTCCCCGTCGAGGCCTCTTGTGCGCAAATAATCGCTGGGAAAGTTTGCATAAGTACAAAGAATGTTACAACCTGCGCAGCTCCACCAATTAAACTGCTAGAAATCCTTGATACTCCGCCTTCATTTACTCGGAACTTTTCGAGAATTTTTATAGCCAGATAATGTACATACGCTAAAAGTACGAACATCTAATTAGTATAACGCGGGAAAATTCTGTTGGATTATACCACTGCTGCCGTGGGAAAGGTTACACGAATGTTGATTTCCAAAATATGAATATCCTTCATATCTATACATGTTTATGTGGCATAATTTATTAAAAAATAAGTATTTTAAATTTTTTTTTATTTTCTTACTTTTAGAATATATTGCATGAAAAATTTATTTATCATTTATATGCATTCACTTAAGAAAATCACCCCAAGTCATAATGTCTATTCTGTTTAAAGCTCTATCCTCATTAGGGACGTATATATCTAAATTTAGATATATACGTCCCTGTCCTCATATACTCCTCTCTGCGTTTGAAAGTACGGTAAATACAATTCGTTTGGAACGCTCAACTGTAACATTGCCTTTGAAAGCAAGGGTATTCTTCTTATTTCCTTTTCCTTTTAAGCGCATTAGAAATATCGATGTCATGGACAATAAAAAAAACTTATACAGCCTGACCTCGTAAAGTAAAGTAACTACTTTTTGGAGGCTATGTTTTCCCAGCATGCAGCATAATCATGTCGCACATGCGCATTTCCAGATTAGACAACAACGTAATATGCAAATCCCCGACGGGGTTTGCAAAAGAAAAAAATACGTATAAATTCTATATTTTGATCACGAACCCTTCTAAGTCAAGAGGTCTTCAAGTATATGAAAACACAACAGATATAAGAAGAAAGGAAAACATATTTGACACGGCCATTTGACAAAAACAGTCAGTAGAGCAAGAGTATAAAAGACAGCCAGTAGAACAAGAGCATAGGAGACAACCAGTACACCAAGAACATAGGTGACAGCCAATACAGCAAGAGCATAGGAGACAGCCGGTAGAACTAAGCATAGAAGACAGCCGGTACAGTAAGAGCATAGGAGACAGCCAATACAGTAAGAGCATAGGAGACAGTCGGTACAGTAAGAGCATAGGAGACAGCCAATATAGGAAGAGCGTAGGAGACAGCCAATAGCAGTGACAGCCGATACAGTAAGAGCATAGGAGACAGCCAATACAGCAAGAGCATAGGAGACAGCCAATACAGTAAGAGCATAGGAGACAGCCAATACAGTAAGAGCATACGAGACAGCCAATACAGCAAGAGCATAGGAGACAGCCAATACAGTAAGAGCATAGGAGACAGCCAATACAGTAAGAGCATAGGAGACAGCCAATACAGCAAGAGCATAGGAGACAGCCAATACAGTAAGAGCATAGGAGACAGCTGATACAGTAAGAGCATAGGAGACAGCCAATACAGTAAGAGCATAGGAGACAGCCAATACAGCAAGAGTATAGGAGACAGCCAATACAGTAAGAGCATAGGAGACAGCCAATACAGTAAGAGCATAGGAGACAACCAATACAGTAAGAGCATAGGAGACAGCCAATATAGTAAGAGCATAGGAGAGAGCCAATACAGTAAGAGCATAGGAGACAGCCGGTAGAACAAGAGCATAGGAGATAGCCGGAACAGTAAGAGCATAGGAGACAGCCAGTACAGTAAGAGCATAAGAGACAGCCAGTAAAGCAAGAGCATAGGAAACAACCAGTATAGTAAAAGCAAAGAAACCTGCCAGTAGAGCAAGGGCATAGGAAACAGCCAGTACAGTAAAAGCACAGGAAACAGCCAGTGCAGTAAGAGCATAGGAGACAGCCAGTAAAGCAAGAGCATAGGAAACAACCAGTACAGTAAAAGGACAGGAAACAGCCAGTACAGTAAGAGCATAAGAGACAGCCAGTAGAGTAAGAGCACAGGAAACAACCAATACAGTAAAAACACAGGGCACAACTAGTACAGTAAGAGCATAAGACACAGTGAGTAGAGCAAGAGCATAGGAAACAACCAGTACAGTAAACGCATAGGAGACAGCGAGTGGAACAGGAGCATAAGAGACAGCCAGTACAGTAAGATAATAGGAGACAAGCCAGTAGAGCAAGAGCATAGGAGACATACATATTGATCAAAATCTAGTTAAAGCGCCGATTTAATGGAAAGAATGAACATAAAAGTCGTAGATGCTATTATTTGTTTTGTTTTCTTCGTTAAAATAAATGATGAAATAAAATTCATAGAAACAGGCATAGCTGGAGAAATATATGTCTCCTGTCTGTTCATCAAAACTAGGCCAGTCTTAATTCATTTCGAGCTTGATTTGAAACTAACGTCACTAAAACCGACTACATTCAAATATTTAATTGTTTTACAGAAGGAATGTCAGAAAACTATAACGGTTGTACCTATTATTTGGTTTGCTTTGTTTACTTTATAACCTTATATTTCGTATTTTCATTCAAGTTGATACTACCGCTGATTTTTATTTTGTTTAAAAATCAAAAGAAATTCTCGCTCTCTTTAATTATATATATATCTGTATTTAGCTTGAATCTGATGTACGGTAGTGAAGTTATCCGGAAATCATGTTTATGCCATATTTATATATTTGCCAAATTCTGAAGCTTTGATCTTGACCTATGACCTCAAGATCAATTGACATCTTCTTTTTTCTTTTTTTTTTTTTTGACTATGCATATATTCCCCTTTGGTTCGAATATGATGTAGTATAACTGAGTTTTCATTAGGAAACTATTTTGTTACCATGTTTTCACTCTATGTTCAGATACTGTAAGATTGTCATGTTATCATTTGAACTCAAAATCTGTAGGCATCTTTCTCTCATCATAGCTAAATATATATTCAAATTATGTTTTAAAAATAAGAATAATAATTAAAAAATGATTTAATCAGAGATTGCTTGTAACCTACTTTATCAAATTGAGGCCGTGGTTTAGATGGAGTTGTGAGCTGCTGTTCCACGGACTGATACACGAGGTATGAACGATGGTCTCGATTGCTGTAACTGATACTGAAGATAATCCAAAGAAAGACTAGCGTTATCATGATCTCCTTGATGGCAACTAACATCTTGACTTCACGCATGCGTTCATTCCGTGCCTTTTCTAGTAATTCATTGGACAAAGGAGGTGCTGGTATTCTTATACCTGTGATAATCAATCTAAAGATCAGTGACTTGAACGCTTACATTACTGTTCCTTTCCTTCAAACAAAATAAAATTAAGCTAAAATTATCATATTACATTATTTCGTAGTAAAACGGTGATTTCGCAATTAAGGACGTTGGACAAATTATATATGTGAGCAAGCGCGGTTCCAGAAATTTTGTCGAAAGGGGTCCACCCCGATGAATTTTCCGAGAGGGACCACCCATGCTTCTGTGTTACTTATCTTACATCGGAAAATAACATGAAAAGTAATTTTTGACGAATCTCATATTGGTTCGAGACCCCCGGTTTACCCTTTGGATCCGCACGTGTGTTAGGAATAAAAAACTAACGTATATACCAACATTAATCTAGTGCATCTGTAGACCATCTCACAAAAGTTCTTACGAAACTTTGAGGATATTTCGTAACATTTAGCTGCATATAATATAACTTTTAACTTCAGTATGCAGATTATACAATGTTTGGTTTTATTTACGGACGATAATATTATAACTTATTTAATCATTTTCATTTCATGCTCAGCACATTTTTTAAATCTGGGATTTAAAATTACGAAAAATACTTGAAAATTTTGTAAGAATTTTTGTGAAATGACCTGCAGATGCGCATTTCCCTAAAATATCTTTGAATTATAGATGGATTTCTAAATGAAATTTATATGGACTGGATTGACAAAGTCGGGTAAACGATTATTTGTAATTTATGTCACATCTTTCTTTCATAAGTAGATTTGTTGAGAAGTGTCAATGTATCTAAATCTGTATTTTCGAATGAGACATATTTTTTTCTGAGAATGTTTATTATATTTTCACAAACTTGATTCCTTTCCAAACCGCTGACGGTAGTTCTTTAATATGATATCTCTTTTCAATCCTGATGGCCTGAACTTCTCTAGTGACGTCAGTATCAAGGCAAACACAGCAGCCATTAAAACAACCTAAAATAGATAATAACAGGGGCAAAGTTTCAAAATCTGGGAAGATTTCTTGAATTAGGCAATTTCGTTTGTCACAGTGCAATGGAAAGAGCGATTATTTTAAAATTGCGCACTTTAAATTCTCTTCGAAAAGTACACTGGCATATTTATACAATAGATACATGTACTCTACTGCAAAAGCTCAAGTCATACTATCATAGTGTGAGTACACCTTGTAGGGCTGAAATGCTACCAATTTTGTTTGTTTCTAGACACTTTCAGACAAAACAATAGCATTTTGGGCATTGTTATGACTACAGAGAACTGATGAATATGATGACTGATTATCATACTCAAACGACAACGTTACTGGTTAAATCAGCGGTCTCAACACAAATTGTAATTGAATATGGTTGCTATGGCAATTTTAGGCGCAATCAATTAAAATTTAGTTTCATTATTTGTTTCAAATCTGTTATGTTCTGTATGTGCTGTGATTAGAAAAATTGTATAGACACCAATGCAAATTCCTGTTTGACCCTCAAATCGTTTCGAGATCATTCACTTCTTCAAGGTTAAATAGATGTATGCATGTTATTGATCAGATCTAGGGTGATTTTGAAATAAAAATGCCTCATAAAAACTCGGTACAGATGTGATATCTTAATTTTAGTAATGTAAAGAAATTTTACAAATTGTCATCTTCAAAAGTAGTTTGCAGTTTTCCCGATTATAAATTTACGTACAGCAGTATTTTGTTTGAAATATGCATTTTGGTTCTCTAAATAAACTACATACAAAATTTCTGAAACACATGAATCTGTATTCATAGTTTTGGTTACAAACTTACAATTATTTTTTGTTTGTTTGTTTGTTTTTGTTTGTTTGTTTGGGGTTTTTTTTTGTTTGTTTGTTTTCTTTAATAAAAAATCTGAAAGACAAAGTCATTTTCACCTTAACACATTAACTGCAGTGGTATTGGGAATACCTCGAACATCAGTAGGGATAAATAAATACTTTTTAAATGCTAAGGAAGATTGCTTACTTTTAGAGGATCTACTATGCAAACAGACTGGAAAAAAGAGAATGCAAATTGTGTAAGCCACACTTCTGTTTTCTGTTTCCCCCATTCCATACTGTAGAGCATCACAAAGAAAGCTGCGACAAAGGAGCCACCCAGCGTTATTATCCATGCAACGATGACGAATCCCCAAGGTAATATAGTGCCGTCAGTTCCATAGATACCCTTGGCAACTAAAGTCTTCTCAAGCTCCTTGCTCTCTTTCAGCCATCGTTCCATCATACTATCGATCATTGGCACCGCGTATTTAAGCGATTTATCTCTAACATCTGTACTTATCTTCCGCAGTTTCGACTTTTTAAACAGTAGAATTGCAACAAGGACAGCCGGAGTAGATATCATGGCGCATATAAACGATATGTATATACATCGCCAAGTAAACTGAAGTGGACCTACACGGACTACTTCTGTGTTTTCAAATTCATCCTCAGGTATGAAATAAATAGCATTTCCAATCATTGTCAGCATAACAAACAACAGGAGACAAGATATACGCTGACATCTCGTAAACGTACTGCTTGTCGGTCGGTAAAATATGGATACCCACATGTGGTTGTCTGCCAAGTTTTCCTTTGTATTGAGGTAGAACATGTTTTGGAATGTTGTTACGTTTTCCTTACCACACACAGGAAGAATGGCATCGATTGAAGAGTCTTCTTCATCAAGAGAAAGCCATCGTCCGCAGAGGAACACATACCTGAATGACAGTGTTATGTGGAATGTTATTGTAGCTAAATATATTTTGTCTCTACTAAAATTCTCTTCTGTATTGTGTCTAAGATAATCATTGCGAAAAATAAATTCCAGAAATAAAAATCATAAGTATCATATAAACGCTATAAATGTACCGACAAAATATAAAACCATACAAAACATAACTGATTAATATACATGTACATTATTTAGTATACATAGAAACCTTACTAGGAATCTTTAAAAGTATGAATTCTCTAACGGAATTAAAGGAAATGTTCTTCTTTTCTTGGAACAGTATTTCTTTTTACATATATTTCAATCGGTATTAATATGTTAAATGATGGTAAGAGATTATATGATCACATACTGTGTTTCTGACAACCCTCAAAACAATTAGTTTTAAAGAGAAAAAAGATTACATTACCATGAAATATTAAGAGGAGGATAAGGGAATATGAGGACAAGAAAAATATCGGGCTCAGCTGGCAAAACCGGAAGTAGTAGACACAAATGAACAAGCAAACACAGAGATGTAACAAAGATATTTGATTACATATTATTTGCTTTACCGAATTCGGACAATAATAACTGAAATTGGTGTAGTAATTGGCCTACGGACCGTGTTCCTACTCCCCATGAAAGAGTTTAATCAAAGCAAAATTCCAAAGGACGAAATATCAGCCACACTCTCCCTAAAGTAATATGATATAATGACCTTGTTCTTTCCTGCAAGTCCTCGATATCCAGTCTGTTAAGATACCAGGAGGAATACGCTCCTTCGCCAGAATTGTCGTGGAATATGTAAACGTAACTCAGATCTCCGAGGGGATACGAGGTAGCCATTAAGAAATGCTGAACACTCGCAGTAGAAAATTCCTGCACAGAAATTATTAACGATATAAATAGATTGTATGTATGCAAGTTTTGTAGATTGTATATAGTATTATATCTTGATACTGCAGTAATGATGTAAAATCTATATTATATCATCATAATATCCGGAATGCAATCTGTTGGATTTGTTAAATAGAAAATAATTAATTCGTGTTTCACAAATAATTTGAATATGAAGCTAACATGGGTCCGTTGCAAAGGTCTAAATTTGTGTACAATGCCGTCACCATATACGTGAAATAATCGTGGAGTGACGTAAAACAATAATCAATCAATAGAATAATAAACTTCGTAAATCGTCATGTAAATTTTGTGGACGGTATTTAAAGAAATTAATAGGATAAGTAGAAAATATAATACATATGTGTGTGTGCATTGATTTCATACTACTAGCCTATTATTAGTACCAGTGTGTTTTGATATCTAATCTCCATGCAGAATCAAGTATCTTCTGAGCCCATTACATGCATTAACTCGAACACTCTTTTGATCCTACCACAGTACATAGATGATATCGATATGATGATATGAAATTTCTCAAGCATCAAGCGGACAAGCATCATATACATCAATAATTCATGTCTATTTTTTACCATATAGCAAATAATTGCGTCAACACATTATGTCACAGCATCAACATGTCAAGAGAGCTGAAGGACATCGCATGAACGTTTAAAGACTTTCGGGGAAATCTAAAGCCATCAACTTCTAATGAAAGAACATAAAATCTGTAACATCTACGGAATGGGACAACCATTCAAAGTAAAAGATTATATCTCTTATAGCAAAATACCACATCAAAGGGGACATCTTCGGCATGATGTCAATAAAGCTTATAAAATATGGAAACCTTGACATTAGGTATCAACATATTTACATATTATCAAAGGCCAATTCCAGATCGTTAGGACCATATTCACAACCAAAATCAAAATCTAAATTATTAAGAATTAAAAGTCATTTTTCTTTCTTTCTGCTTTTGTTTGGTTCAATGTTTTGCTCAGATTTAACTTGACATCAATCATATATTTGCAGTACGTTAATATTTATAATTTGAAAACCATTGCAATATGGAAATAGTACCCGTACTTCACTATTTATGGATTTACTTGACCAAATTTGCAGTTTATCTAGAAATAATATGGTTTGACTTCTTTATAATCCGCTTCGCGGTATAAATTCTGTCCACTGCATCAGGGTCCGGCACCATAAACTTAGAAAATACTTAAATCAATTATTTCATTTCATTTTCATTTTTTTCCACTGTCAAATATTCAAATAAATTGTCATTCAGAATGGTGTGATTCTATTTATATATAGAACTCGATAAAATCCAAATCACATTTATTGATTCATTGTTGAATAGAAGAATTTGAAATTATGACTTAAGTATTTTCTCAGTTTATGGCGCTGGACCCAGGTAGATGTAGTTACCATATCAATGGATATTCACTTATCTTTCACGATACGAATTTACGGATTAATCCAAGTGATCGACTCTTTAGTATTGCATTATTTTGAAAAAAAAAATCTTACTTCTCGAACACCGTCATATAGTTCCCTGACGCCTGAATGATATTCGTCTCCCGACACAATGAAGCCAATACGAGATTTGGTCCCAGCACCACGTCTCATGCCTGTTTGTACTGTGATCAGATAGTAGTACGTATCGTCTGCAAAGTTGTCTATCAGGGGCGTAACTCCCCACTGTTGACAAAAAAGAAAATAAACGTGAAGATATTGTATGGTAGTCTTGGTAGAAACAATGGTGTTACATTACATCAGTAATACACAGAGAATTGTTTAAAACATTGTCAACTGTGCTAGTTTATTATTACAGAAACCTTCCCTGTGATGGATTCTGTCATGTGATTAAGTCAGATCTCGTGATTCCGTTTTCCTTACTGTTAATTGCTTAGGGTGGTTTTAATTATTGACTGTCATTATGAAAAAGGGCCCTTTCCACCGCAAATTTGCATCACAAACAAGGCAATATTTTTGTAATTTGGGGAGGATGGATATCTAAAACTCGAGAGCAAACTATCGCATTCGTACGTATAGAGAAACAGCGTGTTACATCAACGTTTATCATTTAACCAGTGACACACATAGTGCTATTTTGATCGTTTTGACAAATCAAGACCTTTCTACCACCGAGTTTTGCCAACAGTGGTGTTCATCGTTTCAGCCTGCTAAATCATACAAAGACTTCTGCGACAGTCTTGTCAAGTGACTAAACAGGCAGACACGGTTAAATATGGTCGAACCGGCAACATGCAAGGCGAATTTTATTACCCAATTACTTTAATGTCAGGTTCAATGACAACTAATTTTGGAAAAAAAATAAAAACAAAGTTGTGTTTGTGAAACACTAACGTCTTCGTCGGCAACCAAGTCCAAAATGTGATTTTTAGCGTGAAGGTCATTGTCAAGGTCAAAAGGTCATCGATCTAGACGTTATTTGAAAGGGCTTCATTAGATGAGTAAAACTACTACACCAAGCCTGCTCCTCATTACAAGTGTATCGATAGAATCCGATAATGGATTGCAGTCAGTGTAAAAAAATAATAGAAGGATTAGATTGAAAACAATATTCACATCATGAAATAAGTATCAAATATTTGAAATATTCTTCCCCTTCTTCAGAATACACAAATAGGGAAACAAATAAAAGTAGTAAAACGATTTACAAGGGACTTAAAGCTGAACGAAAGGATTAATTGATAATTAGTTGGAATTAATTGCCATTTAGAACACAATAACAACTGATAAACAGTCAAACGTCATCATTAAATGGGCTCAATTCATTGAATAGTTTCATGAATATTTGATGTCCCGCTTTTCAAACCAGCCAATCAATTGAAGTGACAACTCGATGAATTAAAAACATCTATACAAAGAGTGGAGTCGCATGAAATAAAGGAAAGGATATAATTGTAAATGAATCACGCATGCGCACTTTTTAACGGTATATCTTACGAAGAGTGCTTGGTGTAATAAACTTTCATGGTTATACAAATCTAAGATATTCATAATCAGTGGCCGAACTAATGCTTTTTTTTCTCAGGGGATGGGGTTCGAAGACCTAAATGGGAATCATGGTGCTAGACTCACTGATAGTTTTTCTCCAGTAAGTTCTTTATCCAAATCAATTGATATGGGGGTTAGAAAGATGTTCTACTTTCATATACGCTCTTGACTTAGATATACAGTGGTACAAGCAACGTATATGAACAAATAAAAGGGGCGTTCCGAGAATTGAACCCGGAACCTACGATTAACTAACGGTAACCACTGTGGAAATAAGCCTGTGGTATCACACTTGGGGAATTTCTCTTGAATTATCCCGTGGTTGGCAGTCTTGCCAAAGGCTTTCTACTATTACCTTGTTTGGTTAAGTAATATGTTTTAGTGTAACACTACTACAAGCTTATTAGCATGATACAGTCAAGCAAAAGTGCGCTTTCAACTTAGATTCTGTAACATGAACTTATACTTTTTGTTAAAAAAAATAACAGGAAGTAGGAATATGTAACTATCAGATGATATTTTCTTCGATTTGAACGATAAAAAGTGCATTACACTAAGTCAATCCACGTGGTGTCGGTATAAAAATGGTGGTGCAAACTGAGGCCAACCCTGACTATCCGTAGTGGGTCCGCAATGATAAGTGTTGATTATTTAAGAACAGCTACTGGAGTTTTAAGATGTTCAAAACTTCAAAGGTTATCCGTCACCTAGGCACGATAGTTTGAAGAGTGTAATGGTACCGCCAGAAGTGTCATCGACTTTTTTGTACTGCAAGTTTCCATGAACGATCATAGCGTTTTTACGTGTATATATCTGAGCACATTGTGGCAGAATGGTATGGTTCTTACAGTAGTATCGATATTTAGCCGTAGTAAAATCTGAGTCATAAATTACCATCATCAAAACTCTTAAAAGACGGCAATGTATTCTGGAAACTGTTCGAGTAGAACCGGGCATATCCGAATATTCTATGACCGAATCCGTGACCGTGTAAAAGGGAGCGATCATTTGATAGTTTGAATTTATTTGTTTTTGTTGATGTGAGCGGCAGAAATAAAGAAGTGCGCTAAACTTTGAAGAGGATAATATTTTGCCTTTATTTGATATAAACAATATACATTCTACATGTATTTTACAAACTAGTACAATTTTGTTGTTAAATATTTCAAATTTTCTATGAACTGGAATGAAACTTAGTTTGCACGCAAGTTATTTAAGAAATGAATCCTATATTTTTTTGGTTGATTGAGGTATCAACCTAAAATTTGGACGGAAAACTTTTGCATCAATGCGCTTCGCGCACTGATGCAGTTTTCCGTCAAAATTTTAGGTTGATACCTCAATTAACCAAAAAAATATAGGATTCATTTCTTATCATTTTATTTAGCTTATATATGAAAACAAAAATTTTATAAGTGTCCAATAAACATAATTTATTATGGCACTACATTACTTTTTTATCTCTGATATATGTGATGTGACTTGATCGCGTAGTAATACAATAACAAGGTAAACAACATTTTGAAGTCAATAATGGCGGCTAACACGAAATTCGAAAATTTGGTCCTAGTGTCTATTGAAAAGATTAGAAGCGAAAAAGAATGAACAATTATTTAAAACACGTCTTAATGAAAGATGCATATGAGGATGATAATCTGTTACCTAAGGTATTTATATTTTAAATGGTATTAGTATCATTAGAAATGCAATGCATATTGACTGGTGCACTTGCATGTCACAAGGTGGAAAGTGTAGGCTCAAGGACTTGGATCGGAGGCAGCACCTGCGATGGTGCCCATTCAGTTTGCCCAGTCGGGTATGATACCGTAGACATTTTAGTTATCAACGTCCATTCTCAAACGATCGGCTAGTAGCAGACGAGTACTGTTTTTATTTTGTACTTGACTGCATGCATTTCTAAATAGCACTGTACTGTAGCTTAATTGATAGAACTAGTTATATTTTACATTTTTATTGAATAAGAGTAAGAAATTATATTCTGTATTTAATAGTTTCTGAAGAGAAGTGCGATTTCTTTTGTACTTTGCATTCGTAATATATAACGAAACAATTTTATGCAATCGATTAATAACACGGGAATCACGGTTCCATAAATAGAACGGGGTTTCGCATTCCAGAGGAAAGCAGCGCCGGCAATTGTGACATATCTGCACTCAAAATTTTGTTGATGCAGAAATGAACTAAATTTTTTAACTAATCAGATTCGCCGCAAAACCATGAACGCAAAGAAAATTAAATGATATATGAATCAGTAGCGCACATGTACAATGACAACACTATGCTTACGTTCGTGTCAACAATGCATTATAGGAAAACGTGTGCTTTAGTTACTCGCGGGTAATGCACATTATAATGACATCAACACGGCTGTGACTTATACAGAGGGTAGAGCAGGACTTACTTTGACGATATCCTTCTTATCCTGATGGCGTCCCCAGACCATCAGCATTATGTACACCACTATAACAACAGAGAAGGTGGCCAACACCGCTGCTTGATCTTTGGCAGAGAACTTTAGGAACACCGTAGAGAAATCTATTCTGTTCGGCGCCACATAAAAGGAATTGCCAAAAGTCATGCCTTCATTTCCATTACACTGGCACGATATCATGTTCTCACTAGGAAACCAGTCCATCTGTGAAAAAAAAAATCTTATGCATTTAATATTTTGTTTAGTTTTCTTTCATATTTTTCAAAATTATGCATTTTCCTGATTGATAGCACTTTCTTAGCATATCTTTATCACAATTTGTAACGGTTACAATAGCCAACATTTACTCACATTTCAAGTCCAAAAGAGACAGAAGTTTGAACAAGGTTTTCTTTCTCTTTTCTTTCTCTCCAATATAGAGCCTTACACAGAATGTAAAAAAACATGACTATATATGTACTGGAATCCAGGATCGTCCCATACCGGTACTGGAATCCAGGATCCTCTCTATACCGTTACTGGAATCCAGGATCCTCCCCACAACGGTACTGGAATCCGGGATCCTCCCTTTACCGGTACTGGAATTAAGTATTCTACCCATACTGGTACTAGAATTCATAATCCTCCCTACACAATTACTGAAATCCAGGATCTTCCCCATACCGGTACTGGAATTCAGAATCCTACCCATACCCATACTGGAATCCAAGATATTCCCAATACCGGTACTGGAATCAAGAATCCAGGATCATCACCATACAAGTACTGGAATCAAGGATCTTCCCCATACCGGTACTGTAATCCAGGATCTTCTCCATACTGGTACTGGAATCCAGGATATTCCCAATACCGATATTGGAATCCAGGATTCTCCTATACCGGTACTGGAATCATGGATCCTCCCTTTCCGGTACTGGATTCCATGATCCTCCACATACCGGTATTGGAATCAAGGATCCTTCCATACCGGTGCTGGAATCAACGATCCTCCAATACCGGTACTGGAATCAAGGATCCTCCACACACCGGTACTGGAATAAACGATCTTCAGCATACTCTTCAACATACCGGTACTTGAATCCAGGATCCTACACATACCGGTACTGGAATCAAGGATCCTCCCCATACCGGTACTGGAATCAAGGATTCTCCCATACCGGTACTGGAATCAAGGATCCTCCCCATACCGGTACTGGAATCAAGGATCCTCCCCATACCGGTACTGGAATCAAGGATCCTCCCCATACCGGTACTGGAATCATGGATACTCCCCATACCGGTACTGGAATCAAGGATCCTCCCCATACCGGTATTGGAAACAAGCATGCTCACATACCGAAATTGATATCTTTGTATACCACACGTGTGTTTCATTCAATTAAAACTTTGAAATTTGTCCTATTCCTCAATATCGATTTATTGAAATGCAATAATTTGAATATTGTATGACAATTGATGTCTTATATAACCTTGCAGCTATCAGCCCATTGTAGTGATTTCTCATTCCAAGTCTCACAACCTGATGTTACTATCGTCAGACTGTATGGAGATAGAGTAGGTTCGGATATATTGTAGGTTCCCGGATGAAATTTCCCGGATGTCGGTGTCCACACAAAACCAGTTGCACCTGCAAATTTATCTTAATTTTGTTTCATTCTGTTATGTTGCATCACTAAAATTACGCCCTGCTTTATAAGATAGATAAATTGTACTATATGCTTTAGACCACACCACGTATACTAAGATATAAAGACATGAAAGAACAATTTAGCGATTTTATGAAATGTGTAGATTAAATTTAACTAAAGAATGAAAAAGAAAGAAGTCTGCGTAAACCAAGTATGTCAAGTATACCTGTACTCTCCTGTTTCCATGTCGCAATATAACGAAGGAAATGTTGATGGCCACATAACTCCCCCATACAATAATAGCATGTATACATTGATAGATTTCAATGTTGTAAGCATTTCCTTACGGAAAAAAGAACATTAATCATTCAGAACTATTTATGTAACAAATACAGTTCTTCCCCCTTTTATTTTGATACTCGTTTTCAATGTTGGAGAGATTCAAAGAAGGAAATGAATAAATCAAAATCGATAGGGCATGGTGCATATCAATTCAATCATGATACTAAAGCTAATGACAATCTATGAAATGTGACTTCAGAATTGTCCTGACTCAGTATTCACATACCAGGAATAGGGACTGCATGGAGACCAATATACATAAGACCTGTGATGGGAGGAAATACTTGTGGAGGGAGACACGACATCCAGTCTTTGTCATACGAAATTGTGGTTTTGATGTCATATTTCAAATGAGTAGGATAGTCCTCTTGGCGAAGATAAACTATATATTCCTGGTTATGTTTTGGTTCAACTTGATGTAATGTCAAGCAAACATAATCTCCAGTCTTACGATAGAAGAAAACGTGATAGAAGAGTTTTGAAGCATCATCTGGAGTAAAATATGGCATGACTTGCACTGAGAGAGGTGCTGGAGACGGCTGATATATGTTCACCGAAGCTAATTTAATGGGATCTTGATTCACATCCGCAAATGTCAGTTTATGGACATCCGATGATATAAGTACTCCTATGTCGGTTTTATCATAGATGTAGATATTGCGCTTAAGTCTTGATACCTAAAAATAAGATCGACGACATGTTAACTTAATACCAATATCATACATGCTTTTTTCTCGAACAGATTTCTCCGTAACTTCATTAACATTATCAGTATGGCTTTCCAAAGGAGAAAAATTATTACTTTCGTTGTACATGCAATTGGGACAAAATTGCTCATACGGAGAATCAAATTCAAAATGTGTAAGCTTGAGAAGAAAATGGGGCAACATTGCAAATCTGATGAAGCAAGTTCTTAAACTAAATGTGTCTTACCGATAAAGATCCCGTTGAATAGGTTTTGTTTATGTCATTGACCATGGAACTTGGTACATCTAGTGACACAAAGAAATTATCTATGGCTATTCTATTTAATGTGGAATTGTCTTGTACCATTCCCTGTGCGTTGAATTCGCCTATAGTGTCGTTCTGGACATACACCAAAATGCTACTTTTCTCTGTAATGTCTGTACAACCTTTACAAAGGATTGAAAGCTGAGTCTGAGTCACACTCTCCAAAGCAGCATTCACTGCATCTCCAGAAATCTTAGCCTGAATAATAATAATAATAATAATAATAATAATAATAATAATAATAATAATAATAATAATAATAATGATAATAATAATAATAACAATAATAATAATAATGATGATGATGATGATGATAATAATGATAATAATAATAATAATAATAATAATAATAATAATAATAATAATAATAACAACAACGACCACAACAACAACAACATTAGTAGCAGTAGTAGTAGTAGTAGTAGTAGTAGTAGTAGTAGTAGTAGTAGTCGTTGTCGTCGTCATCATCATCATCATCATCATCATCATCATCATCATCATCATCATCATCATCATCATCATCATCACATTTCAGTATGTTTTCTATCTATATAGAGATGAAAGGAAATATTTATGCCATTTTATCCATTTTATCGTCATTCATTCTTCTCGGACTGTATTATGTACACTAAAGAAAGCGCCAATGTTGATTGGTACCAGATATGGAATCCGGATAGGGCCATATTCACACCATCGCATTGTAAAGTTGGATAACTGAAACGCAATGATGCGATGGTGCGATGATGCCATGACGATAGTGCGATGGTGCGATGGCGATGACGCGATGGCGATGAAGCGATGGTACGATTGCGATAATGCGATGGTGCGATAATGCGATGGCGATGACGCGATAGTGCGATGAAGATGAAGCAATGGAGCATCGCTTCATCGTCATCGCACTATCGCTCCATCGTTATCGCACTATCGCGTCATCGATATCGCGTTATCGCATCATCGCCTTTTCATAGTTTATTAGTTTTGCTATGCGTATGTACATTTATCTTTGTCTGTTTGAGAAAATGGCTGACATTGATGAAGCCACATGCAATTATTTCTTTCAAGGATATACATTTGGAGATACGACTACTATTGTGTGTGTGTGTGTGTGTGTGTGTGTGTGTGTGTGTGTGTGTGTGTGTGTGTGTGTTTATGAATTATATAGGTATCCCTTTCACATTAATTCAAAAACGTTGTCCTTCAAAGCGGAACGATTCCAATGAATTATCAACCTAAATTATATGTTGTTTATGTTCAAATGAGCGGAAATGGCTGAAATGTAAAAAAGCCAGTTAGTGTCAAAGATAAAATGAAAATATATCGTTAATTATAAAATAAAAAGGTGGATTTATCCCAAAATTTCCCTTAATGAAGTAGACTCTTATGGCTTTCATGGCAATTCCTGTGCCTTATCTTAACAGCTGCTTTTTCATTATTTTATTTCTAAAATGCCAGTTTTGAATATTCTCTGTCATCTCCGCCATTATGAATGAATAGTTATAGCATTCGTCCATGTAATAGTACAGTTTTAGATGTATATAACAAAATACAATAGTGTTAAAATGCAATAGTGTTAAAATACAATAGTAACGCCAGTCAATAATAAATTTATTAATTAATTAAAAAAAAAAACAGCGAAAAATCCATTAAGCCATATAGAAAGAAACAAATGCATGTGGCTTCATCAACGTCAGCCATTTTCTCAAACGGACAGGGAAAAGGCGATAATGCGATAACGATGACGCGATAGTGCGATGACGATGAAGCGATAGTGCACTGACGATGAAGCGATGCTTTATGACTTCATCGTCAAAGCACTATCGTGTCATCGCCATTGCACTATCGCACCATCGCTTCATCGCCATCGCAAAATCGCATCATCACCATCGCATTATCGCGTCATCACCATCGCATTATCATGTCATTGCCATCGCACTATCACATCATTGCGTCATCGCCATCGCAATATCGCATTTCTGTTATCCAACTTTACAATGCGATGGTGTGAATATGGCTCTATCTGGATTCAATAACCAGACGGCAATTGAGCTCTCTCCCTTAACTGCGGAGGTGTAACATTGAACGGCAAAATCATTAACTTTCCTTCCAAATCGATCATTATGACGTCAAATTACATTATGACTTAATAAATTTGGAGGGAACGTTAATCAATTTGCCGTCCAATCTTATAGATCCGCAGTCAAACAAAAGAGGTCTATTGAGTAAAAAATATGGCTACAGGAGGACCTTTTGCCTTGTTACATGATGACGGTTGCAAGACTTATGTTATGGTATGTGCGTCTGTCATTGTATTTCCTGGCTAGTACATATGTAGTATACTAAAATAAGTATGTGTATGATGTAAGCAAAACAATTAAAATAACTCTCTATCTCGTGATACAGGGTATTTCAGTATAATAAAACACTTACTGACTGGGTATGAGGGTAATATTACGTGTGTTGTCCCCTTAGTACCAAGTATTGTCCTCGGTTTCGCTTTGGGTAATAGTTGGTACCACGGGGAAAACAAACATGCTGTTATCCTCATACCCAATCAATAATATAAACAACAACAACAACTATAATAATAATAATTATAATGATATATGATATATGATATTATTATTATTATTATTATTATTATTATTATCATTATTATTATTGCTATCATAATTATTATTAAGAGTTTTTAAAAGCCGCACCAGGAGTATACTACACCACATCTATATTTCACCATCGTCGGAAACCCATAGTCGGTTGCACAAAAAAGCACAATCGACCGTGAGTTTCCAGCTATATTTTATCTGCCTGGCGCATTGCTAAATAAAAGATTATTTAAATATCAAAGTCTGTTGAAATATGATTTTCGTGATGTAGTGCATCAATAATAATAAATTAATAACGAGGCATGGAAACCATTATTTTGACATTTATCGCTGCCTAGATGCAGAACACAAAAATGAAAAAAGAAGTCAATATGATATACTTTGCCGTTTCACCCCCAACTCTGAAATTTGATACAGAGCATGACAATGGAAAGAAGAAGCCAAGGCAATATGATATATAAATTAATACTTACAAGCTCTCTTTGCCGTTTCACCTCCAACTCTGAAATTCTTGACCTCATGAAATATATTCCTGCTCTTTCTTCTGGTGTGATTGTGCTATTTTCTATAAGAGAGTAGGCGGTATCTCCATTCATGTATGCCATTATTTCCACATACTGCCTGGCAGACGCTGTGCCATGAGATGCCAACACGGAGTCAGACTGCTCATTTAGGTCCTCCGATATCGTTGCCTTAACGACATTGTTAATCAGCAGAATGATACCTATAGCAGATTGACAGAACTTCACATGAAATATAGCGTGCTATATGCGCGTGGTACTTCGCTTACAGACGAGCAGAGCACGGTTTACTTAGGCTGATTTTTGACAGCAGCATATTATTCTATGAACTTTAGTGTGTAAAAATCTTTATGACTTTTATTAACTTAATGACCTGTTGATCCTTGTTCTCTATATGGAGGGTTATCTATGAATTTTTAAATGCGTGTCCTTTGATTGTGCTGCTTTTGCAGTGAGTGGGAAGGTGGGCGCCCGTAAACCGGTTAACCACACCAACATTTTTACTTTAATTGACCGTCCTAAATCGGTGTCGTAGCCGCAAAACAATCGTATATTTTTGTAATGTTTTTTCGTGTATATTTTACTATTATCATGTTTTGTGTGCATGTCCTTGGTGATTTGTGTCATGCAGCTTTGTCAGATGTCTTCTGTTTTCTCTTTCATACAATACACCACCTACACAGTCTCTTGGAAACAGATGCCAGGGATGAGTCAGCGTCTCCTGCTTGACCCGCCGCACTCGCCATGAGAGAAAGAAAAAAGAACATCCTACTCGGCTTACAAAAGAAAAAAGAGGAGTTACCGGCTCAGTTATGTGGCAGAAGTCACCATGGAGCTATACAATACATGAATATGAATAATATAATAGAACATTTAACACATTACAAAAATATTTGATTGTAGTGCAATTACGATACCTACTTAGGACGGTCATTTAATTTGACAAAAGCCGAACAAATGGTGTGGTTAACCGGTTTACGGGCCCACCTTCCCACTCACCGTAACAGCAGAACAATCAAAAGACGTACATTTAAAAATTTATAAATAATCCTCCATGTAAAGAACAAGGGTCAACAGGTATCGCATATTGAGAGGTCATAAAAATATAAACACGTAAGGTATTGTAAAACACATAATGGTATAAAAGTATATGCGACATCAACATGATAAACCGTGCTCTGCCAGTCTGAAAGCGAGCTAAGACCCTAGATCTGTAGGAGTCCCGACTAACAGTCAGAGGGGACGAGGTTCAGGACCATGTCTCCTCTGAAAGAGGTTTGGACAAGGCCCGTCATATAGTCCCCACCGCCCTGTTAGTCAGCGTGCAACGTTCAAGTAAAAGTCTGCATAAGGCTGTAGAGGGGCCAAATACAAGACCTATAGTCTTTTTGATGATCTCAATATCATATTGTCTATGTAGGAGACGTTTGACTATTTTATTACATGATAAAATAACGTTATCGGAGCCTTTTACTTTCCTTAGTTTATATACGAGATCACCGTAAAAATTAGGATGGGAAATTCCATTGGATACATACTGTTGAAAAGAAATATTTCCAAATTTAGATAGAAGTTCTGAATAAGATCTGAAGAATTTGCCCAATGTTTTTCTTAGCTTGTGATATCTGTAACCCTGAGTTAAAAGTTTAGTAGTAATTTGTAAATTTCGTTTATGAAAGTCCAAAACATCGGTGCAGCCTCTGACAAATCGAACTAATTGAGATATATAGATACCATATGATGGGAGTCGAGGGATATCGCCATCCAAGTAAGGGAAATTTACAATAGGAAATCGAAAATCCTCACGTTTATCATAAATATTAGTATATATTAGGTTGTTGATAATTTTGATGTTTAAATCTAAGAAAGGTGTAGATTTATCTCAAGTATTAGCTTTATTCAATGTGAGCTCTGGTGGATATATTTCTGATATAAATTGTTCGAATTCAGGGTTATCGATAACCAAAATGTCATCCAGATATCTGCAAGTATTATTAAATTTGTCAATGAGGTCAAAACGTTTTGATTTTTGAATAGAAACCAAAAGTAACCACCGATACAAAACAAACTAGAATAAGCGCAAAAAGATATTAGAAAAATATTCCATTGTGATGCGGTTGCTGGTCTGACATAGAATGGACAATTGTATTGAAACTGATACTCAATTGGTTAACTCATTTATGGGCCCGCCTTCCCACTCACCAAAAGAAGCAGAGTAATCAGAGAACTTACATTTAAAATCTATATATAATTCTCCTTATTGAGATGAACAGGATTCCCGAGATGAGAAGTCATAAAAATAAATACAAAGAGTATCATCGAGTAAAATGTTAATATAGTGATATAAAGTGATATCACTATGCCCGTTTGAAAGCGAGCTTAGGCACTTAAAATTGAGGAGTTTCGACAAGCAGTCAGGGCTTATCTTCTTGGAAAAGGTTTAGACAAGGATAAAGAGTCAAATAATTAACAAAACACTCATTGTTTATTGGAAGTTTAAAAAACTTACATTTTATATGCGATATATATATATTTCAAATTATGATAACATAAAAGGAAGATGAAAAAGAGCACACAGTAGCGAAGTCGTAAAAACTTTTCTGAAATTTTTCAAGTTTTCGAATCTGGCACTTTTTTGATGACAGAATGAAATATGTCTATCCATGCAAATTACCATAGCTCAGTTTACTTTTTAAAACAAGCTTACAGTCAGTGTTGCATGCAACACTCGTCCCCTGCCGCAACTTGTACCTTCAAAGTGACTAATACCTTATTAGCAGCATGAAACAATTATGTGAACTTGGTAACCTTTTGCACGATTTAATAAGAAATAACATTGAATTCTGTGAAGTTTTTGTGAAATTGACAGCAATAATATTGCATCTTTTTATTCATATCTGGCATCAGTATCTATAGTCATCATCTGGAAACTGAAACAGTGATGAATCACTATTTTCAGTAATAAGTGTACAACTGAACTATGTTTTGTCTATTTTTAGTAACAATGACTCTTGAAGTTGACCTTTTGACATCAAAATCTATCCCACATTCGACCTATACATAAGCTAGCATTGTATGAAGTTTAAAAGAAATCAATTATTATTAACTTAAGTTATTATCTGACAACCGAATTGCAGTAATAAATGTCTATTTTTAGTAACAGTGATTTTTAGAATTGACGTTTTGATCCCCAAATTAATCCCACCCTAGACCTTTACATGAGCTAGCCTTATATAAAGTTTGAAAGAAATCAATCAATCCGAACTCAAGTTATCATCTGGAAACCGCAATACAATGATAAATGTCTATCTTTAGTGACAGTAACCTTTCGAGTTGACCCTTTGACCCCAAAGTCAATCCCACATTAGATCTTTATATAATTGTATGAAGTTTGAAGCACATTGGTCATTCCTCACTGAAGTGTACTTACAGTGTACATCGGGTATACAGATAGCTCAAATCATTATGATGTGCTATATCATATTAAAATGTAAACATTACAAAGATCACGCAGAGGTGAAGTCGTAAAGACATTCTCATATAAAAAAGTAACATAGGCAACTACGAACCACTGGAAAAGATATCTTGAATCACATTCACTTTTACGTCATAGGTTTAACTGTCTGTATGTGTGCTGTGTCACTTTGATTTTTCTATTCTTATTTCTTTATTGTTATTTTATAGTTTAGTTTTGCAAACGTGATACTTTTACCCGTGAAATTCCCAAGAATCAGTTTGTGGCACATTTAAAATTCCGCAAACGAATACCTGTATCAAAGATTATAATGAAGCACCTATATGAAATATATTATAATGAAGCACCAATATGAAAAAGAACCTGTATAAGATTCAGAATGAAAGTTTGTTGTACTAATATTTTGATGGCTCAATAGAAGGAATTAATTATCAGCATAAGATTAATAAACATAACAGATTAAACATCACAAAGTGAACTTTAACGTAAAATAGGTAAAATAAGAACGTGACAAAATATAGGTGGAATTTACTAAAACAATGTACAACAATTTTGACTATATTTCATCTGGAACATCTGGTTAGCCAAACAGGAGGCGCTTACTACCACTGAGTACCTGATCGTGCAGTAACTCTTAGTCAAACTCACTATGAGAACCCAAATTCACAGACGACAAAAAACTAATTCACTGTATAGAAAGTGTTACAGACACAGTACATTAGATCAGGGGTATCAAACCAAATTCAAATCAGATAGAAATTATCATATCATTAGTTTTATACCCGTTAGATGTGATTGATCTATAGTAGATTGAAAGCATAACTATTTTCATCATTATAAAAATAAATGATAAGCAGACCATCATTGGAATCTTTGAATGACGTAGTACCACTGGTGAACACGGCATTTGGATTTATCTTGTCCATCGTTATATTGGAGAAACTCTCCACCAATTGACCCAAACTCTGAGCTACCATTTCCTTTAATTAGAAAAAAATGTTATCATTCTCAGTACATGAAAGGCATACACATTCTATGGCAGCAACTGTGAATCATAATGCAATATACACATTCTATGGCAGCAAATGTGAATCATAATGCAATATACACATTGTACGGTAGCAACTGTGAATCATAAGGCAATATACACATTCTATGGCAGCAACTGTGAATCATAATGCAATATACACATTCTATGGCAGCAACTGTGAATCATAATGCAATATACACATTCTATGGCAGCAACTGTGAATCATAATGTACTTAAACATTCTCATCAGCTGATCTGATAAATTGATCAAAAACCATTAAGTTGTAAAAGAGACCGAAACACCATGTCATCAATATATTGAAATTATGTTTACATGATAACCAAAAGCGATTTAATGAAAAGTTGTTTGTCAGTTTCAGTCTGTTGTAACATGTAGAATTAGCTGCAGACTAAGACTGACTTATAATTTCATTATTTTATAATTACCTCATGCAGTACATATGACTCGAGTTCGAATGTGTGGAAATCCTTGTTTTAATATATATAGCTGTTAACATTTAAAAGTTTTTGTCTTTTTATTAGGCATATTATGAAACATTTTGCCACTTTATGCATATACCATTATGACAACACGTCTATTTATTCAAATGAACAAACATACACTCACTGAAGACATACGAGGGCTGATTGATATGTTGTGAGCCTCATATTTTGAATTTTCAACATAACCCCCCTCAGTATCTAGACACTATTGCCAGCGGTGTTTAAGGGCCTCAGTGCCACTTTCAATGAACTCTTTTTCTTGGCTGTTCGGAAAGTCACCCACTGCATGTATTACCTTTTTATCGGACTGAAACTGGGTGCGGGAAATAGCTGTTTTCCGTTTTGGAAATAGATGCAAGTCTGATGGAGCGAGATTACGTGAATAATGCAGATGTTCAATCAATTCAAAGCCACAGTCGTGAATGTCAGCTATGGCAATGACAGACTTGTGAACAGGAGCATTGTCCTGATGGAACAACACACATTTAGTGAGCTTTCCGCGGCGCTTAAGTTTGATATTTTCCCGTAACTGTGTCAGAAGTGAAGCATAGTATGTAACTCGTCTGTCAGTTATAACAATATCATATACTATATTGACCATTTCTGGTGTTGCAACAGTGACAGGCCTTCCAGGACGGGGTCCATCCTCAAGGCTCTGCCTGCTGCGCTTAAATTCCACCACCCACCTTTTCACTGTAACATATGAAGTGGCATCTTTCCCTAGTGTTGCTACCATGTCATTATGGATATCCTTAGGTGTTAAACCCTTTTTATACAAATATTGGATCACTGCTCCTTCGATTTGTCCATTTTGCAAAAGCCACTTGTCTTGTTTACTTTGGAGTGCTACCTCGTCGATATAATCTGACTAAATGAGACCAGTCCTTGGGTACACGGCCTTATATAGTCAGAGATTAATAGGATTTCAAAAGAATATCCCTGCGTACCCCTTCAATACGAGGCTCACAACATATCAATTAGCTCTCGTCGTGATTTTCATTTAAGATTGCTAGAAGGTATGACTCTGGGAATATACTTATATAACTACTTACAACTATGTCAGCGTTAACGTAATCTGGATTATTAAGGACGTTGGCAAAGGAATTTGCAGCGATTTCAACGGAATAGAATGTTGAAGAATTAGAATTTTGCATCTCTTTCAACATCTGTTCTGTTAAATTCTTCATCACCTGGTAGAGTATTGAATATATCATTTAAAATCTTTCAAGTCTTATACATCCAAAAAGCAGTTTACATCAAAGCTTCATCATTCATTAGCAAAGTTAAATTAATCATGGCCTTTCTCATATAGCAATGTTTGAAGAATTTCTTCTATTTAGGGCATGAACCAAATTGTATAAATTTACAAGAGCAATGTAAACAGTACAAAGTGTTAATGGCGCTTTATTGATATTCTCTTATTTTAAATATCTATTTATTCTTGCATTACTGTACTCACAAATGATTGTAAGATGTGGTATATGATGTGATTTGTCAAATGATTTATAATCTGTCGAGTCTTTTACATCAAAAAGCAGTTCAGAATGGTGATATAATAATGCAAGAAGCATTTTCTGTTTGGCTAGCCGCCTCCGCAAAAAGTACCAAAATGCTTGCAGACGATACAAACATTAATACTGCACATATGAGATGAATGTGAAGTAAGACTGTGTGGATAGTGTCAACATAATAACAGGGTTGCAATTATACATGGAACCCACAGGATGCCAGTTTTTATTTTTAATTTAAACAGAAATAAAAATTCTGAGGTTGTTAAAAGTGATTTGATGTTTAAAGCATATTGCAAACCCAATATTATTTCAGAAAAAACTAATTCATTTACTGTTGTAAATATCGAGTAATATACAGTCATCTCAGTGTATATTTTTACAATATTCGGTTAAAATATAAATCAGTACATGGTTATGGTAATATCGTATGTCATAATTATACACACCTGTAGAACAGCTTGTTGATATTGATCTACTGGTTTTTGGAAAATGTCTGCGAGCATTTCATCGTAAGACTTATACGAATTATTTCCGTAAGTATCTAATACCCCAGAATTCCAATCTGTTGGCAACGAACTGACATCTATGTTAGTGGTATTCTGTATGTCCTAAATAAACATTCTCAGAATATATCTAAAATCACTGTAACAAAAGTGACAGCGTAGATAGTCAAGTTAAGATATAATATTCTGTATTTCATTTCCGAGACTGCATAGTGATTAATGCTACAAGCATTTGTACACATGTTATGTCATTTTCACTGAATCAGATTCATTGATATCAAGATTTAGTTGTCTGACAATCTGAAAAGTTTCATAATCAGAATGATAACAATAATCTGTTTAATGAGTTTTCTTTTCGAATTTCTAAATTAATGTGTTTTACACTACACTTTATACAGGATAAGTGGATAGATAGGGCATATAAAACAGTCAACAATTCTAAGAGACGGTATGCAACTGATAATCCTCAGTCAGCATTGTAGCGAAATGTTATCGACTAATTTTGTGGGGGTTATTCATGTATTTCCTTATTTGTTCAGGGTAAATCTTATATTATTTTGTATTTGATTGTATACACTATGAAAATTGTATTGATGAATTGCAAGTCTCAAAATAAGGGAATTGAGATGATGTATTTGTCTAAATTCTTTTTTCAAATCTGAAATATTTCAGTATTTGATTATTTAAGTCCCCAGTCTGGTCTTCAGTATCTCTATACTGACCCAAAACATAGACTTCAAATTTACTCTGAAAAAAGTTTTTAATTTATTCTAATAAATAAAACTAAATGATTAAAAATGTGCAGTATCTCCCTCATTCATAATTCTGCTCTCATGTGGTTTTTTGGCTCTTACTTTTAGATCAAATTGGTAATGAGTTTGATCTTCATATATTTATACTTTTAATGTCTACAGTCTAGGCCTTCAGCATCAGTGAAGAGACATCAGTTGTCGAAATGCGTATATGCTGCACGAAATTAATACAAGTATTTATGTTCTGATATTACTAAGAAAAACAGAGAATTAGGAAATTGCATTTAAGGATCAAGTCAGAATTGTCCGTAAAACTGCATAAAAGGCTAAGCAGATGTACTGCCAATCTTCAAGGCCATTGCATTTGGAAATATCAGTACAGTGATTCACTTGTGTTTCAATAATGACTCTATATAAAGAACTTGCACACAAAACACAAAAATAAATCGATGTATGGATTCCTACCACTGTAATTCATGAATGTGTGCTATTTATCTATGTAATTTTGATGATGCTAATTTTAAATGGAAGCTTTGCATTGGAAACTCGACACCCTATTTACGTTTTCACCGACAAATTGATGTGACAAAATATTACCCTTGAGCCATTTTAAACAATTTATACCATTAAACAATGAAAAACCATTACCATAATTACTTGTATTATATATAATTCATACGACAAAAACGTACATGTATTGTACAAATCGACACGTTGCTTTATCCTGCATGTTTCCATTAAGTGTGATTTATTATTTTCTGGTTTGTGTAAAGTCTGTACCATTTTAAACAACCAATTCGCATACTAAACATTCTACGAAGTGCTTGTCATAATATGATAGTAATGGCACGGTTGTTTTGAATTCAATATGCTGTATACTGAATATTAAATAACAAAAGTTTGTGTAATTGTGCATTCGGTCTGCAAAGTTTCATCAAAACAATCTGAGTTATGTTTTGACAAGTAAAGCAAAAAAAAAAAAAAAAAAAAAAAAAAAAAGTTTAGAATTTTGAGTACTTAAAGGGACATAGTCCAAGACTGGAAAATTTTAGCATGAAAAGGATAAATTACGACAATATGTTATTTTTCCTGTATTGTATAAATTATAAACTTTGTGTTAATTGCAAAATTTAAAACTAAAATCCCTCAATGTTTTCTTAGAATAAAGGTAATTGAGTCGAATTAAATTCGGCTGGTATCAATTCCCCAAATAAGGCGATGCTCCGCCCATAATCATGCGCGTGCGCGGATATTCACTGTAGAAAACAACAAAAATGGTTCATATGGAGGAATACGAGCACGAGAAAAGCAAAAGTGTGGTCGAAAATACTTATACACAAACACAGAGGCCAAAAAAGAAAAGTGGAACAAATGTTAGAATCGGGTAAAGCTCGAGTTTCATTGTCACGTGTTTTCCTCTGACCGATCTCCTCAATATTCAAGGAGTTGACCTAGTTATGTTGCAAATTTAAAACGGGCATATCTCCTTAACGACATCGACTTTGGTAACAATACGTTTTACACATCTTAGATAATATACTAGCAATCGATTGCCGTTTAAGAAACCCGTTTACATTTTTTCATACTTTTCCCGACTTCAATCGGACCATGCTCCTTTAAGAAACTTTCTCAGTTTAAAAGTAAACAACAGCAAAATAACATTATTTTCTTTAGGAATATTGTATTAATATTTAGAATTTAAGAATACCGTGTGAAAGTGTGATATTAATATACTAATTATAATGTATCTAGTAAATGAATGTTCTTAAATTACAAAACACATATATGCACAAGCTGGTTTATTAGTTAACCTACAAACTGAGTGATGACAGAGACGATCGTTGCCGTGGCCTTCATTAACATTGTGGGGTCTTTTGTCGCCTTAGCGTCATCTATGGCATCGGATACAAACTCTTTCATTGCTGTTATTACTTCTTCTGTTGAAGAGTCATTCAGGTCCTTCAGTTTATTTTTAACCTAAATGATAGATATATCGTTAAGGATAAGGCAAAATTCTTACAAAATTATTCTTACAGCAGTATGAATGAAATTACAATAACTGTATGGTTTTTAAGTGGAAGTTGAATTTTCCGGTTCATAATATGAAATATTCTGCTTATTCGGTGGCCGCATTTTGGTTTTTATTGAATATTATTCCTGTTAACAAATAGTATTCCAGATTTTTTTTCCATTATTCCCTTTCAAAATATCCTTAAATTTAGAATTCACGTCTGCTGTTTTTAGTGTAATATACAACAGAAAGAGAAATATTTTTGAGCAAAATATTCTATCTGGGCCATGACACGCTCGTAATTGCTCGAATCAGCTTTTCTTGTGAAATGCGTGTCACTGTGAAGCCAGTAAACCAAAACGAAAGAATTAGAATACAAAACATTATGAGACAGATTCTACAAATGGAACTAAATATAATCAAAGTTTTACAATTACAAAAAGAGAAAAGAACCACCTGTGCTTTTAAGTAATATAGTGTATATCCGTTGTATTTGTCTGTTACTTTTACTCGAATATCCGTCCAATAGTCATCTTCTGCATCGCCTATACTTAAAACTGCCTTGGCTACAGGCTCCGCTACAAGCATTGATGAAATTGTTAACTTAACAGAACAAACTTTTACTACTTCACTTATCCATTATGTCTTTGCGTTATTTAATGTATTTACTGATAAAACAATCGAACCTGTAATTAGAGGATTTAAATTACTCCTGTGACAAATTTTGACCACTAAAACATGATCACAATAATATAAGCAATCTTTGGCAAATTGTACGCATCACCATAATAAATGAGAAAGGTCTGTTTATGATGCAATTGGCCCAACAGGTGACAATGTGAAAACAAATGTACGCATTCCAGTTTTCCACTATTACCCTTGTATAACATGGATAATTCAATGCTAAAACAATTGCTGATTTAAGTTATGAAATCGTTTCACTTCTGTATATCTCCATTATAGTAACAGTTATTACGCTGTGTTTCTATGGTTATCCGTGTTTGCAAGTTCACTAAGATATAAAGTCGATTCTTATACGTTCTACTTGCATTCAAAAAAGAGATACCCGAAATTAAATCACCGATCTCCAACTTCACTGGTTCATCCTTTATCCCAAACCAAATTTATCACTCTTGAAAATCTTCTTAGATCAATGAAGTTCCAGGTTCCCAGAAATTTTTCATTAAATTATATATATATATATATATATATATATATATATATATATATATATATATATATATATATATATATATATAATATATATATATATATATATATATATATATATATATATATATATATACACACGCAAGAATTAAATAGCATTATTAGAATATTAAGAGACATTTATAACATTTCTCATTTAGACGTACGTGTCTGTGACAGCAACGTTGTGTACGTGTCGTTCGTGGAATTGCTTATTTGGTAAAATTTGTATATCAATGGTTCATTTACATCCTTTGTGAGGTCTTGCTCAAATCTTTCGCCCTCGTCATGCCATCCGGAACACTTGATTTCGAAGTATGTTATACTGGCATATCCTGTAAAAATATACTTTCAAAATGAAATCATCTAGATAAAACCCTCATAAATAAAATCTTTGTAAATTACGTATAACTCAAATCTATATTACATATACTTCGGATCACTGGACATGTGTAATTAATTCTTTACATCAATGGATATGTGCAACTAATTCTATACATCACTGGAAATGTGCAAATAATATTAATAGCGATATTACATTCATGGATTCCAATGTATATAATGTTTCAGTAAAATATCCCATAAAACATTATTATGATGAAACATAAAATTCCGCAGAGATTTTACAATATTGATCATACTTTGGATGCATAAAAATCCCACATTTAGAAATTCAAACAAGTTGAAATATCTGTAGGTTAGAATGATTAACGCGTAAACTGGAGCTGACAAAAATACTCGATTCAGATGTCCTCGAGAAGCTCTGATAAACATATTTGTTTGTTATTATGGAAAAATTAAAGATCTTGATAGTGTGTATGTTAAAGGTCTTAAAATAATAATAACAAGATAGGACAAATATAATTACCTTCCTCGGGGCTTATCTGACATGTCCCGTTATATGGCGGCTGGTTAATTGTGAAAAAATAACTTGTTTCTGCAATACGACCCCCGATATTGATAATGCAAGTGATCTTCACATTGTCACCGTACTTCAAGTATTCAGGTGCTACTGCTAAAGTGTCGGTATTGTCTTCTGTAGAAGCATTTCAGAATTACACATTCAAGTAATATATATTCATATTCTATGTAGATTGTTATAGAAAGAAAGAATCAATTTTCGCGACAGAAAAATATCAAATGTAAACAAATAAAGCTTACGTCTGGATATAATCACAATGCATCTATCTATATTCAATTTTAATTTCTTTGAAATGTGAAGCTCGTGAAAAGTAAGATCTGGTACATGGTGAGAAGGTTAGCATATCCTACTCACTAAAAACATCCACCATTTAAGCTCAGTAGAAATACCAGGTAGAGATGTCAAATTCAGTGTTAAAAATTGTCGGAATAGGATTTAATTCTGAGTATGATTCAGCACTCTAGATAACATGATGTCATATTCTATGATGAGACTTGTATCGACCGAAAAACTTATATACGTCTTACTGAACAGCTTATCTGAAAGTCGCTTTGTCATCTATATAAATTTATCGTAATTTGAACTCGCTATAGCATGACTTATCGAAGGAGAAATGAATACGCGGAATATTGCTACACATAGCGCGATAACTTTTTATGCAGAAATTGAAATCGGATGACCATCGATATCGTCAGATAACATAAAATCTAGACCATCAATGTCTTAAGATAACATATTATCCAGTCCATCAATGTCTTAAGATAACATAAAATCCAGTCCATCAATGTCTTAAGATAACATAAAATCCAGACCATCAATGTCTTAAGATAACATAAAATCCAGACCATCAATGTCTTAAGGTAACATAAAATCCAGTCCATCAATGTCTTAAGATAACATAATTTCCAGATAAGACGTATAATTGTTATTCTCTGCTATTTTCTGAATTTCCAGTGCCCTTGATAGATAACGCTTAGGTATTCAGTGAATGTGGGATATTAGATAGAAAGTGATCGATATCTATCTGTGTATGTGGTTGTACGAAGTGGGGATTCCTTCTTAAATAGGGTAGACGTAAGGATGAATTCAGCTTTGAATGAGTAAAGAAATGTCAGCTATGAGAGGGATACAGTTGCTGCCCATTTGAATGTCGATATGTTGTTTTAAAACATTTCCTCTAAGCACGACAAAAAATGTTGGAAATTTAAACATCTTTATGACATCAGTTTCAGTATATTAATATTTAGAGATTACTACTTGGCATTATACGAATGATGTGCGGTTGTGATGGGGTTTTTTTTATATAGCATTGGTTCAATTGATATGTGTCGTGTTGTGATGGGGTTTTTATATAGCATTGGTTCATTTGATATGCGTCATTGTGATGGGTTTTTTTTATTTAGCATTGTTTCATTTGATATGTGTCGTGTTGTGATTGGGTTTTTTATATAGCATTGGTTCATTTGATATGTGTCGTGTTGTGATGGGGTTTTTTTATATATAGCATTGGTTCATTTGATATGTGTCGTGTTGTGATGGGGTTTTCATGTAACATTGGTTCATTTGATATGTGTCGTGTTGTGATGGGTTTTTTTAATAGTATTGGTTCAGTTGATATGTGTCGTGTTGTGATGGGGTTTTTTATATAGTATTGGTTCATTTGATATGTGTCGTGTTGTGATGGGGTTTTTTTTTTATATAGTATTGGTTCATTTGATATGTGTCGTGTTGTGATGGGGTTTTTTATATATAGCATTGGTTCAATTGATATGTGTCGTGTATTGATGGGGTTTTTTTTATATAGCATTGCTTCAATTGATATGTGTCGTGTTGTCATGGGTTTTTTTAAGCATTGGTTCAATTGATATGTGTCGTGTATTGATGGGGTTTTTTTTATATAGCATTGGTTCAATTGATATGTGTCGTGTTGTGATGGGTTTTTTTTTTATATATATAGCATTGGTTCAATTGATATATGTCGTGTTGTGATGGGTTTTTTTTATATATAGCATTGGTTCAATTGATATGTGTCGTTTTATGATGTTTTTTTTTTATATAGCATTGGTTCAATTAATATGTGTCTTATTGTGTTGGGGGGTTTTTATATAGCATTGGTTCATTTGATATGTGTCATGTTGAAATATTGTTGTCGTCTGTATGTTTTGTACATCAATGGCGTAAGTAGCTATTAAGCGGGAATGCTTATTTCTGAGGCACCTGATTTATCCCAGTTCATCGAGGGTACATGATTGTCCACCGTGACATATTGTTGTGAGTGTTACAGTCATATATCTGCATTTACTTTTATAATTTACCTTTGTTACAAAATACTTGAAGATAGCTCTTCTATGGAAAGCCGGTACGACATGCTTCTTGCGTTTTGCTTTTTTGCATTTTGCTTTTTGAGCTTTGCTTCTTTATTTTTGAATCTATTTATTGAATTTGTATGTAAATTAACTGAATAGAATGGTATTTAATCTGACTCTTTTAAAAATCTCACTTTTTGCCTGCATTCCAAAATATTACTATTATCAGAGGAAATGTGGCAGAAATCAAACTTGTATGCTGTTAAGTTAATATTACAAAAAAGTTTAAAAGTTAAATTGTATCTAATTTCTTTATAACAAAATGCTGAAATCGCTGAGATTTGGAGAAGTTTCGCCATTCCCTCCGACCTTAACAGGGATTCACCCTGGACCCACTTAGGGCTTTTATGGCGGCCCCAGAGAACCTGCCTTTTTCATTTTTTTGTGTTTTTTGTTTCTTTAATATACAAAATTTTAAACTAGCTACGCCATCGCATTCGAATGAAAAAGCAACAAATAAACACATAATAGTTAATGTGTAAGAAAGGCATTTCGCTCTGAAAACTAAAACTGGTCGATTGTTATAGTAAAATCAAAAGTTAAATCTTTTTATTTTAACTTTGTATGTAAATTATTGTTAAGGAGAGGGCATTAAGCCTAAAGGTTCTCACGTAACAATATATGTGTGCAGTCTCTTTAAATATAGATGTAATAGGTGTGAAGTGGACAACGTTTTGTTATTTAGAATGATTGAAAAGCGAATTCCTTTATCGTCGATTGGTATACCAGTACTTCTGTATAAAATTCGCTTTTCATATTATGGGGACTGATCACACTAAACTGTGTATTCACTGTCTGCTTGTTTATTTATTGATTTATTTACTGCTTTATGTATTTATGTATGATTCGTTTTTATTCATTATTCAATAATTTATTTATTTATGTATAGGTGTAGAGATTTTATTTTTCAATATTATAAATGTCGAAAATGCCTTGTTGTATAGCGCTTTGTTATTTTCCTTTCACTATTTTAACGCAAAAAGCAAAATGCAAGAAGCAAAAAGCAAAACGCAAGAAGCATGTCGCACCGGCTTTCCATACGCTACAAATATTTTGAATAGTTTTATATCAATTTAGTTCGAACTCAGACAATAAGAATAATCTATTTAAAACTATATTGAATGATATGATGAGTAGAACTACAATATAAAGTTTCCACAGTTTACCTGTTTTCAGAAGTCGTTTTTTCTGAACTGTAGAAATATCTTCAAAATCTTTACTGTCTTTGTTGTATTTTTTAAGATTCCAGAGATAAGAGGTCGTAGCTGGATGGCACTCTGCACATTCTATCTCGAGTATGACCACGGTATCCCGAGTGATCTTATTCAAGCAATTTCTTATACACCTTAAAATATAAATCACACACAACAGTTACGGGTGTAAGAATTATATCTATGGGTATGTAAACATTTTCAGCTTAGCTTATTGGAAATAGAGAAAATTTTTGCATAAAAAGATACTGCCAGTAATACCGATGCAAGAGTCAATAAATATAAATCAAATGAGTTAGTTGAATCCTATTCTACAATCAATCAGAAATTGAGAGAAGTGGAGTGGTCAATGTTTTTTTGTGATGATATAGAGGAACGTATACATATGAGAAAAAGCTAATATTATATATATACAAGCAATCACGGATCTCTGTTAAAACAGAGGTGAGATCAGGTACCATGGAGGAGTAAACATCCCCTGCCGACCCATCGCATATGTATGCGAATTGGTATTATTCGCAGTCACAGAAGTAGGAAACGGTAGACGTAGTCACAAGCGGTGTATGTCATGATTAGTACTAATAATACAGAATCGGTAATGCAGACGGTCTTACTACTATGAAGTAAGAGAGTAGACATGTCAGACAACGATCTATTATATGAGCAAATAAGGTCTTTATAACGACATGCAGATGTCCTCTACAATAGATGTTATCATTGAATCGTAACGGTGTTGATATGTATGGATCAGTTCTCTTCCATCCCCCGACGGAAATAATTTCTAATATTTGCATTGTTTGTAGAATGATATAATTTCTCTATGATTCTGATTGTCGTAGACAGAATGAATGAACAAGAAAGATTGAAATGGCGATAAAGTAATAGACACCACCATTCTTTTTTAATCTATAACCTGAAACTCTTGCTCTGAGTTGTCCTTTTGTCTTCCCAACGTGTATCAGCCCAAAGAACCAGGACTCCATTCCGTATACTATATCAAAATTAAAATGTTCAAAGCTATGACAAAGAAACGATTGCTGTTGAATTGAGTGTCGAAAAATATTGTATTGTTATTTTTAGGTTTTTGGTCCCACATTTAGAGATCTCACAGATATCATGACAGAATTCGTGATCCTTAAAATCAATTTCTACGGTCTGCGTGTTTATACCATAGCTATGTATAGTTATGCTTGACTGTGGAAAATAATTGAGTTCTATTTGATCATTCAGTTATTCATGTGTTTGATCAGTGAGGGAAAATACTTTACTCATTATCGTGGATTATCAAATGAAGAGGAAAAAGAATTTTTTTCCTGAAAACGAGACAGCTCAGACTCTCTAAAAACAAAAAGTATAAGACAAGTGAATTCCATATCATGTATAAGAAAAAAGATAAGTTACTGGCTCAGTTATGTGGCAGAAGTCACCGTGGAGCTGTACAATACATGAATATAAATAATATACTAGCACATATAACACATTACAAAAATATTTGATTGTAGTGCAATTACGATACCGACTTAGGACGGTCATTTAATTTGACAAAAGCCAAACAAATGGTGTGGTTAACCGGCTTACGGGCCCACCTTCCCACTCACCGTAACAGCAGAACAATCAAAGGAAGTAGAATGTCTGTATGTATGTAGAATGTCATTGATAAAATATGTTAATACAGTCATAACACATGTTGTACTTCTTCTTGAAGCTTGTTTATATTAGACATGTAAAGACGGATGTTACATAGTTCTTCTGTACTTTTCTAACAATTGCTTGATAAAGGCCAGGAGGCCGAAAATTTGCGGCAAAGAGTGTTTGTGTTGTTTCTTTTAAAATCAAAAAGTTTTACTAAAATTCACTCTATCAAGTCTTTTGACTTTTCGACTCTTTACACAACGATCCCTCATCAGAAATTAAAAGACAGATTAGCGGAAATTATTCAAAATGCATTTACTAGTAAAAACGGAAGCCGCAAATTCAAATATATAGTAATAGGCCATGATAAAACTTACTTTGTTAGGGAAAATTCTGATTCCAAAAATAAATACACTGAAACAGCTGTCATCCAGATGTTGAACTTTCTTATCGATAACATTTTTGTGGTGTTTGGAGGTAAGGTTTTTCAACAAATTGTCGGCATTCCAATGGGCACTAACTGTGCTCCGCTTCTGGCTGACATATTTCTTTACTCATACGAAGCTGAATTCATTCAGTCTTTGCCTTCGCAAGGAAAAAAACAATTGGCTCTTGGCTTCAATTTTACTTACAGATATATAGACGACTTGCTTTCAATTAATAATCCTTCATTCGCGGATTACCTTAGCATCATTTATCCAAGTGAACTTGAGGTCAAAGAAACCACAGAAAGTAGTAATTCTACTTCGTATTTAGATATTATGTTGTCATTCGACATTAATGGTCAATTGAACACCTCACTCGATGACAAACGTGACGATTTCAATTTCGCTATCACAAACTTTCCTTTCATAAGTAGCAACATTCCATCATCGCCCGCATACGGCGTATTCATGTCTCAGTTAATACGTTATTCCAGAGCATGTTCAAATTACAGTGACTTTGTTCTGAGGGCTAGGCGACTTTCAGTTAAGCTGCTCAACCAGGGTTATATATGTGCTAGACCAGCAACGTCACTGAGGAAATTCTATGGTCGTTACGAGACTCTTATTACTCCATATGATATCTCGTTATCCAGACTTTTAAATGATATTCTGGACTGAGACCGATTCCGATCATTTTACACAGATTTGACACCTTCTATACTAGAAGGTTACCTACTTCGACTTCTCCATATATAAATACATATGGAATTTACACGATCTGACTCTTTCTACTGGGTATATGTGACGGGTGTTGCTAGCAAGCAGGAGAGGCTCACTCTCCCCGGGCACCTGATCTCACTCCATCACAGGAGTTCACATATGCTCTTCAAGTAGACATATTTTGTTATTTTCCATTTGTTTTTCATTTTCAATGATTGTGTATGTCATCTTGTTTTATGGACCTCTCAATATGCGATACCTGTTGACCCTTGTTCTTTACATGGAGGATTATTTATAAATTTTTAAATGTACGTCTTTTGATTGTTCTGCTGTTACGGTGAGTGGGAAGGTGGGCCCGTAAACCGGTTAACCACACCATTTGTTTGGCTTTTGTCAAATTAAATGACCGTCCTAAGTCGGTATCGTAATTGCACTACAATCAAATATTTTTGTAATGTGTTAAATGTTCTATTATATTATTTATATTCATATATTGTATAGCTCCACGGTGACTTCTGCCACACAACTGAGCCGGTAACTCCTCTTTTTTCTTTCTTATGATTTTTGGACTTGTGCTTTGGATTTATCCATCATCTTTACATTACTACTATGAGTGACAATGAGGCAGTATAGTGAGTTCCAGCGCGATGCTACTCTAAGCTTTAGCTCGCCAATAAGTGGTGAGTTTCAGCGCAGCGCTAATATGAGTTCAAGGTTCCAATGCTGTATAAGTATGAGTTCCATCGCTACAATAGCTATGACTCTATGACACAAAATGGTAATTAACAAGACGTCTTTGGCAGATTTGTTTTTCTTTTGGAAAGATAATAAACTGCTATATTTCTAATAGAGGAGGGACCGACAAAAACTTTGCTATATGGGTTATTTAAAGCTAAGAGATGGAAAGTTGTGTAAATCTTGCTGAAATTTTAGTTATGTGACATGGTACTCTATGGGATAAGAAATTACTATGCTTTGACCTATAGCACGGCGCTATTGTGGGATCGAGCGCGGTCTATTAATTTACAATACTTATTCTTCATACAATTAATGAAAAATAAAAGACCATTGTTTCACATTTAATCTCCTTTTGTGAAGGGGATATAAAGAGCTGAAATCCCTCGGGGGACATAATTACGCAAGCACAATAACAACTTAGTGTATATATGATAACGAAGAAGATACAATTGAGTTACTTATAATGACTAGTGACACCACCTAGACATGATGTGTTACCTTGACGGAGAATGTTAGGGAGATATGAAGTTTTAATAGCCCAATAACATCCTTTGGTTGAAACAGTCATAGTTCAGTGAACGTAACGTCCTTCCACGAGGTATAATAATATTTGATTCCAGAATACACTAAATATACTTACTGTATATTTGCGTCAGGAGGCTTAGTATTGACTGTGTGTATCGCCTGAACAGCTTCGCTTTGTCTGTTGATATCAAGAGATGGATTTGATGTTGTAGTGATCAGTTTGCTAACATTCACGAAAAACACATACCAAAGATTGTTTGTAAGAGATGAAGGGATTTCAATTTTGCCTGCTGTATCTTTTTCTAGAATTGCTGAGCAATCATCGCCAATTGTGTAGAACGATGGATCCGTAGAGCGACTTTGAAATTTGGCAATGTTTACTTCAATGTTTTTTTTATTCGCGTCTGAATGATTAACTTTTCTACAAATCCATGTAAAATTAAAAGCAATATGCTGTACTTTTTTATACGGTTCCTTGCTAGATGACTGTGCGTCGACCACAAGGGGATCTCTATAATCTACCATCTTCATTACACCACCATTTATTAAGGCAAATATCGGAGGCACTTGAAAGTCAACATATATATGGTCAGATAAAACAGCCCCTTCTATTTCAGTCAAATTTGCTGTTAATGAGATTTTTTTCAAACCCGGTTCAATAGCTTCTTGAGCGAATGATATGATAATTCCTTCGGGTTGATTTGCACTGTCGTTGTAGTAAGGCATCAGTGAGAGTGTGCTCCTATCTCTCCAATTCACATCATAAAAATCCCACCAGTAAGAGCGGGTACTATTCTTGCATTTGTCTGATATAACAACTTTTCCTGTAATCTGAATTAAAAACAACACGATGACAGAAAAAGGCAACAACAAGACGTAATCTTAATTAGATATACTAGTAAATTGCTTACTATTAATTGCCATGACGTAAATACTTATTCTTATTTACTTCTACACTAAAGAGTTGCTTATTAAATGTTTACTTTCGCGTGCAAAATCCACAAAATTCAGATCAGATCTTCTCAGATCATTTCATTTTGGGTTCCAGTTGCTCAAAACTTTAATATCTGTTCAGAGATTTAAATCAGTTTAGCAAAACAACACAATATTGTTAAAAGTAAGTTAATCTTTTAATTCTTAGTTTAAACAAAGGGTGATTTTCCAAAACTTTTAAAAATAGATTTCATAGAACATGTGAGTATAGCGATTCCGCCAGAAGTGCGGTTAAACTCTTTCCGACAATAATTAAAATCTTGCACAACAGACTTGCGAACCATATCAAATAAAGAGACCATTTACCACCATACCATATTTAACAATGTTTCAAAATAAACTTTATAACTTCTACGTGCAGCCAGCTTTACAATGACAGTGAGTTGATAACGGCACAAGTGTTACAGCATAAATTCCGTCGACTTATCAAATGGCTGATTGGCCATGGTAATTACAAAAGGCACGAGTATCTTGCAAACTTTTTAACATGATCGGGTAAGTAATTAAACATTTCTGCTGTAAGAAAGTGTGTTATTGGATAGATAATATCGGACTATTGATCGCTCTGTACTAGTCAAGCCGGTGTGGCGCAGTTGATAAGGTACTCGGCTCAAGTCAGAGAGGTCCCGGGTTCGACTCCCGCCCAGGGCGCAGCGCTTTTAGGCGTGGCACGTAAAATGCAATGCAATGCAGCAGGCAGATGCGGTCACCATATACGTGGAATGTTCGTGAAGCGACGTAAAACAATATTCAATCCATTTGTACTAGTTTTATTGCTTATTGCCTATTACATTTGTCAAGTAAAACCACATTACCCTATGTGTTACTGAAAATGTTTGCATTAAGCTTCTTAAACTCCATATACACTGGGGGCCAGGTAATGCAGTTGGTAGCGACCTCGCTTCTCACCAATGCGCCCCGGGTTCGATTTCCGGTGTGGTACGTGAGATATGAGATGGTGAGGCTGTCGTGGGTTTTCTCCGGGTACTCCGGTTTCCTCCCATACAAACGACACCCTTACGCCAAGATCCGTGCCAACGAGCAAGATTTATATGTTATTAACTTGTTTCTTAATCGTTGTAAAATAAATAAAGTTTAAAATACACTGTTAAGCACGAAATAATTATACGTGTGTTAAAATGACATAAAATATGAGAGTTAGATATACTTTACTGCGCAAGTAAAATCTCCCACGGCGAAAACGATATATAAATGAATAAAAAGACTTAATCTATTATGAATTATAAAATAACACAGTAGATGATAATTATTCCTTCTTGTATCGTTTTCGAAGTGATCAATCTTTTAGTTACATTTCGTTGAAGTTATGCATTACGTGAATAGAGTGGTCAGACTTTTAATGTATAAAAATAAAAGATAAACTTATTTGCTATGAGTGTCAACAATGATAAACAAAGCCTTATATAATATTGCATGTATGAATTTTTAAAAATACATACTCTCCACGATATACTTTTTGAAAGAAGTTTTTCCTTGAAAAAAAAATGATTGTGTCTTTAGCATTTTTGCTAATCATGAAAATATTCCGATCAACTCAAAATTAACATGTCATCCAGAACATAATCAAAACAATAATCTAAACTTAATTGTTAAATCAAAACATTATAGAGTTTTAATTCTTTTACTAAAACCCAGCCATTATGCATGCTAACGTACGCACCTTGCGCACGAAATACAACAATATGCAATTAAATTTCTGATCACCTTGAGAAAAACATATGATTAAGCGAGCTAATGTCCCTGAGAAATTCCGACTATCAGTCGGTGAAGACGAGGTTCAGGTCCTTATTTCCTATGAAAAGGTTTAGAGATGACGGTCACAGGGTACCCAACGCCTGGTAAGTCAGAATACAACGCTCAAGGAAGCTGAATAAGGCTGAAGATGGGATCAATACAGGACTTACTGTCTTCGTGATGATGTTAGTGCGATACTGTCGATATCGAGTGCGTGATGATGTTAGTGCCATACTGTCGATGTCGAGTGCGTGATGATGTAAGTGCCATACTGTCGATGTCGAGTGCGTGATGATGTTGGTGCCATACTGTCGATGTCGTGTGCGTGATGATGTTAGTGCGATACTGTCGATGTCGAGTGCGTGATGATGTTAGTGCCATACTGTCGATGTCGAGTGCGTGATGATATCAGTGTCATACTGTCGATGTCGAATGCGTTTAAGTATTGTTTACCTGGAGAATTGAAAATATCGTAACCTTTGACTCTACTTAGTTTGTATATTAGAATATAATACCGCGAAAATTGGGATAAGAGATTCCGCAGGATGTATATTGCTAAAAGTAAGTTTTCCGAATTTAGATTAAAGATCTGAATAAAAAGGAATATCAGCAATCATCAAAACTAAAAACTGCACTAAATATGCTTGCAGGTTTTCAAAAAAATCTCTTTGACACTACATGTTAACTTCCAGCTGAAAACAGGGCACATGAAGAGCTGTGTACCCAAAACAATGCAGATTTAATATCTTCTCTACGGCACCGCATGGCCCACATTAATACCCTAATTACTGAACACATACCCTTCTATATACTAAAACAAGATGATAAAAATGTGTTGTGTCAAGGAATACACAGAAATTTTCAAAGTCCTGTCTTTGGATATTCAAAAGTAATATGATTCATATTATAACTGTTGTTGAGAAAAATATCAACAATATCAACATTAGTGTCCATTTGCTGGAACAACAATGGGTTTTTATGTGGCAATGACACTTTCTACAAAGGTTTTGTTCACATTCATATACGTATATATACAGTGCTAAATTATAATTTTTTCATATGTAAGCAAGGACATTCATAGCGGGTGTGGCTTGCCAAACAGGAGATGCTCACTCCTCCCAGGCACCTGGTCTTGTCTCTAAATTTCAGGGGTCCACTGTGGTACATTGTCGTTAGTGCCATCGTCATGTGATACTAGCTACTTTCGTATTTTACAAAGTAAAAAAAATCAGATCAAAGACACTTCAACGGTCTTTTTATAAAAATAAACGACGGGTTAGCAAATTATCTTTATTTCTTAAAATTGTTTGGAAGAGCAGAACAAGAAAATTAGTTAGAATTGGGTTACATCTATACGTACAGCAGCGTACCTGAATTTGAAAACGTTCAACGCCACGTTTTGCAAAACTTTAAGAACGAAAGTGGGAAAGAGAGTGAGTAAATTTAGCATATTATTTTTTGCAGCTAACAGAAGTTTCTGTTTAGATAATTTTGTGGTTTTGCAATGTATATTTGTCATCATCAGTTTTCTCTTACCATAGAAAACACTTCAAAAGTTCCTATCATAAATTTTGCATAAATGTAGATTCTATTGTATATGTCAAATGTTCGGTATAATGTGTCATGGAATTTGTATTCGAATCGCTTTCAAATTATAAAATATCCAACAGAGTTCATTTTATCGTAACACGAAAAACATTATATATTTTAGGACTTACGGGGTTTTTTTTCAAATAATTGATAATATTTCCTCGGTGATTATGGATACTTCCATAAGTGGGTCAAGAATTTTTTCTTCATAATAACAAGGTAAGGATTCAAAATGGAAAACCGATTTAAGGATGCCTTAGTTGATGTAAAATAATAAAATATATTTGGCATGATTATGGACTCGAGTACAAACCACTAAACCCTTCTGTCCCCGTTGAATTTGCCAATGCTGAACAGTTAACAAGTAAAGAAAAGAATTAATATGAGCCATTTTATATGTAGACGAAAGTGTAGATTTTTTTTTCTTTTATGTTTCAGCATCGTCATGTACGTTTTATCAAGTATGTCATACGTCGCTTTATATATTAATTAATATGTTATAATTGTTTTAATAAGTTTCTGATTAATTATTCAAAATATGAAATTGATTTGAACAAAGTAACAAAGTAAAAAAGATTACAAATATTCAGAACAGGTATTATCGATATAATGAAATAATTCTAAGACAGCACAAACTCGATAATATTTTTGTATAGTAATAATTCGAACTGAAATATCGATTAATTAAAATCATTATTTTTTTAAAAAGTGGATGCGCATGCAAATGAGAAATCTGCAGATGCAGCGGCTTTTAAAGTATTTCCTTCACAGACCGCCAGGTTATCTTGTGAAATATATTAATTATCTATTGATTTTGCAAGAAGAAAACTGAAATTATATCAGATAATGAAAAGCGAGTCCTGTTCAAAATTTTTACTTTGAAACGGTCCGTAATTTTGTACCATTTCATTCAGACAAAAGTAATAAAACCAAAACTGTCGTAGACGAGGGTCGTTCCATTAGGAAAAATTTTCTATATCCCTGAACTAAGACGACAGACATAAATGCTTAATTTTACATTTTGTCATACACATTATCCACTCTGGATGGCCAGGATGCTTCATTGTTCAACTTTGAATTTTCCACAGATTTTGTAATACTGTAATAAGTTTTTTCTTGTTAAAGTGGCACATCAACGATTAGTGTTGTTTTAGAAAAGCGTAACATCAGTGAACAAATATCGGTGAATGTCTCCGGATTATCTGGCTATTTATATCATTTAATTCTCTGGAATCCCCTATGTAGGAAAATTTTTGCAGAATGCACTTATATTTAAGAATCTTAATTATTGATTTAAGAAATTAATATATTTTCTTCGTTGGATGAAGGTATACCACGGGAAAAGGACAGAAAACTGCATCATTTGGGGTAGCGCTTGTTGCATAAGATTTCCGCCATTTTTGTCGTGTAATACCTTCATCCAACGAAAAACAAATTAGATTCATTCCTTATCATTTAATTCCTTTCAAATATGTTTTGTATTGTCAGAATTCTGTACGTTATATCTGCACTATTTCTGAACATCTCCAAACTTCTGCTCCGGTGGTGTCAATATATCGACGTCACAGTTATGAAAAGTTGGGAAATTACGTTGTCAGAGAAAAAATCCTGGATGAGACATACCACTAATTTTCAAACCAATCAAAATGCGTGTTACATGTAAAAATAAATAATTTAAGCTTAAATCTAAAACCATAAAATATACTCACTTCTGTAACATCTGTAACATAGACCTTCAATGGCTTATTGACACTTTTGTAGTCAGCATCGAACAAATGCGTGGATTCGAAACAATCTGTGTAGACATCAACATAGACGGTGGACGTCCAGGACCTCAGTTTATTTGCACACGATATGGTTAGCGTCTTATTACCATCGCCGATATAAGTATAGCTTATTGTAGCATTGTCGCCAAAAGTCACGACTTCAAAGGTCTTATTCACAACATCTTCATCAATGTTGAATGAACATTGCAGTTTATACAATGGTGATAGTGATGGGCTGTTTATCGTCACACCTATATCCTGTATAGACTTTGACAAAGGCACACTTAATAAAGCTACCAAACTTAAGTCAATATCGTATTCAACTATTTTCAACCAGCTATCGGTAATTTCATGAATTTCTGAATAAATTGTAACTTTGACCTGATAGTAACCTGGTAAGGGATACGTCATAGGTTCATTTACTTTACCACCTGGAACTAAAGTAGTAAGACTGATGTTCTTCGTTGATGTCGTCTGTGTGAAATTTTCATAGATAACGAGATATGCATTAAGTGTTCCCATAGGCGTTAGCGCCGAAGATAACATATTAAAAATTATTGGATTCACGTCGTTGACCATCATCAATTCTGTACGGTCTACGGTAATGTTATGGACGGGGTACTGAGCCGTTAAAGAGAAACTGTGGTTGACTACACTCACAAAGTTTGACAGTGTTATTGTGATGTCATATGTTCCAGTTTCGTTCACCTTAAATTGAAAAGGATATGTTCGTAATTGTGAGGAACGTTTATCTACAAGAGTCAAACTCCCAATTTCATTTACAATGACGACATCAGATCCACTGGTCAATGTAAATCCAAGGGATATGTCGTCTCCGATGTGGACTATTGGCTTAGGATTTGTGGTAAACACAAATCCAGATATGACCTCCTCCAACACAAGCACTATCCACCGATGTATGGTATTGAGTATGTTATATAAGGTTACTCTCACAGCATGCTGACCATAAACGTTGTTTAAGTCAGCACTGGAAACAGTAATCGACTGATTTTTACTAGTCATATTTTTGTGGAGTAACGTATTGCCTGAAGTGTTGCTTACAATTTCAATGGCTACGTCACTTCCGTTTTCATAGCTAGCGATCAAGGTTGCAGAGGAGACCATTGGAATAAATACGTTACCGTTTTCATCTCCAACATTCACGCCAGATATTTCCTCGCCAACATACACCGTGTCTTTATGATACAGCCACTTGTTTTCGTAAACACAATAGAGATGAATAGTCTTATATCCTTCCATAGAATAATCGTACTTAACACACCCTGGGTTATCAAAAGACAACTCCAACCACATCTGTCCGTTTTCATTTGGTATACTTTCGCCATGGTCCGATATGCACGTGTAGTTTATACCTGCTGACGACAGTGGACATATAGACACGCCATTGTTAGTGCCAGTGGCCGTAGCATTCATGGACATTGTTATTCCATGACACGTGGTCCATAGATTAGCTGTTGATGAAATAAATGAGAATATAAGACATTTGTCACCACTTTTTATTATTTTTTTTAAATTCATGTCAGGTCACATGTATAGGTTTAAAAATGGTTAATCAGCAACACATCATATTACTTTATGCACAATTTACGAATGAAAAAACAATGCATAATTTCAAAAATATTACTGAACTTATATTTGTCCAAAGCTTATTGCCTGTTTTATCATCTAATTTTGGTAATTAATTTGTTGTGCAGTATTTCAGGTGTCTTCAGTTTGGAATGAAGAATGAGTTGTCTAAATGCGACGCTAAATCTCGAAACATTGTACTGCTGATCTTATTGAGTTATAAAAAATAGAATACGTTAAAACTGCATTCAATACGAGCAACTTGAACTATTTTTGGCCTATACAATTTATGGTGATATAAATGATAAACTTCGGATACTTGTACATTACCTCCAAGCAACACAGGCTTTTTTCTTTAGTATACGATATACGACTTGCATCAAAATTTGCACTCACGTTTTAATTGATAACATTTAATTTAACAACAATGCGTATATCCAAATCATTGTTCTTCTTATAATCATTAAGTGTGCATCATTCAGAATAAAAATTGCATGTTCGATAGTATTGTTCTAAGTAATAATTCATGTCTTAATATTTAAAATCTAAACCGTTTGAAACTTGATGTTTGTGTATAATCTTATTGCAATTTCATGGTATTTTGACTTCTAGAACTATATCTCTTATTTTGTATTCTCCAGAACCTCAACGGAATGAAGGTTAAAAACAAGATGAACAATAAGAGCATCAAAGATCGCACCTACACTCGTATCAACTATAAGTGGATCGATTGCGGATTCATCAATTAATGCAATGATGTATTACTTTATTTCTTTTTAATTAGCACGAATTTGTTTCGATTGATATGACAGTGTTTAAAATGGGCGTTGTGACATGCAACTTAAAGCTAAATGCCGTCTCAATCTGCATTTTTTACATTACAAATTCATTGTTCTCGATGTTTGTAAATTTGATGACGACATGCTAAGTACACGTGCGTGAAGGGTTATGTTTATACAGTTCAATTTTATCTATGATGTTCTACCACGTGTATCCTGTTTCAGTTATATAACTAAACGTTAATATATTCTACATATGTAACTTGATTATTTTACATCGCAAAATACACACTGGTAAAATGCGAATCAATACATGTGACATTAAAACAACAAGTTATGAACACCATTGAGAATTCTTATAATTCCTAATGTACATGTATGAAGTAACAACGAAGAAGTACCAAACGGTTAACCATATCTCGTAGTCCATGGAAAAAAGGGACAAATAAAACATAATATCAACAAACAAAACAAGGAAAACAAGGAAAACAAGGAAAAGTACATACACAGCATAGTGATCGGACGCAAAACCTTCTCAACGTCAATAGAATCATGTTAAATGGATTGGCTGATATTGCGTCAAATTTTGAATAGAAATAAGTGTAATTATTCAGAAGATGAATGCTTTGACCAACAATGAATGCACAGTCGAAGTAAGTACTGAAAAAGGAGATTAAGCAAGGTTAATAATGAATGTCTCTATAATCAGATGAATATACTTATTTCATATTGTTGTGTTTTAGTCAGATGTATATTCGATAAACTCGCAACCTTCAGGTCATGCTGGAAATATTGTATTCAAACTGTATTTGGCTTTTTAAAATGTTTATACTTATTTTCTTCAATAAAATTTTTCTGTCGAGTTAAAAAAAAAAGTCTGAATAAGATGAATTGGTTGTTTTATGAAACCGCTGAAAACCCTTTCAACGGAAATCAAATGGTACTTTTATTAAACAACTGTGCAAAACTGTATGTTTTATTTGAATATGAGTTGCCACAGACATTATTCTAACTTCAATGAAAAGCGTAAAGAAACACTTTGACAAAAACATTTCCCTTCTATAGGACCACTCCCCTTTTACGCCACTTTCCTTTATCCAAATAGTTTACACTGATGAATTTCATAAAAAGAAGTCCCTGTCATACCTGTACAATGTACCAATAAACGTAAAGTTAGATATGCTGAAGAATCATACACCTACAGGTTTGACGACCAAGCCATTTGATGTAAACTGCATCAATGTATTTTAATAGTTGTCGATATAAAAACGGAAACTGCTGAAAAATGACAACTTTCATTTTATCTGTAGACATTTCTCATAGATATTCGATACAAATTCAAAGAGATACATTATGAATGTATGGAACAGATTTTTTTTCAATATTTTGTCAATATGACGAAAGCACTATTGAATTTCAAATGGATAAACCTCGGGGGTATCATGACATATTCTCGTCGTGATCGCACTAAAATCAAATAGTTTCTGATGTCTTTTAATGTACCTTTTCTTCTATTTCCAGTGCATTTTTTTTTTTTGCATTTTCTTTCATGTTTTCGCAATTCATTTAATTTTTGTCATCCATTAACCCCAAAAGAGATAATTAACAAAGCAGATACATCTTAAAAGCTAAATGATACCTTTAATATATAAACATAATGTATTAACGATTTTTTTAATCTTACAATTTCTGCCTTTTTCCAAATTGGTTTTACTTACTTTTATACACAAATAACAAGAATTCTCAGAAAACAGAAAAACTCACCGATGCGGTTTTTCCCTTTCTGGGCAGCAAGTCATACGTGTTTATATATACTAACGATTCAAAATGCGCATATGGTGCACAAAATCAAAAGGTATATATGTTCTGTATTTATTTAATATAGCCGAGGTTGAATTTTTTAAACTTAGATCACAGTGAAATACGAAAGTAAGTGGTGCCACATTAGATCAATTTCAAAGTAAAGGTCACTAGGTCAAAAGTCATGATACCACTTAAAAGTTGTGATCATCAGGAAACATCGAAGCTGTGCTACAAGCTGTTCAAAAGACATATCCCCGGCTAAAGGGCTTTTTGTACACGAGGAAGGAGACGCCTCGTGTATATGACAATAGCTTTCCGAACATTTCATCTCAGCGAGCTAATAAAAATACGCCTGAGTCTACATCCTCGGATTTTTTATGTTGAAAACCAGGGGAGAGAAACGTAAATAATGAGGTTTTATCGTATTCATAAAAAGAAACTATATAACTTATTGTAAATGACTAGGGTATAGGATTATTCATATAATAATGGACTTTATATAATTCCGTTGTCTGCTTAATCAGTCTCTGGCGAAAACATTAATAACTAATTAAACTAATTAAATGCTAAAATGCTACAATAATGTTAATGCATAACATTATAGTACAAAGCTTAATCATACGCATAATACCATTCAATACCTGCATAAATAAAAAGACTTCTACAACAGTTTCCACTTCAAATTACGGTTCCATTGGTCTTAGAACCGCTTCAACGAAGGTGTATTAGCTTTTTGTGTGTAGTGAAATTATTCAAATCTTAAGTTCATAATTCCTGTATCGTATATGGTTTCTCTATTAACAATCTCTGTCGCAGAATTGTATGATTATCACTTATTGAAAAGTTGATTCTGAAATGTAATACCTATTCATATCTAATCTAAAGTACTATATAGTGTTTACTACATGAAGGATTAGTTAGCTTTGTATCGAGTAATAGAACAAAAATTGTTTTAGTAATGTAAAGATGGTGGATAAATTCAAACCATAAGTCCGAAAATCATGAAACCAGAGGATATACAAAATCAGTAAAAATGAAAACCAAGGAGAAAATAACGAAAAGAGCATATGTGAACCCCTATGAAGGAGTGAGATCAGGTGCCCGGGGAGAGTGAGCAAATCCTGCTTGCTAGCAACGCCCGTCACATATACCCAGTAGAGAGAGTCAAATCGTGTATATTCCATATATATTGAGAAGTCAAAGTAGGTAACTTTCTAGTATAGAAGGTGTCAAATCTGTGTAAAATGATCGGAATCGGTCTCAGTCCAGACTATCATTTACAGGTCTGGATGACGAGATATCATATTGAGTAATAAGAGTCTCATAACGACCATAGAACTTCTTCAGTGACGTTGTTAATCTAGCACATATATAACCCCGGTTGAGTAACTTATCTGAAAGTCGCCTAGCCCTCAGAAGTAAAAAAACGAAGAAGTACCGAAGGGTAAACCATACCTCATAGTCCATGGAATAAAGGGGACAATATCGTGTTTAGTGTCATATTCAGACAAATGCGAACCCCAATAAAATCGAGGTGAGACCAGGTGCCCGGGAGGAGTAAGCGTCCCCTGGTTGCAAACAACACCCGTTGCAAAAGTCCTGCAATAACCTTTCAAATCGAGGAGGTGAATACATAAATATACAAGCATGAACATACGAAGGAGAAAGGTACACGAAGTCAAATTTCCCATTCAATGCAAGAAATGTTGCCTGTCTGAAATTTCGGTGTCGGAAATGCATGTGAACAAATATCTGTATATACATGTATACACGTAATATCTCAAATCAAGTATAGTCAAAAAGTTAAGATGGTTATTTAGTATGGTCAGGTCCCAAAATATCGGTTAACCTTCTTGAAAGAGGAATCTGAAATTGCAATAGATCCCTGTAACGACAATAGTAACAATTTCAAACGTTCCTCAATATATTCTTGCTCTCAGGACGACATTTTCGTATTTATAGCATGCCCTGGCATAGCATATAAGTTGTGAAATGAAGAGAACATATGCGGGAGAGGAAGATATTTTGCTGCTCAGAAAAGGGAAGCTGGTAATAATGAAATTGAAATCGTCACGTTTGTCATAGAGAGAAGTTACTAATGAACCATCGTCACTAATTGATAGCAGTATATCGAGGTTTGAAGCAGAAGATGCTCTCTCTGTAGTATCTTTTATCTAGAGTTCCTTTGGATATATGATGTTGAGGTGATCCTCAACTACAAGGTTGTTAATCGACAAAACATCATCAACGTATCTGTATGTAAAGTTGAACCGAGATGCTAATCGTTTATTGCCTTTAGAGAGCAGAGACTGTATAAATTCTGCCTCGTAAGAGTACAAAAATATGTCGGCCAGAAGAGGCGCGCAATTAGTACCCATAGGAATGCCAACAATCTGTTGGAACACTTTCCTACCAAATATCACAAAAATATCTATAAGAAATTCTAACATTTGGATAATCTCTTTTTCTGTATACTTGCTGCTGGAATCAGACTGTTCCTTTATAGAACAAAGTCATTGTAACTTGAACATGCTCTGGAATAACTTATTAATTGAGATATGAATACGCCATATGCGGGCAATGATGGAATGTTGCTACTTATGAAAGGAAGGTTTGTGATAGCCAAATTGAAATCGTCACGTTTGTCATAGAGTGAGGTGTTTAATTGACCATTAATGTAGAAAGACAACATAATATCTAAATACGAAGTAGAGTTACTATTTTCTTTGTTTTCTTTGACCTCCAGTTCACTTGGATAGATGATGCTAAGATAATTCGCGGATGAAGGATTATTAATTGAAAGCAATTCATCTATATATGAACTGTGGAAGAACTTAAATTGAAATGAAAATAATAGCTCTAAACAGATTTTGTCCGTAAAATATTCAAATATGGGTGAGTGTAAATCGAGTCGAGGATCACTGAACTCTCGGCTGTTTCCTGAATAAGAGCTTTGACATTGTGCATATTGACAGCTTCGGTGTTTTACAGTATTTATTCAAAAGAAATACTCACTTAAGTTATAACAATGTTTATTTCTAGCTTTGTTTACTACATAATTAATGAGACTGTAAAATCTAGATAAATATGTTAGAGCTTGAATTAAAAAATTATGTAATTCGTTACTATTCTTTAAAAAAAAGAAATAGACCTCATTAAATGAATGGCACATTTATGGTGTTTATACAGAATGGAAAGAGGGGGGAAGGGGGGGTATTATTTGACTTTCAGAATTGCATCCACCATTATATCCCGATTTGAGTTGAAGGACATGACAGAGGGCAACACATCTGCTTTATTATTATTGTTTATCCTTGATGATGGTCAGTTTAACACCTTTCTTTATAACCAACGTGACAATTTCAACTTCAATATCACTAATTTTCCCTTCCTGAATAACAACACCACGTCCTGGCCTGTCTATGGCGTTCTAATTTCGCAACTTCTGGATACTCCAGAGTATGCTCCTCTTGTGATTGTTTCGTTTTGAAACAACTCACACATGGCTACGAAATCCAGCGCATAATAGTCACTAAGGAAGTTGATACAAGGATATTGTTGGACAGTATGAAATCCCCTGTCCAGATCGTTATATTATATTCTGAAACATTATTCTATACAGTGACGAACGTTTACCGATCCGATGAATTATCTATATGATTTACCACCGAACACGAGAGGATTTAGGAAACATTTGTGACGGATGTACCATCAGGATATGTTCAGTCCTTCAGGCCACCTGAGTCCGGCGCAATAGACTGAGAAAATATTTTAGTCATATTTTAAAATTCTTCTGTATAACAATGATTTGCTGACTGGAATTTGGACTTAATTGGGTATGATTCTATTCATAAATCGAATTAAAGTATTTTAATGCATGACAATTAATTTAAACATATAAATGGAATATATCAAAATGAAATAATTAACTTAAGCATATTCTCCTTTTATGGCGCTGGACCCTGGTCTTATCCCATTTTGGTATTCGCAATTACTGAGACCATCACCACCGAATTTGCAGTATATTGACATGACTGAAGATCGGACATCCAGTGGCACTCTATCTATTCATGCCCTAATGCTATAGATCATTATTGATAGCTACTACAACCAACTATAATTTGAATACTGCATTATCACAGAAATATAAAACAGAACAAATGAAACTTATTGATGTATTAAATTCCCTTGACCTATTAGTTAATTAATTAATGAAACAACACTGAATTGTTTATTGTAAAGTACCCGTTTAATTAAACCAAATACATCTTATATAAATACAAAGATTATGCAGTAACATATGTGTGTTTGTATATTCCACTGATTACTAGTATAAAGGACAGCTTCACTACAGTATTTTGCAGTGCGTCAGATAAAGATAAGATTATGTGTATAATAATTAATGTAATTCGATGTGTACATCGTGTGTTATATATTGAATGTAATGAGAAGTATACATAGGGTGTATAGAATAGAGTAAAATACGATTTGTAGATCGTGTGTATAATATCGAATCAACATAAGCATTTCATTTAAGCTTTATACATGAATTGGTCATAATATGACTGGCAAAATCCCGAAGGCTTAAAACATAATAAAAATTAAAGCTAGTAATAAATTATAATAGAAATAATAATAACAATAACAACAACAACAACAACAACAATAATAATAATAATAATAATAATAATAATAATAATAATAATAATAATAATAATGTTGCAAGAAAGTTTAAAAGAATTTTGAGAAACAGATTTTCGTGCTATTAGTAGTTTATACTTTTATCTCTATTGTTAATTGTATTATTATTATAATTATTATTATTATTATTATTATTATTATTATTATTATCATTATTATTATTATTATTATTATTATTATTATTATTATTATTATTATTATTATTATTATTATTATTATTATCATCATCATCATATCTTCAATACTGTTTAAAAGATGAATGGATAAATATTATACTTACCTAATATTAATGCCAGTAAGAACCACTTGTCCATAGTGATAAATATTTTTTTCGTGATCATCATCTCCACATAGTTTAAGTCATTATGTTGTTTCTATCACTTGACGTATCACACTTAAATTCACCTGTTTATGATATGTTGAAATAATCGATCAAGAAATGTATCTGGAGCTTAGTTTAATGCATTCCGTGAGTTTGAAGAGAACCTAAGTTACATTATTCATATATCATCACTTTAACTGTCTACACCGTAATATTGATTTTAAGGTATATAAACTTGTTTCAGAAAATCGATTTCATTTTTTTAAAACGGCTCTCAATCCACATATCTTCTACATAATAGATAATGATGTTTGTCAAGCCATCCAAGAATGGTTCGCTTCATTAAATCATCTACCCCGCGTACTTGGAAATAAAGCTCGAGGAAAATCAATGTTGCTTTCGCATCGGATTGGGAGATTAAAATGAAAATCGATGGAATACAGAGAAATTTATGCATAATCCACATCGACTTCAATTTTTAAGATGTTAGCATTTGATGATATATATTGCGCGACTTGATTTGCTGCTAGAAAAATAGTAAATTAGATGTCCTTTAAATTTGTATCTAAACGTCTGTGAAGTTTGATGAAAACATCATCGAGACCATGAGAGGAAGTTTTGCTCATACTGAATACATGTGTAATGGACAGTTCGATATTATAGTTCCAAATGATCAATTCATCTGCATGTCCATAATAAAATAAACTCAGCACGTGTTTTTATTCCGTTTTGACTTAAATAAAATCAAAGGTACCATATCATTCACAATTTTTCTATTAATAACTTTTTGTATATTGTCATTAAAGTTTGAGGCAGTATAAATTGAACAATTTATCATTATTTAACGAGCTATTCTGGTAGAAGAAAAACGTGTGAACCTTCTCTATTGGTTGTAATCTTAATTTTTGATAATAGTTGACTCAATTGTAAAGAATGAAGAATGTAGCAACTTTTTGGAGTAAAGCATTATCAAGTCAAGTGTTTCCAACAAAGATCGATCAATAATGGTTCATATTAGTGTGTTATTGAAAAGGTTGAAAAATCAATATTAGGTATCACCGGGCCAAATTTGAAAAAAAAAGAATTTGAAGACGGATATGTGATCGTTAATATTTCTGAGGGAACTTAAAGAAAATTCCAGAAATCTCAGGGAAAAAGACTACAACATTTAAAAATATACTCAAACATTTATGCTATGAGCTAAAAAATCTTTTGAAAATTGTTAACTTAAGTATGTCGTGTCATGTTTCCATTTCACATATAGACATTAGTTTGTAGCATACTATCATTTATCATGTCACACCAATATCATATCTCATACCAAAATTTTATTATTTCATGTCATACCAGTATTATCATTACTTGGTATTACACCAGTTTTATTTTTATTTCATGTCACACCATTATCAATTTTATATCATATTACACCAAACTTTTGCACAATTAATTTGACGTTGATTTCCTTTACTGTTAACTTCCATGTCAACATTGGATTTTCCCATTGACGTCAGACTTGTTGCTTCACTGACACGTCACGGTTCAGTTAAATTGTCCCTGAAACCAATCATCCTTAAGCAAGAACAGTAGTAGACATTCCGTTTAACCATACTGATGAATGGATCTAGACTTCACAGATACTTAAACCCGTGAGCTTCTAGGAGTTCCGACGCGGCGGTGTTGGCAATGCCAGATATCAAAGTAACGCTAAATAGTATACAACTACCTACTTTTTAATGTCTAATAAAATTTTCATTTTTGTTTTTATATCTTCCTTTTCAAGCCCACATGACAATACGTGCGAGAAACAAAGATTTATATTTACTCCATTGCACAGAGAAAGTAAAAGAAGAATGATATAAATAACGAATGATTCTTTCTATTATTTTATTTATTATCATTATATTATCATTATTGTTATATATTGGCTTTATGTTTAAAACGGATCACCTTTCCATCGGTAAAAACCATGTCATATCAGCAGAATAATAGCAAACCTTCCCTTTTCCCCCAACAGATCTTATAGTTAATTTTGTTCAATAAGAACATAAAATCAATGAAAGGAATACATATTTTTTTTTATAATACCTCACGTTGATAATGTTTATAATTCGTAAAAACGTTTTTGACGTTAATTTAAAAGTAACCCTTTACTATGAAAAGATTTGGGATTGGTTTATTACCATAAAGTACACTTCTTTGGTTTTACACAAATGACAAAATCAGGGTAGAATTTTCTTCAATTCCTCTGGAAGCATTGTCAGATTCCTTTGTGAGCGAAATGATGGCTAACATTAATCTTTAATTGCACCTAGATGAAAGAGGACACATTATAAAAGGATCCTTGATACTTATATACCAACATGTTACGTTGTTCTTAAAAAGCACTAAGCTAAAAAGAGATTTTCATAGAAATAATGCTTGAAATAATTCATTGACCAATTTTTTTAATTTATCTTTTGCATGTTGCCTCACTACGCAAATAATCGATATATACAGAAACACATCAACAATGTTTGTTCATTGGTGCCAAATCGACTAATACTTTCGATATTTTGTGCTGATTTATCTAATTACCTTTTTCGTGCATAACATATGTAAGTATATTTTATCTTTCTTATTTAGATACTGCAATTTGGTGTTATCAGTAATTTTTTAATTATAACATAGACTCGAGGGTATTCAGAATAATCAATCTAATTTTTATGGTAAAAATACATTGATGTTATTTCAAGTACATCTATTCTGAGTCCGCGTCTATTCTAAATCCGCGTTTATGTTCCATCAATAACCTAACTCTGAGCTCTCTTGATTAATTTCAGATTAGTTTTCAAAAAATATACAGACTACTTTCAATCATTTGACTCAGGATTACAGATACCATAAACTTAGAAATACTTTTAGAAATTTTTACACATCATATTCAAATTTTTACCTAAATTCAGAAAAATTAGTTTTCAGCAATATGTGTCCAGCGTAATCTATCATTCCAATTTCTACGCTGATCTCACATACAAACTAAGGAAGGTTCAAGATTATGATAATTTAATGTCACAACGTTAAAAAAGTTAAACGCTTTCGACATAGACAATGTTACCCTGGGATCATCTAGAAGAACATAAGTCTTGTATCGGGCAACTCTCATTATTCCTTGAGATGTGCACTCCGCCTGACAGGATGGTGGGACCCTATGAGGGGCCTTAACATTTTCAGAGGAAATAAGGTCCTGAAAATTATCCCCTCTGATTCTTATTCGTAACGTCTGCAAATGAATGCCACTTTCAGTTGACTCATAATGATGTCACTATTAATTTTTTATATTAAAAGTATATTTCATAACATTACCCGGGTTTACTTATTTTTATAGCCTCTATAGTAGTAGTAGTAGTAGTAGTAGTAGTAGTAGTAGTAGTAGTAGTAGTAGTAGTAGTAGTAGAGGGCATATTGGTCCAGCGATATCGCACTAGCTTTGTAATCCCACGAAGTGATTTCGATCGTAGTCGTCAGTTTGGATTTTTCGCGATTGATTTATCTTCGTTTGTCTTCCTCTTCGCTCTTTGGATAATATAATATAATCAGGGAATTCGTGTGAATATCAATTCTCTGTAAAAACCTGAAAATTTGAATAACACATGATTTTCAGTATATATGAAGTAGTAAGAATAATATGGTTTTTTTTTAACTTTGTTGCCGTCTCCATGGTAACCATGGCTGAAATTCGAAATCTGAAAAAGGTGAAAACAAGGCATTTTAATGCAGTTCGTTCCCATGGAAACAGGTATAATAGATATTTTCAATTTTCATTGTTAATGTTTTAAATCTTCATCAGTAAAACTAATTCAACAAAATTATTTTTTTTCCTTTCTTATACAAAAAAAAACAAGGATAATAAATACAGAACATATACACCTTTTAATTTTGTGCACCAGATGCGCATTTTGACAAATTATGTCTCTTCAGTGATGCTTGTGACCGAATGGTTGGAATTCTCATTTACATAAATATTTGAAGAGCAGTATTAAAACCAAAATGACCGAAAAAGTTAGCAAAAGAATCAATCTAAGGACAGAGCTATACATGAGGGAGATACTCCTTAGTTTTAGAGTGATTTACATAATTTTATGACGGAAAATATTAAGAATATATTCTATGTCAAACATGCTCTAATGCTTGGTTGTATGTTTAAAACTTTTGTAATTGTAAAGTGACTAGGAGTACCGATGCATGTCATCTAATGAGTATCATCTTAAAACTGCGAGAAAATCATTTAGATTAAATGGAAAAACTAGCAACTTCTTTATTTTCAAGGTCATTCTGTTGATTTTTCATGTATAAGAGATGAAATTTTAAGGAAATCAAATAATATTGGAGTAAATCAATCACATGCAATAAATAACTGTATACACATTTACTTTGTTTGGGATAAGCTACAAAGTCGTTACGTTTCTATGAAATTCTGAATTTTTTATGCCTATTTATTAATAAAGTCAAAAAAATCAAAGTTTTCGTAGTTTTCATATGACACTTATTTGATATTTGAAAATAATCAATCACAAAATGTGATGTTTTTCCTTTTCCTTCTCACAAGTTTCAACTTTGATAAAAAATACTTTTAAAAATTTATTTTCAATAACAAATTAACAAATGTGTGTGTAAAAGATGTAAAAATCCCCATTTTTAGCGAAATAAGAATGTAAAATAAGACATGACCTTGACCTAGAAGCCAATGATCTTGAAAAAATTACTAGCCACACTGAATGAAAATATAAATTAATTTGTATACATCTAATAAGTGAGCATTCACATCTGAGGTTGCCATAGCAACAATATTTGTTTATAAAAATTATAAAAGCCGTGGATATATCCACAAATATTTTCCATTATTTTGATTCAGATGTGGACATTTATTTATTGTGTTTGCACAAAAGACAATTATCTTTACTACATTAATAAATTTTTAAACTAAGCAAATAACTTTGAATGGGTTTTTAGAAATGGAATTACAAAAAGTAAAATATATTATTATCAAAACGCGTTGACGATGGTTTCCATGGCAACAAGATTCCAAAAAATTGCTTTTTGACGGTCTGAGAGTGCCAAAAAGACCATAGACCAAAAATTAGCAAAACTTTAAAACAAATCAAGGATCAGGATAACCCCCCCCCCCCGGAGTAAGATCAAGTACTCAGACACTCAGGCAGAGTATGTATCTCCTGTTTACAAGCAACGCCCGGCATTATGTCCAGTTGAAATCGTCCAATCAGGTAAATATTAGGCTAAATGTGTCATTTTTATGAAAATTGTATGAAACAGCTTCAATAAGCGACATATTCATTGATATATATTAGACGATGATAATATACCTAAATAAGAGGCACATGATAAGGAATTCTCAGACTAATAACCAAATATTGAAGAGTGCGAAGAAGCAGTTAGTAATATGAAGATAAACAATTCAGGTTAATTTTAGAATGAGCACGGCTTCATAAAGGAGCGATTTGATAAAATTTTATACACAATAGAATGAATGAATTATTACCAACTTCTGTACGATGTTGTTAAAGCCACAATTGATTCAACGACTTTTGTGTTTTAGGTTAAAATTTCATCTTTTGTGGCGATGAAACTGACAAGATGCAAATATCGTATAAATACATCGGTAGCAGTGGCGTGTGACTTTAAGTTAATGATTGTTCTGATTTCCCCCTTTTATTCAAACAGCCACATTATATACCAGTCCAGTCTATAAAAGCGAAAATGGCTGATTTACATAATACTTATTTCTTCGTACTTGCTGACAAAGCAGCTAATAATATTATCATTGTTTGAAAAATATACTATATAACAGTTCTTAAAACTGAATTGAACTCTACTTCTGTGTATGTTGAAATCCCATTGTTTAAAGACAAGATCCTATCTGACCGTTGTAAAGCTATGTGTGACTTCAGTTTAAGCATTGATAAAAGCGATCTCCCAACAATGTATTGGCTTACAAATTTACATAAATATCCATATAAATCACGTTTTAAATCAAATTCTACACATTGTTCTACAACTGTGCTTTTTAAACATATTACCTCCGCTCTTACTGCAGTTAAAGACCACGTTATCAAGTATTGTAATGATGTTTTGGCAATAGTAAGTTCAATAACTTTTGATCTATCAAAAATTCAAACGACGTCATTGAAAAATTCCGTTTAAGAAATTTTGAGGTGAATATTGTTTCTACTTTTGATATTTCGACACTATATACCTCTCTACCTCATGACTTAATCAAAACCAAATTGTTGTCTCTCATATGCTGATGTTTCAACAGAGAATCTAAATCATACCTCTGTACTTCAATTACATCTGGATTTTTCTCTAACAAACAATATCTTAATTATAAATATTGAACTTGTACTGAGTTGTGTAATGCAATCATATTTTTTGATGGATAATATTTGTGTACAATTAAATGGGAAGACTTATCAACAGATTATTGGGATTCCTGTGGTTTCTAACTGTGCTCCTCTTAAAGCAGATTAATTTTTATACTGTTATGAGAGAGACTTTATGCATTCTGTTCAAACCTCTAAACGTTTCGACCTTATTGATAAGTTCAATGACACCTCTAGATATCTTGATGATACTTTAGTTATCGATAACCCTGAGTTTGAAACTTATATGACTGACATTTATCCATCTGAACAAAGCCAATACTTCCAACCAGGAAACACCTTTTTTGGACTTAATATTAAAATCATTAACAATAATATTCATACCAACATATAGGATAATCGTGACGACTGGATTTCCTATTGTAAATTTCTCTTATCTCAATGGTGATGTCCCCAGACTCTCATCATATGGTATTTATATTAGTCAATTGGTTCGGTTAGCCTGTACTAAACTTTTAAACTTCTTACTCGGAGTTTAGATATCATAAACTTCGAAAACATTTTGGTAAATTTTACAGATTTTATTCAGATATTTTATCTAAATTCGGAAATGTGACTTTTCAACAATATGTATCTAGCGGAATTTCCCATCACAATTTCTACGGTGATCTAGTGTACAAACTAAGGAGGGTAAAAGGTTCCGATAATTTCATATCGGCGAGTTCTAAATTTATTAAACGCCTTCGACATCGACAGTATGATCCCGACATTATCGCTAAGATCATAGGTTTTGTATTGGGTCCCTCTACAACCCATTACAGACTTTTAATTGAGCGTTGCACACTGACTAACAGAGCGGTGGAATCTATGGCGGGCCTTGTCCAAACCTTTTCAGAGGAGACAAAGTTCTGATCCTTGATCAAGGATCTGAGCTCGCTTACAGACGGACAGAGCACGGGTTTACTTATGTTGATGTCGCCTAACATATTTCTGATAGCAACATATTATTCTATAAACGTTTCATGTGTGATAATTTTAATGACCTCTCTTCTTGAACAACCTGTTGATCCTTCTTCTCTATATGGATGATTATTTATAAATTTTAAATGCGTGCCCGTTGATTGTGTGCTTTTGCGGTGAGTGGGTGAATGCGCCCGTAAACCGGTTAACCACACCAGCTGAGTGACGTTTGTTACTTCAATTGGCAGTTCTAAGTCGGTATTGTAACCGCAGCATAATCGGATATTTCGTAATTTCGTTTTCCATGCATATTCTACTATAATTTAATTTTCTATGAAACAAGAAATTTGATTGGCCGTTGAAAGCATATTATAGCTTCATACATTGGTTTGCTCGGCTGTTAGGAGCAACCAGCTATGCGGATATTTTCCTCCGCTCTTGTTACATTTTCATTTGCAGTTTAAAAAAGAATCTTACGTTGATAAATCAACTTATTCAAATTATTCTAGTCTTATATTTATAGAATAAGGTTCTTATTTTGTGTTTTCATGCAGGAATAAATTACAATGGCTACCGGATGCATTTTCGCATATTAAATCTCATAAATGCAACAGACATCCCTGCATGAAAACACAAAATAAGACACTTATTATATATATATATATATATATATATATATATATATATATATATATATATATATATATATATATATATATATATATATATATATATATATATATATATATATATATATATATATATATATATATATATGCGCTTTTAACGCCAAAATATCACACTGGAAACCTCCATTTCTTATTCATAAACCGCATCAGCAAATCATTTCGGAGGGGAGTTATAAATTGAAAGAAACAGCTTATGTCCAACGACAACGTAACGTTTATACAGGATGACAAACTTTCGTCAAATGTCAAGCACTTTAGTGCAAAATACCACTTTGATGACGTCACGCAAAGTTCGAAATGTCGAACATTTCATTATGACGTCAAAAGCATACAAATTAAAAGTCTGCCAAACATCGCTTTCCGTGCTGAAAAGTGGATCAAATATGGGGCGTTATGACGTCACCCATCAATGTAATTTATACAGAAATAAGCAACATATGTCTTGAAAGTTTTATCTCGGCCAATTACAGTGGTTGTGCTTATGCTAAATCATAAGGATTTACTTTAACAATTTTATATGATATATGATATGATAAAGATATAATATGGTTTGAGGCGGTAACACTTTTATATATTCCGCTTCGCAGATTATAAAGTATGCACCGCCTCAAACCATATTATATCTCAATAAATTGCAAAATTGTTAAAGTTAATCCTTAAATAATCATGTTTTGCATGCATGTCCTTGGTGATTTGAGTCATAGATGTTTGACCGAATCTCTACGATGAAGTCAGTTAGTGACACTTCCTTGAAATGCATCAAGACCAGATGAGCTGAAAAGGTAACCGAGTTAGAAACTCTAAACCACATGTATATTAGTACATTTCATTGATGGTGTTGCACATTCGATAGCCTCTTAATGGATTGCTTCAGCTGTTGTACATGATATTTGTAGAAATGAAAGGTTCCCGGAAAGCATTTGTCTTGAGTGTAATGTTCCCCTATTGTGCTGTCCCGTTGCCTTTACACTTTCCTTCCTGTTTAAGTCCACATTATCATACATGTTATGGTCATCTGTAACGCTTAGGGCATTTCTGACGGATGTAGTCCAAATGAAAGACGCTGATCTCTCTAAGGAACCTGTTTTCGCTTCTTATTTCCTGTAATCAATGGATGCCTATTAGTGACAATATTATATATCATATTTATATTTATCAAACATAACTGAATTGAGCTTCAATTCAGATACGTTTAATAAATATAGATATAATATATAATATAGCGTATAGTTGGTTGATTGGTTGGTTGGTTGGTTGGTTTGTTGGTTGGTTGGTTGATTGGTGTTTCTACAATATTTCAGTTATAACGCGACATGGAAGCAGGAGGTTACCAACCTCTTAAACATAGCGGTGCAACCAAGGAATCGAACCCCGATCGTCGGCAACTCAAGCCAAGCGCTTAACCACTACACCACGCCCGCCCCTATAATGTATAGTAATATACATATATATATATATGTGGATTTAAGTGTGTATTAACATCGCAATCACACAAATATACAGTATTTTATATGAAAATCATATACATATTCCATAAAGAATACATACTCGTTATTTGGATAGATTTCAAATAAATGCCGTGACGTTATAGAAGATGCTTTAACTACATATTGTAAACGTTGGTGTAAAAAAGAACAGGTAAAGGTTCATGCTCTTAATGATTAGAAATTCGAGATTTTAAGAATTGTCGATATCCGTATTAAGAACTTTACGGAAAATCCGCATTTATTTCAACAGCCTAATACATTGACGACAAATTCTATTAAAAAGAAGATAGCTGACTTACATGCTAAATATGTCTTTGTTCCCGCTGATAAAGCAGGTAATAACATAATAGTTGTTTGAAAACTATATTATATTGAAGTACTTAAAAACGAATTAAACTCCTCTCATACATATGTGGAAAGCCCTACCTCAAAAAAGAGCACCTTGCACGATCACCTCATGACCATGTCCGACTTCAAAATTAAAACTGATAAATCTGATCTACCAACCATGTATTGGCTCCCAAAACTACATAAAAGTCCATATAAATCACGTTTCATATCTAATTGTAGACACTGCTCTACTACGGTAATATCGAAACATATTACGTCTGCTCTGACTGCTATAAAAGATCATATTATCAAATATTGTGATGTCGCATTTCATAATAGTAACATCAATTACTTTTGGTCGATTAAAAATTCTCATGAAGTTATAGACAAACTTCTTTCACTAAATTTCAAAGCGACTCAAATTTCTACATTTGATTTTTCTACACTTTATACATCTCTGCCTCATGATTTGATTAAAAGCAAGTTGCTGTCTCTTATACAATGGTGTTTTCACAGAGAATCTAAAACGTACATATGTACTTCTAATAACTCTGGATTCTTTTCCAACAAACAATATACTTCATATAAATACTGGACTTGCAAGGAATGATGTAAAGCACTAGATTTTCTCATGAATAATATTTTTGTGCAATTTGATGGCAAGATATATCAACAAATAGTTGGGATTCCTATGGGTACTAACTGCGCGCCTCTGATAGCAGATTTATTTCTTTATTGTTATAAGAGGGATTTTATGGTTTCTATTCAAAAATCAAAACGTTTTGACCTCTTTGACAAATTTAATAATACTTGCAGATATCTGGATGACATTTTGGTTATCGACAACCCTGAATTCGAACAATTTATATCAGAAATATATCCACCAGAGCTCACATTGAATAAAGCTAATACTTGAGATAAATCTACACCTTTCTTAGATTTAAACATCAAAATTATCAACCACCTAATATATACTAATATTTATGATAAACGTGAGGATTTTCGATTTCCTATTGTAAATTTCCCTTACTTGGATGGCGATATCCCTCGACTCCCATCATATGGTATCTATATATCTCAATTAGTTCGATTTGTCAGAGGCTGCACCGATGTTTTGGACTTTCATAAACGAAATTTACAAATTACTACTAAACTTTTAACTCAAGGTTACAGATATCACAAGCTAAGAAAAACATTCGGCAAATTCTTCAGATCTTATTCAGAACTTCTATCTAAATTTGGAAATATTTCTTTTCAACAGTATGTATCCAATGGAATTTCCCATCCTAATTTTTACGGTGATCTCGTATATAAACTAAGGAAAGTAAAAGGCTCCGATAACGTTATTTTATCATGTAATAAAATAGTCAAACGTCTCCTACATAGACAATATGATATTGAGATCATCAAAAAGACTATAGGTCTTGTATTTGGCCCCTCTACAGCCTTATGCAGACTTTTACTTGAACGTTGCACGCTGACTAACAGGGCGGTGGGGACTATATGACGGGCCTTGTCCAAACCTCTTTCAGAGGAGACATGGTCCTGAACCTCGTCCTGTTAGTCGGGACTCCTACAGATCTAGGGTCTTAGCTCCCTTTCAGACTGGCAGAGAACGGTTTATCATGTTGATGTCGCATATATTTTTATACCATTATGTGTTTTACAATACCTTACGTGTTTATATTTTTATGGCCTCTCAATATGCGATACCTGTTGACCCTTTTTCTTTACATAGAGGATTATTTATAAATTTTTAAATGTACGTCTTCTGATTGTTCTGCTGTTACGGTGAGTGGGAAGGTGGGCCCGTAAACCGGTTAACCACACCATTTGTTTGGCTTTTGTCAAATTAAATGACCGTCCTAAGTCGGTATCGTAATTGCACTACAATCAAATATTTTTGTAATGTGTTAAATGTTCTATTATATTATTTATATTCATGTATTGTATAGCTCCATGGTGACTTCTGCCACATAACTGAGCCGGTAACTCCTCTTTTTTCTCTCATTAATTTTAGTATTAAAATCGCTATTCAATATTTGAATAGTCCAATATTCATAAAGCAGCTGTTTATACCGCTGTATGCGGTTTTTTCCTATTAATATCGATTTGAGATATTAATCCAGGTTGTTGATTTGAATATTTTTATGTATTTATGATTATCGCATGACATGAAAAAAGTATATGGTAGAGTGAGGAGTGTATCAAAGACAGTAGAGTGATCTAGACCGATTTATTTCAATATAAAGCGTTGTACACATGTATACTTTGTCAATCAGCTGTCGAATATTACTATGCGCTGTCAAACATTTTGATGCAATGTCAAAATATATTTCAGTATTGCTAATTTTGTATGCTTCTAAGCACAAATTTAGAATGATTTCTTAGTATAACACTTCCTACATCTCTGACTTTATTTAGCTATTACTCTCTGATCCATTCTGTTGTGGTATTCCGGAGAATATTCATGAACATTAATTGATCTGGCAACTAATTCTTTTCAATTCCACTAAATCTGTGTTTATATCAATTTTAACAAAACATCGATGATGTCGTAGGTTTATTTTTCTTACTATTCATGTAAAAGGTAATCCTGAAGTAAAAGCAGAGGATATGATTCATATGTATGTGTACAGATGAATGCATTCATTATATAAATGAAATAAAATAAACTGAAACTCTCAAGAAAGTAAACAATACTTGAAGTGCACTTATTATAAAGTGTAGTGGACAACTAGGAAGAAAGTTTAGTAGTAAAGAAAAAATTTACTCTGCAGTATCAAAATGTGTTTAAAAAGCAATCATAAAGCTAGCTTGAAATGCATTGTTTTAATGATATAGCATCTATATCTGTTATAAAGTTTGCTTGAAGTGTACTTTTTGTAAGAATCTGGTATCTACATCTATTATGGTGTTAGCTTAAATTGCACAATTTGTAAGGTTATGGCATTTATATCTGTCATAATGTTAGCATAAAGTGCACTGTTTTAAGGTTATGGCATTTATATCTGCCATAAAGTTAGCTTGAATTGCAATGTTTGTAAAGATATGGCATCTAACACTGTCTGCTTAATGTTAAATATTTGTTGTTCATAACATGAAAGTTGTAAAACAGAGACATTAGAAAAGCCACTCAATCCATTATTTCAGTTCATTTGTATCGAAATATAGGTTCTTAACAATACACGAAATACGAAATCAGGGTCCGGTGCCTTAAACTGAGAATATACTTAAGTCATATTCTTCTGTTCATCAATGAATTAATAACTGGGATTTGGATTTTATTTAGTTTTATTCTACTGATGAATAGAATTAAACCATTCTGCATGAGAATTTATTTGAACGTTTGACAATGAAATAAATTAAAATGAAATATTTGACTTGAGAATATTGTCAGTTTATGGCGCCGGACCTTGAAAATTTAATAACGTAAAACGTTTCTAAACTTCTTTCATCTACCAAGTGGTAAACTATTATCAGCAGATTATTCCTTCTGACTGAACAGGGAACAAGCTTACTTCAGACTACTTCATGCTGCTTAGATCCATCAGATATAGTGCATTACAGGACATTTATATGCCAGATCTCATAATGAAATATTTGACTTGAGAATATTGTCAGTTTATGGCGCCGGACCTTGAAAATTTAATAACGTAAAACGTTTCTAAACTTCTTTCATCTACCAAGTGGTAAACTATTATCAGCAGATTATTCCTTCTGACTGAACAGGGAACAAGCTTACTTCAGACTACTTCATGCTGCTTAGATCCATCAGATATAGTGCATTACAGGACATTTATATGCCAGATCTCATAACAACATATCCATTATTATGAAATAAACCGCAATAAAGATCAGCATGTCAAGTACAAAAGAAAAAAGACCAAACAAAACCCCAAAAACCACCAAAAACAAAAAACTCCCAAAATACAAAAACTAAAAAGCAAATAACAAACAAAACAATAAACCCCCCAACCCTCTCCCCGCCCATAAAAAACAAAAGCAAAGTAAGTACTATACTGATAACGTACCTTATGATACCACTACTTTTAAAAAATACCAAATTGTTTCTCTCGTGAGATTGTTTTATTGAAATGCATTATTACTCTATACAATACAATGTATTGAAAATCTTCGCATATGATATACTACAATGCATCGGTAGGTCTTATTATGAGTTTAAAAACATCTAGCCAATCCACTGCAATATAAAATGATGGCATAATCCATGGTAGACCATTGTATGATTACCATCTGGTTACACTTGATTGTACTGCGAAACAATTATGAAAATCATATATTCATCATTCGGAACGTATAAGCAATTTCATAATTCTCCATAGCCATTCATGCATGTATATCACAAATTACGAAGAGAACTCTTGAACAGCAGTAATGCAATCATTCCAATTTGCAAATCCATTGGGTACCGCACAATAATTGGAATATTTATCTATAGGCAATAAGTACAGCGGCCTATTTTTTCTTTCCTTTTTTTATCTTTGCACCCTCACATTTTAAATAATTTATAAACATGTCATCATGATTTGCCCCAAATTTCGCCTTATTCTGATCTTCGATTGCATTACTTTGAGTGAATAACACCTAAGGACAGATTTCAAAATGTTCCATGTTGATGTTTAACAGCTCCTATGTTCTAAATTACTAGTACACGTTCAATAGTAATAATATTTAATAACCGAGTGTAATATTCCATTCGTCAAAGTCTTTTGTGCCCTTAATTCATGATCACCATTTGTAAAATAAGCCTAGTTGTTTTTCAAGATTCAACCCATAAATTTGAAAAGAATCAACACCATCCAAACTACGACAGCACCACCATAGAGCCAAGATGTTTATTATGCAGAAATAAAATACTACAACTGTACTCTAATATGGTGGACACACGACGTATTTTCGTTAATGCGTTTGAAATGAGCATCATTTTAGTAGTGTAAAATATTTTCAGCCAGGCAGAAAAGGTATAGCTTTTAGAACGATTTGCTCAGAAACTATGTTTCCTTAACAATGAATGTACGATACAAAAGTAATAATGCAAATACACAATGGCAAGAGTAGCATAACAGTGGCAGTAGGTTTGATTTTACAGTGACCTTATTTATTTGACAGCAATATGAGACATTTTCCCTGTACCAACAAAGCTGCACATTTTCCTTATCCTAGGAGACAGAAAGAAATAAAGAAATGGGTTACAAGAGAAGTTTAATAGCCACATACATTGCGCTACGGTGTTAAAAATTTCGTTATTGAAATCAATTGTGAATATTTCATACTCGTATCCCAATACCACTATATGATAAACGGCTTCCGTAAGTGATGAAATAACGAAGATACTCAAGATGATTGTGACGATGAGAATCATCCTATTTCTGGTCGTAGTACGGTTGGTTAAATGCTCTTTTAAAGCTCGGATTTTCAAGCAGTGAAGGAAAATGATGATGGAAGTCGTTACAATGAGCGTGTACATAGTGTATGCCAAAGACGCTATGTAAGAAAAGGGAAATAGGACTGCAATCAGTACACAAAGAAAACTGAAAATCCAAATCAGCAATGATACAAGTATCGCCTTCTTCGCTGTATACACTTTTCGAAACTTCAGAGGATTGTTCGCGAGAAGAAAACGCAAACTAAACAATGCAAGCACGTGTAGAGTGGAGGAATGGTGTGTGGTATAGCGCAGTCCTTCTGAGACAGTGTATATTTCATACTCGGTTGTGTTATAGACGGTTTCCAGGTACCACGGTACGTCGGTAAAATAAGTCAGGTAGCTGAAAACGAGGCACATAAAATCACTAAAGGCCAAGCATGCTACGAGACAGTATGTTGGATTATGTAGAGTTTTGTCGCAAGCCACTTTGATAACGGTAAATGAATTTCCAAATACTCCAAAGCACAGTAAAATAAGGGCAATTATACCACTGTTTTGAGTGTTAATTAATTCACCATCGTAATGATCATATTCCTCGTTATCTTCCTCATTCTGAGTATTGTTCATATTTCAATCCTCTTACATTTACTGGTATTACTTGTGATCCGTAAAGCTTCAAATAAATATAAAACACCTTTTAAAAATCTCATCATTTTAAAGGAAAATATCATGTCTTTTATTCTGTGGATATTTATAAGACCACAGAATTATCCCAGATATTGAAAATGTGATCATCTCATATCTGTTGTTATACCCGTGTAGGGGAAATTAAATTCATAAAACGGGATTATGTATGTAACGAGACACAAAATACTGCTGATAATCACGTCGACGTAAACCCTACGACTTTCTTTACTTAGAATTAATAAAGATATAAACAATGTGATGTTCATATCAAAGTGTTTTTGCTTTCCATATTGCTTTTACTTGATAGTAGAATATTACTTGTTGACATTGTATGAAATAAATATGAACGGCATGTTGATTTTCCATCGAGCAAAACAAATAATCCGGAACTGATGATCAAGACTTAATCATCTAATGGGAGGGATACATAGTAGTTAATATTCACACAAGAGATATTTACATTGGCTTTCTACAGCCCAACTCGGAGTCTAATATTCCGAGTATCTTTCTGTTTTCAACTGCCGGGGTAACGACAAATAATGAAATAGAATAGTGACTTGGGGGGTGGGGGTGGGTTCGGCGTAGAATAATGACCGGGGTCAATATTCTACGGGCAGAGGGCCATTTTTTTGTCCATAGAAACCATGTCCTCACCCTAAAAATATGCACAACCCACACGAAAAAAGTGACTCCCGTAGAATAATAGCCCCCTTTACTTTCCAGTAAATATTATTATTATTTTGCGGTTTCTGTGGATGCAGAGGTATCTATTGTTTTTATGTATTTATTGCCTTAATAACATCAACGGAGAAATGTTTCAATCTAGGATCATAATCATGTAAAATGTGAAAATATATGTTGTAAACCACTCTCATCCCCAGAGAGGATGGAGGGAGGTTGAAACCATGTCCCTGTATTGTAACAACTCAAAGTGTAAAACGATGTAAAATTATATTCATTACATTATGAATTGAAGAACAATACGTCGGAGAAATAGATTAAGACGCCAGGTGGGTGGGTGTAATTAATTGTGTTCCATTACAAAATTTATTTTTCACACCAAGTAAAGGTTGGTACACGATTTTCAAGCACCACGAGATATGGTCCCGAGCGAAGCGAGGGGGCGAAAAAAGAGTGTGCCAACCGACTTAGTACATGTGTATATGGTTACAGGATGTAGTTAATGGACAAATTTTCATTGGTTTTGAGATTTTCCCCAACAATAATCTATATCAGCCCATGGCAATAATTTAGTTATCAAGTAATCATTGAATAATTAGTAAATTCATATCATTTACAAATTCATTCTACCATGATATGGATATGCGCATTTCGACAGCTTTACATAAACATAATTACTAAGGAGAAGGCAAATATACTTAAGTTACAAGTAGACACAAATTATAAAAATGATAATCAAGTTCATAATTCAAAGTACAGAATTTCATAATGCATTTGCTTTGAAAATAAATCGACCCAAATTATTTAACTCTTTCATATTGTGTGAAGAAAAAAGTTGAAGTAATTTAAAAGCCGACGGACGTTTAACAAAGTAAGGCTTTATATACTGTTTACGTAATTCAACATAAACTGGGCATTGTAAAATAAAGTGAAATTCATCCTCTATGGAATTTTGATAAGCAAAGCAAAGATTACTTTTATTTGTGTTCTTACTATACTGACTAGTCTCACTAGCAAGAGTGTGTGCATACAATCTAAATCTCGTTATACATTTTCTGTATATTGGAGGAATGGACCTACATAAATAAAATTGAAGCGAAAAATGGTCAATAATGTGCCTATATAAATGTGTCCAAAACACCCTTTAAATACTGTTGAGCATGATCAAACAACCTTTGCTTTATAACAGGAAAGTACGTTTTACTAAGATTTTGAGATATCCAAATATCATTTAAACCTAATAATACGAATTCATGCTTAATACTCGATACCCAGTTAACATGACCCGTTTCAGCAGATTCATACAAAGTTTTATAGCATGATTTCAATATACAATTCTCAGTGTGTAATAATTTACACCAATTCCTAATCATATTTAAAATTCTAAGATATCTTAATGGGTATCTACCTAGTTCAGCATAAATCATTAGACAATTGGTAGAGTTTTTAACATTTAAAACATGTTTGCAAAACTCTTCAATATTGTCCCCTTTATGATATCCCCATATCTTAGAACCATAATTTAGTACAGTACCAACATATCAATAAAAAAGTGATGGTAAATTTTTAATATTCAAATATAAAGATTTCACACTCTTAAGGCAAACAGCGCCTTCATGCCTTAGTCAGCAACCCTTTTCTCCGAAAGTGTGAATTTATTATTAAAATAAAAAAGTACACTAAGATATGCGAATTCATTTACAATTTCAAGATTCAAATCATTGAATAACCATTTTCATTTTCTCGAACCCTCCCCCCCCCCTCCCCATTTCTAAATACAATAATTTTGAATTTATGGATATTGACTGTTAATTTCTATAATTTCCATCTATGACTATACCTATATAAGGCATGGGGTTGCGACTGAAGGCCATTTACAGATTCAGAAAAAAACAAGGTCATCTGCATACATTAGACTAAAAAGATTAAGAGCTTGGCACTCATAAGGCATACACACATCAGAAATAAAAGAAGATTCAAAGCCATTTACAAACATTGAAAAAAGAATAGGGTGATATAACTTCACCCTGCATCAGAACCAGATGATTAGCAAAATATTCAGACTGTAAACCTTGAACTGTCACGCACGACATTACACTCTGATACCGTTTTTTGACAGTTTGTACCACAAATTACTTCGATCCACAGTATCGAAAGCTTTTTTAAAATCGATAAAAGCACAATATAGGCGTTGTTTGGAAGATAAAGATTTATTAATTACGGCATGTAGTTCCAAAATTGCATCGGGAGTGCTTCAACCTTATCGAAACCCAAACTGCGCCCAATTCAATAATCTTTTATTCAAAATAGAGGTAAAAAGTTTTCCGAGGTTACTCACTAGACTGATACCTCTATAATTATTGGGATCAGAACTATTTCCCTTTTTCAAAATGGGAATGATTACAGCAGAAGAGCAGTTGCTTGGAAAATAACCAGTCGAAAATGCAAAACTAAATAACTTATGCAAACAAGGTAAAAGTAACTCCTTACACTCTATAAACAATTCATTTAAAATAAAGTCCGTCCCATGAGACTTATTTCAATGAAGAGTTTTTATAGCGTCTGAAATTTCATCAAATGATATTTCTAAATCAAGTTCATGAAAAATGACATCATTACATGTCATACATTCTTGTGTCCTGTAGTATACTATGGATTTTAAATTAGAGGTCTTTCAAAATGGTGACATTGTGGATATATCCACCCATAGTTTTTTATTTCATCAGGAAAATTCAATTGATAATACGCGTTTTGGTCCATCCTTTACCGACTCCGAGCTGGAAAAACAACGGTACGAAAGAATACCAAAAGGACAAGACAAAACAATGTTTTTGCTATGAATGTGTGGAGAGCCTGGGCATAAAATCGGATTTCAAAACCGAATACATTGTTGGAGGAGTACTCTGTGGTATTTGTTTCTATCAACAATACATCGGAACCAGAGCTAAATTATTGGCTATGCCGTTTTATGAATGAGGCACGTCGTCAAAACGGTAAATAATTATTTCTTATCTTTTAATAATTTTTCATGCAATAGATAAATACTTTAAAAATTGTATCCATTCGAAACCTGGTGAGAAAATGTCAAGAAAGACTTTCCAACTCATGATCTTTTTCATTTTAAAATTTACAGTTTGGGTCGAAGCTAATACGGTCGAAACTAATACAATTTGAAGTACGAATTAAGAACATCTGTTGAATATACTGTTTATTAAATGTTTAAATAGAATTTAATAGAATTTATAGTTGTTCGACGCTTTACAATGCTGGATTTGAAGAACAAGAAATCATGCAGCGCAGTGGTCATAGGAGTACAGTTGTTCGAACGAACAAGCGGCCATCGAAAACCAAACTTCAAAATATATCTGACGTAATGCAACTGCCGCTACCCAAAAATCTGACAAGGAGAATATTCCGCCACTACTTTTGCCGACTTTTAACCCTCAATCAACTGAAACCAATACACAAGATCCCTCTTCTTCTCATAGCAGACACATATATACACAAATTGAAATTCCGGACTGAATGCATCAACTCCATCATTTTAATTAAAATGGGAAAGAAATAAAATTATCTTTGTAAATTTATTATAGACGTGATGTGGTTCGTGTATTTTTCATCACTATCGGAATTAAATTAAAATCTATCGACAGTCTTGCACAGACTGTTTTGCCTACATTTTCCATTACTTGCAAGTCTGACATTAACGCTACGGCAGTTTCTTGTATACATGTAGTCCGACAAATCTGACGAAGGGCATTTTTATCATTTGTCGTTATGCCCTACCGTCAGACTGCTTTACATATCCAAATCGTGAGATTTTATGGACTGTAAACAAAAGATATCATGTAAGTATTACTCACCAATTCATGCATATTTTACGTCCCAACACTAACACTAATTAATAAATTCCTCATTTATGCCTCATTTCTGTGTTTAAATGCCGCAAATCACTCAATTTCACTTGTATATTTAAATTCTTATTTCCAAACATTCAGCAGCCTTTGAAAACTCATCAGCCAATCAAGTCACTTGCTTATCTTTGACTGGCCATATGCTTTTCTAAAATTAGATCTTCTCGCGATGTCATCAAAACTGCTGATGATAACTAAGCGACTTGATTGGCTGATGAGTTTTCAATGGCTGCTGAATGTTTGGAAAGCAGAATTTATATATATATATATATATATATATATATATATATATATATATATATATATATATATATATATATATATATATATATATATATATATATATATATATATATATATATATATATATATATCTGTGTGTGTGTGTGCGTGTGTGTGTGTGTGTGTGTGTGTGTGTGTGTGTGTGTGTGTGTGTGTGTGTGTGTGTGTGTGTGTGTGTGTGTGTGTGTGTGTGTGTGTGTGTGTGTGTGTGTGTGTGTGTGTATTGTACAATTTTAACAACTTGAATTATAATTGGATTATATGTCATATTACACAAAAGTTGAAAGATCAATTTATTCAAGAATTGGTATCAATGATTAACGAATCCTCTAAAGGCATAATTTATAGACTTTTTACTCATTCAACCTAGAAATATTATTAAACATTTATAAACAACGCATTTTAGCCAGATTTAGAACAACAAATCATAAATTGCCCTAAGAAACCGGAAGATGCATGCTAAATATCGTACGAAATAGAAATGCAATTTTTGCAAAACTGATATTGGGGACGAAATGCATCTTGTTTTTGTATGTCATGCTTTAAATGATATTAGTAAAATAAGTATATACCAGAAATGTTCTTTTTCAGACCTAACGTTGTCAAATTCTTTTAACTTAAGCCTATTTGCTAAACAACAAATGATATCTTTTTTCTTTTATTTCTTTAAGGAGACATGGTCCATGACCATGAATCTCGTCCCCTCTGACTGTTAGTCGGGACTCCTACAGATCTAGGGTCTTAGCTCGCTTTCAGACTGGCAGAGCACGGTTTATCATGTTGATGTCGCATATATTTTTATATCATTATGTGTTTTACAATACCTTACGTGTTTATATTTTTATGGCCTCTCAATATGCGATACCTGTTGACTCTTGTTCTTTACATGGAGGATTATTTATAAATTTTAAATGTACGCCCTTTAATTGTTCTGCTGTTACGGTGAGTGGGAAGGTGGGCCCGTAATACGGTTAACCACACCATATGTTTAGCTTTTGTCAAATTAAATGACCGTCCTAAGTCGGTATCGTAATTGCACTAAAATCAAATATTTTTGTAATGTTTTATATGTACTAGTATATTATTGATCTTCATGTATTGTATAGCTCCATGGTGACTTCTGCCACATAACTGAGCCAGTAACTCCGCTTTTTTCTTTTAAAACGAATGCCACAATTTCAATTGTTGATTAGAGGAGATTACAAACAAATCAGAGATCATTCGGAACACCGAACTGTAAACACAAGCGTAGCCTTTTAAAAAGCTTAGGTTGCAATCGGAATAGCTTTAAATCTTCAAGCTGTTGGTAACAAAGCCAAATGGCTTTATGTAAATAAAAATTACATGTACTTATTTTTGAACTCATCTTTTTATGCGCAGTTGTGAATTTTCCCGCTAAAATTTCTAAAGCTACGCCTCCTTTTTTCCTTATTAGGAAAGTAACCGCGCCTTTTTTCCCTTAAAGGAAAGTGTCTCGGATGTTACTTTTAATCTTCGGAAATAAAATGTTTTTTGTAGTGAGCGCATCTGTTTTTTTTTTAATTGTGAATATTTTATAAGATTTATCTCCAGAAATCTCAATATTTACAGCATAATTATGTGCTAGTATTGTTTCTTAGTACTAGATTATTACCCAACATGCCACGCTAATGGAGTTTGCACATGCGCTTTCGAAGCGAATTTACCATCTTAATATACAAGCATAGCTTTTTAAAAAGCTTAGGTTGCAATTGGGAATAGCATTAAATCTTCGAGTTGTTGGTCACAAAGCCAAATAGCTTTCTGTAAATAGGAATTACATGTACTTATTTTCGAAACCATCTTTTTATGCGCAGTTGTGAATTTTCCGGCTAAAATTTCTAAAGTCACGCCTCAATTTTCCCTTATTAGGAATGTAGCCGCGCCTTTTTTCCCCTTTTTATGAAAGTCTCTCGGATGGTATCGTTAATATTCGGAAATAAGTTGGTTTTTGTAGTGAGCAATTTTTTTTTATTGTGGACATTTTATAAGATTTATTTCTAGAAATCTCAATATTAACAGCAGAATTATGTGCTAATATTGTCTCTTAGTACTAGATTATTACCAAACATGCTACACTAATGGAGTTTGCAGATGCGCTCTCAAAGCGAATTTACTATCTTAATATATATCTATCTGCAATATATAAACTATCTGCAATTAACATTGGGATCGGGGCCCTGAACAAGCATAAACATGTGATCACATGGCATTCGTCTATCGAGATATAGACGGCTTTGCCTCCTGTGTGATTATAACGGCGTTGTATAGACAATTTGATAATAATTAAATTATAATATATATATATATATGTGTGTGTGTGTGTGTGTGTGTGTGCGTGTGTGCGTGCGTGCGTGCGTGCGCGCGCGTGTGTGTAATCCCCGATTTACTTCACCTTTATAATTACAATAATACATTATTTAATAAATAACAAAAACACAAAATTCAACTGAAGAAGATTTTAAAGCACTGGTTGTTGATTTTACCTATTTTCAGAAGGCCGCCGTGGCCGAACAGGTAGCTTCTAGAATTTTTCATCGGAATTCGAATCCTGCTGTCGTTCATCAAGCAGGTAAAAGGCGTCTTTAGACACCTAGACATCCGTGCCTGGGATATGCTCGACACGTTAATGTCCCTGCCTATGGCATGTCTGGAAACTAGAATGATGTGTGCATTTTACTATTCAGTTTGCAATACCATTTTAAAAAGTTTCACGATTTTGCTATTTACAGTCCCTTTTCTTGTTAAAGGAAGGAGAAGTCGCAAAGTGAAAAAAAAATGTATGGACGGACGGAGGGGCTGGAAGTAATCATGATATGCCACTTGAGGTTTCGGTTAGCGTGAGCAAAAAAATCAATCATTTTAACTTATAACATTTTGAAAACTGGAATGGCATTTATTCATGATTATAACTCATGGTTCATGATTCGAAATGTGGAACATGAATATGAATGTCGCTGAGCATTTATTTCTTTGCATCAAGTTTGTCATTCCAGGATACATTAATTTTGCAAATTTGATCTAAATACTAATACCCTGCATGAAAATGGTGCTTTCAAGTTTTCTAAACCTGGTCACTTAAGCGGAGAATGTAGGTCATGCACAGCTTCTGCAGCATGTATTCAGTGCATCATCTCAGGATACACAACCGACGCGAGTTTGATCACTGTAGCACTTATACGATGCCTGATAATGAGATTTCAGAAACTTCTTACAGATAACTAGGTATTCAAAATGTAAATCACAATAACAGCATCTACGTCATATGTGACACTTTATCCCATGATACAACCCTGTAGCAAGTTTGGTTGATGCGGCACTTAATACTTTTTTGGAAAAAAAATAATAATTTCTTAAGCGGACAGACGGTCAAACTGATGGACGGACGGACAAATTAACAAACGGACGGACAGATTAATTCCTGTATACTCCCAAACTTCGCCTGCGAAATCAATCTATTAATTAAATGGTTGTATTTGTGGCACACGAATGCCCCTCCCTTAAGCGACAACAAAAAAATTAGGCACTAGGTCTTAGACTTGACCCCTCCCCACCACGGGGTTACATTATGTCAGTGAAGGGCGATTAAGCTAAAATACAGTTACTATTCAATATTGTCAGGTCTTGTGCTATTGCAAAGTAAGATACTGTTATTTTCAAAAGTGGGACGGAATTACGGACAAACGGACGGACGGACAGACGTACGATTCAAACGCTAGACGAGTTTTCAGACTGAACCAAGATTTTTCAATAAATGAAAATAAATGCTGTGCACTCAACCTTTATTTGAAACAGAATAGGGAAATGGTGTTCAGGGGCGGATCCAGCTTTTGAGTTAGGGGGGCGTAAAATGGCGAGGGGTCTGGGGACCGCCTAGGTCCCTAGCGGGCCCAGGGCAGAGCCTTGGAAGGGGGCCTAAGGGGGCGGAGCCCCCCGGAAGCTCCTGCATTTATGGCTTTTTAGAACCCATTTTCGTGACTCCAAAATAGGTTAAATGTTTTGTGACCAGGGTCCGGCGCCATAACCTGAGAATATACTTAAGTCATAATTTCATATTCTTCTGTTCATCCATGAATTAATAACTGGGATTTGGATTTTATTTAGTTTTATTCTATTGATAAATAGAATTAAACCATTCTACATTAGAATTGAACGTCTGATAATGGAATAAATTAAAATGAAATAATTGACTTAAGTAAATTCTCAGTTTATGGCGCCGGACCCAGACATATTTTGGCTGTGCTTTATGGTATATCAGAGGTCGATTTCAGGCATGATTGTTTCTATTAGAGGTAGATGTGGCTCAACTGTACGACAAGAAATCTTAACTTGTCTTCCCCGGGTATGCATGCAAAGTGAATATGTAACATCCCCGGGGTCAACAAGTCCAAGTAGGGAAAAAATAGAAAAAACATCCGATCAAACCCAAATGTCAGGTGCACATCTTACACACCAAGTACCGAGAAACGCTCCGGGTAAAGAAACGGACAGACTAACGGACAATGCCGAACATAAATTATTTAATTGGGGTGCCATGACATTCGTGGAATGTCTATCAAATAAATAGTCATTTCATCAGTCACTCCCACCTGGATAAAAACCCTAGAAGCGGATGCAGCAATTTTTGAAAGGGAAGGTTTACACTGGTCCACAGAATATATCAAAATGACTCGGTAAAATATTCTGTCAGATTCAGATTCAGATTCTTTATTTCTCATTAACCAATGAATACATTAGTATTGAGAGAACATATATACAAATATACACAATATGAATATATAAAGTGTTCAGACATAGTTACAGGTTAATATATATGCAAACAAATTTCAGAAATAGTAAATGCTACCAAGTCAAGTTTCGGGAGCTAAGCTTTTGAATATAATCTTAATAAAATTACAAAGTTTTCGTAGGACAATGACATTTTTTGATTGTATTAAGGATTTTAATTTTAATGAGTTTGGATTTATTCTGTAATATCTATCAATGAAACGGCATCTGTTATGTATATGATATGTACAGTTAAAAGGGTAATGGAATTCATCACCAATTTCATCGGAATTGCATAAAAAACATTTACGAAAATGTCTGTCAATCCCATGCTATCTGCCAGTTTCAATCGGCAAACGGTGATCACTGGTACGGAACTTACACAAATTTATACGATTATTATCACCAAGGAAATCTAAATAATTTTCAAAACAAAATTCATCTTTAAACATTCGATAAAATATACCTTTACTCGAGTTATATATATCACTTTTCCAAGTCTGTTGGTATTGGTCTTTCAATCTTTGCTTAATTGCAAAATGTAACAGTATAGTCAAAACAGGAAAATATATTACTAAAACTACACAAATCAAGAATATTTTTCTGTCGAAAAGAGGTCAGTCCCCAACTCCAGCCCCTTCTAGATCCGCCAAAATTTATATAATCGCATAGTACTGGTTGAAAATTGAAAAATTAATTGCCCCGTCTCTATATAATTGCTCAGCTCTGTTCCGTGATAAAGTTTGAAATACCAGTAGTTAAACATAAAATACAATTCTTCGTCATTTTTTGTGTAAACTAAACAATGAGAGAAACTACGTGGAAATGAGTTGCATGCACCGATCCAGCGGTTGGGGGGGGGGGGGGGACCTCCCCCCCTTGCTCGAATCCGAAAAGTTTACAAAAAAAGCTAATATTTGGGCATTTTTGGGGTTGGACCCCACTCGTCAGGGAGAATAATTTTCTTTTCTTGGTTGGACCCTCTGACAAAAATTTCTGGATCCGCGCATGGATTGTTACAATGATTGAAAATTGATACACCAGTATTGCAGCATCATTCTATTACATGTATTCTAAAGTAATATATTAATAGAATCTAGCACTAGTTTGAGTTCCAGATAGAAAAAGATCAGTCGAGAGTTGGATTAATCAACAAATCTCAACCGAGGCGTTAGCCGAGGTTGAGATATGATGATTCATCCAGCCCGATTCATTTAGCTTCTTGTCTGTAGCCATTGTATTACACAATATTCCAGCCTCGTGGTACTGATGGGTTTAATACCCGAAATGACATCGGAATGTTTATTTCCGGAATTGTGGAATGTATTTCGATCAGTAAATATTAAACTGATCAATTTTAAGGCAATTAATGCTGCACTGCATTTGACAAATATTTATCACACGTAGTTTTATGATCAGGATTTAACCTTTCATTTTACTTTGTGTATAGATGGACAGTGATTGAATGTGTGCTACCTATGATTGACCAATTTTAGGGGGGGGGGGGGGGGGCGTACGCCCCTTACGCCCCCCATTGAATCCGCCACTGGTGTTGTTTAAGGCTTCAGTCCTGCGTAACCATGACACTCATCTACAAAATTGGTATCATCTTCCTATTTGAACTATTTTAAAACTCCTATATGGTGGCAGTTAGTTTTCAACGGGGCCATTTTTCAACAATTAGAAAAACGGACCCCTGTGGTACTTATTCTACATACGAAAGACATTTTTCTGGAGATCACTGCTCTACGTAGAAAAAAAATTACCCATAGGTCATCATTTTACGGGGATCATTATTCGTCATTACACCGGCCTTTTTGGTTGTTGTTGGTTTTAGGGGGAGGGAGGGGGTTCTTTTTTTTTCTTTTTTTTTTTTTTTTTTGAGGGGATTGTATTGTTTTATTTTGTTTTGTTTTGAATAAGTAGCTTAAATTCTATGTTTCAACTTGTGTCAGGTAATCAGAAATCAATTTTGTTGTTGCTGAAATAAATGACATTGTAAATCATGTATTGATCGAAGCAAATGTGAGTGAGTTTTAATCTGATTAAAAGCAGATTTTCATTCTGCTTCTCTACTGTATGTATCCCATTGTGGTAAAGATCTGGCGGAACTCGATTAGGGGTCATCTTCTGCTGAACTCTGATGACTATCAAGTCAGTCGGTTAGTTGGATTCCCGTCAACAAATATCGTTATATGCCTTTCATATAGATCTCCGGTTACTAAACAGCAGTATATCACGTGTCGCCATTATCACTTGTCGATGATATTTGCTCTATGCAGTTGTTAGCCAAACTCTCTGTATCTACGACAAGGTATCCCTCTCCAGATCTATTACTACTTTGACGTGCTCAGCTGTCGGGTTAGGCCTACAAAAACGCCCCTTCAATCCTTCAGCCCAATTGTCAAAAGTAGTGCTTTTTATAGTTTTATATGGTAACATAAATTCTGCATTATACTAAGGTTATATGGACCAGACACCAATTTTGGTCAACGGGTCGACCAAAGTCTTTGACGATTGAACTTTGAAATTGCAAGCATGATATACCCTTGTTCTGTAGACAACTGTTGTTTGAAGTATGAAGCATGTTTCATTATTGATAAGTTTCAAGGAACAGACGACAGTTCTTGACATATGGTCACAGAGACCTTGACCTTGAAAATATAAGATTTGTTAAAACATAACCTTGTGTCATATGTAACAATTGTTTAAAGTATAACCAGATCAACGTAAATATATGAAATATATGGATCCCTGTGGTATGGCTACAAATTGCCACAGGACCTTCCCATGAACAAAGTGTATACTACGTGCCATAAGAATGTAGAATAAGGAATCTGGTGACGCCCTGGCCTATGGTTTTCGAAAATTGGATTTTTAAATATATTTGTTGTATAACCAAGAGGTCCAAAAGCTTCAACGCTCACCTAAGCTTCAAACCATTTTAGAAAAATAAATTGTAATTTGACAACTAATATCCCAGAGGTTAAGTGATACATTCAAGATATTTATCCACTTAAAATGCACTTCTATTTCTTACAAAACATTATTTTAATTTGCGATAAAGATTTAAATCATAGAAAATTCTTGCAAAATACAATTTTGCAATACAGTTGGTCTCCATATCCCCTTCCTAATGCTTACCTTTTTTAATTCCCAAATGTAAATGTCATGTCTGCAACACATACAGAAGCATTTAGAGTAAATGAGACGACTTTGTATTACCACTTACAAATTTCATCTAGTTACATAGCAATGCGCCGAGATTCTCATCTTATGGTATACTTCTCAGGTGAATCATTTCTCTTTGAAATACATGTTTATCTGCCTACCCCCACCCCTTTTCACTTAACATGCCTAGATCAATGTGTCTTAGGAATATGCTCTACATCAGAGTATATACATAGAATTAATAAAACAAAATTAGTATGATTTCTCAAGAGAGAATATCCAGATGGTTAGCTGTCCATTTCATGACCAATCATGCATGAGCAACTTTATCTATAATTGATCAACGTAATATTGTATCAAATTAAAAAAAAATGCATCAAACCAATGGATGACTCTACTTAAAATAAAATGAAATTGTTATTAATTAAGATAAATTTTCATTTAAATTGAAATAAATTACATTTAATCTTAAATTTAATTTGAATTTAATCTAAATCAAAATTGTTTCTGTTTTACATAAGAAATATCTGAGGACAAGAAAGGTCAACACTGAAACACTGTTCACGAAAGGTCTTGGCAATGATTGGACAGACAAAGGACAAGACTAATAAACAGGCAGAATCAGCAGCTGCTATATGCTCCAAAATTTGTCTGGAAGCAGAAAAAGTTCAGGTTGCATGCTTCCTTAATAAGAAGAATGAAGATATGCTGAAGTAACTTTGCAAATATCCATGGGGTGGTTTTTTTTATTCAATGTCCTTGACCTTTCAGAAGTTTTTTTTGTCTGAAACCCTATATCGAAGTGACAGTGTACATTTGTATAAAGTATGATCATTGCATGTTGAAAATTCACTAAAGTATAAAACCATTTGGTATTTCAAGTTCTATTCCCCTAGTGACACTGACCTTTCAAAATGAGCTTGAGTGACCTTTGTCCAAAATACAATATCCTGAGAGGCAACGAACATTTTGTGTGATGTATAATGATTGCCTAATGAAAATTCACTATAATAAAAGCCCTTTTTTATTTCAAGTTCTATTTGCTGAGTGACCTGGATCTTTCTGAAATGTCTCGAGTGACTTCTGCCTGCAAGCCCAAATCTCAAGAGACTATTGTGTGAAGTATGATCAAATTAAGGAGACACGCGTACATGACAGCAACTGTAAGCTCCACAATTTCCTTTTTATGCTCCCAGATTGATAGATAGGGGGCATATTGTTTTTGTCCTACCTGTTTGTTTGTTTGTCTGTTTGTTGTCAACTTTAACCTTGGCTATAACTTTTGAACCGTGAGGTATAGAGACTTCATATTTGACATGCGTACTCAACTAATGAAGCCCTTTCAAATGACACCAAGGTCAATGACCTTTTGACCTTGACAATGACCTTCACGCTAAAAATAACTTTTTGGACTTTGGTGCTGCCGTAGGCATTAGTGTTTCACAAACACAGCTTCTTTTTTTTATCACAAAGCATAAAAAAGGAAGAATTGCAATTTTTATTACATTCACATATAAGTCATATTCATCAAATTTCAAAATCTATCACAGATAAAAAGAAAGGAACAATATACATTGAATTGTAACAATAAAATGAAAATCACATATAAAGAACAGTGTCATATTTTAAACTTTTTGTTTCATGAAATTCATATACTAGGTGTAAACTGTTATCATTACACTGTATTCATTTCAGTCAACTGTTTCCACCACTGCAAAGAAAGAGAGAACATAATGTGAATTTACATATAATATTAATTATGATAATATAAAAGTTTAATTCATATATATATATATATATATATATATATATATATATATATATATATATATATATATATATATATATGATATGGACATACAGACGGATAAGTACAAAATATATGTATATAGTCTGTTGGTTCAAAATATTTTAACAACATTTATCATTTTCTATCTTCACTCCATTTAAAAGACATAATCTTGGAAAGGCATAAAATAACAAATAAAAAAATATTTGTATATTTCTATTTCATAACCTAATGTTTGCATAAACCAAACTGAAGTTAGTAATTTGTATTTAAGGAAGCTTTTATTATTTTAAGTGTTGAAAAATGAAGAACATACTATATTCCAGATTTGTCTACATACACACACTTTTAAAATAAGATGTAAAAAGAATATGACAATCAACTTACATTTAGGAATATTGACTTTATTTGAAACGAGCACATCTGCTTGAACATGATTCATTGTCATGTATAAGGCCTCTGGATTGGACTGAAGTATCATGTAAAATAAATAGTATAAATGAAGGAGATTATGAAACTTGACTTTGACATATTCAAAATCTGTCATACCAAGAAGATCATGAACTGTCTTATTATATAAAATGATTCATAAAATAATCACAGAAACTTGTCAAAAATATACATTTCTTGATTTTATGCCGATTATATGACATAACTCTTGAAGTAGAAATTTTCAAAATTTTGGGGCAATTGTTTATGACTTTGTTAGGGAATTACAGACATGCACTTTTCACAAAAATAATACAGAGATCAAGGTCTAGTTCTGCTTGAAAGAAATCAAACACTGTATATTGACAAAATATACGATACAAAAATTATAGTATAAGAAAACTTAAGCAACCAAAAACAGATTCTTTTAACTTGCTGTTTGCATAACACATTTTGATATTTGACAAGTCTATATCATTAAATATCATTAATATCCATAAAATTAGAGGGAAGTAATGACCACTAAAACCCCATCCAACCAATCTGCATATGCTGACGACCTAGAAACAACATTGCTGTAATTTATCGTATCATATTCAACTATCACCAACATAACTGATCGTTAAAATTCTGATGTATTAAACACATTGTAACATTACTGATTTCTTTTATTTCATTTATGTATTTCTTAACTCACCATGAATAAATCATACAAAGTATCTCCCATGGCTTCCCTCACATGCTCATCAACAATTGGAAATGTTCGACACAAGTACTAAAATGGAATAATAAGATATTGACATTACTGGTAAAACTATATTTTAATAAGCTCAAGTAAGTCCAAAGACTTACAGTTTAATATGATAACAAAGATATATTTTTGCATGGTAACTTTGTAAAATTTGAAATAACAAGAGGCCCAAGTGGGCCTATATCGCCCACCTGAATACAATTTGTTTATTAAACTGACAACTTGAAAAATTTGTAGATAAATATATATATTCCCTGTTTTTTTATTGTGTTGTAACTATATTTTGTACTGAAAACTGAGTGTAAAGTCTAAATCATCATTAACATTAAGCAATGGTTTATGAGGGCCAAATATTCCTATATTGGACCTCTTTTTTACATATCTAAGGTACCTTTGTAATTCTATTGCTTAATATCTTTTTTAATCATTAGTTTTTATTCCATTGATTAAACTGTTTTGTTTGCTTTGATTTTTTTCTTAATGAGAATAGATTATGTAATCATTTGATCAGTATACCTCTAAGGAGATGCTTGCTTGTCTCTGGCTGTCTGCATAGTCCATATTGCCCATGGCATAGAGTAAATTATGGGTAACCCTTAACTGTATCAGTCTTTCTGCTATCTCATTTGACTCTCTTGACAAAATACTGTAAACAAAATACAAAATGTATAACATTTATACAAGTAATTGTACTATAATTTGTCCCTACGTTGACAGGTGTATACAAGTAATTGTACTATAATACATCCTTACATTGACAGGTGTATACAAGTAATTGTACTATAATGTGTCCCTACATAGACAGGTGTATACAAGTAATTGTACTATAATGTGTCCCTACATAGACAGGTGTATACAAGTAATTGTACTATAATGTGTCCCTACAGAGACAGGTGTATACAAGTAATTGTACTATAATACATCCCTACATAGACAGGTGTATACAAGTAATTGTACTATAATACATCCCTACATAGACAGGTGTATACAAGTAATTGTACCATAATACGTCCATACATAGATAGGTGTATACAAGTAATTGTACTATAATACGTCCTTACATAGACAGGTGTATACAAGTAATTCTACTATAATACATCCCTATATAGACAGGTGTATACAAGTAATTGTACTATAATACATCCTTACATAGACAGGTGTATACAAGTAATTGTACTATAATACATCCTTACATAGACAGGTGTATACAAGTAATTGCACTATAATACATCCCTATATTGACAGGTGTATACAAGTAATTGTACTATAATACATCCTTACATTGACAGGTGTATACAAGTAATTGTACTATAATGTGTCCCTACATAGACAGGTGTATACAAGTAATTGTACTATAATGTGTCCCTACATAGACAGGTGTATACAAGTAATTGTACTATAATGTGTCCCTACAGAGACAGGTGTATACAAGTAATTGTACTATAATACATCCCTACATAGACAGGTGTATACAAGTAATTGTACTATAATACATTCCTACATAGACAGGTATATACAAGTAATTGTACCATGATACGTCCATACATAGATAGGTGTATACAAGTAATTGTACTATAATACGTCCTTACTTAGACAGGTGTATACAAGTAATTGTACTATAATACATCCCTATATAGACAAGTGTATACAAGTAATTGTACTATAATACATCCTTACATAGACAGGTGTATACAAGTAATTATACTATAATACATCCTTACATAGACAGGTGTATACAAGTAATTGCACTATAATACATCCCTATATAGACAGGTGTATACAAGTAATTGTACTATAATACATCCTTACATAGACAAGTGTATACAAGTAACTGTACTATAATACATTGCTACATAGACAGGTGTATACAAGTAATTATACTATAATACATCCCTACACAGACAGGTGTATACAAGTAATTGTACTATAATACATCCTTACATAGACAGGTGTATACAAGTAATTATACTATAATACATCCCTACATAGACAGGTGTATACAAGTAATTATACTATAATACATCCATACATAGACAGGTGTATACAAGTAATTGTACTATAATACATCCTTACATAGACAGGTGTATACAAGTAATTGCACTATAATACATCCCTATATAGACAGGTGTATACAAGTAATTGTACTATAATACATTACTACATAGACAGGTGTATACAAGTAATTATACTATAATACATCCCTACACAGACAGGTGTATACAAGTAATTGTACTATAATACATCCTTACATAGACAGGTGTATACAAGTAATTATACTATAATACATCCCTACATAGACAGGTGTATACAAGTAATTCTACTATAATACATCCTTACATAGACAGGTGTATACAAGTAATTATACTATAATACATCCCTACATAGACAGGTGTATACAAGTAATTATACTATAATACATCCTTACAGAAACAGGTGTATACAAGTAATTATACTATAATACATCCTTACATAGACAGGTGTATACAAGTAATTATACTATAATACATCCTTACATAGACAGGTGTATACAAGTAATTATACTATAATACATCCTTACATAGACAGGTGTATAAAAGTAATTGTACTATAATACATCCTTACATAGACAGGTGTATAAAAGTAATTATACTATAATACATCCTTACAAAGACAGGTGTATACAAGTAATTATACTATAATACATCCTTACATAGACAGGTGTATACAAGTAATTATACTATAATACATCCTCACATAGACAGGTGTATACAAGTAATTATGCTATAATACATCCTTACATAGACAGGTGTATACAAGTAATTGTATTATAATACATCCCTACATAGACAGGTGTATACAAGTAATTGTACTATAATGTGTCCCTATATACACAGGTGTATACAAGTAATTGTACTATAATACGTCCCTACATAGACAAGTGTATACAAGTAATTGTACTATAATACGTCATTACATAGACAGGTGTATACCAGTAATTGCACTATAATACATCCCTATATAGATAGGTGTATACAAGTAATTGTACTATAATACGTCCTTACATAGATAGGTGTATACAAGTAATTGTACTATAATACATCCTTACATAGACAGGTGTATACAAGTAATTGTACTATAATACATCCCTACATAGACAGGTGAATACAAGTAATTGTAGTATAATACATCCCTATATAGACAGGTGTATACAAGTAATTGTACTATAATGTGTACCTACATTGACAGGTGTATACAAGTGATTGTACTATAATACATATAGACAGATATATACAAGTAATTGTACTATAATATATCCCTACAAAGACAGGTGTATACAAGTAATTGTACTATAATATATCCCTACATAGACAGGTGTATACAAGTCATTGTACTGTAATATATCCCTACATAGACAGGTGTATACAAGTAATTGTGCTATAATACATCCCTACACAGACAGGTGTATACAAGTAATTGTACTATAATACATCCTTACATAGACAGGTGTATACAAGTATTTGTACTATAATACATCCCTACATAGACAGGTGTATACAAGTAATTGTACTATAATACATCCCTACACAGACAGGTGTATACAAGTAATTGTACTATAATATATCCCTACATAGACAGGTGTATACAAGTAATTGTACTATAATACATCCCTACATAGACAGGTGTATACAAGTAATTGTACTATAATATATCCCTACATAGACAGGTGAATAAAAGTAATTGTGCTATAATACATCCCTACATAGACAGGTGTATACAAGTAATTGTGCTATAATACATCCCTACATAGACAGGTGTATACAAGTAATTGTACTATAATATATCCCTACATAGACAAGTGTATACAAGTCATTGTACTGTAATATATCCCTACATAGACAGGTGTATACAAGTAATTGTACTATAATATATCCCTACATAGACAGGTGTATACAAGTAATTGTACTGTAATATATCCCTACATAGACAGGTGTATACAAGTAATTGTACTGTAATACATCCCTACATAGACAGGTGTATACAAGTAATTGTACTATGATATATCCCTACATAGACAGGTGTATACAAGTCATTGTACTGTAATATATCCCTACATAGACAGGTGTATACAAGTAATTGTACTATAATACATTCTTACATAGACAGGTGTATACAAGTAATTATACTATAATACATCCCTACATAGACAGGTGTATACAAGTAATTGTGCTATAATACATCCCTACATAGACAGGTGTATACAAGTAATTGTCCTATAATACATCCCTATATAAACAGGTGTATGCAAGTAATTGTACTATAATACATCCTTTCATAGACATGTGTATACAAGTTACTGTACTATAATACATCTGATCAAACTTATCTTGTATTGACTCGTACAATATGAACTATAAGTACTAAAAGTATATCTAATCACGCTTTTTCTGAATATCGACGCACTATTTATACACAGGGAGGTATTTTCTGCGTTCCACGTGTTCACCACAGCATATTGTAACGACTAGGGTCTGGAATTGCTACGCAATTCCGACCAAAAATGAATAATTATTGAAAAATTATGATACAATCCATTTTTCTTACCCTATTGTTTTTGCTGCAGCTGCTTGCTGTACAAACACAGGAAGAGGTGCAGTCATCTTTGGTTGCTCAGGGTCTAAATGAAATGACATATAATACGTGGCTATATGAAATATAACTCACAATTTTAAATGGGTTAAATATAGAAAAAGAGCTTATTCTACATTAACTGTCATTGATTGGGATAAGCACTCATCCTGCACCTATGTCTCATTAAACCAGAAAATGGTGTATTTATTCTACCAGCCATGAGCCATAGAGGCACATTGATAAAATCTCAAACTCAAAACTAATACTATATTGGACATGCCACTGGTATGCAATTGCTTGTAAACATTCAGGATCAAGTTTACACTTGTATTTACTCTCTGATTTTTGTTTCTATGCAAACGCCTATGTGACTATTGCCATCATTTACAAATCATACCATTGCTGATTGCACAGTCACTACCAGTATTCAAGTAATTTTTGAGAAAAAGATCATGATCTCTTACTTCATTTTTACTAGATGAAATAATATATTTGTTGGCTTTTCTTATTTTACAATTTAGTTGAGGTGCTGTTGGAATGCTGGGGGATTTTGCATTTCATGAAATTCTGATTGTATAATTATAAAACTCATAAAAATTACTGCTCCTTGCGTCTGCTTCTGACGTATTTTTCTGAGAGATCATCTAAAATATCCCCATCTGCCCAATTTTAAAGGAATACCCGAGTAAAATAATGGCTTCCGGTTCAACTTACTGCACAACTTTTGTATGACCTTCAAAGTCATTTTAATGTGATGTCACAATTTGAACATCAACATCATAATGAAAATTCAAGGCATATAGCATTTGCACAACTTCTGACATTACATATTATAGAGATTAATGACTGTAAAAAATCCATCCAACTGCTCATGGATTATTGAATATATCTTGTGATCAGAGTCTTGCGAAAGTGTAATTTTTTGTCAGCAACTAATGTATGTAGATACATACATTATATAGAAAAACATTCCAATAGCACTTTAACTGAACTGAATCATCACATGATGATGGTCAGTAAAATCACGAGTAGTTTCATATCGTGGAGGTCACTTACACACCAGTAAAAAATAGGGCACTGCTAACAGGTGCATGATACGCCCGCATCATGTTTAAATGTGGTCTACAAGCCACATCCTTTCATATGACACCATCAAAAGTTTTGTTTCCCCTTTAGTTAAGGAAGTGAAGCCTGGACAAGCTTTTCTAACCCCCCCCCCCATTTTCCCCCACCCCAGGGGCCTGACCCCAACTTTGAAACCCACATGCACAACTACAAGCCACACCCTTTCATATGACACCATCAAAACTTTTGTTTCCCCTTTAGTTAAGGAGGAGAAGCCCGGACAAGCTTTTCTGACCCTGCCCATTTTCCTCCACCCTAGGGGTCTGACCCCAACTTTGAAACTCACATGCACAACTACAAGCCACACTCTTTCATATGACATTATCAAAAGTTTTGTTCCCCTTTGAGTTAAGGAGGAGAAACCCGGACAAGGATGGATGGACGGACGGACAGACGACAGCGGTATAGCATAATACGCCCACATTTTTAAATGCGGGCGTATAAAAATCTAAAACTTTGACACATACATGCAGGTCTATTTATGTTAAGGATCTTTTACAAATACTTAACATTATTTCCTCTTGATCATATCAACTTTAATACAATACTTAAGTTTATGTTTCTTATTGAAAAGACTATAGAACATCAAAACCATTACTTATCATTAAAACTTGGAGGAAAATTTACATCATTAACTAGTGTCTAAAAGCGACAAATCTTCTAATGCTGATAGTCACTTGATTTCACAATTGTATACTACAAACATGAGACAGAAAAATTTGATTTCATATCATATTTTACTATTGACAACATAATACGATAAGAAAGTATTTCTGGGGAAGAAGTCACTTGCCACATTGGTGACTGGATTGGCAATATTCAACTGTCCACTATAAATTTTATTGGCTATGGCGAGTGGGCAAGTGGTTATCTACGACCCTGAGTCACCTATACTGTGTAAATTAGCACAAATCATAACGAGACAATTTGTGTTTATCTATAGCAGAATTTGAATAATGACGTCTCTGAAAAAGAACTATTAATTTATATTGTAATTTGGAGCCACTTTTTAAGTATATCATAACAGTAAACACCGTTGAGAATCTATGGTGGGTTGTTTATTTGAAATTTGTGTTCATGGCACACATTTCAAACTATGGCACATTGATTTTGCAAATGGCCCAACAATGTCCCAGGATACGGGGCCATGATTCACATTCACCTCAAAACTTATCCCAATCAATGGATTGTAAAATGATATTCTCATATGAGATTGTAGAAATTTCTCTCTGTATATTAGCCAGAGGCATGGCATTACCATCCAAGATTTCTGGTCTTTTAATGGTATCCTCCTTAGCAGGTCTCAGCAGTGTAACCAGACTTTTCTGTACAGCTCCAGCCACTTCATACTCCATCAGTTCCTTGATCAGCTCTATGGCTGTAGAATTCAAAATAAACCTTGTAATATACGTATAACTCAAATATTCAGGAGTAACATTATAATTGAAAGCTCCTATGAATCCTAATATATAAAGAAAAAAATAGCTGTGAACATAAACACTGCACTGTGGGAAATGTAAATGTGAAATGTGGGATCTTAACGTCAGATTATGTCTGGTTGAAACTCTAATTCAAAGAATCAAGAATTCACTGTGTATGAATATTTATAATGAATATTTGTCTTTACAACACAAAATGATTAACATGTTCTCTTTTTCTTTCTTTCTTTACAGTTTTCCCTTGAAATACTGTCATCTTTTGTATTTTTAAAATCACTATTGTTAAAAAATCTAAAAGGAAGGAGGAGAAATACGGAAGGAATTTAAAAACGGAATAAATTAATGAATGTTTTGTATGTGTTTGAGTACAAATACTTATGTGCTTTTAAAATTGAAAAGACAACTTATTGCAGGAAGGATAGAGGGAGACAGATAACATACTCAATACATCAAACCCCTGTGCCAAAACCAAGTCAACAATAAAATCAACAGAAAAAGATGTAAAATTGTGACTGACATTGTTACTTTCAATGTTTTCTTGTACTGTTAAGTATCAGCATTGAACTCTCAATCACGATATATTAGCGCTCAACATTGACCAGATTTACTGACACTGTTTATGATTAGACTGATAAAGAAGTGGTCATTTAATGACAGAAGTATTAATGGGCAGTGTTTTTTCAAAATTAATTAGTGACAGAAACTGAATTATCTTAAACCATAAGGCTGACTGTTCATCTCATCTGTGACATTGACATTTGTTGTTGGGGTATTTAACATTCAGTTTTGGAACTTTTGTACTGATTTGTCCGTGGCAGATAGAATGGGAGTTCGGTGTTATAACAGGGACTTTTGAAAGAGGAAATCTTTTGTTTGAAAAGCTGTGGCAATATGCCAGTTTGGTGTTACAACAAAAGTAATATAATGGGAAAGGACTGTATACCGTAATTACCTGTGTATAATGCACACCTTTATTTCAGAATATCTGACGTCGATTTCATGGGTGAGCCTTATACATGGGAACTATAATATAACAAGTTTTTTCCCAAGTATTTGTAGGTGATGGTGATCTGAATATAACTGCTAAAATGTTAGCATATTACTAAAATCACACCAGGAAGTTAATTTACCATTGAATGGATTCACAGTCCTTCGTTCTCGTATGTCTGATATTTCTGACGGTCTACAGTATGTATTGATGTATTTACTAGAGCTTTACGTAATCACTAATATAATATCCAAATGAATGAACTCTGACAGGGATGTATAAAGATATAAACAACCTTAAATTTTGTGCAGTTTGTGAAAAACATAAAAGTGACAGACAATTCATGCTACCAGAGACATTAACAGAAGGAATGTTAGCTTTACGACCTCTCACTATTTATCCATTTTTTACCTGCACATTATACACGGGAAGTCTGCTTTTTCTGAAATTTTTTTCTTGATTTTGGGGGTGCACATTATACACAGGTGCGCAATATACACGTGTAATTACAGTATACATGTACATGTAAGTATGCTGAAATTTTAAAGTGCTATTTACCTTCGAATTGAACCTCCAAGTGCAATGTCCTCAGTAAGTTTAGTAATGGTTCCACTATATTAGGGTTTGCAGACTTGACAACAGGCTGTTATAATTAAAAATAAACTGCTACTGATAAATATGTTTACAATTTATGCATATATTTAATCACACAAATCCATGTACAGTATGAAGGATGATGAAAAAATGATAATGGCAGCATATTATTAAACTTTCATTCATTTTATAATCCTTGATTTCCGTGAATCTCTGATAGACTGTAACGGAGCTTCATGTTCCTAAAAGAATCCATTATGTAGAACTCATCAGACTTAAATGTGCTATTTTTAGCTATAAGAGAATAAAACAATATAACAAATTCAGTGAATGAATTCTTATAAATAAGGACAAATAAACATGTTGTGGATACTCATATCTTCATCAACACATTATGGATAATTAACATGCTCTTTACCTAATCAAGAAAAGATAGAGTTATATTTATAAATTGTTACCTGGACAACGCGTAGAGACTGTGCTGCCATCTGTTGAGCTTTTGGTGAACTACATGGAAGAAGGGCAATAAGTCCTTTATAAACTTGTGCTTCAAATTTAGGATTTCCTTGGGCTAGCATCAACAGAAGATTTCGACAATGGTCTTGAGTTTCTTCTGACTTTGACTTTGCTAAACATTCTGCTACAGCACGAATTCCTGTAAAAGCCAAGTACCTAATAATTATATAAAAATGATATCAAAACAAAGCTAACATTTTTTAAAACCCCTTTTTACTTCATATTCCTCCTGAAAAATATTTACTTGTTGCCAGGAAGCATAAAGACAGAAGATAATCATTACGTTCTTTAAGTTTGATTAAATCTGTTAAAGTAACTAAATTATGATGTTCTACATAAAGTAGAAAACATGTCATCAAAATTAAAGTCCAGGACATTCATATTATGGGATACTTAGATCAATAACAATAATAATACATAATTAAAAGGATCTATCACTAGGGTCTATCACTAGGGTCTAGTGGTTATAGAGATATTTAGTAACCCAAGCGTCAAGTTAACTCAGTCTATGTCCAGTCTCTTGCCAAGAAATGGACCAGTCAACTTGACATGAGTATAGTAGATTTCTCCACTACCATCAGACCCTAGTTATTTTTTCTCGTTTTTCCATTTCACTAATGTCAAGCCATTTGAGCTTGTCAAACAAAAGGAAAACTTCAAAGAAAGCTGCTCAAACATTTATGTGACATAAAAGACTGAAGCATTACAACATTGTGAAAATATCAACATGTCTAGCTAACCATCACCCCCCCCCCTTCCCCCCTTCCCCATCACTATTGATAACTACAAAACCAATTCCTATGAAATTTTGTTAAAGACTGGAGAAACTATATTGATTATTCCTTCAAAATTAGATCAAGATCCTCTCATCCAACCACAAAATCATGTTTAAAAATCTTTTTGTCCATCTGTGAGATAAAGATGATCATAGTGCATGATAAATCATAAAGCAAGACAACACTTTTTCAAAATTTCATCCCTGTGCATTAACAATCAAATTTAACTTTATTTTCTTGATGAAGAAAGCTTAATTAAATAAATGAAAGTCTGTCTCTCAATGCAATTCAGGAACTGAAAGTTTTGTAACAATGTTAAAACTATCATAATATTCTCACCATAACTTTCACATATTAGTTCTTTATACTTTCTGCCAGCATTTGCAATATGTATGAGATTCTTCAAGGCTTCCAATTTGTCTGCCTCTTTTGCTTGTTTCAAACCAATAATTTCCAGTAGTGTAAGAACTCCTCCAACTTCAAGAAACTCAGCCATAAATTTGTGACTGTAAATATATGACATACCTTAAAAATACTGTAGAACAAAGTCAATCTTTAGTAATTCTTAAAATATATTACAATTATGAAGTTAATTTTTCCAAACAGACAAAATTTTTCATTCCTAACTGTGATTGCATTTCTTACCTATTAGAGATACTCTAACACAATTTTAAAGTTGGGTCACAATGTTTGATTAACATGCAGGGAATATTTTAAGAATGGAAAGTACCTGAACATTTGAAATGAACCGATATTGAGTCCTATACAATCACATGGTACATACATTATATTGAGAGTTTTGATTATATAACTAAATTCTCTATCTTTTTTTTCAAGTAAAAAACTTACCCACTGGAGGCTGACAAAAATATTGAAATAGACCTAAGCTGTTCATTTAAACTTGTGCCAATCATGTACCTGAATTCAGTTAAGGATGAAATACTGACAATTATTAAAAACTGCTTGAAATGAATTAGTGCTTTTATGTTGCAGGGAACTCATTTTAAGTACACAGAGAAATTTTGTAATCCAAGATTGTTCGTATAAAGCTTCAATTTGAAAAATGAAAAAATCTGTCCCGTTTTGCCAACAGAAATACAATACCAACCAACTGTTTAGAAACTGGAATTGCAAAGTCAGAAATCAACAAAGTATATATGTATTTTGAGGGAGGTGTGGAATCTTGTTAGGAAAATTTTTATCAAGGGTACTGCAATATTTCTAATTTCATATCCTTTCAAGTAAACTGCTGGATTGACATTTTGAGTGGCAAATAGTCAACTACTTCTACATTGTGGTTTGTGTAGCTTGTAGTCTGCATTGATAGTCTTTTGCTTTGAGGACACTTATAATGACAATACATTTCTCTGGATGGAAAGACATTTGGCATTCTTCTTCTCACCTCGCAAGTACTGCAAGGTCTTGTTGCAAACTGTTGCTATTGTCAGATGGGTTATTGACTGGACAATACAGTAAGTACCCGGTAATCATCTGCAAAAGAACTTGCCCTTTGACTTGACAACTTCTGGGAGGTCACTGATGAATGTAAGGAAGAGCAGCAGGCCAAGTACTGTCCCTGTGGCACTCCAGATAAAACATTAGTGATGAGTCATGACCATCTAGCAGGACTTGTTGTCTGTTGATAAACAGAAGGAAGTCCTTAATTGATAGCACAGTGTTGTCTCTTATGCTATAGTATACCAGCTGATGACTTCACAAGTCTTTCAAATGACAACTGTAAAGATCATCATGGCATGTTTTGTTGCTGTCAGTACTCCGTCTTGGGGGTCTTCTTTTCTTTCTCTCCTGAACACTTCATATTCTGCAGGGAATACTTCTCTGATGAGTTCAAGTCAGGTACTAGCCAAGTATTAGTGCCAATGCTGATATCTGGCTTGGTTGAGTCAATAACCAACTGCAGCTTTAATAAATATAGAAACTTAATTGTTTTTTATAATTTGGAAATTTATGACAATCTCTATCAGTTTAATACCTGACTTGTTTTTCTCCTGGTCATTATGTTTCTTGGGAGATGATATCACTGGAAAGTCTCCAAAAGGATGAGTCAGATATTGAGTTGTTGTCTGTGATGTTACCATGGTGTTCCATAATACTTGACAGTTGATCAAATTAATTGGAAACAGATAAGGTTGATTCATACTAAATTGATGAGTGGTTTGGGTTATAGCAGTAGGTATATTTACATGAAACACAAGTATTTGGAAGTCTATTATACATTGATGTTTAGATTCTCATGCATGCTGTGTAGTACCACTGGTCACAACTGTCACATGCCACTGACTTCTGGTTCCATCAACATATTCCATAGAAAAATTTGACTGTGGATCTTGGATTGGGTTTAATACCTCCTATATTGCAAGCGAGAGCATGAGATATCTAGCTATACTGTAACTTTGTGGAAACATCAGTCACACAGTTAACATGAAAGGGTCTATTGGTGCCGTACACTGTTCAGCATTCTCATTTCAATCTTAATTTATGACTGCTTTCTTATACACTTTTGGCCATCCAGGAGATGCTGATTTAATCTTTTCATCTTCTTTCTTCTTCCTAGGCAATGCAATAAGACGAAAGTGCAATTGTCAACATAATAATTCACATTCAAAACACATCATTTTTCATTTCTTGCAAAAGGTTTCTATCAATAAAACTACTACATTGTGTGTACATGTAAAAATTACCAGTATGGTAATACATGGACAGTTACTAATAGTATCCAATCCTAATGTGGGGAGTTTGACCTCATAACGGGTATATTTCTTTAATTGATTTTATCAATCAAACAATATAAAATGAGTATATCAAGCCCTAAAAGGATACGTTAATCTCAACCATGCTGTAAGTCTTGTTAGAAACAGACTTGCTGCTTGCGCAAACTCTTGTTCCAACTCAGGTCCTGTTTTGTTTTGATTTTGTACTATAAAGTCCTGTAAAATTCTGTGTCTCACAACTTTACTCCCTTTGTCCCATTCTTGTAACAAACTCATTATCTTAGATATAGCGGATTGCTGTTTTGCAGACCCCATGATTTTGATCAAAGCGAATTTCCTCTGATGTGATGTCTATACTGTATATATATAATAATCCCTTTATATATTTCCAATTTTACACACATAAGTCGAGAGACATCGATAAAATTATATCCAACGATCAAATACTTGTTCTCAAATATCAACAAAATAAGATTTAATTTGCCTCCAAAACTTTTGTTTATGTGTTGCTAGAAATGGACCGGCATTCTATGAGAAACAGTCTACTATTGGTTTGTCTTTAATATTATGGACTAATGAAAATGAGTTTTACATATCGGCAACCGGTAATCAATTTCCGGTTGATTAAAAAAAATCTCGAGATGGAGGACGATGATATTGATTATGACATTACATTCCCTACACCTACAGGAATTGATGATGTAGAAGACGATTATGTTATAGAAGGTGAAGTGAAAGAGCCAGTCGTTATATTTCTAGGATGGGCAGGATGTAAAGAAAAACACCTTCAAAAGTACTGTCAGATCTATGAAGAAAGGTCAGTGTTGACTGTTGTTGGCTGTTCCATTAGGAATGAAAACATAAAATGAACTTGTTGACATCACTGAAAAGTTATTAAGTTATAAGCACATGGCTTGAAGTTGTGAAAAACAGCCCTACATACTGAATGTACAACCGTAAATTACTAAATATAATATCAAAATTCAAGTAGAAAAGTGAGTTCATTGACATTGGTTTTCAGACTGGCAGAGTGAAAAATTGTTTGTCGGACCTGGGAATCAAACCCAGAACATTCCTCTATGAAGGCATGTTCTCACCATTCTCGAAGTTTGCGCGATCTCACTATCTCTGCTGCTCTACATAGATACCTGAGGAGTTTGATCATGACACTTGGGATAATTAAAACTCGGGGTTTAACATTAGCGTTGATACAACTTTAAGTTCTTCTATATCAATTCGCACTGGGTTTAGTATAAAATTGGATCGGAAATGTGTGAAACATGTATTAAAATTTACTTGTTTGAATGACAATATATTTTAATTATTCCTTTTTACCTAAATTTCTCCAGATGATAAAAGTAACTGATGCTTTACCCCAAATGTACCGAATGCTCGCTATCAAATACCCAGATGTCTGACTTCAAGAATTGAGCTATCCAGGCCAATAGGCATCTGTCACACTCCCCCTGACAGAGGTTGCCAAACCTTGAAACCCAACAGAGAAATTACCCTGGTTCTCCCGCACATGAGATCACTCTCACGGCACCAAATATGTAACAGGCAGGATGAAAAATTGTGGCCAGACCCAGAATAGAACCCAGAACATTCTGCTACCAAGGTGGACGCTCTTACCATTGAGCAGGACTGGCATCCATCATGAGACTAATTGGTGTCCTATGCATTCTGCGCTTATCTAGGGGTGGATGCATACATGTAAAAGTCAATGCAGGAGTAGGAAGAAGCATGATTGAAGCTGAAGGCTTCACTGGGGTGCATAGTGCCAAAAGGAGTTGATGCAAGAGGGGGTCATTCCACCTGCTGTTTGTGGGAGAGGGGAGGACTCCCCAGGAAAATTTATGGTAAAATGGTTCAGAATGATGCATTCATAGCACATTCCGAGATAATAAATGCATATTTCGAAAATGAAATTCAAAATAAGAAAATGCCAGTACTCCTATAATATGTACAAATGTAGAAAAAAGTGGCTCCAATTAAAGCTACTATTGCTTAGTCTATTACACCTCATGTGATTAATGTGATAATAAAGAGTTACTATATCTAGCGTTGTAACACAGATGCGTATACTGGTATACGAATGTGATCTATTCAGTTTACTTTACTGTCATAATGGGGCTGGGGAACTCGCAGATTTCTAGAGGATCCGTACCCAGATTTATGCGGCTAAAAGAATAAACTATGGTTGGCGTAAACAGTAAAACTACATGTAATAGACTCAAAATTTGGGGATGCTAGAACTTGCAGATGGATCACCTAGAAATGAGTTGATATGATGAAAATGAAAGTACAGTTTATTGAAATATGCAAGATGGAGATGTTTAAATAATATTCTTGCTAGAAAAAGGTCTCTTTGAAATTCTTTTTCTCCAGAACCTCTGTATGGATAGTGAAACTAATGGCAGTTAATGAGTGATCTAGAGGGATGCATTGGCAGATCCAGGATTTCCGTAAGGGGGGGGGGGGGGGCACATCATGTGTATTAGCCAAACTACTCTACTATTTTTGGAGCCAAGTCTGGATTTTTACTAGTAAATATGTGGCAAAAAGGGGAGGGGCAAGGCCCCCTCTAAATATGCCAGTGGGATGTATGTTACAATTTTGTTCATTTTGTTGAAATCAAGTAAATGATTTACCACATTCTTTTTGACATCTTTCATGGAAAATAGCATGGTTTCATCAGTATTTTCACTATGGTTGACTTTTGATGCATTGAAATGCTTATTTTAACCAGAATATAGTAAAGAAATGTTCTTTTGAAAGAATTTTGACAAAATTTAAATTCTTGGATTTTTCATGAATTTTTTTAAATTGCAAATAAGGTAGAGCGGGGTGGGGGGTTCTTTAAGTGCAATGTTTTCTATGTCTCACATCAGCTATATAGGCTCAGTTGGGCCTGTTTTGTTTAAAAATGGCCAATTATCTTAGAAACAATGAAGTCTCCAACATCAAACCTGGTAATTTTGTTCCTTGTGTCAAGAAAAGTTAATTGACACATGCAGAAAATGCCAAGGTCTTGTGTGACCCCACTGTTTTATGAATGGTCTAATATCTAAGTATTGAGAACCCCCACCCTAATTCCAAACAACACAAACTTACACATATTTAACCGGATTGCAAAGCAATTACGGTCTATGAATTGGGGAAATCCGTCTGTCTGTCCGTCCATCCGTCCGCACAGCGTCAACATTTTGCATTTAACTTGGTTTCTTTCATACCCTAAATGGTACTTATGTCAAAGTTGGTAGGTTTGTAGAAACTTGAATGTTCTATCCAACCAATACAAAAATTTAGTGACCTTGACCTTGACTTTATGCTTCAGTGAACACACACTGTTTTTTTTGCTTTTAGGGTGACCACATGCATACATGTGTTGTTAATGTTAATGCAAAGCAATTCTGGTCTATAAATTGGCAAAATCTGTCCGTCCATCCGTCTTGTCCATCCGTCTTGTCCGTCTGTCCGGCATCAACATTTTGCGTTTAGCATTTGCATTCCGGTCATACCGTCGTTCACGGCTTCTTGTTCATTATCTGTATGAATATTTATTCATACATGTATTTAAAGATCAAAGAAGTTTATTGATACCTTTCTGCTTTTCTCTTTTGGCACTTGGATGCTCAGATGAGCGATGTGGCCCGTAGACTTCTTGTTTTTGTTTGACAAATACTGTGTCCTGGTGAGTGTGGTAATCTTTGAATATGCAATGTTTTTATTATACTCCCTGCATACAAAGTTTAGGGGTTATATTGGAATCACCTTATCCGTCTGTCTGTCTATCCGCCTGTGTGTCCAGAAAACTTAACCTTGGCCATAACTTTTGAATCAGAACAGATGGGGCCTTCATACTATAAATGTGTATTCTTTGTGGCAAGACTTTTCTGTTGGTACCAAAATTTTTTACCTCGAGACCTTGACCTTGACGTTTGAGCTATTTTTAGTAAAACTTTAACCTTAGCCAGAACTTTGGAACCAAAAGACATGGGGCCTTCATACTACACATGTGTATTCCTTGTGGCAAGACTTTTTTGTCGGTACCAAACTTTTTGACGTTGTGACCTTTACCTTGACATTTGAGCTATTTTCAGTAAAACTTTAACCTTAGCCAAAACTTTTGAATTAAAAAAGATGGGGCCTTCATACTACACATGTGTATTCCTTGTGGCAGGACCTTTCTGTCGGTACCAAAAATTTTGACACCTTGACCTTGACATTTGAGGTTATCTTTGAAAAACTTTAACCTTGGCAAAAACTTTTGAACCAAAAGAGATGGGGTCTTCATAGTACACATGTGTATTCCTTGTAGCAAGACCTTTCTGTCAGTACCAAAATTGTTTACCCTGTGACCTTGAGGTTTGACCTACTTTTGAAAAACTTTAACTTTAGCCATAACTTTTGAACCAAAAGAGATGGGGCTTTCATACTACATATGTGTATTCGTTTTGGCAAGACCTGTCTGTCATTACCAAAATGACCTTGACCTGGACGTTTGACCTACTTTAGGAAAACTTTAACCTTAGCAATAACTTTTGAACCAAAAGAGATGGGGCTTTTATATTACACTTGTATATTCCTTGTAGCAAGACCTTTCTGTCGGTACCAAAATTTTTGCCCTACTTCAGATTTTGTTGCTGCAGGGGGCATTTGTCTTGTTAGGACAGTTCTAGTTTTTGTGGATGTATCATGATGCTATAGCATCACATTGTAGTATAATGTTATAACATCATATCGCAGAGTGTCTGACAAAGCTCGAATTTTATACATATATAATATTCACACATATAATATTTTACTATATATTGTATGGACATTTCTCCTTTTCAGATGTATTGTTATTCGTTACATTCCACCAACTGATATCACCTTCTTCAAACCACACCTGTTGAATAACATTGCCAGGAAAGTCCTTGATTTGATCAGTGACTACAACTTAGAGGAAAACCCTGTCATATTCCATGTCTTTAGCAACAATGGGTGCTATGTGTACTCAGAAATCACAAAGATCCTCATGTCAACAGATGGGCAGAAATATCAAAATGTTCAAGTTAGAGGTACCATAATAGACAGTGCACCTGGTAAACGACGTGTTAGTCGTGCAGCCTGGGCATTTGCTGGGGCATCAGGTCAAACTGGCATTATTAGGTATGTCATTTATGTGGGAATGATTTTCTACTTGATTATGATGAGACTATACCTATATGTTGTTTCACTGCTCAGACGAAATCATGGAGGGCCAAACCCAAACAGGGTATTTCAAGATATAAAAGACGACCAGACCCGGTGGCCTCAGTTATTTTTTTATTCAGATAGTGATAAAGTCATTCCACCAGCAGATATAGAAGAAGTGATAAACTACAGGGGCAACACACTGAAAGTTGACGTTGAGTCTGTACATTATACGGAGTCTGACCATGTGGCCCATTACAGACTAGATCCATCTGGTTACGACTTACGTTGTAAACAGTTTGTACGGAAATGCACACGTTCTCTGGTGTGTGAGCATGAAGATAATTCTACAGGATAAAGCCACTGTTGCTACTTAAACTGCTAAGAGCTATTATAACTTGTGAGAGCTTGTATTACATCACATCATTGTTAAAGTGTTTTCCCAAGAAGTGAAATTGTTTCATATATATATATATATATATATGAACAAAATATGTTTTCAAGATTTAAGACATAGAACATATATTAAAAAGGGTTATCTTCCTTTGAAATGTCATGTTAGTCTTAGATCTAAATAAGGACCTCTGTTATGTCATAATACATGTATGTGATTTTAATAAGATACCATCAGTTTATGTCATTTTGTGGTTTTATATTTTGTCCACACTTCAAGCTTTAGCTTTTCTGGAACCAGCTGGTAAAAGTTTAAATCAGTTGCATCAACAATGTATGAACATTGCTGTTTAATGGAATCAAGTTTACAAATCTTTAAACAGTTATAATCTCAAATGGCAATTATCATCCCAAATGACAAGAACTCAGTTTCTATTTCACCGAGTCATTAGAAGGGAGATTGTTCATTCCAAGGAATACTGGTAATAATTAGATATTTTTAGATACCTTGAGAGAGACAGTGGTTCTTCATCATGCCATACACACCATTCTTTTATTCTCCATTGGGGCAGAAAATCTGCCCAAGTTTAGAGCGATACATTTGGTAGTAACTATAATACAAAACATGAATGGAATGAGTATTTGCGATCTTGTGTGTTGAAAAGTAAAATTATAAGGTGTGTCTTGGTAAATCAGTGTGGCCAACTTTCATGATACATTTATAATGTCCTATAGCTATTTTAGTTTACTCAGTCAGAATTTTAAACTAGTCAAAAGTGATGAATTAAGGATATTTATTAGTTTTTTTTTTTTGTAAATAATTTTCTTACAATATACTAAAAATGAAATACGGTACTCGAAAGGTATTATGAAAATAATATGGCTATTGAGAGAATGAATTTTATTGATCATCATGAAATGATGACTACATTATGTTAAACTTATTATATTCCTTTTATATACATGTATATTAGAATTACATAGTTGTATTTCCATTAAAAGAGATAAATTCTAAGTTACCAGAAAAAGTATTGAATCTCATTGTCTCATATTTATATTAACATATAATTTGCATTTTATAAAAAAGAATAATTTAAAGTATTAATTTTGAACTTCTTTTTATTATTATTTTATTTCATATTGTTATGTGTTTATTAGTCCTTTGTTTGATATATAATGTGTGAACCCTTTAAAAATATTGAACAAAAATGCTTTACTTGTCAGATATTGATATACTTACAAACAATATGATAATTTATTCATGATGAAGCACTAAACTCAAATTATATAAAAATGTTTCAGTTTATTTTTATAAAAATTATTATACATTGGAAACTGTTATGAGAGAGAACCTAAACTGCCAACAAACATGGGCAGTGTCGAAGTAAAATAAAATTCAGCCTTACATAATTAAAACTCAACATCAAGGAGTGACAACTGACCATATCATCTTAACAACCATGCTGAAAATCTGCTGTAGGACTACCTCTTTCATTTCTTTCACTTTTCCATGTGTGTTCAGTGTTATCGATCCTTGGGTGACATCCTAGATATTCCATCAGAAGGAGGGGGTGGGGGAAATAAAACTTTGTTAATTTGTCTTAGTAAGTCAATGATATATGTATAAGTTATTTTGAAAAGTAGCATATATTATAGTAGTTTCAGAAGAATGTAAAACTATAGGTCTTAAACATTATTATTTCTGATATATTGTAACTGACAACATCATATTGGATAATTGCATCAATTTTGTGTCAAAATAAGAGGGTGGGGTTGTTCTAGTATTTTCTTATTTTAAAATGTAGCATGGTTATAAAAAAATTATGTTCAAGTAAACATCTGATATTGTAGAAAGAGTGCATTGTAAAGTTAAGAACCTCACATATAATTTGTCTCTACAAGAACTGCCTTCTCATTGGTTTTGCAGTGATTTTTGGACAAAGTAATGGGAAAAGATAATAAAATCTTTCTTTGCTGAAGTCTGACCTGGATACTTATACATTTCTTTTGTTTATTTAGTACATATGGTATGGTAGAATGAAAACAAATCAAGAGAATGAGATTTACAAATATTGTTATATTATCAGCACTCTAAATATCACATTTTCAATGCAAATGTAGGGAGATAATTTAGCAGCCAGTGAGGCAAGACAGCCTTTTCTCTCATTAGGCATATAAATCCTAAAATTGATGCTGAACCATGGAGGTAAGAGACTATACTACAAATAAGAGTTGTTTATATTCTGCTGATATACATAGAATTGTCCATGTAGTGCACTGTAGTAGATGTGTTTGATTAAGGAATTACCAAAATATGCATGATTAAGGAATTACCAAAATATGCATGAAGTATGTTAAGACTACATAATTTTGATTTTTTGATGAAATAAAAACAAGTATGGAAAGGTAGTATTTTAATACCACCAATTTATTTGTATCTTATGTCTTCCTCAAATAAAAAAAAAAGTTCAAAAAGCACTTATTTTTAATAGAATTTTCTTAGGGATCAGTAACCATTCAAAGTGCAGTTTTCTTTTTATATTGTTTCAAGTAATAAGTATTAAGAGGTATATCTTCTGTACATTTGAAGATGTACATGTATGATTGATTTAAGTTGCTGATTCTTCATTGAGCTCAAAGTAAGTGGTCTCAGTTAGACTCTATGGTTAAGAAGAATGTACCAATTAAACTAAAGCTAGGTATTTAATGATGAATGTCATATATGGTATACATGTATGCACCAAGGTATGACATGTATAAACATGTTTAAGAATACAGGCTTATGATATAAGGTGTGCAGTTTTTGTTAGTGTGAAATATTCAGAATTATTACATATGAGCTAGCCCAATTGAAAAGGAGCTTACAACTTTTGAAAATATAGTATTTTATATCTATTACATAGAAGAAAAAGTCATGTCATGTTGAACATTGCACTACTATTATTCTCCAACTCAAATATTTTATATGAATTAAAAACTATATAATCATTTTCTAACACTAATACTGTCTTATTTTCTTGCAAGATAATGTTTTAATGAATGTCATAAATTCCATAAGATGGGCAATTTCTACTTGGGCATGTTCATGCAAGTTTGTGTTTTTGTTTTGCATATCATAACAATACAACCTAAAAAGTATTAAGCTTTCTAGCTCCCTCCCATTTCCTGATAATGGTAGCTTGGGATGTTTAGGTTTTGTCATATTTACACATCTGTTTTCTAGACTGCAGTTTTTTGTTGTTGTTTTTTTTTGTTCAAACCTATGCAGTTTTGTTGTCATGATAAATGTCTCATCAAATATTTTCATTTACATCTAACTTTTATTGTTGATGAATTGCATTTATTGTATCAGCTTAAAAGGCTTTGTGTTTCAAATTAGATATTAAATGTATTCAAATAAATCTTTAAAACATTTAATTTCTATGTGCGTATTATGCTGTACCTCAGTTGTCCATCTGTCCCATCTTTCTGGTCTTCGTAACACCTAAACCCTTTGGGGGGATTTGGATGAAACATGGTACTAAGAAAGAACAATATATGTAGATGTGCATATTGAAAGGGGAATGCTTTCCAAAAACATTTACAGGAGTTATGGTCCTTGGACATAAATTTTCTTAAAACACCTCGTCCTTGTTCACTCCACGTAAACCCTTTACAGATTTTGATGAAACTGGGTACAAAAAAGAGAACACCATATAAAGATGTACATACTGGAAGGGAAGTGCTGTCAAAAAATTACAAGAATTATGGCCCTTGAACTAAGTTTCTATAATTTCTCTTCGCAAAATGCCCTTCGGTGGATTTTGATGAAACATGTTACAAAGAAAGAAAATCATATGAATATGTGCATATTGGAAGGAGGAGTGATGTCCATAATAAAATTAAGGAAGTTATGACACTTGGACAGATTTTTCTATGCAAAATACCTTGTCTTCACAACTCTTCATAAACCTTTTGAGGGGTTTTGATGAAACTTGGTGCAAGGAAAGATCACATTATGAAGATGAGCATATTGAACAGGAATTTTCACACACATAAAATTGTAGTTGGTGTATTTATGAAAGAATGGGGGTGTCAACATGGGAAATGATGACTGTGCAAAAAAGGTCAATTAACCTACAAACAATTGAAGAAAACTGAACTATTTTACCAGTATCAAAGGTAATCTTTTACCACAATTAGAATAGATATTTAGTTCTAGTTTGTACAGTACATAGAATAATAGAATGTGGGTGTATTATGTGCCGTTCAGCGATGCTCTATTTTTAAAGTCCATGTACCTTGGACAAAGCTTGGACACAATCAAATGGTCATAGATAAAGGTTGTAAATGTGTATAACTGTTTAAGGGAATTAAAGCTTTAACGTTCCTGCACGCAAAACAGGTGCTGCCACCATGTCAGTTGATTATCTCACTATGACATGGTACAATAAATAAAGTTTAAGAGAGGTAAATATGAATTTGGCATTGATGTTGGAAGCTGAAGATTACAATTGAAGATAATGTGTGATGTTCATCTGATGGCTTGGATATAATACTACAGCTCATTCAAGGATAGGCCTGGATAGTTAAGCATAATACTACAGCTCATTCAAGGATACGCCTGGATAGTCAAGCATAATACTCCAGCTCATTCAAGGATACGCCTGGATAGTCAAGCAAAATACTCCAGCTCATTCAAGGATACGCCTGGATAGTTAAGCATAATACTACAGCTCATTTAAGGATAGGCCTGGATAGTTAAGCATAATACTACAGCTCATTCAAGGATAGGCCTGGATAGTTAAGCATAATACTACAGCTCATTCAAGGACACGCCTGGATAGTTAAGCATAATACTACAGCTCATTCAAGGACACGCCTGGATAGTTAAGCATAATACTACAGCTCATTTAAGGACACGCCTGGATAGTTAAGCATAAGAAACATAATATCTATGATTTTCTGCAAGTACTCTGGATTCTTCTGCCACTTAAAACTTGCCACCACCATATAGGTGACATTATCCTGATGTGGACCATTTAACATTGGCCACCACCATATAGGTGACATGATCGTGATGTGGACCATTTAACATTGGCTACCACCATATAGGTGATATGATCCTGATGTGGATCACTTAACACTGACCACCACCATACATCATATAGGTGACATGATCCTGATGAAGACTTCTAAACACTGGCCATCACCATATAGGTGATGAAGACTTCTAAACACTGGCCATCATCATATAGGTGACATGATCCTGATGTGGATCACTTAACACTGACCACCACCATACATCATATAGGTGACATGATCCTGATGAAGACTTCTAAACACTGGCCATCACCATATAGGTGACATGATTCTGATGTAGACCACTAAACACTGGTTACTACTATATGAGTGACATTATCATGATGTGGACCACCAAATATTGGCCACCACCATATAGGTTACATGGTCTTGATTTGGACCACTTTACACTGACCACCACCATATTTGTGACATGATCCTAATGTAGACCACTAAACATTTACCGTCAACATAAAGGTAACTTTATCCTGATTTTACACCACTAAATACTAGGCACCACCTTACAGGTGACACGATTCTGATGCAGACTTCTAAACATTGTCCACCACTATATAGGTGACAAGATTTTGATGTGGATCACTTAAGACTGGCCACCACCATATAGTCGTTCTGATGTGGACCACTAAACACTGGCCATCATCATATAGATGACATGATTCTGATCAATTTGTGGACCTATATACTGACTAGTCACTACTATATAGGCGGCATGATCCTGAAGTGGACCAATTAATACTGACCACCACCATATAGGTGGACCAATTAATACTGACCACCACCATATAGGTGGACCAATTAATACTGACCACCACCATATAGGTGGACCAATTAATACTGACCACCACCATATAGGTGACATGATCCCAAATGATTGATTGATTAATCATTGTTTTACATCACTCCACGATTATTTCACATGCATTGCATACAAACTTAGACCTTTGCAATGCACCCACCCGAAGCAGTGAGGGATCTTTTATGTGCCATGCCAACCATGACTTGGGACCTCGGTTTTTACTGTCTCATCCGAAACACAGAACATACCTGCACCAGTGCACCCAGGGCAAGAGTCAAACCCGGATCTCTCGATCACGAACCGAGCACCTTATCCACTAGGCCACACCGGCTTGACATGATCCCGATGTGGACCACTTAACACTGGCCACCACTGTATAGGTGACATGATCCTGATGTGGACCAATTGACATTGGCCACCACCATATAGGTGACATGATCCTAATGTGGACCATTTAAAACTCCTGGCCACCACCATATCCATAAAATAATCCTGGTGTGATTTTGTACAATAGACATCACACATCATACATGTGTTTACAAGCGTGTACTTGACAACCATGCATAGTTTTAATCAAAACTCTAGATAAAACCAACAAATAGAAGTAATAATTATACTAATGTGTCAGATGAAACATTTCAGTTGGTGGATTTTAGAGCAATGAGCATATATGGACCTTTGTCATTCATTTAAGTACCTTGAGCGCATTGCAAAGTTTAATTTCAAAAATCGGATTTTATACAACTTAAGGATCATTTAAATTTTATCAAGAACTTCACTTCAGAATCAAATAAAAAATATAGCATCCACTCTTAATGATTACTTAGATGCACAAATTATATATCCTTGCCACTTGCACATTGTGCAAAATGAAAGTTTCTGCAGACAATCGTGAAAACTTACTTAAATAATCAAAACAACTTAGTCATTGTAAAAAATATCTTATTTGATACATTAAAGTTTTTGTATGTAAGTTTAAGCCAATAATTCAATTCAAAAAGGATTTTCCCTTAGTAAAATTCAGACTGGCAGAATTTGACAAATATTTAGATTCAAGTTACACTAAAAACTTTTGCATTATAAATTTATTCTTTTATTAGTAATTTCAAAAACCATATATAAAAGCATTTGGAATATCAGATATATTTTCTTCAGATTCATCATTCTTGGCTATATATATATTTTTACCCATCAAATATAATATAAATTTGTACGTTTTATTTATGTTTTTGCACGATATCATATAAATCTTCATGCAGCAGTTTCGGTGAAAAGCATACAAACATGGCAGATGGATGACGGATATTGCATTGTCACAATATACTGACTTGAATCTTTGGGTCAGCTTAGGTAAAACCAGAATGGGTGTTCAAGTGAACACATGTCATCTGTGGGGCTTTCGGTACTCCTGTAACACAGTCCAAAACAGCTATTCTTAGCATAGAGGTCATGGTCAAGGTCACAAGGTCATCAACCTTGGTTTCACTTGAAATGGCTTCATTTTTTCTATTGACATTGCAAGCATAGACTTATAAACAAAATGCTTGACATGAATACCTTCATAATAACTAAAGCACCAGTATAGACTAAAAGATAAAAATGTAATCTTTTGATGTGAAAAAGCTAGGGCACCGCTAAAGGGTGCATGATATGCCCGTATCATTTTTATTGTGGTCTACAAGCCACATCCTTTCATATGACACCATCAAAAGTTTTGTTCCCCCTTTAGATAAGGAGTAGAAGCCCGGAAAACCTTTCCAACCCCGCCCATTTTCCCCACCCCAAAGGCCTGACCCCAACTTTGAAACCCATGGTGCACAACTACAAGCCACACCCTTTCATATGACACCAACAAAAGTTTTGTTCCCCTTTAGTTAAGGAGGAGAAGCCCAGACAAGCTTTTCTAACCCGCCCATTTTCCCCTACCCCAGGGGCCTGACCCCAACTTTGAAACCCACATGCACAACTACAAGCCACATCCTTTCATATGACACCATCAAAAGTTTTGTTCCCCCTTTAATTACGGAGTAGAAGCCTGGAAAACCTTTCCGACCTCGCCCATTTTCCCCTACTCCAGGGGCCTGACCCAAACTTTGAAACCCATATGCACAACTACAAGCCACACCCTTTCATATGACACCATCAAAATTTTTGTTCCCCCTTTAGTTGAGGAGAAGCCCGGCCAAGCTTTTCCGACCCCACCAATTTTCCCCCACCCCAGGGGCCTGACCCAAATTTTGAAACCCACATACACAACTAAAAGCCACACCCTTTCATATAACACCATCAAAAGTTTTGTTTCCCCTTTAGTTAAGGAAAAGAAGCCTGGACAAGGATGGATGATTGGACAGACAGACCGGTGGACCGACGGACAAATGGACAGACGACAGCAGTAAAGCATAATATGCCCACATTTTTAAATGCGGGCGTATAAAAAGAGTGTCTACTGGAAAATCCTAAAAGTAGGTCAATCTTCGAGGTCAAAGTCACAAGTCCTTGTTATAAGGAATATACATATGAAATATCAAAGCCCTATCACTTGCCATTCAAAAATTATGGCCAAGGTTAAATCTTTATAAAAGAAGTTTAAACTCCAAGGTCAAGGTCACAAGGTAAAAATTAATTGTGTCGGCAGAAAGGTATTGTTATAAGGAATACACATGAAATAAGAAAGCCCTATCATTTGTCATTTGAAAATTATGGCCAATGTTAATTTTTTTAAAAGTAGGTCAAGGTTACAAGGTCAAAAATTCCAGTGTCAGTAAAAAGGTCTTGTCACAAAAAATATACACTTGAGATATCTAAGCCCTATCATTTGCCATTCAAAAGTTTGGCCAAGGTTAAATTTATTGAAATGAAGGCCAAACTAGAAGATCATTGGGTCAAAAAGTTTGGTACCAACTAAAAGGTTCTTGTTTGTTTGTTAATCCTTTAAAGTTTTGTCAGCTTACCATACTAAATAACAAAGGTATTGTGAAGGTGTCACTACCAGACAAATGGACATCAGAGAAAGTGCATGGTGCCTATGTGCTGCTAGGCTTGGCAGCGACACTACAACATGATAGAAAAATATACATATAACAAAATAAAATTTCTATAAGTATATTTATTGTACTAGTAGGCATTAATAATGGTAACAAATATACTTGTTACTTTAACACAAACAAAACACATTTGATTATAGCACATATACAATGTACATTTGAAGTAAAAGATTATCTTAAAATATATCTCAAGAACATTGTGTTGTGATTGTACTGTGACTGCTTGAAAAATGAGGTTTCAAATATAACTTTCAATAAACTAAATGTAAATAAATAAAAAAAACCAAAATAGTGCAAAACTCTTCAAAATTCAAATATATCTTAAAAATCTTTCAAAATTGCACACAAAATACAAAATAACTTTTCATAATGAAGACCGAGCTCATAGATTTCATGATATGTCAAGTTAGTGACAGTAAAACCACTGTGATTTTCATAAAAGGTATAAACACCAACAAATAGTGCAAAACTCTTCACAATTCAAAATGTATCTTAAAAATCTTTCAAAATTTCACTCAAAATACAAATTAACTTTTCATAATGAAGACTGAGCTCATAGATTTCATGATATGTCAAGTTACTGACAGTAAAACCACTGTGATTTTCATAAAAGGTATAAATATTATTATTAAAGTACATGTAAAATTATACTGGTATACTGCAGCTAAAATTCACTGCAGATTGAAATACAATTTATATGCTTAAGGAATAAAATGATATTATACTGGTCCGTAGAGAAATTGGCTCTCTTCTCTCAGTATTTTTGAAATAGATTTTGCTTTGGTCAACCATTTGGAAGGATTTATACTTTTCTCTCATTCCTACATATACCCATTTTTAATATGAAAGCAACCTATGAAGAAAATATCTTAATCTTTCATATCATGTGACACTTTGATCTTTAATATCATGTGACTGCAATTGAATACATGGTACATATTTTGTCAACCATTTTAAAACATAGTCATAAATTTATATTGTTAGATAGTCAAAATCATGTATCATTAGGATTTACTGTTCAGGAGAAAGTAGTATCAAAATTTATAATAAAGAAAAATGTGCAAGTAAACAATGGAGAATGCACCTTTGCATTAAAGGTAAACTTATCTTCAACCAGAAGAGTTTAAGTAAATGAGAACAGAAGAATGTATTATATGATATCTTTTGTGAAGTTTAGTGAATAAGTTGTTACAGTATTAAACACTCCTGTAGGGAACATCACATTAAAATTAAGTATGAAGTTGGTTTTTTTTAACTAATTACAAATCTGTGGTCGTATTCACAAAAACTCGTAAGTTTTAATCTTAGGATTACTCTTAAGATTGTCGTAAGATTTCTCTTAAGTAATATTCATGAAAGCTCTCCTAAGATCACTCTTATAAACTTTCGATTGCGGAGATGACAAATCGTTTACGAACTATCTTTAGGATTATCCTTAGTGTAAAACAGCCCTAGCAACGGCTATTTATATCTATTTTCACTTTCGTTTTAGTGATATATGACTTTCGTTTTCAGTGAGGGATTCAGAAAGGGGGTGTTGGACCCCTAAATTGTCTATGCGGCAGACTAGTATGAATCCAATACTCGTACATCTATTCTACTCTCCGGGTCATTTTAACAAAGTTTATGGTTTTAACCCTAACCTCTTCCCTTTCCTGACTGAAAATCTTAATGTATATTATTTTTTAAATCTCTGCCTGTAGATGCTTCGAGTATGTTGGAGAACTGTTCACCTTAAGTACTGTACATGAGACTGAGAAGGCAGACATTAGAGATCATGGTGGCAGATTTTGCAATGCAGCTGATCGAGTCATATATAATCGAAAATCAGATTTATAATTGAGCTGTATCAAAATCCATCACAGGTACAGTCAATAACACAAAATGCATCGATTATCTTGGCAGCTAATGTGCTCCCCCTTCCCCTCCCCATGTGGTCTCTAGACCCCTCGTCTGGCATCAGCCCTCTAAAATCGAAAGTTAAATCCACCCTTGCTTACAGGGACTGACATAGATCATGATGTTGGAAGGTCTAGGTAATCTTTTATTTGCATGCTGATGTCCATTACATGATTTGACTAGAGAATACCTCTGAATAACTTCGTCATTTACTTAATGATGACAAATTGTTCGGAGGTATAGAGTACAATCATTCAGGAAATTCAAAAGTTCCCGAAAAATAAGATCTTTCTACAATGTTGATTTGCAAACAAAGTATACATAGGCTTATAGCAGTAGCCATATTTACGATTAAAATTGACTTACGACAGCCCTGAAAGTGACACTTAAAAGTAATTCGTAAACTCAAGAGTGGGTTGAGGCACTCGTAAACTTACGATTAAAATCGATCATAAGTTTTTCATAGGACTTTTTGTGAATATGCACTTAATCCTAAGTTCAGTCGTAAGAGTAATTTTGCACTTACGACTTTTTGTGAATAGGACCACTGGATGTGCAATCATCAGCTAATACTAACTGATTCTGTTAAATGCATTACAGGAACAGCTGATAATCTTTTAATGTCTTCCCATCGTCCAATGCAGAAAAACATGATCTTTTAATGTCCACCTGTAGTCCATTGCAGAAACAACTGACGATCTTTGCTAGATTCAAATGAAGGTGTAAATTCTACATTCTGTATCTCTGTAAAGCCTTCAGCTTTTGTTGGAGCCACAAAATTTTTTTTATAAACGTTATATCCCACATCTGGTATCCTCCGAACTTCTCCATTTGTCTGGTTCTGGCGGAAATAGTTGAGATGATTGCACAAGTCAAGTGGGGTCTGCATAACAAAGCATCGACAAGGGATACCTAAGAAGAAAAAATTCATCTTTCTCAATGTTAATGTTCTCAATTTAATTCATTTTTTTTAATTGGTGTCATTTAGAGACAGATTTTCTTAATTGAAGGTCAAATCTATCAATCTGTGGGCATGAAAATGGAAAAGATTTTTCTTTAGATAAAATCGATCTCTTACAAATCCAACCTAATCAATCATACATACAGTCCAGTTCTATAATTGTGCACTATGCATCAGGAGGTTGGTTACCTGCACCCATGTCATGATGGGACTAAAACATTGTTGATTAAAGCAAGCACAAAACGCCACTCAATGTACCAAAAAAATACCATACACCTTAACTTTGTTATAATGCTATAATATTTTTTCAATTACATGTAATTGCACTTTTAAATACGTTTCAATATCAATATTTATGATTTATTTCTATTGTTTTCATTGAATGTAAACTCCCAGAATAACAGAATCACTGGACATCAGACACAATCTTCAGTCAAAATTTGACGAAATCTTATGTTTTATAACTTTCAATAATAGACACCTTTCGTCATCAAGAGATAACAATCTGACTGCTCGCATTGTGTATGTGAGACCTACTGCTGTTAAAAATTACACGTTGATTGTTTGGGTGTATTTGTGATTGATACATTAATCATGTACAGCTTCACTATGTATTCAGGTTTCATATCGCTTAATTAATCTGAAAGCCATTTACTAATGTAAATTGAATCAAAACAAGTATTTTTGTTTTATCATACCAACATACCGTATTTACTCAAATATAATATGCACCCCTAAAAATGACCTCTAAATTCATGAAAAAACGTCCAGCTCCGTGTATAATATGCAGGGGAAAAATCCAAAACAAGATTTCAGTTTCGTGTTGAACAGCAAGACCGCGAGATGAATTTGCTTTGCCATATACCTTTTACAGTGTAATTGCGTAACGTGTATTATTATCAAAAGTGGCACAGAACGACCAGCCTTTATTCATTGTGTGATATCAACGCTTTTCTCTCTTTCATTTCATTTACAATCAAACTCACATAGACTTCAAATGTCTTAACTAGTACCCTCGTCCCAAATGAATGAACGTGCTTGTCTACTATACTATGTGAACTTTACGCGGAGATTGCAAATGTTTGTGAAGACAAAATATATAAAGAATGAATGAATGAGTGTTATCCAAACTGTTGATGCCTGTGCCGTTATGGGCAAGTAGTTTCACCTGTTGTGTAACTAGCAATTAACCAATTAAGGATTAATCATTATATCACTCGTACAATCTGCTAATCAGAAACCATTGCTAAATAACACAGCGCAAGTATTCTACGGTGTTCATTGAATGGCACACTGTAGACATTACTCCTGTTATCGCCTTGGGCATTTTCTATGGGAAGTAGACAGTATACAGACAATAGATATATCTCATGCCTCTTGGGTTTGATTGATGGCTATAGATACTTTAAAGGACACACGCACCCCTCTAAATCCACCATTGAAGCTTAAAGCGTGGAAAAAAAGTTCCAAATTTCTAACCCTATGTATAATACGCAGTGAGAAAATGAGGGGTCAAACTGGCGAAAAAAAATTGCATATTATAAATACAGTAAATACGGTATAGCCAATTACTTATTTATCATTACGTATTTCTTTGATTACAAAATGTGAGTAATATATGCAGCTAAACATCCATTTCAAACCCAAACACCAGCAGTAAATTCGTTATTTATATATGTTCAGTATCAGGTTATAGACAATACTCTTTCCCACTTGCCCATTCATTCCCTGAAAACTGGACACCTGTCCAAAGCAGACAAACTAAATAGCTGTCCTGGTGACTGTCATATACACGGTTTGGACAGTTTTCACTGTACCAAAGAATGTATACACTAAAGAGACCGTAAACCAGAAAGTATATAAACCAGAGAGTATAAAAACAAAAGAGTAATCTTCAAAAGTTAAATATGTCAGTGTGCTGTTACCTTTTTTCTTTGCTAATGCTATGAACTTTGCTCTAGCATCAACTTGAGGATTTGTATTGTCTGCTACCACACTCTTTCCTTTATCTAAAGCTTCTTTGGCTGCCTGATTACAAGAAATCATCAGTGAATGTTGGTGTTCTGTCAATGTTCTCTTAACATATCTACACTCGGAGATCTCCATCATACATAATTCTTACACTTATAAAAGAGACTTCAGAATCCTAATGAGAGGAATAACAATAAAGGTTGTTTCACACTAAGATCATTTCACTTATATTGGGATGGTATATCTGCCTGATACATCACAGAGATTTAGACCTTTAAACAGGTCCATCCCAAGCAGTGAGAAATCTACCACCACTCACAGGACCTTGGTTCTTACATCTTATCTGAAACACAGTGCAAAGAGAAGCCAACATTTGGACTCAAAGCCAGAATCTCTCCACCACAAACCAAGCACAGTACCAACTGAGATATCTAGCTGGTACAACAACTGATAAAACATAAACTTAAAACATACATATGCATGATATGTTAGCAAGTGAGGCAATATTAAGCAAAATCAAGGGGGAAAAGGTACTATATGAGAAAACTGAAAGTCTGAAAAGAGGATTAAGACCTTCAAAATTTGAGTTTTTCAAAAATGCAATAAAAAGAACATTACTCCACATATCTTTTAGGATAATTGCCAATACTATCAAATATTACAGACAACGTAACTCAAACAAGAAGTATTTTTCGCCTGGGTAAAATATGAAAAATAATTTTAAAATACCTTGAGACATTTCTCCATAGTACCCATGGTATCTCTGTTTACAGCTACATAGCCATGTGGTTCCAGATACCGCTTTCTGAGGGTGCTCTTACCAGAGGCAGGTGGTCCTACCATCACAACTACTTCCTGACCCTGAAATATGCCATTCATTAAACTTAAACTTGAAAATAACTATAAAGGCAAAATTTCACTATTTTAAAGAAAGCAATAATATGGTTTTTTATAAAAGCTAAAGGTGACCTATGCCAGTAAAATATATTCTATAACAATCTGTGACGCACGTTGGCTCTTGAAAGATATTTACGCCAACTTGTTCAATATAATGACTTGTCATATAGAAGCAATCTGGGTACTCTGATTTCTTCCCCACTAAATTACTGGCTAGATATGTTGACTTGTCATATAGAGGCAATCCAGGTACTCTGATTTCCTTCCTACTTAACTACTGGCTGTCACCAGATATGCTGACTTGTCATATGGAGACTATCTGGGTACTCTGATTTCCTTCCCCACTTAATTACTGGCTGTCACCAGATATGTTGACTTGTCATATAGAGACAATCTGAATACTCTGATTTCCTCCCCCACTTAATTACTGGCTATCATCAGATATGTTGACTTGTCATATAGAGACAATCCAGGTACTCTGATTTCCTCTCCCACTTAATTACTGGCTGTCACCAGATATGTTGACTTGTCATATAGAGACAATCTGAATACTCTGATTTCCTCCCCTACTTAATTACTGGCTGTCACCAGATATGTTGACTTGTCATATAGAGACAATCCAGGTACTCTGATTTCCTCTCCCACTTAATTACTGGCTGTCACCAGATAAATAAATAATCCTTATGGTGCTTAACACAGTAAACAAATAAACACACAACCGTACCAACCTTGTTGTGATAATCAGTAGCGTCGCCTCCCTTTTTCTGTCCTTTCAAGAAGGAATTTGGATCTGGACACCTCCATTCAAATGCTGCTGGCTTTTCCTTGAGGAAAAATTCTTCTGGAGTTGCAAAATCTAATGAAGGAATAAGAGAACAAGATATATATATTATATATATATATATATATATATATATATATATATATATATATATATAGATATATTTATATATATATATAAAGCACAAAGACACTACAGCTAACTAGGCACCCTATATTTCACTTATATTTGTTCCCCGACTGGGACTCCAATCCACGGCCTATGGTACCAAATCACCTAGCCGTCATATATCCAACCCTCTGAGCTACCCAGAGCTGAAAGTTCCACTTGAGTGGAATTTATATTTTGAATTTCTATTTTACATATATATATATACATAGATATATATATATATATATATATATATATATATATAAACAGAATCAACGAAACACCTGGGAGTACTTTGGACCCTGGATCCCTGAAGAAACCCCTGTAGAAATAAAGACAAATTAGACAAACATATAAAGCACAAAGACATTACAGCTAAAAAGGCACCTTATATTTCACTTATATTCGTTCCCCGACTTGGACTCGAACCCACCCAGCCGTCATGCATCCAACCCTCTAACCGACAGAGCTACCCGAGTATATATGTAAAATAGAAATTCAAAATTAAAATTCCACACAAGTGGAACTTTCAGCTCTGGAACCAACCTAAAGGTAGAAAAATGAGAACAGTGGCATCCTGTAATTTCTTTTTCAAAGAAGGCACCAAATAAGCTTTCATTTCTTTTCAAAAAATGATAGTAAATTTAAAATAACATACTCAGACCAATGTTAGCTGCAAACATTCTATCACTACAGGAGAAGTCCTTGGGTTTTCCTGGGGACCAGTCCTTGGCTCTACCTGCAGCATCTCCAACATAGGTACTCTTTGATAAATCAATCTGAAATAACACAGCAGTACCCACACAGTGTAAAATGTTATGCTTGACAGAGGATCATTTCAAATTATGATTAAAGGAAAATTAAATTAAAAACCAGTAACACCTCCGTCTCAAAGAACTTAACTCTTTCAAACATCCATGATGATCAACGATATGAAACTTCCTTTGATTATTTTCTTGTTTTACAGTTCGAGGATTATGTCATCATTCCTAGAATTTCTCACTTATATGGTGCTGATCTCTGCCTGATACAACACAGAAATTTAGTTCTACCCAATGAACCTACCTAAAGCAGCAAGGGATCTTTTATATGCTAACCTCAACTGTGACACGGATCTTATCTCTAATCCAAAAGACATGACACAGATGAGACAACTGTAGGATTTCAACCCAGGATCTCTCAGCCTAGAGTTGAGCATTTAACCTTCTGAGCCATGCTGGCTTCAGTAACATCAAATTTAAATTGTACGAAAAACCTATAAATTTGTATATCAAATATTATCTCAATATTACATAATTTAATTAATTTTCATATCTAGTGGTTAAAGATTTAACAGTTTTTATTTTTTCTAAACTATGTATTTTCCCCCATTCTGATTTCTTTTATATCATAATTAGTTTGAATCTAATCAAAAAACTTCATGGGACATCTAGGCCCGTAACTTTTGAAATGTGGACAACAATTAAAGCTCAAAATCTGGTAACCCTGGTCAACTGGGCAAGTTTTTTCACTATCCTTCTTCTCTACTTCATTTATAACATTTAAAAAGACACTTACTTTTACCCCTTGATTTTTATTTTCAGCAAAGAAGTCCCACATGTATGTACTGGGTTTTCTGTAATGGTTATTACCAGTACAAACAAAACACTGCAAAAAAAATATACATACCATAAAATGTAAAACAAAAAAAGTATACATACATAATAGTGAAATAAAAATTGTACTAAAATCAGAGGCTCTTTTCGAAAGTAAAATTTTGCGGTGTAAATCTCAAAACTAATCACAGAATTTAATTTATTAGTACTTTCATTTATTAAAAGTAAATTGCTTTTTTCTTGTCCTTTTTTGCAGTTGTTTCATTTTAAAATTATAAGTGCTTCTTTGTCATGATCATTCAGCAAAGTAAGGGGTATGAGGGGGACAGATGGAAAGAGGAGGGGAAGAATAAAAACAAATAAAGAAGGCAAGAGGAAGAATAAACAGTGGAAAAAGGAATCCAGAATAAACGAAAGAAATGTGCATAATTAAATACCTTTTTGACTGCCATTTTTATAGGGCAGGATTTGGTGTAGTGGTTAAGCGCTAGGCTTGCGGCGTCGACTATCCGGGTTCGATTCCTGGGTTGCACCACTATGTTTAAGAGGTTGGTAACCTCCTGCCTCCATATCGTGATATAACTGAAATATTGTTGAAAGCGACGTAAAAACACCAGTCAATCAACCAAAGCCATTTTTATAATTACTTACCAATACAGGAATTCCAAGCTCTGCTATAATGGCTTCAACTTTTTGCATGATCTCCTCTGGTTTAACTTTTAGTTTTTCTATACCAGCCTGGTTCGTGAAAAATACCACACGATACCCATCATGATGGAGATCTCTCAGCTTCTGTGGTACACAATCATCCCACCAATCCCAGTCTGAGGCTCCTAGTGGGGAGATTATGAACAAAAACTTAATGCTCATTTATTCATACTACTGTAACCAGGTTGGGAACAACCTCTCATTCGAGAGGCAATTTCTCAAATGCATAGTAATCTCTATTCTCAGTACTGGTAATCAATTTTAGAGAATGCACAAAAATAATCAAGTACTTAAAGTGAAATTTTTGGAATCTGGAATATCGATGTCAACTTTTAAAGGGCATTTGTAACACACAGAATATAGTTTTAAAAAAGAAGCTAACATTTTTAACTTACCATTTTGGAATTTTATAGCTGCACAAGGTTGCAGTTAAAACTTCAAAATGGTATGTGCATGCAAGTTAAAAAGGATATCTTCTTTTATAAACTATGTTCAGTATGTTATAAAGATATGCCCTTCCGTTTATATCAATTTTCCAAAATTTTATTGATCAAAATTTAATAAATGTTTGAAATTAATGAATGTAAACAAAGATTGTTATGCATTTGGATCATTGGCTATCAAATGACAGGTTTAAAAACTTTCCCGTGTTTAATTACTGTTCTTTACAATGCTGTTAATATCTGCACCTCTCTGTATCTTTTTATATTTACGATGTTTTTTTATAATATCTCAAAACTTGCATATGCGTTACAAAAACACAGAACGTATCCCTAATTTTGAGAAATAACCTAGATCTACATAATTTGATTGATTTATGTACAAATATTCCGTCACACCTTCATCTGAAGGGCAGGCAATTTGTCAAAAGTAGTACACGGTTTTTACCTGTAGCAAACTTTCTGCCACTGGCAGTTTTTATGACAGTGAAATCAATATCGAATCCCACCACTTTACTGGCACCTTCCAATGTCTCCGAAGTTAGAGCCATCAGCGGACACACCCCCTTTAAAACGTCACCATGCTGCGACCATTTCAAGTCATCGCTAAGATCGGTTTCCCCTTTAGCTCGCTTAGCTTTCACTGCAGCAGCATCTGCCGCCTTCCGTTTAGGTCTACTCATTTTGTGTAAATGACTTCCTCAAAGTATAGCATGCGATGTATATATATCGTTACCCGATTCATGTCTTGGCATGCGCGGGTATAGAGGGTTCCGAATGGGTGTACTGATCCTATATTAATATTAGAGTTATCTTTCTTGGACCGCAACGATAAATTCATAGGTCGACAAAATGTCTGTGATGTATTTTTATCTATGATACATTGAAAAGAATGATGATTCGACATTTTCTAAATTCAATTTCATAATTTAGCACTACATCTAAAGCAAAATCATTTATGCTTTGAAATGTTTCAAGAAATGTGATAATTCTATATCGTCATTTAAAATGAAAGAAAAAAGGAATGTTTGCGATCTTTCGCATTTAATGACATCCATGTTCGACATTCTTGTATAAAAATGAATGATAATATACGGTTGTGAAATAACATACAAGCCTTTATTCAAGCCAATGGCGGATCAATAATTCCCAAAAGGGGGGGGGGTCAAGTATTAGCCATTTTGGGGTGCGAAATCTAGAGTTTTACTCATACTATTTGAGTGTTTTCAACATTATCATTAGGGTTAGACTTGGTGTAGTGGTTAACCGCTAGGCTTGCGGCGCCGACGATCCGGGTTCGATTCCCGGGTTGCGCCACTACGTTTAAGAGGTCGGTTACCTCCTGCTTCCATGTCGCGATATAACTGAAAAATTGTTGAAAGCGACGTAAAACACCAATCAACCAACCAACCAACCTTATCATCTGTATATGTCTTGTAAAATTGTGGCAATAAAATTGCGGCGAAAAAGGGGGCCTCTAAATCCGCCACTGCAAACCATCTACATTGACTCGTTGACTCGTTGTAGAGTCATAAAATAAAACGCAGTTTTCTCGATTACTCATTTACGTGAAGTGATTCATTCTCCACGGTTTTATTTATAACGACAATACTCCATGTAAATAAAACAAACAGATATCAACGTAATCCTTTACTAAGGTTTTATAAACAACTTGTTTATAAGTCCATGCCTTTACAGAGAGATGGAAACTTTTATACTCACAAAAATCATACTTACGAAACCCTAGAAGTATCAAATTCAAAGTAGGGAAAAATTAATAAGTCGTAATTGCGAGATAAAAAGTCGTTATTACGAGAAAACATGTCGTTATAACGGGATCATATTAAGTTTTACCTTAATCTCAATTTTACTACATGTAACTCGTATCGAGAGAAATTCTTGCATATTCCGAAGTAGTGACGAGTTGCCAGTCTCTGTGTATGTCTCTGGTAACGGTAATCAAAGGTCAGTGACATGAAAGCTAATTTTTAATTATAATTTTTTTTTCAAATTAGAAATATACTTTAATTTCTTCTTTTTGTATCTATAAGTCCCCGTTACTTGCTGAATAAACACTTTACCCTGTGATTGACAAGTGTGTGTGCGGCGCTTGGCGGTCGCATGACCGGCTATTATTAGCTAATCTATATCATACCGAAGCCCTGCTGCGAAGATGACAGTTACACAAAAGATTGAATGATGGTTGATGTAATCGTATACGCTCGTCTTCTGACGGGGCGTATTGTGCCATGGCGTTGTCCGTTCCGCGTCTGTCCGGCGTTCGTCGCCCGTTCCGCGTCCTTCCGGTATAGATTGTCATGGCCATAACTTTTTACCCCTTCCATGGATTTAGAAATATTTCACAGAATTGTTGTTCATGATTCAAGGTGTGTCATGTCCTTGAATGAAGATCATATCTGCAAAGTAAAGGCCACAGTGATTATGTTTCCTGCTTCAAATGAAGCGACGGGTGTATTATGCAACGTTAGGCGTCGCTCTTGTTCAGTAATATCGCGACATGATAGCAGAAGATAACCAATCTCTTAAAACATAGTGATGCAACCCTGGAAATCGAAGCTGGCGCGCGCCTGTACAACAAACCAAGCGCTTAACCACTACACCAAATCTGTCTACGACATACTGAAGATTGGTGATCAACGCAAAATGTGAAAATACAGTAAATACATCGATACATACATCTAGACCGCATGAATTATCAGACATACATACGAGATCAATTGCATGGTCTTTGTATTAACTTTTTGAAGTGAGTTCAGTACATGAATGTATCCAAAAGTATGCTCAGTAGATCGACTTTTGGATATATTCATTTTCTTTGTGAAAAAGTAACCTTTTCAGTTCTTGTGCACCCAGATTTTGACTTTAAAACTCGGGTAAACACATTTAAAAAGCTATGTTTGTGTAAAACTAATATCCCCGGCGGCAACAAAGTCCCAAAAGGTTTTTTTTTTAGCATGAAGGTCATTGTCAAGGTCAAAAGGTCATCGAAATATGTGAAATATGAAGTCTTTATTCGGGGCATAAAAAACACAAAAAAAAAAACAAACAAACAAAAGCAAAAATAAACCATGTAGTTTACATTAATATTATTTTAACAAAGATGTAAAATGAGAATACAGGCATATGACTGCATAGCCGCAAGTAGTGGCCCTAAATGAATGATAGGGCCACAATTCCTTACGTTGCGTAAACTTGCATTTTTGATAAACGGAATGGCCGGCACGATTCTACGCATTTCGGCATCAAATGGAGCAAATATCTAACATATATAAACATAAAGCAAACGATCGGCAATGTTATCTTACCCCCGATCTGTCGTCTGAAGGCTCTACACACATTTTTTCCCAACCTGTTTCAAATTTGCCGGTTTCTGTGTCAACCACTCCGTCACGCGAGATCTCGTTAAAAGAAACCTCACAAAAAGAGGCGGAACTGACGAAAAACACGTGGTCATGGGTGCGTGGTCATTGTTATTTTTATGTCATTTCTCTGTTTACATTTTATTTATCGACTAACGTTAGTTACCGCATTTCTGGTCATTTCAATTTAGTTTTCTTCTTCATAAATAACTAGCCGATGAATAAAATGTGAACAGAGATGACATAAAAATAACAATGACCACGTGGTTTTCGTCACCTCCGCCTCTTTTTGCGAGGTTTCTATTAACAAGATCTCGCGAGGCCGAATGGCTGACACAGAAACCGGCAAATTTGAAATAGGTTGGGAAAAAATGTGTGTAGAGCCTTCAGACGACAGATCGGGGGTAAGATAACATTGCCGATCGTTTGCTTTATGTTTGTATATGTTAGATATTTGCTCCATTTGATGCCGAAATACGTAGAATCGTGACGGCCATTCCGTTTATCAAAAATGCAAGTTTACGCAACGTAAGGAATTGTGGCCCTATCATTCATTTAGGGCCACTACTTGCGGCTAATGACTGCATTGCTTTTCACTTTTTTGAGTGCATCATACCATTTGAATAGAAAAGTAATCTTGTAAGATAAAAAAAGTTTATAAATGTCTGTTCATGTCATGGCGTGTATTTTCAGAAAGACTTGGACATGTTAGCAACCATGTGGAATACACACACTCTTTCGTCGCGCACACACAAGCTTCGAGAAGGAAATCGTCCTCTTATGATGTACACTTTGGCTGAGCTGTATAGTTATGAGGTGTGTCCTGTTGATGCTCATGAAGTGTAGCTGTGCGAAGAACAAACAACACCCAAACCAGCCGGTGTAACATAAAAAGTGACCCCATTTAAAACTGACTCGCAGGTCAGTTTTTAACATTAAAAATTAACACGTGGGTCAGTTTTAACGCTAAATTTGGCCCAAAAGTCGTTGAAAATTGACGCACGCCGTTAAATTTTGATTCCCCATGGGGTCATTTTTTAACGATTTTTAATTTTATGTATAGCATTGAAATACAAGTTTCTATGGAAGTGTGGTGGACATATGGGATGTCTCTCACCATTCCATCTCATTCCCCCTTCCATATAACCTTTGCTTCCTCCTTCTATATCGCAACGGACACACATGAGTATACAGAAAAAAATCAATATAAACAGGTGGAAAGGTTCGTGGTTTGGGTGTGATTTCAAACTCGAACTGCATTTCTTAAATACTAGTATACTTTTATCTCGGGAGGAAATCTATTTACTAGGCAGATTTTTCCGGGGGGGGGCTATTTTGGGAAAAAGTCTTTACTATTTAACAATTTTGTTTGTCTTTAACCTATTATGCATATGGTCACTGGATCAAGTTAAAAGCATCCACATCAAAGACATCAGCGGATCCAGAACAGAAGTGAAGATCGTAATTATAGGGCTCTGGACTTATGGTCAGCCCCTCTCATTTATATATATATATATATATATATATATATATATATATATATATATATATATATATATATATATATATATATATTTATATATATATATATATATATTATATTTAATAGAAGGATGATTTGTTTTAGGATCAGTTTTCAGTGATTAGGAACCCTCACCAGAAACATATAGCATTTGGCATCGTGATTCAACCACTTTTGTATTTCAAAAATAACATCAAATATGCATATGTGTATCAGAAAGTTACTTGTTCTCTTGAATTATGTCGCTGGGTAATAATGTAAGTTATTATTTCCTACACTTGCAAAACATACATGTATTCGACTGATCAGTCCCTTGAAACGGCGAAATGACTCTTGAAAGGCAGCACTAAGAGTCTTAGTGTAGTAGCATTTCATTCACAACAAGATGTCACGTGAATAAAACAATTGTCGAGGCATGACGTCAAATATACGTATATTATAATTTCTATTTACTATTATTATCAATATTTTGTTTTTATCGTATTATTTTCAGCATTTTTCCTGAACAGACCACGTATGAAAAGTCGTCTCGACGTTTAAAGAACAGGCCAGTTGGAATAATCATGTAAAGGACGCTGTTCACTCCGGTGTCCATCTGTACAAAAGTCCCTTATGATTTAACTTCCTTGACACACTTTATGCAATCTTGAACAATTAATTACTGTATCTGTACAGAACCTAATTTTCACCCAAAATGTTGATGATAAGGTTTTAGATATACGCTGTATTAGCATATTCATGAATTAGCGTGAAACCGGCGTGGCCTAGTGGTATCGCGCTGGACTCCTGATCGAGAGGCCGGGGTTCGAGTCCCGCTCTGGTCATGCCGGTGTCCTGTCTTTCGGGTGAGACAGTGTCGTGGTATGCATGTCACGTTAAACATCTCTCACTGCTTCGGGTGGGTCCGTTGCAAAGGTCAAAATTTGTATGTCCCGCATCAGGCAGATGCCGTCACCATATACGTGAAATATTCGTGGTGTGACGTTAAACAAAAATCAATCAATCAATCAGCAACATTTTGTTGGCGAAATCATTAATTTTAAAACACGAAGATCAGCACTTACTCCGCTTAATATGAATCACGAGAAAATAAGTACAATCCAGTAAATATCAATTTGGTTATAACTACAAAACAAGATCGATTTACGTCGAGTTTGAAAATACTTTTACATGTAATTTATACGAACTTTACTGGGATTTCTAAAATGACAGATCATACTTAGATACAAACATTGACAACTCCCACCGAAAAGAAAATCATACCGTTGCACTTTCAGTCTATTACTTTTTTGGTAACATGTGCTGTTTACAAATTATCTTTTTTTTTAAATTATCATTAAGCATATGGACAAGTATATGTCATCTTTCAGAAAATTTGATAATTTGTGAATGAAGCGAATGCAAAGTGTAAATGAAAAACAAGTTAATAAATATTACGTTAGAAAATGAAAATTAGGATATATACTCTAGATTGATGGATTCTTGTTTTAACATCACTTCACGATTATTGTGTGTATTTGGTGACGTCATCTGCCTGATGTACATCTTCACTAGCCAAGGCTGCTGGGAGAAGAAAAAATCGGATTAGAGCCTCGGCTAGCGAAGATGCCGCTGCATTGTTTAGAAAATTATACCTTTGCAACGGACTTATCCCGAAGCAGCGAGGGATCTTTTACACGCCACGCCTACCGTGACACAGAGCATCGGTTTTCACAGTTTCATCCAAAAGACAGATAACCGCTATGACCAGGGCGGGACTCGAACCTTGGACCATTCGATCATAAGAAGAGACCCTTAACAAATTGGCCACATGGGCTCTATACTCTAGATATTGACCAAAACAACCCCCGCTCCCCTCCCCTCAAAAAGGATACTTACCTTCGCATCTCTTCGGTTAATATTTGATTTTCTTGTGAATATTATACAGTTACTGACTGGGATTGAGGGCAACAGATTATCAATTAACCCCCCCCCCCCCCCAAAAAAAAAAAAAAAGGATACTTACCTTCGCATCTCTTCGGTTAATATTTGATTTTCATGTGAATATTATACAGTTATTGATTGGGATTGAGGGCAACAGATTATCAGTTAAACTCGAAGACAAACAGTTGTCATCAGAGGCCGAATTTTCTAACAATTCCTTAGACCGCTTGATATCAACAGCGGTTCTATAGAATTTATTTAGAAACTATTTCATAGGGATATAACACAGCATATTTACCATGTAAAAAGTTCATAATTGTATCAAGTGTCACAAATGACGAAACAAAATATAAGGGACGAATCTACTACCGTGTAATTAATCTACGTGCATTGATTGTTCCAGATATTTCCTGTAGAAAGACATTTTATAGGCTATTAAAGTTATCCTTTCTTAAGGTTAAAATTTGACCCCACTGAAAGTGTATGTAGCTAAGTACATGTATCGTAAAAAGGAGATTTTCTCGACTTGGGGTCGTTGAAATTTGACCCTACCTCTAATGGCCAGTCTTATTATCAGATAATCGAATAGCCACACTATGTTATAAACCGGAGTTCGATTTTGTTCATAGGGAGTCTTTAATTAATGTTGAAATATAAACACCCCCTTCCCAGCTACTGTCCTTGCATTGTCTCAGCAAAACATCCCTCTTTATTTAACAAAAACAGACAGTGTACCTAGCTAGATATAGATACTTGTATTGTAATAAGGAAATTATCTCGACATGGGTCGGGGTCGTTTTTTAATGTTAAAATTTGACCCCACCTCTAATAACAAGTCAAGTTCATTAAAGTCACACTACATTTTAAGCAGGAGTTCGATGCTTTTTTTTTCATATGAAGTCCGGAATTAATGTTGAAATATGAACACCCCCATCCCCTGGTTATAATACCTGCATCGTTTATTCAAATTACCATTGTTTATTCAACAAACGCACACAGTGTACTTGGCTAAATACTTGTATTGTTATAAAGAGATTGTATCGACATGGGGTCGTTTTTTAATGTTAAAATTTGACCCTACCTCTAATAACAAATTTTCAAGATTAATAAAAGTCACACTATATTCTAAGCAGGAGTTCAATACTTTTTACATATGGAGTCATGAATTAATGTTGAAATATGACACACAACCCCCCCCCCCCCTTCCTTAGTTATAATCCCTGCATCGTATCTGCTGATTATCACTTTTTATCCAACAAAAGCACACAGTGTACTTAACTATATACTTGTATTGTAATAAGGAGATTATCTTGACATGGGGTCGTTTTTAAAGTTGAAATTTGACCCCACCTCTAAATTTTCAAGTTCATTAAAAATTATTGAAAGTCACACTATATTTTAAGCAGGAGTTCGAAGCTTTATCACATGGAGTCATTAATTAATATTGAAATATGACCCCTCCCCCCCCCCCTTTCCCTTCCAACTCCAATTATAAACACTGCATTATCTCTACAAAATATCACTTTTTATTTAACAAAAGCCACTTGCTTGTAGCTAATGAAATATCAGTTCTAACAGACAACGCGTCAAATGAGATCGAAATTTGCATAATATTCTTCATATGATGTCATTATCCAACGTAAAATGTAGACCATGCTGTAAATGACCCGTGTGCAAACAGGAAGTATACAGTGTGAACTGCATATTTCAAAGGAGCATTATACGCAAGAGTCAATTTTTAACGTTAAAATATGACCCACCACTGCGGGTCAATTTTCGACGAGGGTCACATTTTCATGCGAGGGTCACTTTTTCGTGCGGAGGTGGGGTCATTAAATAACGGACCGAGTCAATTTTCCACATCAAAAATCGACCCTCAGACCGTTAAAAATTGACCCGTGAGTCAGTTTTTAACATTGAAAACTGACCCGTGGGTCAGGTTTTAATATTGAAAACTGACCGTGGGAAAAACAAAAGAGGTAATAACGTCTTATTATCTCGTAATAACGACTTTTTATCTCGCATTTACGACTTTCTTAACTTGTAACGACGACTTTTTATCTCGTAATCACGACTTTCTTAACTCGTAATAGCGACTTTTTATCTCGTAATAACGACCTCTAATCTCGTAAAACAACATTTTCTGTCGTAATAACGACTTTTTGTCTCATAATTACGACTTTCTTAACTCGTAATAACGACATATCTTGTAATTACGACTTTCTTAATTCGTAATAACGACTTTTTATCTCGTAATAGTGACTTTTTATCTCGTAATCATGACTTTTATTTTCCCTTTACTTTGAATTTGACTCTCCTAAGCTTTTGTACATATTATTATATTTGTGAAATTATATAGTATTTTCGTAAAAAGTACCCAGAGTTATCTCTCCTATACCAGGAAATAGCCAGATACTTTTTAGATCAAAACTATGAGGGAGATTTCAGTAGCTTGGTAGGAAACACTGGAAGTTACCATTGATTCTCGCCTTCATCAAGACTGGATTCAAACTCCGGTAAAGGATACTACCTCCAATATATCCACAGTAGGTCGGTGTTGTATCTCGGTACAGACCATTTCGCACAAATTCTTACGAGTTTCTTTATGGATTTTTTTGCACCGGTTACCTAGTTAAAATATGACTTTAAAATTCAAAATACAGAATATGAAACGTTTCGTTGTATTTTGGGATGACCTATATCATCATGAATTAAATTATTTCCGGTTCAGATTTTTCCTGTTTTCAAAATCTAGGGTTGAAGTTAAGAAAAATCCTTGAAATGTTCATAAGAACCTTTGCGAAATAACCTGCTGCACCACTAGCGTACATACAAGCGTTACATAGTGTTATTGTGATTTATGTGAAATAAACTGGGTGTAGCGTTACCGTGTGTGTAAATGTCTGTATATATTGTGTTTTCCAGCGTAACGTTATACTTACACTGTGCCACCAATTACCCCTTCTTTTCAAATTTGTTCAAACTCTACAGCTGTGACATTGCGTACAAGTCTAACATCTGATATGCTGACTTACTGTCTGTTTATTAATAGAAATACCCGATACAGATCAACAGGTACAATAAGCATGTGACGTCCGTCACGGCGGGTGGGACAAGACAACAGGGAGCGCTTACTCCTCAAAGTTTTTAATTTTTCCCAGTTTGTTTTTGTTTGTTTGTTGTTTTGGGGCTGGTTTTTTTTCTCGATTTTAGACTTTCTTTTACTCACCAGGTAAACGTAAGGTAGAATAATGATAAATAAATAATTATATATAAGTTACACGTGTATAAAGGAGCTGTGGTAGTAACACAGATGTACGCAGTTTATTCAATATTATATCACATTTAAGCGTAGGTAAGTAGAAATTAGTTTCGTGTTGCATACCCCATACAGGATCAATGTAGCAATGTAGTGACGTCATCACTTGTGCGCGTTCCAAACTTTCACTCATTAGGTTATATGTGCTCAATGGACACTACGTTTATCCTAAATGAGCCATTTTTAAACTTGGAGCGGGTATTATTTCTTCAAATTCCGTTTAAAAAGCAAACGCTGTCATGTGACTCGAACCATGCACGTCTCTCACTCGTGACGTAACGGAATGATGTCCATTAGCAATTTATTAAGGTTGTCAGTGACTACAAATCCCATGCCTATGTTTCTCTTATGACATAACAGTCGACCATCTTCTAAAGTCTGCATTAGGAACATTTTTGTGACGTTCTGTGTGCGTTTAATAGCTGCTGATTTTTGTCCCTCTTCATTTTATTTTATTCAATTATTCTATATTTATTTACTTCTCTATTATTCTTTGCTGCACTTGGGTGGACACTGGCATGTAGTTATGTTAATTAAAAAATTTTCACATCTGTTCTCATTTTTTAACTGTCTCCCTTTCGCATCATTGCTTGCTACACAATTACAATGATACTATACTCAATAATTCATCAACATTGATTTAAATGACTTAATATGACCATATCATGAGTAATGTGTTTACCCTAACCACTCGGTATCGATGCTCAAAACATTCCAACGATCGTTTCATAAAAATGAGTTCATCGCTCCCGAGACCATGACCTTGACCAACGCAGGCCTTTTCATGAACCCATTAAATCAAGGAGTTTATGCGATTATGTTGTAATGTGCTGTTTTGATGGCTTTGTTTCTTCTTCAGCATTCTATATTCTATATGACTATTGTATTTGAATGACAGGGAATATTTTGTGGTATGCACCTCTTCTATACTACAAACAAATTCCAAGAAATACACTGTTTATCTGAAAAACTGAACAGAGTTCAGAAATCCAGTTTGTCAAATCCAATATATCTGTTTGACCTTCAACATGTTTCAGCCAGAATAAAACAATTTGATTACACACACAAACAAGAAAATAAAATTCAGGGACACTTCTATCGATATTTTAAAGTGGCAGGGACAATACATTCATTATCAATAAACATACTTTTATAAATGTTTCTTTTTTTTTTATTTGCTCCACTCTTTAAATTTTCTAAAAGGTGGCGGCAGTTTTGTGCATGGTTCAGATCTGAACTTTTGTGTTATTACAAGAGTACCTCGCGTAACCGAGAGACCTGCTCGACCAAGACCTAGGACTTTCCAAGTCCGGTACAACTTCTTGCTGACCACCTATCCATACAGGGTTCTACTTTCCCTTTTTATATAATTACACATAAAACCATATCATGTAACTTAATTATGGAGCAATGTTTATCATATTGCTTTTACTGAAAAAATGCTGAATTTAAAAAAAAAAAAAATAAATGTCTTACTCTTATTGGGGGTGCTGTCCAGAACATCGATTGTACTTGACAGTAAGAATGGATTTACATCTGCTTTCAGTGTTATAATGTGATTTATCAAAAACAATTGTGCTCAATCAATTGTAGAACAATGTATTCAAGTAAATGTAGGACGCTGGGACGCTGATTGCAGTTCGTTTTTGTACGATATAGCCCGGGTGGGGAAGGCTCGACAACAGACCGAAATTTGACAACACAAAAAGCTGGTATCACCGCTTAACGATTTTAATCTTCAGAAAAATAAGATTTCTTTCAAATGTATGAAATTTACTTTGCTGAAAATGACATGTTATATACTCTAATAAAATGATCAGGTATCCTTGTGATTCTAATGATATTTGGTACATGCATCTCTATCAGTATACGACTCTCTGAAAATCTTCAATATTTATCTAAAATTTTATAGAATTGGTCCGATGTGACAGTAAGGTAAGCGTGGTCGGATACTCTCGAATTCAAATTTCTCCGGAGTCACGGCATCTGGGAGGTAAAACATTCTTTTTATAACGTTATTTAAATGTGATTTGTGTATAATTAATCAAAATCATGTTTGAAACTCAACCTTGTGTCGATTACAAGACTATGAAATGGTGTCCATCACATGATAATTTGACCTTGCATTTATCTATTAGAGGACTGGCAACTGGCCGCACAGAGGATGGACGTCAAGGGAAGTTCATACTTTGAATAATGAAGATCTAAGTAACATCCACTTTCTTTAGAGTGACCAGTACCCTTCCGCTATAGATGTAATAATCCTCTCGCTTATTATCTATAATCTTAATCATTTATCTCCACTTATCCTTTGATTTATTTCCCCTTATACTGACTCCATGGATTAGGATACTCCCTCCGTCAAATTTCAATAGTCTCAGACGTTTGAAAGGTCAGTCTAACTTGCACCCCCTCACCATTTGACGTATTATGTCACTGAATTATCTTATTTCTTTGGGGTTGACACTATTCAGAAGAATCAGTCTCGTACGAAAGCGAGCTTAGCCCACCCTATAGTGTCGGAAACGATTTCATATAAAGAAAATAGTTCAGGTGTTTTGTGTAAAATATGCTATTGTCACGCATCCTGCCGTGCTCACTTGTAACCTTTGATATTTGACTCTTTTTCGAGTGAATTGGAAAATAAATTTACATTAGTAGAGTGATTATTCCCCCGTTTTATACATCATCATTCAGGCGGATATAAAGTGTATGCTGCGGAATTTTTCCAGGACATTAATGACATCTTTTGCTTTAGAACTTTTCCGTATTCTTTTTGTCTTGCCTGTGACTCAGTTTTGTGTATTAAGAACACAAAAAGACTCGAAGTACAGAATACACAAAGATACTTAAGTACTGAAAGCATTCGTAAAAAGCTATTACAAAAATATTACCAGCAAATTTTGTTCTTGAGCATTACAACTTATTTATTTGAATAGAATTTCCTATTCATATAAAAATCATTAATTTCAAAGTATGGTGTATTTTTCTCTTGGGCAAATGCGCGTTTGAAATAATGTCATTAATGATTATAAAGTGTTTATTAATGAAAAATTATTTGTTTCCTTTACCAAATATATATATATATATATATATATATATATATATATATATATATATATATATATATATATATATATATATATATATACATATATATAATTAGTATTAACGTTTGAGGTGAATAACCGAAGAGATTTTTTGAAGGAAGCTATTTATATGGGAATATAAAATTTTTATAACTAAAAAAAATATTTAGGGGAAAACATTGAATGCGGATGAATGAGCGAACCCAGATATTCACCACAAAGGCTACTACCCACGTACCAAAATCAGTCAATGTGAAAAGTCGTCTTTATTGCGTGACCTGTATCGGACTTCAAAGCGTACAGCTTGACTCGAGAGTCGCGTGGCTGGTACATGTAGCGTGTACTTTGACAAAGAGATTTTACATACACTTACATCTGTAGGTAGATAAGAAAATTATTGTCGTTATTCCTCTCTGCTTTACATCTCCGCTCGATATTGCTTGATCATCGAGACGGATGAATGGACAAATTCGTCTACTATGCATCTGTCACCCACTGCTTACAAGGTGCTCAGCTTTCATTTCGAGTTTCATTGGTTTAATATAAACATGTTTACATACATCTGTAGTAATTTCAGCAGCTGTCGTTTTCATTTCAGTAAAAAAATATGTTACCGACAAAGAATAAATAAGGCATGACAGCAGCTCTTTATCCTCTTTTGATACTTAAAGTGCACCATTTTTATATATGAATTCCATGCAGAAACTAAATCATGATCGTCATGCATAAGGCATGGTTATATGCTTTGATGTTATTGATACAACAAAGTTAAGTTAGAGGGTATCGTAAGTATCACGGTGGCAAAAAAAAATTATCAATGCCTTGTCATATGATCTTTCTCCTCCTTCCACTCTTTTTCGTAATCATAATTTTAGCATGGTAATATATGACTGTTAATATCGGAAATCGTCATGAAAAATAATCACCAAAAGGCCACATTGCCTGTTTCCCTGTTGATATAAAGGAGCCATCTTTAGTTATACTTACTCTCTATTGGTATCAAAAAAAGGCTATCTTTGCCTTTTATTCCTATCTTTATTGATACGGCCGTCTTATTTCACTTTATTGATAGAGGTCATCCTACTTTTGTGGTGTTTCTCCATTGATATAAAAAGGCCATCTATGCCTTACGTGCATATTCTCTCTACTCTCTTTTGATATCAAGAAATATCTCAGTTGATATAAAAAGACTGTCATACATTGGGTTCTGGGTTTTTTAATTATTATTATTATTATTATTATTATTATTATTATCGAAAAGGTCATCCTAGCTTTATGCTTTTTCTATACTGGTATAAAGAGGAGGTCACTTAACTTATGCATTCCTCCATTAAGTCAGTTTGAATATTTCCCTCTTTAAAGCTGTTAAAACATGCGACTCTATTGTAGATTGTACATAGTACTCGCGGAAGTCTGACTGTTTCACATTATCATTGATTTTATTCATCTAAATACTGCATTAAGTTTCTGTTTCCTCAACAAGTCTCATTGTGAACCAAATCTTTACCAGACAAGCACCTGTGAAACAATGACATTCAGATAAGGAAGATAAAACGACAACATTTTCTGTCGCAGTATCAAGCGTGTCAACTACATTACAAATATGTTTCCTTTAATACAGATACAAAAAGTTACATGAGGCAGAAGTATATCGTGTGCGTTCAAGAAAAGGTCATCATCTGATAAAGAATGGGATACCGATCTCTGTCTGGGTTCGAACTTCATCATGATCACGCCATCATGGATGACTGATGCTGCCCCTATGTTCATCCTAGGGTAGAGACCCATACCTACCGCGCGATGAGTTGGGGCGACTTTGAAGTTTGTAACTGTGACAGTGTTAAATGTATGAAACAATGACTGCATAACAGCTTAATTGTGTAAGACTAATTGGCATTGAATTGTTGTTAAGTGCTGCCATTTGCGTCATGACAATGTAACAAAGGACTAGACGGGTACAGAGATATTCTCGTGGTCGAGTCCTTTGTACTAAAGTCAATAAATATCAAAGTAATGACAAGAAGTCTTACAGGGAGCATGAGCTGTCACTGCCGTGTGATGGGGACATACACATGAGTACTATGGTACATTCAGGATAAATATCAAAGTAATGACAAGAAGTCTTACAGGGAGCATGAGCTGTCACTGCCGTGTGATGGGGACATACACATGAGTACTATGGTACATTCAGGATAGATATCAAAGTAATGACAAGAAGTCTTACGGGGAGCATAAGCTGTCACTGCCGTGTGATGGGGACATACATATGAGTACCATGGTACATTCAGGATAAATATCAAAGTAATGACAAGAAGTCTTACGGGGAGCATGAACTGCCACTGCCGTGTGACATACACATGAGTACCATAGTACATTCAGGATAGATATCAAAGTAATGACAAGAAGTCTTACAGGGAGCATGAGCTGCCACTGCCGTGTGACCAGGACATACACATGAGTATCATGGTACATTTAGGATAGAAAGAAGTGAAGACATCTGATTCATTTGTGTGAGAAAAGTCGCCACGAACATACAGATAATAAAACAATAAACACACAAAAACATTGCAATTTTTTTCTATTGTAATGAATTGTGGTATTAGAGCTAGATTAAAATGATAATTCTCACTGATTTGGTGCAATAAACCAGGATACCTGCCCACCTTCTAACTCACTTTAAAAACATTAAAACTACAAACGAAAGCGAAAAAAATATATCTCTTCAGTTTATCATTAAAAAATTCCGTATTAAGTTAATAAATAAACAAAATGACAGGAAGGAAGTTTATATCACATTAACAGGAAAAACTGACCAATTTTTGTTTACAGTAGATAAGTTGCCTTTCTATCAGAATCCGGGATCATAACCTTGAAGTAGAACGAGGGGACACTTCCGCCTCATAAACTCGGATGACGTCAAAATGTCTTGTATCTGATGAAGGTCATTTATGTTATGAAAACTCTCAAACTACAAAGGCTTATAATTCTAATTTCTCGGAATCTAGTGGTAAACAGGAATTTTTGTCAGCTATGTTTTTGTCCTTGAAATTCCTTCTTTGCACTTGGAAGCAAGATCCCGAAACATTCTTTGCTGGTTAACAGTCGTTTACAAGTATACAAGTACATGTATTTTTAAAATGATATTGTTACAGATTATGTATACCTTTTATTTAAATAATATATTTATAAACCTTTATTGCTAACACGAAGCACTGTAATGTCTTTTGTCGAAGTTACTAATAATAAACTTAAAATATGCAATATGTACCGATTATCCTGCTGGCTTCTCTAAATTTTGTAAACATTTTGTATTTCTTGCTGACTAAAAGAGTGGACGAAAATTTTCTGCTTTTCAATCCACTTCTTTATATAGGTGTTTCGTTGGTTCGGGTCGGGTTCATTTATTTCATTTCATACTCCAATCCCAGAAGGCTCAAGAGCAGAGACTGTCGTTTGACTGGGACAGTGGATTCAATACATGTTGTCATTGTTGCTTCCATTTTCCTTCAATTTCCCGTAGGTCGGGTGAAGATAGGTGGAAAGTTACATTCTGTGTGCATTTGGCCTTTAGTCAATTACTATGGCAGCGAACAGTGCTTCAGAGGTATTACTTTTCACTGAGATCTCCAGCAACGGATTACAGACTGCTTGATTCAATCCATAATTTGTTATTTAAGTCAATATTGCTCTAAATCTTTCACAAATAATAACAATAATTCTTTATATTTCCAATTGATATTTACACGAACAGGTCCTTGGTAAGATACATTTCGAACTTATTCGGCCTTGAAAAGTAATCTAATCCAATGCTATATTATTTGTGTTATAACACGGTATAACACGTGAAGTGTTGACTATATCACATTGAGACAGCGGTCTTCGTTCATGGCCTTCATGTTTAAAACAAGAGAGGTAGTTTACCACTGGACAAAATCTTCTAGAACCGTACAAATCTCAGGAATTTCAGTTATTTTGTGAAGCAGTCCAAGGGCGCGTTTAAATTTGAAATTATCCTTCATTTAAATTAAATGATTGAATTTAGGATTGCATTAAAACCCGGCGATTGTTATTTGTTTGGTGTGGCTATGAGTTTGAAAAGATCATTTGTCCATATGTTGATGTGCGACGGGATACACAATAAAGCGCCAGTATTTAAAAGAAATTAAATAAAAATACAGCACAACAACATATCGTTAAATGGGATCTGCGATTATCGCATCCGATTAAGGCATCAACAGATAACACTATTTTGTTTATATTATTGCGTTAGAATACAAATCTATAAATGATGATTTATAGGCGATTAGTTCGATTTTGTGGAATATCTCCACAAATCACATGCTTGTCTTTAAATACCTGTCTCGCATAACAACTAATATTTATAGAACTTACTAAGTCAATATTTAAATATGTTTATCCCGCCTTACTTGGAAAGAACAGCAGATTAACGGCATTAACGGATGATTCATAAAAAGAAACGTAGGTATGAAAAGAAAACAATTCGTCACCACTATTATCAGAAAGAAACTGAATGTTTAAAAAGCGCACGGAGAGTTTAATAGTAAGTATTACTGCGAAAACTGATGCTCTTTGTTGGTATGAATTCATGAACCCCGCCCCAACAAAACATGTGTTATCACAACACATTTGTAAATAAAAGATTATCTACGACCTCCAACACTGCTGCTTAATAGTAATTACGGGAGGAAATTTTCTTCTTGTTTTGTAAAACATAATAAACCCGGAGATATATATTCATATTTCATTCTTTTAAATTTTCTCGTGGTTTTATAGATACAACTGTATCACACTGGGTAAATAACTTTCTTAAACAAAGACCTTTGTTTATAAAAACTTGAACTTCCATTAATTTTCCTATTAATGCACGGAAAGCGAATAAAACAGATCCATCAATTTCCTATGAAATGAGTCAGATATAAGTCAAAAGATTTTGTTGTATTTCCTGACAAATTTAAAACAAATTGATCCCTTGACACACATAAAACAGTAAACATGGAAACATAATATTGAGAATTATTGGCATTGTTGTATTGTATATTTCCCCAATTTGTTGCTTTAATATGTTGCGTTTAATGAACTAAGTCTTCGAAATTTTGAGTCGTTTGTCTGTTCGTCCTTAACTCCGTCCTCTCTTTAACCAAATGGTTTTATTCTTCCTAACAAAGATGTAACAAAATTTTTGTATGATTTTAATCACCGATATTCTAATAATAGCACGAAACTCCTGGTCCCATGGCCTTAAAATAGGAAAGCACGCAAACAAAATCAATACTTACAAAACAAATTAAAAAATATATAAACCGTTCAAATAAAAAGAAACCACTGAAAAATAACAAAACAGACACAAATAAACAAATATTTTCAGGTTAAACCTGATTATAAAAAGCCCTACATGTATCTAGAAATGTTTACAATTTAAATCAATCTCTTTTTCCACTTTTCCTCTCGAGTTTCAATTTGGAATACACTATGACTTAAATGATATTTTGTGGGCGACTTAACTTCGCCAAGATATCGATGCGATAAGGGTTCTTCTTCCTTTCTGAAGGCTGTCGGTTGAGCGAACGAATATCTTTACGTACTGTCATCTTTCAAAATCATTAAAATTGAAAGTACGAAAATCACTATACTTATATGATTGTTATATGTTTTTCCGAAGTCAAAGGGTTATCTAGTATGCTAAAAACCTCCTTGATCTGGATTTGTCCTTTGTTTCTTTGAGTCAATAGGTGATCTCGCAGTGTGACTTACTTACTGACAGTGTTATAAGCTGAGTCAGTGCCTCAACAAAAAGTAATACGGCCCACATCCGGACAAAGGCATTCCTTCATATTACAGATCTCTCTCATCTTTTAGCGTCTAAGCGGGGACTAATACAGCGTAATTGGTGGCATATTTCCTCATTATTCACACTTAGTGTTTATTTACTTTAAAGGTAACCCTATCAATACACTAATCTCAAACAATGACATAACAAGACACTTGTGGGAAGATTATAGTAAGTATATCCCCTTAAGGGTAAGTAAAAGGGTCAGACTAGGTTCATCAATTAGGTCAGTATAGTATACAGATATAAGTAATCACCGCCGGAAAAAAAAACAGGGAGCGGGTGGGTACGCGCACCTGATTCCCGCCAAATTTGTTCAACAACGAATGAGAAAGTGTTGATATAACTTACACTTTGTTTGAACCATTTATTTTGTACTGGCGTCAAATATAATATTCAGACAATTGAATCGTTACAATTTGAAATTACGTAATATATTTTTATTGATACTCATTTCTCTTCCCAACAAACAAAACTTCTTAAAATATCTTGTTTGTATACTCTTTATTCTTGAAAATGGACATCGAAATCGACGAATTTCTGTACGTAAACTTTTTCTAACAAACTTTTTACATTCTTAAGAGATTTTAAAACATGTTATAAATAGTGGCATATGAAGCTATAGAAAAAGTCAGATCCCATTTCTTATAATTGCAACATGTCATGTCCTCACTTAGAACTTTCTCAAAATCAGAAAATTAGTAAAAGACAATATTTTCAAAGTCTCACGATTGTGATTTTCCACTTGACATTGTAAACGAAAGATTTTCAATACAGCTCTGATAGATATGGTTTACTACAATTTATATTTTTGTTTTTCATTATCTGATACTTTTGTTTGTGTGTTTAGTTTTTGTTTGTTTGTCTATTCGTTCATTTTCGGCTGTTGTTATTGTTGTTGTCGTCGTCGTCGTTGTTGTTGTTGTCGTCGTTGTTGTATTTCCCGCTGTCTTGGAGAACTCTTACGTGAGAACTTAGTAACACAGGCAGTGATTTAGTGATACATAGTTCATTTGTGAGAAAGCCTAAAACGGCATTAAGTATCATAAGTAAATCATCAAAACCATGAGTATAACAAGATATACTAATAAGATTACACATTAATTACGTGACTTAAGGGCAGATCTAGCAATTTGTAATCGGAAAAGTTTCAGCCTTTCATGTAAAATTTTGCCAAGTAGAGGGGATTTCCACCTTCGAAATAGTCTTTAAAATTCGTTATAAAACAGACACGCTGTAAAGAGTTTAGAAGGGGTAATTTTTCTTTTTTTGGATCACATAGATTTTTAAGAAAAACTGATAAATAGCCAAATTTTGAAGTTTAAGACTTCGAATTCGAATATATACAATATCAAAACACGTTTTGGTTTTTTTTCTACCATAGCACCTATCATCAGTTTTGACCAACAGCATGTCGGCAATTTCAAGAAGAATCATCAAACACTTAGCACAGAAAAATAAGGCCTAGTGATCGAATTCCACAGCGGAACGTTATGAGCTATCATTCGGGAAAAGAGACTGACAAACCGTCTGTACTTATGATGAATAAACATAATCAGTAGCGGTTCCAGAGATTTTCAAAAGGGGGTCGTCAGTGTTACGTGTTTGGTAAAATTCTGCCAAGAAAAGAAAGAGATCACATCCTCAAATGTAGTCTACAGTTACATTTTTAGAGAAAATTTTCCCATTGTAAAGAGTTTGCACCTACCAATCTACTCAAAAATAATCTTTTTAAATTGAACTTTTGTCAAGTAAAGAGGAGGGTTGCATCTTTTAAAAAATCAAAAGTTTTCCTTTTTGTGAAAATTTACCAAAGACGAGTGCAATTTCTTAAATATGGTCAATTTTACCAGACAAAGTGAGGCTGCATCTTCAAAACTAGTCAAAAGATATCGCTTGGGGTAATTTTTTGCTAAGAAAAAAGAGGATTGTATTTTCAAAACTAGTTACAAACAAGATTGGGTGAGGGGGTGGAAAAGTTCCATAACGAATGAGATACATCATTAAATCAAAAAGATAAATTTAGCTTAATGCACCATACACTTGTTCCATGTATGCAGTCCTCATGAGCAAATTTTACAATTAAATATATGATAATGTCAAAAGACTCTTACTTCCGAAATAATTTTCATTCGAATATTTTTTCAGTTATCGACTTCCCTTTCCATGCAGACGTGTGTCGCCACAATGTAGCTAGATTATTTGAAGTTCTGTCGTAAAACATACTCTACTCAAAGTCAATGGACACAGATGTATTTGAATTTTTTATTTCATGTTTTTATCTCTCTCTCTCTCTCTCTCTCTCCACAGAAGGAGAATGGCCTAGCGAGTAACAACGTGAATTTGACCTCTATGAACTGAAGCATGTGTGGATTGTCAATATCTAGCATAGACTGGATCAAGTTTTTGTTATGGTGTCCCATTGCCTGTAGGTCAGTCACCCATTACCAGCATTGTTTGTATATCCTGACTAGTAAATCAATAAAACAGAAATGTCTTATGAGTTATAGGGTAATATGCGGCACTGTTAATTTGTGTCATTAAGGTTCATCATATGTAGGAGACCTGAAGGTCTCTCTATTGACGGGTGCTACCTTGAACCCTTGTCCTATGTTTTTCTAAGGCTTACACTCAATTTTCGGCTGACAGATAGAGATAAGTGTTGACATAATGCCAGCAATATCCAATGTTTTCTTATTATTTATTTGATGTGTTGGATGTTGCACCATTGACATGTTAATTAACTATACAAGTACATGTATTAGATTATTCCAGTCGATGTCGATTATGTATGGAATTATGTAAATTTTTGTCATGAATAGTCATAAATTCACGCTGTAGCACGAATTCAAGATAAATCTTCTATGCAGCAGCGCACTTCACACATGCGTCGTCACATGATCTATTTCATCACATGAATTATAAAGTATATATCTAATTCATTACCATAAGTGTCAAAAAGGCATTATTTATAAGAAAATAAGATAACTGATGATTAACTCAATATGTGGTCTCATCTAGCTAATTGTAATCGACATGGAAAATATTTATTACAATAGACTTTGTACAGCTGTTTTCCCTGTTGTTTTCTTTGTAAATTAAACTATCATTGCAAAAAAAATCACACCGCTTATAATTTTGTCCTGAGATTTATGTATGCTATTTTACCTAAGAGGTGTCATTTAAAAAAATGCACACACCACACTCAAAACATCTGACAATACATATCTTCTTGGCCCCTATGACCTTACTCTCAGCCTGAACGGCACACTCAGGCATGCAGCAAAAAGCTTTATTATTTTTTTTATATATATTTTCAAACTCTTTTCTGTCACACGGCATGTTTAAATAACTGTAAATAGCATTATAAAACTGGTACATAAATGGGGGGGGGGGGGGGGGGGGGAAAATGTACACAGTGTACATGAATTAAGGGAGGAAACTGTAATCTATGATCATAATTATGTATGTACATATAAAAGGAAGAGCATACCTTGAGAAACCAAAAATTAATGTAGCTAAAAAACCTATAAGGTTCTTTTTGTAGGAGATTTTTTCGCGATATTTCATGAAACCTGTGCGTTATATCGCAGAACATTCGCACTATTTCGCGAAATTTTCGGGTTGTTTCGAATATACCATTCTATGTCATTCACCTGAAGATCATGTCCACCATTTTTAAGGCTGACGATAGACAATGAGCGAAAATATGCCTTTGAACTCCCGTAGCTTTTGTGACACGATAGAAGGTATAATTTTCGAATGATTTAAACTGGGGTCAATTTGAGGAATTATTTCCATTAGATAAGGAATATATAAAAACATTAATTCAAAAATTCCAAATGGTTAACTTTGATTTCTTTGTGGATGAGAATAATTATTTGAATCTTTTGAACAATAGATTTTTGGTGCCCCAGAGGCCTTAGTTATGACATCAATAGTTGTTTCTTTCATAGAATCCAATATATATTATATTGTCCTATACTACTTTAAGATTATACAGACGATTAAAATAAGATTTTCTTGCTTGTTTGCTGTAATCAGGATTTGAAACCACCACCTACTGCAAGTCTGTTAGAAGTTGGCGCGTGAACCTCTTTAGATCATATACATTGTACGTACGCTCCTATTTCCGCTCCCAGCAGTTTTATGCATTCAATAACTCTGCGTCTTTTGAATTGACTAATTAATGATTTATTTCCCGAGCTAGCAATAAATCACGATGTCTCGTTTGGTACCTACTCTCAAAAGCGAGAAGCGAAACGAAAGTCTTATCGTCAACTTTTATCAATGACCATCTTCTGCTTCGGCAATCCATACGTATATTCAAATATCATACCATTAAATCTGAGATCTACTGAATGAAGAGAACGTTATAATGATACAGCGTACTTATCTCATCTGTGTGATCATGGCCCATTTATCAATGTTTACAAGTGGCTATCTTTTGTGTTTAGAGCATAGACCATTTATCAATGTTCTCAAGACGATGACAATTTCATCGCTATGGCCAGAGCGGTCAACGATCGGAAATGCGACACTGATATTGAAATATGACCTTCTGTCGTCTATTGAACATCTTTATGAATGGTGTTCCCATTGATGTCAAGGTAAATTGCTGCGTTTAAACTTCAATGTTTCGCCCATGTAATAACTCCTTTCAGACAGAGAATGAAGGGAAAACAGGGAAGGGGTAAATACGGTAGTGTCTTTTTTTTACTCTTGATACTGATTATCAAAAGTGACAGTAGAATTAGGAACACATAGAACGTATTGCTTAAGTACTCTCTGGGCTCTCAAAGATATTCCAGGGGTTCTGATTAGAGACATCTCGAAAATGACTTTTAGCTACATTCCTTCATAGAGATACTGGTATAAACCGAGGTCCCAATATCGGCATACGATGTTTGATAGAGTCAGATGAATCCTGTTGAAGTACTAATATATGGGAACAATCTACAATGATACACTTTCAAGGGCAAGAGTCAATGTATGTGTTCTGATCCACTGAATATGTGTTTCGGGTTAACAGCCCTCGTAAACTATGTAGATACCAAAAAGTCAATCCTAAACTGTAAATAAGAAATGTCTCTCAGAAACGATGGGTTTGTATAGACTTTGTATAAATTTAAGAATTTTTGAACTGTAAAATTTGTGTTTCATTACTCGGGCTATAATTACATAAAGCTTACCACATGTTTCCATCATGCTAAGTACTCACACTGTCTACTATATGACAGCCAGTAAACGAGCGTTCGTATGAACACTAGTCTTATAATATATGACCTCGACCTTCTTTATATTTGGTTGATAGGTCCATCAACCAAATATAAAGAAGGTCGAGGTCATATAGTACAGGGCTAGTATGAACACCTATACCTGTATTAATTACTGATGTCAAATCAGGTACAGAGCAATTCACTGCTGCAGTCTGAGAGTCTACCTTAAAACTGATGGAGGCGTTTTCACGAACGCACGAATAGGGCTTCTTTGAGGTTTTGCTTTTACAGAACTATTGGACAAGGGTAAAGATTAAGTATTCTATGCTAAACTACGCGAAAAGTAAACGCCAGGATTCCTTGCGAACCGATACAAACAAAACGTACATGTAGAATTCCGGATTTCTACGCTTTATGTTACACAGAATTCCATAGTTTATGTATTTTGTGGTAGTTCTTTAAAATAAGGAAATGCACGTGCTTTGTCCGGGATTTGACCTAGTTATTTTATGAAATCGCACTTGAGTGTGTGGATTAGGGGATAAGATAAGTAGATAATAACTTGTTTACTCTTTGTTTTGTCTCATCCTGTACCGTAACAAAACAGTACCGGGAATTCTGATCCGTATCGCATCGGAAAACGTGAATACATAGCAATATCATATATTAACCGACTTCCGTTTACACTAAGGATGCACTTGTTTGCGGTTTTCTTTGTTTGGTCTGTATCTTGCGCGGGAACTTGTATTCAAGCTTACTCTTTATCAAACCAAGTGTGAATATGTGTTACTCTTTACGAAATTAATCAGTTGCAACATTTCTGTACCTATATTTTATGCCCATGGATGGGAACATGTAGACATAAACTTGCCTGTTTGTCGCCTTTGGAGAGAGAGAGGTCTTATCTCTATTTCATTAACACAAAACACATATCTTTGTTTTGCCGACAGCCAGCCGTTAATAGCACGTCGGGATTTATTATTATAAGTCCATGTAATTAAGTATATATATGTAATATTTACCCGTATGTACAAAAACAACACCATATGCAAAATCTGTTATAAATACACATACAGTATTTAGTATAGCAAATAAATAAACGAAATATATTATGTAGAGCCTGAATGAATAACATCTTCATCAATAGCACGCATATCTTTAAATACCAATATAAATATAAACAAATACAAAAACTCATTTATGTTTTTATTTTGCACACTAGCATACCCTTATAATATATAATTTGATTTAATTCAAGCATTATGAAAAATCTCTACGGCAAAGAGATAATAATATTTTCTCAGGCCTCCAAAGCCGCTCAGGAAAAAAACCGTAAAAAAACGTAGAAATTATTTAAGAGTAATAGCTACAATTTGAGCAATGAGAGATGAGGGTTTTGATATTTCACATGTGTATTCCTTGTGGCACAATATAAACCCTTTCACGTCAATAACGGATTTGGGGGGGGGGGGGTGTAAAAGGGGGTGAGTGGTGGAAGGGGGGGGGGGGGGTTCTATCGTTTCCCGTAGACTTTTTGACATCATAACTTGCCTAATGTCATTTTATGGAAAGAGTAATGACCCCATCCCCAAGTCAGCCCAGAAAATAACGTGAAAGCGTCTATCATTTTTGGAAAAATCAAACTTTTTACCTTGACCTGATTGTATCCTTTGACCTACTTTTCAAAAACTTTAAAATTGTGAGCCTCCGAGAACATTAGTGTTTCATCTTGTTTTAATAAACAAAAATAACAAAGCATACTGATTAAAAAATGGATATATTCAACAAATAGTAACGATAATGTTTACATATAAGTGTGATTGAAACATGAGTGGGCGTAATGACGAAAACAAATAAATAAGCACAAAATGAGAAAGAATTAATGTAAATAAACTATACTGTATTAGATTTTTATATCGAGTATTCAACATATACATGTATTTTATTCTTTGGTTGAGCACGACACCCATATCGCTGTCCTTTTTATGAGCGCTACTACTGGTCGCTATTCTGCATGGGTTGAGTGACCATCAATGAGGAGAGTTATCTGCTCTTGTTTATATGGGTGGTCTGAGGAGTGGAAAAGGGGGCGGGGGGCACAAAAGGTGTGCAGTGACTTGATTCAATTTACTTTTTTATTTGTATGTTCACTTGACCATGGTGAGATAGGTTCACCAAAGTAGCAGTCACTTTCATATACCTTACCCTGATATGTAGAAAGTGAACGAGTTCCAATCAAGGCAGAAAATTGCCCTATTAAAATGGCCTATATCAACATGCATATACACATGTATTTGTGTAATTTTCATTATTCATACCAATATATGTTATACTACATTAGGTCTATAGGACAAATGTCAGTATAAATGTTTTCCCGAAAGTTGTTTCATATAAACGATTACATAACATCTGAAAAAGAATCTCTCATCTGTCCCCAACAATTTCACGTTCCGCATGCATTTGGAGTACATGCATAACTATAATCATTTATGGTTACTATTACTTTAAAACTGCATGAGTTATTTCATTGGAGGGGAAGATTTTGAGGAAGTGCGTATAAGCCATCTAATACATAATCTGAACGCTGTGAATTTGTCTAAATAGACTTTGATACTATAAAAGGTCAGACATTTGACCTTTTATGAACATTCGAGAAGCCGGTACTCACGAACTTTTATATATCGGACAAAGATCTACTAGTATAAACTGGGTGATAAATTTAGTGAAGTAGAAATTCAGTATCTCATCCAAAATTCGCATCGTGAAGTTTTCACTGGTCGAGGTGGTGTCGAGATCAATGCTTTGAGAGGTTGTCCAAATATGAGGTTGTCGAGTGGTCCGTTGAATCCATCACTGTATTTTTATTTTATCGTCAAAATATTACTTATAAATCAATATCTGTATTTATCATATAGTTCAGTAACCTTTCGTTATCAATAAGTCTTCAACATTGTGTCTACAGAACATTGTGCCGTATCGTAGTGCGACGTTTTATCTGAAGTCAGAATTCATTTCGTTGATCAAAGGTGAATTCAGGTCACACAAACTAAAAGCATGAATGAAAAGCGGTATTTCCAAATACCTTCCGCACCTATACGAGTCTCAGTTGTAAAGGATAAAAAACCCCACAATGACAGATAAGGTAATCACGTCTACAGAGGAGGGGATTCTAGGTCATATGGTATGCAGGGAGAAAACGTTATCATTTATCTAGCCCTACTGTGCACAATCGGATTCACATCAAATGTAGAAACATACAGCATATTTACTAACAAACAAACAAAACAAAAACAAAAAACAAGACCCTGAACAAAACGGGGTGGAGAAATTTTACTGGGAAACTATGTCTCAGGCTTATTTGGTAATTCGTAAATTTATCTTTAAAAAGTCTCTAACCTATGATTTATAAATCGGTCAACGACATAGGTTCCATCAACGTACGTATAGCAGAATTTCGATGAATAAAATAAATTGATATTAATATCAACATCCCCACAATAAAAAAGATTGGCATTAACCATTTACAACCATATAACAACATTTTATGTCGAGTTTGAATTTCATAGAGGCCTGAAATAGTTTAGTAACTGTACCTTATTCTACAGCATCAGTTACCTGACGAGGTCAGTTCGAGCAGAACGGAAGTTTCCAGTTAGAACTACAGAAAAGGGATTAAAACTTGCGAGTTTATTTTCATTTACAGCATTATTATACATCGTCTTAGTCGTATTTCTCTGAAATAACCGTGGTGACACTGTGTAGAGTTCCACAGTGTTAACCCTCTGCCGACCCACCTGGTCACAGGCGTAAATCCCATCTTTAACGTGAGTTGTGCTTTACATCCCAGTCAGGAGATGCACATCCGTGCACCATTTAATAGGACAACATCCGAATTTCTAATGCAATAGAAGGAGAAAAAAAAGATGCATATTTTCTTCGTCTTCGTTGGCATCTATATCAATCTAAGTAACCTCATAGAAAAGGGATCTTGTGTATAATGAAACGATGTACATGTAAGTCGTCTGTCACACCGCTATGCTATTTGCACAGTTCACGACATTGATCGATTTATTTTCATGATCCTCTTGTTTAAGTGTGTGTATACATTAAGCTCAACCTCAAGTATGCATTTCCTGTCGGGTCACCATACCTGAAGTATTTAACGCACCTTTTCTACCTGTACTTCAAAGTAAACGCCGTCATGTAATTTTTATACGCATTACTTGTAGGCATGTTTATGAGTTTACTTGTAGCGTCGTCAATGTCAGTCTTCTTTATAAAACGTTACGTACAAGTAAAGTTATTACATTTTAGCTCACCTGAGCCAAAAGCTAGAGTAAGGAATTGCCATAGCGCGTTTCCATCGTCCATCCATCCGTTTTCCTTCCGTCGTCCATCCGGCGTAAACCTAATTTCTATTGAAACGGTCAAGCTTTTACTTCACCACCACTCTTTCTATTGGTGACATCCTTATATTCCGACGGTCCGATAGTCCGACTGTCCAAGAATGGGTGCGATTTATACATACACTAAAACTTTATTTTCCAAACCATAAAATAGAAATATCTCTATATTTGAAACAGCTATATTTATTTACAACCCTCTTTCCCTTTTACATACTGGATCCGTGGTTTGTATTCAAGATGTTAACAAAGTAACGCAGAAGGACAGTTGATAACTTTGACCATCTCCTAGGTCTAATCTAATCACAAATGTTAACCAAAATTATTTTGATAGTGCAGTTTCGGCTGTAGAATCTCTTGGGTTTATATTGGTGGATCTAAGGGGTCCCCATTTTGGTCGAAAAATTAAATCCCCAAATATTCAGTTTCGGCAAATTTTAGAGCTGCACCCCACTCTCTTCCAAATTAATTTTTAAAAAAATAGTCATTGGAGGCTACAGCACCTTTCAATATTTCCAGATCCGCCTGTGATTTACATAAACATCAAGTCCCCATAACCGTATGTGTATTTGAAGGTATGAAAGTGGGTAATATGGAAATAAAGTTAACACTCTTTAACTTTCGAAAAACTCCCATCAAGATAAACATTTTACATGTTCGATAACGGCACTACCTATCTTTAAATAGCGCATAAGATTAAAGAGGAATAACTGACAATTTTAAAGGAGACATTGTTTGTGAGAGGTGGGGTGTAAAATTTTGCTGAATGTAGTATTTGTTTAAAAATACCGTCAGGAATATTAGAGACCTTGACTTTGAGAAGTGACATACAACATCTGAAAAAGTGGCCGAGAAATAAGTAACTTATCGCAGATCTTAGAAAAATAACAAAAGTTCCAAGTTTCCCACAATTGAGCAGTCCTTTTGAAGCTTTCACTTTATCTATAAGCCCACTTTACACAATATACCAATTTTCATTAAAATATCTTTGAACCGTGTTGAATAAAAGTGCGGAAAACAAGTAAGACGGACTAACGGGAAGACGGACAGAAAGAAAACCTATAGTCCACTCCGATTTCACAGATATTAGACTACATATGTTGAAAAAAAAATATTGTACTCAAAATAAACATAAAATGATCGTGAAGGAGAATTGTAAAGAAATGGGAAATCGTATTATATATATTGACTTAAGTTCCCGGATAGAAAAAAATATAGAGAGAGTGAAGTTTGTTTCATAATTGCTTAACGTTACAGTCGACAACTTGTCAGTCATATACATGTATGTAACCGCACATAGATATGTAGGCCGTATTTACAGAAGACTGCACCTCCTTTCCGACACCTTGGTGATGTACAGCTAGGGCCCTTTAAGGTGTTCGACAAAGCATAGAAACCGGACCACCCTTTTTACGGTCCTTCCTAGAGACCGTTCTTTATCGTGGATTCCTACCATCCAAGGATAGCTCCTTATACATGTACCGAGACCACGGCACATCCCACTGCGCCATCATCCGCGGAAACTGACGAATAAAGCAAACCGAAACCAAAAACAAACAAACAAATAAAAAATAAAAAACAATTATGATTTACGGTCAGCTTTTAAAAACTTAAATTTCGCCGCGTCAAAAATAAGTTTATGTATGTATGTATGTATGTATGTATGTATGTTGGTTGGTTGGTTGATTGGTGTTTTACGTCGCTTTCAACAATATTTCAGTTATATCGCACATGGAAGCAGGAGGTTACCAACATCTTAAACATAGTGGCGCAACCCGGGAATCGAACCCAGGTCGTCGGCGCCGCAAGTCCTGCGCTTAACCACTACACCAAGCCTGCCCCATGTATGTATGTATGTATGTATGTATTATGACGAGAATAATCTGATAAAATACTGTTGATTTCACTACGCTGGACACTGGTGTACAAGTGTTACACTAGTATTTAAAACATTTGATATGCTTAAACATTATTATAATAATGTTTAAACATATTAAATGTTTTAAATATTTGTGTAACACAAGGAATATTAATAAAAATAATCTTTTATTTTCACTAACACTAATTTATTCAACTTAAAAACAAGTAAATAAATTTCACAGATCAAAGTGTGGCTGCTTAAGTATTTCGAATAAATTATCGATCGGGTGCCGCAAAAAGTAAAGATCCAAATGTTAAAATGTAAAGCCTAAAACATTGATTAATTCCAAGAAGTGCGCTAGTAGGTAACCCAAAAGTACTGTGTATATTTCTCTCTATATCGCCTTAACACCCCCCCCCCCCCACCCCGGGAGACTTTATAGACAACTTACAATTATAACAATATTATAACAATAATCATTTAATGTCAATTTATCAGCAAGAAAAGTGAAAGCTAGCGGATTCCAGTGTCATTTTCAGACATACATTAGAATAATCTCGGCATGATTGTGGCCGGAGTTGACCGCTTATCTTGCAACCGTATCTAATTTTAATGAGTTGACACAAGGGATCGCTAGCAGAATTTTAAATTAAACACCTTAAAATGACATGTACATTTTATTATTATTATTATTAGTAGTAGTAGTAGTAGTAGTAGTAATAGTAGTAGTCATGGCGTAACCAGGCCTATGTTTGTACGCACAAACGTCCACTTCATTTTTGAAAGAAAGAAAGAAAAAAGAAAAAAGGAAAGAAAGGGTGTGTGCGTGTGTGTGGATGGAATTTGAATCTCAGACCGTGGCGAGCTTAACAAGAGAAGAAAGGACTAGATTATGTTTGTTGACGAATGGAAAACACACACATTGTAGAGAACGTTGAAAAATCGCTTCCTGACCAGTTTTGTTGGGTTTTTTTTTTTTTAATCTTAGACTTTATGTTTGACACACTTTCCTCTGCCCCTCGGTGAGCTTTGCTGTGTTCTGGACTAATCGTGTTCGAATCTATTTTGTAACTTCAGTTTAATTACCCTCTTGTTCATGTTGTTAGCCATTATAAATGTCATACAGCAGAGCCCGATCTCCTTTCAAGTCCCTTACACTTCTTGATTATAGGAACACGAGAAATCGAACCGGCGGACTATCATGTTCTATTTTTTTTTTCATTTACTTGGGGAAGGGGGGGGGGAGATGTTAAATACAATAATTAGAACATCGAACCGTTGGACTATCGCACCGTCGGACTATCGAACTATCGGACCGTCGGAATACAGACGTGTAACCGTTTCTATTCCACCATTCATATTTTGTATGGAAAATCTTTGTTGGTAGAAACTGCGTCATTGCATCCAATGCTAATCGACAGACACAAATCACTTTTCAGCTAGGTTAATTAAATTCCTACATGTAACTCCTAATATTAACCCATTTTCTCACAAAAGACCCATGTATACTCGATTAATTGCATCACAATACATCTGTTATAGTTTTTCATTACTTTCAAACAGCCATTTTCCAATCTTATTAAAACGCGACTTGTACTCCGTTCCTCTACGATACTCTCCGTATACAAGCACACGGAGAGTATCGTAGAGGAACGGAGTACAAGTCGCGTTTTAATAACAAACTAGGCTGCGTGTGCGAGGGTAGGCATGCATGGAAAAAAAATTAAAACTTAAATCTTTCTATAAAATCCTGCCAATTTACATACAAATATTTACAACACTTTGAATACAAATTACTTGATAAACATCTAGAAAAAAAAACTCCGCGAAATATTATCTACTTCTTTATTTTCATCACCATGTTTCCCCTAGGTGCCCCTCACACAAGTAAAGTGAACTATGCAGCTAACGAAACCGCCATTTTAAAATCAAAATGGCTGCTTAAAGGAATCGAGACCTATACTAGATATGTTGTGATGCTTCTTATTTGAGTGTACTTGGATCTATTGCAAGTAAATGGATTAATATTAGAAGTAAGGGATATAATTAGCCAAACTAGTAAGTGAATTGTGTGTGGGTGCAATAACCCAGTTTCTATCGGCAAAGTCTTCCCACACAAAATTAACCTGGGTTCCGATTAGCCTTACTAACTTATCTTTAGTGAGGCCAATCGGAACCCAGACTAACACAAAATATGAAACGTCGGATTAGAAACGGGGTGGTGAAGTATTAGTCTGGCCGTTTTAATATATATTAGCTTAAACCTTACTCATTTTCGAGGCTCCTCTTCATAACCACTGAAGGAATTTTAATCAAATTAGGGGGGGGGGGGAGAACTCAATGTCCCCTCTATGTGTTGCTCATTTTCGGCTAGATCCGTGGATCCAGGGCAGGAGGGTACCCTCCTTTGATACACTTATTTAGACCACTGCATAGATCAATAAACTGAAAGCACAAGGGTAGTCTAGAAGGTTATTTTAGAAATCTTTGTAGTTCCATTCTAAAATGAATGGTGTGGGAGGGGTGACTGAATTTATATTTTGATTTATTAAAGCATTTAATGTAGGGACAATCTGATTAAAACCATATCTTTATTCCGCTTCTCTATTTTTTGTCCGGATAAAGAAAGGGGTCATGTTCTGGTGAAACCCTCGGCTAGACACGTGATAGTGACGCAATATGTGACAAACTCTGTTCAAAACTACCTTGTGGGTCACGCACGCTGTGGATGTTAATTTCATTCCTAGGAATTTGTAGCCGATCCACTGATTGGCTGAAAATCAGAGTTCACCAGAACATCTTTATCCTCAATGGGATAAATAGAGAAGCGGGATAAAGATATGGTTTTAATCAGGTTTTTTTAAAAGCAGTCAGTTGTTTGTTAATAAGCACATTGTGTAGGCCCATTTTTTGCTTCTTGTTTTTTTTTTTTTTGCTTGCTTTTCTTTTTTTTTTCTTTTGGGGGGGGGGGGTATTTTGGTTTAATGTTGTGTTTTGTTTAATTTTGATTTGGGTTTTTTTTAGCTCACCCGAGCCAAAGGCTAAAGTGAGCTATAGTAAAAGTGCGCCGTCCGTCGTCGTCCGTCCATCGTTAACTTTTTCACATTTTCGACTTCTTCTCTGGAACCGCATTGCAGATTTGGATCAAAGTTTGTATATATGATGTACTCAAGGTCCCCTACTAAAAGTGTGTTCGGGATCCAGATTCCCTTAGGGGTGGATCCAGGGCGGGGCCAAGAGTGCCCAAAATGGTACCCCTCTTCAAAAATCTTCTCCTCTAGAACCAGTGCATAAATGGGGAAACTAATTGCATTTCAACAATCTATAAAGATGGGTTATCAAAAATTGTGTTCAGGGTTAAGATCCGTCGAATAGAAATTTACGCTTTTGATCTGTTTCTGGACTTATTAATTTCAATGCAGAAAAATGTCATGTTTTTCTGTTAATTGATATTGAGGATTTCTTAATGACTATTTTGATCATGATTATGGTAAGGAATATTATTGTGAAAGAATTTTGTCAATATCTCAATTTTTGGATTTTTTATGAATTTTTTAAGACTTCCAAAAAAAAAGGGGATGGGGGGTGGCCATTTTTCACATTTTCAGTTTTTTCTGCAAAGCTGTTGGAAGAATTTTAATAAATCTTGGTAGAAATAAATCACTTATGATCCCCTTCAAATTCTTTTGTTTTCATCCAGACCTCTTTACAGGTGGCAGCACCATAGTCAAAAGTAGGTCACAAAAGAGTAGCCTCTTTTGACAATATTCTTCTTCATACTGGCTGTATACAGAGACAAACAGAATGCATAGAAATGATCTAGAGGAATGAGTGAAGACATATTGTCATTTTGGTTCCCTTCCAAAATCAAATTTTAGAATTTTTTTTCGACATTTGTTTGGACTTGGTGATTTCAATGCAGAAAAGTGTCATATTTCCTAGTTAATTGATAATGATGATTTCTTATGGACTATTGTGATCATAATTATGGTAAGGAATGTTACTTTGAAAGAATTTTGTCAATATCTCAATTTTTGGATTTTCTATGAATTTTTTAAGACTTCCATATGAGGACATTTATAGTATGTATAGGGACAATTCTTCACATTTTTACCTTCTGCTGTTATACCATATGAAAGATTTTAATGAAACATGGTATACATGAAGTACTATAGGTCCTCTATCAATTTTGTACAGTTCATCTAAATTGGTCAACAGATAATGGGACCATGTCTAAAAACTGGGTCTCACAATGGTACATATACCACTTGGTAATTAAAATATGGAGAGTAGCGGTTCAAATCCATTCATTCATTTCTTTACACATCTAAACAAGTTTTTAGATGTTTCTCAACACTCAACATATGAAATTAGGCCATTTTTAAGTTGGATCTGGACAATATTTGAAACAATTGTTGTTCATGACCCAAACTTGAAATCAGTCAACAATAGGCCCCACCTAAAGAAAATGACTAACTTGTTGCGCTGAATCACATCTTGCAGAGACAAAGCAAATGCTTAATATCAAAATCACCTGAATGGATGTGCAAAAAAGTGTTGCATTTAATTCTGGTCTGAAATAAAATTTGACATTTTATCAACATTTGTGTTGACTTAGTCAAAAATAAATGAATTCTTCCTTCCTGCATGACTGATTATCATGGTACTCAGGTGAGCGATATAAGCCTACTTGGGCCTCTTGTTGTTTTCCCCCTATCTGTCATATTTGAAAACTTCTTTCATGTAAGAACAAAGGCAGGTTTCATCCATACATTAACTTACATGTGTAAACAACACTTAAATGTACGTGTTCTTCGATTTCTTAACGTATTCCTATAGATTTCACGTATTTGCATGTTCACTTCTACTTAAAGCCAACTGAACCGAATTAATCAACCTTTTGAAATTATTTACATGAAAGAAGAGATTTTTATGTTAATGGATATCAGCTTCAAACAAGAGGTATTTGTGAAAAACGAATGCCCTCAGCGGCAACAAGGTCCAAATAAGGGAAATTTTGAAACGTATGTCAAAGGTCACGGTCAAAGTCGCGAGGTCAATGACCTTGGTATAATTTGAAAGGGTTTTATTAATGGAGTATGCATGCCAAATATGAAGCCTCTGTCTTTCACGTTTGAAAAGTTATGGGGAAAGGTAAAGGCGAAAGTTATAGTTGACAACAGACAGACAGACAAACAAATAATCAACTAGACAGACAGGTAAAAAAGAATATGTCCCCGATATATCGATCCGGGACATGAAAATACAGTTTTAAAGCGATAAGTAATGTGTTCTTCATGGGTAAATATGACATACCGTTCAACTACTGCATGAAACAAATACAGTACGTTGGACATGTTAGTTGTAATGATGTGAAACGATTTGAAGGACTAACTCATTCGCACCTCTTGAATTAATATCAGCGTAAAAGACAAAAAGTTGTATCATGCCTAACATTATCGCCGGCCTCTGTAGCACCCCCTTTCCTATTTCTGAACAGAGTATATAATTCAACTGTATTTTGTTCAGCCACCTAATGCCTTGTATAGATGTGTTAATTAATGAATGTTGAATATTGCGTATGCAAGATACGTTTTTCCTTGATTGACTTTTCACCAGTTCTTTTAGTTATAAATATATATAGTTAGTCCGAGATTCTCTGCCCTTTTCCCACTTTGATATCGGCGGCTTGTGGAAGTCTCTCCCACGAAACGCCGATATCAAAAGTGGGAGAATGGAAGAGAATCTCGGACTAATATCAGGCGCGGAGCAGTGCCCGTCGAAGGGGGCACCATAGTCTATGTTAGGGCCTATTTTACTGCATTTCTGTCTTAAATTTCCAAAATTTCACTGGCTCGCTTCGCTCGCCAGTTATTCTCTCATATTTCTTTAAATCTGCAGTTGAAAAAAAAATCGTTGACTCACTTCACTCTTGATCATTTTTATGATAAATCTCCCCTCATCCATGTTTATGATCCATAATATCTTCCAGAGGGAAGAAAAATATAGGTGCAATCCAAATTAATATCCAGTGCACAAATCATCGGCCACTTTGCCTCAGGCGAGTAAAATCGTATGGCTACTTGTAATTCGTGTAGCAAATGTTACAAATGTTTGAAGGTACGCGCTGTACAAGATGGGTTTTACTTATCCATACAATTTTACTCAAATACGTCTTGTACATCGTGTAGCTTCAGTACAAATTTTTGAAACGCTTGTACTGATGCTACGCGATGTACAAGATGGATTTCACTTATAGCCATTCCTAGAATAGTTTGTTTTCACAACGTATTTTGTATCTCCAAAAGTCTCAAATACAGAAGCTTCCGTGGAGGGGGACTTTGCACCTTGTTTCCCCTACTAAGGATCTACCCTGCATCGACCGGGGACCTATAGGCAGTCCCTAGACCCTGCGCCGAGTTTTACGCCTCCTCCAACTGAAAATCTGGATCACAAAAAAGAGCACCAGATTGCACTGTTTTGCCTCATATTTGCAAAATTTTCTGGGGGCGCCCCCCCCGAACCCCCACCTATGGGAGGGGCGGACCCCTCCCATATCCTCCCCACTCGGCCCTTCGGGCCTCAGTTGTGTGGTGCCCCCCCCCCCCCCCCCGGGGGCACATGAAGTTCTGGATCCGCCCCTGAATATATAGTGTGGCTTTCAATGCTTCGCGTGAATCAGGATGAGAACAGTGGCGGATTTACAAGGAGGCCCGGGAACCTCCCCCTTTTCGTCAAATATTTTCAAGTAAAACTCCAGATTTGGCACCTAAAATGGGTGAGTAGTTCGGCTAATACTTGACTTTCACATGTGCCCCCCCCCTTTTATTTTTTTCAGAAATACTGAATCCGCCACTGGAGAATGTTATATCTCATTACAAAACCTCAGTTAATAGCATAATATACATGTTGGTATTATATATAGTTGAAAAAAAATGTATACAAAGTTAAAAGTGCTATTGACTTGTACGTATGAACTGTTTTGATAATATAAAAATAGTCTTTTTCAAAAATACTTATCGTCAAGTGTGTTTCCTAGGTATAGATTGCCTTAAAAATAAATCAGTCATATTTGCAATAATAAGCAAATTTAACAATTATTTGGTTTCACCAAAACCGCTAAGACTTCAATAATTATCAACTATTTTGATTTATAAATAAATCAATATATGAATATAGATCTGTCTTTTTCCAACTAAATATCCCGCGTTGGTGTAGGAACCGGAAGTGACAAAATGAAAGCAATCTTGGGAACACAGACTTTGTTTTGATTTTGTAAAATAGTATTTTTGCAGAAACCAGTCGACAGATTATGTAGTAAATTGCTGTGCGTGCTTTATTATCGTTCTTCTTACCATATTTAAATTTGATATAAATCAAAATTATGTAACAAACTAGTTATTGTTTATTTTGCTAACATCAGCGTTTCGCCCCCACTAAGCTATGGCGGACGAGCACATGGTGTCAGAAGAAAGAAGTGAGCTGAAATAAATGGTATTTTGCTAGAAATGCACGTTCTTGGACAGCTTTTATATGTTTTCTTGTTAACTCTTTGACTTTATTTACCGAAATAAGACCACAGATAACCATAGATATGAGTATATTGGAAGTATTTATCATTTGAATTGATCATGTGTGTAACAACAACAGGAACACACCTGTAACCAAGAGGAGAAAATTCTAATTAACAAAAACAAACAGACTTCAGATTTTAATTTTATGTAAGAAATGATTATTAGAAATGTTGTCCACATTGCTTTTTTTCTGATTTGATTTGGAATAGATGCAATTTACTTTATCTCAAGTCAGAATCAGAGACAGTATTGATTCTAAAAACTGGATTGTTTTTCCTATTGTGCCCATTTCTGGTGATACAATCCGTATGAAATATCATACCAGAGTAAAGCCTAATGATTAGCCCTGGACGTGATACTTTTGACTGATTAGTCTAATGTTTAGACTTTTGTAAACAGTTTCATTGGATTGCTGAAAGTTGATAAATGAATATCTCAGCACTTCAACTTTCACACACAAACATGATGAAAAAAATACTTTTATTTCCAGGAGTATCCAACAATCATTTCTGAATTTATATCTTGATTTTTATTTGATGATTGTAAATTAAATTATTATAGCTATATCTTGTTCTTCAATTATAATAAGCTGAGAAATACTGCATATTATTAAAATTATCAATGATGCAACAGTATACCTCATCTATACTATATTCTCATAAAATGACCAATGCTTAGTCCAGACCATCGTGTGAAATGGTAGATTGTACCTCACAAAAGTACGATCTAACCCGTTGGTTTCACACGATGAGTCCAGAGGTCCATAGTCTATAATATAGTAACCAAACCTAGAACTAAATTAGAATTCTTACAGTAGGTATGATGGATAGAATTTGAAACAATGGTCTTGTACCTACATGTGTATAGAGTATTGTGTGTCACTTATGACATTTAATCTGCCTTATTTCTCTAACAAATAAAGTTGATAAAAGTTGAGGAAAGCCAGTAATGACTTTTTCACTTATAAATGAGTTCCCTCTTACAAATCGTGAGATAAAGCAGTCCTCATACTTTTTAACCTTGTTTGAAGAATACTGTAAATTCTCATTTTAAAAACAAAAAATAAGATACTTGTTCCAGAGAAAGAGTGTAAGATTCTCTTGCTTCAAACCCTTTATTACTATTTATGTCATGAAAACATTGTAGTGTTGATTAAAATGGGAAATGCAACAAAAATTCTTTTATCCTAATTGCAGTGTTCTCATTAACTTGCTTAGATGAATCCAGGACTCTCTGAAATGATTTTGGACCCACCAAAATTTGTATATTCTTTAACATTTTTAATGAAGATGAGTCCAAAGACTCTAATGGGACTCATGACATCCAAAGTCTAGTGAGATCTCTGCAATTGGACAGATTTACATTTCTGGTTGGGTAAGATATTTTTCTGTTTTCTTTTATAGTTTACCTTGTTTGTTTGTAACACATGTATTTGTTTTTATCTTTATTTTATTACAGAAATCCATGCATTTTGAAAAATGTGTGATTTTGAGAGGAAGATTATATGAATAGCTTCATCTGAATCTATGTAAGTAGAATAAGAAATCAGTTGTTTCTGCATGTGTGCCATTTTATAGACTGGTGACCTACTGTGTTTGGTTCGTCTCATGAAACATGTAAACAATAATGTTGATGATATCAAAGGATGGCTGCAAGAATTGATACATGTAATATTTTAAGTAAAATATAATTCAGAATGGCCAAGTGGTCATTGAATAATGACATGAACCATGCGGTAGTTTTTAAGTGTCAATACACATTAATACATGGGAATCTTGATTAAAACGAATCCGACATTATTATCATCATATAAAATTTCATTTTCTCAAACCAGTTCGGAAGTAAGCTATTATCCTTTTAGTTGTCCCAGGAGAATTAAAGTATAATCTGAATGGGTACATGTGCAAGCTGTAAATACATGTTTGAAACAGTATGCTAAAGTATACATGTAGAGCAATATTATGACAGTATGCCATTGATGATAAAACATTAGCTGTTAGTAACTTACGGTTCTCTTGTGTTACTTGCAAAATTGTTCTTATTTGAAGTTTGTAGGTATGATTACAAGTGTTAAGTTAATTAGCTACAAATGTATTTGTAAAGTGTTTGTAGAACTAGGTATACAAATTATGTACTTAATATCTAAAGGATTGCTTGTAAAGTTATGTATAATGTGCTGCTTTTTGAAAGTTATTGGTATAATTACAATGTATATGTACATAATCATGATACTGTAGGTCTGTCCTGAGGTCAAGCTTTTTATATGCATTATCTGCATTTATCTAGCTATAATTGGGTAGCAGCCTTTATTGGGAAGTTAACATGTGATTGTTTTGTGTCACACCCCTCAGGAATCTGAGCTTTTTCCAAAGCAAAGGAGTTGCACTTTGCATTTGTTGAATCCTACTTAAGCTAGCCCATTCAGGTGGTCATCTTGTGTTGTTGTGAGGCAGGTACATGCATTATTGCCGTATGTCTTAGAACGTGTATGTTGCAAAACGACAGAGCATTTTCATATTTTGCCAGTTTTCAACATGATATGGAAGGGAAAGTGTATTAAAAGTTTTTGCACATTTTATTACTTGCCAGCTTTACCTTAGTGTTTGTAAGTTTTTCTTTTGACTAGTAGATTTTATATTCAAATAAATGGACAGGATACAGTAGTTAATGAGGAAAGTTTACTGTTAAGTTTGAACTTTGGTCTGTGTTTATAAGCTATCATGGCTTTGAGAAAGAATGAACATAAGTTGACGTGTTAGGTTCTCAAGGGTTTGGATGAGTTTAATGTAATGACATTAAAAGTATCTTGCTTGCAGTGGAGACATTAAACATTGTGTCACTGCATGCTTTTGCCTTACATGGGACTCCCGGAGATTCACTGTCTGAATTATGTTGTCCTTCAAGATAATGTGTTGTTGTGCACCTCAATTTGCATTTCTGTTAACAATTTAGGTGTAATTAGTATGTTGCATGTTAACATGTGGTGAGGCAGAGACAAATGTATAACAGAGACTAGTTTGTCTGATCATGAAAAAACTGGCAAATTCAACATGGGACATAGAAAGGTTTCTATAGTACCTTCTAATGACAGATAAGGAATAATTTATGATTTTTAGCTCACCTGAGCGTAGCTCAAGTGAGTTATTGTCATAGTGCAGCGTCTGTCGTCCGTCGTTAACTTTTCTACATTTTCGACTTCTTCTCCAGAACCGCTGCACAGAATTTCACCAAACTCCATAGGAAGTAAGTACTCAAGGTCCTCTACAAAGTTTGTGTTTTTTATGCTGATCCGTGATCCAAGATGGCCGCCATTGGCTCTGATTGGTTGACACATTTTCGACTTCTTCTCCAGAACTGCTGCACAGAATTTCACCAAACTTCATAGGAAGTAAGTACTCAAGGTCCTCTACCAAGTTTGTGTTTTTTATGCCGATCCTTGATCCAAGATGGCCGCAATTGGCTCTGATTGGTTGACACATTTTCGACTTCTCCTCCAGAACTGAAGCACAGAATTTCACCAAACTTCATAGGAAGTAAGTACTCAAGGTCCTCTACCAAGTTTGTGTTTTTTTTGCCGATCCGTAATCCAAGATGGCCGCCATTGGCTCTGATTGGTTGACAGATTTTCGACTTCTCCTCCAGAACCGCTGCACAGAATTTCACCAAACTTCATAGAAAGTAAGTACTCAAGGTCCTCTACCAAGTTTGTGTTTTTTATGCCAATCCGTGATCCAAGATGGCCGCCATTGGCTCTGATTGGTTGACACATTTTCAACTTCTTCTCCAGATCGGCTGCACAGAATTTCATCAAACCTCATAGGAAGTAAGTACTCAAGGTCCTCTACCAAGTTTGTGTTTTTTATGCCGATCCGTGATCCAAGATAACCGCCATTGACTCTGATTGGTTGACACATTTTCGACTTCTTCTCCAGAACAGCTGCATAGAATTTCATCAAACTTCATGGAAAGTAAGTACTCAACATCCTCTACCACATTTTTGTTTTTTATGCCGATCCGTGATCCAAGATGGCCGCCATTGACTCTGATTGGTTGACACATTTTCGACTTCTTCTCCAGAACCACTGCACAGAAATTCATCAAACTGCATAGAAAGTAAGTACTCAAGGTCCTCAACCAAGTTTGGTGTTTTTTATGCCGATCCGTGATCCAAGATCGCCGCCATTGACTCTGATTGGTTGACACATTTTCAACCTTCTCCAGAACCACTGCACAAAATTTCACCAAACTGCATAGAAAGTAAGTACTCAAGGTCCTCTACCAAGTATAGGTTTTTCATGCCGATCCGTAATCCAAGATGGCTGCCATTGGCTCTGTTTGATTGACACATTTTCATCTTCCTCTCCAGAACCCCTGCACAGAATTTCTTGCTTGCTTCTAAATATGCACTTTGTGCACAGGTGAGCGATATAGGCCCACTTGGGCCTCTTGCTTTGCCTGGTGCTTGTAGAATGATTGCTTTGTTTGATGTTGAAATACACAGACTCATATCAGCTGATTGGTTTATTAAATGTACAAATGTTCGAAATGCAGGGAATTGTGGCCCTGTTTACTTATAACATAATCTGAAAGAAGGGCTTTGTTTTCTGGTGATTTAAAAGAATTGCTCAAGTACCAATGTTTGGGAAATTTGTGGAATATGTATTTCATCAGGTCAAGTGGAAAGTTTGGTCAGTGTACCCACCACTAATCATTGATTCTCTAGTTTCCACCACCACTAATCATTAATACTCTAGTTACCATCACCACTAAACATTGATTCTCTAGTTTCCTCCACCACTAATCATTGGTACCACCACTAATCATTGAAACTCTAGTTTCCTTCACCACTAATCATTGATGCTCTAGTTCCCACCACCACTTATCATTGATACCCTGGTTTCCTTCACAACTAATCATTGATACTCTAGTACCCAACACCAGTCTATCATTGATACTCTTGTTTCCACCACCATTAATCTATCAATAATGCTCTAGTTTCCTCCACTACTAATCATTAATACTCTAGTTTCCTCCACCACTTATCATTGAATTTCTAGTTTCCTTCACAACTAGTCATTGATACTCTTGTTACCACCAACCACAAGTAATAGTTGATACTCTAGTTTCCTCCACCATTAATTATTGATACATGTACTTTAGTTTCCACCACCATTAATCATTGATACTCTGGTTTCCTCCACAACTAATCATTGATACTCTAGTTTACACCACCATTTATCATTGATACTCTAGTTTCCACCACCACTTATCATTGATGCTCCAGTTTCCACCACCACTAATCATTGATACTCTAGTTTCCACCACCACTTATCATTAATGCTCCAGTTTCCACCGCCACTAATTATTGATACTCTAGTTTCCACCACCATCAATCATTGGAGTGGATGTCAGCTTATAGAGGAAATACCATAATCAGTTTCTGTTCATGTTCACATGACTCCTAAGTCATGTTGATAGTCTAACATACATGAAAATGACAAGGCATTCCACCATAGTTACTTGATGACTGCTGGAGGTTTACATGCATACCAATTTAACTATGGCACATTGTCATTTAATACACAATTGCTATTTGTATAACTACATCTGTAAGTCACCTGAATATTATCTACAGACTAAGTAAAGTATACTCTATGTATGTTTTTTCCTCAGAGTATGTACCCTGAAAATGGCTGATTTTGTCCTCAGAGTAAGCACACTGAAAATGACTGATTTTGTCCTCAGCGTAGGCACACTGAAAGTGACCGATTTTGCCCTCACAGATCTTGGATATACTTACTGACTGATATTCTAGAAGAACTGCAGCTTTGCAGAACGTCTTGCTATCCTCTGGTTACTCTACCCTCCACTTACTCTACCTTTCATTTAGACTTTGTGTGGTCTGAAATTTGTTATATTGGGATAAGTTCTTATTTCATACTTAGGTTTTTTCCACTTAAGTGTTTCTTAATTGCTTTGGCACTTGTTTATGTTTTCAAAAGTCGGCTCAGGTGAGACTGAGTTTTGACCAAATTTCTTGTACTACAGTTCTGGTGATGAATTATTCGAAATAACACAGAGTTATATTTGATGCCCTAAGATATTAATATAATGAAGTTCATCCTCAAAGGCAACATAATTTTTGGGTCGGAAGTTTTGTCTTTTAACCCCACTTTATACCATCTGGTTTGTAGTTTTTGGTTTTGGTGCTTCACCTGTCATATGGAATACCTTTATACTGAAACAAGAGATAATCTAATACAGTAGCTCCTTTTCTCCATCATCCATATCTTCAACGTTTGACAAAAATTTGATGGAGAGGGAATCCACCGTAAGAGAATTTTAGAGAGAATGTACTGGTATGTCCTGTAGGACAATTACATAGGGAATGTACTGGTATGTCCTGTAGGAAAATTATAGAGGGAATGTACTGGAATGTCCTATCGGAAAATTATAGAGGGAATGTACTGGAATGTCCTGTCGGAAAATTATAGAGGGAATGTACTGGTATGTCCTGTAGGAAAATTATAGAGGGAATGTACTGGAATGTCCTGTCGGAAAATTATAGACGGAATGTACTGGAATGTCCTGTAGAAAAATTATAGAGGGAATGTACTGGTATGTCCTGTAGGAAAATTATAGAGGGAATGTACTGGAATGTCCTGTAGAAAAATTATAGAGGGAATGTCCTGTAGAAAAATTATAGAGGGAATGTACTGGTATGTCCTGTCGGAAAATTATAGAGAGAATGTACTGGTGTGTCCTGTAGGAAAATTATAGAGGGAATGTACTGGTATGTCCTGAGTTAAAAAATCCCTGTTTTTACAGCAACAAACACTGAAAATGTCACTTTTGCTGAATCTCTTAATTTTTCTGGACTTAAGATCCAACCCCAGATTTGGTGCAGGTTTAGAATAAGGACACTCCATTCAACCTAAAGCTGGTGTATCTCAATGGATAAGGTACCCAGCTTGTTATCAACAGGTCTTGGGTTCAACTCCTGTCGTGAGCACATCGGTGTCCTGTCTAGACTGTAGGCATGGTACATAAAAGATCACTCATTGCTTCGGTGGGTCTTTTGCAAAGCTATAAAGTTCTATACACTACATCAGGTAGATATGGTCATCATATACTACGTTACACAATCGTAAAATGACGTAAAACAATAATCAATCAATCAGTCAATCAGTTATTTAACATTTTAGACCTATCAGAAGCATGTTGATATGTTTATATATTGATTTACTGGTTCAAACGTAAAAGAATCAAACTTGGTCGTTGGAGGAATGGAGTGTGGATGGGGTATATAGGAATCACCATATAGTCAAGAATATTTAAAATATAAGTGTGATACATATTGAAATCTTTTCATTTCATGCAATTGACATCCAAAACGCAAGGGTTAGTTATGAACGTGACCCAAAGTCATACCCCTGATTTCAAGGTCTCAGAGAGCTCATGAAAAATAAAGTATCCCATACATAAAACCATAGCTATGAGGTGGATATTTTGTACCATTGTTACCCATGGCACAAATATTTATTGACCTTGATACGTTCAAGTTCATAGTCATGGAGATTCCGTAAAAATTGTGAATTCATAGAATGAATTCCCTGGAAAGTAGAAATGCTCTAATTTGCTGTCCGAGTGGTTAGTATTTATCCCGTTAGGACTGTCCTAATTTAGGATTCTTTGTTAATTCTGCATTACTGAAGTAGTGTGAGGAATAGGAAAGAGGTGGACGGGAGAAGAAATAGATTGAAGGGGTGAAAAAAAACGGGGGGAAATGAACGTAAAGGAGGGTAAGGCAAGGGAATGTAGGGGTAAGGGAAGATAAGCAGATGGAAAGCGGGGCAAGGGAAGTCATACCCCAAGTCCAACCGTTATGCTTTTCACAATGGGAAATGTTTATGGATGCCTAGGTTAAACAACCTCTCATGTGATTGTGAAAGAAACTTTGCCAGGGAGTCGCTAAGGGCACTTAATAAAGTGTTGAGATGTTTAGTTTCCGCAGCTAAGCTTTTAAATGTCACAATTTGATCATTACAATATATAGATAAATGTATAAAAATTAGCAGAAAAATATAATACGTTATAAGACTGACGACCTAATTTCATCCATTATGTACATATCCGGCTATAAATAAAGATTATTCGAGTTGGATTTGGCATGACCAATGCCTTCAATGCAAAATGTGTGTGGCAGAGGGCGATATTACTGTCTGTTTGCGAGTTGTTGCTCTTAATATATCAGAAAAGAAATGTTGATCCATAAGAGACTAGATATGCTCCTGACACGGTTACTGCTAATTCATATGGCAGATGAGGTCATGTTGAATAGAATGAGCTTTCTTCATGTTATCAGATAACAAGAGGGGTGGACAGTGGCTTCACTTTTAGTCTTGGGTCATGTTCAGATTTTAAGTGTGTTAAAAACTCCATAGATTTGATACACCAGAATTAGGTGATATTTGTAGGTGATATTTGTGTAATAACTATATAACGTTTCAAGTCCTTTTATGTCTCCCCCTTTTTACTCAAACTGTCTGACGATATCGACCTTATCTATTTTTAGAGCTTAGTATTCTAGATGCTTGCTTTTCACAAGATTGTGAAATAGCCGGGACTACTTCTTTCGACCCTACATTCGAGACAAGTTCAAAAGGCGGGGCTGAATAGTAGGCGGAGCCACGCTGTAATAATGATAGCGACTTATGGCGGGAAAATAGTGTATTGGTCTCGTGTGTGAAGAATGTCTTTGTTCTGTTACTTTGTACACATTAACGACGCTTAATTACTTTATCTGTAATTTGCACAAGTCAACAGGAAGTTGACATTCAATATAAGAGATGAATGTTCTTTGACGTGGTCTTCGAAGGTGGCATTTAGTCAATCTGATTAGGATCTATAGTAGTTTAGTAGTTTACGTAACATTTCAAGAGGCCCATACTACAGATAACAGAAATTAAAGAACTATGAAATCGATACTGCATGTCTAGTATTGATATTTATGGTGTCAGTATTTTAATGTATAGTGAATTGACCCCAAAGATACGGTACTTGTTTCTTGACACAATTTGTTACAAATTATATAATGTGTCAATACTTTGACATTCCGTGTAGAACACCACGCGGATCTATATGTCAAAAGTGTTAAATGGGATAGAGGAGCGAAGAGTTCATTATTATCTCTATTCAAATTTAGTTGAATTTATTAAATGCTGGTACACTAAGTGATGAAAAACTATGAAGTCTTTAAATTCTTCAATTTATTTTCCTTCTCCGCTTCTCTCCTCTTTGTCTAAATTGTCCTCTTCTTCAACTCTTACTAACGGGGGAAGGGGGTGGGTTAATTTGCAATGATTTTGGGTGCGGTTGGAGTCGCTGGCACTCTGTCCATTCAGAAATTGAGCAAAGTGTAAAAAAAATACCCGTTGATATACTGACCATAATGAAAAGCATACCCATTCCGACTGTTCATATATTTTTGTGATTAGAAAGATATCTATTGATACATGTATACATATATTTGGAGGGAAAATGATACCCATCAACATATTGGGTAAATCCCATTCCTACCGCATGTCTCTATATACCTTTGTACAGGAAGTTATACCCCCACCCCCTCCCCCTTGCGCTTACTGTACCTCTCTTTGTAAAGGGTTCCCCCTCAGTTTTCTCCGATCCCCCTTTTGTTGTTTTTTACTCGTATTTCTCAAGCTATCGTACAACCCTAATATTCCACCCACTCCTCTGACTTTGTCCGCCTCTTTATAAGGTATATGGTGGGAGTCAGTGTGACTCAATGGTAACTATCATTTCGGATGAAAAGTCGTAATTTTCATTTACTTTTGCTGATCCTTGTTAATTTAACCCCATTATCAATACAACATGCATTGTTTTGCTTTGTGAGGGTTTAACGTCGCTCTTAGCAAAGTTTCAGATACAGAAGCAAAAGGTAACCAGTCTCTGCAACTTGGGGGCATAGCTCGGAGAAAAAGGGGGAAAAGAGAATCTTTTCCTCTAAAAACTACAGATCTTTATATCATAGTTGACAAATATGAACCACCATTTACATGTAACTGTATGGGGTGAACAGTGAAGAGGTTTAGGTGATATTGACTTAGTATAGCCTTTACAATAAAGATAGATAAATCCGTGATCAATGTACATGTAGCATCAGGCGACTAAGAAGTTCACATACAATTCAACCCTTTTTGATTTTAACGCCTTAATCATTGATTAAAGAAACCTGAACGTTAAACGACAATCTTTACTAGTTAAGATGTTTATGTATCCACGATATGTACCTACGATATGTATAATGTAAAAAAGAAATTGTTCAAGTATCTCTTAGCAACATGGAAATAGTAGCCGCTGCTTGTGCTATCACAACCCTTATCAATTGTTGATTCTGTAATCAGGGCCCCCTTCGCGAACTCGTATCATGATATCGCCCTGGGTCGTTTATAAATTCTGAATACTGTCGTACTGCACCGAGTTCCATACTAACAACCGCGTCTTGAATGAATGGACATATTGCTGAATGACAGTTTGTAGCACTCCTTTGCTTGGCTTGTTTCTATGTGGAGGCTTTTCATTGTCAAAACTTTTTCAAACGGATAAAATGACCACCTTTCACAAAATTGAATAGATCCACAATCGGTAGCGAGGATTAAATCCACACTTCTTGAATTTTGATAGTTATTGAGATGACATTTAATGTAGTTTACCTGTGCAGATATCGCATGCTGTTCTGTGTTCCTCCGTCATGACATTTATGTATAAATATAGAGGGAAAGGCTTCAATACATTTCAATAAAAACTTTTTAATACGATCTATTACTTGCATAGATTTTGTTCTTGATTTTTTGAAGTGGTACATTTTAAGGTATTTTAAGTTAAGACTTTATATTACAGTACGCATTCACGTTAGTTTACACGTGATCTGATAGTATTTGTTAACTTTTCAAATATTTGATTATTGCTAAGGGCCTATCCCAAACTCACGGTCACGGTTACTTCTTTTGTACTAGGACAGTGGGACAGGGTTAGTGATAGGGGGAAGTGTTGGATTTAGGACCGAATGGATTTGAGTTCAATAGGATATTAATATGCGTCCATGTCATGATACCCCCCCCCCCCCCTAAAAAGTTCGAGAGAGTCGTTTAACTTAATACCAAGTTTTTCTTTCAGGACATGCCACTGGCGTCTTTTGTCACTTACTGGATTTCCCAGTCTTGACATAGAAACATGAATTAAATACAGGAGTGTTTTGTATAGAGGATATGAATACCTCATTTACATAAAAAGAAAGATATGAAAACAATTCGGTTGAAATAAGTAAGCGGAAATAGGCAATTTTCTATGAAATACATGATCTTACCTTATTTTTGAAATGTCAGAATCGTAAATTCATGTGATTGAACAGTATCATTTACTAGTTTGTTACTTTGGGGTTTCATTGCAGTAGTTTTTCTAGTTTGCAGATTTTGTGGAGTATCTCGGTTCTAGGCACATTTGAGCTAGTATTCCTCGACAAAAGTCAGTTTCAAAGACAAAAAATCACGATGTTGTTTGAGAGGGTTTTTTTTACCAGTGTGTGCATGGAAGGTCTGTGGTTCTCATGGGCCTAGTGGGATTACAAAGGCATCTTCCACCATTTAAAATGTTTAGCAGAAAGTAAATTTGCATGGCGTTAACCCGAACATAAAACAACGAACAATTATGAAGTATGCCTTTTGTAGTAAACTGACGATTTATTGAATGACTCATTTTAACTTAAATAAATTATTTACTTGAAATCAAGTTTTGGGCTGGATATACTGGGTATAATAGCATTTTGATGATTAGTTTGCTCTACGAATATTTTGGACTTGGACAGTTTCGGTATTATCATTAAAGAAAACTTAAATGATAAATAGATATTGGTACGTGTTTTCTTATACACGTAGTAACTATGATTGAACCCGCTGTGAAAATGCCGTCAGAGTAGTTTTCAGACATGATGCAAAATGTCCCTCATATATTTTCGACATGGGCTTACATCTGCTTATTTTAAGTCTAGAGACTAAATAATTTGAAGTCATGAAAATATTAATCCGGACTCTTTTCGGTATTGTGCCCGGATTGGGGTTACGGGTAAGCTGTGAGCTGAGTGATTTTAATAGGGGGTATGCGCAGGTTAAGCTGTTTAGATTATCACGACAGACTATGGTATGGCTGCATTGTCCTCTATTGCGGTACTCTATATAATTAGCGGATGAGGCGATGAGTGCCGCTTACGGCCGAGATTGACCGTCTCAGACTCGAGAGTTGATCCTCGTGGTCAGTTTACGTAAGCCCTAAGTTAACACCTTTGGTCACTCTCTTGTTAGGATCAAGTTAATCTCTTGGTCACTTTTAAAGACCCAAGTTGATTCTGGAGAGCGAGGGTGTGAGGAATGACCCGACGATGGGTACAGTATTAAAAACTAGACAGTCAAGTGGTGTTGTCATACTCTTTGATAAAAACTGCTTAAAAATAAGAAGATCACATTTTATATTTTATTACGCAGACTTCAGCGCTTGGTCCTCGACGTCCATGTGTTGCAGCTATCGATGATGTGACCAGTGTGGTTGTTATAGCCATTGGTGATGCGACATCAGAGGTTATTCTGGGGTAGCCGGTGCATGACTTTGCATGAGAATAGAGATGATTTAGGAAGTCCAATGTCCCAGTCTTCACCAAGATCATAAAATCTGCATCATCATTCATTCTGACGTACATACGACGTGTTTGGTGACTGACTTATGAACGTCTCCTTCTGCTCAGTATTTATAACTTGAACTTCGTCTTTTATTGTCTGTAATTTTGTTAGAAAATACGTTTGGAATAATATATTAAGGTGTTACCTCAGGGGATGCCGACAGTGAGTATTTGAAACGAAGAAAGAAGTCAATGTTTGCGAAAAAATTCTAACGGTGTTAGGACAAAAGATGTCCACTTCAGAGCGTTTGCATTGATTATAAACGAAGCATGAGACTGGCTTTGTATTAGAATGTTTACTTTAATGTTTGTAAGTGTTTTGTGAAATGCATCCCTCCGTAGTAATGATAAAGCGTTTATGGGTGCCGGGTTACAAAGGAGAAGCTCAAATACCACCTTAAGCCCTACCGCAAATTGTAGGTTATTAAATCGCAAAGTAAAGAAACATTCGTCAAGTTTCTATGCAGAAAATAATGAAAGGAAGAAGGAATTAGCTACTTGTATTGTAGAACTAATTTTCTGCTTAACAGTAGGATTAAATTTTTGTGAGGTAGACAGGGGGCGTAACGGGGAGGGTTAGAGCGGACCGCATCCGGTGGTATGCGAGATGTATAGAAGGAATGAATTACATAAATAGAAGAGTTTGAACGTTGGCAGGTTTCTTTTATACAGAAAGAAAATTAAAATCTACGAATTCAGTAAAAGTAACTTGCTTAGGTAAAGGATGAAAGCCAAGCTTGGTCTTTTGTCAATTGTTGATACCATGCTATCGACAATGTAGCTTTTGTCCATTGTGATTTTAAAAAGGAATGTTTATCATAAAAATCCTTTTTGAGGAAGAGATGTAGGGGTCATTCAAACACATTCAACTAATAGCACATTAAGAATACCCTATCTTTATATTGGAATCCGCACATGTTTCGTGCTGGTGTACCCGGCATAGAATACTGTAAGTTAATGGTTTGTAGCAATGTCGTATGTTTAACGCACATAGGAGATGCTAATTTCCCAGTCACTTCGCTTTGTTACTTATCGGAGCCTGCGTAGCTCATTCGGTAAAGTGCTTGGCTTATGACACAGAGGCCCTAAGTTCGAGTCCCGCTTGAGGCTCGTCCGTGTCCTGTCTTTTGGATGAGACAGTAAAAACCGAAGCTCTATATAACGGTAACACAGCACGCAAAAACTCCCTCACTGCTTTTATGTACCCGCTGGAAATGTTTAAAACACTGTGCGTTGTATTAGAAAGATATATAAGCTCCATGTAGGTGTAATATTCTTGGTGTGACATAGAGCAAGAATCGAACAAGCTGAAAATAATATGCTTTTGTCGATATTGTACCATTCTTTTGTGACAGGCGTTTTCGCTGAGTAATATTTCTCCCGTATTTCTTCTGATAGTGCCATTATTTTGGAACAGTACCGTGTATTACCAGGGAAAGTGAGATTTGACTATATTGTATGTTAGTACCTAGTATGGTATTTATTACATGTAAGTTAAGTAAGTTACTATAACAACAAGGATATAAACACGCTCACTATCATGGTTGTATCGGATAAAATTGCTGTTTTTGATGTAAGATTCAAAACCCTTGTGAAGTTAGAGTTAATACTTATGGTTAAACAAAATTTTAGAAAACAGACGTAGACATATTTGGCTTGTGTGTCCCTAATTGCAGTATCTTTCCGTTGGTACGAAAAATTTTTATCATGTGACCTTGGCCGTGACCTTTTACCTACTTCAATGTAACTTTTTAACCGTAAGACGTAGGGCCTTCATATTTGGCATGTGTGCCCCTAATTGCATTACCTTACCGTTGGTACCAGAATTTTTTATCATGTGACCTTGACCGTGATCTTTGACCTATTTCAGTGTAACTTTTTAACCGTAAGACGTAGGGCCTTCATATTTGGCATGTGTGTCTGAAGACATGCACAACCATGACTGTATGTCACAGATCACTGCACCCTTACTTATAGAACCCCCAAAGCGGGAGACCACAATTCTCTGAATTTGCTTGTTCTTATTTAAACGTTTTCTGCTCAGATAAAAAATGTGACAGTTTTGTTTATTAGACCAGGTCAGAACGATCCGGGGCATATATACAGTAATATGAGGTTTAATCTTAACCTTGTCTTTCCCAAAAACCTTTTTAACCTTATAGATAGGCGAGTTTTTGCTGTTATTGATGTTTGTGTATCTCGAACAAATCTTGTTTAATTCAGTTTCAGAAATTATTCCTTTCAGGTAAAGATATCATAAAGGCACTTGTAACATGATATAACGAGTGTATGAGTTTCGTGAGAGCATGCGCCAGATGTCTGTAATTAATGTATAAGAATGGGGGAGTGTTCGCTTTGGATGTGATTACGGCTCCAATGGTACCTTGATAATGATAATGTTCCGTCAAAACATGTGATAAGACTGATATGTATGTGATAGGGTTTGTTGGACTCGGAGTATGAGTTATTAAATGCTTTTGTCCAAGCTGTCGTTGGCAACAGACGGTGATTATAAATATACATAATAAAACGGAGCTAGTGATATATGTGTTTACTCGGTAAAACGTGAATGTAGACGGATTAATGAATAAAGACAGAATAATGCATGTGAAAAATAAACCTCTTTGTGGTTTGTTTGCTTCTTTTTGTACTTTCCCTGTCTGTCCTGTAGTAATGACAAATCTCATTATGCCGTCACTCCCACGGCATTAATTAGCATATGTAATGAGAGCTATCCTACCAACCAATTAAAATATGACTATAGTATATAACTTTGTGGTTCTTCTATCTGCATAATGAAATCCATAAACCTTAAGCTGACATTCCGGCGAGTTATTTGTCGGCTGTCTTGCTGACGACGTCATAAGACGTAGGCCGTGGTACGCGGCATTCCTACTGCGTCGCACTAAGCTTTGTCAACTGTTTATTGTCTGCGAATCACTTTCTGATATCAGATAGAGTTTGACAAGATCTGCCTTTTAGCATTCTTTGAAGGTATGACGAATCGCAGGCGTTATAGAAGAGTTGCATTTCTCGAGTATCTTCCATTGTTGCCAGGTACAGCGTTGAAACTCAAAACGAATATATGTGTGTGTAAAATGTTGCCGCTTCTGTTTTGTTGTCAGGTCGTTAAATCTATGTTCTACAGTCTGACAATACAGACTACAAATCATGTCTCGTGTGAGGATCAGACTTGCTACTTCAAGGAAAAGCACAGTTTGTGGACTTGAATCTTGTTTGACTTGTGTTTATTTGGGTGTACGTTCGATGACACAGGCGTCCAGTCAGGGCGTGTATGAAGGCTTGGGCTGACATGATACAGTAGAGGTCTCTAACTGTTCAAAGCGAGTGTGCTAGGCAACAATTCACAATTTGAATCATACACTGGTGGTGCCGCCACTGAAATGAAATGTTCTTGTATGTGGAATTTGAATGAACGTATAGATCTTGCATACATAACCTTATGCTGCCATAGCTGACGAAGACCTGATTTTCAGGGAATGCACCAAGTAGGCACCACCATATAAGTGACATAGCCTTGGTGGCGTGAAAAACAGTAAACATACAATGTTTAGATATATCTTAGAGAAAAGTTCATGTCGCAGTAATTGCGATACGATTATAGATAAAAAGGCAGTGATGAAGGATCAATTAGAATAATTCAGTTTCAGTGGGTTTCTCTCTCAAACGGTGAGATGTTTCAGACAAGTGACTGCATGGGGTATACCCCTCGGGATTTATCTTTAGTTTCTAACAAAATCTTTTTTTTTCATCTTTAGTTTTACTATGATTATTACCTAAAGTGAGAAAATGGTTAAAATATTTCATCTATATATACTTCTCCAGTGAATTCAAATGCTGATATTCATATATATACAAGAATTTCGGTAATATATGACTGAAATTTTGCATTATAGCTTACGATAAAACCAAATTCATGCCCCATAATGCATTCGGATTGTTCGGATCTCTTCTCAGTAAAGAATCGGGCATTCTGTAAAACTCGAAGCGAACGCGTATAGCTGGTGACCCCATTCTTTGTAAGGTACCGAGTTGACGTTTTATTCCTACAGTATAGCGTTGACGTAAGCACATACCAAATAGTATTGATCATATGTGCGCTTGTGCCTGTCGTATAGACTATGTGGTTAATGTTTGGGAGAGGTCACTGCTTAGTAATTTGGTATTAGTATTTGTTTTGTCCGTTTCATATTACATTATATAAAGAAATGGAAACAGATTCTCAAAGATTGTCTTTTGATCATTTAGATTCAAAATGAAATTATCAAAGATTCTCATTAATTTGAAAGGATTTTTAAATACATATTTAATATTAAATATACATATACAATAGAACTTGAAATAATGAGCAATGAGTATTTTCAGTGTACCTAAAATGTTTATTGTATTTTTCATGTTCATGTATGTAATATATTCATAATTTATGCTAAACAAATTATTTTCGTGGTTAGTTGACTGGCGTGGTACGTCGCTTGCTTTGCCAGAAGCAGGTTGTAACCAGCCTCTGAATTATAGTGGAGCAATGTTGGAATCGAACTATGATCGCCTGACTGCACACCAAGCACTTAACCACTGCAACAAATTACTTTATACCATGGATATATTTATGCATCCTTGAGTATGAGTTCATTGCATAATACTTATGGATCTGTATAATCGCTACAGTCATCATGCATAGTTGATCGTTCTGTGTGGTCGCACACTGGTACATCTAGGAGGGTCTGGTGTTGAGAAGTATAGCGACACTTAGTGATTATTGTACTCATCGTCTGTCTGTCCGTCTTGCTCTGTTTGGCCGTACACCGCTAGATCCAGGCGGGTCGGATGTTGAGAAGTATAGCGACACTTAGTGATTAATGTACTCATCGTCTGTCTGTCCGTCTTGCTCTGTGTGATCGTTCACTGGTAGGTCCAGAAAGGGGGGGATTGTGTGGTCGTACACCGCTAGATCCAGGCGGGTCGGATGTTGAGAAGTATAGCGGCACTAAATGATTATTGTACTCATCGTATGTCTGTCCGTCTTGCTCTTTGTAGTCGTACTTTTGTAGATCCGGGGGGGGGGGGGGGGGGGGGGGTTGTTTCGGGTTTGTGTGGTCGGACACTGCTAGATCCAGGTGGGTCAGATGCTGAGAAGTATAGTAACACTTAGTGATTATTGTACTCATCATCTGTCTGTCCGTCTTGCTCTGTGTAGTCGTACACTGGTAGATTCAGAGAAGGGGGTGTTGGGTTTGTGTGGTCGTACACTGCTAGATCCAGGCGGATCGGATGTTGAGAAGTATAGCGACACTTAGTGATTGATGTACTCATCGTCTGTCTGTCCGTCTCGCTCTGTGTGATCGTTCACTGGTAGGTCCAGAAGGGGGGATTGTGTGGTCGTACACCGCTAGATCCAGGCGGGTCGGATGTTGAGAAGTATAGCGGCACTAAAGGATTATTGTACTCATCGTCTGTCTGTCCGTCTTGCTCTTTGTAGTCGTACTTAGGTAGATCCGGGGGGGGGGGGGGGGGGGGTTCGGGGTTGTGTGGTCGGACACTGCTAGATCCAGGTGGGTCGGATGCTGAGAAGTATAGCAACACTTAGTGATTATTGTACTCATCATCTGTCTGTCCGTCTCGCTTTGTGTGATCGTTCACTGGTAGGTTCAGAGAGGGGGGGGGGGGTCGTGCACTGCTAGATCCAGGCGGGTCGGATGTTGAGAAGTATAGCGACACTAGTGATTAATTTACTAATCGTCTGTCTGTCCGGCTTGCTCTATGTAATCATATTCTGGTAGATACGGGGAGGGGAGGGGTCGGGTTTGTGTGGTCTACACTGGTAGATCCATGTGGGTCGGATGTTGAGAAGTATAGCGACACTTAGTGATTATCCATTTTATTGTACTCATCGTCTGTCTGTCCCTCTCGCTCGGTGTGATCGTTCACTGGTAGGTCCAGAGAGGGAGGGGGGGGGGATTGTGTGGTCGTACACTGCTAGATCCAGGCGGGTCGGATGTTGAGAAGTATAGCGACACTTATTGATTAGTGTTCTCATCGTATGTCTGTCCGTCTTGCTTTTTGCAGTCGTACTCTGGTAGATCCAGGGAGGGGTTGGGTTTGTGTTTGTGTGGTCTACACTGCTAGTGTAGCAACTCTTGATAATCCTGGTAACCATTGTCTGTCTGTCTGTCTGTCCGTATTAGTGTTTGTCACTTTGATTTACTAGGTTTGCATGCGACACTTCTCCCTTTGAATACTGCCCGCTAAAATAATAATTTTAAACCAGTTTATACCATAGCTTATTTGTCGTCCTTGATGGCGTTGAACTAGTGTAAAGCGGTGTGCGTAAAGAGTTGGTCCAAGTTCAGTTCTCTGTGTGGCCACCAGAAGACTGACGTACCTTATTCTCCATTTCGCTATAGGACTAAATGTAGTCAACAGTCTCGACCAGCTTTAAGATGCTGAACATTTCAAAGCGATGCTAAGCAACGTATCGGTCATTTTGCCAATAGTTAATCTTCTTATTCTTTATTGAAAGAAATTTTTGATACGCTCAGCATTTCTGACTGTGAATTAAGCAATGGCAGATTTTTACGTCAACGTGGAGTTTTGTATTATTTTGTGCAAGGAGCATTGAACGGTAGATATTATAGCATGAAACATATACACATAACTAAGTGATTACGTGATTACCTGCTTGTATTTAAATTTATTGATGAGTGGAGAGGTTCGCGAAGTGCATGCTGCCAGACATATCGCTGATGTAATACACCAGTTACTAGAAATTCTCATTTCATTTCAGGTGAGAAAGGTTGCTGGACATTTACGGTGCTTTAAGAAAAGCAAGAAGTGGTAATTATCATTTTCATCACGTGTGTACATTTTTTTCCTCATTAATAATATAAATGAATGTATGTATTAATGTTTAGTATTTGTAATTCGGAAATTTTTAGTAATCATAACGGAAAGTGAAAGCAGATCAAACAGTTTTCAAAATTTCTTTGTTATTTTTCGATGTTAAGTTCATTCATTTCTTTTGTATTGTCTTTTTCTAACTTTAAAGTTTTGTTATTTAAAGTGAGCACAAAAAAATTTAAAGTTAGAAAAAGGCAATATTTATTCAAGATAGGAGAGTAAATATCACTAAGAGAACTAATGTAACATCCTCAGTGGTACTCCTACACATTGTAATTTTTGCTTATGTTCTTTGTCAACTTTTTGGGAGGATGTGGAAACTATTCCATAAAGTAAAAAATATATATTTAATGATATTGCGGTATAATTTGTCTTTTTTTTTTTCTTTTTCAGACGGTTTTATAACACTTTTTTTTTCAAAATGTTGGATATTATCCCCATTGTTTCAGAGATTTTCGTTGTGATATTCGATGGATTATTTACCAGTTTCAAAAGCTTTCAATTCTTGGATTTAACGTGAGATATATATGTGATTTTACCCATGTTATCTCTTTGGATATATCAGATGACGTCACGACAATTTCCGGTGAGTACTTGTTTGTATTTTTTCTATTACAATTCTTGTTTTTGTTATTGTTTAATAAGGTACATATGTTACTGTTTTATGTAATATCAATGACGCATGTTTTTAAGTTATCATTAAAGACACCTGTATTTTAGTGAAAACGGTATAATGTGGTACACGAATGCGTTATGAGTTTTAGAGGTAAAAAGATGATGAAATCCGGTGTCTCATCGGATACAGTGCTCAGCTCGTAATCGAAAGGTTCCGGTTCCATTCCCGCCGTGGGCGCACTGGTGTTCTGTCTTTCGGATGAGGACGCAACAACTGAAGTCCCGTGTCGCAGTAGGCGCGGCACGTACAAGATCTCTTGCTGCTTTGGGAGGGTCCACTACATGGGTATGAATTTCTAAGCAATGTATTAGGCAGACGCCGTTATCATATACGTGAAATATTAAGCCGGCGTGGCCTAGTGGTATCGCGCTGGACTCCTGATCGGGAGGCCGGGGTTCGATTCTCGCTCTGGTCATGCCGGTGTCCTGTCTTTCGGATGAGACAGTAAAAACCGACGCCCGGTGTCGTTGTATGCATGGCACGTTAAAGATCCCTCACTGCTTCGGGTGGGTCCGTTGCAAAGGTCAAAATTTGTATGCCCCGCATCAGGCAGATGCCGTCACCATATACATGAAATATTCGTAGCGTGACGTTAAACAAAAATCAATCAATCAATTGTGTTGCAGAGAGGGTGAGTGTTGCTGGGTAGATAAATAAGACATAAATGGGGTTTTGGGAGCTGATGATGTGTGATCGATTGATAAAAAGTTCAGGGAAGATTATAATGCAGGATTGACGAATTGCCGTTGTCGAACGAAGTGTATACTAGAGTATTCTGATAGTAGACTTTCTAAGTCCCTCTATTGATATCATTTTATTTTTCTTTTTTTTTCAATACTTTTAGTAAAATATCACTAGAGAGCACGGGTAATAGTAATAGTAATATTCTTCTTACTAATCTAAAAATAAATTAGGAGGACTTGAGAAAGTCTATCGCGATAGATGTAAAGTATATTTTTCTTTCATATAAAGAAGCCAGAGATAAACTAAACCAAATCAAAACAACACCAAAGAAATAAAAAAAAAAAATAGAATGAATATCTGTAGTAAAAGTTATAATTCTTTTTTTAAATATAACTATAGTGTTTCGTGTAAACTTAGTCCCAAATTTTCCCATAAAGAGGGAATCGATGCGAATTTAAAAAAAATAGAAAATGTCTATTATACAGATCTCCTGATTCACATGTTACAACAAAAATATTAAACGTACATATTGAACGAGCGTGATAAAATGCTAGTAGATAGTAATCGAACACGTCTTTTTTCATATTTCTAATTTTAGTGAAATGGAAGAAATTCAGGGCAAGAAATATTGAAAATCACTTGCTACAAGTACATCTTAGTACACTTGTATCAAACTGATTGATTTTGATCTGGTAAAGTTCGAATGTAAAGTAATTGAAATAGATACGTTGTCATGTGACGTCACCACCAGGATGATTTCACCTAATATAGGCCGCACAAAATGAAATGTTAGTAATGTGAGGTTTCTTTTTTTCAATTTCTCTAAAAATAATGAACAGTCTTTGTCCTCCGGGAAAACAATCACTTAAAAGTATGTTACCTAGAGAAGTAAGCGTTCCTTGTTGTCAAGTCTCAACCGTTATTGGTTTAATTAACAAAGTTAGGAAGTAACAGAGGGAATTGACAATAAAACTTTGTATTTAAAATATGTATCAAACGATTTTAAGATTTGTTTGAAATTGACATCTGACAGAAAGACTGCACATGATATATCCATAGTGAGAAATTTTGTTTTGGTGGCAAACTTTGTCAGGAAGTAGTAACCCTGTCCTCAGCCAGACGACGCTGATGACGTTGAAAATCACACCGACTGATTCTTTTTATGTCCTGGTTTTGGTAATGCATGATTTTATGCCGTTTAGCATTATACTGTGACGATTCCGTATAATATGACACGTGACGGAATAGCGATGACAGTTTGCGACGAAATAACAGACATGCATTCAACATTAATTGACCGGTCCCATTGACGTTAACATCCAGATGTCTCAGGATTCTTTCCATTTTGGTGCCATCTACTTATGTATAGTATGAAAGTTTACACTTAAAGTATGGCTCCTAACATGTGGAAGTGTTTACGTATAATTTTCGTAAGAGGTAAAACAGTAGTAGACACGAGTAGAGATATAGACGGAGAAACAGCTGGTAGCTCTGGTGTGCTGATACTAACAATAACGGTACGGGTCGCGTAACACAGTGACGTGACAGACCTACAGAACGGGGTCAGACCTATTGAACCAAGCCTGACTGCATGTATTCATTTACATATATCACAATAACCAGTTCAATAAAGGTACATTTATAAATCATTTCCTCGTTTGAATATATCGAACGATAACATAGTAATGACAGAGAACGCTGTTCATTCATAAAAGCCGTTTGTCAACTCCTGCTGTTTTTTTTGGATTGCTAGAAACTCGTAATCTTCATTAAACGGAAAGATTGAGTGCTCACTGTGAAAGGTCGTGAATGACAGATTGGATGCTGTTCATTAAATCAGAGCGTCTTGCTTTTGATATCGTCAACCTAGAAAATTTTGAATGGAGAATATTGATTTCAAAATATTTTATCTGTACCTAACAAATTATAGTCTTCTTTGACGTCATCGGGACAGCGTTTTAATGTCATTTTCTATTGTTAAACTAGGACACGAAATAGAAAAAATGTTTTAAAAGATTAAATAGTCATCATTAACTTGTAAGCAGTGTCACGTTATATCTGAATATGGTGCAGCCATTGAGCGGTATTCATTGATAGTACAACCGAGGGCATGATTATCACAATGATAAGGTATTATACCATTTTAACAACTACTGAACTAGACCAAGGAACTACTCAGCTAGTAGAAACTCGCCTCAGTGAATACATACCGGTAGTACTCGTAGAATCACCGTGACCGTGGGTCCTCCTAGAGATTGGTTTACAGCCATAGTAAAACTAGAGTAGACATTAAATCTATACCGAGCAGACACATCTGTTAAAGTATGGGAACCTTGGTCGTCATAATTCATGTATTTAAGTTTTATTTTCATAGTACAAACTAATATACCAAACATATGCGTCTTTACAGGGTATGTATTCAGTAAAATAAGGTTTACTGTTATAATATAACAGAGTAAGTCCTAGAAAATAGAACCAGTAACAAAGTACATACATTTCGTAATGTTTCACTTGAGAATCACCATTGTTGTGGTTCTCGCAATCACAATGTCCTCGATCATAGAACTTCGTCATCGCAGGCCCATCCGAATGTTGAGGAGCACATCGATTCCTGGCCGGGGAGTGAAGAGAAACCTGTATCATCCTCAATGTGTTTGTCCAGTAAGGGACAGGCAGTGTCTTTTATATTGCATTAGATTTGTAATTTGCGATCCTTGTTGGATGTCAGCTGTCTTAAAGGAATTTTCAAGGTGTTTTATACCTTCTGCGCCCATGCACCAAACAGATGCCGCCGTCATACAAATGAAAAATTATCGATGTGGCGCAAATTATTGAACGATTGAGTTTCCGGTAAACACGATAGTATTTATCACTAGCTAGGACGAGCGTCTGTCAGTACGTCGGGAAGAGTCTTGCATTTGTGAGGGTCAGTGTGACTGTGGTCTCCGTGAATGAGATTTACGGCCATAATAATGACCATACAAGGAATATCATCATTGTAGGGACTTCGTAATAGTGGAGTTTCCATGACGTCAAGCAGTCGGCTTATGCCAGCATCCATGGATGCGACCAGTTGATGACTAAGGGATCGTGTAATTAGTATCTTCTGAATATCGTTGTGCTTGCATTTTGTTTCCCCTGTCTATTATGTTTTTGCAGTCAAGATCCATGACTTTGAGACTTAGTACTGAATGATTAAGTGGACCTTGTAATAACAGGGAAGGAAATCTGCCATGTGTCGTATCTTCGTGAGTTCGGTCTTCGTAGCATTGGTGGCTGTGTGGCTGTAATACTGAACAGACCGTCTTATAGAAGATACCTATATATAGACAAATCGATTATTCGTGTGTGCTTGCCACGAGACGTTGGAGGTCATTTAGTCTGGCTATCAACAATGTTAAGGTGTGGAATCCGATACAATGTCATAAATGTCTGTACCTAAATCTATATAAATCGACTGACTGGGACTGTATAAAAATAATCTCATTAGACGCATAGAGGAACATCTTGTAGCATTTTAGGGTTTCGTTTTAACCTACAGAATTAAAAATTACGTTATTTAGATCACCATAGCGTCATTAAGTTGAAGGTTGTTTGTATGTCCCTTTTACAGGACATGATTCTTTTGAATTTGTTTTGGTGTACTTTAAAGCTCTCAATGACTGGAATTTTGCCGGGTTCAATATCAGGAATGTAATTATAGAATATAACTTATATACTCACATACTTATATTAGATCTACTTTATTTACGTACTTCTTGAATGGTTTCGTACATTTAAACATAATGTGTAAATAGGTATATATGTATATAATTCTATACCCGGTAAAGATTTTGTAGGTGTATTTGACACGATGATAGAAATACATGTATACTAGCATAACGGGCAATTTGCTCTTAGTAGATTTCATAGCGGGAAAATTAATAAACAATAAAACTGTACTAACAGGCGAATAACGTATCACTTACTGACGAAATAATGTAGTGAAAGCTATTAATATACCATTTTTGCAACATTGCCAGTTGTCATGATTGAGGTTACAGTACATGGTGTTGTAAGGGACTTTGGTTTAACCGTGCCCATTAGAAATACGTGTACATGTACTAGTATTTCAGTATTTGCTTTACATAAGGAACCCAGTAGATTAGCCTGATCACTGTTGAAGTACAACAAATGGTCAACATTCAAAAAGTCTCAGTAGATTAAGAAAAGGTATTTGTTGAGACGTGATCATCGTGTATTACGGGGACTTATTCCGAGAACAGATAACCGAGCTGTTGTCTTGATCTTTGAGCAGAGTCGAGTAGCCGGTATCTTAATAGGGGACACTAATCCCTCCTTATCTACACAAGCTCCCTGATAAGGTGATTATTAACATTGTCCACTTCATGTTTCTTATCAAAGCAGCTCGATTCGGACGAATTGTTAATCCTGGGGTTTCCTATTTGATAGTGATTAGAGCGATTTGCTATTACAGTAACCTCTTAAAAAGGCAAAGACGATCTCCTTTAATCTTATCTTTGATAACGTCAACCTTTGCCGTGTTGTATCAGTCCTTATAACGATATATAGATATATACCATACTGTTAACTCTTTCAGATGTTGTCGATGTCTACTATCCAGGACATTATCGAAATCTGTCCTTTTTATGGTTTCTTATTATATTGCGGCTGATTATAATTGCCAAGTCTCTATTCCAAATCGAACATTACATGAGAGGTTAATTTATCGATATGAAATGAACAGAAGAAATTCGATTTTCATTTTTGTATCACGATTATGACACGTGTATATTTTGATATTTAGACGGGGTCTATAGATATATTTTCTATTCGTATTATAGTACCAGAGGCTTTGAGCATACTTTAATTAAGAATTCAGGATGTTAAGAATTATTATGAATATGATATATTTAACTGTTTTTATTTTGACAGGCACCGTGTTTTATGCACTGTTTTTCTAGGTATTGCCCCATCGAGATCATCTTTTTCACGTGAATAACCTCTTGAATTTCACACTTTCTTGCTCTTTATTACCATGGAAATGTTAATTTACATGCGATAAAATATCACGTTTTTGTTTTTGCATAATAATTAAGGCAAACGAACTTTATGTAATGAACAGTATCGCCTTAATTCATGGAAAATATGACGTATGTAGAACATGGAACATCAACTGCCGATGCCTCCAGCTATCTGTCCCATATTTGTCTCATCTTCGTCAACTTATGATAGTTTAAACTTCAAAAGTTGTAGAGCACCAGTCTTACTTGTATCTTAAATCGCTTTTTAAGTCGACGAACATGTAACCTTGATTATTTGATACATTTACCTGCATGTTTTGTTAATCATATATTGAACGCCTCATGAATTATAAGTTTGTGAGTTGCTTTGAAGATTTGTTTTATATATGCACGAGTGTATGACATTGCTTTACGACCAGTTGATCACGCTATTGTGTTATACAAACTCTCGTAATTTACCCCTCCTTCTTGTCGTCATACGTTGGTAAAGGATATGTATTTTGGTGGCATGCGGCATACTGTTAATGTATTTGCGATATGTATTTTGGTGGCATGCGGCATACTGTTAATGTATTTGCGATGTGTATTGGGATGATTTGTTTGTCAAGATTGTTGTACTTATCGAGCGAGGGTAGTGATGGGGTATGTGCCTTACTATGCAACGAATTCACCCGAATCACCAGTGGGGTTCGAGACCAGGATTTCCCAGGCCGATCCAATCATGCTACTGATAGTCGCTTGATATACAGTAGGGCTATATGACATACATGTACATGTATATGAAATAATGTGTGTGTAAAGGTGGCAAGGGGTATGATGATTGTTTTCGAATGAGAAATTTTACACTGTTTTCATACTCTTTTAATGGTTTTATTAGGTTGTATTCCTATTTAGACGTCAATGAGATGACCGATTTAACCTGAAAATATAACGTAGGTGTTGTATCTCGTATCTCTAACATCCCCTCAAACGGTGAGTGGGTGGTCAAATCATACATTACTCGTGACGTCACACTGATGGCTTCATCGTTCATTATCTTTCAGTAAAAGAGAAATATTATTCAGAAATAAAAGAGATAGTGTGAAAATACTGTGTATCAAGTTTAAACTGAAGTCCCCATGTCGATACCGAGATAGTGTTGGCGTGAGCTCAATTGGAAGATCGTTGCATGAGAACAGAGGTTCAATTTCAAGAGGAGATTTATATGCATGTTAACTTTATTGTGTATCCCTTGGTGCATTGGCAGTCGATATCTATGTTTATAGCTGAAGGCGTTTGTGAACTGCACTCTACTACTGATCTAGGGTCACCTCGCTTGACCCCATACTTACTCATTACCATCTCATCTTACATAGGAGAATGTGCATAAATTAAGAAGCTGGGCCTGAGTTATTACATGGGCGGTTCCAATGGTGGCTATGTACCGAGGGTTCGCTCCTTACTAGATAAAGTCTGTCCTTAAACCTGATCTTCGTTTGTTTGTGGTATGTGTTATGCCATGTAATGAATAGAACGACTGTATTATTTAACGTAAACGACCTGTTTATGGTGCAGTTTGACGTCGTTTTGTTATTAGAGGCAGATTGATATCATATATGATGACATTGTTACATAATAACGTGGAGAAAAGGTGCGAGGGTCGAAGTGCCACTTCCCCCTAAACTATAAGATAAATCTTAGCGTTACACCGATTGGCCTTAATAGCCTCTAGCACTTTAATTACCTACAGTGTCATACTGTTTTGTAATTTATCAAGGTTTGAAAAAGTTGCTTTCTAGAATTGTGGATAATAACACTAAGTTCTTCGACTTCTTCGCACGGTTACTTACCGTCATTCAGGTATAAGACGATAGATGTATACAGGAAATGGGACTTTTTTATTTTTGGTAGTCTCTCTTTGTTATTCCATCGGATCATAAACCATGTTTTAACATTATTTGTACCGGGACACACTCCTTTTAATGGTGATAACTAGCCTCTATAGTAAAAACTTCCTGTAGGAATAAGATCCGATATACATATCAGATTTACAGACCTTACAAAAATAATTGGTCAATCTGTGAAAATTTTTGACCATTGACCCCTTTCTAAGGTAATTTGATGGTCTTACTCAGTGCGCAGTGTATTGAACTGTCTGACTTTCGCTTGACCTCTCTATCAGCTCAGGACAAAGGCCAGGAAAGTGACTTCACATGACGCTTTCCCTCTCAAAACGACCTATATCCAGAAATGGAGAAATAATTACTTTCTTTAACAAAATGTGTTACACGTATGGTATGTAGGTAATGGTGAATCTTTTATATTGTTTAAAATAGCTTGAGATGAACTATTTATCACTTGTGTGTATCTTCAGAACAATGTCTTACATCAGAAGACTTTCTAGTTGATTTAAACACCAGTGCATGATAACCGCATTTAGTTTGTAAATGTAGTTCGTAGGTACCGAGCCCCACGTTCAGCATCAGTCGGTTTACGATATAACCATTGTGATTTTTATAAGGTAAAATCAACGTCTAATAGTGAAAATGTAAGAGATGTATCGATTTACAACAAACTTAAGTAATGGTTGGTACATGCAGTGGTAGTAAAGCACTAGACCTAAATATTGAACGACCAGTGCGCTGTGAAATGTCAATATGGTGGTTACAGGTATACCTACACGGATAAAATTGTTGAAAGGATAATTAAACCATGAAATTCTGTGCTCATATAAGCCAATTACCGAGAGGTTAGAAACAATAACGTTGTTAATTTTCAAAATGAGATAGAAGGCAGATTGATTGTTTGGCTGATCTGAGTTTTACGCTACTTTCAACAATAATTCCTTATTTTACGACATGGAAGCAGGGGGTATCCAGTCTCGTAAACATAGTGGCGCGGTCCAGGAATCGAACCCTGATCGTCTGCAGCGGAAGGCAATTGATTGTCCACTGCATCAAGTCTGCCCCGTGTGGAAGGCAAGATAAAAAGATACAACATGTATTAAGGAAGAAGGAAACTTTGAAATTTTTACATAAAAGAAATATCTTACAGCACCAGTTACATATCTCTGTATCTCTACGATTATTGTTTTTAAAAGTATGCAGTGTGATAAAATTAATGAATATAGACGTATTATATTCCTTTAAGAATTCACTGTTTATTGAATCTTCAACATCGCGATTAGCATTACAATAGCGGTGGTACATGACGCGTAATATAGGATATGTAATGTACATGTATATAACAGAATTAGTTTGACAATATAACGTAGCATGCCGGGTGTTGCAGTATAATGTGTATTATATTTCTTGATGGAAAGATAATTATGTAAACCTTAGACGAACATCAATGTTTTCCAAATGATAAGTCGAGTACCATGCATCCTATACAACCTATATTTGAATGTATTAAATGTCATCAAAAAGGTATTATGCCTTTTGACTTCAGATCAAAGGTCAAGGTTACTACTGGTACTATTTGAAAGGTGATGGCCCTGAAAATTAACAATTTAATCACGGAATGCGTTGTTGCTTCTTTGAAATAAGCCTACAATTTGGGTATATTAGAAATATGCATTGACTGTTTGTCTCTTGCTTACTACCGAAGACCAATACGTCAGATGTTCATTTTTGGTCAGTGGGTCATTGAAAAGTGCTTAAGACGGTCACATTTTTTATTACCACCCCAATAACTTGAATAAGTATATATATGTTATATGTATGACATAGAAGCAATTGACGACGAAAACATCCTGGATTATTTGACATCTTTAAGGCCGGTGTGCCCGATTCAATTAATCTCATAAAATTGATTGACAGCAACTTTATTTGGCATTTGTTACCTTAGACACAAAAGTGTGACATGACCTTAACCAAATGTCATATTTCTAGGCTCACTATATAGCGTATAATCAAATGACATGCTATCGGAGATTGTAGGGGTTAGGGGAGCAGTTGTCCCGATAGGAAAAGCTCTAGCTCCAATATTTTAGAATCCCTTGAACGTTACGTTTAATAAAAATTCGTATAAATTCTAGCTTTCCTTCTTTGCATGCTTTCCGTTTCAGCATTCTTGCCCGAATACAATGTAACCTTCGGCTATTCTGGGATAGGAGCTATAGTACAAGCTATGACTGGCATTATTACGTATGCCGGAATGCTGCGTTTGGCTCGTGCATTGTGCAATCGATTTATGGCTCTGCCATTGGCTTACAGACACATTGTTTTACGCGCGCATTCTTCGTTATTACGTAACTAGCAATTTCTTATCGTTTTAACACCAATTTTGACCGTGTGATTGACAAGATGGTTACGATTTCATTTCTGCTTGATTTTGAGAAATTTGAATCAGACACGAGAGTTAGGGAGAGAGTATCAGATACAGAATTTCTTAAGTGGACACACTATTATATGTGTTTCCGGTACCATTTGATACTGTAGTCACCTTGAATTTAATATGAATTTCGGTAACCTATTTGCGATTTTAAAATACAAAAACTTGTCATGACTTTCTGATGAAATCCTGCACTACACTCACGCTTCACAGGCTTATCTAGCAACTAAGAGATCTTACTATGGATGGAAAAGGGCACCAAATAGAACATAAAATTGCAAAGTTGCGTAATCTTAAAAGGTCTTATGTATTGATAACTGGGAAGGGAAAGGGGATAAATAGATTAAGTTTATGTCCTATGTTGTTTAGATGCTGAGAAACTTTATATCGAAGCCTCATTAATTTACAACCATGCCCTACTCCGCGTAACCTCTCACCATTGACAAAATGGGTTCGAATCCCAGATTGTGTAAGTGAGGTTTTCAGGAACGGAAAGCTTGAGAGAAGACAGAAGACATCTGACCATACTGCAGGAGAGTATAATCTAGTGTTTGGGGGTCTGCTTCACCATTGTTATACAGTGAAATGAACAAAAAGTTGGAGGTTACTCTCCCAGCAAGAAAGAAACAAAGAACGGCAGTAAATCCGTCAAATCAAATGCGGAGAAATGATCTGACTCATGAACCGTATTATGATATTGAAGGAAATGGGGTATTTGGATCAGCCAATTTTATGGTGATTAGGAAAAATGAAATATGAATTTTAAACTCTCTTGGGTTGGGCATGTGTACAATTAAGTCGGATGCTTACAAACTGCATCAGTTGTAAAGGTTGGTAGTAGAATATTAGTCACAATTATCATTCAGAGCACAAACGACGGGGCTATTATTGATTGTACAAAAAATTTCATTCATATAATTTTCATGTGCACATTATGTGTGTTTATCTTTGACTCGCGCTGTATTTCCTGCTGTGACGTGATATCAAGTATAGACCCGTAAATTGGGAAACAAATGGTTTATATCTCCCAATAGGTTAGATAGAATAACACTTAAAAACAAGAATTCCGTGTCAGATAATCTGATTATTAGCAAAGAATTTGTCATGTGCATTACGTTTTCTCTAGAGACTGGAGTGCAATAAGTGCACGTCATTATGGCCTTTGCCGTTTGTTGGCATGTGGCACAGTCTTCTCTAAACACAGAAACCATGTTTGGATGACCATATACCAATACATGGGTCATTAAGCAAGCTTTTATTTTCACAGATGTCCATCAGTTGTCCATCAGTCGTAAGTGTTTCTAGAAAACCAGTTCCGAGAGGTTTAAGGCAAATTAAAGCTACAAGTGACTCAATGAAATGTATGTTCTTCCTAAAATCTCTTCTGATGCTATATAGAAGAGAACTACCACAATTAATATGAAAACCCCCAGTTCTAGTAATGACCATTTACTTGATCGACCTGAATACAATGTTCGTTTATGTATTCCGACTACTTTGCGTGCAGTATGGCAATTCATCGAAGTTCTCCAGGGAAATCGATGCATAGTTTTGCACATGACTGTACTCGTCACATCACATAGCTTTGTTGTTGTTTATATGTCATGTAAACATATGAAAGTATAGTTTCCTATAAGGTTGTCAGGTTCCAGCATATTTGCCGAGTCGATGACCACTCGCTGTGCTAAGATTATGAAAGTATTAGACTGATATATTCGCATAGATATATCGCAGCTTGTGGGAGTTATTTTGCGCTTACATGTAGTCATAACTTCCTTCTAGCTGTCAAAATGTTTGTTTTGAAACGACTTTTCTTGCAAGGTCGTTCATATTTTGACCAGTCCGTAACCTTAGACACTTACTTTATAGCTAAAAAGAGAAGCAAGTGTATGGTTAATGTTTGAACATCGTATAATAGGATGTAAAGCGATCTTTTTGGGAGTTCATTGTACAGGGCTGAACTAGACGGAGTTATTTATCATAGTAAGTAGGGATAACCTTGGAGAGGATCTTATGCATGTCTTTTGCCGTAACTCTTGTACTATGTGACCCACAACTGCAGATTCAGTCATTTTATGATTAAAGAGCGAGTGATGACCCAACCCTTAGAATATCCCACCGCCGACTTCTACCAGACGTTATAATATACATGTAGTAACGAACTCAGAAAGAACAGTTACTAAGCTTGTCTGCGGTTTGTATAAAAGGTTCGCGTTGGCTCAGATCTTGCCCAGAGGTCATTGAGAATCCGACCAATTCATATATACAATCCACTCCCGAAAGCCAGAAAGGCTTTCTCAATTTGTCCCGATCTCAATGGCAGCTGTATGACCTTGGAATTACCATTGTATCAATAATATGGCAGACCAAAGTTGGGCTGGTCTGTGAATTGAATACGATTATTTGTTAATGATATATCATTATATGGGGACACGCCGTCCTGTTCTAAGTCGGTCAGTTGTCATTTTGTTATTTGTACACACACACACACACACACACACACAGATGTATATATATATATATATATATATATATATATATATATATATATATATATATATATATATATATATATATAATATTTGTAAGAGGTTATTGAACTTTTGCGACTATCGCTTGAAAACATGTTACTAGCAGTAAGAGTGCTTCTCGAGTTATAATCATAAATACTGCTGGTTTAGTGTCAACAAACTTCGTTGCATCAATTGAGCTACTATTCCCACCAGACATATAAGTCATGTACAACAGATGGAACATAGAGCAGTGTGATTTAGGCTCAATTCCCTGTTATAGCGGTATGCAATAGTTGGCTCGTCTAGTTTGTATGACTGGGGTACTTTTTATTCCGAAATTCCCAAATCTGGAAGTGATTTTAAAAGCTGAGTACAGATCTGTAATCACAGTAATCATTTAATACGCATTTGTATAATAAGAACGAGTATTGACAGATGGGTTTCAAGAGATTCATTTCATTGAATTCCGTATTAGTTATTTTCATTTCAAACTTCATTTTATATCCGAAAAACTAATCGCCGACCAAATACACCAGAACTGACGACCTGACTGTCCTGAATCGAGCACTTGCACGGTGTTACCAGCTCCATTACGTAGGAGCCTAGGTTTAACCTTCATCTAGAACAAAGACATGATACTTTGTGATCTGTATTCTACGAGTCGTAACATTTCACTTCAGCAACACGTGCAATGTCGGTATATCATGATAGTCGACTAAATAAACGAAGAAGACTTGCTTGAAATGGCACGTCACGCGTATTACTTACTTGACGTCATCACACGTTTTTCTCTGTAAGTCATGACAGCATCTTAGTTCTTACATATTGCATAATATACGGAAACTGGTCAGGAATTTGTCTTATTACCTGGCAAGTATTATAGAAAGTTCACGTAATTATGTTGTAATTTCGCCGTAAATACATATATCATACAAACTGAATGGGACCAATTAAAGACAAAGCAAAAGAAAAATATACGATTGCAGAGTTTAATTATCTGGGGGTTGGAAAAAAATAATACGTTTTTCCTTGAAGTTAATGATTTGTGCAGACAGGAATTGTCTGGTTTCCTCATAAACTATCTAGAGTGTTCTTTGGGACTTGGTAGTTACTGCATGTCTACATGCCTTTCCTTTGTCTGCTCGCGTAATCAGCCGTGTGCGGTATTTTTGCGACAGCGTTGCAGCGTTCTTTGCCATGCGTATCGATCCGAACTTGTGCTAGCCCCGCCATAAACTTTCGGGTTTTTGTTGTACCATCGGTAACGCTACTAGTAAGCAAGCCTTCGTGTAATTTGTCGCCAATTCCGCTAACATCTTTACTATGTCGTCGTAGAACGATTTGTATTAAATCTATATAGCATCAGATCTCTGAAGTAACTACTATTACACTTTTCCCATTGTTAGATGCATACTAGATCGATGCAGTTGCTCTGTAAGCAGATGGTGTATCGACTAGATGGGTTACGTAATGCAGGAGATGTTGAAATATCACTGTGATTTGTTTGCTGATATGTCTTTAATCTAAGGTATTGTCTTGATAATAATTATAGATTCCAGGTGAACGAGCTTTCCAAGCAACAGCTAGCTGAAAATTCAGTATGCTTATAATTTTAGTTAATACATTTTTGTCTCGATTTTTCTCAGTTATCTTATTGTTGGAATGAAATTGATAACTGCGTTCAACTCCTGTTTCAATTTATTTTTAGGTTTTAGCCATGTCGTCTTCATTTGTGTGTGTGTGTGTGTTTTGTTTCGTCGGTTGGTTGTTTATTACATTCTTTGTTTGTACCTTACGTATTACATTTGTAACATTAGAAGGTTAGAATTTGATATGGTTGTAGTTGAATTTCAAACGAAGGTTGGTTGGTTGTTGGTTGATTGGTGTTTTACGTCGCTTTCAACAATTTTTCAGTTATATCGCGACATGGAAGCAGGAGGTAACCAACCTCTTAAACATAGTGGCGTAAGCCGGGGATCGAACCCGGATCGTCGGCGCCGCACGCCAAGCGCTTAACCACTACACCACGCCTGTCCCTATTTCAAACGAAGGAAAATTTACAGTACTAATGAAATACATAATTATCATAATTATGTGTATGTTTGTATATATTATATGAATTATATCCTACATACAGAGAAGTTATACATCTTGATTCATTGACATCTTCTTCTTCTTCTTCTTCTTTTTCTGTCTCTCTCTCTCTCTCTCTCTGTTTTTATTATTATAAAAAGTATTAGCATTGTCTGGAATAATTCTAGTTGGTTTTAACAATGGAAAAAGTGAACTCCAATCAATACTGTACGACAGAATTTAACAAATTTTAAATGACAGTATCGGTGAAAATTCCGTAAAAAAGATTAAGGAATATCTGCACTGTGTTTACTGTACTGTGCGTGAAATGAACGCGCTTTAAAATGTCTTTGTAAGATAAGCGGAATTCTATTGAAGATTTAGAATAAGTTGGACAATACCCCGGATGTTTCACCTTTACCACGTTGGTATTACGTAAATACTGCAAGCATATATGAAATAAGCGTGTTTACCAAACGCTAGACAAAGACAATCGCCTTGTGGATGAAGGCAGGTAGTTTTACGTAAATATTTAAAGATTTTATTGAATCTCTTGTTGCCAAGGTGAAGGATCGTTTTAAATGACTTCCCACTCAAATTATTGTAAATTTGTAGTTTTCAAAAAATGGTATTTAGCAAGATCTGAGATAGCGTTCTGTGCGCTGTTCATTCTTTTGTTGTATCGTTTACCCAGTGATGGAGTTATTATCTAGGGCTTACATAGTAAGGTTAGCAATCAGCTCTCCTGTCATTTCCATGTCCTAAACTTTGTCGGCTCTGTCGACTTCTTGGCACAGATATGAAATTTGACGTTTCCTGGTTATGTTTATCGATTGATCTAATGGTAGTACATGAACCCTTGTAGCCCCTAATACCTACAAATAGATATGTATTTTTATAGATAATAAGGTAGGTGTTGCCCATGACATTTATGTGGAGTAGAAGTAGAGTATACATCGTGGATGTCTGCCAAGCAGTAGTATGGTGCAGTGCGTCTTATGAATTCCCTCTAGGCCGCACAGTGTATACATAGTACTATGGAAGTTTGTTATTACTTTGTGATTTTCATTTAAGATTAAACATGTATGAAATATGCACTGGGGTATAACGATAGACGAGTCAATGAATTTACGAGATGAGTATACGTTGGTAGATACATGCCATTTAAATAATCAAAAGATAAAGATGTAATATATTGATGTTTTCTATTAGTTTATATAAAGTCATGCAGTTTGTCAATGACCGAGAAAATGTCAATGTACAACCATAATAGAGGTCAAAATGCCTTATATATCTACTAATATCTGTTCTTAGGATTTCTCGCCTTACGTAGTGTATATAAGAGACAAATTTCAGCATAAATCCATATATAGTATATTACATACAGGCTAGACGGTATCAAACATTTGAATTTGAATACTCAAAACGTAGCAGGTAAACATATATAACACGTTTTCAATTCAATTTGCTTACGAATTCTTATTCTTGTTTTATATGTCTCCTTACTGGGTTACTATCAGTTTGTGTATGATGCAGGCGTATTATTCAGTTGGGTTTGTTTAAATGTCGAGGTATTATAATCGTAGCTAGGATTTTCTGGTATATTTGTACACATAAACATAGAAGTAAAGAAAAGATTCAGGATCTTCTATATTAGTTTTATTGCAAAGTACTTTTTTATCTCCGTGTATACATGGATGGTTGATCGGTGTTTTATGTCTCTTTCAACAGTATTCCAGTCTTATTACGTCATGGAGGCATGAGATAATAGTCCTTTTAATCTTAGCGGCGCATTCCGGGAATCGGACCCGGAGCGCCTGCACCATAAGACAAGCGTTTTCCCATAGCACCATTGAAGTCCCTATGCTGTATACAACTTCACAAAAATGAATTTAGTATGAATGAACTTTAAGTAAGATATCGTATTTTGATTGCGATTCCATTGAGAATTTAGGTTTATTGTAGCCATTGTTTGCGAGTAGGATCCCCACCCCGAAACATGTATCACAGTCTCGGGTTAAGACTGCAATCCCCATAATAGCGACCATAGCCTTTGTTTGCTTTGTGAATTTAGAGATACGTACTTTTGTTCTGTTCAGATTAATGTGTAAATATTTGATTTTATTAGCATATATTTACATTAAGATAGGATTTATGTTGTGTTTGTTTAATTTGATTTAGGCATTGAAAGCTATAAGACCGGTTATAAAGTGAAACAATTAAGATGTCTTCTTCAGAAATCAATATGACAGAGTCTGTTCATTAAACGATCGTTTACATACATGTATATGTAGCCTGTAGTTGAATTTTAATACGATCATTTTTCCGATATCACCTTTGTCCATGTTCTTTGTCACCTCGTGTTTTGAAGTTGTAACTGTTGCACTATAGGCTAAGGGGGCAATACCTTTTAATCTGTGCATCTTCAATTCTGGATCACCAGTGCTACAAATTATCTCGCCACAAAAATCACTGTCCCATTGTGTGGTCATTGACGTTCTACCCGGTACACAACCCTAGCCGTTAAATGAACCGGAAGTGTTCACCTAGATCTCACTCGGGATTCCGATACGCTGATAAGAGATTACGATGATTGGATAGGGAAACGATTGCACGCTGTCCTGCTTCTGAATGCCAAATTTAACATCAAACCAACCTAGGTCGGCATGTATTGTCATTGTGAAACCAAGAGATGATAAACTCACCTATCATTTTATAGTCTACCACGGTTGCACGGTTTGGGTCTCAAAAGGAAGGGAATCATTCTAACTGGATATTACGGAGTTCTGTTTTGTCCTTTATGATTTACGCCCCATTTAGTAACTACACCTAGTGCATATTGAGGGTCAATAGTATACTATAACTTCACGCTTTAGTATTTGAAGATTGAAAAAAGACAGTGATAGTTTTGTCACCAGTACGATGTCAGTTCAACCGTAAATAGCACAAGAACTGTGAAAAGTGGGAAAATCACAGTATTAGATGATAATTGAGAGTACATGTCTTGGGTTTTAATATGGAAGTAGAATAAAATATTTGATTTTTAGTACTTTCTGCTTACAATATCAGCAGCCATAAGAATCGATGCTCTATCCAATTTCAAAGAAACACCTCTGGTGTTTTGATGGATATTTTGAAATGGGTAAACTTGTTCGCATGAAACTTTATTCTGAAACTTCAAATATATTTCATTTTTCAGTGAGCTGTTATTTTTGCTATAAGTATGAATGTGTTTGCACAGAGATAACGTGTATTCAAGACTTGTGTAATGTTGTCTACTCTAAATTCTGTGGTCTGTCTGGCACTTTGTGTTATATAGTAAGATGTCTTCTATGTTTGAATTGAAGCCATGATGCTTCTTGTGTCACACATAACTTTCAGTTAGTTCATGTCGCTTAGTAGGAATTCTCTTGTTTTTTTTCTAGCAGTTCATTTTCCTTACTAGAAACAAGTCCTGGATTTTAACTTGTTCTGATTGTAGAACATTCTGTCCCCTCACGTTTGGATAAGCGCCGAACATTGGGATGATTGTAGAACATTTCGTCCCCTCACGTTTGGATAAACGCTGAACATTGGGACCTCAGCCAAGACGTTCTATTCTTGACTCGGTCAGATGGTGTAAGTTGACCTCCGGACGATTTCACGTTCTATGGTCAGTGTGTAATCATTACAGATGGTCACTTTGTACATATCGTAACACAAGAAGGAGATAATATATAGGCTGTCAAAATATGTCACAGTTATATTCATCCTTTATATTTTATTAACGCACACAAACGCAGTTTCGTGTTTGTTTAGAACTCTCTACTTCAGTATTTTTTAACGAAAAAAGTCTATTGAAGGTTGTCGCATCAGTCTTAAATTCTACACAAATATTAATCAGTACGATGTAAAAGATTAAAAGAAAGAAAATAAATTGAGTCTTTAAAATTCAATTTCAAACATGAAATTTTCACCTCGAAATTACCATTCTGTACATCTATATTTGCTGCTATCAATGAGGTAATGTTTTCCTTTGTTCTGTGTCCTTGTGATAGGACTGTTTACACAAACGACTTTAACTGTTTTGTTGTTGTAATGGTTTTTTTACATGTATATGTACATTTAACAATAAAATCGGACTTTGTCAGTCATTGAATGTTACCTTTGAATCTTCTAACATTAACACAATGAAGGAGCGGTAAATTGATAGTGTACCTCTGAACTCGGACTTCTTCGTGTTACTATCACACTGAACTTATCGTAGATAAGACAGCAATATCTGATAGCCATGGTTAAATTAAATGTTATGAAGCATTGAAGAAGAGAAGAAAAGGTGTGTATTTAATAATCTCGATTGAAATTACTGATACTCAAGTCAGAACAAATAAGTTTCGTCTAGCACCAGACAAAGACTTCGCCAGAAATAATTATGACTTGTTCGTATAAGCATGTATGGTAACAAAGGATACTGTATGATGACAAGGTATCATCTTCTACCTTTTACAGACAAAGAACGGTCGGGGAACCTCTCGTAGATATTCACGCCACATTATTTTGATCATTAAACACCTTGTATATGTTTTGTCTGAGCCTGTCGGATAGCCTTAGCCTTAGTCCTTTTTACCTATATTGTCATTAAACAATCTATAAAATATTCTGTATGTAAATCGTGTGTGTTTAGAATAAAGATCTGTTTCATCAGCAGTCAACAGTGGCGTAAGGCATTCCTTAAATAATCATCTATTTATACAATATTAAGACGATGCTTAAAACGAATACCGATGGAAGGACAAAAAAGTACCTGACACCTTAAATTAGAATACAGGTGACGAGATGACAGATGCTTAGTTGCATCTAGACACTGAGTCATTCTCATAGCCGCAATACACACTTTATTGAGGTGTATTGAGAAAAGAGAAGGGGCATTGGGTGTCACACTCGCGTCTCTACCTGTTCTATTAGTCGTGGATTTAACAGGTTTCAGGTCATTTTAAGCAGCTGGCGCATTCAGACGATTGACAAGCAATGTCATTGCTGCTGTGTTTACAAACACATCAGGCGATATGAACAGATCTTGTATAAGATATATCGTTTTAGTCATAAAGTGGTCCAGAAAGTACGACAAAGCAGGTGTACCGTTCAGTATTTAATCAGAGTGATATAATTTGTATATATTGACCCACATTTGGTGTCTGTTGGGGTATTGTGTGAGGTCTAATGGTGATATCCATATATATATACAATACTTGCCATCTGCTTTTTAGACGGGATCATTGATTCCCGTCTTTTGTCGGGCCGTTCAGTTGAGATGTTGACCTGATAGTATCTGAATTTGAATCTAGGCAGATATGGTACAAAATGTTATAAAAACGGTGTTTTTTACGGAAATTTGATATACAAGTTGGAAAGACACTAGAAATATTCATGTATAAACTCTTCTATGTTTGTATGAATTTCATGGAAATTTTGTAGTGATATATTTATAGGCATACCCTACGTACATTTTTTAAGATTTTTATTCACGTGATTTACTGAGGGGGAAGTCCTATTTTTGGACTTTAATTAATCATTTTGTTGTCAAATACGTAAATAATGAATGTTTTTCCTTCCTATTTTGTATCATGGAGTATTTTATTAACAAAATGACATTGTAGACTTGAAGACAGATATATGTTAGCTATTTTTAGATTGGATCAGCTGTAAATAACGAAATTCGGCTAGTCATTTCAACAATGTAGGATATGGTCTAGTTCTATCAATCTGTAATTTAACAAAAGTGTTTTGTTTGCGGAATGATGGAGTCTGAGGTACATATTTGCCTTACAATGTGGTCAACACTTCACTCACGAAACATGATGCTGTACTGTAGATATGATAGTGTTTACAATAAAATTCAGTTGTAAAATTGGCAACTCTATGCTCTCCTATACTCCTACAATATGCAATCGACCAATATTGGTGGTTTATTTTGCCTTTAGCCTAAACCATTGGTGAATGTCCCTGTCTGTATGTACTCACAGTGCTTTGATCAATACGTAAGCTGACGGTCCCCCAAGTTGCAACGTGTAGTTGGGATAGACTAGAGACAACAGTATTGTCATAAATAAATTTTCTGGATATTACTTCATACAAGCCTAGGATAATTCTCTGAATTTGTTGAAAAGTTCACGCTTATGAAATTTAATGATAAGTGTAATGGTCAAGTTAAATATAACTGTGAGATTAAAACCTCTTCAGAATGCTTATTATTTTTTCGTTTCCTTGTGGGAATTGAATGATATAAAAGACTTGAATGAGATTTATTGGTATCAGGATATTATATAGAGGATGTTGATTCTGTACATTTCAGGCGTATAATTACTTAATCTACGAATCATGAAGCATATCGTTTCCGGATATGATTTCCGATGCCTTTTGACACTTTTTTCCAAATTGGGATTTGAAAATTTTACTACGGAGGATGAGGAATCAAGTTCACTGTGATCGAAAGTAACTTTATTTTAATTTTCAATTGTTTTTTTATTTCGAGAACATTATGGCAAATTTCCTTAAATCTTGTGGTTAGAAGAAATAAGGTTCATGCGTTTTGCTTCAAATACACAAGGGGTTAAAGAAATTCAGTCAGTTTTCTGTTGAAAATGTTCTTTTATTTATAACAGTATCATTAAGTAGCCTATATTAGCCGGCGTACCTTGGTCGGTAGCGTGATTGGCTCGGGACAGAGAGGATTAAGGTTCGAGTCCCGAAGACAGGTCGTCTTTCGATGAGACAGCAATGACTGTGATCTCTTAGCGTTATAGTTATATGTATCTATATGTTGTATGGCATTTGATTAATAAACTACTACTACTAGTCATTGATAATCTCTCGTCGCTTTGGGTGGGTCCGTACATAGTAAGATGCTTCTGTGCAATGCATCAGACAGATTTCGTCAGCAAAGAAATGAAATAATCTTGGCGTGACGTGAATCATGAATCCCAACAAATCTGAAGCTTGTTTAAAGTATGCTAATGCAGGACGAATAGAGTGAATAGAGCATTTTCACGGTAAAAGACGGTTAGCCTTTGATGCAAAAACTGTTGGTTCTAACTTGCGTTGTGGTGATTTGTGGGAGCTTCGAGATGATTTGACTGAACATATTCAAAGCGACGTGAGAAAAAACCCACCCCAAACCGGACTCAAAATCGAACATGGATCGACTGCACTGTACAACAAACACTTAGCCACGACGTCAGAATTGAGCAGGATAATTTGATGTTCTTATATCCATTGTGTACCGACTAGAAGATATATGAGGTAAAACGCGCGTGACATTTCCAAGAAAAGTATTTGTAGAAGTGATCCGAGTTTCAGTCATCCTGCATATCTCGTCTGTTCACGGCACGCGTCCTTGACGGTGCAGAATTGATCGTAACTCACCGTAGATGAATTATACATACGGAATATTGTACTCCAGAGGTGGAATTTCATTTTGATATTTACACTTTCATTGTATTTTGAGAGTTCAACTTGAGGACATGACCAAACCCATCGTTATCCGTATTGTTCTGTGTCATAAACAAACCATAACCGTAAAATATCGACATTTGAAGTAGCGCATCTGTTTTTGTTTCTATATCTTTGTCACTGTAGATATTCATTTCACAGTAAATTCTCCGAATAGTACACATTAGCCAACAGCAGAGTATGTACCTGACAGTTAATGATAGATATGTCCTTTTGTATCACTGGATTCATATAAGTACATATTAGCAACTATCACAAAACTGTTTATCCATGAAATTAGAGACAAGGCAGAATAATGAGTGTTTGTTTGATGTACTTAGTTAATATGATGCATCTGTTGGCTAAGATCTGGTATGATCAGATGTACATCCTAGGTGCATGTATTGAAAACTGATCTCCTGATTGAAAGAATGACACATGAATTTGATCGGCTTGAAGAGAAGCTTAGTTGTGAAGATGATAGATTGATGGCTGTAGGCTATATAGATGTCTGTGTGTGCATCTATGTGTTCATGTATTTATATGAATATAACCATGTTTGGCGAAAACGTAGGGGATTCTGTTATCTTCATTTGTTCCTTTTTTATGCTTTTTCATGTTTAACGCCACATTTTTATCAGTATTCATGTATTTACGGCTAGCACACAGTGAAGAAAAACAATTTATCCGAAAACATGTTTATGCTTTCGGTATATACACTGGTAGATTCTGATTTTTTCCCTGAATAGAGATCGAACACCAGCCTTGGCAAACGTGAAAGACAAGCTGTCAAACTTAATGCACCCATCGAGTGCTCTTCTTCATAGTCACTGACCCAAAACGGGATCAATTAAAGATTGAACTCGCCCAAGGCGACAGATGAAATTGGATATTCCTTTTTAAGGGAAGGAAAAAAGGAAAAACTAAACTAAAACCAAACACCCCCACCCCCCATTAAAAATATAAATGAAACAAAAAAGCACCCACAAAGCAAATGGAAAGAGAGAGAGAGAGAGCAAAAACAATAAATAAACAAAATTAAGAAAAATGTTAATGACTATCCGTTTCTGACTGATACGAAGGGAGCGATGCTTTTCTGTCCCACGACCTTCATTCCTAGGGACGGACGTATTGTCCAGAAATCTATGCCAGTCAGAAATAATGTATATAGCCTTGAAATATACTAAGCTTAATACTTTCATATATGTAAATCCATGAATTGGTCTACTTTCTGAAGTCACTGTGCCAAATACTTATACTGAAGTATATAATCTCTTTTTGTAATTATGTAGAAAAGTGACTAGCTAGCATTTCACACAAGTCCTTTACATGAACTTATGCAAGGTTTTAATAAACCTTACACACACTTCAAACATGTTATGGTCCTGTTGACTTCCAGTTAAAACCCAAACAATAAAGACCCCCCTGATAACAATATCATGGATTACACAATTGCACACAATTTTCTCCACACGATTATATATCGTCAATGACGAGGAGCGAGGAATTACATCATTCATAGAAGGGATATGTGTACTCGAGTATCATGAGCTAACTAGACATGGTAAATATTGACCTAAGCCAAAGATTTCATCTCTGTCAGTATGGTTCATGTCATTGAAAAATATTAAATATATTGACAGATTATTTACAAGGGCTTTTTGACTTAAATTTATGTAGATCACCATGGAGATTATCCGATTTCATGTAATAGAAGTATCCACTCTTGAACTGTGTTAAACTGTCATTTCATTTTATAAGCGCAGTATAAACCAGTTAGTATTAAGAAAAGTCAGTTATATGTCTCCGGGGTTCGATTCGATGGCTTGTAGGTTTTTTGTCCAACCTGCTGTTAGTCTACGAAACGTTCAGTATTTACCACTGCAGGTTAACGTTGTACAAGTGCAATGTATAATAAGGTACTCATACAATACTCCACGGTCGGCATGATACTACATGATATTGTACACGATAATATACAGACAGTAGTAATAGTGGTCGCTAATACTGCAAACAAATTGTATACAATACTGATACTAAGCATCTCTCGTAGGTGTAATAAAACCGCGTCATTCATGAATGTGTGCTATAAAGGTATGGGTTTTTTATATTAGGAAATAATTCCCCAACTTCCATTTAGAAATGTCATATTCTGTAAAGTCTGTATTTAGAACGTCTAAGTGATTTAAAATTTAGAAATTATTACTCGATTGATACTTCCTAATAATTGGCCAATGAAATCAATTTCCTATATCGATTTTAGTTAAATTGCCGTTTTGTATATGGACATAAACTTTCGCGCCATTCGAAAGTCGTTTTTCCGTGACAGCGGAAATCTCCGGTTGTTTCTTTATACAGCCAACATGATGCAGTTTAGAGTTAAATGTTTAACGAAAACTAAGTACATCAAGGAAATGAATGGAAAACTAGGAGGTTTAAGTACTTCGGGGCAAAGTTTGCTGTGGCGTACTATTTCATTTCCTGGTTTCGATTCCATTCATGGAAAAATCTGATTATACATGACAGATGAGAAATAGTCTTTTTCAGACTTATAATCCCAATTTATTCCTTGGTATGAAAGGCTCTTGTGCGACAAGCCAGGTGAAAGGGGGATTCTAAATCCCCAAGCTGAAACACGATAATTTCTTATCTCTATTAAATACGAAATCAATCTCTGGTTGGGTTAAGTATGAAGGTCCAACAGTGTATCTATTTAAGATCAGGTTTCCAATGGGATCCGGTTGCCTCTGTCATAAGTCGTCTCCATGTACGCAAAATAATTCAATTCAATGACCAACTGTAGAACGTCCATGATAATCTATACTGTTTTAACTGTAAATGTCAGTTTAGTAGGCAATATGTGGGTCATAGTCGATAGCGACAACCAAATTGTGCACTACATCTTTTAACATGCGAACATACTAAATATGGTTAAGACTATCATGCCGGCACCTACTTTGACATAGGACATCGGGTAAAAAAAGTTAAATGAAGATTTGGCAAGCTACATGTGTGTCTAGTGCCGTACAGTTCATGGTGGTATATGACTTATAGTTTGTGTGATGGTGCTACGATTTCACGTATTTTGTATTTATCGTTCGCTACATTACATCGTACAATCAATGATGATATTAAGTTCCGAGGGGGGGAGGGTGTTGTTACGTAATACATGTCTCATTAGGTCTTTCCCAGTTAGAGATTGTGATTCAGACCACAAAAACGTAATTGACAGAGTTAATAGAAACAATATTTTATATCGAATTTCTTATTTGTTTGGGGGTTTACTATTTAGTTGTCAATGCTTGATCTACAAAAGAAAGGCTATCTGATTTTGATATGATACAAATAATATGGGAGGTGTGTTTTTTGCTGAATGTTATCTCCTTCTGCTAAAAAGAAACATCTCCTGTCTGTGTGCAACATCCACCGTTAACCGTAAACATTATGTGAAGAAATTGATGTAAACGTTTAAAGTGTAGTGAAATCATTATATTGCGCAGCTTACAAAATTCTCTGGATCAAAAGAACACATTCCATTGTTTAAAGGACATACAGCATTGTCAGATATACTACATAAAGTACAACATCTTGAGATTCACCGAGTTCAATAGAAATGCTAGTCGTAACTTGTGTCGTATTCTGGTATTTTTAGGTGAATAGAAACCAAAGGTAACTGCATAACATCCTGGTCGCAGATAATCACATAATGCTGAAATTCTCGGTTCAGTAATGGCATCGTCGCGTGCCGACTGCCTAGGCTATTTTCATATTACATAATATCTTCAGCTCTGGCGCGATTCTGCACTAGGTGGCCCAATGAATAACTACGAATGCAGTTAACATTCTCAAGGACAAGTCTACACCTGCTCACCACTAAAAATCTTAATACAGTCCGACGAATGTGTTCAGAGTTTGATGAAAGTTGATAAACTGAAAATTGAATAGTCACGGTCAATTAATGAAAGTTTAAGTATTTTGAAGCATTGTTTGATTACTTTAATCATTGGTTAAACAGATGTAGAATATGATAGAATCAGTGATGAATGTTGCAGTTTTTCCCTGTGCCATATGGAGTACATGACGTAGTTATTTATGACACACGTTAGTAGGAAGAAGTCGATGAGGAAAGTTCATATGGTGGTAGATCGGGTTCGGTCCTCCTACAGATAGACTAGACACAGACGAACCACGTGTGCAATGACGAACTACGCCGCGCCAACACGTGCCAGTTTGACAAATGGCTAGGACAACAGCTGTAATATAGTCGGTATCCATACTTTTTGCCAGTGGCCTTTGCTTTAAACTAGCAACACCACCAAATCATAATGATCCGTTTACTTCCTCAGTGAGCTATCGCAAATGATGATAATTATGTCTTCATTGACATTTTTTTAATAAATGTACTTGATGAATGACCTTGCACTTTTGATGGCAGGTCGCTACACGATATAGGTCGTTATCCTCCGTTATATGTCGTTCCTAAAATCTACATTCTGAATGTATAGGAAATCAGTGTAAAAGAATGGAAGCAGACGTCAAATGATTGACATTTGAAAAATAACTAAATTCAATTTGTACTTGTTTATACATGCAACAAAGTTTAACTAATGCTAAATAGAATATTCACCATGTAATAACCGCGTGCTTCTACAGAGGTTATCATTATGTTTACGTAAAAATATGAATACTATTACGCAAGTAGACCGTGTAATGGGATACTGGTCCAGTAACGGTTCCGGGAAGATTTTTTAGGTTTTGGCAAACAACTTTCGTTACAGAAGTACAAAATACATGATGTTTTTACGGGGCGTGATCTACCCTTTTATACGTATGTCAGTGTAAGCTTTATGACCAAAATATCCTACATGGACTAAAAGTTTTATGCGTTTTAAAGACTCGTATTCTCTGTCTTTTTGCTGATTTTCCTGTCACAGTTCCTGGACGTCTTTAGATCACTGACATTATCCAAGTTATATGAAATTTGTCAAAGTCAAACACTGATTCTAGGCCCTTTGATCTATTTCCATGGATATTGAACATAGGGCAGAGCGTGATAAACAGAAACAGTTCGGAGGTATAAATAAAACTGTTCACCAGAAAAGTCCTATTCTCCATTAAAATCATTTAATATAAAACAAAATTCGAGATGATTACTTCTTTATTATACTAAAACCAACGCGTCTGGGAACTGTTACTGCACCAGTAAAGATTCATCCAACAGTGTTAATCTTGAAAACCGTATGATAGCTCAAACTCGATTCTGAGCAGCCCCGGTTCTGTGTTATAGTGTTGGGGCAGAGGGAGGTTTGATCCCGTGATAGGACGAGTCTGAACTTACTGGATCCTTATTCATATTTATGGCCAGGGTTCTCGACAGCAGTTCAAATTGAACCATTAACAGGGAGTTCTGTTAAAAGATACAAATAAGTAATTCAATTTTCAAAGAAGCATAATTAAATATATAGGTATGTCTTAAATGAATTATTGTATGGACGAGCAAGGATATTGAAGATTAAGTTAGTTCATGGTAAACTAGTAATCGTGGCTAAACGCTGTTCCCTATTTCCAAAAACAATACATGAAAGAGCAGTCCTCTATGGTCTGTGCGTGATTTGTCTAACTATTAGAAGACTGAGTAAGTATACACATCATCGCTATTGTCTCACGCCTTTTTCCGGACATAGTTGGAGAATGTAATGCTAGTGTATTCTATGAATTGTTCTTTGGATTACGAGTGGCTGTTTTAAAGGGTCATGTAGAGTTCAGAGTAAACTGTTTTGAATAAAGTGGTTTAGGTTCTTAAAGTTTTTAAATGCTTATAATTGTCATGTAAGCTGTATGTTCAAACGTTTTTACAACTTTCATAATGTGATGAAATTTGGAAAACAAAGCGTTAATCTAATGCGGGAGTCAATGTAGGCCAACGCTCTCGTTGCATTGGTTGAATACCCAGTGCTGCTTTGCATATGTCCCATATGCAAATCAGTCGCTACTAGTTGTTGAATAAAATTTACTTGACTGGACACATTTATACTTGGCATCATTGGGTTGCGGGATTTGCGCCATAGTTAGGTATCATTCGTACCGGATGGGTCAGGTGTACGTCTATCAAATGATGTAAACGGCCTTATAACCGGAACTACTATTCGCCGGAATTTTCATCGTTACGTTAATGTTTGGATTTTGACGGCAAAATAGTGTGACGTAAATCTGGGCGGCGAAAACTTCATTTGTCCGATATTACCCCTTATAAGATACATGTATCATGCAAAATCGGGAAAAGGTCTATTGTATACTATTAAGCAGGCTTTTGAAATGAGAAGCTCATGTGATATGCAGCAGAAGGATCCTTTCTATATGAAACGACACAAAGTTCAAAATGGGAACATGCACATGTAGAATGCATTATACAAATCAATTTGAAAAATTATAGAAGGTTCTGTCTAATGCCTCTCGTTTGCTTTTATCCTTTCAAAGACATGTTTGAAAAATTAATTCAGACTAGGTAAGTTTGGATGAGGACAATGTCTATTATGACAAAGTTCGATTGTCTTCTTTCATATCAACTCAGATGCAATGAGAATGACGAAGTTTCGTTACAGATTCAGACAGCATTACAGCTATGAAATACATTTGCTAAGTGCTCTTTGTATTGACCTCCCTCTTGTTTTACATTTACTTATTTGTATCGGGGTCTACATTATGAGGGTGTTTGGACCAAGGAATGCCGAGATTGTAAATGTAAACTCTTTTCTTTTACCACAATTACAGTGATGTTTTATATCAATGCATTCATTTATCTACTTGGTTATGTACAAAATTTTACACAAGATTTTTCGTGGTTACTCCCAGACATTCAAAGCCGACGCCTGGTGGTGTGAAGGTAGATCTACATACAATTGTTCCTTTCATGTTTAGGCAGATCAGTTATAAATCATTTATGTTTATTATGTGCCATTCAGAAGAGAAATAATAGAGTTAAGTACGTATTTCGAAATATTTCAAACAGTATGATATTGTCGTTTACGTATGTATGTTTTGATAATGCGCAAAGTGAACATAAGTAGGCGGCAGGCACCCGTTGCTTTGTGTTTCCGTGTCAAGAGGTGGCTAGTTTGTTGGTCAGTAGGTCAGTGTAGTGTAGTAAAATATTGGTACATTCATTCATAAAGGGGCATCGGTATAAAGACGGCTTCGTGTAATAGATCTTACTTAAATTTCAAACTTCTTCAAGACAGGATATTAATAAGGTAATGCTATTAATCTGAGTATAACTGGTATCTACAGAATTAGTAACATACGTCGAATCTTGAAAATTGAGGACCCTGTCCGATCTATCCGTTTGATTATCGGAGTACATATTGCATCTCGTAGATAGACGATGCAGTCGGACCCTCTTGCTTTTGATTATAAAATCCCCAGTGTGTTGTGAATTCTATTAGCCGTTATCCTTCAGACAGGAGAGAATGCCATTACTACGTCATAATGATAAAATAAAGTAAATCATTGACATTAGTAAATACAACTGTCGATATACATGTATAACATACTAACAATACGAGTCCGTTAACAGCAAAATAGTATCTTAGTTATAATGATTATTGGGTGGTTTTATTTTCAGTTTGACCGTCATTTGGTAAGGAGAGAGATACTCTGATCAGGTCATGTCGGAAGAGAAATCAGCTGATACTGGCAGCAGTCTTTGTCCGAGGAGGTGCGACAGGAGTATTCACTCGAGTGCCCCCTGATAAGGTAGACTCACATTCTAGTTAGATAACACCAAAGTCTTTCGTATCGTGTGATAACGAGTACCTGAATAAAACATGTGTTGACACTCCCAAACTTGTCCCAGGCTAAAAGTTGTGTTTCGAAATTATGTCATGAGATATCATATACACATTACAGTTAAAAACTCCGATCTGAATTGACGATAACAAGAGGTTGTTTAATCATTCACTGTGTAAGTGCTTCGAGAATTTACACAGCTTTCTCTCTGTAAAGCAGGAATTGGATTCGAAAAATAAATGCTGAACTTTTGTTAAAGTAACTTGCATCACATAGTCATCTTTAACAGCAGTTTATAAAAAGAAAGATACTATCAACATTCAACAACACCGTAATGTGTATCGATTTACAAAACTCCAAAATAGATAAATGATGTATTTGGCGATTTCTCTGTACTGGTACTTGAAAGTATGTTCTAAATAGATTTTTTAAGAAACGGCCTTGGGTATCTTGTTAGCCTAATGATCGTTAGTGTTGTCCTGTTAAAATTAGGAAATGAATACTTTGATATTATTGTTTGGTCCATTTGTTATTATGGAAATATTTCTGAGAATTAAGCTGCACGGAGTCATGGAATGATAGCATGGTTAGGTTTATCGTTAATTCTTCGGGAAATGTGGTCCATTAAATTGAACGGACAAAAAGACGGGCTTTGAAACATTTCATATGGTAGTCATGAAAGGGCATTGAACGGCATTAAAATCTAGTGATATCAGTTTCAGCAAGAAATATGTATGTCAGATATGTACGAAATCGTGGTTGTATTTGCGGCATTGATATCCAGAATATCGTACACTTGCACCTGATACATCATAAAGTATCAAATAATATGACTTCCAAAACATAGACGACAAACGGAAGTCAGACAATAGGGACGACGTACCCGTATCGGGAGATTAAGTATCGTTACTGGTCAAGTGTCCGAAGGGTCATTTAGAGATATTGACAGAGACGATTATAATTTCGAAATCATGAAACGGTCGTATTGTACATCAGGATTTCCTGTGTTTGTGTGAACAATTTCGGCAGCTATTTACAAATATGATATAACGACGAGTTAAACAAATATTTGCCGAGTATCGTAATTTGGGCACTGGGTCATACTCACATAACGTGTGGGAAGTTATAGTACCCTGTGTGGGATAGGGATTTGGAATTTGTACTGTTGGCATAGATAGGGAATGGGATAGGACAGTGTTTGTGTAAGGATGTTAGCTGTTGTGATTACAAATGTGAGATTTAGCAGAATAACACAAGAATATCTTACAACCAGTCAGTAGTGACCTGTACTTCTTTCGGATAATACTTCAATGTTGGAAAGTTATATTCGTTAAATGAAGATGTTAGCATTAAAATAAATTAATGAATTAGTAGTATTTTATTGTCATGATCCTTGTTGTCGACTAGTCATTCTGTAAGCAGTATGGGTTAAAAAGTTCTACCTGTTAGGTGAATGATTTCAAGATACACTCTAGAAACAGAACCAAAAATTTTGCCTTCATATGTCATTGTTACTCTTCGAAATTGTTGTATCTGTCATATCTTTCAGTCTTATATAATGTAGTATGCTTACGATTCTTCATTCTCAAAAGTCCAAATGGTCAGGGAGTTGAGGTTGTGTTCGTTGGGCCTATTCACGTTCAGTGTCATCAAAGCTAAATCGCAGTCTGTGGCAGAAATAGGTTTGCCACGTCAAAAATCATAATGCAAGTTTCTACAGTACTTCAGAATTAAAACTATAGATAGGACATGTTGTCATGGAATAAATGAAAAAAAAAACGGTGTTGTGTGTATGATAAACATAGGTAATTGACATATCAGATCCTGTGTCGACATTGACGCAGCCACCATGGATTAAGATGTAAAATGCAATGCACGGGTATAATCCATTTGATGCTGATCGATTTTGCATGATCTATGCTTTTTATGGTCTAACATATCGCACCTATTGCATTTCACTTACGTCGCTGTACTGTACTCTAATATTGAATGAGAGGATAAGGACACTGGCGGGATATTACTTATACCATATACATTGATTAGTTAAAGTTGTATACCCTACAATTCGGTATAATTTCAAAAATTAGGGCATGTAAAACAAAAACTGTATTTTTCTTGTATGGCTGAAGTTATTAACTTTGCGTTAATAACACTTTTTGTTGCTTCAAACCCTCAGGGATATCAAAATAAAAAGAGAATTCTTCGTAAATAAAGTGGGTATTCCATAAATACAACCGTAACCTGACTTCGCGCATGCGCAGTTTAATAAAAAACAAATACGATGAAGGGAGACTCCAGAAGAAAACGATTTCAGTAAACACTAACTTTAGTAGACTTGAATGCAGATTTTTAAAGTTACTCGTCAAGTTTATTCACCTCGCCCTCCATCAGTGTCCATGATGCGGCGGCTTCCGAATTAGATCACGTGATAAGTTGGTGGTAAACATTCTGTTTACAAACATCGCGTTTTAAACAGCCTTATCTCGCTTAATAAGACGAATTTGAACGCAGAATTTACAAGGGCTCTTTTTTAATATGTTAAAGGCCTATATATGTAATCAAAACAATTTAGAATAAATTTACCTATAATATGAGAACATAGGGTATACAACTTTAATAGATCGTTGATGCCTTATATACTTTTATACAAGGCACAAAAATGATAAACGAAAGAGTAAGAGTTAACCACCGTTATTGTTCCGGAGTGTATTGGATGGTGTCTTGGACATCTACTAACGTCAACCATACTCACATTCCTTTCATCCCATTCATACTTGCTTTCGTTACTGACCACATGTGGCCATCTTCCAGGCATGCCTTCTTGGTGTAAAGTGTACAATGCACAATGTATAAAAAGACTTCGAGTTGCCGGTGCACATCTGCACCCCAGCTTCATTAATACACCATTGAATTATCTCATACGCCTTTAGTTGGGACATCCGCTCATCTGAACTTGATAAATCTTTTTCTATTTATGAGTCACTTTTGGGAGAAAATCTGTTTCATCCTGTTCTGAAAAGGAATTATACTTAAAGCTGTTGCAGAGGATGTTTTATTTTCACCTGAATAACGCTACCTCGTTTTGGGGTCACAGCTTGGCTGTCTGAGACCTAGAAAAACCCTTGTCTATGAGAAATTAACATAATCTCGAACTAGCTAGGCAAGGCAGAACTCGACCGTAGTACATTGTATACTATCTTTTAGTATTAAGGCATCTATAGTTCAGTATGCAACATTTTTCTTGCCTTGATTGATTGTGTTGTGCTAGGTCCTCAAGTTTCACACCTTCACTTCGTATAGTGGCTACGGTTAAGGGCTTGTTTTGCATTAAAGATATACCAGTTGTATCACTAAGTAAGGAAGGTTAGCAACTTCCTGCTTTCGTTTTATGTAATGATCATGGAGGAACCATGAACCTTAGATTATATCTTTAAACCACTCAAAGTGGGAAAAGAGGTTCATACATTCTTCATTTACACGAGTTTGATAATTTTCTGTCGTCTTTGAAGAAAGAATTTAAGCCTGTTATCTCGGACTACCATTGTTTTTAGGTCCAGCAAGAGAAAGAAGGTCCAAAAGTGTACTTCGGATTTTGATCTTCCATTTTGTCCTAACAATTATTAAAACTATTCTTCTTCGTGTAGATTTAGCTTTAAGAATACATGTACTACTTTTAAATGGTAAAGTAAGTTCAATAAAAGTGATCACCATTTTGTCGTCTGGTGAACGACCGCCACCATTCTGTCGTCTGACAAGCTTCCACAGTATGTGACATCCTCGTGGGTCGCTATGGTATATACCATGTGCTGAATTGTTCAAAGATAATAGCTAAAGGATTTTCTATTGCATGCGCTCTTAGATGGCAGGTCTTGCAGGCGGATTACGTGTATTGGGAGGTAACAGGTGCTCTCTGTTTGCGACACAATTATTCACAGCTGGTTACGTGTTAGTACCAGATACAAATTTATTTTTCTCCAATTTGATCGAGAAGTTAAGAGTTGGGTCATGGTGGAATATTTATCTATTCCGTCCTCTGTTTTAATCGAATAACTACATGTATTTTCCCAGAATCCTTCATTTGTTAAGCAAAAGACTTAATTCAGCGCGTTGTAATCGGATACTATCAGTAGCACATTACCGGCACATTCATATTTTATGCATACTACAATCTTACGTTTAGTTAGTTTGGTTGGGATTTCTCTCTCTCTCTCTCTCTCTCTCTCTCTCATTCATCATAACTTTAATATAAGCCCGCAAAGAATAAGGTTGATTTGGGGATCACCCTGTCTGACCGTCTGTATAATTTTTACAGACCATAACTGAAATCCCTTTTCCCCTATGGGGAAACTTCACACACAAACCCCCCATCGGTCAACGAAGTAACCTATTAAATTGAAGGTCTCAGGTCAAAGTCACAGAGCATGGATAGCAGAATATGGATTCCTTATCGTAATAATATTCCCTTTACACTAATTTACGTTAAACTTCAAACACAGTCTCATCGTGAGTCAAGGATTTGTCCTTTTGATCTGAAGGTCAAACACCGTCTCATCGTATGTCAAGGATATGTCCTTTTGATGTGAAGGTCAAAGTCACAGAAAACTGACACCTGAACATTGGTTTCTGGACCATAATGAAAGGTTTCTAATGATATTATGACCCCGTGACCTTGCCCTTGAGATTTGACCTTTGTTTTTCAAACTAATTAACCATAATTATATCTTTTGAACAGTAAGGTTGGAGTTTTCATGTTTAAGAGCTTTTTTGTGTATCTTTCGCTGTCAAAAAGGTGTGTCGTGACCTTCACTGAAGGTCACTGTTTGCTCATGAAGAAATTCAAATTGGCTACTGCTCGGAAAAGGGGGGGGGGGGCTGTCCCATTAGGACAGTTCTAGTTTTTCGCTGGTCGTAGAGAGCAATTGGGGACTTCTAGTGTTTGACACACAAATCACAGATTTAATCTTTATTATAGGGCTTCCACGCACCCGAAAGTGGCATAAGTGGATTCGAACCGCCAGCCCTTCGATTATAAAACGAAATTGTCATTTTCTTGGAAATGCTGAGTGTTCAGTTCGTGCCTACAAACTGCACGTGCGATGGCATGACGTGAACTTAAAGGGTTTATGCTGCACACTTAAATATAGTCGTCCTGCTTATAATAATGTCGACCTCAAACCCGTTACAGTTATCCGTCTGAACGTTATTAGTTTAGTGTGCTTAGGAAAACCTTAGCATTTGTTCTCGGAAAATATTTGTTTCTTACTTGCTTTGTGGATAGTCCACATGCAAGATTCGTTTGTTTAGTTAATTACAGGTATTTTGAAAATATGGCTTGTTTTGAGAATGCTTCTCTTCTGATACTAATCATTACAGAACATTCGCCAAAGTATCCAGTGTACACTTGTTGTACTTTGGCATAGTTTATCTGGTCAATCGCAATTGGCCACTAAAGTTCCAGAAAATACTTAGCAGATCTTTCTTTTGTAATGCACACATAACCATCCGTTAACACAATGCACATATGATTGCACCATATTTTCCAGTCATCGATTTTTCAAGATCTTTACACCGCTGTAATATGAGCTCTCTCGAAGTTATTACTTGCATCATGGCGAGAATTAGAAGTCCTGTAAAAGCCGCCGTGCTCGGACCCCTGCTGTTTTATGTACCACCTTTCTTGTATGTAACGTAAAAAAAAAATCGGGTGACAGTACTATTCATTGTGTGTCTTACAGCGCCGTTCTTAATCCCCTGTCACGGCCAAATTATCTGTTATCATGTGTAAGGAATTTCAAAGCACTTCTGACCGCTCGCGGTGTGAAGTTAGAACATTGGGGTCGTTTGAAACGATGACATACGATATTGCGTTTCCAATTAAATCAAAATAATAAATATTAGAGCTAATCCTAGAATCTGCGTATATTTTATAGCGGGTCAAGTTGGTTCGATATAAGCAAAGTAATGAATGTTAAATCGAATTTCGTGTTGCAAATCTTCGAATATGTCGGTGATGATTTATTCGTTTCAAATTATGGGGGTATCATGTGGGGAAATGGGTACACATGAGGTTACACTGTTTACATCAAGAGGGATTATGGTTGTTTTATACCGATTACAAATAAATGTAGACATGTTATTTACTCCAGTAGATATAAAATCTGCATATAAGGATGATCTGTATAAATATATATCGCACATGGGTATAATTGATGATTTTCGAAATACAAAGTTATTTCGCATTTGTGCTAGTAACTAACGTCATAATCATTGTGATGTCAAAGAATTCGTGAGCAAGCTTAATATTTTCCCTTGTGGTTTAAACCTCGTCTAGATTTGATAGTCGCTGATAGGTTATAGCGAGTTCGAATATGATTCCCACTGGGCCAAGTTCGGATGTGAACACCTGTGGAACCCTCTTGTCCACATCGGCTTTCGAGATTTTCAGTCCACCATTGCAATCCCCCGCTTCAACGCGATATATACGTAAAAAAAATAAGCTGGAAATTTGCTATATTATACATTTTCGTATTTCAATAAAACTTCATGTATATTTTAAGTTGTATCGGTATTTGCACTTTTATGTATATTTCCTGTCGCTGTATCATTGTAGTTAAGAAACTCCAGCATTACAGTGTCCAAAATTTGCAGCTTTTGCTTTGTATTAGATTTATATAGATTACACTGTCAGTATTTTATCTTTGACATTATCACGGTCTTCCGCCGTTATTTTCATAACTCGACAGTGTCTACATACGGTTCGTTAGCTTTAATGCCGGACGGTTGTGATGCCATCGTCTTTTGTTGACTTATCTTGAGTAGATTTATATCATTAGATCAGAGACGAGACAGATCTGTAGTAGCTAATAAAATAGTGAAATGTGACTGTCCCTTTGAGAAAGTATGTGTAATGATGCACAGATGTGAGACTTATTGAGGATCTTTTCTCCAATCTTTGGAAAATCAAGTTTCTGTCAAATATCATAAATATTTCAATTTATACTCGACTTTCATCTTCGGGGTCAAAGTGACCTACAAGAGAAAGACAAAGGTGCATTTGTTACGAATGCTATGCTAGATTGCATAGCACTTTTCTGTCGATAAATTTGAGATGTTCTGTGAGTAAAACGTTGCTAAACTGTGTTAACTTCTGTCTCTTGTGTATGTCGAGTGACAAATGACAAAATGGTGCAGATGGTCCGAGTTTGGTTTCTAGATTGCGCCTCTGCCAAAGATATTGGCGACATTCTAATGACCAATAGATAAATAATTAAATGAATGTTAGAAGGAAATAATTCCATTGCTGATACAAAATCTTAGGATTGACCTTTTGATTTTTCGTGGGAGTAAAATATGGGTATTGTAGATGTACAGAGAATTTGCTTTAGGTCAATTACTGTACATAAACCCATAGAAATTCCAAAAAGGCCATTAAGATAGTGTGACAATATTTTACGCCACCAATTTCTGACGAATCAAACTTGGTTCGTAAACGTACTTTGTCATAAACATATTTGTCAGACCTTAACCTTTACCTTACGTTTAATTAGATGAATACGATCAAGGACGACAAGGAGTCCAACACTTATACATGGGAATTCGTACTTGGTGTCCCTTTACAGACATTGGTCAAGAAAGATACAAGAAAATATATACGTGTATCAGTTCAGTTCACCTTCAGTGATTCTCAAGGTGGAGACGTGAAATCCAAAGTATTCATCTTTGAAAAACAAAGTGATTACCAAATTGTCAATTTGACCTAGAAATAAGAACCAATCTACGGACTGGGCAAAGCTTGAGGGATATACTCCTTAGTTTTAGAATGATCAATAATTTTTGTCGATTAATTGAAGTACATGTATATATTTTGGTCAGTTCAAAAGCACTGAAAAGACTTTTCCGTTGAATACAAAATTGTGACTTTGAACTTTATTTTGCATTTCAATTATTGCAAAATCATATCTTCTGTTTCATGGAAAAATTAAGCACTGTTTATTGTATATCACATTGAAAGAGGGAAATATTCCGTCATTTCGTCTTTGGCAGTATATTGCTTAGATAGATCTATGTGTGAAAGTTTGATTTATTTATGAAACACAAACATCACTTATAGAATTTATCTTTGTTACCCGCCTGATCCATCTGTTACAAGGGATGTATTTGTCATCGCTGTTGTATATCCTACAGGGTTTAGGCCACGGTAAGATCATACATCGCAAATGTACAAGAAAGAACCAAAGTCATGAAATCCCGTTTATATAAACATTTGTTGAAATGTTTGAGCGAAAGAGCTACAGTCGCAACAAATTTATATTGTATTTACATATTACTCATAAACGTTGTGCTGAATCCACTGTCTTGACTGCACTTTGTAATGATTTATATCCTGTATGTTTCAGCAAGGAAAGAAACATCTTAAAAGTAGTCGAGTCCCTCGAATATATGCTGAAATGTATATATTTAGTGTTGATTATATCCAAAAATAAAGGGAAATGGGGCAGCATAGTAATAAACGTGCTGTGAAATACTTCATAGAATCATATGCTGCACAACACTCACTTTTCTCTTTCTATTTTTCAGTGTCGGATCGAACACGCCTTTACATTGAGCATGTGAATCATCGACTCGGAGTGATCAAGGCTCCCATTCCGCTGAACAAAAATGCAGCATGTTGTAAAATCGTGAATGAAATTGAAGACGCATAGTGGAAATTAGTGAGTGCAGACTGAGGTGGGGGAATCTGGATTTCATTTAGTTATGAATAAGAAACTGTGGGAAAATAGCGTCGGAGGCCGGCGGAGGATGGGCTTGGTGTATATTTCTCAGTAACCGTATCATTTTGTGGATGATGAATGGATGGTAGAAGGAAATGTCGCAATGACAGTTTCTGCGTTACTTCACCGACTGTCGGCATGATATTGAACAGAAATTCGTGCACTACAAATGCACCGACGACATTCCAGACTTTCATGTTATTGTAAATGCGGTTCAAAATATTCAAATTAATTAAAATCAAAAACTACCTGCGTTTTTACCGAACTTTATTTCAAAAGATGAGGTCTTGGTTTATTTAGTGCATATTTCTAAGAAGTGACAATCTTATAATTATATTTCATGATAAAAACTCATTAATGTAATGTAGTGACATTTTCGAACCGACTTTATTAAGCAAATTTGCTCCCAAAAAGATCACCTGTTTTTAAATGAAATATATTATGCAACTTCAGAGAAAACGTCTGCCAAAATATTCAAATCCATTAATTTTTAATTTTGATCAAATCATCTCGAAAGAAAATGACTGAGGAATGTAAAACGCCCTTGAAACCATTTATCTGCTCAGTTGGACGAGAAATACTGACGGGAGAATGTAACAATGAACTTTAATGCAAATATTTCCTTAAAACCACAGTATGATATTCAGATGCAATTTAGAAGTGAGTCGAAACTTAAATAAAAAGTAAATCTAAACACTTATCGGTCATATTGTGCTATCACTGTCTCGAATCATCAGAAGTTGGAATTACATTGAACATTAAAGTATATAGCCCTATGTGTTCATGATGTGTATATTTATACTTGAATAACTGAAATAATGTTAAATAAAATGTCTTTCTTTCATATCCTTTTAGTTGATCTGTTGTAACCAACCACCTGCTCAGATGTTTAATATTGAGTAGAGGTGGTCGTGTCGCTGGTGATACATGAAAATGTGACATTGTGAAGAAGTCAGTCCTTTTGTCCTCAGCAAATTTTTGGTTATGTTGGCCAGTGTTCGAGCACAGGCACTGTGCTACATAAAGAGTGCCTTTTTAAAAGCTATCCCCCCTTATATCGTCTCGTTCCCATTTCCCCAAAGGGAAAGGGGAACGAGACGATATAAGAGGGAATGGGTAATTTTAAAAAGGCACTCTTCCTGTAACGCAGTACCTGTGATTTGAATAAATATTCACTTTGTCGCCAGCTTGTAGAAGGTCTTGAAATAATAAAACTCTTCTACTCTATGTATGTAATTAATATGCTGAATATTCATCTGTTTGTCTTTTATCATACAGGAGATAGGAACCCAAGTTTATACATATTTAGATAGTACAGTCACTAAAAATCATCAAGTAGTACATTGAAATTTTATCCTTTATATACCAATCGTTGCATAGATTTCAACGGAGAGATTTTTATACGATATGGAATATGGATGTGATTTTTATTTTATTCATTTTGTTATTTATTTATTGGTTATTTATTATGAATTCGAATAGACACAAATTAGTTACACTTTGAATAACATTCTTAGAAAACAATCTCAGTTTTCATATACATGATTGAGATCAACTTAGAATCTGTAAGTATAGATACGATACGATATTTAGCTCATTTAAAAGCTGAAAGCTTAGAGTTATGTCTCCTGCGAAGCATAAGGCCCTTGGGAACACTTAGTCCGTCGCCTCTTGTTCGTCGGTCACACCTCTTGTTAAAAGTATCTTTGCAGAGGACTCAAATACACGGATTTATTTTCCAACACATCATTTAGCGGAAAATTTGTAATCACTTCATGTTAGGTCGGACATTTTGAGTACGTGTTCACAGGCATAACAATTGAAAATCCGCTATATGTCGCTTGCTTGTTAATAAATAAAAAATTTATCAGTATATTGTGAATTCGATACATTCAGTATAAAAACTGGCACACTGTCTTTTTCTGTATTCTTTCAAAGTTTACCGTCAAGAAATCAAGGAATGAACTATGAAAATAAATGGCAATCATTGATATTCATTTTTGACCCCCTTCTTGGACAAATTTCGTCTTGATAGTGATGAATGTCTACACGTGCGTTTTCATACGCATATAAATGTCTTGGTAAGGGGCTTGCTCCGACCGTTGAAGTCACAAAGACATACCAGAGCTCTGTTGACGATAATTCCATACGATATCGAGTACACCCACCATATGTTATAGTTCCTTTCCTTCTGCTACCTCCCTCCCGAGGTTGTATCGTTGTCTTGTACCAGGACAAGCAGTATATACGTTTTCCCTTTCCAAAAAAGATGGATAATGCACCCCATATACAGCCTCATTGTGATCCAATAGATAATAATTTCAATTATGTGTTTTGCCAATGTTTAGTAGTCGTGGGTACCTACCCGATAGATCTTTTGATATTTTTCCCACCCTTTTCTGAATTGTCAATATACTCGTCGGAGACGCCGTATAATGAGAAGTTTTCACTACTGTCTATTTTTTGGCGGTCTGATATTTACTAAAATAAACACGAAAAGAGACATTTTAGATTAACATGGTTTACAGTAGTTTTCAAGGTTTTTAACTGCGAAAAGTGCTGACGTGAAAATTACCCGATATCAGTTTGAGCCATATTTGGTTCTGGTTCACTATCTGGCCACTGGTACGGACGACAGGTTTCGATTGCCAGGCTGTAACATTATGTTTGAGAGGTTGGGATTATTTTGTCTCTGTCGCGAGAAGTGATGCCAGATTTCTTGGCAATCTAATCTATGGTCAGTTTTTCCACTATGTGGTCCATTGGAGGTCCTGGCCATGTACCCCATGGTTCCTGCCTATCATTATGATCATCTCTTACTAAATGACACACTACTAATCATATACCCAGTGACATCAAATGTCGAGACGATTGCACAATTTGGGGGAAGAAAATCTTCATCTTCACGCCTAAGCAGACAAACTGTGTCGTTGATTTTCTGCTAGATAGCCCACATCGTAAACTATCGACGACTAATGGTGTAGGGCATGACAAGAAATGTGACACTTCTCTTGAAAGTGAAAAAAAAACCTTGGTGCAATCCTTTCAAAATCATTATGAATGATTCCGGTATTTTTATCAACTCTTCATCTATAGATCACTTAAGCGTGGTATGTATGGGGGTGTACGTTGTAGCTTTTTTATTTCATAGATTTACACAAATAATGAGTTTTGCGTACTATTATTCCCTCATCTCATTGACAATGCTAACATTCTTCAAACAAAGGAAATGCAAGCGATTTCAGAAATTACACGAAGCTTCTATTTTAATTGAACCGGAGACTCGAGCAGTATTTTTGGATAAGTTTTCGTTCATTGTACCTTCGACCTCTTGTATCAGACAGTCACATGCATCGTTCAGAAGTACTTACTCACCCTTGTTTCTGTGTTTGATCCGCCTGTACCTGAGGTCAAGAAACTTCTTCAAAAACATAAATTAGAACAGTTAGCAAGTGCATAAAATACGTAACAAATGTGCATTGTTTACTTGCTTGGATAGAACCAAATTTTACCCTAAAAATCATAACATATTTAAACACTTTATCATAACCATTAATAGGAATTTGACTTTAATTTACAAAGGAACGATGTACCTCAGTATATAACATCAGCTGTTTTTAGATCTACATTCCCCAAGTAGCGGGGTCACTTGGAAATACCTTTGGAGTAACCGTGAATTCTGTTACTGTCGTTTACAATGGTTTTTCTTCATTCCAATCTGATTAGGGTGTGGACCACAGTGTCTCGAGGGTTGGGGATACATATGAGGGTTGTACCAAAATGGGTGTTTAGGAAGTCTGTAGGTAGATTCTTTGATGGTTTAGATATAGATAAATTCACGCACCTAATTTTTCGTGTAGATGAAAATGAGATGAGGTAATACCCAGGTAGGGTCACTGTGCGAACGATCGGGGTTGGATTGGCTGCACTGTGGGTTCTTCTGTGAGCAGATCGGCAGTGTTACCTTTTTACGCGTTTAGGTAAAATATTTTGTCAAATCGGTACGAAAAGCGGTCGCATTTGAAGGAACCACAATGCGACCATTATTTTGGATCGAAGAATGGGGGTGGCAGTATTGGGTTTACCGATCTGAAAATGGAGAAGAATGAATTAAGTTACAATTTAATTTCCGATATGTAGTAGAGATGGATTGAAATTGAAATAGAAAACAAGTAGGCATATTTTAAGGGAATAGAAAGATTTACTAATAGCCGTAATTTCGTGTGCAAGTTTTATTTTGAATCTACAGACTGATACTGTTCGTAAAAAACTCCTGTTCTACATAATGATTAAAAACACAACTGAATATGCTCTCAATATCTTCTTAGTTTTCATAAAACATGAGAACTTTTATAATACTACTGACACGAAGATTTCATTGACAAAAGAATTTACAACTAATTAAGTTACTGTTTATCATGTTATTCTTATATCCTTTATTATACATATCCTGTATATATAAAAACCATGTTTGATTAATTCTGTTACGGTAAACTGGGTAGCAATATTGCGGATCTAAAGCCTCTATGTCAGAGTTAAAGGATTTTGCTCACAGTTAAAGGTCACAACTCCCGAATCCACGACTGGAGGATACTACATTCGTATGCCTAATATCCGTTCCTCAAGTCACTTTTTACGGCAAAAATTAAGAGGGGCACTGGCTAGAGAAAAGAGTGGGCATAGAGAAGGAAGGAGGTGGGAGAGGGAGGGAGGAGAGAGCAATAATCCCTTCCCACTATCTCCTCAGTCACTGGTACACTGAAGAGGGGTAAATGGTTGTGAGATTTGAAAACTACAACTTAATGCCTTTGATTAAATTACCAAGCCGTCGTATCCCTCCCCCGTCCAATACATCGGTTTCTATAAATTTGTAAAAGTTTGGGTTTTTTCCCTCTATATAAGATTAATCAAGTACAACTTAAGGTCTCTCTCTCTCTCTCTCTCTCTCTCTCTCTCAGTACAAATAAAAGTAAATGAGCTGTCAATAATGCTTAGACAGAAGTAAACTAATTTGTAGCGATGAAGTTCTTGCTATACTTATAAATACGACAGGTGTATAAAGTTTGTTGGCTTTTTGCCATATTTGTTGTCAATGATACTGTATTTATCTTGCGTGTGACATTCGTGTGAGGATTTCTGCATATATGCGTTATATACATACCTATTAACTAGATCTGTATTACTTGGGTATTTTAAAGAAAACATGCCTTTAACAACATAGACCTATAGTTTTACTTTGTTTCGGTTTCTTTTTTTTTCAGAGATCTTTTTCATGATGATATGGTTTACTCGACCTTTTCATTAAAATCTGACAACCTCAACAATCAATATACGACAATTTTTAACCCAATGCGGGTCAATGTGGCATAAGTAATTGTTATTCATTGTGTTTAACACTTATTTGATTGACATGTATATTCAGCTCCGCCCTCTTTCATTTCCCGCGTTTACAGACCAAACAACGTTTTATAGTTAGTAAGTTTCCAGACAGATATAGTGCCAAATGTTTTCATTAAACAAAGGAAATATTGACTTTTAATGATATATAAGTAAATATTTAATTAAATGGAATGATTGCAATAGTATTAGAAACAGGAATAATGCACATTTATGTAGAACATTGTAACTCGTAATTTTGACCTTGATCATAAAATAAGTGAATGCGGATGAATACAAATTATTCAAACAAGTGCGTTGGCATTTTGCTTATGAGTATTGAACCTCTCGTGAAAGATCATAGTTGTCAAGGATTCACACAACTCTAGGACAGGACATTGTATAAGTTCTTGTGGATTTTTATATTACATACAATGATTAAAGGTAAGTTGCTGCCATCCAATTTTGTCTTTTTTTTTTTATTGTAGGTGAAGCGAATATGAACTATGTCTGGAAACCATTTTGATAACACACCCGGGAACTGTCAAAATGTTCCCATCAATATTTCTCTGGAAACCTCTCATTTCTTAAATCTGTATTTGTACATTTACTCTTGCAGAAGAAATTTATCATATAAAAGTTATTGTCATATATAGATATATGTACTTTGAGCTGTCAGTGATGGTGAATATTTTAGCCGGTAAAGGTATTTGGGTCACCAATGCCGTCGTTGCTCACGTGGGTTCGTGAACTTCATCGACATGTAATGCGCAAACATATTTTATGGATTATAAAAGAAATTAGGGATTGTCGTTGTATAATATAATGGCAATCAGAATTTCTTCGATTGATCTTCCTATTTCTTTCTTATCTTGAGAAAAGTTCATTTACAAAACTTGAAAAATCTTTACCACATTGAATATCATCGATTCTCATGCCGTGGCAAGTGGGCGGGTCTAACACTATGACGTGTGCACGTTACAATCGAGAATGGCATGTCTCGCTTTAATTTCTAATCCAAGTTCAATATAAGGTTTGAAATTTAAATACGCTTCGTATTTCTTTTGTAGTATCGAGACAACTTTCAGAGGAAGTAAAGATGGATTACGACACATTTCAACCTTGTTTCTATGAACACGAACCGGAATTGTCAGCTGGATCTTACCCTAATGAAGACATGTGGAAGAAGTTCGAGTTGCTCCCAACTCCACCATTGTCACCACGAAGAGATGACCAGTTTGATTCAAATTTGGACTTGGAAAACTTCACTCTACCACTGACCGACTTCATTTTAAATGATGATGATAATGCTTCATTGTTTGAGAAAATGACTTTTCCGGAATCGCCACCGTCTCCTAGTTTACATTCGAAGTTGATACAAGATTGTATGTGGTCAGGGGAATCTGGACATTACAAAAGTGGAGAAAAGGAATCGTCGTCATTGGATGTGAAGTCAACAGACTGTGTGGATCCGACAGCTGTCTTTCCTTATCCTATACACAGTATAACGGGCTACATGAGTGAGACCAAACTCCATAGTCTTGGAACAGAAACACCATCCGATTCAGGTAAATGATATTTCTATAAAGAAGAAAAGTGAAAAATTGTTAATTGGTAAATAGTATTTCTTAATTCCTTATGTTTATTGATTTACTTTTTGTTGTTAGATCTCAACAATTTAAATATATATTGATATAATTCCAGTTTCGGTTTCTCCGGTCTAATACATTTGATTTAACAGCATTTTACTTTCATTTTATAGAAGAAGAGATTGATGTGGTCACAGTTGAGAGACAACAACAAGTTCCTGTTGCTGGTAGTAAAAGAAAAGCCACATTGATGATACAGAGTGTCAAAACTGAACCATCATCAGAGTTGTCATCACCTGCCAAAACAACTGTCACAGTCAAAGTGAAAGTAGACCGGCCACCCCAGCAAGTTCAACAACCACAAAGAGTAGACTGTCCTACAGATGTGCATAATTATTGTCAACCATTTAAACGTGTTCGTTCTTTGCCAGCCTCGCCATCAAACTCTGTATCAAGTTCAAAACGTTTCAAAAGGGAATTAAGTGTTCCAGAATTTCATAAACGTGTGTCCCAAAAACTTCATCATTCTTCTTCACACAGAGTGCGGTCAAATCATTATGGTAGCAACACATCTAGTAGAACATCATCAGACTCTGAGGATTGCCCTGAGGGCAAAAGGACTCAACATAACGTGCTGGAACGTAAAAGGAGAAATGATCTCAAATTCAGTTTCTTTGCACTCAGGGATAGTATACCGGACTTGCTGCAACAGGAGCGAGCTCCTAAAGTTCTTATACTGAAAAAGGCATCGGAACATATTCGTAAACTTGGACAAGATGAACAGAGACTTCAAAATGATAAGGAAATGTTGACAGTCAAGCATGAGCAATTATTAAGAACTTTAGAACGTTTACGTGCTAGGGAGTTTTAATTATTGTGATTGACCAATATATATTGCATTTGTATATGTTTACTAGGGCTGCAACAGTGTGTTCATTTTGCCAACCCAAATGTGTTCAAAATTTGTCTTTTTGTGGAAACATATATGCTTCATTCATACGATGGTGTTTGTGTGAGTTTTCTATACAAGCATAGTGCTCTCTCTTTACTTTTTATTCAGTGCTTGCATTTACTACTATACTGCCAAATGTGTGTTGATGTATTTTTGCTACTTGTCAAGACTGGACCAATTTTTTTTTATTTCTTCAAATGCTGAAGTTGTTTGTTTTATGAGAATTCTACATTACAGTTTCTTATTTAACAACTAATGTCATTGCTATGCAATTCATAAAGAAAACCATTTTTCTGTAGCTGTTATTTTGTGTATATTCATGTTTCAAGAATTTATTCTTTTGTTATTACTTGTTTTCATTTTGTCATAGTTTTTCATATAACTTGTTTTTCATTTTGTCTGCAGGTAGCAGTCAGGGTTTTTATATGTGGTATCCAACTGGGCTTTGTTGAGGACAGTTTTATTGTTAGCTTGGTTCTTGCATATAACATGGTTTGTAATGATTTGAGAAAGGTTGTGAACAAGCTAGCCAATAGAAACTGGTCAGGCGTTCAAAGAGGTTCAAATGACAGTTGAAACTTTTAGGAAAAGAATGTAATTAATGTTTACTTTTTATGGTTTCATTTTGTTGAAGATTTATGATTGAATTAGTAAATGTTACAGATAATTAAGATTCGTTCTGTATGCTTATCATTGTTAATCAAAGACATCAATTATTGTTAATTTGTTCGTTATTGAATGACTTTTTTTGTTACAAGTTTCAACTCTCGGTAGAGCTTATTTGAAGATCTTGTAGTTATGTATACTTACATATTTATTTCCAAGGACAGGGAGACTGCATTTCATTTCATTTGTACAATCCATCATGATCTAATAAAAGATTTGACCCTTTTTAACTTGTACTTTGTGGTCCTGTAACGTCAAGAATGTTGGAGTTATCCTTCTTTAATGGTGTTGAATAGTCTAAACGTGATGCATAAAATCCTATAAAACAGTTACTCGCATTCAAGGAGCTTCAGTGGTAGAATAGGCACATCGTGAAATCGCTTTAATAACTTGGTGGACAGGATTACTCCAGTTTCCTCCATCACTAAACACTGACACTGACTTTACCATCATACTGGTAAAAAAAACTGACACCCCTAAACACTGACTGCCACCTACAATTGGTGAAGTGATACTCCACCACTGACCACTCCACCACTACTATGGTAAAAATTGACGCCACCACCACACTAATGAAATAATTCTGCACCAATACTACGGTAAACACTGACCACCACAACATTGGTGAAATAGTCCTCCACAACGGTAAACACTAATGCTACCACCATATTGGTGAAATAATCCTCTGTAGTGGAGATATAGGATAAAAACCTCCACCTCTACTATGGTAAACACTGAGGACCACCACCATATTGGTGAAATAATCCTCCAGCACTTTGACAAACACTGACGACACCACCAAATAGGTGAAAAAATCCTACACCACTGACGCCACCACCATTTTAGTGAAAAAACCCACCACTACTACGTGAACACTGACGCCACCACTATATTGGTGAAAGAATCCACCACTACTACAGTAAACACTGACACCACCATCACACTGGTGAAATAATCCACCACTACTACGGTAGACACTGACGCCACCACCCCACTGGTGAAATAATCCACCTATACTACGGTAAACACTGACGCCACCACCACACTTGAAATAATCCACCACTACTACGGTAGACACTGACGCCACCACCCTGCTGGTGAAATAATCCTCCACCACTCTCACGGTAAACACTGACGCCACCACCACACTGGTGAAATAATTCTGCACCACTACTACGGTAAACACCACTACCACCATTTTGGTGAAATAATTCACCACTGCTACGGTAAACACTGACCACCACCACCACCATTTTGGTAAAATAATTCTCCGCCACTACTACGGTAAACACTGATGCCGCCACCATGCTGGTGAAATAATCCTCCTTAGTGAAGATACCGGAAAATATCCCCCACTACTATGGTGAACACTGACCACCATATTGGTGAAATAATCCTCCAGCACTTTGACAAATACTGACGCCACCATCAAACAGGTGAAATAATCCTATACAACTGACCACCACCATATTGGTGAAAATATCCTTCACCACTACTACGGTAAACACTGACGCCACCACCATACTGGTGAAAGTATCCACCACTACTATGGTAAACACTGACGCCACCACCACATTGGTTAAATAATCCACCACTACTACGTTGGACATTGACGCCACCACTGTACTTGTGAGATAATCCTCCACCAATACTACGGTAAACACTGACCACCACCATATTGGTGAAATAATCCTCTACCACTACTACGGTAAACGCTGACCACCACCACCATATTTGTGAAATAATCCTCCACCACTACTACGGTAAACACTGACCACCACCACCATACTTGTGAAATAATCCTCAACCACTACTACGGTAAACACGACACCATCATATTGGTGAAAATAATCATCCACCACTACTTCAGTAAACACTTACCACCACCACCATTTTGGTGAAATAATTCACCACTGCTACGGTAAACACTGACCACCACCACCACCATTTTGGTAAAATAATTCTCCGCCACTACTACGGTAAACACTGATGCCTCCACCATACTGGTGAAATAATCCTCCGTAGTGAAGATACTGGAAAATATCATCCCCCACTACTATGGTGAACACTGACCACCATATTGGTGAAATAATCCTCCAGCACTTTGACAAAAACTGACGCCACCATCAAACAGGTGAAATAATCCTATACAACTGACCACCACCATATTGGTGAAAATATCCTTCACCACTACTACGGTAAACACTGACGCCACCACCATACTGGTGAAAATATCCCCCACTACTATGGTAAACACTGACCACCATATTGGTGAAATAATCCTCCAGCACTTTGACAAATACTGACGCCACCATCAAACAGGTGAAATAATCCTATACAACTGACCACCACCATATTGGTGAAAATATCCTTCACCACTACTACGGTAAACACTGACGCCACCACCATACTGGTGAAAATATCCCCCACTACTATGGTAAACACTGACCACCATATTGGTGAAATAATCTTCCAACACTTTGACAAATACTGACGCCACCATCAAACAGGTGAAATAATCTTATACAACTGACCACCACCACCATATTGGTGAAAATATCCTTCACCACTACTACGGTACACACTGACGCCACCACCATACTGGTGAAAATATCCACCACTACTACGGTAAACACTGACGCCACCACCACATTGGTTAAATAATCCACCACTACTACGTTGGACATTGACGCCACCACCGTACTTGTGAGATAATCCTCCACCAGTACTACGGTAAACACTGACCACCACCACCATATTGGTGAAATAATCCTCTACCACTACTACGGTAAACACTGACCACCACCACCATATTTGTGAAATAATCCTCCACCACTACTACGGTAAACACTGACCACCACCACCATACTTGTGAAATAATCCTCAACCACTACTACGGTAAACACTGACCACCACCATATTGGTGAAATAATCCTCCACCTCTACTGCGGTAAACACTGAACGCCACCACCACACTGATGAAATAATTCTCCAACTCTACTTCAGTAAACACTTACCACCAACACCATATTGGTGAAATAATCCTCCACCACTACTACGGTAAACATTGACGCCACCACCATATTGGTGAAATAATCCTCCAGCACTTTGGCAAACACTGACGCCACCACCAAATAGGTGAAATAATTCTACAACACTGACCGCCACCACCATATTGGTGAAATGATTTGTGGCATAGCATGAACGGTAAACCATTCACTTTTGAATAGAACTTGTTTCTTTCTAATTCGTCTTCACTCGAACGAAAGAAAAAATATTTAAAACTTCTTTTGCTACAAAATATTTAATGTACAGAATCGATTGGTAAACCCTTCACTTTTAAATAAAACTTCTAGAGTGGTTAACGATTTGGGTTCGTTTGTGTGTCGTGTATTAAAGTTCGTCTTACCCATGATACTTTCGGATGTACATCCGCCCAAAGGGGTATTAAGAAGAATTCTCGAGGATGGTTTGGTCCTCAACTACCAGTAATAAATTTTAGTGGTAGATCTAAATAACAGCAAAGGTGTTGGTGCAGTGTTCTGTAATGTTTGATGAAGTAAATGAAAAACCCCTTAAATACGGGACACATTCTAGCTGGGTCGCTGCTTTTTAAAAGATAAATTGGAACAAAATTAAAACCACAATCAAAGACCGCTGCTGTGTGTAAGAGATTAGTAAGCTCCCAGCTCCATGTCTCGGTATGACCATATTCCTCTGTCTTGCAGCTGGGTCAAATGTCAACCTTTTCTTTCTTCAAATTAACAAGATGATATAAGTCTGGCACTTGACACAGGATAATCACACTTTCAGCATGCATCTCCATACTTGCCTACACATATATATTTTGTATGTTCTTGTTTTACCCGAAATCAGTGATAAAAAGCACCGTCCCCTGGTGTCATTTGCTTTTTGGAGATGGATTCATACTTCTACCTCTCTATCTAGCACTTGACACAGGACAATCACACCTAGAGCATGCATGCGTATGTATGTATATATATATATATATATATATATATATATATATATATATATATATATATATATATATATATATATATATATATGCTTGGTTAGTTGACTGGTGTTTTACGTCGCTTTCAACAATATTTCAGTTATATCGCGACATGGAAGCAGGAGGTTACCAACCTCTTAAACATAGTGGCGCAACCCGGGAATCGAACCCGGATCGTCGGCGCCGCAAGCGGAGCGCTTAACCAAGCCTGCCCCCCTATATATATGCTCATTTATTATATAGACGACATCACTTTATTAGATACATATTAATATCTGTATACATTGTAACTTAATTGTCAAGTATCTTCTCTATTTTATCACGTTTAATCTGTTTTCCTTGTCAAAATCACTACATGTACTTCACAGTACTATGTTCTGTAATATTAAGATCTGTTTCTGTGTTTCCTATGTATAATCATTCATGTACATGTTTACTTATGTCATACCTGCAAGGGCCCATTTTGGTCAATAAACCGCTTATCTTATTTATTTATTTATTTTTTTTTTTTTTGCGACGAACCCACCCGAAACTGTGGCAAAATTTACGTGCCACGAATTCTGTGACCCGGGATCTCGGTTTTTACTATCTCAAAAGAAAGATAGGACTCCTGTGTGCCCGCAGGGGCTGTATAACCCGGGACCTCTCGGTCACAAGCCGAATACCTTATCCACTGAGGGCTGCCACACACGCTTAACATAGGCATACGAACCGGGGGATTGTTTATGTTCAACTAAAAACCTTTCCCAAAATTTAAAAATTATGTACAAATTATCCAAAGATTAGCTCTTAAAATGAATTCTTACATTCTGAATTAGATTTCGAATATAATTGTGATGATATCTAGTTGAGTCTTTATTGAACGCTGAAATGTGACGAATAATTTTTTTCTTTCTTTATTTATTTATTTTTTTTTTTTTGTATCTTTTTTCCGCTTGTCGAATCCGAATGATTCTGCTAGGGGGATAATCTGATAATCCTAACTGTGAAAAATTGCTTTGATTTGCTTCCGATGCCATCATTCTGAATGAGAAAATAGAGGAACACTATCATTTAGATGGACAATGTGCAATCGGATTTTATTATACAAAATAATACATAATTTGATTGATTGAATACATGCGCATCAGATTCTGTAAATATTGAAATATTATACAGGAATAATACAAATTTTGTGAAATAAGGAAAAACGAAGTTTTTACTGTTTTGACCCCACACCCTTTCCCAAGCGAAACGAGATGTCCGTTACGCGTCATTCATGTACATATATAATCTTTCCTGACGAAACTCCCTTTATGTTTTATACATGTTCTCTTTTTTGTGATACATGCATATACATTTGCAAGTAGCATTTCGTTTCGCAAAAGAGATGGGATGGGTCGTAATGCAAATCTTTTAAAAAGGGGAATAAGGAGCATGGTTTTAGTAAACGGTATATCTGCGATGAAATATTTCATATTTACATATCAAGACATCATAAAACACCCCCCTTTTTCTATAGCAAATAAAAATGTACCAGAGAGATAAATAATACGGCTAGTAAGATGCTTTTATCTTTTCCTTGAACATTGAGAGGTACCCGACTTCGATATTAGGTTACCGGGTATACAAAAATAAGCCTTTATAGGCACTTAGTCGATAGCGTTCCTTTCATAAAACATTTGATTAGACAATTTCATTTACAGACTCATTATCTTTGAACAAAGAGTAAGTAAAGGGTAATGACATCCGTTGCTGTATAAATATTTTAGTTAACTATTATCTATTATCTATGCTAAAAGTCTTATGAACTTTAGAAATCCTTGGATCACACGACTGTGTTTTTATTACGAGATAATACTGAAGATAAACTAAACACATGTGATTTTTCCCTTCCATTGTCTCCAGTGTCCGATTATTGTGTAATTTGTTTGGGTTTTTTTTTTGTATTGTTTGTTTGATTATTTATTTATTTATTTATTTATTTATTTATTTATTTATTTATTTATTTATGATCTTTAAGGATTTTATTTGAGACTAACTTCTATTTACACTTGTAATATTATTTTCATAAAAAAATTATCAGAATTTAATGGTATTGAATTGAATGCACGAAATCTGACATTTAGAATTTGCCATTGGTCGCCGGATCTTATCTAGACGGAGTATATTATTCTCAGAATGTGTGTCCAGTCCGATTGCACTCTGAATACTGACCCCTTTGATAGAAATACATCCCAGCAGACATGCAACGTTGAATCAACGTTGAAATTTGGTTGATCCAGGTTGACGACGTTGATCAACCATATTTCAACGTTGTACAATGTTGTAAAAATCAACGTTGAAAGAAACAACGTTATATGACGTTGCATGTTTCAACCAATTACGATTATTAAAATCGCTGATTGTGAAAAATCGATGTATATATGTGTGTTTGCATATTTTTTGAAGTCCTGTTTGTATAGGAGTTAATTTCCAGTTGTTTCATTAGGAAAAAACTGAATTTAATTTAACTAATTCAACAACTGTTTTGAAATCAATTATGTTCCAAATAATCTTTCATAAAGACGAAAATTGAGATTTTAAAGAATTCATTAATGAATTAAAAATTTAAATGTAAAAATGAGAACTGTGTAAACTAATTTTTCATAATAATTTTATAAGTATGAAATGCTGATTATCGCATTAAAGTATCAAAACTAAGATCGAGAGGTGGGTGAGGGGGACATGCAAGAATCGCACGAATGCATACCCAGATTGTTTCTGTATTATCAACACAAACGATGTTTGTTTCCTGTTCCCACACCCTGAGATCAAATTACGCCCTCAGACAAAGGATGGTACGTGTGACGTCAGTTCGCCGCGCATTTCCCATTTCAAACTAAGATCTCGGTACAGTAACGTTGCATTGACGAAGAAGACAAGTACGTAAGTATATGTTTTCATATATTTCGTATATTTTAACACAGTATAATGTTTAAATGTTTATATGTATAAAAATAATAACCTTATAATTGTTCCTGATTTTTTACAACACTACTTTAAAATCCTGATATAGCCCTTAGAATTGAAATTTGCTAGTTCTTTTCAGTTCAAATTAAGCAAATACAGCTGCCATTTTCATGCAACAACTATATAGATTAAGGTGTATAATAAAAAGATTGATCTTAAATGTTTTAATCATTTCAGATTAAATTATCATACATCCTTTTAGCTTTATAAACATGGTTTGTACAGATAAAGTTTATCAAAGGAATTTTAATCAATTATGCAAAGAAAGTATATTATAATATCATCACCATGCATGTTATAAATTGTCAGCATGAATATGACAGAGGGACAGAGGAAGAGGTGCATGTGTAGAATGTAGATTTTGAATAATTATATTGGAATGTGAATTCTTCAAATGTTACATGTGCCGGGGAAACAACTGCTTATCAACCTGACCATCCGCATTTTCAATGAGTATTTATAGCTTACTCGCGTGAAAACCTTGTGGTAATTACATAATCACACAGCGGTCAGGTCTCCTGCACCACTATGTCCGTGCTACACATGCATTACTAACTCAGTTGAAAGCCCGCAGGCTTTAGATCCTCTCTCTCTCTCTCTCTCTCTCTCTCTCTTATGTTCTAGACTTCACGCTGATTCCAAACGAATAAACAGAGCATTGTGAGACTAAAATTAATAACATGTCGATTTTCAGATATGTTTTAATTTATCTTATTTTATCAATGGCGCGAATCGAGACGGTGAACGAGGGGATCAGACTTTGCTTTGATTTTGTTTGTTTCTTCTGTTTTGTTTTTCAAAGTAGGAATGCTAGACTGATTGAATTAGAGGGTGGATGCTGAATATACTTATCCATCGTTGATGTATACGCGTTTTTGATGGGAAAGGGGGATTACTAAAATTCGGGTGTGGGAGGGGGGCATTTTGCGCAGTTTATGATTGTATTGTATTAATTGTTATGTTAATTAGCTTTTAGCCTTGCGACTCACCAGCATGTTAACAAACATGATAACACCATAAACTTTAAGTATAACGCAAAATTCTGCAGTCCGTACATAATTATACCTGCATAATTATTCCAGCTATATATTAATCAATTTATTATTGTTTTTGTTTTTTTGCAACGTCCAAAATGGAAGGCACATGTATTGTGCATGAAAAGAGGGGGGGGGGGTATCCGAACCCTCTGGATGAAAGCCAGTTGTTAGGCTACTGATTCAGCGTAATAATCAATACATTGTTTCATCAGATATCGATATAACGGAGATTTAAAAAAAAAAAGGAGGGAGGGGGCCACTGACTTAGTTACTTTATGGTACCTTGAGACACTCTCAGTGTTTTGTGTATAACTTTCTGTTATTAGAGATAATGCCCTATCTAAGACGTTGGAGGCGCTATTCAGCTCATGTGGATGCACTTGCCCTATATAGAACTAGAAGTGATGACGACGTGTAGTCTGCAGAAGATGAGTCTTTTCCAAAACCCAGATTTATCAAGTTGTAAAAGGTAAAATGTGAAAAATTTAAACATTCAAAGATACTAATGATAAAATTTCATCAAATACAATACATATTATTGTGATATTATAAGTCGATATTGTTTGCTTTATGATTTCCATTTGATAAGATGAGATTTCGCATATATGACGGATAAAAAGAACGTCTGTGGTAAATATTTGAGTTATTAGTTATGCTTAAGGTAATATCAAGTCTAACAATTTCAACTTTTGATCTTTTAGATGTTGTTCTGCAAGCCCATACGAATTTATCTGAGGCAGAATTTAACAAAGAACTCAGTAACTTTTTGAAATATGCCCCAGAAGGTACTGGAGGTAGGGGAAGACGAGACAGGCATCAGTAATAGTTTATAGATATAGAATTTAAAATGTTAAAGCATGCTGTGGATTATTATATAATACTGTATCATTTTAAACAAAATTAAATTGTATAAAGTGAAATATTATGTTTGTTTTGTTTTGTTGGGTTTTTTCAAACTATCTGTTTGGATGAAAGAAGATAAGGATCTGTGTCAGTTTGAGGGCAAAGGAATGTCCGACCCACACTGCTTCTGGCTTTTTAGCTATTATATATTTTAGACAAATTCACCGGACAGCCACTAGCAGTAGGTTTGCTCCATTACTTAAAATTGACAGCATGTTGTTTGTTGTCGGTGAAGAAACTTTCTCTTGCACAGAGGGCCAATGGAGTTTTAAAATTTCAGGGATCGATATGTTTTCAGCCATTTGTATGTTCAGTCCACAGGTGCCCGTAGACAAGCGAATATTCAGTTTGTTGAAAAGCAAGTATTCATGCAGTTTGTCAGTTGTTTATTTCAGATTCTGGAGGAAAGGCTGAATACTTGCTTGTAAACAGATTTTTGCTTGTCTACGGTTCAGTCATGCAAAAGGAATAGAGCAACTAATATTCAACCATAAACAAAATTGAGACTTCGACGTTGACACAATTTTCATTTTAAACCTTATTTCAACGTTGAAACAACGTTGAGACTTCCACATTGAAACAACGTTGAGACTTCCACGTTGAAACAACGTTGAGACTTCCACGTTGAACCAACGTTAAAACATCGACGTTGAAACAACGTTGAGACTTCAACGTTAACACAACTTTCATTTTAAACCATATTTCAACGTTGATTCAACGTTGAAGTTCAACGTTGATTCAACGTTTATTCAACGTTGAAATGTCTGCTGGGATTGTACGTAAACGTAAACGCTGTCATGAATGTGACAAATGTCAGAAATGGCTTTGGCGACACCATTTTGTGTTTCTGAGTTTCACTTTAATAACTGAATGGCATAACGAATACATGTTCATGTATATGTTCCTTTCTAGCCGGTATGTCGTCCGATTGACAATGGTATCTCGTTTTTGCGGTCGGTTTGATTCTATTTAATTAACGCATTACATGTGTATGAAAGCGATGCTCTCAATCCTAAAGTCATAGATATTGCTGAAACCTCACTTCTATTAAATATTATGTAGAATCATATACCTACATTTACCTTGGAGATATATACACGGTTAATATGATACATAAAAATGATGTTGAGGTAAATTGAAATCTCATCGTTCGCCAGTCCGAAATATTGAACCAGAAAGATACCCCTTCCGACTCTGAATTTTAAATTGTAAGGACAGTATTGGTGGGAATGTACTGATTTCAACTAAACTTGGTCCAACTATCCTGTTTCGACAGATTTTACAGCGTTTTGATCCTGTCATTATGATAATAATAGTTGTTTATTCTTTTTCTTTTTCTTGTATAGCTGCCTTTCAATAAATACATGTATATGCATCTACTGGGATATAAATACAATGTCAAGAACTTGTTCTTGCTTCTAAAATAAAAAGATTCCTGTCTGATTTATAAGATTTTCTATTTAAACGAATTAAAGAATCTGAGTGGTTTGGTGTGTTCATCCATTTGTAAAATGTTGAATAATCTTTTTAAAGAAATATGGAACTAAATAAAATTGTGTTTGGACGTCCTTATTTTAGTGACAGGAGCAGGGATGATTCCAAATTTTGAAATGTAATATCATTTGAAGACTATACCATGCATGCACATCTATATAAGGATTTGGTGGTGTTTTTAGAAGAGGAGATAATACTATTTTGTGTAAGAAACGGTCAAATGGTTTGTATCACCCTTTAAAAATTGTAATTAAAAGGGGTATAGGTCCCCCCCCCTCCTTTTATAGAATAAGTACAAAATAGTGCAATTCTAGACACTTCTGATGGGTGTGCTTGTATATAATCACTGTATATATTGTCACTACAAGAGAGGAAGACTGCCCATATATAAATATGTATAAATATAGATATTTTGTCATATATATATATATATATATATATATATATATATATATATATATATATATATATATATATATATATATATATATATATACACATGTATTTGAAAAGAGAGGAAATTCAATGCATTTATACAAGTAGAAATAAAAATGAAATTAAGGAAGGACTTGTGAACAGTTTTTTTTTTCAATTCATCCCTTCGGACTATTGGGCTTCCGGATCATTGGACTTTAGATTTATTGGACCTTCGGACTGTTGGATTTTTGTATTATCGGGCCTTCAAATATTCGTGCTATTAGGCCTTCGAAGTATTGGGTCCTCGGACTCTTGTGTCTTCGGACTGTTAGGCCTTCGTACTATTGAACTGCTGGAGTTTCGGATTATCGAGCCTCCTGGCTATCGGGAACTCGAACTGTCTGAGCTTTGGACTGTTGCACGTTCGGAATATCGGGTGATCACCCTTATTTCTATGCTGACGGCAAGGTTCGATGGCATTTGGTTTGAAAAAAACACCTTTAACTGAAGAAAGTGGGTAAAAAATATTACCATGACTTTAGGACATTAAAATTATATCAATGATGTCTAGCTGTAATTTGTGAATGAATTATTTCTGTAATTGGGAAGTCCAGGGAAGATTCCTCGATTGAAGAGTTGTAAATTTACTGAAATTTATTTGACCAACATTCCGTTAACCCGAGCATTTTCTCATCTAATTCGGAATTTCTTCCTAAACGCGGTTTCTGTTCGTATATAATTCACTTCATTCCGAATTAATGAATCCGAAGTCGGAGAGGCGGTGGACGGAGATCCGAAATTAAAAGCTGATTCTCATTTGGCTTTTCAAAATCACGCAATACGCTGATAAATGTAATACGCATGTTTATATCACAGAGTGTACGAAATGTGATTTGAATTCCGCACTTCTAAAGCTAAGCCGACTGTTGTGTGAACAGGACATAGTCAAACATTACAAAGAGGGAAAAGATGGTACTCAAAATATTGATAAAAATCTATTGCCCGACATTATGTTGACCCTTTCCGTTTATTTCGATAGATATAATAAATAATTATTTCTTTTCTGTCCGTTATGCATATGACATATTTCTAAAGTCCTTTTCTGTCGTTATGCATGCGACATATTTCTATAGCCCGTTTCTGTCGTTATGCATGTGACATATTTCTATAGCCCTGTCAGATATATGATGTTGACAATTATCTGTCAGGTCGACATATTATTAGAGAAGTTGACAATATTTGACAAGACCCGTGCAATTTTCTGAAAAGTCGAAGTGATAATCTGACAGGCGAGAGATAAAAATATGTCACTTATCGATACATGTGATACATGTTTATCGGTTTCTCAATGTACTTTTATTAACTGAAAAGCGATACTCATGAGAATTATACTACACCATGTAGCATATGTTTACCATAAACTTGTCAGATGTTATGTTGACATAATTTTCTGACAAGTCGACATGATCATCTGACAAGTCAATATAATTATCTGACATGTCGACATGTATTCTGACAAATACAGCATTATCTGTGAAGTCGACTGACATAATTATCTGACATGTCAACATAATTATTTGACAGATAGTGGCAGAAATAGATCTATATGGATCTAATTAACCGTAAGCACAGAGTGCTTCTTGCAAAATCATTAAACCTATATACATTGCATGAAAAACGAACATTAGATCAGAGACATATATACGCATTGTGTGTATATATGTCTCTGAATAGATGTGCAACATAAGAATATATGCACAGTATATTCGTAATTATATCGATCATTTACAATGAGTATGAATAATTTGAGATAGATATTCAATGCTTTTTTCAATTGTCTGAATTTTGAACAATGTTTTAGGAAATGAAGGCGATAACAGTGCAAATTATGGCAAATATTGAACGCGTATTTCATGATATAGTGGACATATTGCAGTGGCGGATTTAGAGCCCCCCCCCCCCTCTTTTGGTCACATATTTACTAGTTAAAATCCAAGTTTGCACCAAAAATGGCTGCGAAGTTTGGCTAATACCCATTTGGGCCCCCCTTTTCGGAAATCCTGGATCCGCCACTGTATTGATACGGTGATATTGATTGTCGTCTTTTATGCAACACAGAAAGTTATGAAAACCGTATAAATGTTTCAGAAGCCGATTTTTTTTTTTTGGATCGGGCTCGAAAAACATTTAATAATAAAAAAAAGATGGCAGCCTCCATTGGTTGCCGAGCACCTGTGGTTGTTATTTTAGGCGCTACAGGATCAGGGAAGTCTAAACTAGCACTGGAAATAGGAAAAGTGTTTAAGTCAGAAATAATAAGTGCTGATTCCATGCAGGTTATTTTCAGATTAATCTTTATCACTGATTTACCAGTGATTTAATAAATGAATCCTATATTTTTCTGGTTGATTGAGGTATCAACCTAAAATTTGGACGGAGCGCATTGATGCAAATATTTTCTGTCCAAATTTTAGGTCGATACCTCAATCAACAAAAAAAAAAAAAAAAAAAAAATAGGTAACAAAAACTTTAATAAGTGTCCAATAGAGTTTGCCCATGTGATGTCTGTTGGAATACAACCCTCAGATTTTTTCCATCTCTATCATGTAAACTTCTTTAAATTTCTGAGAAAATAACTATTTTTCAGGGTAGATTTCTTGACTTCAGTCTTAATTATTCAGTAAATATAATCAATCAGTTGAAAATTTTCTGTAAAACGTTTAGATCTACAATGCGATTATTTCATAAAATTAAATTAAATCAAGCAGTTTTATATGAGCATTGATGGATAAAGTTTGAGAGTTGTACTCCAATGAGGGAGATAACTCTAGCTAATTTGAGGAAAATGGGGCTCTTCTTCTTCTTCTTCTTCAATAATAAACATGCAATCATTAAATGATTATCATGTGCCTTTTGTGCGCAGTGGCAGGGTTAAAAATACAGAGGTATTTACAAGAAATTTACAAAAAATTTTTAGAAGAAATTTAAAACTATTTACAATAATAATTGGGATCAAAAGAACAAGATAGAAAGAAAATTTGTAGGAATCTTTACTGCAATGAATTTGTCTGTAGTTATGAGGGATGGAGTGTCTTGTTCTGGGATGAGGAGTTCAGAGGGAAAGATGTGTACATAGTTGGGTATAATTTTATAAAAGGAGATAAGGTTAGTTCATAGACGTCGCTGTTGAAGGGTTGGCCAATCCAGATATTCGGGCATGGAGTTAACAGAGCTGGTATTGTGGTAGTGGTTGGTTACAAATCTGGCAGCTCTTCTTTGCACAATTTCAAGTTGGTTGATTTGATTCTGATGATAAGAGTCCCATGTACAACAGTTATGTTTGAGTTTAGGTCTTACTATGGATTGTTATGCTCTTTCTTTGATTTTATGGGAGGAGATTTTTAGGTTACGTTTTAGAAAGTTTAGATGTTGATTTGCACTAGCTGTTATGTTTGATATATGTTTGTTCCATCTGAGGTCAGACTGGATGGTTACGCCTAGGTATTTAGTTGATGTTTCCGTTGTAAGTATATGATTATGAAGAATGTATTGACTTTGAATAGGTTGTTTGCATGATGTTATGTGCATGACAGAGCATTTATCGGGATGGAAAGACCTAAGCCAATCGGCTTCCCATCTAGCAGTGGCATCAAGATCTAGTTGAAGTTTGTAAGCATCAGAAGTAGAATTTATTTCTTTGTATATTATACTATCATCTGCAAAGAGTCTGAGAGTAGAGTAGTTAAGATATTCATGAAAGTCGTTTATATAAACGAGAAAGAGTATCGGACCGAGGACAGTGCCCTAGGGTACACCTGAAGTTACTTTTATTGTATCTGATTGTGTGTTGTCCAAGATAACTGTTCCTGTGTGCTGTGAAAGAAAGGCTTCAATCCAGAGAAGTGTGCTAGAGTTGATACCATAATATTTTAATTTATAGAGCAGTCTTTTATGTGGGACTTAGTCAAAAGCTTTGGCAAAGTCCATCACAATTATGTCTGTTTGTATGTTATTGTTATTTGATTGACAGGGATTTTGGATGAAAGAGATGAGTTGGGTTTCGCAAGATCTAGCAGAGCGAAACCCATGTTGGACGTCATAAAGGATAGAATTGCTTTCTAGATGATTCATGATAGAGCTAGATATTATATGCTCGCAGAGTTTGCAGAGAATACATGTGAGAGAAACAGGTCTATAGTTTATGGCATTGTGCTTGTCCCCCTTTTTTATAGATCGGACATACATTTGCATGCTTCCAGTCTGATGGTATGACACCAGTTTGCATTGACTTTTGGAATAGAAGAGTAATGGAAGGTGCAAATTTTGCACTTAGCTCTTTGAGGACCCTGCCGCTGATATCATCAGGACCTGTAGCCTTATTTGGATTAATGTTCTCAAGAAGTTTGGTGATGTCTTTTGATATAATGTTTATGTTGTTCATAACTGGGTAGGGGGATGGGCCTTTGTTGGGTATGGGGATGTCGGATGACTCTGTGGTAAATGCTTTTTCAAACTGTGTGTTCAGGATGTTAGCTTTGTCAGCAGTGTTGTTCAATAAAATGCCATCTTTTCTTAGTGCAGATTTGCTGGTGTTATTATTTTTCAAGTTTTTGATATATGAGAATAGTTTTTTAGGGGTTCTTTTTGTAATTGGATTGTCTGGTTCATTAATTGGGAGATAAAAAATCATATTTTCTATGTATTTCCAGTATGATTCTGCTTGTAATTGACGTTTATTGTCAAAGTATTTGTTCCTCAGTTTACGATTATCTTTGCTTTTGCGATGTAGTCTTTTGTTGCGGTTTATTCTAACTCTGAGATCATTTGTTATCCAAGGGTGTTTCATTTTGTATGTAATACATTTTTGTGGTATATTTTGATCTATAGATGATATTAATCCGGTTTTAAATGTTTGCCACAGTTGTTCTGTATTATTGGTATCATAGTGGTCTTGTAATGATTTTGTTATGATTTCAATGTCTGATTTTATTTGAGTCCAATTTGCTTTACCATATTTATAAATTTGTCTTGATGGTTTTTTACTTCTTCTAAGGGAGATGTTGCATTCAGTGAAAAGTATATCATGGTCTGCTTTACCTATAGGAGGTAAGGATCTTATGTGTTCGAATTGACCAAGCATATTTGTTAGAAGGAAGTCGAATGTTTTGTCCTCTCGAGTTGGAATTTTCACAAGTTGTTCTAAGGAAAAGTCATTTATTAAATCAAGGAGGTAATTGTGATGTTTGTGATCAGGTCTGCCCAAAATAACTAATGGTATATGCCAGTCAATGTGCCCAAGATTAAAATCACTGCCTAAAAGGAGGGTACCTGTAGATTTTGATTTGTGATTGATTCTACTCAAAGATTCTCTAAGATGTTCAAGAGAGTCACCTTTATCAGACCAACAACCAATTATTAACTTTCTTATATTGGCTAGGTTGACCTCTGCCCAAACAATTTCACAATTTCAAAAGTAGTTCTATGACTTGTTCTGATAGTTTACTGTTTTTAATTGCAGTTAGTACACCGCCATGACTCTGGTCTTGTGCATTTGGAGGTCTGTTTCTCCTGTATACTACAAACTCTGAGGTGTCAAAATATTCTGAAGATTTTATATCATTTGATAACCAAGTTTCTGTACCAAGTACAATATCAGGTTGGATTGATGATATAATTTGGTCTAGATCAGATTTTTTGTTTTTGATTGATTGAAAATTAATACTTAATACCCTTAGAGGTTTTTGGTGTTTTTCTACATATTTTTGTTTTTGATTTGGTTGTTTTAATGGGGAGGAAGTAGCTTCTGGCTCTCCTATGTTACTAAGGTTTAAGTCTGTTGTTCCATTAAGTTTGATGTTGCTGAGAGTGCTTCGAAGGGTTGTATGGGAACACCCTATAGACATAATTTATCATGGCACTAGTAGCAACTACATTACTGTTTTATCCTTGATACAGGCGACTTGATCGCGTAATAATACAGTGACAAGGTAAACAACATTTTGAAGTCAGTAATGGAGTCTAACATGAAAATTTTATCCGTGTGTCCATTGAAAAAATTAGAAGTAAAATAGAATGAACAATTATTAAAAATTGATGAATTTAATAATGATTTAAATAAAACATGCATATGAGGACGATAATCTGTTACCTAAGGTACCGGTAATTATATCTTAAATGTTATTAGTATTATTAGAAATGCAATGCATGTTGACTGGTGCACGTGCGTGTCACAAGATGGAAAGAATACATGTAGGTTCAGGAACTTGGATTGGAGGCAACACCTGCTTAGGTGCCCGTTCTGTTTGCCTAGTTGGGTATGATACAGTAGAAATGACAGTTTTCAGGGTCCATTGTCGCGTGATCGGCTAGTAGCAGATGGGTACTGTCATTGTTTTGTATTTGACTACATGCATTTTTTAACAGCACTGTACTGTAGACTGGTTGATAGACCTAGTTATATCTTACTTTTTTATTGAATAACAGTAAGAAATCATATTTTATATTTAATAGTTTCTAAAGTGAAGTGCAATTTCTTTGGTACTTTGAATTCATTATATAAAACGAAAAAATGTTATGTAATCGATTAACAACACGGGAATCACTGTTCCATAAAATTGATAAATAGAATGGGGTTTTGCATTCTAGAGGAAAGTAGATCCGGCAGTTGTGACATATCTGCACTCAAAATTTTGTTGATGCAGAAATGAACTCAATTTTTATAACCAATCAGATTTGCCGCAAAACCATCAACACAAAGAAAATTAAATAATTTTCATATCATTATCCAGGCTACATATTGCACAGTGAAAATGAAATGTCGTTGGACTGACGGACAAGTCTGGTGAAAATGCCATCGGTCCCGTAAATTACCTTAGATTTCCAGACCGATTGTCTGGTGAAAAATGAACAAAAACTAAAAGAGAAACAAAAGGTTTAAAGGCTCTTTCATTTGTATGGATAAAAGATGTTGACATTGATGATTATTATATTGATTTTGTTGAGGAGGAAAACTGGAGAGATGTATTTTACTTGCCAGAGATTTGCAATAAACCAATAAAACTTAAAGTGAGCAGTCATTGTATTATTTTAGTGACAATCATTCCAAAAATGTACTTTTATTTTCGGTCTGGTAAAAATTTCTTCGGTCTGGTGAATTATCCTAGTTTACCGGACCAAATGTCCTGTAAAATGTTTTACAATCTCATATTCACTGTATTACAGACTACAGTACTGTTCACTTACTTACCACTTAGTTGCAATGTTACAATTTACATGTACATGCTCCATGAATGTCCAACCTTTTCCAGCCTGGAACACTGTTCCAGACTGCTGGAGCACTGGCCGGGCTTAGTGTGCAAACAGGCACAGTCACTGGTTACAAGAGCATAATTTGGTCATGTTTGGCACACTGGTCAGCTGGTCGTAGATGCAATGACCCCGTGCCCCCAGTGTGTAAAGTATAATACTATATACTACATGTATACTATACAAATTGGGGGCATGGGGTCATTGCGTCTATGACCTGTGGTTTGCAGTGTTTGGTACATTACTTTTGGTCTGTGTATACATTCATAGTTATATTGTCTTTTTTTAACACATATATTTGCTTTCTTCAACTACAATACTATACTGTCCCATGACAGTATCACAGAGACAGCTTAACATTGCAGACATGAAATTTTAAATTTTTCCTCTTTAAATCAGAATTCCTTTTCCTGAGTCACCAAATGCCGCTCTATGTTGATTTTTTCTTTTCTTTCATAAAATCCTGAATTTGTTGATCTGGTATAGGTTTACCGACTATCTACATTAACTGAGTGTGTTTCAAATGAGACTTTGCGATGTGTTCTGACTCCAAATAGGTTGAAAACAGCCAATTGATAAATTTTGACAAATCAGATGTTCATGTGAGACGATGCTAACAAGCACAGTCATTGAAAGGGGGAGATTCGATGTCAGAGTGCTTGACTCTGTAATAAAATCCCATTTAAATGAAAGTGGGTGAAAAAGACAGTTGAAAATGAACTGCTTTCAACGCATTATAAAAAAAATAAAAAACTTACTAAAAAACTTACTTTCCCAATATGGCAAACCCCATTTCAAAAATAAGGTGGAGAGGCCTGGCTCACAAGAAGTTGATTACATGTATATTTTTGACCACCTGGCCTTTTTCAAGTGGTTTAATGGCAGATATATTTAAAAAATATTTACCATTAAACCACTTGAAAATGGTCAGGTGACCCTAAAATTTGTTTGGCTTGAGAGATATTGAAATGAAATTGGTGTGAATGTTTAGTTTGATTTCCAGTATGTGAAGTTCAACATATTTTTTTTTGCAAATTACATTTTACAAGAATTTATTCCCTTTTATGAAAATCAGAAATCTAGAAATATATTTGGGTCATGCATTGAGATACTTACGTTGAATGCATTTTAAGTATGAGGTCCTTCATATGGAGTATAAATTTTTCACTATTGACCCAATTTACAAGAATTATTGGCCTTTGTATGTATGTGGGTGTGGATGTGCGTGTGGATGGATAAGTAGGTAAGTATGTATGTATGTATGTATGTATATACCTACATACAGACAGACAGTTTAAATGATTCTATGGCAGGAATATCTTCTACTACAAAAACTGTATAGAATCCAATGAGAGGTCAAACAAGGTACAGGTGCAGTTGAATGGAAGTGGGATCTTTTCATATTGGTATGATACATAAAACTTTTCCAGTGTAGCAATATGAAAAGATCTGATTTGAATTAGATTGGCTATAAGTTGGTTTTGATAACAAATTTTTCATTGGATGACAATCATTCATCATCATTGTAAATACACTTTCTGACTTGTGCATCTGAAGTTAAGAGATAATTTAGGATTTCATCCATGTGTGATGTTTTTGTGCATTATTTTAACATTTTTAAAGAGATGCATTTCCTCAACAACACCCAGTATGACATTTGTTAAATTACACAAGTTCTTCTAAAGCTTATTTAGACACTAATTTTAAGATTAAAATATTCTCTGACCTGTTAATGCAGTAATCAAATTTTGAGCATGAAAAAATTACAAACATTTTTTCCAAACTATGTCTAGATATTGAATTTTTATGACATGTCACATAGTTTATTTTGTGTGACAGGAGGACAAACCCCATCGATTTTCAAGGTCATATTAGCAAGGTCAAGGTCACAATGTTTATATCGTTTAAATGCTTGTCCTGGCCTTAACTTCTTATTCCTTGCATGAATTTGAATAATATTTGAAATAATTATTTCCCAGGACCCAAGGGTGTGTCCTGACCTTGAACCAAGGTCAAGGTCACAGTGCATGTGATGGGTAATCTCTATCCGGGCCTTAACTTTTTACCCCTTGAGTGGATTTCAAGGATATTTCACAGAATTGTTGCCCAGAATTCAAGTGTGTTTCATCACCTTGAACCAAGGTCATATCTGCAAGGTAAGGTCACAGTGCATATGATGGGAAACTGTTTGCCCGGGCCATAACTTTTTACCACTTGTATGGATTTGAAAAATGTTTCACAGAATTGTTGCCCACAATCCAAAGGTGTGTGCTTTGAACCAAGGTCATATCTGCAAGGTCAAGTTTATAATGCATGTGATGGATATCTTTATCTGGACCATAACTTTTTAACCCTTGCATGGATATGAATAAAATTTTGCAGAAGTTTTGTCCAAGACTGAAAGTTTGCTCAAATTCAAGGCCACAATGCATATGATGGGTAATTTCTTGAATTGGCCATAACTTTTTATCCTTGCATGGATTTGAATGATATTTTACAGGATTGAAGCCCAGGTTTCTTAGGGTGTGTCATAATCTTGTGAAGGTGAAGGTTACAGTGCTTATATATGATAAATACTTGTCCAGGCCTTAACTTTCTACTTCCTACATTGATTTAAATAATATTTCACAGTATTGTTGCCAAGATCTCAAAGGTGTGTCATGACTGAACCAGGGTTAAATTTCATGAACAGCATTATTCTACAAGAGGTTTGCCTCTTGAAAGCAATTAAGTAGAAAATGTGGTGGGGGGGGGGTGTTTAATTTTGAAGACCTAAATAAGGGAGGAAGGAAATTTCTCCGTACATTCACTTAACTCCTCTTCATATTAAGTGATGGGGCTATTATGCAACATTAGGCATTGCTCTGGTTAATCTCTTATTCTGTTTGACATTTCTCTCTCCTTTTCTAGGGCCTTGAAATGCACACTCTTTCCATAGCATGTTAGTTGTTTTTTAATTTAGGATGCATGAAAAGCTATACTTTATGCTGACCCCCTTTTTTTTTTTGATTAATAACAACTGTAATGATAAACTTTTTTTTAATCACTTGAATGTAATAAAATAAGGGAATGTGTCTCCTTAAACAATATTAAAATTTCAGAAAGTAACTAATACACATGTATGTGTTTAATCAAATTAAAAAGTACATTTGTGTTTCCTAGTTGGCTTGTTATTGCGATCTGTGTAACAAAATTGAAGTCTTCTCGCACACAATAAATAACAGATTTAAATGATGTGATAAGGAAAATATTTTGAAGCTTAGACTACAGTCACCTATCAGGATTATGAACCAGTATTAATCTTATTATAGATTTAAGCTTAAGGAACATTTGGTGAGAGGAGTACAAGGTCATACATGCTGCCTTATCAGCTTCAGACTGTTGCAGAGAAGAGAAATTTTAGGACTATGTTCATATCTGGACATCTTTTCCCTGTTTGATAACTTGATATTATCACTTAGGGCTAGTTTTGTTCCAATAAATTTTCTTCCATCTAGCATGACATTCTTATAAGGAATATATTAAATTAATATTATTATTTTTGTTCTGTTCAAATTGATTGTTGAGGCATCATACATGTCTACTTTGAAAACAATGAGTGAAAATTATATAAATATTATTTTTTTTTTGCGGGGTGACATGCCATTTTGTTGACAATATGGCATGTCACCCCACAAAAAATGTAATATTTATTTTATGATACCGAATGTCATCTTGAGCATATCCAACTCTACGGTATGTGATATTGTAACACATTCATAAGGAATAACAAATATTTAACAATATTTATTTAACATATTCAATAAATAACATAAATGTAAATTTGAACAGTAACTTGGTAATTTAACATGTATAAATCTATTTCTACATACTGACATTTTCACGCTAAACCGTCACCATATTTCAGTTGGAGTGCGCATAAATTTCGCGCATGTGACATTTTTAGCGAATGTCACCCTCCTATTGATTTCATTGCAAAGAACCGGTGACATTCAAAATTTTCACCCGGCCAACTGACCAGTCAGATAACTGGAAATTAACACGAGGTATAATAATACAGTTTATACATGGACATTTTAGTGTTTAAAAGACCAAAATGAATTTCTCATGGACAATTTTTGAATTCTAATTACAGAAGAAAAAAGAGGAGTTACTGGCTCAGTTATGTGGCAGAAGTCACCGTGGAGCTATACAATACATGAATATAAATAATATACTATATACTACAGGTACATTGTAGTATCACTCGGAATCTGTTTGATAATTTGTATGCCCTCAGAATCAAAGATTTGGGATATCAAGTTTTTTGCCTGTCTGTCTCTTTGTTTGTTTGTCTGTTTACCTTAATATATTATGGTATTTTCAATTTTACAAGTAATTCCTCATTATTTCATTCCATTACTTGGTTCTTATTGTGTTATTCTTTGTATTTTAGATTTATAAAGGTCTAGATATTGTGACTAATAAGGTGACAAAGGAGGAGCTTCAGCAATGTCCCCATCATATGATGGATTATCTATCACCTCTACAGGAAAGGCACACTATAGTGGAATACAAAAACAGAGCATTACCTATTGTATCCTTTTATATAGATATAAGAACATATTTATGTGTATAATTTTAGTGTGCCTTATATACTAATACTTTTGAACAACTTCTTTCTCTTCAAAGATGTTCAAAACAGAAATTTTGGAAATCCACACTATAGATATTTGAAGATTAAAGTAATGATATAATTGACTGTAAAGTAAGAGCCAGGGGAACCCATCGAAGCACAGAAATATGCATTCCTGAGTATAAGTGTAATTTGCAAATTGTTAATCACAGTAAATTTGAAGTGTATATTTCGTGTCAATACAAAAGTAGTGAAACCTTGGCTTTTAATACTCTCTGAACTAACAGACCACTAAAAGGGTTATCGTACAAGTGGTATTGATAAATATTTAGGGATTGATTGTCTTTTTTCTAGGTTCATGGGGAATAAATTTGGCAGAGAAACAAACAAATCATGTGAACCGTGAAGCACAACTGGCAAGTACTGAATTTTTCCTGAAGTGGAAAAGTACTTCCGCCAGGCAATATAGTGTGTGTCTAGAATGCTAAAAAATACTCTATCTGTCCAGGTAATTTCTTTAATTGCTCAAAATTAACAGATGCATTAATTCAATAATAGAACATCGCCCTTGACTTGAGTAAGCCCCGCCTCTTTTTATACTACTACACATGTGATTTGCCATACGCCGGGTACTACTTCCATGACCCAAGTTCATGGGCTGATGAATCGAGTCTGTTTAGCATGGTTCATCGAAGGAATTAGGCTAGCATTGTAAATATAAGAATATATACCCTTATTGATTTAGTGCACTTTATGTGCATTTATATGCAACTTATTTCTCTTCAGTGATGCTCAAAACCTAAATTGTGGAAATCTCAAGTATAGATGTTTGAAGAGCAAATGGATTCTGAAATTACCCTTAATATAAGAGCTTAAGAACCCATCTAAGGACAGATCAATGCATAAGGGAAATATTTTCCTTAGCTTTAGAATAATTTACAACTGTTATCACAGTAGGTTTTTTTTAGCTCACCTGAGCCAAAGGCTCAAGTGAGCTATTGTGATCAATCACCGTCCGTTGTCTGTCGTCCGTCGTCCGTTGTCTGTCGTCCGTCGTCCGTCGTTAACTTTTCACATTTTCGACTTCTTCTCCAGAACCACTGAACAGAATTTGATGAAACTTGATAAGCATGTAGTACTCATGGTCCCCGACAAGTGTTGTTGTTTTTCGTCTGGATTCATCAACAGGTGGCGCCACCACAGGCAAAAGTAGGTCAAAGAGGGTACCCTCCTTTGACAAACTTCTTCTTCAGACCGGGGGCATACAGAGACAAACCGAATGCATAGGAATGATCTAGAGGGATGTGTGAAGAAGTGTTGTTATTTTTGGTTCCGTTCCGAAATCAAATTTTTGACGTTTTTTTGACGTTTTTTTGTACTTGGTAGTTTTAATGCAGAAAAGAGGTATTTTTTTCTTTTAGTAAACATTGATGCATTAATTTGGTTTAATTTGACCATTTTGATGGTAAGAAATACTACTGCGAAGAAAATTTTTCAATATTTTATGTTTTGGATTTTTTATGAATTTTTTAAGACTTTCAAGAAAAAGGGGGGTGGGATAATTGGTGTAAACATTTCACAGTTTGAACTTTTTCTTCGGAACCACTTGCTGGAATTCAATGAAACTTGGCATGCATCAAATACTCAAGGTCCCCGACAAATGTGGTCATCTTTGTCAGGATCCATGAACAGGTGGCACCACCACAGACAAAAGTAGGTCACAGAGGGTACCCTCCTTTGACAAACTTCTTATTCAGATCGGGTGCATACAGCGACAAACCGACTGCATAGGAATGATTTAGAGGCATATGGGAAGAAGTGTTGATATTTTTGGTTCCATTCCGAAATCAAATTTTTGACGTTTTTTCATTTTTATTTTGGACTTTGTTATTTTAATGCATTAAAGAGTTATTATTTTCTTTTAGTAAACATTGATGCATTCATTTGGTTTCATTTAATCATTTCTATGGTAAGGAATGCTGGTGCGAAGGAATTTTTTCAATATCTCGATTTTTGAATTTTTTATGAATTTTTTAAGACTTCCAAGAAAAGGGGGGGGGGGGGGGGGGGGACAATTTTTCATATCTTCAACTTGATCTACAGAACAACTTGAAGGATTGTGATAAAACTGGGTAGGATGCAAGTACTCATAGTCCTTTTCAAAGGTTTTGTTTTTTGTGCGGATCATCCAAATTGGTTAACAGATAATGCCACCATGTCTAAAAGTAGGTCTCACAATGGTACATATACCACTTGGTAATTGAAATATGGAGAGTAGCGGTTCAAATCCAGCTGTGGTCAAAAAATTTTTTTTTTTTTTTTTACACATCTAAATAAGTTTTTAGATGTTTCTCAACACTCAACATATGAAATTAGGAATTTTACGTTTAAGACTTCCAAAAAAAAAGGGGAGGGGGGTGTTTTGGCCATTTTTCACATTTTCAACTTTTTCTACAAAACTGTTTGAAGGATTTTAATAAATCTTGGTAGAAATAAGTCACTTATGATCCTCTTTAAATTCTGTTGTTTTCTTCCAGACCTCTTTACAGGTGGCGCCACCATAGTCAAGAGTAGGTCACAAAAGAGTTCCCTCGTTTAACAATATTCTTTTTCATACGGGCTGTATACAGAGACAAACAGAATGCATAGAAATGATCTAGAGGGATGAGTGAAGATGTATTGTCATTTTGGTTCCCTTCCAAAATCAAATTTTAGAATTTTTTTCGACATTTCTTTGGACTTGGTGATTCAATGCAGAAAAAAGTGTCATATTTCCTAGTTAATTGATAATGATGATTTCTTATGGACTATTGTGATCATAATTATGGTAAGGATTGTTACTTTGAAAGAATTTTGTCAATATCTCAATATTTGGATTTTCTATGAATTTTTTAAGACTTCCAAATGAGGGTGTATAGGAAAAATTCAATCACATTTTTCACTTCTGCTGTTATACCACATGAAAGATTTTAATGAAACATGGAATACATGAAGTACTAAAAGTCCTCTATCAATTTGGTAAATTTCATCCAAATTGGTTAACAGATAATGCCACCATGTCTAAAAGCAGTTCTCACAATAGTACATATACCATTTGGTAATTGAAATATGGAGAGTAGCGGTTCAAATCCAGCTGTGGTCAAAATTTTTTTTCATTTCTTTACACATCTAAATAAGTTTTTAGATGTTTCTCAACACTCAACATATGAAATTAGGCAATTTTAAGTTAGATCTGGACAATATTTGAAACAATTTTTGTTCATGACCCAGACTTGAAATCAGTCAACAAAAGGCCCCACCTAAAGAAAATGACTAACTTGTTGCCCTGAATGACAAAGGAAATGCTTAATATCAAAATCACCTGAATGGATGTGCAAAAAAGTGTTGTTTTTTATTCTAGCCTGAAATAAAATTTGACATATTTTCAACATCTGTGTTGACTTAGTCACATTAATGCAAAAATAAATGAATTCTTCCTTCATGCATGACTGATAATCTAGGTACTCAGGTGAGCGATATAGGCCCACTTGGGCCTCTTGTTTCTTTAAATCAGATCCATTATAAGGACCCTTCCCAATGGAAATCTCATTGATTTTTCCCAAAATTTGTCTTAATTTTTTCCCAAACATTGATCTGTAAGTACTATGCAATTGGGACAAAAATATCCCAAATGGAAAGGTACAGACATCTGTGAAATAATTTTGAAAAAACACTGTATCAGAGCAAACTTTCAAGTATATATTTCAGGTCAGTGTAGAAGCTATCAAAACTTGGCTTTTGATCCTAACGGTCCACCACAAGCAGTAATGAGCATGTGGTAATGATGATATTTTTTAAGTCATTATGTGGTTATTTCATGTATATGGTGACAACACCTGCTCAGTGCATTGTGTAGAAATTTATATCTTTGCAATGGACCTTCCCAAAGCAGTGAGAGCTCCTGTATGTACCACACCCACTGTCACACAGAACCTTGGTTTTTACTGTTTCATACGAAAGACAGGACACTGGTGTGCCCAGGGCAGGAGTCAAACCTGGGACCTTTCAGTCATAAACCAAGCACTTTATTCACTGTGCCACACCTGCTTCAGTAATAATGAATATAAGAACATAAATACATCTAATTATTTAGTGCACCACATGTTCATTCAAATAACTATTGTGTGTCCTTTGATTGTGTGGCTTTTGCGGTGAGTGAGAAGGTGGGTGCCAGTTGACTGGTTAACTGACCCATTTGAGTAACATTTGCTACTTTAATTTACTGTCCTAAGTCAGTATATTAACTGCAGTACAATCAAACATTTTTGTAAAGTCCTTTTCCATGTAAATTTGACTACTATGATGTTGTATGTGCATGTTGTTGGGGATTTGTGTCATACAGCTTTGTCCAATGTCTTCTGTCTTCTCTTTCAATGATGCTCAAGACCCAAATTGTGAAGATCCAAAGTATAAATATTTGAAGAACAAGCTAATTATGAAATTGAGATCAAAGTAACCCATGTAAGGACAGAACTATGCATATGTGGCTTAGAGTTTTAGAGTAATTTGTGAATTTTAATCACAGTAAATTTCAGTATATATATTTGGCATTAGTACAAATCTTAGTTTTTGATGCCCTCAGGGATTGACAGTTCACCAACAGCAGTATCAACCCAGTGGTATTAATAAACAGAAAGAAAATTTATGAGAAAAATGTGATTGATTTTTAAAATAGCATTTTACATACTAGAAAAATGTGATCAATTGTAAAACATACTTTCTTAATTCAGCTTTTGCGTCATTAGTTATTAGACCGTAGTTTAGTTCAGGCCAAGCCTAGATCTAGTCTGTTAATTAAGACATTGGTAAAAACAAGAGTGAGTATGTATAAATCTTGCATCAGCACAAGTAAATTTACAATTATAAACCTGAGCAAAATTTATTACTTTTTACCTTGAGAAATTGATACATTTTATAGGTTAATCTCTCCTAATAATTGCACAAGTTGGATATTTTGTTGATTAAATGAGTAAAAAGTAAGATAAAAGTTTTGAAGAAAATGTTATTTTAGAGTGGCTATTGTTATGATGATATACCGTTGAAGACAATGCGTAATGTATACCATACATCAATACCAGGTGATACACAGGGATACACAGGGAATTTATATTCCTAAATACAAATGTAACATATTCAAGAAATATGTAACATCTGGAGTGCTTCTTTTTCACAAAGTCTAACTCAAATATATAACTCTTACATATAAAGATGATACATTTAAAGATAATTGTGAGACATGTAATGGTCTCTGTCAGAATTTAAACCATTACAGCAGTGATTTATAATTAAGAATAGGAATGACTATGATATTCATTATTAATTTCATCTGTGTTGTACTGAATGTGTGATGTGATCGAAAGCTTGAATGACTCAGTAAATGGATTGTGATGTAAGGACAATAATTCTTCATCTAATCCTGTCATCTACTTTACAACTTGATCTTTCTTAGTTGCTACAGCAATTTTGTCAACAAACTAGGCAGTAAAATTACAAGTTGTCCGGAATAATATTGAAGAAATTAACCACAGTTTGTGTCCACTGCACAGAATAGCAACATTTAGGGATCTGTTGTTTTAGTGTTTAGCTCTTTGTTACACCTTTGTAATACATATACATTAACTATTTTTTTCACAGACCAAGCATGCATTACTTGGTACACTACACTCCATAATATTAACATGTATAGGCGGTGTTATTTCAAGGAATGCTAATGCTTTATATTTTATTGATCCATGAAAGTTATTTCATTGTTGTTTACATCTCAGAATCAATCGATTGAGGATGTTGTATAGTGTTAAGCAGGCATAGAATTTATCCATACCATTGTCGGTTTGTCAACAAATTGAATGGGTATGCTCTTTGGAGAGCTGTGTTAAAAGTTCCATTGTAGTTACTTGATTAGTCCTTTTTCCTTGACCTGAGTAAGATAGACAACCTTCTTCAGAGGAAGATTCTACCCATTATAGTAGGAGGGACAAACTACTATATAGAAGCCTTGCTGTATAATTTCCTTATTACTCAAAAGGTATGTACATGTTGTAGTTCGCAAGAGCAATCAAAAGCTCCCCTCAGTTCACAGATCCAATAAGTGTACCCTTGATTAGAACTGTGAATTGTGTGCCCTTGATTAGAACTCTTCCTATAAGTGTTTCAGGTATGTAAAGGTGACTAATTCTCGACTGTCTATATCGCATTATTATCAGTTTACCTTACAAATAAGAATATTGAGTTGGCAGTCATTGCACAACTTGTACTCCACTCTTTAACTGAGTTGGCAGTCATTGCCCAACTTGTACACCACCCTTTTAACTGAGTTGGCAGTCATTGCCCAACTTGTACACCACTCTTTAACTGAGTTGGCAGTCATTGCACAAGTTGTACACTACTCTTTAACTCGCTTAATAAGCATTGGCAGATAACTCACCTGATAAATATGGTATAAAATGGTATAAAATGCTGTACATGGCTATGTTAGTGAGACTTGTCATGTATGTGCAGTACCCCTTCTTATTACATCCAGGAACCTTAAGGAAATGAATTACTCTTAATACTTGACACACTAGTTAACAAATGCTGTTAAGTCATATGATAAATCTGGATTCTAAATGCATGAAAGGTTAGACTTGTGGGTCTGATTCAGGAACCTTAAGGAAATGAATTACTCTTAATACTTGACACACTAGTTAACAAATGCTGTTAAGTCATATGATAAATCTGGATTCTAAATGCATGAAAGGTTAGACTTGTGGGTCTGATTCTCTGCAAAACTTAGCATTTTTTTATGAGTGATAAGAAACAAGGCTTTGATATTTTACATATATATTCCATGTAACAGGACCTTTGACTTGGTACCTAAATGTTTAATGTTAAGTTGCATTAAAACTAACCTTCTTTCCAAAACTTTAACATAAGACATAACATTGAAAGAATAGCATGACATTCCTTGTGACAGAACCTTTCCATTAATACATGTACCATAATGACATTCACATTTATTGTTTCTAAAATATTTCTTAATATTGCTGCTAAATTACTCTATTTTTCTTTCTACTTCTTTATCAGACTTGGTATACTTATGTTTTATGATCTGGGTGATTTTCATCTGCTCGCATAAAAATGTGAGCATAATCTGCTATACAGCATCTGTCGTCTGTCTCACCTATCTTGTCTTTGCATCTACTCCTAAAGCCTTGGAGGATTTATATGAAACTTGGTACAATAAAAGAATACTATATAAAGATGTGCATATTGGAAGGGGAATGCAGTCCAAAAAAAACTTAACAGGACATGGCTCTTGGACCCAAGATTTTCTTGAAATACCAGGTCTTCACATTTCCTCCTTAACCCTTTTGGGGATTTGGGGTTAAGTTTGATACAAAGAAAGAACATCCTATGAAGATGTGCATATTTGAAGGGGAATGCTGTCCAGAATAAATTACAAGAGTTTTGGCCCTTGCACTTAGAGTTTTCTATGCAGAATACTTAGTCTTCACAACTCCTCCTAAACCCTTTATAGTCCATAGGCTGGGGTGGTTTTCGTGTGAATATGAGAGGCCCGGTGCGGTGTTACTCATCAAATTTTTGAAATTCACCGTCTGGGTGATAAGAAAAATGAGGGCAGACATTGGGGATCTTGGTAATAAGTGAGAAAATAGCCTTTCTTTATGACTACCGAGTGCAATTTTTTGCAATCTAATTTAAGGGGGTAGGGGAACTAAAAGTCTATCTCCGAAAATATTTGACATAAACCCTATTGTGACCTATCAGTATGTTTTCGGAGAAAGCATCCTTTTGAATGAATTAAAAAGATTTTTGATTTAATCAATGTTTACTTGGCCAAAAATAGTGGAATTCGAAAAATGGTGAAAAAGAATATAATTTTGCAGCTATTTTTTTTTGCATTATTCGACAGGCTGTATCGATCAACTGAGACTGTTTTGGGGCTTTAAAATTAAGAATACTAAATAACAAACAGATATATTTCATTAAAAGCTCCCTTGATGATAATATATTGGACAACAGCAAATTGTAATTTGCGCTTTTCAGTGCATTTGTCTAATATTCAAATTTAAGAGGATAAGGGAAATAAAAAATATTATATCTATGGAACGGTTTGACATATATGTGTGGTTCACCAATCAAAATGTTTGTCATGGTGTATATCTTGAAATAAGGTAAAGAGAATTTAGAGAAAGTAAAAAAAAAAAAAAAAACCCCAAATTTGGCCTACTAAGTGAAAAATTTCGAAAAAGCATTTTCCTGTCATTTATAAACTGTGATTATTCCGCATCCTGCACCGATTATTATGAACCATCTTTTAGTCGTCCAATTTAAGAATATATCTCATAAATACGCTTATGAATGAGAATAGGGTAAATCAAAATATAGTAGAATATATATACATTTTTTTTGGGGGGGGGACAGTTTCACAATACAATCGTTTTTCCTTCATACAGAAGATATATGTACATATATATATATTTATATGAAGTAAGGTGTCTCTTATAATTTATATTGTTGGCACTTGTTTGTAAATTAATTTCAGTCTTGTGCCGCCATCTGTTTTCTGTAGTCCATGTTTCTAAATATTTTGATACCTGTAGAAGACCCGTTGAGTGTAATGTGCCACAACCTTCTTCACTGTCGAAACGAAACGTTTAGATTTTTGCTATCAAAGAGATATAAATCGTATCACTATTTACAACTACAATATAGCTGATAAAGAGAGAATAAAATTAGCACAAATTGAATGTTCAGAAGATATATTTGATCCTCAAAAGTGCATAATCTGTCTGAAATCTACAGGAACATATACTACCAGTACGAACAATAAATTGAAATCATGCATCATTTCATAAAGGTTCACAGCAACAACCTAAATTTGGTACATGTAATAGAAATTTTTATTCTTATCGGTAAAAGAAAAAATAATTTTTATAGCATAAACTACATGTGATATGTGACTTTCATTCAATTTTTATAGCCTCCGCAAAAAAAGTTTGGGGGCGGGGTATATAGGAATCACCCTGTCTGTCTGTATGTCTGTCTATCCATCCGTCTGTCCAGAAAACTTTAACCTTGACCATAACTTTTGAACCAAAAGAGACTGGGTATTCATACTACACATGTATATTCCTTGTAGCAACACCTTTCTTTTGGTGCCAACATTTTTTACCTTGTGATTTTGGCCTTGACATTTTACCTATTTTTTAAAAACTTTAACCTTAGCCATAACTTTTGAAAGAAAAGAGACAGGGTATTCATACTACACATGTATATTCCTTGTGGCAAGACCTTTCTTTTGGTACTATAATTTTTTACCTCGTGACCTTGGCCTTGATATTTGACCTACTTTTTAAAAAAATGTAACCTTAGCCCTAACTATGAAAGAAAAAGAGATGGGACCTTCATACTACATATGTGTATTCCTTGTGGCAAGACCTTTTAGTCAGTACCAGCATTTTGACATTGTGACCTTGGCCTTGACATTTGACCTACTTTTTAAAAACTTTAACCTTAGCTATAACTTTTGAACCAAAAGAGACTGGGTATTCATACTACACATGTATATTCTTTGTGGCAATATCTTCCTTTTGGTACCAAAGTTTTTGACCTTGTGACCTTGGCCTTGACATTTGACCTACTTTTTAAAAGATTTAACCTTAGCTATAAATTTTGAACCAAACGAGACCTATATTCATACTACACATGTATATTCCTTGTGGCAAGACCTTTCTATTGGTGCCAACATTTTTTACCTTGTGACCTAGGCCTTGACATTTGACCTACTTTTTAAAACTTTAACCTTAGCCATAACTTTTGAAAGAAAAGAGACTGGGTATTCATACCACACATGTATATTTCTTGTGGCAAGACCTTTTCTTTGGTACCAAAATTTTTGACTTTGTGACCTTGGCCTTGACATTTGATTTACTTTTTAAAAAGTTTGACCTCAGCCATAACGTCTGAATCAAAATAGACTGGGTATTCATACTATACATGTATATTCCTTGTGGCAAGCCTTTTCTTTTGGTACCAAAATTTTTGACCTTATGACCTTGGCATTGACATTTGACTTACTTTTTATAAACTTTAACCTTAGCTATAACTTTTGAAAGAAAAGAGATTGCTGCCCCTGATATATTTGTGAATTGAAACTTTACCATGTATCTGATCTTTTTGCTTTGAATTGTAAATAGTATATCTTTTATATTGCACATGAGATTCCTCATGAACAGATCTTTCATTTGGAACCATTACTTTTGTCCTTGGTCTATGCCCTATTTTTAATTTTGGTGTCGCAGGGGGTATTTGTCCTGTTAGGACAGTTCTAGTTTGTTTTAAGTAAACCTAACCCCTGACATGCTTTTTTATACAAGTAATCAGGTCAAACATTGGGTCGTCATAGCAAAATCATTGTTTGACCTCTTATATAAGACATTGTTGTTGATTTTCGGAAATGTATAGATGTCAATGACCATTGTGACTGATGTCTGTCATTCATTGGATACTTACTGACTAATGAGAGCCACTGTCAGTGGAGGAAGAAGATATGTATTGATGTCCTTGACATTCGGTTTCCTCATACAGACACTGAAGAATTGACACATTCACTGAGAATGTAAAGTAGTAACACTTGAAATCAAGAACTCCTTAATGTAATGAGATATGTTAGCAAAGTGTAGAAGGGAGATAACACGTGTGTCGTCATCAGATACGCTTATCACACTGTATGGGCTGTTAAATACTGGATTTGGCAGTTTGCATTTAATTATACCAGGACTGATTCCTTGTGTATATGGCAAAAACTTTTTTTCATATAAGCATGGCTTAAATTAGCATATTTGTTCGCGTAAGTAAAGGGAGTTTTGCAACCTTTCATGTAAGGTATATCTACCGCAGATAAATCAATTGTAAGGTTCACACTGATCATGGACAGATTCGGGCTGATAGGAGGTTTTCTTTTTCTATGTAATTATTTACACCCATTTCCTACTAGATGTACATTTAATTTCGGAGAGTAAACTGTAGAGATTGATAAATGAGTTCATACGACCATTATTTACTTATATGAATGAATTAACTTGTTGGTGAAAAATATTCATATGAGCAAATCTTGTCGTATGAATTTAGTATAAATGTATTTGATCTTTGAGTATTGATTTCTCCAGCTTGCTATATTTTCCAGACCGTGTTGCTCGTACCTCACTGTAGCATTTCTCCTGATATTCATTGGTGCGAGACCCTATCGGGGCAAGTGGGCATGTGTGAACTTGTACCTGGTATGGTCGGTGGTCTCTTAATGTACTACGGCATTCCCCACTAGAGCACTTGCTACCGTAATATTGAAACAAATGAGAAGTTGAGTGTAAACTTTCTGTTTCGGTTACTAGAATTAAATGGATAAATTGTGTTATAAAGATGAGCATCTTTTCATAGTATATTGAAGGATTTTGTATTTTATTTTCCACGTTGTATTAAAATGAAGCCAACTTGATAAATGAATGAATAAATAATTTATATTGTGAATATGAAGGAAACAGCTGCTGTTAATCCTTAAAGGACACGTTGTCATGTCAGGTGAACATTCATTGCCTCTATAGTGCGGAGTAGACTTCCAGATTGATGTAAAAGTGAACTGGGTAAATGGAAGAGGTTGGGAATGTCTTATATCCAGGTTGTGATTTAGCCCTTTCATTGTTAAAAACTCTGTAAAATTCATCGCAGACTTTAATTAAACTCCTTGTAAACATCATTCTATTGAAGTTGATACGGGTTCGATGCCCAGAATACGCTACTTTGTCAGAGACTATGTGAACATTCTAGGTCTTTATCACAGCTATGCCAGCTATGCCAACATCCTAGGTCTCTATCACAGATATGCCAACATCCTAGGTCTTTATCACAGCTATGCCAACATCCTTGGTCTTAATCACAGCTATGTCAACATCCTAGGTCTTTATCACAGCTATGCCAACATCCTGGGTCTTAATCACAGCTATGCCAACTTCCTAGGTCTTTATCAGAGCTATGCCAACATCCTGGGTCTTAATCACTGCTATGCCAACATCCTAGGTCTTTATCACACCTATGCCAACATACTAGGACTCTATATTATAAAGGAAAATTGTCGGCTTTTAGAATTGCATAGAAAACAAACCATAAACCAACGAAGGTTTCATTCAAAGCTTGTGTTGCTGCGGAAAAAGCGTATAAAACAAATTGTATATGCAGTACAAGTGTATATATCATTCATCTGTATCAATTAAAATATTCATGTTTGTTGAGAAGATTTGCATGGTTATGATCAATATTCTGTGACGATAATTTTACCCAGAGATTTGATTGTATTTCAGGTATAATCTGGTTGTAACCACGATAATTATACTATTTTCTGTTTGTTGGTTAGGCAGCTTGAAAGGTCGACCAGTGTACCTACATATATCAAAGGTCAGCCCATGTACTTATCAAACGTCGACCAGTTTACTTACATAAGGTTGGTCCATGTACCTACTAAAGCCGGCCAGTATACTTACCAATGGTGACTAGTGTACCAATTGAAGATAGTCCAGTAAACTTACCAAAGGTCGATTAATGTACCTAACAAAGATCTTTCAGTGTACCTCCCAAAGATTGGCTGGTGTACTTACCAAAAATCGGTCAGTGTACATACAAAAATTAGGCCATTGTACCTACCAATGTCGAATAGTATACCTACCAAAGACTGGCCAGTGGCAGTTTACCTACTAAAGGGTTGGTCAGTGTACCAAAAAGATGGGCCAGTGTACCCACCAAAGATCTGTGTTGTGTACTTTCTCAATCACTAATTCACAGAAGTCTCTCTCTCTCTTTCGCCCCCCCCACCCTCTCTCTGTATGTGTGTATATATATATATATATATATATATATATATATATATATATATATATATAGGTAAGATTTCTCCTTAAGCGACAAAAGACAAGTTACTTTTGTGTGTTTATCTTGCGACACATGATGATTTTCTTTAGTTTTCGCATCAAATATTTTGTCTTGAATATTGTGCTTGTGTATGTGCTGTCCTGTTAAATTGTTTACTTCCTCTGTTTTGTATGTATTATTTTTATTACCAGTTTTCAATGGTTTTTTTTATTCATCTAGGCATCAACTCCTTGATAGTCTCCAAAAACGTTTCTTTGCTTATATAGCAATATATGCCTTTTTGCACTAATCCTGCATGTTCTTTCGGATTATGTCGTGGCGGACGTGACAAGCCTGCATGTACATGTTTATAAACGGAATGGAATATGCTATCAGGAAATCTCCAATGCATGTTGGTCATGATCAATTTGTAGTCGGCTATAAAGTTTCTGCTTGATTTGGAATTGCTATGCCTACTGCCACGAGGAGGGATTCGCCGTCGGGCCCACATCATATTCCCGTCGCCCTCTCGGTTCACTTCGTAGTTCGAGAATTCGTTGTGGTGTGTTCGATTAAAATAAATGACCTTTCATCAGTCAGTCTGTGTTCGCTGTGTCTAATGCTAAACAGAAGCTACCGATCAGAAGGTTTAAAAGTGCATTATCTTCATTCTCATGCTGAGTAAAACGTCGGAATTTTATTTTGATTTTATGTTATGTCTTAATTCAAGCAAGGGTGGTTATTTTCATGAAGTGAATTGGTGAAAGCAGATTGACCAAAGATTTGTTTTGAATGATATAACGTATTCTTCAGTGTTAATATTTAAGTGAAACCAAATTTCAGTTCAAAATGTTGAAAGCAGAGGTTTTTGATATATTGGCGTAGTCCAGAATTAGCATGTCCTGTAACTGTCCTTCTAGGTGCCCTTGAAAACATTGTTACTAGCGTAGTATGAATTAGCGCACAAAGGACAGCGCTAACTTCGTGGAAGTACATCCCGGCAACAGAAGTATATTTTTTTCTCTACATGTATACATTATATACTTTTGTTTTGGGGTTTTATTATTATTATTGTTGTTGTTGTTGCTTATTTCACTTCTGAATTTAAGAGTAGTGATTGGGGGCACTGGGGGGAACCCGAGTGCGCGGAGAGAATCTTTTTCCGTCTACCATTCGAACCCAAAACTGAAACAAAGTAGAGAATGCTGCGAGTTCGGGCCGACTTGGCCACCGTGTATAAGGTATTTAGTCAAGTAAGAACTTAACAGATAGTTTACCAGATGTCAAAATAGTTAATACATATCTGTGTTAAGAAAATTCGAGACTTGTCAAAAACGTGGAGCACATGTCGAGCTATAAATATTCACTTGAACATATGCTTTTTATGAATGAATTGCCAGTAACAATTCCAAACCTTTCGAGAATTTAAATAAAGAAAGTGAGAATTACAATAGTGAGGAACCCCTGTGTGGTAGAGAAGCAATTGAGTTTGCGTTAGCAGCTTGACGTCAGTTTCACGGTCGTTGATCGTAACTCGCCATGTCCGGGATTCTGATAGCAATACACTGAAGGTCTCGTTAAATTTATGTGTTGATCTGTAAATTGTTACTAAAGCACCCAACTGATCCCAAGAATGATTTCCATGAGAACAACATGCTTTCACCTACTCCCAGACAGGCATTTCCTGGTAGCAAACTTCAGTCCGATATGTGTATATATAACTTACAGAAGTAAAGAAGAAGAAGATTCGGGGTTATGACGGTAATAAGTTAGTAGAGAAACAAGAAGCCCAACTGGACCTATGTGACTGACGTGAACAGACTTTGCTCATTGTGCTTGAAATAATTATCAAATGCAAATTTTCTCTTTCTTATTGTGTTTTAGACAACTGACAATTGCTTTTGTCGCCCCACCCTTGACGGATCTGGACGAAACGACTACTTTTGTAGGTGATTTTGAGTATAGCCCTACCAAGTTTCGTCCATCAGTTTTAAAAGAGAAATCTGTTAAATCGTGTTATTACAATACAAAAGGTATATCCCTCGCCCATGTTCGATCTATAATGAATTAAAATAAAACGCCTAAAATTATTTTTGTATGCCATTTCTTTTAGTTACATTTACATGATCAACACATTTCGTAAGATACCCTTGAGCACTCTTCTGTTTGTCGATCTATGAAGCCATTCTGAATAAGCTGGTCTAATAAGGGTACCGTCGTCCCTCCTTAGATCCACTCCTTGGCGGATTTGGCCGAATAAACATAAAGGCATTATGTATGCACATGCATTTGAATGTATGTAATTTTTATACGCCCGTCGTAGACGGACGTATTATGGTATGGTGTTGTGGGTCTGTGGATTTGTCGACACCTTGTCAACACGATACAGACCATACCGTTTAGGCTAGGATTTTCAAACTTGGTACATTTATTCCTTATGGCACGAGGATGAACCCTATTGATTTTCAATATCACGGTCAAAGGTCAAGGTCATTTTGGGGGCAAAAATAGCAAATTTTTAAGAATGTAACTTGTAAGCAAGGTACAGACCAAACTGTTTATGGTAGAACTTTTAAACTTTGCACACTTATTGCGTATGACTAGAGAATAAATCCTATCGATTTTCAAGGTCGTATCTGCAAGGTCAAGGTTACAATGCATATGATGGTAAACTTTTTTCCGTGCCATAACTTTTTATCCCTTGTATGGATTTAAGAGATATTTTACAGAATTGTTGCCCAGGATCCAAGGGTGTTTCTTCACCTGGAATCAAGGTAATATCTGCAAGGTCGAGGTCACACTGCATATGATATAGAAATCTTTGTACGGTCCATAACATTTTACCCATTGCATGGATTTGAGTAATATTTTACAGAATTGTTAGCAAAGGGAGAATGTTTTCATACTTTTAAATTTCATCCCTTCAAACAAAGCAATGGGCGTATCATGTCATGCTAAGTGTTGCTCTTGTGTGTACGTGTATTTTAAAAAGGAAAAGAAAACTGGATTCAGGGAAACAAATGATGGGGAGGATCCCTGTATCGAACCATTGTGAATCAATTTACTACATTCTCGGTTGCCACCTGGGATGCAAGTCCGTCGATGCCAGTCCTGTAAGAGGCAGTTTTGGTTTGAAAACTGGGGTGTTTACGACCTTCATTCCCTCACACCAGTTAACCTTAAATCAAGCACTGCAGGTTGGTATGTCGTAAGTTTTGTTCGGTTTATTTATGCTTTTACTGAAGGTATCACCGAAAAGCAGCAGACTTTATCCGTTCTTGTTCTGATATGATAAATAAGTATTATACTTTTGTCTGACCCCCATATTATATAATTTGATGTATAATTATATGCATCATCAGTCGAAAATAGATTTTTAAACGACGAACAGCGATTGATATGCACGACTTCATAGGTGAACCTGGTAAACATTACTATTGAATACGGACTTGATGGAAATATCACGAACACGAATATCACGGGTTATGTGTATCTTAATACATACGTGTTCGCTTCTTATAATTCTACTTGTATGTGCAGACATTCAGATAAGGACGACTTTATTAGTAGAAAAAGTAGAAGTTTTCTAAATGTAAAAAGTAATTGAGCTAAATAAGAATCCTTGAGAACTGAAAAAAAAGGATATTTCCCCGAAATTAAGATGTATATCCATGTTCTTGTAACATTCTCGCTTGTGTGAATTTCGTGAAATTGAAATTAGTATAATCAGAATGTTAATTGAAGTGATCAATCTTTTTCAAAGTGGCATCCTTACATATAGACTGCACTAAACGGTTGATTACAAATGACCTCTAGTGTCCGGGAAGTGGGTCAGTAAAGTTCTTGCTCCCGCGAGGGACGCAAAGTAAAAGGCGACATGCAGGTCACCGTGCTGGGTGACGAATTAGCGATTTCACGGCAATCAGGCCTTTGAAAAACCCTCTGTCCGACGCTGTATGCGCTTATCAAAATGTAATATATAACCGTCTATCAGCGGAGTATAAAATGTTATCACACAGAATTACGAGTAATCACTCCCACTTGGAAGTCATACATTATCCATTAGTTCTCACTTGTCACAAATTACCATACTGATAATTGGAAACACCGACACTTAACTATGCAACCCAGTCCCTCCTTCAATACTTGATGACTAAAAGTACATTAGCAAGGTACATTTGAAAAGAAGACTTGATTACAGAACCTATAGACGGAAAATAAGCCATATTCTTAACGCTAATCATTTATTCAAACGTAATAAGGGGAACGTGTCTTTGTTTTCTGAGAGATATGCGGCAGTAATTAGCTTTTTACATACAAGTATCATATTGTATAACAAGTAACTGTGGTCTAGGAACACTGAAATTCAGGAGTATATACTGTATCTTCTCGCCATCTTCCTTTACGACTTCCATGTGTAGCAAGAAGAAATCCTTCTAACATTAATACATACACTTTCTATTTTTAACCCATTTCCCCAATTTTCAAACCTTTCTGTAATTTATGCATTTCAGTATAGATACTTACTCCTCCTGTGCACATGGTGTAACATCTGATTTTGGAGGTTTATGAATGAGATATTCATGTTGGTACAGTGTTGCCACAGTGATGTAGCATCGGTTACCTCCGTATTTTACCATATCATGGGGACACGTCTTGTGAATGATTCTTATTGTGGCTTGGCACCAAACCTCCATAGACAATTGAGGTCTTTAACATGTCGGCTTTGTCATTTACGATAACTGCAAATCTGGCTTAACTTCCCATCTCTCATTTGAAGTACTTTTAATTATTCTATGTTGAAACCTAGGAAATGGCACAACCATTGGACCTGCAACCGAAATGGTGATGGCTCTGGTTATATTTGAACCCACGACCAGTCGATTAGCCGAAATTATTCACCCGTTGTTTTTTCAAGGATATTTCGTTTATCACGATATCATGTACAAAATGTACCTTGTATATTGCTAAATTATGATTAGTTCATTTGAGCTGTATTGGTCTTATTGCAGTTTATGTACAATAATTGATAAATTCTTTGTGGTATTATATTCTGCAATTGATGAAGTCCATCCTATGTAGTACTTATAATTAATTATTTGTATGGATACTTGAAAAGGCTCTCTGAGTTGGTAAGGTCATTAAGTCTATTTTATTTTCATCAGATGTATTTTCATATCTTGTTCTTACTTTATATATTTCCAGTCTGTGGCTTTGACTAAGTTCAGTCATGCATACATATGCCTCAATATTGTGTATGTTTCAGCAGTAATGGCTGTATGGATAACAATTTTTATTAAGGCCATAACTTAGAATAAAGTAGAAAATATTTATCAACTTACGGACAACGGAGTCAAGACACTAACTATATATTAAATGACACGACACCACAATTTTTGGTGTAGATATTGCGACGAATACCTCGCCAATAGACCTTTTTAAGATAACTGCGGTCTTACGATTTGCATATGCGCAATAGCGTCTCCGGACGATTAATTGCTAAATCTGAACATTGCTCAGGGATCACTTTTCTTTCAGATTTGAAGCTAACTACCAGGAAGGGCTATTGCGCATACACGAATTGTAAGACCGCAGTTATCTTAAAAAGGTCTTGAAATGATTTACCGGACTTTGGACCCGTTTGTTTTGTCGGTAAAAACATTTTTCAAATACAGATAATTGTCAGGGGCGTAGGAGAAAGGGGGGGGGGGGGGGCAGCGGGGGCACGTGTCCATGTTTGTGGCCCCGACCACTTTTCGAGTAATATTTAAAGTTTAAATAAACTTAAATAAGACATTTTAAGCGAAGTAAATCTTTTTTTCTTTTGTATTCTTAATGTCTGATTTTTAATCCGTAACTACAAAATTACGGATAAGGTTTTATATTTTACTGGCGGTTGTTGTATCCTGATTACGCAACATGCTCTTTCAGCTTATGCATTAGTGTGATGCCATCCATTGTAAGTATTTATTATGTTTTGAATGATACTATACAAGTCCGAGATTATGCAATAGAGTCGCATTATTATAGTTTGCTCTTATCTGAAAGATATAAGCAGGTGTAGCCCAGTGGATGAGCTGAGTTGTTCAGCTTGTGACCAAGAGGTCCGAGTTCGACACCCGTCGGGGGCATACCGGTGCTCTGTCTTTCGGATGAGACTCTGACTGATAACGTGTCTGACATTCAAATTGCAAGACAATTCGTCAGCAAGAACGAGCACTGAAAGTATTAAAGTGTGAACATTGTAACATGATGAGCAGCCACGGACCTTTAATGTGCATACCACCCACAGGCGTTAGGAAAGCCCGGATTGCTTTTTTTTACGCCTACATAGCAATCCGGGCTTTCCTAACGCCTGTGATACCATCCAATGAACTTGTGCATAAAAGTGTGAAATAAAAAATAACCACACTGTAACATGTTTTGTTACTGATTAGTAGCCATAGTAGCCACTAAAGCACTAAAAGTAAATAATTCGTCTTTTATTTAATCATTCAAAGAGAAATTGGAATAAATTCAATCTGAAGTTTTTTATGCGCCGGATCGAAAGACCTGGGGCATATTGTTTTTGTCCTGTCTGGTGGCTGTTTTAAACCACCGCCATAACTTTTGAACTTTAAAAGATAGACTTCATATTTGGCATGCATACTCCACTAATGAAACCCTTTCAATTGACACCGGACAAGGTCAATGACCTTAAGACCTTCACTGACCTTCATGCTAAAAATAGCTTTTTCGGACTTCGTTGCCGCCGGGGACACATTTTTTTTTTTTTTTTTTGCTTTTCACTTTTGAAAGGGTGTGCCGCCCCCCCCCCCCCCCCCCCCCTCACTTTTCACTGCCGAGCTACGCCACTGATTGTAGTGACATTAAGATACCATCTCAGTACAGAACACATCCCTATTTAGATATCACCAAATCGGGCATTGCCGCCAGTGGTCATTGAAGTCATTCAAAGCAAGGTTGATTTAGTGTTTTGTATAGGAAAAAAGCACGGAGAAATTAATGTGTTTAATATACATGTGTAATTTTAGATATGGAAGTTTGGTGTTTCACTGATAGGTATCATAACTAATAACGATGTTCTAGTATACGTAGGAAAGCAGACGCGCATATGTATGTACCTTTCCATAACTTCTGAAGCTGAGGCTGAAATGTGAGTTACTATGACGTAATCATTTGTTGCATGTAATTTGACAGAAAAGTTGTTGAAATCAAGGTACACCGCAGCACCGCATCGCAACCAACGTAGTCGTGGAATGCCCTATAGAAGATTCACAATGTCTTTGTTAAACCTTGCATGAATAAGATCGTTGTAATATATATATATATATATATATATATATATATATATATATATATATATATATATATATATATATACATGTAATATGCTTGCGCCCCTCCCCTGTTCTCAATTTACTCATTAGAGATTAAAATCTTAATTGTATGAAAAGCTGTTACAATATTTTCGCAACATCTGTTTATGATGAGATTAACATCCCAGTCTAAAGGCGTGGTAGTGCATGCGTGTACATGTATGTACTATAACGATATTTCAAATGAGATTATCATTTAAATCATCAAAGTTCAAGGACGTTTCAAAAGGTGATATATGTATGATTTTGAAATATCATATTTTACTACTAATTTGCGAGGTTTTCAAATTTTCGTATAAATTAACTTCAAACAGAACTTTAAACTGATTTGTTTTGTAATTAAAATTCCAAAGACAATACAAATATTTTAATGTGTAATGTTGTAGTCCAGGTAAATGAACCTTATAGACTTTGGAGCCCTGCAGGTTGTGAACCAGACAGAACGTAAATGTTTAATTGACATAGTCTGATATATCCTAAACATATTTGCTTTTCCTAACGTCCAGGAACACTTTGAAGTGAGGTTGGTGTTAATCTTAAGTTAAAGAAAGACAACTCTAATTTTTTTTCAGGATCTCGAAATTGCGAAAAGAAGAAAAGGTGTACCACATCCTGAGATGCCAAGAAAAGTATCAAAATTATCAGGGGAAATCCCTCCACAAAAGGCAGAACAAATAGAAAGGAAAGAAACAAGTGAAGCGTATTATGATTTGTGTTCACACAGAAATAAAAAAGACACATCAAGTATCGGTGTAACAGAAAAAAGAGAAAATGAACACGACCAGTCCTTTGGTCTTGATATGGCAGAAGGATTAGTATGGGGGGAGTTTGAGGAGGAAGATATGGATCCTCCCCTTGTCAAAGATTCAGAATTTAGACAAAATCAGTATGGACATTTAGATAATGAGACTTTATACAAACGTTTGGAAGAAGTGGATCCCACCCATGCTGCTAAGATGCATATTAATGACAGAAGAAAACTCATAAGGTAGTAATAACTTTTTATTTAGACATTCAGTGTAATTCTAGTTTAAATATACAGTGAATTTTCATCTTTTTTCACATCCACATCTTGTCATTGTTTTTCATGTCAATAATGCCCTATTCCGTTTACTGTTTTCATCTCTTAGAATCCCTATTCCGTAATTATTTCAGAGCTTTAGAAGTCTATGATAAGCATGGTATACCTATTAGTGAATTATACAAAGTTCAGAAAGAGAATGAGGAGTCCAAAAGAGGACCATTACGTTACAAGGACATCTGTGTATTCTGGGTACAATGTGAAATGTCAGGTAATTTACATCATCATATTTATGTCAATATCTGGTTCAGAACCATGAATAGGGTTTTGATCAAACTTGGAAGGAATGAAATATTTAGGGTTGTCCTTTTATAGAATTTTTCTAAGGGCTTGCTTTTTCAGATGATATAATGCCATTTGGGTCTCATGTTAGTTATTCGTACTATTTATCTTTTCTGTAATAAAAAGGACACTTAGACATCACTTTCTTTGGTGTTTGCCTGTCTGTTACACCTGTTTTAGCTATCTTTGCAGACAACACATGGGTTTTTGTAACAGTACACATTTTTATTGCACACTTGGGGTGAAGGCTGTAGTGGACCTTTCTGATCGAGATTTGTCGGTTATTGTGTATTTGTCACTATATTTTCAACTTCTTCTCATAGGCTGCTGCATGGATTTGAATAAAATCTTGCACTTTTGATCAACAGTGACTTCATATTCATTATATACCATATATACCATCCTTATGACATGTAGTACAAAAGAGAAGGCATATTAGCAAAATTTAGTCTATCCTTGGGGCTGAATATCTTTACATAGATTTATGTAAGAAAAATCTTTAAAAAAAGCTTGTAAGAATGTTTTTGATTGATAGCATCCTAATGACAGTCTAGTACTAGATTTTAACATTATTAGTGTGTTATCTGTTGACACTTACTCTTTATGATGTAAACATCATATTCTTAAAATATTTAGCAGAATTTAAAATTATCCAGGGTCTGGCTCCATAAATTGAGAAAATACTTAAGTCAATTATTTCATTTTAATTTATTCCATTATGAAACGTTCAAATAAACTGTCATGCAGAATGGTTAAATTCTATTTATCAATAGAATAAAACTCAATAAAATTCAATTTCCAGTTATCAATTCACTGTTGAACAGAAGAATTTGAAATTATGACCTAAGTATTTTCTTAGTTTATGGTGCTGGACTCAGGGTTCTAGTAATTAGGTCATGGTTTAATTTAAAAAAAAGATTATGTAATTTACTGGAGTTATTGTCCTTGGACTTTCTTTAATTTTTCTATGCAAAATTTATTTCTTTGCAACTTATCCTAAACCCTTTGGTGGATTTTGATGAAACTTGTTACAAAGAAAGAGCATCTGATGAAGATGTGCATATTGGAAGGGGAATGCCATCCAAAAACATTTACAAGAGTTATGACAATTAAACTTAGATATTTCTGTGCAAAATGCTTTGTCTTTGCAATTGCTCCCAAATCCATTTTGATGAAACTTAGTACAAAGAAAGATCACAATATGAAGATGTGCATATTGAACAGGAATTTTCACATCTCCTCAAAATTTAACACAGTTGTAGTTTATACTTTAGAACAGACATGGAACTCCACAAAACTGCAATACAAAATCAGCAGAGATAGATATTTTACAGTTGTTTGTCTGTCTCTTTGTGAACTTTAACCTTGGCTATAACTTTTGAACCTTGAGGGATAGAGGCTTCATATTTGACATGTGTACTCAACTAATGAAGCCCTTTCAAATGATTTCAAGGTTGATGATCTTTTGACCTTGACAATAACCTTCACACTAAAAGTAACTTTTTGGACTTTGGTGCCACATGGGGCAATAGTTTTCCACTGGTGAAAGTATCACTATATCATAAACTGAAATATTAATGTATTACAGCCCATATAAAATTATCTTGACCAGTGGGCCGTTTCACAAAGAATCATACATACAATATTTTACGTACGTATAAAAAAATTCCTTAAGTCTAAATTCATTAAGTCTTAAGGAATTTTTTGTACATACATAAAATATCGTACATATGATTCTTTGTGAAACGGCCCACAGAATACCTTATCGTTGAGGTATGTAGTAGTAAAATTGCTAAAAATGCACTGTGTTTAATTATAAAATGTTGGCGTATCATGTACCGATTTAGTGGTAAACCCTATTCTCAAGATCTATCTCAGAATGTCTGCCGATTTGATGTAAAATATTAAAAAAGATTTTTAATGTTGTAAAAGATTTATTTCTAACAAAGCTCTTGTGTAGTATTTTGCTGTAGGCTATGAAAATAATATATACAGGCTAGATTTTTTTCAGTTTTCACCCCCCTTTTTGTTGAAATTCTCATTCTTTCATTTATAATTTACACATTTTATGAGGATAAATACCTGTTTTTTTCGGATTTGCACTTGCAATGCATATAATATTTTCATTTGTTTTATAGTTCTTAGAGAGAGAATCAATAAAAGGGTGGATGAAATGATTGAACGAGGCTTAATACAGGAACTACTAGACTTCCATCAAGTGTACAATACTAGTAGGATCAGAGAAAACGAGTAAGCTTCTCATTCTGTTTTCACAGCACCAACTTAAAATCATTTCCTTGCTTTTATGATGTTTCTAAGCCCTACCGATTAATGATCAGAAGAGCTTATACATTAGTACTTTGTAGAATAATCTTTCTTTGTGGTCTGCAAAATTTTATATTGTAAAATCCAGTAATTTTTACCGGTATTAGTGGCCAAATGATAACACGCTTGACTACCTGCATTATTTACATTTGCTATACCAATGATAAGACTGACCTCTTTTCATTGCTGATTAACTTTTCACAAATATCAATGTTTCTAGCATAATTATCATTCTCAATATCCATATGCCCTAGGCCAATTTTTCCTAAAAGTTTTATGCGCATAGAGAAACATGCTCAATATGTAGCCAATTCTAGAAACCAGTTTTTATTAGACTAGTGCTTTGTATATATTTTCTATCTTTCTTTTCGTGTCTTTATATTTATGTAAGTGTTTGTATGTGTGTGTCCTGAAGAAGAAGCAGATTGCTTCGAAAATTTGGCAATTTTTTAATTGTTTTAGTATCGTTATCGCTTACCTGTGCTTTTATATATATATATATATATATATATATATATATATATATATATATATATATATATACATTTATAAATATATATTTGTAAATGAATGAGACTCATGTCAAAACACACATAGCACTGATATGAAATATATAAGGCTTTGAAAATGATGTTTTCACTTTTTGAGTTGGATATATATATAGAATAAGTGTCTTATTTTGTGTTTTCATGCAGAAATAAATAACAATGTCTGATGCATTTATTAGATATAATGCGCATGACAACGTAAAATTTATCCAGAATGACATACTTTCGTCGAATGTCAAGCACTTTAGCACAAAATACTACTTTGATGACGCCACGCAAGGTTGGCAATGTTGAACATTTCATTATGACATCATAAGCTTAAAAAGCAAAAGTCTGCGAAACATCGCTTTCCGTGCTGAAAAGTGGGTCAAATATGGGGCATTATGACATCACCAATCAATGTCATTTATACAGAAATAAACAACATAAGTCTTGAAAGCTTTATCTCAGGCAATTACAGTGGTTGTGCATGTATATAGATATCAAAGGTTTTCCTTGTTTTGTATACATAGTTGTATTAACTCCAGAATACCTGCTTATCATTATCCTTTTACATATTTAACACCAATAAACGTTAATAAGTAATACCTGTATTGTTAAGTAATAGTGCCCATTTTTATGTAAGTGGAACCTAATATAATTATTATATAAATTAGATCATCATTGGAATTAATAAGGATTGACTAATCATTCTGAAATTGTACAATTAACTTCACTTAACAAGATAGTAGATACAAAATCAGAGACTTGGACTGCATAATATCTGAATGAAAATCCAAACAATTCTTACACTCTATATAAACTTCTTTTCGGTTCTCCAAATACCAGACACATGCATAAAGTCGACAAAACATCTGTCTGGATGAGTGTCTGGTTTGGATTGTTTTCTCTGTATATGAAATGTAAAATACAATGATATAAAGAACAAACATCCATACTTTTGTCTCCATGAACACACCTAATGAAAAAAATCATTTGAAGATTAAAAAAAAAATCAAAATGGATACTTAAACTCTATGATTATGAAAATTTAATTTATCAAGATGTAAAACTTTGTGCATGAATTTTCTTTTGCCAGATCTAATTTAACATGCCCAGTATGTAGTTTCATTGTGTCCTCACTATGGAAATAATGTTTGATGTAACATTTATTTATAACTTCATACTGACAAAAGTATGCCAGAGGTGCAATGTCCTACATTGGGCATTCAGGCAATTAAGTAAGTCCTTGATTTATGACATTAATTGGTGAGATATACATGTATTTAACATCCTATTTATTCATTATAGTGTGGAATAGTAAAACTACAACATGAAAGCAGTCAAAATCAATTTTCTTTTCTTGTTGGTAATAATGTATAGCATCTGTTGCTTTATAATTAATAGGTGGTTTATGTCATCAGAAAATGTTGAGCCACGCAAATTGGTATCAAACTGTTAATTAATCACTAACAATGGTGAACAGACTTCACATACATAGCATTTTTATTATGTAATATGGCCTTAGGCAAATGCACTATTTCTGATTAATTCAGATCAGTCGTTATTGATTCCCAAGAAGCATTTGGTAAACATGTAAAGGCCAGTCTAAATTCATTCTACATTTAACATCCATGTTATATCTGTAAAGCTACGAGGGAGGGAGGAAAATAAAAAACAAACAAAATTTTCAAACAACTTTTAATTATTGATAATTGAATGATACTGCCATCTTGGCTGACAAAATCATAAATAATAAAAAAAGAACAAATGAAAAATATTTGACTCTGAGATCAAATAAGTTCAATACGTTTTAGGTTAAGATTTGAAAGATTTGCTTCTCTGTCATTGTGATTTTTGGATTATTATAAGATTGAGAAAGGTCACTGATTAACCTGTAGATGTTTTAGAAACACAGATGGAAGAATGCAACTCGTCTCCTTCAATTTCAATAAATGTGGCAATATAAGATACAAACAATCTGTTAACTGATGGATAAAACGTCGAGCAACCAATTCTTGACTAAAATGACAGAAATAAGCTCCTTCTTTCTCAATAAGGTCTACCTGATCATTATGCAATATTCAGGAACGCTGATTTGGGATTTTGTATTTCAATGGAAAGTATTTTCCTTCTCACCTTCTAGTGTTCTCTATCATAAGCTTAAATGCATCAGAAAAAGTATTACAAATACCAGAAGTGCTGGCACTAGAACCCTTGGCCCTACAGATTTTAAACACAGTGACAAGCATAATAATTCATGGCCCTGGCCATTAGAAGTGTGGGACTAATACTATTATAATGTTTTTATGCCCACACCATGAAATGGCTGGGGGCATGTAGTGTTACCCTGTTCCGTTATTCAGTTATCATTCAGTTTCTGCTTATTTGCTCTTTGAATGTTTGATGGATTAAATTGATATTGGGTATATACATGTAGATGCATCAAGGGAAGATGCAGGTCAAGTTTGAATATGGGTGTGAATATGGGAGTTATTGCCTTTGAACACAGAAATTTTTTTTAAAATGACAGTTTCTGCCATTTTCTCTCTGAAGGTGTGATAGATTAAATTGATATTGGGTACACAGATGTATCAAGGGAAGATGCAGGTCATGTTTGAATATGGGTGTGGTCTGTTAATTTTTGACAGAGTTATTGCCCTTGAACATAGAAAATTTCTTTAAAATGACAGTTTCTGCTCATTTTCTCTTTGAAGATGAGATGGATTAAATTATATTGAATATATAGATCTATCAAGGAAAAATGCAGGTCAATATCGAATATGGGTGTGGTTTGGTAATTTCTGACAGAGTTATTGCCCTTGAACATAGAAAATTTCTTAAAATGACGGTTTCTGCTCATTTTCTCTGTGAAGGTTTAATGGATTAAATTGATATTGGGTATATAGATTTATTAAGGGAAAATGCAAGTTTAGCTGGAATATGGGTTTGTTCTGGTAATTTCTGACAGAGTTATTACCCTTGAACATAGAACATTTCTTAAAATGACGGTTTCTGCTCATTTTCTCTGTGAAGGTTTAATGGATTAAATTGATATTGGGTATATAGATTTATTAAGGGAAAATGCAAGTTTAGCTGGAATATGGGTTTGTTCTGGTAATTTCTGACAGAGTTATTACCCTTGAACATAGAACATTTCTTGAAAATGACAGTTTCCGCTCATTTTCTCTGTGAAGGTTTGATGGATTAAATTGATATCGGGTATATAGATGTATCAAGGGAAAATGCAGTTCAAGCATGAATATGGGTGTGTTCTGTTAATTTTTGACAGAGTAATTGCCCTTGAATATTGGAAAATTAAAAAAATTTTAAATATCAGTTCTCTGGCAATTATATTTCACTACCTTAGCTGCCAGAGGGGGCATCCAGCACATTAAAAAGTCTAGTTCATTGGTAGGGGCGATAAAACAGTATATCTCATCTTTGGGAGAGGAGATGTCAAGCGAATGAAGAAACAATGAAGATCCTAGTGAACATGATCTTATCAAACCTTTGAAACAATCCAAAAAAGTTGATTCAGAATCTATTTCATATTAAATCAAGCCAGTGTGGCCTAGTGGATGGGGCGCTCAACTCATAAACTAGAGGTCCTGGGTTGGATTCCCGCCCTGGGCACACGGTTGTTCTGTCTTTCGGAGGAGACAGTAAAAATCGAGGTCCCGTGTCACCGTAGGCATGGCACATAAAAGAATCCTTACTGCTTCGGATTGGTCTGTTGCAAACGTAAAAATTTCAGTGTAATGAATCAGGCATATGCCGTCACCATATACGTGAAATAACTGTGGAGTGACGTAAAACAATAATCAATCAATCAAGTGTTTCAACGTATTTTTGTATTCCTCTTCAAATTTTATAGTGGCATACACCCCAATGTCTGTAGGACCTCACCTGAATTTTACAAAACCGACCATAGACTACAGCTTCCTCCCTTGTTTCATGTATCAACACCCCCCCCCCCCCCCCCTCCCAAAAAAAATGCCCTTAATGTTGACATTTTCCTCAATTAATGTACCAGTTTTGTGATGCTCTTTATAATGTTTTAAACATGCTCTCTAGTAGAAATGAGTTTGAAAAAAAATTATAAAAATGATGTTAAAGCCTTTTGTTGCATGTGTGAGTGTGTCATGAGGCTGGAATGTTGTTGCATGAATACTGGAGTACTTCTGCAAGGCCTGAGAGTGAGGTCACAGGGGTCAGCATATGTATTGATAGATATTTAGAGTTTAGCATATGCAATTTTTTCTGAAAAAGAAAAACGTGACAGGTTTTTGTAATATACAGCGTAGAGTCTACATAAATCTCAAAATAAAAAAGCAGTGGAAGTTTTTTGATTTTCAAAGGAAACAAAAGGGGAAAAAACCCTGTAGTCTATGGCCAGCTAGAGTTTCTCTGACAGGAAGATGTGTTTAATAACTGAAAAGAGGGTGACAATGGATAAAAAGTTCCTGACTTTGAAAAATCTGTTTATTTTTCTTCATTTATCATTATAATTTTTTTTTTTTTGAGAATTTTTCTAAACCTATGTGTGCGTTGGATGTTAAATCTAGAATTGATTCTAAGTGGTGTGAAGTGCTTTTAGAATGCTGGGGAATTTTTGCCGTTTTATAAAATTCTAATTGAATTATTATAAAATTCATAAAATTACCACTCCTTTTGCTCCAGAATTTCTCTGAGAGATATCTGAAAATACCTATTTGCCCGATTTTATGGTAAAACCAGAGGAAAGTTTAGGCTGCCAGTTCAAATTGTTTAACAACTTTTAACATAATTTTATTGTGATGTCACAATGCGAACATAAACGTCATAATTAAAACCCAGAAAAAAGTAGCATTTGTACAACTTCTCGCGTCACATATTATGGAGATTAACAACTTAAAAAATTCATCTAACTGTTTATGGATTATTTTATATATCTTGGGATTGGAGTTACACAGAAGCATAATTTTTCTCAGTTACTCTTGTATGTAGATATGCTTATTATATAGAAAAATTTTGAACATTCTTATAGCACATCAAGTACATGTAATGAATTATGAAGTAGATTTCATCATGTAATATACTGAGCAGTCCATTTAATGATAGCTGTGTACCGAGCAGTCATTGACATGATATCTCTGCACAGAGCAGTCTATGTCATTATAATATAGCTGTGTAGTGAGGAGTCTGTATCATGATAGCAGTGTACTGAGCAGTCCATGTCCTGATAGCTGTGTACTGAGCAGTCCATGTCATGATAGCTGTGTACTGAGCAGTCCATGTCATTATAGCTGTGTACTGAGCAGTCTGTGTCATGATAGCAGTGTACTGAGCAGTCCATGTCATGATAGCAGTGTACTGAACTGTCCATGTCATGATAGCTGTGCACTGAGCAGTCCATGTCCTTATAGCAGTGTACTGAGCAGTCCATGTCATGATAGCTGTGTACTGAGCAGTCCATGTCTTTATAGCAGTGTACTGAGCAGTCTCTGTCATGATAGCTGTGTACTGAGCAGTCTCTGTCATGATAGCTGTGTACTGAGCAGTCCATGTCATGATAGGTGTGTACTGAGCAGTCCATGTCATGATAGCTGTGTACTGAGCAGTCCATGTCCTGATAGCTGTGTAATGAGCAGTCTGTGTCATGATAGCAGTGTACTGAGCAGTCTGTGTCATGATAGCAGTGTACTGAGCTCCCATGTCATGATAGTTGTGCACTGAGCAGTCCATGTCCTGATAGCTGTGTACTGAGCAGTCCATGTCCTGATAGCTGTGTACTGAGCAGTCCATGTCCTGATAGCTGTGTACTGAGCAGTCTGTGTCATGATAGCTGTGTACTGAGCAGCCCATGTCCTGATAGCTGTGTACTGAGCAGTCTGTGTCATGATAGCTGTGTACTGAGCAGTCCATGTCATGATAACTGTGTACTGAGCAGTCCATGTCATGATAGCTGTGTACTGAGCAGTCCATGTCCTGATAGCTTTTACACTGAGCAGTCCATGTCATGATAGCTGTGTACTGATCAGTCCGTATCATGATAGCTGTGTACTGAGCAGTCCATGTCATGATAGCTGTGTACTGAGCAGTCCATGTCATGATAGCTGTGTACTGAGCAGTCCATGTCCTTATAGCAGTGTACTGAGCAGTCCGTATCATGATAGCTGTGTACTGAGCAGTCTGTGTCATGATAGCAGTGTACTAAGCAGTCTGTGTCATGATAGTAGTGTACTGAGCAGTCCATGTCATGATAGTTGTGTACTGAGCAGTCTATGTCCTGATATCTGTGTACTGAGCAGTCCATGTCCTGATAGCTGTGTACTGAGCAGTCTGTGTCCTGATAGCAGTGTAGTGAGCAGTCTGTGTCATGATCGTAGTGTACTGAACAGTCCATGTCATGATAGCTGTGAACTGAGCAGTCTGTGTCATGATAGCAGTGTACTGAGCAGTCCGTGTCCTGATAGCTGTGTACTGAGCAGTCCATGTCATGATAACTGTGTACTGAGCAGTCCATGTCATGATAGCTGTGTACTGAGCAGTCCATGTCCTGATAGCTTTTACACTGAGCAGTCCATGTCATGATAGCTGTGTACTGAGCAGTCCGTATCATGATAGCTGTGTACTGAGCAGTCCATGTCCTGATAGCTGTGTACTGAGCAGTCCATGTCATGATAGCTGTGTACTGAGCAGTCCATGTCATGATAGCTGTGTATGAGCAGTCTGTGTCCTGATAGCTGTGTACTGAGCAGTCCATGTCCTGATAGCTGTGTACTGAGCAGTCCATGTCATGATAACTGTGTACTGAGTGGTCCATGTCATGATTACTGTGTACTGAGCGGTCCATGTCATAATAGCTGTGTACTGAGTGGTCCATGTCATGATTACTGTGTACTGAGCGGTCCATGTCATGATAGCTATGTACTGAGCAGTCCATGTCATGATAACTGTGTACTGAGTGGTCCATGTCATGATTACTGTGTACTGAGCGGTCCATGTCATAATAGCTGTGTACTGAGTGGTCCATGTCATGATTACTATGTACTGAGCAGTCCATGTCATGATAGTTGTATACTGAGTGGTCCATGTCATGATTACTGTGTGCTGAGTGGTCCATGTCATGATAGCTGTGTACTGAGTGGTCCATGTCATGATTACTGTGTACTGAGCGGTCCATGTCATGATAGCTATGTACTGAGCAGTCCATGTCATGATAGCTATCTAGTAAACAGTCCATGTCATATTGCTCTGTACTGAACAGTCCATGTCATGATAATTGTGTACTGAGCAGTCCATGTCATGATTACTATGTACTGAGCAGTCCATTTCATGATAGTTGTGTACTGAGCGGTCCATGTCATGATAGCTATGTTCTGAGCAGTCCATGTCAAAAGGTTGTGTGCTGATGGTCCCTATCATGATAGCTTTTGCACTGAGCAGTCCATGACAAAATAGCTTTGCACTGAGCATTAACAAAGTTTTCTGGTGGAGGGGAAGGGTATAAAGGAATGGTCATGTATGTCTGTCCATCCATCTGTCTGTCCACAAAATGGGGTATGCTGGAATCAGGTCTTTCTATCTGTGTGTAGATGCTTATTCTTTGAGAAACTGGGTACACATCTTAGTAATTTACAACTACAGACTGAGTGTGAATTTCATCTTGGATGACCAGCTTTTGCTTTAATTGGATGATTTTTCTGAAATTAATTTTCTTTGCATTTTTCACACATACCAGATATTGGACTGAAAATGAATATACACTTTTATTACCAAAAAATGCAGACTAGATTCAATGTTATCACAGTTGACATACTTTTGACGGAATTGGTGGTAACGTTTTCTGAAATGAGTTTTCCAACTTCACCATTGGCAAAAAGGAAGTGAACACCAGAAACATGATGTCCTTACGATTAGAAATCAATATACTATACAAATTACATATACATTTTCTTGCACTTTTAATTCCTAAAGAATATATGTAAGTACTCAGTATGTATTTCCAAACACATGGGCAAGATTTGGATTTTTGCTGCCCTTAGAGATATCGGTATCTTTATATTGGTTAGTTGGTTGGTTAATTGGTGTTTTACGTCACTTTCAACAATTTTTCAGTTATATGGTGACATGGAAGCAGGAGGTAACCAACCTCTTAAACATAGTGGCGCAATCCGGGAATTGAACCTGGATCGTCAGCGCTGCAAGCCGAATGGTATACTAACGTATAAATTTGCATCATTTGCAGGGATATAGACTACACCCATGGTATTTTCCAGAGTATTGGGTTCAAAGAGTTCCATGATTATCTTATTCTTTCGGAGGAGGAGCGAAATTCTGAACTTGGGCAAAAAATGTTACAGGAAGGTGAGTGTACTTCTCATGCTGTTTTCTAAGTATAGATGTCCTTGAAATATATACAGTCAAAACATTGTATGAAGGTCATGGAATGGAAAGCTTAAAAGTGACATTTATACAGAGATGGCCCTTGTTCAGAGATTTATCTGCTAAAAGATATAGAAAACAAAAATTTAAAACAAGTAGGTGTCATGTTTATGTCTGATGAATGGAAAGTAATGCCAGAAACTTCAGGTCATGTCATGTGTATGTCTGATGAATGGAAAGTAAAATGAGAGATTCAAAGTCACGTCATTTGTACGTCTGATGAATGGAAAGCAAAACCAGAGATTCAAAGTCATGTCATGTGTATGTCTGATGAATGGAAAGCAAAACCAGAGACTCAAGGTCACGTCATGTGTATGTCTGATGAATGTAAAGTAATGCCAGAAACTCAAGGTCACGTCATGTGTATGTCTGATGAATGGAAAGCAAAACCAGAGATTCAAAGTCATGTCATGTGTATGTCTGATGAAAAGAAAGTAAAAGCAGAGACTCAAGGTCACGCCATGTGTATGTCTGATGAATGGAAAGTAATGCCAGAAACTCAAGGTCACGTCATGTGTATGTCTGATGAATGGAAAGTAAAACCAGAGATTCAAAGTGACGTCATATGTATGTCTGATGAATAGAAAGCAAAATCAGAGATTCAAAGTCATGTCATGTGTATGTCTGATGAATGGAAAGTAAAAGCAGAGACTCAAGGTCACGTCATGTGTATGTTTGATGAATGGAAAGTAATGCCAGAAACTCATGGTCACGTCATATGCATGTCTGATGAATGGAAAGTAAAACCAGAGACTCAAAGTCATGTCATGTGTATGTCCGATGAATGGAAAGTAATGCCAGAAACTCAAGGTCACGTCATGTGTATGTCTGATGAATGGAAAGTAATGCCAGAAACTCAAGGTCACGTCATGTGTATGTCTGATGAATGGAAAGTAAAACCAGAGACTCAAAGTCATGTCATGTTTATGTCTGATGAATGGGAAAAAAAGACCAGATATTATGTTCAAAGATAACCAACACAAGTAAATCAACTGTATCATATGCCATTCTATGTCTGTATGTCCAACTATATTTCTTTGTGATGGAATATCCATGTAATCAATGGCCATGAAGAGGAAGAGGTGGGGATTTTATGCTCAGCAAGTATTTTATTTGTTCAAATATATCTTAGGTCAAATTTCATCCATGCATTTTAGCCTATCCAGCAAATCTTCTGACACAACTTATTTAAAATTTCTGGAAAAAAAGCCCTAAAAACTTGTAATGATTTCACAAAAATTAATTGAAATTTAAATTTCGATTAAATATAATAACATTTTATTTTTTGTTCAGGTATTGAGAAGATGAAGTCAGTGACACGATTTTATGCCAGGAAACAAATCAATCATATCAAAAATATGTTTCTGAAACGTATGTATGGGTCATTTAGTCAATAAGTAAGTTCATGGTTTTATGCCACTGGTTTATTTAGATGATCTTATTATATGTAGAGGGAACTTTTCCTGTATAATATGGCAGTCTGGTCACATCTATGTAGTGTTTCTGTATACACGGCAGTCTGGTCACATCTATTTAGTATGACTTGTAGTGGCCTTTTTAGAATGATTATTTTCATATTGATTTCTCAGTAATAAGATGCAGATAATGTAAGTGTGATTTTGTACAATGGTATACGAGTATCATTCACATTGTTAAAAATAAAAACCAAACTTTTTGGAATGTATTTCATTCAAAATGAACTATGGAGTTTCAGTGGCAAATGTTCATTTGTAAGGAACAGTGATTTCAATTTCTGAAAATATGAATCCACATAGAAATGATATTTGATAATGAAAAATGAAATTTACTATAAATATAATGAAAAAATTTAACATTTACTTGATGTCATAAAGTGGTTTTGCATTACATGCATCTCCAATATTCTGAAGGGAACTTTTATCATTGTGCCTCCTGCAGTTACAGTATATTCTTATACAGGATTTGAATGTTAAAATTTTTTCATTTAATAAAAAAGATGGAAAATTTTCAAGGAAAAGCTTCTTGTTTTATCACTGACTTTCATAAATCTTGTTCACCAAAGAGTATCACTAAAATGCTCCAAGATGTGGATCTATTGTCTCTAACATCGGTAGAGGAATTTCTTGAGTTCTGTTAAAGGGTGTCCGTTAATCCTTTTCCAAACTCCAGTTAAGATAAAATGCAGTAACAGTCCCACATTTACTACCTCAGAATCTCATGCACAGTAACAGCATGAATGGTCACTACTGACCTACACATTGCTGAAGTTCCTACAGTATGGAGGGGTGATAATCATTCTACTGTGCCTTTTTATTCATAAATTAATAATAAGTGTGCCTTAATAACCAGTGTACCATGATTATTTTCAGGGCAGGACACTGAGGTACCACCTGTATATGCTGTTGACTCAACAGATGTGTCTAAATGGAAAGAAAATGTCCATGATCGAGCTATTAAGATTCTCACAGACATTGTTGAGGTAAGGTACATTATAATCCCAGTTTGCTTGGAATAAGTTCATATTTAATAGGAAGATCCTTACTCTGAAAAGGCAGTGTGCGATTTTCTGAATCCAAGGCCACACAATCAAGGTCAAACTGGACTTGATACTCTCTTTGTATTAAAGAATTTTGTATAAGGTTTATACATGTATCAGAATCATGTCCTGTTTAGGGGAAAAAGGGAGGGGGTATGGGATGTCCCTCCTTCCAGCTGACTTTTGTCTTGATTGGTAAGGATAATTTGTTGCACCACTGCAGCATTTTCAACCAATCCTACCTAGTGGTAATCTTTTATTCTAATTCACTGAGGTTTTTACACCTGTTTTGGTGGGCTGCAACAGAAATATTCAGAAGTCTTTAATCAGGATATACTGTCCTTTATACAGGTTCCTTTTACTCCTATGACTACAATATTTTTAATTTTCTTCTTGACATCTGGTAATTTCTTTATGAAATAAATTTTAAATTTTGAATTAGTAAAAGTGTGTCATAATTTTACTACATATCCATTTATTTCTTGAAACTTATTTCTGTTTTAGAACTACTTTGCTTATCATAGAAATATTCAAATATGGGGCTTTGTCAGTCTTCATAGCATCAGTGAAATGGACTTTGCTGCCATTAACTGCGGTCCTAATGTTAAGGCAGGAAATAAAACCTATTCCCACAAAAATGACGTAAAGAACAATGAACCATTCTTATGATGTCATAAGTTTGCTAATGTTCAACTTCATTTCTAACTCATACAGTACACAAACGCCTGTCTGACGGATGATAACGGACAGCGAAGCTCATTTGGGACAATTTCAATGGTAAAACAATACCTATGCAAAATTGGGATAACAAACAGTGTTTGTGTGGCTCAGACAGGTATACAATGGTACATACAATTTGAAATCATCCATTTTTCTGACTCTGCTAACATGGTATCTGGAAAACTCAGTTTCCAATGTGTAAAGGTATCTGGGTTGAAGAGTAATATGTCACTGTCTTGTGTTGGAGAGAAGCTATGCTAGGTTATAGCTCTTTTATACACTTTTACTTATGAACAGTAAGAGATTTCTGTGATATTATTGTGGAAGGATAATGGTATATAAGATATGGTTTGTGGTTTTGTATCATGGGATTCAAACTTAGGTCTGAATTCAGGAATGAGAAAGTCTTGTAGATCAACATACGTATATCTTTTATTACACAGCTGTCAACAGTTCAAACAACGTTTAATTATAGCACACAACATTTTGTGTTTATGTAGTAACAGGTGTCTCATGTTAAGCTTAATATGATCATTCTTTTTATAAACAGGGTCATACCCCAGAACATAACCCTATTCCAAAGGAGGAAAGCAAGGTGAAATTTGCCATGAATTACTGCGAAGTCTGCGAGAAACAGTTTGTGATACAGCATGAATATGAAGGTAAATAGACATGTTTGAATTGAGTTTTAAAACAGAAATTTATCAAATGTAATAACCAAGTGCTCATTCTTATTCAGCTGTCCTGTACAATTTGTTTTTGTGTTCCCAGTCAGAAATCTGCTCACAGGAGCTTTGTCTTATTTGTCACCTTGAGCATATACCTATTACAAACACATCAGCATGTGTGATATTCTAGTTTCTGTTTACACTTCCATAAAGCATAATTTTTCATTGTGAGGTCTGTGTTAAATCTTCAACAAAAGAAGTATTTGATGTTATAAGCATAATAATTGAAGATCTTCTTTTATTCAGTGATGAAGACATCAAATTTTTTTTCAAATTCTGAGTTAAAAGAATTGATAGCTACTGTGAAAATAATAACATTGGAACAAAAGTAATTTAGACCTGTTGCAATGGGTCTTCATTCATCATCATGTAACATCTGTATTCTGTTAACAATTTCACATTTTAGCTGCTTCTTGAAAACTGCTTGGCCAGACTTCACCAAATGTCACAGGATAAATGGAATGTCAAATGTTAATATCATGATTCTTACCAGTCTTTGACACTTAAGGGGAAAAGGGAGGGGGCATAACTGCCAAAAATGGCTTGATCTTCAAAAATTTTCTTCTCTACTGTACATCTGGGAGAAAAACTGTTTAATGGTTATGAAGACCATGGAGCCACAGCAATGATGTAAAATTTATTACCCCAAGGGTAGGGGTTCCGTCTCTGGGGTGGGGCCAATAGTCATCTAGTGATAACGTACTAAGTCTTTGAAAATCTTCACCATGTTTATTCATTGTAAAGAAAAAATGTATATAGGTTAGAAAGAGCATAAAATCCTTTATGTAAGTTGTGAATTTCATGTACCTCAGAATAGTGGGCAGCCCCTAGGGCAGGACCAATACAGTCATATACCCTAGTAATCCTCCAACATAATTAAATTCATGACCTTCAGGTAGAAGTTTTTGGTGTAAAGGGTCATTGATAATGTACTTATTATTAGAAAACCTTTTCTCTACACTATGATTTGTAAAGAAAAACACTGGATGTGTGGTTGGAAAGAGCATGAAATCGTCTACCTAAATTGTGAAATTCATGACCCCTTGGGGATTAAGCAATGAACATATATTGTTAATGTACTTAGTTTTCGAAATCTGTTTAAAAAAATCTGAATACATAGCAATTAAAAAGATGAAGCCCTCTACCAAGTATGTGAAACCCATGACCCCAGGGCAAGGGTTCTGTCCCAAGGGCAAATCCAAATGTTAACTGTAAACACTTATACATGTATATATAGCAGTGGCTATATACTCAGCGGCTATATATAACAGTGGCTGTATATAGCAGTGGCTACATACTCATTTGCTATAAATAGCAGTGGCTATATACTCCGTGGCTATATATAGCAGTGGCTATATACTCAGCGGCTATATACTGTATAACGGTGGCTATATATAGCAGTGGCTACATACTCATTTGCTATATATAGCAGTGGCTATATACTCATTGGCTATATATAGCAGTGGCTATATACTCATTGGCTATATATAGCAGTGGCTACATACTCATTTGCTATATATAGCAGTGGCTGTATACTCATTGGCTATATATAGCAGTAGCTATATACTCAGTGGCTATATATAGCAGTGGCTATATACTCAGTGGCTATATATAGCAGTGGCTATATACTCAGTGGCTATATATAGCAGTGGCTATATACTCATTGGCTATATATAGCAGTGGCTATATACTCATTGGCTATATATAGCAGTGGCTATATACTCATTGGCTAAATATAGCAGTGACTATATATTCAGGTGGCTGATAAAGTCTGTTAGCCCCTACCTTTATGTACTATAATGAACCATTGCAAAATAAAACAAGAGGAGAGGGTGTACACCATCAGGTAACAGATGAGAAATAAGAAATAAGAGGTATTATTTTTTTATGTAGAAACAACACTATTTGCTCTGTTGTATGGTACAAATGTTCTTATTTTAATGGGATTAATATTTAGCACCAATTCATGACTATGATATTACTAGTATTTCCAAATACAAGATGAAGACCAGCCTGAGGTTTTAAGCACTAATTCATGAAACAACAAACCGTCAAGGATGGTGTGACTGGATTGCAAATGCTAAACGCAAATTGTTGTTGCAGGACGGACGGACAGATAGACAGATGGACGGATTTTGCCAATTTATAGACCAGAATTGCTTTGCATTAACATTAACAATACATGTATGCAAGTTGTCACCCTAAAGGCAAAAAACAGTGTGTGTTCACTGAAGCGTAAAGTCAAGGTCAAGGTCACTAAATTTTTGTATTGGTTGGATAGAACATTCAAGGATCTACAAACCTACCAACTTTGACATAAGTACCCTTTAGGATATGAAAGAAACCAAGCTAAATGCAAAATGTTGATCTCATGCGGTCGGATGGACGGACAGACGGATTTCGCCAATTCATAGACCAGAATTGCTTTGCAATCCGGTCAAAAACTAATACTAGTATTTCCAAAAATAAGACCAGCCCGAGGTCACACCAATATATGGTTACCTCAGTATCATTTAATTTTACATGTAACATGCCATTTAAATGGTTAAAAAATCAGGGGTATTTCTCATCCACAAAACTTTTTTTGAAGATGAAATTTCCCACATTTTCATAACTGTGACGTCAAAATATTGACACAACCATGGCAGAAGTTCAGGGATGTAGAGAAATAGTGCAGACATTACGTACCAATTTCTGAGAAAATAAAACATGTATGAAAGGAATTAAATGATAAGGAGTGAATCTAATTTGTTTTCCTTTGGATGGAGGTATACCACGAAAAAAATGACAGAAAACTTATGTATCATGCTCTATGCACAATGATGTAGTTTTTTATCATTTTCTTCATGGTATATTTTTATCCAATGAAAAAAATTAGATTCATTCCATAATATCACATATTTGTATTTTCAACACTTTCACTAAAATATGGTTCTTTCAAATAAGTATAAATACTCATACAGTAATAATTACACATGAACATTACTGATTTCTCTGCAATTTTAGCTCATATAAAAGGCCGGCATCACTATAGGAGGAAGAAAAGGATGCAGAGGTTGAAGTAAGTTTATGGAATTGTATTTGTTAAGTTAAGGGATTGTCAAGTTGTGATTATTGATGGGGCTTTACATTGTAGTGCTGTATTGTGCTGGAACACCTTGTATTCTCAAACACCTTTCAGCTGTTTGTCTGATCTCTTAGTTCAAAAGATCAATTCCGCAAGTTAAGGTATTTCTTCTGGTAATATTGAAAATCTCCTCAGCAAATGTCTGGTCACCACCATTTAGGAGAAGTAATCCTCATGTGACTATACAGAAAATATAAAACAAAGGCAAGGTGGTCAAGATTAGTACCACAGATCTACTACATTGGTAGTCAAGACTACCAAATCCTGTGTCCATATAAAGGGATGCAACTACAAATGGAAATTGTATCCACCAACATAAGCTTTAATATGTAAAATATTGTGGCCGCTTTTTCTTTACCTCCTATAGATAATTTTCAATAGGCCAGAATTGATGGAATTACTTTTATTTACAGCTGTCTTGTGTAAGCATTTTCATACACAGTTCAACCAAAATTGATGATTCTTTAAGACAGTTTCAAGAAGTTAACTTGTTGATTTCTTTTCAAATATGTGTACATCATCTGTTTTCAAAATTGTTTTAGTATCATAAATGAGAAATTAAAACTGTCTTGTTTCATTTAAGCAGTTTGAAATGGTAAAACTGTGATTTGACTCACAAGATGGCCAACAATGGGAGGTAACTTTCAATGAATTCCAGCCTATTGAACCTTTTGATTAGAATCAGATTTGAATTTGAAAACAAAAATTAGGACTTGGCTGTTTAAACATTTAAAGATCCTGTTTCATTAACAGTTCTAGAGGGAAAAATTACTATAGTGTAAAATATCAAATTTATTCTACTTATATATGCACTTAATTTTCCAGGCAAGAAGCACTGAAAGAAACTGTAAGCATCTTAAAAACATCAGTAACTCAAGGCAAAATGTTTGAACAACCAGATGGTTCCAGCGATGGTATGGAAGCTAGTCAGTCAATTTCTAAGATAATGTGCCAATCAGATAATGAAGATTCTAATGTTGGACCTGAATTCTCAAGTGTGATGTCCAAAAAAGACCATGAAGTTGTGAAGTGTGACAATTTAGAGATATCAGATAATAACAAATTGACAAAATATGGGGCTGCAGATATACCGAGTGGCAGTGCTGTAGTGAAATGTGATGATGTATTAAAATTTGACTCGGAAGAACCTCTTAATATAAGTACAAAAACATAGAGGTTCCTTTATTTGTATTTAAAGAAAGTAGGAACCTTTGAATGGACACTTCTACTTTATAAGTCTTTCATAAAACAGGTTGATTGTTTTTCCAAGCTAAACTCAAGGGACATTTGACATGAAGAAATTTTGGCACTGTAGGTCGAGTCCAACCTTTCGATTTTTCTTCGGGGAAGCAAGCTTAATCCTTTTTTGTAGTAAATATAACAGTAGATAAGTTTTGACAAAAGAACATACATGTATTAACAAGACATTTAATAACAATCATTGTATATAATATATCAACAAAATATTTTATACATATATGAATACAATTTCAAGAAGTAACAATGCAAAATGCTCTATGTTCTGTACAGAATCAGCAATCAAGAATCTCAGAGTTTTATAGCTTTTAAATGAAAATTCCCAATTTGAATGGTAAATGTTTATCCATAAACCTGTGTATGAATAAATCTCTGTAGAATTACTTAATATCAATTAATTACATTCATTATAGTCATATGGTCTGTATAAAGACATACTTTTTCTGCTAGAGTTTGCAAGAAGTTATCGAAAAGTTCAAAATGGTTTGTTTGGTACCTGTGTCATCTACAAAGCATAGTGGCTTACAAGAAAGGATCAGTTTGCCTATCCGTGGTGTATATCTCATCTCCATTTTTACAGGTAAGATATGTATTCCTTGGAAGACTACACTGTAGTACCTGTTATCAGTGAGATTCTCCTTGGAAGACTACACTGTAGTACCTGTTATCAGTGAGATTCTCCTTGGAAGACTACACTGTAGTACCTGTTATCAGTGAGATTCTCTCTGGAAGACTACACTGTAGTACCTGTTATCAGTGAGATTCTCCTTGGAAGACTACACTGTAGTACCTGTTATCAGCGAGATTCTCCTTAGAAGACTACACTGTAGTACCTGTTATCAGTGAGATTCTCCTTGGAAGACTACACTGTAGTACCTGTTATCAGTGAGATTCTCCTTGGAAGACTACACTGTTGTACCTGTTATCAGTGAGATTCTCCTTGGAAGACTACACTGTAGTACCTGTTATCAGCGAGATTCTCTCTGGAAGACTACACTGTAGTACCTGTTATCAGTGAGATTCTCCTTGGAAGACTACACTGTAGTACCAGTTATCAGTGAGATTCTCCTTGGAAGACTACACTGTAGTACCAGTTATCAGTGAGATTCTCCTTGGAAGACTACACTGTAGTACCTGTTATCAGTGAGACTCTCCTTGGAAGACTACACTGTAGTACCTGTTATCAGTGAGACTCTCCTTGGAAGACTACACTTTAGTACCTGTTATCAGCGAGATTCTCCTTGGAAGACTACACTGTAGTACCTGTTATCAGCGAGATTCTCCTTGGAAGACTACACTGTAGTACCTGTTATCAGCGAGATTCTCCTTGGAAGACTACACTGTAGTACCTGTTATCAGCGAGATTCTCCTTGGAAGACTACACTGTAGTACCTGTTATCAATGAGATTCTCCTTGGAAGACTACACTGTAGTACCTGTTATCAGTGAGATTCGAATTTGATAGTCTCTAATTGCACTATAATGCTACACAAGCTGAAGACGGCCATAATGGACAGGCTTATAACTGGGTCGATCACACAGGATTTCCAGTATGAAGATGTACATATCATTAGAACAAGACACCCTCCTACAAAGTAAAATAGGTGATAAATGTATTGTACAGTATTGTACAGTGAAGGTAAATTGTTACAAAACAAAAAGATATGGAATGAATGAAGCTACAAAGACACTCATCTATAGAACACTATGTGTATATGTTGTTTTATGTTTTGTTTGTCCGATTTTGGAAAAGAATATATAATTTATTCACCCTAATCTAACAACTGATTTACTAGAGAAACAGGTTCTAGTGAGCCCATGAGAATAAAGTCAAATTCTAGTTTGTAAAATGAAATGAAGGTATTTACCTTTTTCGGTACACATTTTTTCTACCAGAATTTGTCTGTGTCTAGTCCCCACAAGCTGAAGTTCCCTTGTATCCTGCAAACTTATGTCTATGAAGCAGTTCTGGAGTCCTTTATACTTCTCTGCACTAGTCTGTAAAAGAATGATAGTTAATACAACTATGTGTACTATTGAGGCGATATACAACTGCATTACTGAACAGGAAACCATTAAATACAGTATGGTTGAATCGAAAAGCTGACATTTCACAAAAGTCACTCGACTGTAAATTGTATCACACTGATCTAGTTTCATCTTAAATCATAGTACATGTGAAATTCATCTTGCATGCTATCAAGTAAAGTCATTTTAGTTCTACAATTTTGCTTCAGTCAGAAATTTAAATAAGAATGTTACAGACAGGCAGACGGATGAATATTTTCAATCTATAGACCAGAATCTATTGCCAAACACAAGCCATAATTATTTATCTGTTAGTGTTTGTTATTGAGGGGGGGGGGGGGGGGGGGGTTACAGTCTGTATCTATATAATTAATGTAATTTTCAACATTAAAGATACAAAAGCAAAAGAATTGTTGAAAGAATTGTGGAATAATGAAGTACTTACTTGTGTTGTAAACCATCCACTTTTTAATTTAGCCTTATTTCTAAATATAAGATAGATGACGGTCACTTGATACATGCATAGAATGGCCAAGATTACGGCGTTGACTATATTCACTTGTATTGTCTCACAATAACATGCTATCTACAAAATAAAACGGAATACTGAGTTTAATTTATAATATCTCTTCGTATGCTAAAAGAGGGAAGGTTAGCATAGAGTGACATTGAAACATTTCTAACTTGTATGAGTATCCCATTAAAAGCCAACAAATAAACAAGACATCGTAGAGTTACTAAACGATTTATCAGGGAAAAAAAACCCCCAGCCCCCCCCCCCAATAAAACAAGAGGCCCAAATGGGCCTATATCGCTCACCTGAGCACAAATTGCTTATTTACAATAAAATGACAGCTCATTTCAGTAGAAAATTTTGCTTTTTTTCTACAAGACTTTCTATAAGGTTTGGTGATATTTTGTGCAGTTGTTTTCAAGTATCCAAAATGTGTCAACCAATCAGATCCAATGGCGGCCGTTTTGGAATACGGATCGGCACGAAAAACACAAACTTGGTAGAGGACCTCGAGTACTTACTTCCTGTGAGGTTTGGTGAAATTCTGTACAGCGGTTCTCGAGAAGAAGTCGAAAATGCGTCAACCAATCAGCGCCAATGGCGGCCATCTTGGATAACGGATGGGCACGAAAAACACAAACTTTGTAGAGGACCTCGAGTAGTTACTTCCTATTAGGTTTGGTGAAATTCTGTGCAGGGCTTCTGGAGAAGAAGTCCATTATGTGTCAACCAATCAGCGCCAATGGCGGTCATCTTGGAATACGGATCGGCACGAAAAACACAAACTTGGTAGAGGACCTCGAGTACTTACTTCCTATGAGGTTTGGTGAAATTCTGTACAGCGGTTCTCGAGAAGAAGTCGAGAATGCGTCAACCAATCAGCGCCAATGGCGGCCATCTTGGATAACGGATGGGCACGAAAAACACAAACTTTGTAGAGGACCTCAAGTACTTACTTCCTATGAGGTTTGGTGAAATTCTGTGCAGCCGTTCTGAAGAAAAAGTCCAAAATGTGTCAACCAATCAGAGCCAATGGCGGCCATCTTGGATAACGGATTGGCACGAAAAACACAAACTTGGTAGAGGACCTTGAGTACTTACTTCCTATGAGATTTGGTGAAATTCTGTGCAGCGGTTCTCGAGAAGAAGTCGAAAATGCGTCAACCAATCAGAGCCAATGGCGGCCATCTTGGATTACGGATCGGCAAGAAAAACACAAATTTGGTAGAGGACCTTGAGTACTTACTTCCTATGAGGTTTGGTGGAATTCTGTGCAGCCGTTCTGGAGAAGAAGTCGAAAATGTGTCAACCAATCAGAGCCAATGGCAGCCGTCTTGGATTACGGATGGGCACGAAAAACACAAACTTGGTAGAAGACCTTGAGTACTTACTTCCTATGAAGTTTGGTGAAATTCTGTACAGCGGTTCTGGAGAAGTCGAAAATGTAGAAAAGCTAACGACGGACGACACACGGTGATTGATCACAATAGCTCACTTGAGCCTTCGGCTCAGGTGAGCTAAAAAAACCCTTCACTATTATAATATACGAAGCGACATAACAAGGGATCAAATTGACCACTTGCGCATGAGTAACACTCTCTTTATGTAGAAGAGAAAACAAAAGACATCTGACAAAGCTGTATGACACAAATCACCAAGGACCTGCACACAAAAAATGATAATAGTAGAGTATAGGTATGACTAGCATATTGTGTGATGGTAGCTAGTCAAGAAGCCAGTAAGTTTAACTGATCACCTGAGTACTATTGTGTCCAGGGTTTAGAATCATATATTATCAATTCCATTTGAGGGCCTCGTGCTCTTCATCAATATACATACAATCTGTATCAACATTAATAAATCATAATACTTTCAAGGATGAAATTAATCAGTTGTATTGAATGTCATACTAAGCACTACCGGTAACTTTTGTATTTTACATTCAAACACTAATGACACAAGAACAGTACTTGTGTAATGGTTAAATGCGTTATTGGAAATCGATAATATCATATTTGGCGAGTACAAGGAGCGGAATCAGATATAAGAAAAATTATCATAAAAAAGACATTTTAAACAGTTTCCTCCTTTCCACGGCACAAAATGAATGAGAATTCGTTTCAGGCGAAATGCAATTAATCACAGTTTGTTTTCAACAATTATCGACCATGCCAGTCATAAGAGTTTGATTTTTGTAAGAAAGGGTTGTCGCCATAGGTGCGATAATCTTTATGATCATACTCAAATAATCCCTAAATTAACAAGCAGCCAGGTGGATCTATATTGACACGCATTTATATAAACAATCTACAACGAGAAATCAAAGAAATACATGAAAACGGGCAAAAACGAACTAAGTCCGGAAAGACATCAAAAACCAGCAACAGTTTGATTTCGAAATTGAACTAAAACCAACATATCTTAAGAGGTCTTTTTAAAATTCCTCACATCATGCATTCAGTTTAATGATCTATGCAGCCGGTCGAAAGGATTACTCAGTTTGTCAAAGAAGGGTGCCATCTAGGGTCTTTGTCGCCCTGCCCTGGACCCACTTATTGATGGATATGACCGTGAAACAACAGCACTTGTAGGATACCTAAAATATTTCACTCTAACCAAGTTTAAAATTCCTGCAGTAGTTCTTAAACAGATATGAATTTTAACCGACGGACGAAGGGCCTATGGCTATGACTGCAACTCACGTGAGGCTTCCACTCGGGTGAGCTAAAACATCAAGGTCTATTCAGGCACATTCAGTAGTCTTTCACTGCATTAACTCTTTCCCAAGATGACTAATGAAGATTGTCGATATTATCTAAACTGAGGAAAATTTCAGTTGTGGCAGTAGTATCAAATCAAGTAATAAACAAATTTGTTGAAAAAAAGTATAAAGAAACTAAAAGGTGCAAATACCACACTCACCCTCGCACACAAACAATGCTGTAAATAATCTCAGTTTCTACATGTCTAAGCTTCCAGTCTAACATATGATGATTTACATACAAGACATGATATTAAGACACTTATATTTAGAATAAGACGTTTTACTCACGGGTATGGTAACGATGTTGTATACAACAAGAAGGTACCAGAAGACCAAGGCGATGACGTCGCTAGCGGTGCTGTAGGAACCACCAAATGGGAACACTTTGTATACGGATGGCACGTTTTCATTGTTTGCCTTTTTCAGAAATCGTACATGAGTTACTAACTGGTTGTGAGCTATAAATGGTCTGGAAAAAAGCAAAATATATTTAACGTAGAGGTCTAAGGGAAAATGCATGTGTGTTTTCTGTTATCCACTTTTTAAGACTCCTATCAGACATACAGACAGACGGACAGGCAGACGCCAGATAAAGTCATCCCTTAATATCGCGTTGCTTCGAGGTCGACACAGTTACTTAGAATAGTTAGACTGTGACAAATAAGTTATGGGAAAGACACATAAAATTATTGATGTTTATACGGATAACTGAACTTAAACATTCACTCTGAAGAATAAAACTGTGCTCATTTATGGATATCTCATTGTTTATTACTTTATCATAGATAGGAAATCCGTAAAACATACATACGGACTGGAATAGCCGAAACAGTTTACCGGTCTACAGAGTCTACATTCCTACTTACCGGGAAAGCAATTTCATCCATTGGATAGACATTTAAACATGATAAATAAATCTCCTTGGTACAATACTTCCAATATGACAAGAGAGGTCATCACATTATATTGTGTGATAGCACTTTGAAACATACGATAATCATAAGCAACAGTAGTCATTCTTAGCATAAATTTATTGACAGAAAAATAATGAATGACCCGGCTTCGACCCCGCATACTTTTTCATATCCTTGGTTAGTCCCCTACAACAAGTAATGAAAATAAACATTCCACCTTATCTCTCGTCATTTAAACTTTATGAAATAAGCGACTACTTGTCATTTGCGGCCATGTCTGAAACTCCCACATGACAGGTTTGGCTTGTGTAACGTTAAATAAGAAATTCAATGCCCGGCTACTTGCGTATCTCTGAATTAAACACAGTACAGCTGAAATCAAATAAAGACAATTATTGTCTAGATACAGGGCCTCGAAAATTGTAAGTATACAAGCGAAGATGGAATGTTGGGCGCATGTGTTTGGGAACGTGACATAAATTTCTGATTACAATAGGTGTACCCAGTAGTAAAATTTCATTGTAAAAAAAACTTCTAGAATGTTTTAAAAAGGGAATTAATACACGATATGTGAAGCGCAGTATACTCATATGTGCATTTTATTGTTGAAATATATAAATTCTATGGGTGGATTATAATTTCTATGAAAATTGCATCAAATATATAACGTCCTCCCTCCCCTTATGATCTAGAAGATTAGAATTCTCGCATCCCCTTTTCAACTTCCTCCGCCTTCGGTTTGAAATCTCCAGTTGGCACATAAATCTTCTGAATGTACATGCATATCAGTTGCACACTTTATACAAATCGTCTTATGCGTTCATCAGATTTGTATGTTGTATATTGTTCAACAGATAAATATTACTTTAAAGCAGATGAAGTTAAATCACCAATGAATATACATCATTGCATGTACATGTACTTCATTTACATAATATGGGAATCCACGTGTACAACAACATACATTTCCTCGTCGAAACGTGTGTAGATTTAATACAATAAATTATGTGAAGTCAATTGTAATGACCGAACACATTTGACGTATATCGTAGAGCTAGACTTTAATTCACACAAAGAAAACATTCCGCGCACTTTGAGTGATGTACTTACCCCTCCCTGAAGTTCCTGAGATGGCCCCTGTCTCTGAGTTCTAGTCGATGTGTCGGCTGCTCTGTGGTAACCACTCCCACATCTTCTGGGGCAGCCACTACCATGTTGAATACATTTCTTCTATTTACTTAGTTTGAGCTTCGGTATGGTTGATTTCACCTGTTAAAGTAAGCGTGTAAAGTATTCCTTCCTGAACGCAAACTATGAGCGGACCCAAGGAAAATCCGGGAATACACTAAGATTTATGACGTCAAAGTGTATGAAGGGTAACTTCTGGAGGGAGTTGTTTATCTGAAGATAGGCGAAACTAAAAAGGATTAGGGGCTGAACCCCCTGTTTTTGTCAAAAACTTTTACCAACATTAGATGGTCAATTTGAACCACTGTTATTTGTGGACCACGATCCCCATTTCTAAAAAAAAAATACTAGTAAATCTACCATGATACTAAAAGGTGGATCCCGAGTGCTTAACAAAGAGTTTCGACAATTTGTTAGGTCTGCCCCTTGTGTTATGTCATCTAGGAATCACAGCAACACAAAATAATTCTTGAGCAGTTTCAGCAGAGTAGTCTATGCCTGTGGTTTCAGTCTGTCCGTCATACCTGGTTTTTTTCTGGCGACTCGATCTGTTAAACTTGACGCCGTATATCAGACTGACTGACTGATTTTTGTTTAATGTCACACCACGAATATTTCACGTATATGGTGACGGCATCTGCCTGATGCGGGGCATACAAATTTTGACCTTTGCAACGGACCCATCCGAAGCAGTGATGGATCACGGGTCCTCGGTTTTTACTGTCTCATCCGAAAGACAGGACACTGGCATGACCAGAGCGGGAATCCAACCCCGGCCTCCCGATTAGGAGTCCAGCGCGATACCACTAGGCCACGCCGTCTTCGCCGTATATCAGCATTGCTAGTTTAATTCTCATGGCGGCTGGAGGCGGTTGTAAGTTTCCTCTCCGTTCGTGTATCTGTCTGTCGGTCATTCTGTCAGAAAACGGTTTCCAGATGAAAACTCTAGTAGCATACTCAACCAACTTTGAGATAGATACTTAGTTATAAAAACTGGAAGATTCCTATCGATGCTTCAGAAAGTCAAGATGAAAGTATCTAAGCCTAGTCTTAAAAATATGACAAAACATTATTTGCAATTGACAAGTCAAGCACCGTATGTCATGCAGTCTGAAACCTACTGTGGATATACTAAATTATGAAAACAGTTTTGAGGTCACAGCCAAGGTCACAACATCAAAACATGAGCGAAAATATAGTAAAACATTGCTTCCATATGAAAAGTCATGTATCATATATCAAAATTCAAATCTAGTTTGGATAGATACGTATTTATGAAATAAGTCAGATGCTTCTTCGCTTTTAAAAAGATCAAGGTCACAACATCTGAATTTAGAAAGTAAAAAAATGTTAAAACATTTTTTCTGGATGACAATTCATGTGCTATACATTAGAGTTAAACAAAATTGGTATATATACCGGCTTACTTGTTCTTATTGAGTTTAAAATCAGAATTTAGGTGAAATGTAAAGGTTATAACAACGAGAAGGTGAAATAATGGCAAATTTCAAATCAACAAAGAAAAACAAGTGTTAAATGCAGAGGCTGCATGCCAATCTGATCAAAAGCAATTATCCGCAATGACTATTAAGTACTAATAACAACAAAGAACTCATATACCTTGGTAAATATCTGTACGCTGCGAACAAGATTCGAACCCAATAACTATATTCATGCACTCTCCATATTTATTCAGTAAAAGTCGTAATATTTATTGTATAGTGGATGTTTACATATGTATTGTAAATATGTATGTATATTTGTATATATGTTGTTTTCCCTATGAGTCGTATGGCTCAAGGTAATAAAGAACTTGGACTTGAAGCAGAATAAAGATACAATTTTAATCAGATTGGCTGCACGCACATCCATCCCCAACACACATACAAACTCGGCATGTGTTTCTCTTTTACAAGCTTTCCTTCGTTAAAGTAAGTTGATAATCATTCTTTAGTTTGATCAAAGCGATATACTTCTGGTAGAGTGATATTCTATATTATCGTGTTAAAGGTACATAGTCCGAGACTTGAAAATTTTAGCATGAAAAGGATAAATTACGACAGTATCTTATTTTTACTGTATTACATAAATTATAAATTTTGTGATAATTGCAAAATTTAAAACTAAAATCCCTCAATGTTTTTGCAGAATAAAGGTAATTGAATCGAATTAAATTCGGTTGGTATCAATTCCCCAAATTAGGCAAAGCTCCGCCCATAATCATGCGCGTGCGCGGATATTCACTGTAGAAAACAACAAAAATGGTTCATATGGAGGAATACGAGCAAAAGTGTGGTAGAAAATAACTATACACAGACTCAGACGCCAAAAAAAGAAAAGAGGAACAAATGTTACAAACGGGTAAAGTACGAGTTTCATTGTCACGTGATTTCCTCTGACCGACCTCATCAATATTCAAGATGTTGGCCTGGTTAGGTTGCAAATTTAAAACGGGCATATCTCGTTAACAACATCGACTTTGGTAACGATACTTTTTACACATCTTAGATAACATACTAGCAATCGATTGCCGTTTAAGAAATCCGTTTACATTTTTTAATACTTTTCCCGACTTCAATCGGACCACGCTCCTTTAAATGCTTCAGCGATATTTTCAGAACGTTTACATGCATTATACAGATATTAACACTACAAAGGATTATTTCATTTCTATTGTAATGGCCAGAATCGTTACGAAACGAAACTAAAATCAAGACTGCCCTCTCCCCTCTTTTGAAATGCTTCCAAAGGCCCGCATATTTCTGTACTAGTGCCTAGGCCGTAGACGGATCTAGAAATTTTTGAAAAGCGAGGGGAGGGAGGGTGTGCAATCTCGCATGAATACTGTTTTGCACCATTCGGTCCGGAAAGAAGGGTTGCAGTCCTTAAAATGGTCGAAAATGATGTTTTTGTGAAAATTTTCCTACCAGGAGGAAAGGGTTGAAACCCCTACAATCCCCCCTTTAAATCCGCCACTGTAGGCCATATATAAACCTTGAGCGTGAAATATTGTTTGTATTAATCTAAAAAATCCAAATTATACCAGACATGCATGTTTGTGTACATCAAAAAACATAAAACAATTTCGGCGATTATTGTACACTCAATTAATAATTACATGCATGCGTACCTCACGTATGATTGACTAATCATACCTGACGTATGATTGACTAATCATTGTTTTACGTCACTCCACGATTATTTCACGTATATGGTGACGGCATCTGCCTAAATCATTGCCTAGAAATGTATACCTTTGCAACAGACCCAATTCGAAGCAGTGAGGATCGAGTCTTTTACGTGCCATGCCATCCGTGACATGGGGTCCTTATGGACTCGCCCGAAAGACAGGACACTGGTGTGCCCACGGCGAGAGTCGAACTTGGGAACTTCACGATCATGAGCCGAGCAGTTTAATGAACTGGGTTATGGCAAGTCATTTCCAATTTGTGGATCTAAAACAAGGGGTGGAAGGGGGAGGGGGGATAAGAGTTTATTCTACATAGTTACGAAGGAATTTATAACCGTTCCGTTGAATCCGATAATATAATGGTGTTTTGTCAACTCTTGATCTGCGTGTGTGTAGTTACTCGAGAAGGATTATTTTCTCTTGAGGAAGTTAAGTCACTCATTTCTAGCGTACATATGTACCACTGGTGAATCCAGGAGTAAAGATAAAGGGGGAGGGGAAAACTCCAGTAAAAAAAAATTAGAGATTTTGTGACAAATTACATATTGCATTTTAACTATTTTGATCAACTATGTGTGAAAAACATCCCCTTTTAAGTCTGCTTAGAAAGTTGTTTAATCTGTACATCATACATATTGATGATTTACATTGCTGTATGTGATGGACATAATGCTAGCGACTATCGTTCTTCTTCCCTCTATAAAAAGTCGATGTGCTTATAAATTGAGAAATCACGTACCTACTTGGTATTTGGTCAAACATATAAATATCTGATTTTTAAAAAGGTAAACATCAAATGTGTATCATCAGATTTCAATAGAAAGGTGCTCTGGTATCGCCATAATATATGTTGATCAGCGGCGGATTTAGAGGGGGGCCCGGCCATCCCTCCCCCTTTTGCCACATATTTATAAGTAAAAATGCAGATTTGGCACCAAAAATGGCCGAGTAATTTGACTAATACACATGTGTCCCCCCCCCCCCCGTTTCGGAAATCCTGGGTCCGCCATTGTTGATGATTGGGACATTTTCTCATCCACACTTAACTTTTGTGTTTTACACATATATTTTTAAAAATTTACAAATTCAATGAACTCAGATTTTTTTTTAAATATAAACTTGCCGCAATGTGCCATCCTTTCTTCAAAATTTAAAGATTTACCGAAATCTTTGACTCTATCCAGCAAGACATTCTGGTCCTACAACAATCGGAACTCTATATAGCTTCTTACCTCTGTCAGTACTGGGTTCATATCCCTAGGGGGTAAGGAAGGTCCTCTAGTGGATGTAATGATGATCACCGGCAAAGGGAACTGAAACCAGGGTAATATACAAAGCATTCCCCGATTCAGTCACCCAACCTATACAGTCATTGACCTTTCCGTTTTGTGTAATGCACGCATATATATCCAGATACCTTAAGTATAGTATATAAGAACGTCTCTAGCGTAGTAAATCAAATGTGCTAAACTTACCTCGAGTTGTTGCACGAGATCCACCTGTGGTTTTGTTATCGTTCTCTTGTAATCCACACTAGTCCGGCATATGGAATACTATTCTAATCACGTACATTTGCTCGATTTAAAACTATTTATGTTTACTATGTTTATTTAGCTTGAAATATTAGTCAACACTTTAAAACGCTCTAGTGACGCAAGACGAGGTTTTATCATATACATGGAGAGGACAAAGCCATAAGCCGTCCTTGACATTAGCATTGTGAGATTGGAGATTTAACCGACCTTCCGGAACAAAGATCGAAATTCCTAAAGCAATTTTCTACAGCGGGTGAAGCCGGTGTGGCCTTGTGGTATCGCTCTCGCCCCCTGATCGGGAGGCCAGGGTTCGATTCCCGCTCTAGTCATGCCGGTGTCCTGTCTTTCGAATGAGGCAGTAAAACCGAGGCCCCGTGTACGCATGGCAGGTTAAAGATCCCTCGTTGCTTCGGGTGGGTCCGTTGCAAAGGTCAAAATTTGTATGTCTCGCATTAGGCAGATGCCATCACCATTATAAGTGAAATATTCGTGGTGTGACGTTAAACAAGAGGCCCAAGTGGGCCAATATCGCTCACCGGTGTACCTAGATGATCAGTCATGCAGGAAGGAAAATTATTCATTTATTTTTGCATTACACAAATGTTGAAAATATGTCAAATTTCATTTCAGACCAGAATAAAAAACAACACTTTTTTGCACATCCATTCAGGTGTTTCTGATATTAAGCATTTGCTTTGTCTCTGCAAGATGTAATTCGGGGCAACAAGTTAGTCATTTTCTGTAGGTGGGGCCTTTTGTTGACTGATTTCAAGTCTTGGTCATGAACAACAATTGTTTCAAATATTGTCCAGATCCAACTTAAAATGGCCTAATTTCATATGTTGAGTGTCGAGAAACATCTAAAAACTTATTTAGATGTGTAAAGAAATGGAAAAAAAAAATTTGACCACAGCTGGATTTGAACCGCTACTCTCCATATTTTAATTACCAAGTGGTATATGTACCATTGTGAGACCTAGTGTTTAGACATCGTGGCATTATCTGTTGACCAATTTGGATGAAATGTACAAAATTGATAGAGGACCTATAGTACTTCATGTATACCATGTTTCATTGAAATCTTTCATTTGGTATAAAAGCAGACGTTAAAAATGTGAAGAATTGTCCCTATACACCCTCATTAGGAAGTCTTAAAAAATTCATAGAAAATCCAAAAATTGAGATATTGATAAAATTCTTTCAAAATAACATTCCTTAGCATAATTATGATCACAATAGTCCATAAGAAATCATCATGGTCAATTAAGTAGGAAATATGACATTTTTCTGCATTGAAATCACCAAGTCCAAACAAATGTCCAAAAAAAATTCTAAAATTTGATTTTGGAAGGTAACCAAAATGACAATACATCTTCACTCATCCCTCTTGATTATTTCTATGCATTCTGTTTGTCTCTGTATATAGCCAAGAATATTGTCAAAGGAGGGTACTCTTTTGTGACCTACTTTTGACTATGGTGGGGCCACCTGTAAAGAGGTCTGGACAAAAACAACAAAATTTGAAGGGGATCACAAGTGCTTTATTTCTACCAAGATTTATTAAAATCCTTCGAACAGGTTTGCAGAAAAAGTTGAAAATGTGAAAAATGGCCAACCACCCCTCCCCCCTTTTTTTGGAAGTCTTAAAAAATTCATAAAAAATCCAAAACTTGAGATATTGACAAAATTCTTTTACAATAATGTTCCTTACTATAATTATGATCAAAATAGTCATTAAGAAATCATCATGGTCAATTAAGTAGGAAATATGACATTTTTCTGCATTGAAATCGCCAAGTCCAAACAAATGTCAAAAAAAAATTCTAAAATTTGATTTTGGAAGGTAACCAAAATGACAATACATCTTCACTCATCCCTATCAATTAACTGAAAAACATGACACTTTTCTGCATTGAAATTACTAAGTCCAGAAAACGTCAAAAAAGCGTAAATTTCTATTTGACGGATCTTATCCCTGAACACAATTTTGATAACCTATCTTTATAGATTGTTGAAATGCAATTAGTTTCCCCATTTATGCACTGGTTCTGGAGAAGAAGATTGTTGAAGAGGGGTACCGTTTTGGGCACTTTTGGCCCCGCCCTGGATCTACCCCTGAGGGTATCTGGATCCCGAACACAATTTTAGTAGGGGACCTTGAGTACATCATATATACAAAGTTTGATCCAAATCTGCAAAGCAGTTCCAGAGAAGAAGTCGAAAACGTGAAAAAGTTAACGACGGACGGTGCACTATGACTATAGCTCACTTGAGCCAAAAATCAATCAATCTACAGCGGTAATTACTTGAGGTAATTATGTACCTATTTTGATAGAATGTTGTATACCCCTTATCAGCCCGAAACCTGATGTAGACCAGAGGTTACTGTGGGGTACAACATCTGTATCAGATGGCGTAATTGTTTCAACTTCTTTCATAAGTATAACAGCTAATTGTAAGAAAAACATATCAGTGAAGTCAATGAAGTTTTGTTATTTGTGGTTGTGATGAAGGCATCTTTATGATGCATTGCAAAGAATTTCGATATATATAACTCTCACATCTCAAAGACGAGACAAGGAGGAGTCATTGGTCAGAATCGGACCAAGGACCTCTCGAGCTAAGGTCACTTTTGACTGAGTTACCAATGCTTCTGTTATAGATGAAACACATGGAAAGACAAAATACAGAAAAATGATCGATTGACTGTTTTACGTCATTCCACGATTATTTCACGTATACAAAATACAAAATACAGAAAAAGATATATTATCTGTTAGTGTGAAATGTCACACTAGATGGTCTCAACTATCGTGATTGTGGCAAATCATTAATGACACCGAGTTAGAAGAACAATGGACCCAACTCCAGCAGTACTGTTGCACCTTCTTTGTTATCTTGACTGCGTTTGAACCAAAATTTGATAGAGGTGCTACGCAGTTACAACGAGTTCCAGAACACACTTATTTATAATATAGTCCATTAGGTCATTCAGTGAAAAATTACGACCTTTGGAGCTGTTGTTATGGTGAAGTTGACCAAGCTTAACAAAAGCGATTTAGTCTTAAATCATTGGTTTAAACATATAACATATGGTCTCCCATGCTGCAATCAATGCAGTGGGAGCAATAAGGTGGTGCATATGAACATTGACATATATCTTTTGATATATACCCGGTAGGTCCCTGATACGAATTATAAAGTGGACTCAACCCCAAATGAACCAAGGTGGAAAGCAATGACATTTGTAGGAGACACGGAGCACTTCATTCATGCCTTCCAAATCTTTCTATTAGTTCTGAAAAACAGGTCCATCAAACCTTAAAGTAATATTCAATACATGTAATACACCATTCCCATATTAATGCATCTTGCCATAAATCAACAGTACTTGTAAGGATTGCTATAGTTTCATTAAAGTCTCCTAAATGGTTCTGTAAATGTAGTATGAAAATTAACAGGATAGGTTTCTAACAAACTGTATTTAAAAGAAGGTCTTAATTAGATGTATAATGTAGCAATTAACCAGTGAAAAGCAGTTCTATTGGAGAAATCGAACTCAGACAATTCATGTGACCAACAATCAAATCAGCCTGTCTGGTCTGACTTTATCTGATGCTTGACCTTGTACTGGAAAATAAGCAATGACAAAGTCTGTCAAAGCTGTGTCGGGGATACTTCTGATAGTCCATGACAAATCTAAACATAACAATATCAACAAAACAAAGACATCACAAATGATGGTTTGGCTCAGGCCTATATATCATATCACTCTAAAAGACGATTTACAAATACACGACAAGCAAAATAAAAGATCCAATAGCAAATTCAAAATAAGAAGAAATATGTTGCTTTCTAGAAATATAATTTTTATTCTACATAATGAGTTTGTGTAAACCACAAATGATTAGTTATTGCATTGACTTGTTCTCCCTACATTATCGGTACTCTACATTCGGACTACAGCTGACTTGGTCTCTGATTTTAGTCTATAGGCCATCACAATATCCAGACACTGACCAATTACCTGTATCAGAAATAAATACATAAACATAGTATAATCAAAGATTACCAAGCTCACCACCCTAAGATGCTTGTCAAACACAAAAATCTCAATCAAGGAGAAGAAAAAATAAGTGTTAAGGTTGATGTGAATATAAACATTTCATATGAAAATGCTAGTTATTGGGAATATGTCTATGGAATGTGAATATCTTTTTTCAAGTAATTAAGTATTCATACACATATTAAGACTTCAACCAATAATACTACCCATAGACTATATTGCTGCAACATCAGAGGTAAAATATCCCAAAATGAACCACTTAAACAAGTTTGTCAGCATAGAATTTGCACTTTGTCAATAAATCAATAAATCATGTAAGTCAGATCATGTAGGTAGGATGCAACATTCAAAGTATGCACTTAAACATAGCATCTCAAAATTGTCTTCTCACTAAGTTTGGTAACTGTAACACTTGTGTCTTGGTTCAAGGCCTGGACACACCCATGGGTCCTGGACAACAATTCTGTGAAATATTACTCAAATCCATGCAAGGGGTAAAAAGTTATGATCCAAACAAATATTTACCCATCATATGCATTGTGACCTTGACCTTGTAGAAATGACCTTTGTGTCAAGATCATGACATACCCTTGAGTCCTGGCCAACAATTCTGTGAAATATTATTCAAATCCATGGAAGGTGTAAAAAGTTATGGCCTGGACAAGAATCTAACTAACACAAGCACTGTGACCTTGACTTTGCAGATATGACCTTGAAAATCAACAGGGTTTATCCTCCTGTCATAAGAAAAAAATGTGCAAAATGTAAAAGTTCTAGCATAAACAGATTGGTCTGTACCTTGTTTACAAGTTGTATTCTAAAAAATTTGCTATTTTTGCTCCCAAAATGACTGACATTTTACTTTGATATTGAAAATCGATAGGGTTCTTTGACATGCCATAAGAAACAAGTGTACCAAGTTTGAAAGCCCTAGCCTACAAAGTATGGTCTGTATCGTGTTAACAAGGTGCGGACAGACCTACAGACCCACAACACCATATCATAATATGTCCGTCTATGACAGGTGTATAAAGCACTGTCCACACTGATGTCCCCAGACAGAGGACATCATAATGGTTAACTGAAGTCACCCATTTTCCTGCCTTATTTTGCAATTCAGTTTTGATTAATTATAAAATATTTATGTAATTAAATTTTTTTTATTTCTCTACTATCTGTGTAGGATTTTGCCCTCTGTCATTAGGTTTTGGTTCAGTCAAGAGCTAAACAAGTGGCCTAAATGGGCTTATATTGCTCACATGAACACTTTGAGCACAACTCCCCCCTTTTATCTTTAAAATAAGTATTTAAAGAACTAAAAAAGAAATTCACGATTATTTTTGCATTCAATTTTTTACACTATCCCCTCAGCTTAGGTGAGCTAAAAATTGGGCAACATGACAAAATGGAGTCATCTGAGGTATGATAGACTTTTAAATTAATCTGAGTTAATGACATTGAACTTATCTGCATTTAAGTATTCCTAGAGTATAAGGATATAAAATCTACAGAAAATATGAAGATACAAAAAATAATGTGGGACTCTTAAATAAATTCCAGTTTAGTGGATGTTCAAGTTCTCTTATATGTACAAGTAAACAAGAGACAACACTATATACAATCAGAAATCTTGAATTACATGTTACAGATTTAAACATAGACTAAACCTTTCTAGTGTCCTGAGGTAGAATTATGCCATCATTCCACACTCTGGATGCTGCAAAGAATGCTGTAGACTCCATCTTGCATTTATCAGTAACCTGCTTCTCCAATGTAACTCGTTCTTCTTCAGATGAGGTACTCTCCAGTCTTGCCTGAACAATTATCATGACATTGTATTATCTCATTTTTGGAAGTTGAAATGTTCATTCCAATCTTATTACTGGGATGTTACTGTATATGACCTTTACCTTCAATGAGTACTATGATCAATACTCTAATATCATAACTGGGATATTACTGTATATAATTTAGTACCTTCAATGAGTATACGATCAATACTCCAATATCATAAATGGGATATTACTGTATATATAATTTAGTGCCTTCAAGTTCAATGAGTACTATGATCAATACATCATAACTGGGATGTTACTGTATATAATCTAGTAACTGAGAAAACAGTGTAGTAAATTTCAATCAAATACCTCAAAGTGTAAGCTTAAAAATCCACAGAAATACTCGGCTGTATTCCACCGCGAAAGTTGAAACACATTTTTGGTTAAAACCAAATACCGTGAAGTACTAAAATAATTCTAGAGAACAAAGTGAGAGATGGACGTACAGATGGACAGCTAGACAGGCGGATGGACAAAAACAAACATCCAGTGCACTGGTTTTACCAGTTAGCGACTAATAGATATCTGTACAAGAGGCTCATGATATAAGGAGAAATATTACCAGTATATTCAAAATATAATATTGTGAAAAAGAACTTAGAGTATTGTGAAACCAATTTTCTTTTTTCAATACAGGAACACAAAGAAGGATATGGAATCTATTAGAAGTGGGAGGAACTGCATGATCTAGATTGGACAAAAAAATTCAAAGCAATGAAATGGATAAAAATCTGGCTAGAGTGACCTTGAAAGATTTGTTATCATATTTGTTACACATACTAGCGCTAATATACTTTACCTGACATACATTTTGTATCACTGTATCTGGAGCAGTTATACCTATCACAGCATTTGGCCAACAAAACAGAAAATTGGGACTCGTTGACCTACCACTCTGTAAGAGATGCATGAGGGTCAATAATAATAGACAGAAAAAATTCTGTTTAATGACCTCCTAAACTGCAAGAAAGTTCTGATGGTCAACGAAAGACAGAAAACTTGGGTGCACTGATCTCTAACACTGCAAGTAACATTACAGAGCCAGACCAACAAGACATAAAGCTGGGAAATCATTAATCTCCCCATGGAAAGTAAAATCATGGTAAAAATACTTACATCATGAAAAAAAAAACATAATATTTCATACATGTGCCTTGTCTATCACAATAATTGATACAAAACCATTTATCTTCTTTAACTGAAAATATTTGAGGCTTTTCATAAATATACTGTATTAACTAAAGGATAAATAATGTCCTTATATGTCATGAAGACTGGTAAACCTATACAAAGGAGATCATTCTTACCATAATATAACTGTCAAAACCAACACAATTTCCAATGACAAAAGTAAGCCTTGGTACATTACAACAGCTAACAGCTGATAACATTTTTGCGTGAGCTCTCATCATGTTTCCATTCTCTACTCCTAAAATTTGAAAATAGATCCAAAACTTACTCATTCATTTATAAAGAATAAAGTGCATTATAATGCAAAACAATATATATATATATATATATATATATATATATATATATATATATATATATATATATATATACTTGACTTATGCACATATTCAATGACATTATTTTGAAGTAAAATTATGACGCAAGAAACAAAATTGTGCTTCTTGACAAGACATAGAATGATACCACAAAGTAAGGTCTAAATGTTTGTCCTTTGTAAAAATTATTTAAAAATTCATAGATTCTTAAATTAACTCAACTGCATGCAAAACATGCAAAAATCATATCTATCTAATTAAACTGTACACATTTTACCATTATTTAGATTTGTTGCATTGCTTCTGTCGACAGTATTCATTAAGAATATCAAAGGAATGTCTCTCTCACAGCACATTTGTACAAAGTGAGCTCCTTTGTCTGCTGCAAATTCTGTTACTGCTCCATTGCTGCCAATTATACCCACTAAACAACTGCAATACATACAGAATTTTATAAAGCAAGAGAAAACATTTTATTACCTTAGTAGACCAAATCCATGACTTTGATCAGAACATTTCTTGGGCCATGAACTATTCTGTCCAGTTAGATATAATTTCACGAAGAACATCAGAGACAGCACAAACACTATAGTGATACCTCAATCCATTGTAACTTTGACCTTGATATGATAACTAAGACTGAAGGTCATGCAACTATGCCTTAGTTGGAACAGGGAATAAACTTAACAGAAATTTTTACGAGCCATGTGGGCTTGTAAGACTCAGAATCTACGGGCCCACACCAATCTTTATGAGTCCACACTAAAGCCATTCAAAATTGCAAGAAAAACTAATCATTTTTTTTTTTCTGAATTTTATTACATTACACAACAATTTCTCTCCAATTTTACTCCTTGAAGTAATCGTCCCGTTTTGTCGGCGATACATTTCGTTTCATGGGAATGGCGAAAAAAACACTTCCTAAGTAGGCTTGTCGAGCCATAATTCAAAGATCAAAGAACAGTAATTAACGAGAGTCGTGATTGGCTGATGGTGTAGGGAGAGAGGAATACTTTTTCAATGTATCAGGAGCTGTGATTGAATGAATTTATTTAATCTATCTATAAATAAAGGTTGATTCTGCTGTAAAATCATGAATTTTTATCTCATTTCGCTAATGTAGAAATTTTATAACCTAAAAAGAGATAGATAGATAGATAGACAGGTTGTTTACGTTTGAATTTGGGGGGGTGACCCCCTTCCAGCATGATTTTCTCAAAATTAAGGTGGATAACCTATGATAAACTGTTAAAATTCTGATAGAGGACGGTCTGACAAACATTTTGATACATGGATTGTATATAATTTCTATTGAAACGGTGAAGGTATGAGCCGACCGTTTCAATAGAAATTAGATTGTATATATCTAAAACGAAGGATGTTGTATAAATCTTGCTGGAAATTTGTTAATTTAACATGAGACCTTATGGGAAATGGAATTACTATGCTTTGACCTATATAAACAAACGTGAAACCCAAGGGCGTAGCCAGAGCGCAAATCATGTGTAACTATGCACAAGAAAGGCAGGGGTTTGGGGGAAAGGAAAACGACCACATCTCTCTCAAGAGATACTATATTTTTGACAAAATGATGTGTACGCACGTGCATATTTGGCGTAATGGTAGCTACGCCACTGAAACCAGATACTGCTAAGCTAACTAACAAAAAAAAAAGAACATGTCCGGATTTGAAACATCTAGACGCTTAGTTCCGCTTACTCAGTGACGGAATTAAGTGTCTAGATGATTCAGATTAGAATTCAACAAGGAAACGGCCGATTCATCTTGCAGATTTTTCGTTCGCCACGTGGGCGAGTAGGAAGTGTTTCTTTGTCGTCCACAACAAATTTTACTCGTCTTGGGTGAGTGGGCGAGTGTTAAGTTTATTCCCTGTGGAAAAATACTTGTGTGAACTACTGGTATGCATGCACTCATTTTATCACTCTGTTATTTTCATTTAACTTATCTTCATCTTACCCTTTAATGTATGAAAACCCTGTGACTAAAGATGGCCCAAAAGTAGTTTTGAATTCATGAAATCTGCTTCCATCTGTTATTCTAGCTATAACCTACAATAGAAACCATATGGTATGTTTTCAATTTCACGTTTGGTGTAGGAAAATATTTAAACAAGGACAAAACAAAATACAGACTTGTTTATTATCTCCTGACAGCAATCATTGGTGAGATAAATTGGAATAACCTTTTATTTTGTCTTTTTATTTTATTTTCAATAGGTGACAGAATATAGTATCTAAATACTTTAAGAATTTTGATTTTTCCTTCATTTTTATGGGTAAGTTATATAACTTATTACATCCCAATTATTTGTTGTAATTCTACTAGTTTGCAAGAAAAGACTGATTATAAAATAAGTGTAGAGGCAGAAGTTAAAATGGGATTATTTGCATTAAGTCTGTTTATGATGAATTTAAAGAACACAGGACTAGTATCAAATTTATTCACTCATTAATTTCTTTTTCTAGAGTGTTGTAAATGTTTAGGATTAAGGCAATAAAACTGAGTTAGTCAGGGGGCAAAATATAAGACTACATTTTTTTAGCCAAGTACATATCCAAATAAATGAATTTGATACTCCATGTCTTTTTGAGATCCAGTTACAATCACTGATAATACAGAAATGCAATATTCATATTACAATTACTTAGATGTTTTGAGTCATGTATTTTTATGTGACTTGATTTCAAACTCATACTTTATAGATATCTATTTCGTTGTTAGGTGATACAAGTCCCAGTAATTCCTCTGCATCATAGAGTGGTTCCTCTCCTGGACTAGTGTAGTAGTTATGAGATGGCAGTGTTGCTGCTATATCCCTCCCCACTAGGAAGGCCTCTGGTTCATCTTTGGCATGGTAATCTGCACAACCACTGACACTGTGGTACACCAAATTTTCTTTCATTGAATCGACCATTTTCCCATTTTACATGATGTAAGGGGCAATACCAGACAAATGAAGTTTTTGCCCCTCAGATTTACGTCATATTACCATGATGTCAGAATCCAAGCAAAAAATTAATGTCATATTTCCACTGTACGGCCCCTTACATCATTTCAAATCAGGAAAAGGTTTATTAGTGAACATGAAAACTACAATGCTGAAAATAATCGTTTGTCTTAAGATTACTACATCAAATGGTGCAGCTTTAACATTATCTTACACAAAACATTTGTCTTTAATATATTTTTTTCCTTCTGAGCAAATGATGAACCACTATGGATACCACTGTTTTACATTATCAGTTTCTGAAAAATTCCCAACTGTTACTCTGATTTTCTTGTTTTTATTGATTCCTCAACTTTTTACTGATGGCCATTCATTTTTTTACTATTTTTTTAATTATTTTTTCTAGAAAGACCATTCCAAACGTCAGCAAGAATGTATCCTTAAAGTTGAAAATCAGAACTGGTACATAAATATCATACATGTATTCCACAATTGTGGAAAATATTAACATTTTGATGATATTATGCTGTTAACAGTAGCACCTGCCTCTCCGTGTACCTGCTAGATAAATTGCGTCTTCTCTTTATAATCACTTACCTACAATGTAGTGTGGCACCCCCCAGCTCCTCAGCAGATACTACTTCTCCTGTGGCAGCCTGAACTAATGGTGGTCCCCCAAGGAAAATAAAACCTTGTTTGTGTATCATTACTGCCTCATCAGCCATAGTGGGGATATATGCACCACCAGCAGTGCAGTTGCCACACACAATGGCTATCTATAATAGACAAAACTTATATAAACAATCAATTTTAAAACTTATTTCTTTCTAATAAGACTTGACTTGTAACGATCAAGATAAACTACAAGAATACAGCTTATGACAGTTGATAAATACAATTATTCTCTAGAAATGATATCTACCTGTGGAATACCTTGTGATGACAAAACAGCCTCATTGTAGAAAGTTCTTCCTCCAGCCAAAAATATTTCTGACTGAAATAAAAAAAATATAATTCCAAGAATAACAAGCATAATAGAATAACTGAAATTTACCAAGTCCAAGGGTGGTAACTCTTTCACTGATAGGTCAATCATGACCAAACACGAACTTGATCTGTATCTCATTTATACAAAGCTACATATCAAATTAAGTCAAATACTTCAACGTTGCAAAAAAAGGTCCAGAAAACCAAACTGCCTCAGACAGATGGACAGGAAAACTATAGTCCACTCCAGTTTTACTGATGGAGGACAAAAAACTTAAAAAAACAAATGCTGGTCTCATTAAGTGATCAAAATACATGAAGTTAAATTTGATCCTTAGACCACATAACAACTACTTAAACAATTAAAACTATATAATAACATGACACTATCTCAAAGAAATTACATACTACATTGATATTAATACATGCAATTCTTTTTTTTTTTCATGTATTTTTCCTGCAGTTCAACAGTAAACGATAAACAAATCATGTGAAACTAGAACTGTCCTATCAGGACAAGTATCTCCATGGCAGCAAAGTTGTATAACAACAAATTTGTTCTTCGACTAACAGCAAGTCTAGGTCAAGGTCATGATATACTTTTGCATCGTATATTAATGTCCTAACTCTTACTGTTCGAGAGGTAGAATCAATGAAAAAAATAAAACTCCAGACAAGTTCATGTCTATGGATAGCACAAAGTCCCAAAATGAAATAAATGCATATGTAACAAAAATGGCAAAAACACCAAAAAACACCCCCAAAACATGTTGAAAAATGCCTCCAAAGTGATGAAAATGAGAGAAGCAAATCTGTCAGTGGTTATAAGGCTAAATCTGAGATTTCAATGGAATCTATGGAAAGGTAAATGAGAAAAACTACAGGCAAGAACCTGTCTACAGACGCTGGGTGGACGGACAAGGTGAGTCCAGTATATCCCCTACTTCAATCCAGGTGGGGGAGGGGGAGATATAAAAAGACAATTCAAACAAATTATATTAAATTAATGTACACATAAAATTTCACCTGTAGTGGCAGAAAGGCACCACCAGATTCTACCACATAGATTGTGGGTAGCCTATTTTCTTCTGCGATCTCTTGAGCTCTCAAATGTTTTTTCAATGTTACTGGGTATATGGTACCACCCTTTACAGTGGCATCATTTGCAACAACCACACACAATCTTCCATTCACTTTACCAATACCTGGACACAGAAAATATATATTGTCATGACCTAAAAGTATTGACAGCTTTATCATATCAGAAGTGTGTATCATCTCTTTAAAAAGAGAAAAAAGATACTACAAGTAAATAATAACTACAAACTTCCCAACTTCCCCCATTTGAAGAAAAGATACATTATGTAAATTTATATTTTCATTTTTCATTTTCTTGTAGATCTAATAACCCAGTACCCTATAAACATGGAGTTTAATACAACTGTCAATTATATTTGGAACTAAAAATTCTGGTGATATCGATACCAATGCTTTTTAATTGAATGATAGCAATTTTGAAGTATGAGACAATTAGATTTATTTTTTAGCATGAATTGTACAAATGTTCTCAACAATAGAGCATTATATGCCTTATACATCTATACTTTTTACCTGTAATTATTCCAGCACGAGGAACATCACCATACTCCATACCTAGACCAGCTGTGAGAGATAACTCAAGGAAGTCTGAGTCTTCATCTATCAATAACTTTATCCGCTCGGTAACCAAAAGTTTCTTTTGTTTCAATGTGTGTCTCATTATAGCTTTTTCTCCTCCACCACCCTTAGCTAAAGATTCTGCGCTTTGAAATTTATTTATCAATGCCAAACTGCGAGCTTTATTCTCTTCAAATATATCATCTTTAATGATTGCTGCATCCAAGCTCCTAAATGGCCTTTTCTGGCCATTATTAGCAGCAGATGATAAATATCTTATTGTTGAAAGAAACTTTTTGGATGTAACTTTGAGCTTATAGAAAGGTATTGAATACTGTATAAGAAATTTCATTGTTTCAATGCCTACAGAAAATGAAAAAAATCCAGGATTTTACAAAACTGTTAAAATGCAATTTGCCAACCATGCCATTTAGTCTTCAGGCCAGGGTAACTAATGTTCAATTTATACAATGCTGTCAAAACTCTTGTATTGTACTTTATTTGACAACAATAATACGCATAGTATAATTCCATAATCAGGTCGTACATTTATACATTGTAGCGTTTGTGCATGTATTTAATCTGTCATGACAATGTACACTTCTTGAATGAAAAAGTCTTTAGTAGAACTTCTTGGACTTTGGTTGTTTCTTGACGGATTCAACGTTATTTTAACGCTTGGACTTTTCCTAACAAAATGGGTAACAAAATAGGGGCGCTCACTAAAACTAGTACGCGGACGCCGACGCGGACTTCTGAAAGTCCGACTTGAACATGAAAAATAGTGATTTCTCTAAAAGTTCCAAATATTTATTTGTGAAACTTTCTACAGACATAGTAATGGACATGTTTATTCTTATCAATGCCAGATATTCACAACTTAAGTCCTAAATTTATCATTTGAGGCACTGATCTGTTACAAACTCACTAAAACTAGTACGCGGACTTCGACAGCCGACTTGGGATGTCAAGAGGAATATTCGTCTAATTTCAATAAATAACAACATAAACTTAATTGTTATGAATAGTGTAAGTGTAAAGAAATGTAAATACTTCTTATTTATGCATAAGGACATCTTTATCGGCGATAAAACAAGGTTTGTTTACCTTGTGTGACAGCGGTCTTGATCGTTTGGAAAAGCCGACTTCGGTTTCAAACGGACGCGTACGGCGGACTCGAGAACTACACAGACTTACTATATCGCCTAAACTAGTACGCGGACTTCTGTATTCGACTTTGAATTTCTAAGATGTAAATGAAGAAAATTCCTACCTTGTTTCTTTAGTTAGTGTGTATGTTTAAACTGCGAATAAGGAGTAGATAAAGTCTAAGGTGTAACATTGTTTTAAAAATGGTCATAATGCCTCAATTAATTTTAATTACAGCTTGATTTTATTATGTTAATAATGTTAACGATTCCGTTTGAAAAGCGAAGTCGGACTTGTTGTGTTGGACTGCCTCTATCACAATATAAGGTATGTTGTAACATTTAACTAGATATGGCAATTAATTATCATTAAAATATTTAAATTTCTTGTTATGATATGGAAATAAATAGAAAATATCTTTATACAGACACAGAAGTCCACGTACTAGTTTTAGTTCTCGAGTCCGCCGTACGCGTCCGTTTGAAACCGAAGTCCGCTTTTCCAAATGATCGAGACCGCTGTCACACAAGGTAAACAAACCTTGTTTTATCGCCGATAAAGATGTCCTTAAGCATAAATAAGAAGTATTTATATTTCTTTACTCTTACACTATTCATGACAATTAAGTTTATGTTGTTATTTATTGAAATTAGACGAATATTCGTCTTGACATCCCAAGTCGGCCGTCGAAGTCCGCGTACTAGTTTTAGTGAGTTTGTAACAGATCAGTGCCTCAAATGATAAATTTAGGACTTAAGTTGTGAATATCTGGCATTGATAAGAATAAACATGTCCATTACAATGTCTGTAGAAAGTTTCACAAAGAAATATTTGGAACTTTTAGAGAAATCACTATTTTTCATTTTCAAGTCGGACTTTCAGAAGTCCGCGTCGGCGTCCGCGTACTAGTTTTAGTGAGCGCCCAAAATAGGAAGCATTTTGATGACCGAGATCACAGATGAGAAGATGCCAAGACCGTTTATATCAAATAAAACAAATAGCTCACGAAATAAATCATTGTATTTGCATCTAATTCAGCATAACATCGTTCATCTTTTCTTGATTATTTCAGAAATTGTATGATTAGATTGAACTCCTAGATTCAATGACAATATTAATTCTTCTTGTCTTATTGATATAAGCGACCTTCATAACAACATGTAAACAGCGAAACGCTTCAGCGAAAGAAGATAATTTGTGTTTTACAAAAATGTGTCTACTGATAGGACCTGTTGGATCTGGGAAAACTTTGTTGCTTAAGCGGCTTCAGGTTTTTCGTATCCTTTGTTTAAAAAGAGTACTCGTATATCGAATTTCCTCTGTTACTCGTTCATCATGATATTCTCGCATTCGGAACATCCTCGCCCTTTAATTGTACCCATAGAAAAAGACTTGGACGTCACTTGGGGAAATGACTTACATCGATTCCATGCATCAATCGGTCTTCGGCATTGTACTCGGTAATATATCAGCGATGTAAAATGTAATCCATTACGCAATCTGTGTCATCTATGTCAAGGAATGTAATTAAAGCTGCAAAATTTCGGGATTAATGTTTAATTTAAGTCCGTTGAATTGTGAAAGTCTTCTACCTTCTTCATTACCCACCAAGCACTGACCTATTTGTCTGGTACACATGCGAGCGAAGGGTTCTCATTTCGTGCCGGCGACCGGCAATTTCCCACCTGCTCCTTCGGGCAAAATCGCCGCCTACTTTCTATAGCAAAGTCAAAAAAAGTTGTACTATATCATGGATTTACTTTAATGAAACACAGATCCCACGGTCGGAGAAATATATTCAGCGAGTTTCAGCCGAAATTACAACACACGTCACTGGGGCCCCATGTCACGAACCTTATTTACGTTTAATCCCGATCCCGCAGTGTAACACGTGCATGTTTTAAATACGAAAGTAGAAATAATAATTATGAAGGAAATAACAGGATACTTTGCCAAGCGACCAAGGCTTGGTAGGTCAGATTACGTGTCTTATTTGTTGAAAGCTCAGTCGGGTATAGGAATTTTCGGCACCTGATTTAGAGGCCTATTCGGCACCTGCTAAAAGTTGTTTCGGCATTAATTGAAAATATTTGCGGACCCCAACAAAGCAGTTTTGGCACCTACACATTTAATAATAAAACAGTGTAAATATGTTTATTTATGACTTACTTAATCATCAAGTATTTATGGAATTTCACATCATCATGAGCAAAGAAAAGTGGTGTGGTTATTCATTTATTATGTTTAGTTTTCATGGATATGTACTAAATATATGATGGCGATCTCCACTGGAGGACAAACACAAACCCATCCACAAATAAAAGATAATAATAGAATAAAATAAAAAACAAAAAAAGAAAAACAAGTAGTTGTATGACAAATCTGCCATTTCCGTTATAAGTTTTTATTTTACATTAACTTGCTATTTTCCTGATTTGTAGATAATATTTTTACATAGTAGTGAAAACCTTCTTCTTGCAGTTAGGTGGCTTATTACTTTCAACTAAAAGGTTGCAAGGATAATGATATATTTAATACATTTAAACAAGAAACATACCGGTATACAATTTAAAAGAGCATAAAAGCAACATTGTTTTGGAATTTTAATTAATCTGGAAAGGTATTCATTTTATCATGACAATCAATCAATATGATCACAAAGAACCATGATAAACAATTTATTTTCATTTTGATGATCAATTTATTTTTTCACATCACTTAGTAGGGGGGAGGGATGAAGTTTTACAGTATCATGAATAGGTGTGAAAATAATAATTTCTTGGAAGTTTTGAACCCACAAGTGTGTAAATTGGTCAAAATTTAATCTTAAATTATTAGAAATACTTAAAATCACTAAGTAAAACTTATATATATTTTTGTTTCATGACAAAAAAACATTGTATAGGCCAAAACAGAACAGTTTATAAACAAAAATGGCCAAATCTTCTTTTCCTGAATTTGCGATTTTGGTCCTATGTTCATATGATGCCTATAACTTGGTAAAAAGTATGGAAACCCGTTAAAATTTTTCATTGTCATTTTTGTAATGAATATGTTACCAAATGTAAAATACAATTTGCTGTCCTGATGATGAAGTTTTTGAGATTTTTCTCAAGTATTCGTCCTCCTTAAGCTTTGACAAGTACACCTCCTATCACGGCTTCTGAATGGTCGTTTGTAGCATGATAAAACTCAAGAGTTCCTGCCAACCAACAATTTTATATATGTTTCTATATGCTGTTGTACTTACATATAAGCACAAGGAACTTTCACATATTGAGAGTTCTTTAAAAAGACATGAAATCACTGTACATTGGATTGCTGCTCCTGAATGTAATATTTTGTCCTTTGACTCAAGTCTCCAAAATATTGGCATTTGGATATATTTATAGATCTAGTAGGCATTATGAATGGTTGACTTTCAGTACCTATAATGAATCAAGAGCATATTTTACTAATTCAATTTTAATATTTGTATAATTATTACATGATTTACAGCACTCATATTGCATTATGTACTCCTTCAGTCCATGTTATCAGTTTTACATGTATCTGCATGCATCTTTAACTAAATTCAGATAATATCAAAGATGTTTCATCAGAAATACCCTCAACAATACCAACTGTGAGTAATTGTATCATATGATAATGAAATGATCATTAAATACATGTATATGTACCAGTCTGAATAACACATTATGTGGTCTTTAGATATAGTGTTTACTTGCTATCATGATACAGTGCATTATTGTTATGAGATTTTGATTTACATTTATAATTTTATCATTACTTAGTGAGGTTTTTTTTGCCCAATCATCTGTAAGTATATATTAATTATTTTTAACTGTTTCATTAATACTCAATGAAAATTTGTCCATGCAATTATTAAAACTGTTCATTGTGAAATGGAAATGTTAAGAAGGATACCTGTTGGGAGCCTCTTTTCAGGCCAGTACATGTATGATTCTTTAATGTCTTAATACACATGAAATTGAGGCACCGTACCGTAAATGAAGTTTAAGCGTGTTGCAACCGTAGTTTTTTTGTGCTCATCATAGATGGACATTGATGGTATGGTGTTCTGGGTCCTTGGGTCTGTCCGCACCTTGTTAACACAATACAAACCATACCCTTTAGGCTAGGACTTTTCAAATTTAGTTCATATATTTTTCATGGCATGACGACGAACATTATTGATTTTCAGTATCAGTGTCAAGGTCATTTTAGGGACAAAAATAGCAATTTTTTTAGAATGCAACTTGTAAACAAGATAAATACCAAACTGTTTGTGCTCGAACTTTCAAACTTTGCACACTTATTTCTTATGAATAAAGGATGAACCCTATTGTTTTTCAAGGTCATATATGCAAGTTCAAGGTCACAGTGCTTGTGTTAGTTAGATTCTTGTCCAGGCCACTACTTTTTACACCTTGCATGGATTTGAATATTTCTCAGAATTGTTGCTCAGGACCGAAGGATGTGTCTTGACCTTGAACCTAGATTATATCTGCAAGGTCAAGGTCACACTGCACATTATGGGTACGGTAAATCTTTGTCTATATAAATGCCAGTCATAGACGGGACGTATTATGTTATGGCGTTGTCCTTCTGTCGGAAGTTATGTTTTTGGACTTTTTTCTGCAATCTTTCAGGGTATTGTATTGAAACTTGTCATATAACATTATATCAAGGAGAGTAAGTACCAGTTTGCATTTTTGTATGATCGACTTGGTTTTTGCCAGAGTTATAGCCCTTAAACTTAGAAATTTTGTTTTTCATTGATAGTATAATGGCAGTTTCTATGGGATATGATAACTTCAGTAATCATGATTTGATTTTCATAAAACTTATACAGAATACTCTGATAAAATAAAAGAATATGCCTTTCAATTTCAAAAATATCGCCTTTGTCAGTACATAGTCATGGGTCTTTGATGTTTTTTTTTGTTTTTTTTTCTGAAGAAATTTTAGAAAATATTAAAAATTGATTTTTCACTCAGTGGCTTTCAAATTTTTGTGTTAGAATTATATAAGAACTTTAATATAAATATATATTACTGGTTTTTATTTCTTCTGTATTCTTACATTTTTGACGTAGAAGATAAAAGGCCTGTATAGATTTCAGTAATTTTGCAAAGGGTTGTTGCCTAGGGCGAAAGCATGTGTTATCTTGAGTCCTGAATAAATGGGGACGGAGGAGCTTCTCCAGTTTGAAATTTTTTAATGTCCAAGTAAGAGACAGACATATTATGCCACACTGGATGTTGCTGTAATTGTTACCCCTTGTATAGATTAGAGTAATATTTCACAGAAATGTTGACCAGGATCTAAAGATGTGTCATGACCTAAGACCCTGAATCAAAGTCATATCTTCAAGGACAAGGTCACAGTGCATATAATGGGTAAATCTTTCTCGGTCCATAACTTTTTACCTATTGCACAGATTTGAATAATATTTCACAGAATTGTTAGCAAAGGGGCAATGTTTCCATACTTTCAGATTTCATTCTTTCAAACTAAATGATGGGAATATAATGCCACGCAGGGCATTGCTCTTGTTTTCAGACACATGTTTTGATAATAAATGTTGTGATAATCTTATATTTTTGTGAAATATTCCATCAATGTTATATCATGATGTTGTTATTTATGATGCTTGTCATAATCATGGAAAAGTTAAAGATACTGCTTAATTTTATGACTTTATCGTTTTTATAACATGAGATACAAATGAAGTTTTGTGCTTGAATTATCTTCAATGTCCTTGAATGAATGAAGATAACCATCAAAGCAAATATGTAAGACATCAGAAAAAAATATTCTAATTTTCTATACTTTTTGATTTCAGGTTGGAACAAATCTTGTTAATATACAAGTACACAAAAAGCAGGAAATTACAGTACGAGAACTTGGTGGATGTATGTGTCCTATCTGGACAAACTACTTCAAAAACTGTGGCACAGTGATTGTAAGTCATTATAAGAGAAACTATTGTGTAATGTTTCTATGTTAAATAATGGATTACAATTTCAAACTATAGGTAATCAGTAATTTCAGATCCTTATTATTGAATGAAAAGGAACCTGAAATATTTCGATATTTTTAAAATATGAACTCAGAGTTTATCTCGAGTAGGAATTAATGCAATATTGTAAGCATATTAAAGTAAACAGTGTTCTAGGAGTTTTTCTAAAAACCACTTACGAATGGATAAGTGACTAACTGAAATCCACTTACCAAGGGTAAAAATCTGCCTACCCAAAGTAAAAAGGCATACTGAAGACTTAATTCTGAGAAAAACATAAAATCAGTATTTTACACATAGTACTTGTTTCACCAGAATTTAATCAAACTAAGAAAATACTAATTCATAATACAATAGTGAATTATCATTTAAAGGTTCAGAGTTTTTCCCATGGTTCCATATCTGTGCAGCTATTATTTCTGGGAGGGAGGGACAAGACAGGGTTAATCTGATGTCCCTTAATGTGTCTAGTCCCTGGGCCTTCACGGGTCTAACACTCTACATCTGTACTTGGACCATACTCTGAAACGGGATGACTGTAGATAATCACTCGCATGATGTGGCTCAATGCTTCTTGAGATAAACGATTTCTCTGGGTGTTTTTTAAAACCAAATCTTTCTAGACTCATGTAAACCAGTCCTCCTCTGAGATCAAGACAGAAAACTTATGAAATAAAATAATATAAAAATTGATATCAGTAAGTCATTGTGGTTCCACTATTGCCAGTTGTGCTTTTAACATCTATTTTTAGTGTAGTTTAAAATTGATGTAATTGATATTACTCCAAATTTACTTATCGCCAGGTAAGAGGTTTAAAGCTTTTCAGCTACATGACCCGTTTTTTCACTTACCATGGGTAATGGGATTTCTAGAACACTGGTAAATATTTTGAAGATTTAGATTGACTCAAGAACCTTAATCCTTTTCCCCATTTAAAGCAATAAGTATTGAAAATGAACAGTTTGAAATATCTGATTTTTACATAGAAATTGATTATAAATCCTGAGGCTTAATCCTTGTATTAAGTCACTCATCTGGATCATCCCCAATATATATTAGTTATAAGAGTAGATCTTTGGTCCAGTGATTAACAGTTAATTATTTATAATAATCAGTAATTACATGGAGAAAATGGCAGCATAGGTACTTAAAAATAGCTATTGTAACAAAAATCCTTGGTTTTATTTTCAGTTTGTATTAGATCTATCAAACAGATTACAGGTTTCAGCATCTTGTATACAACTGCTAACTGTTCTGAGTCACAAGTCTCTCATGAACTCTCGTTTTCTAGTCCTTCTAAACAAGTTGTAAGTATGCATTCTACACAAAATACTTGTCACATTAATAGGTGATTTGTCAATTAGAACATAAAAGACAGAAAACAAAAAGTATTTGTGCACATGAAGCATTTGTTTTGAAATTCTTCTTGATATTACCCAGTATTGGTCTTTAGCCCAAGTAATTCTCTGAAATAAAATGTTTTCAGTGTAAGCAGAGGTCTTGGGTTTGAATCCAAATCTGGACAGATATTTATCTACACCGATAGCAGATTTTTTGTTGCACTTCACAAGTTGTGTTGGTAATTTTTGTACTCTGGTGGAATACCAACTTATGCTATTGTGTATGCTCCAGTTTTCATGGTTTGAAACCTCTTGAATACAATACATAGAGTGTCCATTGAGTCAGTGATAAGTCATTGGTTTAAATCTTGGTCTGACCACATTTTTTTCTACATGTTACATCTGTGTTTTATCATCAACAAAAAACTTTGCACTCATTTGTATAAAAGTCTTAGGTTCTGTAGAAAGAAGTTCAAACTATTGCATTTTATTTCTAGAGATTCTGTATCCATGATGAGCCGGTCTGAGTTTGAGTCACTGTTTCGTTGGAATGATATCATCAAACACAGCAAACAAAGTATATCCCTTCTCGAAATAAGTGCCTTAACAGGTCGAGGAATCGATGGCGTACTGGACTGGTTGCAGGAAAATCATAAAGGCAGCTGACCAATATCCTACCTCTAGAGAAATATTGTACCCACCTGAGGAGATCATGACACTACCTGAAGATTATTACAGTGTTATTACAATGACCACATCACTACCTGAAGATAATCACATTGTTATAATGATTACCACAACACTACCTGAAGATAAACACATTGTTATAATAATGACCACTTCACTACAGTGACTGATAACTGTATTAAATCTACAGAACACATCATTCACATTCATATATTTATTTGTTCTGAAAATACTTACAACTTGTGCCATTAATTTAAGGAAGTAAAAAAGTCTGTAAAAATGTAGGTTATGCTTCCTTCTTACTTTTCACTGGTTTAAAAGCAACATTTTCATAAATTCTAGTGCTTACTGAAAGATTTACTACTATTTACCCAAGGTCTTTTTTTCGTTTTGTCTCTCAGATAGAATACCAATGCGTTGTGTTCTTTAGTTTTATGAATTTTATGTGAATTCTATAACATGCATTATCAAAAGGTTATACATTCAGTTTTCAAAGTAAACCATTACTGCAAATAATAGAGCATTATGGTCCTCATAATTTACCTCTGCACTAAAAGTATAATGTTTAGGCCTTACCTCTACTCTACATGTATAATGTTTAGGCCTTACATCTATTCTACATGTATAATGTTTTGGCCTTACCTCTACATATATAATGTTTGGCCCTTACCTCTACTCTACATATGTAATGTTTTGGCCTTTCCCCACTCTACATGTATAGTGTTTCGGCCTTACCCTTTCTCTACATGTATAATGTTTTGGCCCTATCCCTTCTCTACAATTATTTTCTGGAATGAAAATAGATACAAGTTGTTGGTTATTTCAGGGATAGATTTGGAGATACACCTCTGTCATTAGAATTATAAGTGGTTTACAATTGCATTTTCACAAACCAAACTCTGTGCTAAAAGAGCAATACTCAGAATTTATAGTGTTTTATATGATGGTTATAGATATCTATGGTTGTTCAGATTTGTTCTTTGGATCCTAGGTAAGTAAAAACTAATACATAAATATCAGGGTAAGTAGGAAGGTGTGTCAAGTTACGTGTTCCAATGTAAGTACATGTAATGATTTCTTGGTACTTTGTTTTCTTCCATCATTGAACACTGGCCAGATAAGAGATGTAAAATCAGTCCAGTCATTTTTTTAAACAAAAGTATTTAAAAGTTGGTGACTTATTGTACAGGTTATGAATCCCTAGGTATGCATAGTAGATGGTACATACATTCATTATTGGTCAGCAACTGTGATACATTGTATTTAACATGGATATATATGGTGCTAAAGGTTCTTATTACATTGTGGCATACTGTTTACTGAGGTCGGATTTTTCTTGAAAGGAAACTTAACCCTGCCATAGATGACATTTTATACCTGTAGATCAACAATCTTTTTGAATCTCACAACATATTAAAAATGTACTTTATTTATTGTCATTGATACACCGTTATAATAATAAATGTAATTGGACTGATTGTTTGTTTGTTCATTTTATTCCCTGTATTTTTCTGATAACCTATTGCTGAGTGCTCTTTATATAATTGAGCTGGAATTAGCTAGCATGCTTGCCTCTTGGCCAAGAGGTTCCGGGTTCTATTTGGCTAGCATGCTTGGCTCCTGGCCAAGAGGTTCCGGGTTCTATTTGGCTAGCATGCTTGGTTCTTGGCCAAGAGGTTCCGGGGTTCTATTTGGCTTGCATGCTTGGCTCTTGGCCAAGAGGTTTCAGGTTCTATTTGGCTAGCATGCTTAGGTTATGATTGCGGGTGAGGTTCCGGGTTCCATTTGGCTAGCATGTTTGGCTCCTGGCCGCAGGCGAGGTTCTGGGTTCTGTTTGGCTAGCATGCTTGGCTCCTGGCTGAAAGGTCCTGGGTTCCGTTTGACTAGCATGCTTGGCTCCTGGCTGAGAGGTTTTGGGTTCTATTTGGCTAGCATGCTTGGTTCCTGGCTGAGAGGTTCTGGGTTCTGTTAGGCTGGCATGCTTGGCTCCTGGCTGAGAAGTTCCATGTTCTATTTCTGGCTGAGAGGTTCTGGGTTCTGTTAGGCTGGCATGCTTGGCTCCTGGCTGAGAAGTTCCAGGTTCTATTTGGCTAGCATGCTGGCTCCTGGCCGCAGGAGAGGTTACACGTTTTATTTGGCTATCATGCTTATCTTATGGCTATGGGTGAGGTTCTGGGTTCTATTTGGTTTGCGTGCTTGGCCTTTGGCCAAGAAGTTTCAGGTTCTATTCGACTAGCAAGCTTGGCTCTTGGCTGAGAGGTTCTGGGTTCTATCTGGCTAGCATGCTTGGCTCCTGGCTGAGAGGTTCCATAGGAACAGGAGAGATTGCGGGTTCTATTTGGCTATAATGCTTGGCTTATGGCTGCGGTTGAGGTTCCAGGTTCCATTTGGCTTGCTTGCTTGGCTCCTGGCTGAGAGGTTCTGGGTTCTGTTTGGCTAGCATGCTTGGTTCCTGGCTGAGAGGTTCCGGGTTCTATTTTGCTAGCATGCTTGGCTCCTGCCTGAGAGGTTCTGGGTTCTATTTTGCTAGCCTGTTTGGCTCCTGGCAGCAGGTGAGGTTCCGGGTTCTATTTGGCTAGCATGCTTAGTTCCTGGCCGCAGGTGAGGTTCCGGGTTATTTGGCTAGCATGCTTGGCTCCTGGCTGAGAGGTTCTGGGTTCTATTTGGCTAGCATTCTTGGTTCCTGGCTGAGAGGTTCCGGGTTCTATTTGGCTAGCATGCTTGGTTCCTGGCTGAGAGGTTCAGGGTTATATCTGGCTAGCATGCTTGGTTCCTGGCTGAGAGATTCTGGATTCTATTTGGCTAGCATGCTTGGTTCCTGGCTGAGAGGTTCTGGGTTCTATTTGGCTAGCATGCTTGGCTCCTGACTGAAAGGTTCCGGGTTCTATTTGACTAGCATTCTTGGTTCCTGGCTGAGAGGTTCTGAGTTCTGTTTGGCTAGCATGCTTGGCTCCTGACTGAGAAGTTCAAGGTTCCACTTGGCTAGCATGCTTTGATCCAGACTGCAGGAGAGGTTACAGGTTCTATTTGGCTAGCATGCTTGGCTTAAGGCTGCCGGTAAGGTTCCAGGTTCTATCTGGCTTGCATGATTGGCTCTTAGCCTAGAGGTTCCCGGTTCTATTTAGCAAACATGCTTGACTCCTGGCTAAGAGGTTCTGGGTTCTGTTTGGCTGGCATGCTTGGCTCCTGGCAGTGAAGTTCCAGGTTCTATTTCTGGCTGAGAGGTTCTGGGTTCTGTTAGGCTGGCATGCTCGGCTCCTGGCTGAGAAGTTCCAAGTTCCATTTGGCTAGCATGCTGGCTCCTGGCTGCAGGACAGGTTACAGTTTCTATTTGGCTACCATGTTTAGCTTATGGCTATGGGTAAGGTTCTGGGTTCTATTTGGCTTGCATGCATGGCTTTTGGCCAAGAGGTTTCAGGTTCTATTTGGCTAGCAAGCTTGGCTCTTGGCTGAGAAGTTTTGGGTTCTATCTGGCTAGCATGCTTGGCTCCTGGCTGAGAGGTTTCACAGGAACAGGAGAGATTGCGGGTTCTATTTGGCTATAATGCTTGGCTTACGGCTGCGGGTGAGGTTCCAGGTTCCATTTGGCTTGCATGCTTGGCTCCTGGCTGAGAGGTTCCAGATTCTATGTGGCTAGCATGCTTGGCTGCTGGCCACAGGAAAGTTTCTGGGTTCTATTTGGCCAGCATGCTTGGGTTATGACTGCTGGTGAGGTTTTGGTTTCCATTTGGCTAGCATGCTTGGCTCCTGGCCCCAGGAGATGTTCCAGGTTCTATTTGGCTAGCATGGTCAGCTCCTGGCTGCAAGAGAGGTTCTGGGTTCTATTTGGCTAACATGCTTGGCTCATGGCTGCAGTTGAGGTTCCGGGTTCTATTTGGCTTGCATGCTTGGCTCTTTGCCTAGAGGTTCTGGGTTCTACATGTATTTGGCTAACATGCAAGGTTCCTGGCTGAGAGGTTCTGGGTTCTATTTGACTAAGAATGCTTGGCTCCTGGCTGAGAGGTTCTTGGTTCTATTTGGCTAGCATGATTTGTTCCTGTCTGAGAGGTTCTTGATTCTATTTGGCTAGCATGCTTGGCTCCTGGCTGAGAGGTTCTGGGTTCTGTTAGGCTGGCATGCTTGGCTCCTGGCTGAGAAGTTCCAGGTTCTATTTCTGGCTGAGAGGTTCTGGGTTCTGTTAGGCTGGCATGCTTGGCTCCTGGCTAAGAAGTTCCAGGTTCTATTTGGCTAGCATGCTGGCTCCTGGCCGCAGGAGAGGTTACACGTTTTATTTGGCTATCATGCTTAGCTTATGGCTATAGGTGAGGTTCTGGGTTCTATTTGGTTTGCATGCTTGGCTTTTGGCCAAGAGGTTTCAGGTTCTATTTGGCTAGCAAGCTTGGCTCTTGGCTGAGAGGTTCTGGGTTCTATCTGGCTAGCATGCTTGGCTCCTGGCTGAGAGGTTCCATAGGAATAGGAGAGATTGCGGGTTCTATTTCGCTATAATGCTTGGCTTATGGCTGCGGCTGAGGTTCCAGGTTCCATTTGGCTTGCTTGCTTGGCTCCTGGCTGAGAGGTTCTGGGTTCTATTTGGCTAGCATGCTTGGCTCCTGACTGTGAGCTTCCGGGTTCTATTTGGCTAGCATGCTTGGTTCCTGGCTGAGAGGTTCTGAGTTTTGTTTGGCTAGCATGTTTGGCTCCTGACTGAGAAGTTCAAGGTCCCACTTGGCTAGCATGCTTTGATCCTGACTGCAGGAGAGGTTACAGGTTCTTTTTGGCTAGCAAGCTTGGCTCCTGGCTGAGAGGTTCTGGGTTCTATTTGGCTAGCATGCTTGGCTCCTGGCTGAGAGGTTCTGGGTTCTATTTGGCTAGCATGCTTGGCTCCTGACTGTGAGGTTTCGGGTTCTATTTGGCTAGCATGCTTGGTTCCTGGATGAGAGGTTCTGGGTTCTGTTTGGCTAGCATGCTTGGCTCCTGACTGTGAGGTTCCGGGTTCTATTTGGCTAGCATGCTTGGTTCCTGGATGAGAGGTTCTGGGTTCTATTTGGCTAGCAAGCTTGGCTCCTGACTGAAATGTTCCGGGTTCTATTTGGCTAGCATTCTTGGCTCTTTGCCTAGAGGTTCTGGGTTCTATTTGGCGAGCATGCTCGGCTCCTGGCTGAGAGGTTCTGGGTTCTATTTGGCGAGCATGCTCGGCTCCTGGATGAGAGGTTCCAGGTTCTATTTGGCTAGCGTGCTTGGTTCCTGGATGAGAGGTTCCGAGTTCTAATTGGCTAGCTTGTTTGTTTTCTGGATGAAAGGTTCTGGGTTCTATTTGGCATGCATGCTCGGCTCCTGGATGACAGGTTCTGAGTTTTGAATTCCACCAGTGGTTTTTACTGGCCTGTTGATAGGACCACAAGTTGTTGCAGGACTTTTCATAGAACAGACTTGATGTTATACATCATCTAGATGCTGCAAATATATACCAAACATGAAGCCATTATGATGTTACATTAGGTATTCTGTATCATCTTGAAAACAGACAAAAGGATGGATGACCGACATATCTAAAGACAATGACCACCAAAATAGGCCAAGGGATGACTGACAGCCAAACTCCAAATTTTCACCATTTTCACATGTAGAGGACTTGCAACATTATTACTTTGAAGTAATATCTAGGAATTTATTTAGTGATAAATATCACAATACTATTTCACTTATAACTTGATGCCACCTATCTGGTATATAATCAGGGGGGATCTTTCCCTAGCCGATGGATTGAACTTCTGTCACATGTAGCCTAGGGAGTTGATTGATAACCCACCTCATAAAAACCATTGGGTTTGAACATCAGTCATAGGATTAGTCAGTGGGTTGATTTACAACAACACAAGGATTAGAAATCCAGTGTGATTCACTTGTACGACTGGACCACCTTGTCCCTCGGTATGGAATGAGTGTAAATTGTTTCATTTCCAACCTTCACTCTTATCTACTGATAAATGTGTAGTTGATCTTGGATCTGAATTTCAGGTTGATCATGTGGCATCTCAAAACTGATGTCGCCTTGATGATTTAGAACACACAATACTGTATTAGTAATTTATTTTTTCTTTGTACATCATCATTTGTATACAATCGATTATTACACATGATTAACGATGTCGATTAAAAATATCAACAGCACTTACTAATAGAAATGATAATACAAAAATTGTTAACAAATAATCCATAACAAGAAAAATCTTATAAACAGTCATCGTTGCATAACAAACATTGTGGAACAAGAACACATGATGACATAAAATTACTAAAAATTTAGGAAAAATATGACTCACTAAATGTTATAATTCTAATTCAAAGGAAAGTCACTAGAAACATCTCATGTTTCCATTATTAAATCTTATTTGTACAACTGTATGAGGTACATAGGAAATATTTTCACAATTTTGTACTGTACATTTTTTCCCTTTTTCATGCACCCAAATTAAAATACATATCTTGAATGGTTTTTTGGGTTTTTTTCCTGTGAATGACAACAATCAGTGTTATTTCTCTTTTTATACATAATTACACATGTATACTCAAAAACATGAAAACAGTACCAAAATCACAACTTGTATTCGTGTATATAGTATGCTCGAATGTATTTTTTCCCTTTAAATTCAAAAGGAAGTAAATCCTGTAATAATCACAGTACTGGTATATGAATTCTTCAAAATTAAAAACAAATAATGCAATTCTCAGCTCATTTTAAGACCTATGAAATACTTAAATGAACATTTAAAATTCATGTCAAGTCTCAGGATGCATCAACTAAAGCATAGCAGATATGTATTTTAACATGTATATTTAATAGATGATTTACCCCTAATATTCTAATTTGGTGTTTATATACATGTACATATGTAACTAAAAGAAAAACAAACCTCATTATATTGTCAATCTGATTAAAACCGTATCTTTATTCCGCTTCTCTATTTGTCCCATTGTGGATAAAGATCTGGCGAAAGTCCGTAAAGGGTCATGTTCTGCTGAACTCTGATGACTTTTCAGTCACCGAAACCATTATTTCCCATAACCAATAAATGACTCGGCTAGGCACGTGATAGTTACGCAGAATGCAACAAACAGTGCTAAAAAACTACCTTGTCTGTACTGCACACTGTGGATGTTAATTTCATTCCTAGGAATTTGTAGCCGATCCACTGATTGGCTGAAAATCAGAGTTCACCAGAACATGACCTCTTACTGAGTTTCGCCAGATCTTTATCCGCAAAAGGACAAATAGAGAAGCGGAATAAAGATATAGTTTTAATAAGATTGATTATAATGTATACATATAACATGTAAAGTTAATTCACAAGCAAATAACAACAAAATAGGATGATTCTACAGAATCCTTCTAAATCCTCTCTGACACTTTTGTTCCTATGGAAGTAACTGAGTAAAATAATAAAAGTAAATTAAAGGGTATAGAGAACTGATCCTGAACCAGCAGAAGATACCCATACTGTGAACTATGAAAATGCTGCAAACAACTTGTTCCATTATTCAAATTTAAGTTACTGACTGAATATAAGTAAATATTCCTGCCTGAGGACTGTGAAAGAACAAGTTTGTGAGGTCCTCATCTTACAAAAACTGAAGGCATGAATATGTCATAATGTTCAGTCCATAACATTTTTAGTACATATGCAACACTGTCAAAAGTTTAAAAAAAACTTCAATCAAATACATACCATAGCTTTTAGAACAATTTACTTTTTTATGAAGTCTAACTGTAAACATGGTCATGTTTATGATTCCATGTCTTCAAAAAACATTATAAATGAAACCTAAAGTATAGTCCATCAGTGATAATTTTGCTCATCCGGGTAAAAAATAAAAACCAAAACAAACAGTCAAATATATATAAAAAAGTGGTAACAGGTAGTTTTTCATGTAAAATTATGTTTGCCTCCATATCATGCCGATTTGAATGCAATTGAACTGATTTTGGCTGACATCACGATCCCTGTGCTGGGACAGATCAAATGTATTGCTACTTTTGCCTTATAGACTTTGTTACTGCCGCAGGCATCTGTGTTTCACAAACACAACTTTTTTTAAGAAAAATATGAATGCACTAAATACAAAAATAACAATCATTGGATTCAGACCCAGAATACTTCGACCGCAAATACAATTAGTACGATGAGTTTTACCACTAATTTGGCGCTCAGGTAAAGTTAGGATAAATCTAATAAGGGTATCTCACTGCTATGACATCGACTTCCAATGTTTCTATTTTGACTAATAACCTGCTACCCCTCTCACATGTGCAATATAATCGCTGACGGACTATAAAATGCACGTAGGGATAATTTAGATTTTATACAGTAGTTTAAATAGCAACAACTTCAAGGTAATTTGGTTCTTCCAGTTAAAGAAAAAGATGGTCTATGTGTGGAGTATGACAGAATATTGACTGGTTTCATATTGATATAATGTACATACAAAATAAATGTATGTATATAAACAGTGTTGTTTTATCATTTTACCCTAGTTCAGAATTATTTTACAGCAAGATCAAAATGGTGAGACTAAAGAAGAATACAGATGAAATACATCTAGAAATACTCTTCTAGTTATAGATACAGTTTATGGCACAAATACTTGTACATTGTATCATTTAAACAACGGCAAGAAAAGTGAAAGTTATAATTGTGTAATAATGCGTAATCAGTGAAAAACATGACATTATTTTCCAATGATATATACACAACCTTCATACTTTAATATAAAGTGAATTTTTATCGTAAGTTTTGTCAACTTGCTTGCAATTTAAATTACCTGTTTTGCTAAAAATAACTAAGACCATTAAAATGTCTTCCCAGAAATATACAACCTACACCCTATTGACTGCACCTACATATTCCTGAAATCTGCTCAAATTGTTGATTTTTATGTATGCACATTATATAGAAGAGCAAATTATCTCAAAATTAAATCCTACTGATATTAAAATTTTTCTAATCTGATTCAAAGTCATTTCTGATACAATACATGAATTTTAAATACATGTACTAGACCAACAATGATAATTAAAAGAGTTAAGATTCAACAAGAGACAACCATAGATTTGAAATGATATAAGCCAGATAATTTTTCTTTGACTCTGAAGTAATACAGAAAACAACTCATGACTATATTACATTATATTAAATTTGTTTTAAAAAGTGATCCTACAGCTTAGGACTTGACATATCCTCCATGCAGGACATCCCATAAACTTAGTTCACATTGAAATCTGGTGAGGGAGAAAAGGAATGTGAAAACTTTTTTAGTGACTGGGTCCATATCAATACCTTATCACAATATATACATGTACCACTGATGTGAATTAATTCAGCAGAAATAACTGATGAAAAAGAAAAATCTTATTACTAGCAATCTTATTAAAACATGACTTGTATTTCGTTACTCTACGATACTCTCCATGTACAAGATATTACAACTGCCGATTCGAGGTCATCTCAGGATGACCTTTCAGTACAGCCAATCAGAATTTGAGTCAGAGATCTTTCAGTACCATTTGTATGCAAAATAACACTGAAAGATCTCTAACTCATATTTTGATTGGCTGTACAGACAGGTTATCCTGAGATGACCTCAAATCAGCAGTTGTAAGATCTTGTACATGGAGAGTATCGTAGAGGAACAAAGTACAAGTCCCATTTTAATAAGATTGTATTATTAGTATTCAGACAGTTTTACTCATATTTATATAACAAAAACTTCTTTATGTAAACCAAACACCCATATACTGATCACTCTCTTTACATTGATGACTAAAAGTTCTCACAACCAAACTGCAATCCTTCTAACAACAAAACTGCCCTCACAACCGGACGGTTCAAGCATGAATCACAACAGATAACCAAACAACATGCAGAAAGTGAGGTACTCAGTTTGTGATATGTTGTCAATACCAACATGATATGTTATAATATCATTCTACGCTTATCACTACTCACTCCGTAAAAGGTCTACAAAATATACAACCTAGAAGAAATTCTCTTACAAAAAAATGAAAAATGTCCCATTCAAGTGTAATTATAATAAAATACTATTTAGTGGGAAAGATTGTGTAACTATAAGTTTACAAGAAAAAGAAGTATCTTTGGTTTACTTATTTTATGCAAAGATTTATTAAACTGACAGAAAAAAAGGGCTAAATTAAGTGATGATTGTAAGCATATTTACAGGTAATCTTTCCATATATCTATGACAGTAACTAAAATATACTTCTTGATACAAAACACTGTCTTGTATTGTCTCAGAGATTCAGTACCCAATATATGAAAGTGAAGAACAGAACTAATGAAGCATAAATGGGGATGGAACCAGGATTTACATTTATAGATATATGACCAGATATAAATGAATATAACAAATAATATTGACAATATAGTGTGGTACATAAATGAATATAAATAAACTACATAAGCATAAACAAGAACAGATATTATAAGAAAAGTAAGTATATGAAAAATATGTTATAAGGAATGACAGAGTACACAAGGTTATGCGGAATAAATGTGGAATGCTAGTATATCGCAACATTTAAATATTTACAGGTCATCAAACATAAAATGACAGCAAAATAGAATATAAACGGTTATTGTTTTTGAATCTTTTAAATGTTTCTTACACCAGATAACCCATATACATGTATATAATACTGATTTCCTTCAAAAAGCAATTCCAGAGGCTTTGTATGTTCGAGACAATCCCAAGTATAGAATATGACAGGGTGATATTATATGCGTCCACAGAGTAATGCATATTAACAAATTCATTACCAATAAATAAATTAAGTTACAGACCTAAATCTAAATATATATGAAATACAAGTAACAGCTTAAATAAATCTTGACTAGCACCCAGTATATGTTTACTTGTTTAAGCAGAATTTCAGCAGAATATTAGCTACCCCTTGTGTGCCTATTCATGACTATGCTAATACAAATGTATTCAGTCACAATGAAGGGTAGCTACATATTGTGCTGATATATGACAACTTTAAGATGTCACAAACCTCTACTTTCAACATTCTGGGCATAAACTTGTAAAATAAGTACTTATACACTATTATTATAACACCCAGGTTTGTTTATATTCCTTAAAATCCTGATATGCAATTCTTGCACTATGAATATATTTCATGTATTTGTCACAACTTAAGGGTAGTAAAGAAAAAAATATATTCAATGAACAATACAATTCCTTAAAATCCTGATATGCAATTCTTGCACTATGAATTACTGGGGGTAATTTCATGTATTTGTCATAACTTTAGGGTCATAAAGAAAAAATATGTACAATGAAATCACAGAATAAACAATTAAATGTCCATATCATGTTATATTTAATTCATAAAGCACAAATTACTAATCATCATAGCTTACATTTATATTTTGAAAGATCACCCCAAGAGAAACAATGATACCCTAGCTAGGGCAACAAAAATTAAATTACTAAAAGCAGAATGATCACACAGAACAACAGACAAAATGGTATGTGTCCTGGATTATTCTGAGGGCAAAACAAAGAAAAAGTATATTTAGATCATTGCTAAGAAAAAACATTTAAAAACAGGAAAGTAAGATAAGATACAAAATAATAAATATAGCAATGCCCTATAACGTCTCTGGATAAAAACATCTTATATACAATTAAAGAAGATAAACCCTAGAAATATTTAGAATTCATTAGATAGAAATGACTCTCAATTTTATTTTGAAACACAAAATGATCTTATAGGACAAGAGTTGCTCATTTAATGTTACAATAAACACCAAATATAGAGTGTTCAAGATGTTGTTTATACCATTCAGATTGGATAAAGTTGGAATATTCACTCATACAACGTTATGCTAATATGAAGATTAATACAGGTATCTTTTAAAGTTAATACAGAAATGAACCAAACACAAATGGAGCGGAAAAAACCCAAAGTAAATGCTTTACCCTGACACTATAAATCTACATGTGACATCACCAAAACACAGGATGAAAACTAACGTACATATATATCCTCACTAGATATCATATAGGGTGTAAACAGTACTAGAATCTCTTAGAAATATCTTCAAAAATTTCCACTGAGTATGAATCCAATTCATTTCTTTACATTTTATATTTGGCAACTGCTTGTAAAAGTATTTTTCTACAAATTTTGATAAAGTTATCAAGTTTGCAGAAAATCAATAATACTAAGGAAGTTTTGTAATTTTCAAATCACAAAAAAATTAAGGTAAAATGCTTCTCCAGTTCCTCATTACAGGTGGGATTGTAACCAATTTGTTCTGTACTACTTATCTAATAACAAAATTCACAGATTAATAACAAAGTAACATTGTGGAGCCTTTCAGACATTCTATCAACATTTTATAGGTGTAAAGAATTAAAGAATGTCCTATTCTAAGTTATTCGTAATGTTGAACTATACAGAGGATTCTTTTGGACAAGGAGAAAACATTTTTTCTTTATGAAAGAACTTGGCCTGATCTTTGTTTTGAAACTGCTTTGTAATGTGCCGGTTATGGTAATAGCGAGGAAAGCCTTCTGTATAAGAACTGGTTTCACCTTGAATTACAGCATCATAAACTGGTTTCCGGGATCTTGCTTCTAACAGAACAGGCTCATGTATGTTTTTGATTTCTGGTTCTCTAATGCTGTTTTCAGTGATTGACCTTGGAAGAGCTTGTTCCTTACTACTACGGAAATCTTCTGGTATATGCTTTCTGTTTACACGAGCAATTGTGGCAAATTTCGCTGTTTGCAGTACTTCATTGTAACCATTTGGCCTATTTCTTACTGCTGTAAATGAATAAGTGCATAGACATTGTAAATACACATATATACTTTCTTAGACATATTTGAAACACTGACAATATTTCTTTAGGATCTTTGTCATTCTTTTTTCTTTTTTTTTCATGTACTTTAATATATCCTTTAAAATTAAATTCAGCAATTTCATTAGCATCAATAAAACGTACAATCAGGGCCAAGTAAATTGGAAAATTTTGAAACATGTAGGTGATTACATAAAGGAATATAGAACTACTGTATAAATTCACTACTACATATATGTAGGAGACTACATAAAGGATTTTAGAACACCTGTATTAATTCATTAACATGTAGGTGATTATATAAGGGACTTCAGAACACCTGTATAAATTCACCAACATGTAGGTGACAACAAAAAGGATTTCAGATCACCTGTATAAATTCACTAACATGTAGGTAACTACATAAAAGAATTCAGAACCTTTGTATAAATTCACCCTTCCATGGTTCGTAAAAGGATATGACATTCAGTCTTTTTAAATTTTTCTTTTTATGACATCATAAACAAATGCATTGTTTGTCGGAGTTTTGTCGGACCTAAGATGACATCATCACAATAAAAAATTGTGTTTTGTGGAAGGTTGAATTCACTATCATGTAGGTGATTACAAAAAGGAATTCTGAAGCTCTGTATACAGGCGTGGATCCAAGAAATTTTGTCGAGAGGGGTCCAAGATCAATGAATTTTTAGAGAGTGGGTCCACCCATGCTTTTGTGTGTGAAAGTATTTTACATTGAAAAATAACAAGAAGACCAATATTTTCATCCAATCTCAGGGTGGGTCCATGGGACTCTACCCCCTCTGGACCTGCACATGGTATGAATTAAGCAACATGCAGATAACTTAATAAAAGAATTCAGAAATTCTGAATATAACACGAAAATTTTAAATTAAACAGAATTTGCACATGGTTCGTACTGAAATTCCGTACCAAAATTCCACGACTTTTCCATTACTCCATTTTCCATGGCTTCACAGACAGACAACGTACAAATTACTTTGACAATAAAGGTTATAAAGCTACACTGTACTATTAATTATTACTATCATGTTAAGCGCTTCCCAGAAACAGTGCAAATTTAAACATATGAACCAACACACTTTCGGAAAATCTGGATTCGGTGATGTTTCGAAGCAAACACAGGAAAATATTTCAGACGATTTATATATCATCTCGAAGACTGGAAAATGGGGGAATTCCATGACTTTTCAAAGACCTTACACCAAATTTCATGACTTTCCATGACTGCATCCAATATTCCATACCTTTTCAAGACCCAGGTCAAATTCTGTGTCTTTCCATGACCCATACAAACCATGTTGCAGAATGGAACTCCCTTAATTACAATGAACAATTTAACAATGGAATCAGGAAAATCTGAGTACCAGAAAGAAAAAATCTCAATTGACGGTGAAATGAAAACGTGGTACTTGTTTGTGATTATTTTGCTTATAAAATTTACTGTTGAAAACCTTTTTGTAATTCTCCAAGACTAAAGAAACAACATGGCTAATATTACTCAAATATTAATGGATTTATTAAAAGTTTCTCCTTACATAACAGACATACACTATATATTTCCGTAGACACTGGAAAGAGGTAAATTTTCTAGAACTATACATGTAGTGGGATATTCCAGTGTCAGGTGTAAGAATACACACATCTTTATATCTATAAACTGTAAGCGTATGAAAAACATTTGTCTCATTTTACTTACGTGCTGCACTTTTCTCATCATAGCGATACTGATCTGATTCTGAAGAACGTGGTTGACTTTTACTCCTCTTATGATTGACATTTTGAGGACGAGGTGGTAAGCCATTGACAGCCTCTGACCTCTCTGTCCCTGTACTTGACTGTCCAGGTGGAAGAGCACTCTTCAATTCTTCAGATTTAAAAGACTTAGCACCATGATTGATTGGTTCAGTATTTCTAGCAGACTCACTATGGTAGCCAGACTTGGTAGGATGTGAGAGTTGTCGTAACAGTGACACAGGGGGTGGAGATTGCTTGCGTTGCTGTTGGGGTGTAGACCATCCCATTTTGGCTGTAAATGATGACGTGGGGAGGACTTGTCTTCCGGACTGTTGATTAACAGGACAAGGAACACCTTTTGATTCTTTGCGATTGGAAAAGGAATGATCACCCCTCAATGATGATCGTGGATCTGTTGACGTCGGGTCATGGCCAGAATCTACGACATCTTCATTATCAGCATACATCTGGGGATCACTTACTCTAGGTACGCCCTGTTCCACTTTACCACTAAGAGGGATGTCATTGTTTGTCATTTTTATTGCACTAAAGCCCTTTTCGCCACCAAACAAGTTCTGTCCTTGTCCATTTGATCGAGAATTCAGTCGTAAATCTTCATTGAATTCATATCTCTGAATCAAAGTCTTCCCAGTCAAATTATTCTGACGTACAATGAAAGCTTCATTATCTGGAAGTTTTACTTTCAAACCACTACGATAAGAAGATTTGATTTCATTCTTTGCACTCAAGTCTCTCGTCCTATCTGTCAATTTTGAATCACTTCTCCTTGCACCGTTAACTTTAAATGACTGATGAACATCTGTTTTACCCGTACTATTTGCTGGTCTATCATATAATGAAGATCTCTCCAAGTCCAGGTGATTTGGGCTTGCTCTACCTGATACTCTACAGCCATCTAGTACGTCTTTTCTTGACTCATGACTTGCTCTTGATAATACTTCATGACTATTTTCTGAATGTCCATTTCTCAACTGAGAGTGGGTCATCTGCGGAACAGTGTGTTTGTTGTCATGGACATCATCATGTCGAATATTTTGTGACACAAAATCATCATAGTCTGTCTGTCTCTCTATATGGCTGTCATGGGTTAATTCATTCCTGCATATCTGCTTTTTCTCTGTCACTTGCTGATTGCAGACACCTTCTGTCTGAGCTACTTGAGGAGGATTGTGTTTATATGGGAAGATTTTATAGATCCAATGCGAACCAGAAATAACATCTTCTACGATGGATTCCTTAACACCACGTCTTTGATAGAATAGAAGATACGCTGAGGATGTTTTAACCTCAGCTGCAGACATTGGCTTAACTTTAGAATCATCAAATTCATACCACCTTTGATCTAAAGGATTTCTACAGGAGGCTACAAAAAGAAATTTGAAATATGTGTTATACCCAGTAATCAAACAAATGCTGAAAAAATAATATTAGTATTTAGATACATGAAGATAAACAGGTGTTTCTCTTTTTTCATTTAAGCTGAATTAAATTATGAGAATGTTTATTAAACATATGTCCATGAGCTTATTTGATATGTCAAGGGCAGTAATTCCTATAAATTAATATTTTTTTTTTAGATAAACGTACTTGCGTAATCATCCCAATACCCCTATTTCATTCATTCTCAGATTAAGTTCAAGAGCTGTGACCCTAACATTGACCTCAAAATAAATAGGATTCTTTTTCCTCATAGGTATATGTAACAACATATCAAAATTTGGTTTCATTTACTAACATTTAGATGAAGGGTACTTGAATCATCATTAGCAATCCCTAAATTTCTTTTATTTATAGTTTAAATTCATCTGTTGTCACTTATACCTTTGACTGACAACAAAATTGATACCAAAATCAATATTCTTCTTCCTCTCTTGGTAAATAATGACATAGAAATAGGATTGAATTTAATGAAAGTTACGTCTGTAAGCCATACATGTATATGGAAGGGAATGACATAATCAGCAAACACTTTGCTTTGAACATTTCAAGGTGGGGACATAAAAATGAAGCAAGAGGAAATTTTCCTTAAAGTTTGATATCTCAAATCAAGTGAGTGAAGTGATTAATAGAATCTATCTCTATTGTCTGGTGATGATGGAAGCCGGTGTGGCCTAGTGGTATCACGCTCGCCTCCTGAATGGGAGGCCGGGGTTCGAGTCCCGCTCTGGTTATGCCAGTGTCCTGTCTTTCGGATAAGACAGTAAAAACCCATGCCCCGTGACGTGGTATACATGTCATGTTAAGGATTCCTCACTGCTTCGGGTGGGTCCTTGCAAAGGTCAAAATTTGTATGCCCCGCATCAGGCAGATGCCATCACCATATATATGAAATATTTGTGGTGTGACGTTTAACAAAAATCAATCAATCAATCTGGTGATGATTGAAAAATTACTAACCCAGGTGTCAAGTCAACTTTGTCCATTTCAAGGCTTGCCAAGTTATGGACAAGTTCACTTGACACAAGGGTTGGTAGATTTCTAAATCATCATCAGACGATTAAGACTGATAAAGATTCTCCATACCTACTCTTACCAAAAGGTTTGTATGAAAATACTGACATTGTAAACAATGACATGTGCTTTGTGTGTGTATTACTACATGTTTGACCTATTTCATAGAAGAACCAAATAACCATTACATTAACCAGCAAGAACTAACAGTATTTTACTAAATTTGTAATTAGTGGGGCGGATATGTGAAAGGGGCGTGCACTTCCGGAAAGAAGCATGAAAATTTGGCCTAAGGGGTATTTGGGTATACTGAATTCAAAAATTGCGGGAACCATGACGTCACTCCAGCCGTTCCCGCCAAAAATCATGAAATTCAAAATGGCCGCCATAAAAAACGTTTTTTGTCCATAAAATTGCTCTCAGTGACCCGATTTCAATGATTTTGATGTCTATACCTATGTTTCTGAGGTCAAGGAATCCGATAAAATGCATAAAAAGACTGAACATGTTCTTTTTCATACGAATTTTGAAAAAAAAATATAATTTTAATCGAACGTAGGTATGATTTGCCACTTCTCCTTTGCTTAACTGCTATCAAGAATTCATTATGCATCATGATATCTATTTCAGTAGAAACTAGCTGTTACTCATCATTAAATACAAAGTCCTATATAAAAATGACTTTAAACAAATTTGACATGCTGATAGAGCTGATTTGTTACTTTCGAAAATAAAGGGAAAATGGCGATTTTACAATGATTGCGTATTATTCAGTATAAACCTGAACACCGACCCGGAAACGTGCTTGAGATGTATCGAGACTTAAAAGTTCAATTTAAACATTCCACATTAAAGAGTAAAGCAAAATTAAAGCATTACAGACAAACACAAATCACTCGTTGGCCACAGTCACACATACATATATCATCGCAATGCGGTAGATCAATTACGTTACAATGCTGCGCACGTGACAAACAAACTGACTACAAAACATATGGGAGCTTGCGATATAGGTGTCGCCACTTGTAAAATAGTGTATGATATAGTGTAAAATAAGTAGTGTGAAATACTCATTTAACTTATTTCTAGGCAATAAGTTACCATGTCCAAACGACTTAAGCTCGCTCCTCGAGAAGGCGCTACATCTATTCAACCGATAAACTGGGACATTTGTGTTCTGTGTCAAGAACATGGAGGAACACTAATAAACCCATCAGCAACAGGTTACACTTCTCTGGCGACTAATTTGTCTGCCTTTCATGAATTGAACATGGTGCCCTTAAGTATTAACATATCCCGACTTGATGATGGCGATGGCATGGAAAACACAATGACAAGGCATAAGGCTAGATGGCATAAAAGTTGTTACGTCCTGTGTAATGCAGCAAAAGTGGAGAGAGCTAGGAAATTGCAAGAAAAAGCTTGTATGAACACCCAATCACCACATAAAAAACACCTTCGTAGATCAACTACTTCAGCATGTCCCATGGATGAAGAAAAGCTCCATCAGACAGCTTGTCTTTTCTGTGATGGAACCACGGGAGACTTTCACAAAGCAGAAACAATGTCCCTTGATACCCGTGTCCGAAAAATAGCTACCGAACTCCAAGACACAAAGGTATTGGCCAATTTATCAGCAGGAGACATGATCGCAATTGATGCCGTATATCACTTAAAGTGCTTGACATCATTTTATAACAGACAAAGATCTCAACATAGGCATTCGACTGATAAGTGTCATCAAATTAATGCAGAATCACTCGCATTCGCCGAGGTGGTTTCGCATATTGAGGAATATGGTCAAGTAGATGGGGACCGAAATCATATTTTCAAACTCACTGATCTCAAAGCAATATATAGTGAACGACTACAAACTTTAGGTGGTGTCACTACTGGAAACATTCATTCAACCAGACTTACCCAGAAACTTCTGCACCATATTCCAGATCTGGAAGCCCATAACAGCAACTTTGGCACTGTATTGTCATTCAAGAACGATATTGGTGATGCCTTGCTAGATGCCTGTCGTCCTGATCCAGATGATGAAGCTGTTATGCTGATGAGAGTAGCAAAGCTTGTTCGCAAAGAAATACTTGAGAAAAAATATCAATTCAATGGTTCCTTATGCGATGAACAGTATAACGATTTCCCAGTGTTTCTATCTGCATTGGTAGAGATGATTCTAGGTGGTCCAAATGCAGGGCAACGTATGAATGACAATACAACAAGCACAGCTGCTTCATCCATTACCCAGTTGTTGGTCTTTAACGCTGTCAAACGCTGTAGGAAGGAATCAGTTGCAGTGAGGCACAACTCTGACCGTGAGACTGTTCTTCCGTTGTACCTTGGGCTACTCATCCACAACAAGACACGGAAACGTGATCTCATTGATATTCTGTTCGAGAAAGGTCTGTCTGTATCATCAATCGAGTTTTACAACTTTCTACAGATGAAGCCAACAGAGTAATTGATATGTATGATAAAGAGGGCGCTGTCTGTCCTAGTACTCTCAAAGACAATCTGTTTACAACCAGAAACCTCGACAATATTGATCATAATCCTTCATCTACTTCAAGTTTTGATTCCTTCCATGGCACAGCAATATCCATCACTCAACATGTTACGAATGACAATCTGGGTGTTGTCAGGGTCCGTCAGACGATTCCTGAAGTCCAGAACCATCAAAAGCTGAAATATATAAAGTCCCTACCAAGGTCATACATTAACGTGCCCCCAATAACGCTCCCTGGTAACATTTTTCCAGCAGTAACTGAGGGTCGGGTGATTCCTGCTGCCATGGGTGAAGAACAAATGGATATGCCTTGGTTCGAAAAGGTGAATTTACTTTTGGCAGATGAAAACCGCACTGATAGCTTGCACAAGGATGTATCATGGTCAGCCTACTTTGCTAGTGTACAGGAGTCTGTGCCGAAGCCCCCTGCAATTATCACTTTGCTTCCATTATTTCGAGATGCCGCACACTCACCCGCTATGGTCAAGCATGGAATGGATATCATCCGGCAGATCACAGTTCGATGCAATCCTAACCAGATGCCTGTGCTGACTGTTGACCAACCATTATATGCCATCGCCAAAAGAATTCAATGGAAATGGCCTGAAGAGTATGGCGAAAAACGATATCTTATCATGATGGGAGGTCTCCACATAGAAATGGCCATGTTGAAAGTTATTGGTGACTGGCTAGACGGAAGCGGGTGGACTTATGTGATGACGTCAGCCAATGTTACAACTGAAGGGCGTGCCACTAGTCTACAGAAGGGTTCACACACAACCAGAGCTCAATGGGCTCATCAAATAACAGCAGTAGCTCTGTTCATCCTACTTCAGAGGTCTTTTGATGAGTATAAAAGAAACACACCGGAAGATAAACAACTATGCTATGATGTGTGGTGTGATAAGATGGCATCGATGCATCCGCAGTTTGATTACTGGTTTAGAGTTTGGCAGCTGGAACTCCTATTCCTACAGTTCCTTAGATCACAGCGTCAACCAAATTTTGTTTCCTACTTGAATTCTCTTGTAAAGATTATTCCATGGATGTTTGCCCTTGACCACTACCATTATTCACGCTGGATGACGATTCATGTCAGAGATCTTCTTGCCCTGGAGATGAACAGCCCAACCATCTACACAGTGTTCCTTAAGGGCAACCTCGTCACACAGAAATCGACTCACAAGTTCTCGGCACTAGCTCATGACCAGGTTCACGAACAGCTCAATGCAATGGTGAAAGGAGATGGAGGTGTGATAGGTATCACAGAGAATGAAGCAGCACTGAGACGATGGATGGTTGCAGGTCCAGAAACAGCTAGACTTTTGATGGAGTACGATGAGAAACACTCCACGAAAAAGGACACAGATCGTCACCATGAACAGATACCAAGTGTGCAGAAGGTGTTCATATCACAAGTCAAGAATGTCATCGATGTAATAGAGGAACTTGGAAACCCCTTTGCTGATTCTGGCACAGAGTTATACACGCTTGACAACAAAAGGATTATGCCTGATAGCGTTGTAAAAACAATAAGGACTGCAGAGAATATTGGCAAAACACAATACCAGAAGTTTGTTGCAGAGCGTATTAATGCTGATAGTAAATCATTCAGTGACACAATTCACAAAAACAATCTACCTCTGTTTAATTCTAGTTCGGGAAAGAAGCCTGTTTCCGCCTCCAAAATTTCGAACTTGCGGGATGACGTTAATCTATTCTCACGTATGTACATTTCGTGCCAATCGCGAGACAGTGATATGGATACCTTCTTCATGCATGAAAATCATGCTTGGCCTCCCTCATTGGCATCAAATCGTATCATGCACCAAACGACGAAATCTGATTTGATGGATTGCTTGGAATCGTTGGCACCAAAACCAGAATCTACACCACATGTTGAAATTAGAATTATTGATGGTGCTGCCCTCGTGCACACACTTGATCCAAAGAGGTCAAAGGAAACCATAAAGACATTTCATGACTATTCACAGCTGGTGTTCTTGCCCTATTTAGAACGCATGCTACAGGACGTTGGCCGTTTGGATGTTGTTTGGGATGTTTATAAGGACGACAGCCTTAAGTCTCAAACGCGACAGAACCGTGGCATTGGTAACCAAATCCGAGTGGCCAGCAACACTAAGATTCCTGCTAACTGGAAGAACTTCCTCCAGTGTGATTCAAACAAAGAAAGCTTGTTCCAACTTCTTGCCATTGCTGTACACGAGTTTCAGATCCCACAAGGAAAGCAAATCATTTCAACGAAAGGCGCAAGTGCTGTTTTATCTCCTCCGGCTGACCTCACGGACTTGTCCTGTACTCAAGAAGAGGCGGACACGCGGCTCTTGTTTCATGCTTCCCATGCCTTCCATCGAGGATTCACCAAGCAGATGATACATGCAACTGATACAGATGTGGTGGTTCTTGCAGTTGCTGTATCAAGTGTCTTAAAAGATTGTGAAATATGGGTAGCATTTGGTCATGGGTCCAAGCTTCGTTACATTCCATGTCACCTAATTTCAGCTGAACTCGGCAATGATGCATCATGGGCCCTTCTGTTTATGCATGCAATATCTGGATGTGATACTGTTTCTGCATTCTTTGGAATAGGAAAGAAAACGGCTTGGGCTGTATGGCGCAATATGCCTCAGATCACATCTACGTTTGTGCATTTATCTCGCAACCCAAGTCATGTAACTCCCAACGACATGGACCAAATAGAAAGATACGTTGTACTTTTGTACCAGTGAACCTCAGAACTTTGTCATGTGAATGAAGCCAGGAAACACTTGTTTACCCAAAACCGAAATATGGAAAACATTCCTCCAACGCTGAATGCCCTGGAACAGCATGTGAAAAGGGCCGCTTACCAGGCAGGGCATATATGGGGACAGACACTAATAGGCGAGCCATACATTCCTTCACCCGAATTATGGGGCTGGAAGAAAGTGAATGATGATTCCTCATGGACTCCATGCTGGAACACTCTTCCAGAAGCAGCCAAAGGATGCCAAGAGCTGTTGAAATGCGGGTGCAAGAAAGAATGTTTGAAACGATGCAAGTGTGTCAAAGCAAATCTGCCGTGTACACAGCTGTGTTTCTGCTCCGGACAGTGCAACAGAGAATTTTAAATTTACTATCTAAAGCCAGGTGACATAAAATTTAAATTTTCTAAACAATAATGGTACTCAGGTGGTAATCAGTAGGCCGTTATGCAAGAAATTTGATGTTTTTGAGTAATTTTTAAATATTTTTGCCATCTAAATGTTAGTTACAAGTCTTGATATGTAGTTAATAGTATTCCTTGACCTCAGAAACATAGGTATAGACATCAAGATCATTGAAATCGGTCCACTGAGAGCAATTTTATGGACAAGAACTTTTTTGTGGCGGCCATTTTGAATTCCTTAATTTTTGGCGGGAACGGCTGGAGTGACGTCATGGTTCCCGCAATTTTTGAAATCAGCATACCCAAAAACCCCCTAGGCCAAATTTTCATGCTTCTTTCCGGAAGTGCACACCTCAACCTAATGATGTTACATATCCGCCCCACTAAATTATAGATTTTAATGAATACCATTAGAAACACATAAACATTCAAGTTGTACTTCACTGTACAAAATCAAGCACGATATACTCCACAAGGCCATAAATGCATTATGTCCCATTGACAAACAATGACGAGAGCATGATGCCGGTAACTTGACCAGCATCATTTCCAGTAAACTAGTAAAGCATGTGTAGCTTATCTTCCACCTCCTTTGTGGGTGACAGGCTAATCATTTTGTATAAATAATGAGGATAATTCTGTGAATATGTAATGACTACACCAGACTACATATACTGGTAATGGAGTCTGCTCATGTGACCTTGTCTATGACATTTGACATATAAAACCACTGTGATTACTTTTCAAATCATAAAGAATCAGTGCGCTTAGATTTATGAAAAGATGTTTTAAAATGTGTCTTCTATACTGTGTGAAGGTTGGTAGAATGGATGCAGTGGGAAAGACATGATAATGAAAAGACTCTATCCCCTTAACAACAAGATAAACAAGGGAAAAAATAATAGACATATGTCAGAGTCACTCTATCACCTTAGCAACAAGATGCACAAGGGCAAAAATAACAGACTCATGCTAGTCACTCCATCCCCTTAGCAACAAGATGCTCAAGGAAATAGTTCAAAATTACGTACAATGATAGTGATGTAAAAGTTGCAACAGTTAATGAGTATCATATAGACTTTAAGCTTTTGTCTGGTGTTCAAATATTATCAAATATTGTGATGTCGCATTTCATAATAGTAACATCAATTACTTTTGGTCGATTAAAAATTCTCATGAAGTTATAGACAAACTTCTTTCGCTAAATTTCAAAGCGACTCAAATTTCTACATTTGATTTTTCTACACTTTATACATCTCTGCCTCATGATTTGATTAAAAGCAAGTTGCTGTCTCTTATACAATGGTGTTTTCACAGAGAATCTAAAACGTACATATGTACTTCCAATAACTCTGGATTCTTTTCCAACAAACAATATACTTCATATAAATACTGGACTTGCAAGGAATTATGTAAAGCACTAGATTTTCTCATGAATAATATTTTTGTGCAATTTGATGGCAAGATATATCAACAAATAGTTGGGATTCCTATGGGTACTAACTGTGCGCCTCTGATAGCAGATTTATTTCTTTATTGTTATGAGAGGGATTTTATGGTTTCTATTAAAAAATCAAAACGTTTTGACCTCATTGACAAATTTAATAATACAGTCAAACTTCGATATCTCGAACACTGATATCTCGAATACCCGGGATATGTCGAAGTCAAATGTCGGTCCCGAAAAAAATCCTTCATATTATGATTAAATTCACCCCGGATGTGTCGAACACTGATATGTCGAATACCATGCTTATCTCGAATACATTTTCAAGTCCCGACGTTCTGATTTACCCGGTTTATCTCGAAGTTGGCTTCTTATTGACAATATTCCCCGCGCGTTTACCCTAAATGACAGTCCGCTCGCGTGGTGTGATCAATTGACCGTGTCAGTGTACAAAGCCGCAGTAATTACATAATCAATTGTGTCCGTGCGTACCCTGTTATTTATACCAAAAAAATGATGATAGCTTATTAAACTCGACACAAAATTAGATAATTAACATTAACTGTAATTAGTGCTTTTTCATACCTGCGTTTAAAGAAATTTCTTTACACTGTTCATTAATTATTACTATTTCCAATCCGTGTGTATGTCTATGTATTTTTATGCAAAATAATAGTAATTAAATCAAATTATGACGTGTGTCTTTATCTTGTCTTACGTGTTAGCCCGACCTCGGTTTTAGGTATAGTATACAACCGTTATATCCAGTATTGGATTTAAATTACAATGTTACTGAAAAGGAAACATGACGTTTTTAGTTTTGGAGTATATTCTCTATATATTCATAAAATATAAAAGGTATGATGAGATTTAGATTAATTATTTAGGAACAATACAATATGCACATCTTCATGCGTATTTATTGATAAATACATGTATATCTCATACATCTACTATAATAATCACAAATGTCAAATGAACCGGCGTACATTAACAACTGCAAGATTTGTGGTCCTAAACTCGAAATTTGGATATCTCGAACTACGGATATCTCGAAGTATTTTCCACTGTCCCCCCGACTTCGAGATAACGAGGTTTGACTGTACTTGCAGATATCTGGATGACAGTTTGGTTATCGATAACCCTGAATTCGAACAATTTATATCAGAAATATATCCACCAGAGCTCACATTGAATAAAGCTAATACTTGAGATAAATCTACACCTTTCTTAGATTTAAACATCAAAATTATCAACAACCTAATATACACTAATATTTATGATAAACGTTAGGATTTTGGATTTCCTATTGTAAATTTCCCTTACTTGGATGGCGATGTCCCTCGACTCCCATCATATGGTATCTATATATCTCAATTAGTTCGATTTGTCAGAGGCTGCACCGATGTTTTGGACTTTCATAAACGAAATTTACAAATTACTACTAAACTTTTAACTCAGGGTTACAGATATCACAAGCTAAGAAAAACATTTGGCAAATTCTTCAGATCTTATTCAGAACTTCTATCTAAGTTTGGAAATATTTCTTTTCAACAGTATGTATCCAATGGAATTTCCCATCCTAATTTTTACGGTGATCTCGTATATAAACTATGGAAAGTAAAAGGCTAAGATAACGTTATTTTATAATGTAATAAAATAGTCAAACGTCTCCTAAATAGACAATATGATATTGAGATCATCAAAAAGACTATAGGTCTTGTATTTGGCCCCTCTACAGCCTTATGCAGACTTTTACTTGAACGTTGCACGCTGACTAACAGGACGGTGGGGACTATATGACGGGCCTTGTCCAAACCTCTTTCAGAGGAGACATGGTCCTGAACCTCGTCCCCTCTGACTGTTAGTCGGGACTCCTACAGATCTAGGGTCTTAGCTCGCTTTCAAACTGGCAGAGCACGGTTTATCATGTTGATGTCGCATATATTTTTATACCATTATGTGTTTTACAATACCTTACGTGTTTATATTTTTATGACCTCTCAATATGCGATACCTGTTGACCCTTGTTCTTTACATGGAGGATTATTTATAAATTTTTAAATGTACGTCTTTTGATTGTTCTGCTGTTACGGTGAGTGGGAAGGTGGGCCCGTAAACCGGTTAACCACACCATTTGTTTGGCTTTTGTCAAATTAAATGACCGTCCTAAGTCGGTATCGTAATTGCACTACAATAAAATATTTTTGTAATGTGTTAAATGTTCTATTATATTATTTATATTCATGTATTGTATAGCTCCATGGTGACTTCTGCCACATAACTGAGCCGGTAACTCCTCTTTTTTCTTTCATTTTAATATGAAGGTTATGGTGAGGATAACTAGATCAAGGACCAAAGTTATAGAAACAATCGTTAACTTAATTATTTATGCATCACTTTCAAAATAAAATGCCTTTCCTGCTTTAATTATACAGAAATATAAATAAATAAACAAATGAACCATAAAATTATTTTAGCTGAAATAAACTGTACTTTGGTATTATAATTATTAGATCTGAAACTCATTCCGAAAACAACTCACCAGTATAATGTCCACCAAGCATGTTGCCATAGTGATTGCACACACCAAATAAATCATAAGTCATATCGGTTTCAGATTCCACATCACATTCCGTTCGTTTTATCATGTGATTAGACATATCAAGACCATCAATGGGAAAATCAATCAGCGTACTGAGCTTGGTCCTTCTCAATCCAGTCTGAAAATAAAAACACAAAATTGAAATGCTTAACTTTGTAATAATTACATTAACTATACTTTGTGAAAAGGCATCCATAGTATATCCTTAAAATATATTTTCTTTACATTTTCTCAAATAGAGCAACTTCCCATTCTCCTCCACACACACAATAAATCATCAAGCAAGGGAAAGAGAAAATAAATGAACCAATTGTAGCAACAACCTCGTCATCACGGACCAATAGAACAGCATTGCTTCACAATGTTTTGGAACCATAACACACCTGTCTAAACCTCTTGAGATGAATGACTAAAACATCAGGTAAGGACCACAATCCCAGAGACTTTGTGGCACCTTGCTGCTGTTTACCACAATGTGAACATGACCAGGCATCTGCACCACTTAACTGAAAAGCAAATAATACTGATAAAGGACATTGCAAACTTAATAATCCATGATTATGCTCTCAAGATAATCACGAGTAGATTAATTTATTTTCCTATCATGATGAAGTCCATCTTAAAATGTCTTTATAAAATTAATGATAATCAGTTATTCATTACATGTGTATTACTGCTACCTTTAGCAGGATTCATATATTTGTAGGAGTTAACACTATTCTCAATGTGCTTATTAAGGTATTCATATATAACTTATATATTATAAGGCTATAAATGGTATATGCATGAACAGTCACATATCATACTAATTCATAGCTGTGTTACTTACAAGTATACTACAACCTCTACTTTCATTTCCTGCACTAAAGAGGAGGGTAGGGGGCCACATATGAAAGTCAAATATTAGCCAAAATACTCAGCCATTTTGGGTGCCAAATCTGAAGTTTTACTTATATTATTTGAGTGTTTTCAACATTATCATCTGTATATGCCTTGTGATTTTGTGGCGAAAAAGGGGGTTCAGGCCTCCCCTGTAAATCTACCACTGCTCAATGCTAGTAGATTCGAAGATAAAATTGCTTTTTGGGTTTCTTGATAGAAAACATGTTTGTTACAATGATGCATAAAAGTAAATAAATAATAAAACATATACATAAGAAACTATATTCTGTTTTACACAAAAATGGATACACCTGTGACTACTTCATAAACATAAGATCTTTGTGAAGTAAGATTCCTGACAAATATATGTATAATGATCTGGTAGTCTGGAAAATCTGTTTATCCGGAAAAAATTGGCCAGGAACATTTTCAGATTAATGGTGCATCACTGTACACATACATAAAACTGTTCATTAATAAAGAGAAACAACTTCAATACTTATTCAGGCCACTTACTGTTTCTTCTTTTGTAAAGGTCTGTATGCACTGATCCAAAGATACTTTAAATGGCTGAATCTGAGATTGACGAACTTTCTTCACAGAGGGATGTTCCATAATTTCATTATCATTATACCGGATGACTCTGTGTATTAAAAAACAAAACTGGTGAGAAAAATATACTAACTAGAGGCTGTCAATATATAGATTTCAAATCAAATAAACATATAAATGCATTGATCAATATTAAAGTTTGATTGATAAGAGAGATGATATCCATATTAATATCCTTAATAAGAATACATACATGCATGTTTTAGACTTTAATTATGAATTTCAAATGTGTGTCCTTTGACTGTGCTGCTTTTGTGGTGAGTTGGAAGGTGGACGATATAAACCAGTTAACCATACCAACTGAGTGACATTTGTTACTTAAACTGACCCCTCCTAAGTCAATATCTTAACTGCAGTACAATCAAACATTTTCGTAATGTTATTTTCTGTGTTTATTTGACTATTATCATTTTTACATGTATGTTCTTGGTGACTTGTGTCATACAACTTGGTTTTCTGTTTTCTGTTTTGAGGGGAAAAGGATATATATGATAATTGTACTAAATTTTAGTAACATAATGCTTACATAGTGTGAAATCATCTTTCATATTCTATTACACTATAAATAGACATTTAAGGACCTAAAGTGCAATGTGTCAGTATAGAATTATAAAAATGTATTTGATAAGAAAATTGTCTCCATTAAACTTACTTGTCCATCTTGGCCAAGTCCCATTCAGCCACTAGTTTCAAATGCTGGGGGCCATAGTCAGAATTGTACACTGATAAAGCACTAGACAGAAAATAAAAAAAGCAACAAATAATCATCAATATTACAGTACAGAATAATCCCATACTACAGCAGAATTACTGATTTAGTGCTCTCAGTATGACATCTATAAAAGTCTTATCAAGGAGCCTTACTGGCAAAGTGTACTAGTACTACTATAGCACTGCACAGAAACTCAATATATTCCTATCTATTCTTTGTTAGAACATTGGTTGATACAAGCACTAAGGTCTCCCAGGGTCTCTGTCTGCATGACACCAACAGCCATCATTTAAAAGAAGTGCTCCATGTATTAAATAATAAATAAACAAAGACATCTGATAATGCTTTATGATCGTTTCATATAAAAAATTTTAAAGTAATAAAAGTAACACATTCTGTAACTGTAAGTGATGGTCCTACTCAGGAAGACATGAATTTCATGAATATGGTGGATGCATCATCCCTAAAGTAAAAATAAAAGTCAACTGACTGATTATTGTTTTCATCACTCCACAATTATTTCACTATATGGTGACAACATCTGCCAGATGCACTGTTGCACCAAAATTTATACCTTTGCAATGGACCCACCCCAAGCTGTGAGGGATTTTATACATGTACAGGCCACACCTACCATGACATGGGACTTAAGTGTTTACTGTCTCTTCCTAGACAGAACACTGGTGCACCCATGGTAGGAGTCAAACCAGTGTTCTAGAATTACGCTTTCCAATCATCAGACGTGAGTTGTTTTTGTTTTTGCGAAAGTAGATCATCAAATGCAACTTACCAAGTCAGGAAAGTTATTGTTTGTATTTATATGATCCTTACTACTTATTAATGAAAGGACTTGAAAGTCCTCAAGGGTGGAATTGCATGGTCAAGTACAGTCCTGATCCACCAAGAGATCACACACCAAGCGTGTAGTGTTTAGGATCAGTATTGACAAAAACACAGTCTGCGCACAGGTGCTCGTTTTCATATAAACAATGACTCCGCCCCTGTACGTCTCCGTCTCGTACTATATAGTTATCTCATTCTCTCATCACTTTTGATATTGACAGTAGTGTGAAATTAACAATCTGGATAGTCTCCCGCTGTACATGTACATTTGGGGAAAACCACGTTTACACGTGGAGATCTGTAAATAACTGGCTATTTTTAGTAGCATTACATATCAACAACTACCGAGACGTTTGTTTATCGTTGTGACGAGAAGATTGTAGAGCACTTCGAATTCCACTGCTATAAAAAGAAACGATAGTTTTATTAACTATAATACAACGGATACTAGTACGGACTAGTAGTGTACTTCTTAAATTACGGCACAGCTACACAATAATGTCAATCGTACTTTTTCGGGACTTTCCGTCGAGTATTCGGAAAGACTGCATGTCCTCCAGCACATGAATATAACTCATCTAAATCGATGGAATAACGGCACATCTATTTTCTCATCTGATCAAACTTATCTTGTATTGGCTCGTACAATATGAATTATAAGTACTGAAAGTAAATCTAATCACGCTTTTTCTAAATATCGACGCACTATTTATACACGAGGAGGTATTTTCTGCGTTCCACGCATTCTCCACAGCTTATTGTAACGACTAGGGTCTGGAATTGCTATGCAATTCCGACCAAAAACCACTTGAGATTTAGCAACTGAGTCTGATAAGAAATAATTGTTTATATAACCAACACTGAGAGCTAACAAAAAGGAAGTAGATTTCAAAGCAAGTGTGCTAAAAACGTTTTTGCTCAACAGATATATGGTTTATATAAAAAACAAGTTTTTGTAACGTTCACAGTTGTGATATTGTGCACTTATCAGAAAAAAATATTTCCAGTTGAAAAATAAGTTTATTGCAATTTAGATTTTCAACATCCAAATCTGAACACACGCAGTCTGTCAAAGAGGAAAGGAATGTTTCAAAACATGAAAGACAAACTGTATGATACAGGAAAAAGGAAGCATGTTCCAGTTGACTTATAGTCCACTGAATTTGAAGGACTTAAAATAGTTCACACCAAAGAGGGGGATACAGCAAGTGAAACTACATGTTTTTGCAAGTATTTCAAGAAATAACTGCTACTTGCAAGTAATTCAAGTTTCAGTCAAGTTTTATCATCTGTAAGATTCCAAAAATTAAATAAATATTATGCTTATCTCCCTTTTTATCAATGTTGGACAGGGTAAGTTAATTTTCTGATTAGGTGAGAAGATTTTGACCTGTTACTCACCCATGGGTGAGTGAATTATAATAAAAAAAAAAATTCTTGAGCAATGCAAACCCAGGCCTCCCAGTCACAAGCCGAACACCTCATCCAATAGTCAATTCAATATACCTTTCAACAGTCTGAGTATAGAAGGGCATTATATCTGGATCTTCTGGTAGATATGACCTCCCAGGACACCCATCTACGATCCGTAGGTGAAATAAAATATCTAACTTCTGTAAAATATGAATAGATATAGGAGTTAAATAGACAATAAAATGAATACAAATATATAACCAAATTATCAATACATAGAAATGAAAAAAATGTTTTCAATATTACATGATGCCTTTCTTTTCAATATTTCAAACAATACACTGAAACTTTGTTTCAAAATATTTCTATGGAAATCTGTGTATTCTTCCTTTACACATCAATGCATCTTGATGAAATTGAGTCATTTTAACTTGTTCAAAGTTGATGTAATGTTTCACATATCAGCAAAGCATCTTATAAATGGTGGATACCAATAAAAATCGGGGGCTTGATTTTAGTCTCACACTAAACATGTGATACACCGTTTTTCGTAAGATCACTTAAACTTTTCTCATTTCTATGTACTAATATCAATAATATTTCATTTTTCCACCATTTTTTGTGATATTTCCTATAGCATAGAACATTGTTTATTGACCAAGGAGACTATGGTATGTCACTATGGTGAACAATGGAGAAAAAGAATGGATAAGAGTATGAGAAGGGAGGGGGAAGGTGTTCAGTACATCAAAATAATAATCCTGATAAAAAGTTATACACTGAAGTTGCATGTATGTAAGCAACATGAATTAAAAATTTACTGACAAGAACATTTGTGTCATCTGAATTATTACTTATGGTATTCAAAACAGTCTACAGAATTAAACATTTTTATTAAGAGATTAAACTGAAGAGGCACATAATGAAGGTACATATACCAAACTGTTCCCAAGGTAAGTTCTTACTTCTTTCCAAGCGAATCCATATTTTCAAGGTGGCATATACATGTATATACCTATGTATACAGCCATTATCAGTACTTTCAATACTTCAACATAAATATACAGTCTCTGGTGTAACCAGCAAAATCAACAGATTCACTGTGATCCAATCAAAATGTTATATATGATACATGTAAGTACTAGTCCAAGTGTCAGGCAAACTGTTTGGTATGTATTTCTTTCCTTAATTAAATGTGCCATCTTATTTCTCTTCTTTTTTATGATTGAGATCATCAAAATGTTTTAATACCTTATCACCTGAGCTTATAGCATCTTTGATAAAAAGTGTTTGTAATATATTTGAAATACATGTTGTCATACCTTGCACCATAAAATTTTTGCCACTTTACTATCAAAGCTACTGCAGTCATTTGGTTTCCTTGATCCTTTTCATTATCATACAAAGGCCATTTGTCATTCAGACAGAAAGATGTTTGTTTGGACACATGAATCCAGAATGTCCTCCTGTCTGAATATTTAGTACTAAATGTAAAAACTTTTATACAGATCTTCAAGTTGTTTTTATTAATTTACCTGATGTATTAGTCCTTCACGTATTGTATCTCCCATCGCCTTAAGAATTTCCTTTTGCAATCCTTTGTAATCTATTTCACGGAGAACCTTCAACACCAGGGGAAGACAAAACCTAGAGCTAGACAAAATTTTTAAAGTGTAAATCAGAATTTTCAAAATATCAACCATCAAAAGAAAATCGCCTATACCCTAACAAAAGGCAGTTACTTGATCAAAATTATATTGATATAAATGTAAATACATTGTACATGTATTATGGTAATAAGATTTCATAGTGTTACTGAATTTACACTTACAACTGTACATATAGCAGAAGTGTTGAAAAGTTTTCAAACATGTCAGTCATTTTCAGTGATTTTGAAAATTTTGTCAATCAGATCAATGAAATATATAGAGGCAATTTCATAATTTTGTCTGACTGAAAGAGATTTTGTCAGTAAACACCTTCAGACTGACACTTTTCAACATCACTGGTACAGATGAACTTCATAAGTCAATTCCTGTGCCCTCTCTACCTTAAACACTTATTTTGGTCCCAACTGTTCTTTCAAAAATATGTGTTAATATATTTACTATTATTGGCAATTACTGCTCCGTAATTTAATGTACATGATTAACAGTGTTCACTGAAGTCTCTCAAATTTAGAATTAAAAGAATAACAACATTTTACCCTACTGGAATCCAGAGGTTGTTACTTTGACATTATATGTAACCCTTATCCCTACAGCAGGTTAGGAGTTTTAAACAGGAATGTGCTTCAAAAAGTAGAATAATTAAATATTACTGTGTTACTGAACGACTGCAATGTACTTAACAGTACATAAATTATAAAAAAGTTGAGAAAGGCTGCCACTGAAAGTCATCTTACCATGTTTGTCTTGTGCCATTAGTTTAAGATTCACTTCATTAAGAAGGATTTGTAACCCATTAGCATAATGATCATTAACAAAATAAAATAGGCAGGGAGTAGACATTAATGTAGCTATTGCTCTTCAAACACCCAACTAATGAAATACTGAAATCAAAATAGTTGGCAGAATGTACATCCTGTAGCTATTGTTCTTCAAGTTCTTAAAGATTCAAAGCCGGCGTGGCCTAGTGGTATCGTGCTGGACTCCTGATCGGGAGGCCAGGGTTCGAGTCCTGCTCTGGTCATGCCGGTGTCCTGTCTTTCGGATGAGACAGTAAAAACCGAGGCCCCATGTCGTGGTATGCATAGCACGTTATAGATCCCTCACTGCTTAGGATGGGTCCATTGCAAAGGTTGTGGTGTGACGTTAAACAAAAATCAATCAATCTTAAAGATTCACTGTATTCATTATAAATCTTCTAAATTACTAATGCAGATGTATACTTAAAATAGAACAAGGATGTACATGTATATGTAAATATAATTTTCAAACATGCAATTTGTATACCAAGGCCTTATACTGTTTCCAACAATTTTTCAGGGTGCTTATGTAATGATTGAGATTTAAAAAGAAAATCAAGATACAGATATTGAACTTACTATCTGTTGGAAGTTTTCTTTTCAATGTGAACAAGAATGATTTGTATAAAGGAAGCTTCAAATTCCTCGTCGCTCATTCCTTGGTCTGGGTTGGTCTGATCTTGTATATGGGAAACAGGTGATGGTAACATCTCTATAGCATATACTGTCTCATTCTCATGAATGTCTGTTAATGGTTGGTCATCTCCAAATGTATTTCTAAAGCCATCTTCTGTCACCTGACACAGTACAAGCTGTTAAAGAAAGTGTAACACAATGAAAAATTACCTATGAGCAGAGCCATAATTGCACATACACAGCTGCACAATACCCCAATCCATTTTTTAATATGATCAAGAAAGGACAATTAACTTCTTTCAGACTGTTATGGGGATCATACCTGTATTATATCATATATGCCTATGATCTCATAATCAAATACTCTCTTTGTACAATGTAAAAGTACATCACTACATGTATGTAAATGTAAAATGATGTCATCAAATACATGTACTGCACTAAATACATATACTTGTATGGATTGATATAGAGATCAGATATAATTGTAGCGCATACTTACTAAGAACACAGTCTTAAACATTTAAAGAAAATGCCCATACTCAGATTGTAGAAGGTCAGCCAAAGAGACAGAGAAACTGCAACTGAACAGGCCATTGATGATTCATAAAATCTAATAAAGGGATATCACTTGGCCATGGCTGATTTTTAATTACAGAAACTTATGAATGTAAATATTAATACTTTCTTGGTACATGAGTACAAGTATTTGATTACTTTAAATGTACATTACCATAAGTACATCTTCTTGTTTTGTTACAAATAAACAGATATATATTTTCATATGTAGAAAATGAAATCTTTACAACCTTATGTATCTTAATAAATAGCATCACAAAACTATTCACATTCACAATGTTCTTATATTAAACAACTTTCAAACATGTTAACATACCCTGTTTTCTGGTGTATCAGCAAACTTGCTCACTTCTTCCCGTAACTCTCTTACTGTGTCATAGACATTCAATGTGAGCCCAACTTTCTCTTGTCTTGGGTCACCATCACAATATACAACTGTGACATACACTGGACGGGTGGTACGGTATGGTAAAGACAAAGATAAACATAGGTATGTTTCAAAAGTATTGCTTAGTTTCTGACAATGAGGACACTTGAGGGAGGACCTGTAAACAGCTTGAAACATATTGTGTAAAACGCATCCACTGTTGAGGGCAAGGACTTCAATTGCAGCCTCGTCATCAGAAAGAGTATTTTTAGTCTGAAATATAAATTTTTTAATTTGAATGATAAAGTTAATTTACTTCTTTCATCAAGAAAAGAAAAAATTACTTTTATTCCTATGCATTTACATCTACAAGCTGAAGCAAATCAACCATTTACATGTTTATGAAAAACAATTTATTGAACACTACTTTCAGCTTTTTGTTTTACATTGTGGCAACAGAACCTTTTGCATGTCTGAAATATGACTTCTAGAAATTAAGTAAATTAGACCTGGGACCTTTTGGTTCATAGAAACACCTAAATTTATTACATGTACATGTAAGCATAATCTTTTATTGCTTATTGTTTCCTTTTATTCTACAATATGCATGTATGATTTGTAACATTACTTTACATGTATTTGGTAGACAAATATCCTTATTACAATATATCCAAACAAAATTTTTATATTCCTCTTACACTGTACATGTATATAAATATTATAAGTATGAGCTCGCATAAGTGAAGTCATATACATGTACCAGTAAAATTAAATTTTATTAATCAGTGCTATTTTGAGGTCTATCTCATGGACTTTTTACTAACCAGTGTTTTTTTTTATCCTTTTTTTTTTTATCAAACTTCAAAGATGCCAGAACTTTTCCATTTGGGAATTTTTGTACCATTTGAATAATGCTAAAAGATCAATAATTGGGAAAAATTAAGACAAATTTGGAAAAAATCAATGAAATTTCCATGGTCCATCAGTTCCTTATGATGGACCTGATTAGAAGAAAAAAGAACAATGCTTACCAAATTCACAAACGACATTACACTATAAAGCCATACTGAAAACTGAATCAATTTTTATATCAATACTAGTTACACTATTCTACATCCTTATATTGGCTTTATTTTGTATTATAATTTACATGTACATGTACCTTCACTATCTTTTCTTTCTTCTTTATTGCCAGATCTTCATTAATTCGATCTAGAAGCCAAAGTAAGAATTCTTGTGAATCATGCTGTTCTGTTCCTTTATATTGTGCATTGCTTTTTCCTACAGCATGCTTAAAAGCATTAGAAATATTGTTGTCATATTTCAATGACCACAAACTCTCCAGCAACAAACCAAGCTGTTCTGTGACATCACATTTGGTTCCATTGAATTTCTTAGAAAAGTTCTTGCCTTTCAAATCGTCTTTATATTGCTTTGTAATAAAGTATTTAGAAAACCAATCGGTATTACTCAGGCATTGTAGAACTGCATTCATAAAACATGTATTCCCATGATTTTGTATTCCAACGGTCCCTGGTGTCCTTCCACCCCATTTTGGTAGCTGGTCATCTGTTGTAATCAGAGGTCTTGAGGTAGAATCTGTTTGATTTGAGTATTTCCCCCTATCTTGTGAGTTATCTTTCCTTTGTAAAGTAGGAGTCCATCCCCCTTTTGGTCCTCCATTTCCGGTATTTGATTTTAGATTTGTGCCAGCAGATGGTCCTTTTATTTTATTCATGAAATTTTTCACCGATTTAAATGATGGCCTACCTCTTCGTTTCGATTTATTAGGCAAAGTTAGATACTTCTGATCGTCAGCTATTACTTCAACAGGTTGAAGGGGTTTTGCACCTGTCAAATGTAAACTTTTACTAACTTTTCTGTGTTCCTCCGTTAATCTTTCTGGTTTGTCGCCTTCATCTGGTTCATCCTTTTCTAGAACATTTCCTTCTGACGAAGCACGCTGTCTTTTACCTTGGAAACTATCGGTCATTGTTCACATCATGAATATTATACAGTGTAACCGTGTAAATTTTCGTATTTACATTTTGATCGACGCCATTTTCTTGTCAAGTACACTAAGCAATTAAACCTATATCGGACAACCAAGAATCTGTACCGTAACTAGACTGGAGTTACCTCCTCTTGCTTGCTATCGCTGGGCGAAGATATTTTAAGATGTAGACAGGCATTGCCAGTCTATACCGTAACGGGTAAGTTTTGTCACGTGACTCACGAGACCTTCTCGGGAAAAATCTTATTTTTTCCCATCTGACAATGGTTTTGATAAAGAATGACTTCATAAATCAATGGGGCATACCAGAAACTTGAAAAAATATGCAAATAAATATTGAAATACGACATCACAGGTCAAAGTCATGGTGAGATTCAAACGAAATTGATGTATTGATGTAGCCTACTTTATTTACTTGAGCATCAATATTTCTAGCTTGGCATTAAAGGTTTTGCAATGTTTGCAGTATTGATAAAACTGAAAATGAAATACATTTTTTTATGGCAATGTGAAAAAATATGAACCTAAGAGAAAATTATTTAAATGGTAAAATATTTTTTCATATTAAAATATCAAGTGCTTGATGATATGTCGTAGTCTTTAATTTTACATAATCCATACACTTGTTAAGTGTTAAAATTACTATCAAGATATTTCATTGTTTGAAATCAAATGTAAAAATGAGCAGTAACCTCGTATAATTTTTATGATATATCTTTATAAGATTGTTCTAATACGTTATGTTGGTTGGTTGATTGGTGTTTTACGTCGCTTTCAACAATATTTCAGTTATATCGCGACATGGAAGCAGGAGGTTACCCACCTCTTAAGCATAGTGGCGCAACCCGGGAATCGAACCCGGATCGTCGGCGCCGCAAGCCAAGCGCTTAACCACTACACCAAGCCTGCCCCTCTAATACGTTATGTGATATACGGTATGCATGGCCGGTGTAACATTAAAAAGTGACCCCGTGGATCAATTTTCAACGCTAAATTTGGTCCAAAAGTCATTGAAAATTGACGCATGCCGCTAAAGTTTAATCCACATGGGGTCATTTTTCAACGATTTTAAAACTTAATGTATAAAATTGAAAATCTATTTTAGCGGAGGGAGTGGGCATATATGGGATGTAGCTCATCATTCCATCTTATTCCCCCTTCCATATATAACCTTTGCCTCCCCCTTCTCTATCGGAGAGAATCGGTTTCGCAACGTGCACACATTGCACATCGCTGATATATACTGATTTGATTGTAAATCTGCTCCTCAAATATTTATATCGTTTGGATTTCCAAAGTTTTGGTCTTGAGCATCACTGAAGAGACAACAACAAGATGACACCATAGTCCCTCAGTACCCCCCATAGAGGGGACGAGCCTGGCTTAATTTCGCAATAGAACGTAACTAAGAATAAATTTCTCTCTCCGTCTGTATATATGTTAATGGAGCATCTCTACATGATGACAAGGCGTTTGCTCAAACATTAATTCTCCAATTTCATAATTTTCAATTGAAATTTATCTTGTTTGAGTACGTTTATTAATGGAACGCCCAAAACACAATTATCTGTTGTTGTTGTCAAATTCTTTACACTGACATTAAATATGTATAGAATATAACAGAAATCCAACATAAAAATGTTAATATATTCAAGGGGGGGGGGGATTTGTGGTTTGGAGGGGGGGGGGGGGGGTGACTTTATACTCGAATCGCATTTCTTAAATACTGGTATACTTCCCCCGAGGAAAATCGATTTACTACGCACATTTCCCCGAGGTGGCGGAAGGGTGGGGGCAATTTTGTGAAAAAGCCTACACTTTATCGCCTTTTTGTTTGTCTGTAACCCATCATGCATATGATCACTGGACAAGTTAAAATCATCCACATCAAAAACATCAGCGGATCCAGAACAGAAGCGGGGGTCGGAATTATATAGGGGTTATGTAAAGCCCCTCTCATTTTTTACTGAATATTTTTTATTTTTTCACAGAAGGATGATTTGTTTTACATGTTTTACATATTCAGGGACAATAGAAACCCTCAAGAAAACCTATAGCATTTTGCATCGTGATTCAACCCCTTTTGTATTTCAAAAATAAGATCAACGTTTGAAACTGGACTAGTTCCCTCAACAATACATGTATGTCACTAGTCAGTATTGCAAGTTATTATTTCATATACTTGTCAAAACATACATGTATTCGACTGATCAGTCCCTTACACAGCGAAACGACTTTTGATAGACATGCAGTACTTAGGGTCTTAGTGTAGTACCGTTTCCTTCGCAACAAGAAGTGGATAACAGATTGTCGAGGCGTGACGTCAAGTATATACGTATATAAAAATTGTTATCATATTATTTTCCGCATCTTTTCGTGCATGAAACTGTCAGTCCGTCTAGCTCGCCGTTTAACGAATAGGCCAGTTGGATTAATCATCTAAACGCTGCTTTTCGTTCCGGTGTTCATCTGTCCAAAAGTCCTTGATGATTTAGATTCCTTGATACTCTTTATGTAATCTTTGAACATTTTAAAAAATATTGTATATGTACTTATTTTAGCGCAACCTAATTTTCACCCAAACTGTTGAAGGTTAGGGTTCAAGATATACATTGTATTAGTATATTCATGAATTAGCGTGATCTGTGATTTTCCTTCATAATGTCTTTACATGCATTTTAACAGAGACATATATACATGTATATATGTGTATATATGTCTTTGATTTTATCAATGAAAGCATTAATTAGCATACAAAGAACCAGTACATGCGCGGATCCAGAAATTTTTGTCAGAGGGGGTCCAACCAAAAAAGGTAAATTTTTCTCTTAGACGAGGGGGGGGGGGGTTTCCAACCCCAAAAATGCCCAAATATTGCCTTTTTTTGGTAAAATTTTCGGATTCCAGGGGAGGGGGGGGTCCAGACCCCCCTAACCCCCCCCCCCCCTCTGTATCCGCGCATGCAGTAACAAGTAAACAGAGATTCTGTTATAACTACAAAAAAGTTGGATTTACCTTGAGTTTGACTTTAACATATAATTTAAAGTGCTTTATTCGAACTTTGCTGGGTCTTCTAAAATAACAGATCGTACTTAGATAAAAATATTAACTATTTACTCCCATCGAAAAGAAATGTCAAGATCGATGACATTGTTACACTTAAGTGGGTTGCCGGACCTTCTGGGTAACGTGTGCTGTTTCCAAATTATCTTTTTTTTTTTTTTTTTTTTTTTTTTTTTTTTTTTTTTTTTTAAAGAATTATCATTATGCATATGGAGAAGAATGGGTCATATTTCAGAAAATTTGATAATTTTTGAATGAAGCGAATACAAAGTATTAGTGAAAAACAAATTCTTAAACATTACGTTAGAAACTGGAAAATGGAATATATATACTCTAGATTGATTGATTCTTGATAACATCTCGCCACGATTCTTGCACGTATCTGGGGACGTCATTTGCCTGATGCACACCTTCGCTAGCCCAGGCTGTTGGGAGAGGAGAGAATCGGATCTGAGCCCTGGTTAGCGAAGAGCCTGCTGCATTGCATACAAATTATACCTTTGTAACGGACCGATCAGAGGTAGTGAAGGATCTTTCACGTGCCGCGCCTACCGTAACACGAGACCTAGGGATTTACTGTTTCTTCCGAAAGACAGAACACCAGTGTGTCCAGGGCAGGAATCGAATTAGTTTGACCAGAAGACAAACTGTTGACAGAGACCGAAATTTTTAACATTCCATCAGACCGCTTGATATCAGCAGTAAATGGACTTTTTCTATAGAATTTATTTAGAATTTACATGTATTTTATAAGTGTATAACAACACAGCATAATTATGTACTATGTAAAAAGTTCATAATTGTATCAAGTGTCATAAATGACGAAACAAAATATAAGGAACGAATCTACCACCATATAAGTAATCTACATGCAACGATTGTTCCAGGTAGTTCCTGTACACTCATTTTTATAGACTATTTCTTAACTTAACTCTTCTTAATATGACCCCATTGAAAGTGTACCTAGCTAAATACTTGTATTGCAAAAAAATGAGATTTTCTCAACTTGGGGTCGTTGAAATTTGACCCTATCTCTAATGACCAGTTTTCAATTCTATTTTACTTGCTTACTATCGAATAATTGAATAGTAACACCATATTATAAACCGGAGTACGAAGCTTTTTGAGTCGGCGCTCTCATAGAGCGCTAGACTCAATGGCATCGCTTTTCAAATTCTCGCTTTTCAGGGGTTATAACTTTCACTACCGATATATAGAGCTTACGACGCCGCTGAAAAATAAAGTGCCGAAAAATTACTGATGTTGTCTTAAAAATTCTTGATCAGCACAATGTACTTTTAGCTCAGTTAATTTAAGCTAAACATAAACTAGTTTCAATAACTCGAAAAAGGAGTTGCAATAATGTTTTCAAATTTCGCGTAAAAATATGTCGTTGTGACTACTTTACGATGTGTTTACCACCGACACCGTCGGATGTACTCGATTGTGTAATTCTCCGAACAAAGCATTTGTCTTGATCTTGTATCGCTTGTTTTTATCGAGATATTTCAATTAAAGTTTTCCCCAACATGTTCTGGAACTTTAGTTCTTTTTCACATATATGACAAATTTAAAGATCGATCTTCCCGCATTTCCTCTGATAATGAAAATGCATTATAAATATTTACGTAAATGTTGTATGTTTCTAAATATAAATGACGTTAAAACATTATGAGAATCGTGAATAAGATGGTTATTTAATGTCCCACTTGAAGGAATGTCGTTCCTTGGCTCAGCTTCGACTCCTGACAACAATGCAGTAAAACTTGTTGCCATGAAGTTGTCGATTGCACGTTCATTTCGGATACAAGCAATTGCAAACTCTTTGCCGTAAGATAGTATGAAGAGAGCAAATTGTATTGGCATTTTGTACATAGGTATAATGACGATGTAGTTGCAACAAAGAACTAATTTTTGCCCCCCCCCCCCCGCCCCCATTTTCCTGAAATCCTGAATCCGCCACTAAAATGGTAAAATGATTACATACTTAAAATCAGCAAAGCCGACTCTCAGGACTTTTGAGTCCTTTGATTTTTTCATATGGAGTCATTAATTAAAGTTGGAATTAAACCCCCCCTCCCTTTCCCCCAGCTATGCCCTTGCATTGTCTTCGCAAATTACCACTCTTTATTCAACAAAACTATAACGTGTACTGAACTAAATAGATGTACGTGTATTGTAATATATACATGTACTGAAATTTTCTCGACATGGTGTCGTTTTTGTCGTTTTTAGGCGGCGAGTGCCTCGTAGAGGCATCGCCTCCTATAGGCATGCAACTTGGATTTTACAAACACGGAAGCTGACCGAACAGTCGCCGAAAATCAATGCGCATTTTCCAAATTAGTGCAAAGTTCTCGATTACAAAACACTCGTTAACAGGACAAAATAAGGTCCTCTTGTATCAAATTCAATCAACCTTCAAATTTTCACTAAAATTAAGATAGTATCAATGTAATATATAATGTAATTATAATTCAACCGGTCATAAGCGTAACAAAGAGTATTCATGCGCTGTTGTTGTTGCTTTCTCGTATCACCAGAACGCTTAACAATCCTCTGAGAGTGAAGAGGAGTCAATCGTCTGAGTGACCCAGACTGGCATTAGATTAAAATTGATATTTTTAAAAACTAATGATATGACAAAACTATCACTGTTACAATTTTGGCCATACATTTGTATGATTTTAACTGGTAACATGTTATGGCCCAAGCACAACACGTTAAATTTCAACTTTACATGGGCCTAACGTCATGCAGAGACATACGTACACATTAATAGACTGGTAACGTGAGACATATTCCTTCAAGTTTGTAGTTAACAACTTTATCCATGATTTGTTTGTTACATTTTTTACATACTTTCTTCAATATGGATAAACAAAATCCTCCAATTCATTACATGTATAACAAAATCTGTTTGTTAATACTTTCATGAAAGGCATGCAAGTTATCATATTAAGTTTAACATGCATATATAATTCTATTTGCTGAAGAAGATATGTTATATAGTATCTTTTGTTGCCAAATAAATCCAACTTGCCAAATATTTTTATCAGTATTAAAACACCACTGTTGCTAGTAATTGTTAATGGTGCAATAGTCATGCCACGCAGTCATGTATGTTATAATGTGTATTTTTGTTTATAATTCAGATTATTAGCCATTTGGTCTTGTTTGATTTGAAATACTTGTGTTATTAATGTACCCAGTGTTATCTAGTTTTACCATTTCTTTGTTATTGGGAGTAACTATCTATTTACTCTTTCTATGTTGAGACTATATTAATCTAAAGCACATGTACAGTGTCCATTATAATAGCTATTCATTACTACTTCATAAATGATACAATATATAAATTAAGCTCAGCATCATTACTTTTGTTTATAAAAATATTTCAATCTCGGTTAAAAATTAAGTACTTCTTATTTTCATGGTGATTGTCATTCACTCACAAATTTTCTATATTTTCATAATCTTTTAATACGCATTTGAATTTAATGTTCCTATGCATTATACTTCTTCATTGTATCGACATATGATGTTATTTTCATACTCTTTTGATAAATATATGAGTTTATTGTTCACACTTTGCATTTCGTCATATCATATATGTAAGTTTTATTAGAAAATCATGATGAGTGCAATAAATTTCTTCGTTGTTATATCTTGTTTTCCTCCATTTATAAAACAATACTTGCCTTTTTAAACAGAACATCAATGCAATGGAGAGAACGATTTTGTGGGCATATAGCTTTCAGCTGGTTTGTCTATCTGATGTCAGCAAATGGCCATATCTTTGCATGTACTTTAAAATTTATATTCATTGAAGAATAATTCTTAGGTGATAAATAATTCTTGTAAAATATAGAATTAAACGATAAGATTTCACTTAGAAATTTAAGATAAATCCCTGAGAGGTTTAAGTCATTACAAGCCACTAAGACTCATCATCTGAGTCATTCATACATATTGCATGGATTTCACTCTTCCATACAATGTGGTACATATTTTAAATATTGATGGTTGAGTAATTACACCCGGGTGAACATTCGAGCCGCATATCAGTACTTTCTGTACTTTGATTTAATGTTGAAATTTGACCCTACCCCTGATAACCAGTTTTAACATTTATTTTACTTACTATCGAATAATGGAATAGTCACACAATGAGATAAACATGAGTTAGAGGCTTTTTATTGTATGGAGTCGTTAATTAATGTTGAAATATGACCTCTGTGCAGTATCAGTTTTCATAAACAATACGTCTAATGAGATCGAAATTTGCATAATACTCTACATATGATATCATTGTCCAGCGTAAAATTTATACCATGTTGTAACTGACCCCTTTGCAAACAGGAAGAGCACAGTATAAACTGCATTTTAGTAGTACAAGGGAGCATTATACACAAGAGGCGTTTTAGCGTTAAAATATGACCCTCTACTGCGGGTCAATTTTAAATGAGGGTCACATTTTCACATTTCAACTTTTTCACGCGTGGGTGGTGTCATTAAATAACGGACCAAGTGAATTTTTAACGTTAAAAATTGACCCTTAAACCGCTGAAAATTGATCCACGGGTCAACTTTCAGAGGGGTTCACTTTTTAATTCTACACCTTTAGTAATGGATTTCAAATAGATTTCTTCGTGTATATGTTTCCACTTGATAAAGCCCAATGGGCCGAGAGTTTTTGTGAAGAAAGAGTGTTTTCGTTATTATCGTATTCAAAATAGTTTTGAGTATTTATTTATATATAACAATTAAAACTAGAAAGATGAAACAAACAATAACATATACATTTTTACTGGCAGATTATTAATTGAAAAAAAAAATAATGGAGAAATAGTAAAAGAAGCAATAAAATCACAATTTTTGATTATTAATATAGTCACATAATTGGTTTCAGGATGATATATCAAATTCTTTGCATCTTGTCCTATCCAAATTTCGAAGTATGGATACTTGTCAGATGGGGAAGATGAAGTGATTTGGGGTCAATAATGGTAGGCTAAAACTGAATAGAATGATTAATGCAGCCAGTGGTTTCTGGATGATAAATCAAATTCCTTGCATCCTATCAAAAGTTAGTTTGGATATATGGATACTAATAAAAAGGTGAATATTCAAAACGACTCTTGGGTCATAGGTCAAAGGTCCAAGACACCACTGGTAAAATTAAATTTCAATTATTTGCTCTCTCTCTCTCATAAAAAAACTGTAGAATTTAAAAGTCAGCAAAGACATTAGTATACATGGCAACCATAAATACTTCACCTGCACAAGTTCAAAATTACACACATTTATTTTCATAATACATATAGTAGATTTAACACCCGGTATGGAATCTATATATATATCCCGCGAGCGAAGCGAGCTATAAACCATTCTTGAAGTTAGAATAAATAGTCATTTATTCATTTTCATTTTATTAATCAGGGCTTGCTTATTTCATTATGTGGAGAATCAGATAAAAAATACTGTGTGTCAATATTAATTATTGTAAGGTAACTAAAGTTAACAACTTCAGCAAACAGACATTAATACCTTTATCTTGCTAGCGGAAGGGGGGGGGGGCAAAATACGCCTTTCGGTTGATCATCATCATAAAAATGTGGGGAAGAAACCCCCGCTCTGGCTCTGATTTTTAATCCTATACTTTTAAAATACATCGATCCACTTTCGTCGGATGTTAAGCATTTTAGCGCAAAATACGATTATGATGACGTCACGCAAGGTTGGACAAGTCGGACATATAAAATTTGACTATGACGTCATAAGTATAACAATCAAAAGTCCGCTAAATATCGCTTTCTATGCTGAAATGTATTAGAATATACCATATTCCGGTTTTGATAAATGACGACTTTTTGTCCGAGCTAATACCTTTGGCGTTGTTTTTCATAGTGACGTTATAATGAATCTATGTCATGCGTTATGACGTCACTATGAAAAACAACGCCAAAATATTTTAGCTCGGACAAAAAGACAGCAATTATCAAAACCGGAATATGGTATATTGCAGGATTAACAAACATTTGCCGATTCCGTAAAAGTAGTTCCGTCATCATTTCAACTACTTAAAATTTTGTTTTAGGCGCGTTTCCTACAGAAAAAAGCGAGTTGTGCAATTGTGCAATGCAGTGTCATTTGGGCATTAAATATAATACCTAACTTAAATTAAGTTTAGATTAGAGAAATTAGATCTGTTTTAGACACAGGTAAGAATATGTATATATTCTGTTATCTAAAGATTTAATGTATCCTCTTGTTATCTTGTGGTTATTTGTTTCACAAAGTTTTAAAATCATAAGCTTAAGGCCACACACAAAAAAAAATGTGCATTTTTCCTGTAACATGCTAATAGAAGTAATAGCGTCGGTAGGTCGGTATTTAAAACATGTTTTACTTATTACTGAATCAATGTTTGATGACAACTAGAATGTATTTGCCTTCGAACACTCGGTAACTATTACTTTTTATTTATTTTAGTTTTTTTTTTTTTTGCCCAAACAAATAGTTACAGTGCAACGGAGAGTTTGTTTTGTTCTGTTCTCTCTCTCCACAAAACAAACTCTCCGTTGCACTGTAACTACCCAAACAAATATCCCCTGAATATCAGGAAAAAAAACCCCATTTTATTAGGCAGATATTCAGTTTTTGAATAAATACGAAAAATGCAATAAGAAAGTATATAATCAGACAGAAAATTAGGAAACATGCATATTTTTTCTTTTGTCCTAAATAAAATTTAAAAATCTTTATGATCTGTTTTAATCAGCTAGTATCGGCTACAACGTAAGAGTCTCTGATGGACTTCCTTGAAGGTTATTAGTCTGTGTCTCTGGTTTTAATGCCAGTAACAATTAACTTCTCATCCTGTCAGTCAAGTCTGGGCTACTTAGCCTGTATGTGTTCCAAAAATTGTAATAATTTGAATTATTTCTGAATACATAGTTATGAAACCTGGTCGTAACTGAAAATAACTTTACGTGATGCATTTGGGGTATTATCTATTAAATCTGACCCAAATTCAATATGATTAGGGCATTTCCCCATTGTAAAATTTAGCAGGCGTAATGCCCTCAATCTATGAGGACTGACATTTTGGATGAAATTTGAAGTTCTGATCCACACAAAATTTGACAAAGCTGGCCATTTCTTTAGAAATAAAGGGTTTTAGTATCAGGAAGTGATCTGGATAACATTCAAAATGGGGGTGAAAAACAAAAACTTAATCATGAGTAGTTGTTCCAAAGCTTTTCTTGGTAGAATGGAGTGTGCTGGCCTTTAATACATGTATAACAAAAACTGTCCAACTGGAATCAGTAAGACTTGTAAGTAAATTTTGAGGAGTAAGTAAACTTCTATTAGACTACAATATTATGATTTCCACTTAAAATTATTGGTAGACTTTAAGGTTCTGCTTTAATATTTGGCTTAGCTTTAGGCATTGCCATTGACTATGTGTTGAGATCAAGTTAGCAAAGAAAGTGTAGGCTTGTAACTTCTTTGTACGATGGAAAAATTTGCATTTTTGCTCCAAAGATTTTGTTCTTTTTAGAAAGAAAACATCTTATGAAATATATGATGCTGCTTTTTAAAAGAAACAAAATCTTTTGAGCATACATAAGGACTAGAATAGGTCCTTAGAATTCCATTGTGAAAGTACACATTATTAATGCTTGCCTATATTTGAAATAGTGTCTTTCAAGGATGATGTTTGACCAAAAATCTTTCCTTTTGAAATCATATACAAATGACAGTAAAATACCTATGAATGATTTACTCTAAATATGGAATCTTTACATTCTAATACATGTATAGATTTTGATAGTAACTGTTATGATTAAACAAGTTAGTGGCAACACCTACAACTGCTCTAAGCCTGATTTCTTCACACAGAAAATAAAAATGAAGAAAATATGAAAAATAAGAAAATAATAAAATGTCTTAAAAATTACAGAATCACACAACTACAATAGAAAGCATAAAGACATCTGACTCAGCGGTATGACAAAAATCATCACAGGCAAAAATGCAAACAATAAACACGGAGAAACACATCACAAAATAATTGAATTGTAATGTAGATCAGTTACACGTAACTAAAATGTTAAATCTTAAAATCTTTCACTTAAATGGATACAGATATGCCAGATTCTTTTGCAGGCTTTTCCATGGCTCTGTGGATATATGAACAAGGATAATTTATTTTACATGCAATATCTGCTGCAAGTTGACATTAACATTGCAGTTTCATCTAAGCAACCTCCTAATTAATTACCCATATTAGATCCAACCCATTTCATCAACACCCATCCTGATATGGAGACATCCTTGCCTATTGATTCAAACATTTGCAATAAATGTTTAACCAAGGAGGATCTCATCTGTTTCATAATATAAAGGAATACTCCCAATAAAATCAGCTCTAATGACATGCATTAGAATGTGCTTAATACCTATTCTTGTCTCATTTCTCTTCTAGAGGTAAAAGAAATTAACATTTTTAGTTAATATTACATGAAAGATGAGTCTTAAAAATGCTTGAAATTCAGGAGTAGACTTTGTTTCCACCACCCCCACAACCCTGTACACCCACTGAAGGCTTTGCCCTGAACCATTTGAGGTCCCAGGGTCCCCTTTGTCATATGAAGGCTTGTAATGATAAAAAAAGGCCAGTTTCACAGAACTATATCAAGGGTTTACAGATTTTATGAAGGTTTATGTAAAAAAAGATATTTTAAATCTTGCCAAAAAACACAAGGCACAATGTCTTCATGATATTATAAAGTAGTATGCAGCATTGTTTGTCACATGTTACAAAAAGTTTTTCAATGTTTTTTTATGTAGAACAATACACCAATCCATTTTTCAGCACAGAAAGTGATGTTTAACAGACTTTTGATTGTTATGCTCATGATGTCATAATCAAATGTCCTTGCGTGACGTCGTCATAGTTGTATTTTGCGCTAGAGTGGTGGACATTTGATGAAAGTGGAATGGTGTATTAATAAGCATCTAACCTGTTACTTGTAGGCTTTTGCTATTTGATCTCGTTTTAGTTCACCTGAGTTGAAGGTTGAAATGAGGTATTGCCATAGCGTACCATCCGTCGTCTTCCATTGTAAACTTTTCACATATTCAACTTTGCAACATCTTTACAAAATTTCTCCAAATCGTTCAGGAAGTAAGTACCACGTTCATGTCTTCAACACAATCCATAATCCAAGTTGTTTGCCATAGACTCTGATTAACTGAGACATTTTCAACTTCTCCTCCAAATCTGCCTTACAGAATTTCACCAAAATTTATAGGTAGAATGTACTCAAGGTCTTCTACAAAGTTTCTGATTTTCGACCCAATCTGTAATCCAAGATGGCTACCACAGGCTCTGATCGGTTGGATTTTCAACTTCTCTTCTGCAATCGATCTACAGAATTTCACCAAAACTTACAGGAAGTAAGTACTCAAGGTCCTCTACTAAGTTTGTGTTTTTCAATCCAATCCGTATTCCAAGATGGCTGTTGTGGGCCGTGATTGGTTGACACATTTTCGACTTGTTCTCCACAACTGCTACACAAAATTTCACCAGACCTATCAAAGAGTAAGTACTCATAGTCCTCTACCAAGTTTGTATTTTTTTACCCGATCTGTAATCCAAGATGACCGCTATGGGTCCTGATTGGTTGACACGTACATTTTCAACTTCTCCTGAGATGACAACTGCTTCACAAAATTTCACCAGATCTTACAAGAAGTAAGTAATCAAGGTCTTCTTCCAAGTTTGTGTTTTTCGACCCAATCTGTAATCCAAGGTGGCTGCCATGGATTCTGATTAGTTGATACTTTTTTTTGACTTCTCCTTTGCAACCGCTGCACAGAATGTCACCAGGTCTGACAGGAAGTAAGTACTCAAGGTCCTCTACCATAATTGTATCTTTGGACCTGATCCATCATCTAAGATGTCCACCAAGGGCTCTGACGGGTTGACACATTTTCACCTCCTTTTCATTTACAGCTTCACAGAATTTCACCAAATCTTACAGGATTATAATTAAGTATTCTATCAGTATTGTATCTTTTGATTTGATCAGTCATTAAAGATGGGGTCTGATTGTCTGACACCTTTTTAATTTCTTTTCAGCAACTGCTGCACAGAGTATCACCAAACCTTACAAGAAGTAAGTTAACAAAGTCCCATACCATAATTGTATCTTTTGACCCAATCTGTCATTCAAGATGGTTACCAAGAGTTTCGATTGACTGACTTATGTTTCGACTACATTTCATTAACTGCTTACAGAAAGTAAGTATGCAAGGTCCTTTACCAAATTTTTATCCTTTGACCTGGTCTGTCATCCAAGATGTCTCCTGAGGGCTCTGATTGTCTGAGACAATTTTGGTTTTTTTTTCAATAATGGTTGCATATAATTTCACAAAGCATTACAAAAATAAGTACTCATTCCTCTACAAAAACTGAGCACATTCATTTGTTTGTGAATAAGCAAATATTGTGCTCAAGCGAGCAGTGTAGGCCCACTTGGGGCTCTTGATTTAGCTCACCAGAGCCACTGTTGCAAGTGGCTAGTGAGCTGTTTTCCTGATTGTGATGGTGCATTTTCTGTCCTCCGTTGTCTACTAATTTTTAACATTTTTGACTTCTTTTTAAATCACTTGCATGGATTTGAATGAAATATTGAACATATGATACAGTTTTGTTCAAATGGTGGTTATTGCATTTGAATAGGGGCTAATATGAGCCAGAAATAGGAAAATAAGCAAAATCTTTAAAAGTCCACTTCTCAAGAACCACTAGTGACGATGACTTCATATTTTGTTATGTGGCATGACATCATGAATGAAGTGTGTTAAAGGGAAGGCACAGCAGAATTATTAAATCCATTCACAGGGTCTGACCAGTCTGATTAAAACCATATCTTTATTCCGCTTCTCTATCTGTCCCATTGCGGATAAAGATCTGGCGAAACCCTGTAAGGGGTCATGTTCTGGTGAACTCTGATTTTCAGCTAATCAGTGGATTAGCTACAAATTCTTAGGAATGAAATTAACATCCACAGCGTGCGTGACCCACAAGGTAGCTTTTGAACAGTTGTTGTTACATATTATGTCACTTGCACGTGCCTAGCGGAGTCATTGACTGGCTATGGGAAATAACGGTTTCTGTGACTGAGATGTTCGTCAGAGTTTATTAGAACATGACTTCTTACGGGGGTTTCGCCAGATCTTTATCCATAATAGAACAAAGAGATAAGCGGAATACAGATATGGTTTTAATCAGATTGAGGGTCTGACATTCATAACTTAGGTTATATATAGGAAATATCTTTAAAAAAAAATTCAACTCACTAACAACATCTTCAATGACTTTTGGCATCCATATGATGGGTAATATCAACTTTGTTCAATCAAAGGTCCAGTGTCAACATTTGGTCCTGCCCCAGTTACAGCAGTTGTTATATAGCTTAAATATCTATTGGACACAAGTCAGATGACAGTATATAGATATGTGATATGTAATATAAATTTTGTCCTATGTTAAGCATTGCAATATGATTTTTCCCTCCTCAGACCATGAAAGTTCTTACATAGAAAAATATCTTTAAAATCTTCACCTCAACAACCACAAGATGGATGACTTCACATTTGGTATACATGTATCGCATCCTAATGGCATATTTGATCAAGATGTATGTTCAAGAGGAGACCCTTAGGCAATATTGACCCAGGGAATGACAGTTTTTACATAGACTCATGTAGAAATTATGTTAGAAATGTTCTTCTGAGAACCATAGAGACTTCATATTTGGTATACAGAATGCTTATAACATGGAATATCAAGTTTGTTCAAGAAAAGCTTTTGCTGAAATGTTTTACCCCTCATAAGTGTTGCCATTTTAAATGTATTTCTTACTGTCTGATTATTGTGTAATTGAAATTCAGAAATATTTAGCATTCTGTAGATGGTAATTTAAAATAGGCAAATAACCTTTTGTACAAGTAATATGTAAATTTTTGTCATGATAAGCTAGAACATTGAAAGATGTATTGTTTTTTTTCATGAGATACATGTAGTTTTAAGCTTAGGTGAGCATTGTGTGGCCTCTTATTGTTATTTATAAAGTTGTGTAAGTGGTAAGTAGTATATTGCTTGACCTTGTAGAATGCCAAACAAGAAGAAGATAGCATGTCAGTATGGACCAACTAATACGTTTTTGATAGCTACACCTATCGGAGATGTTGAGGTTACAACCTGCCCAAAGGGCCTACATTCTCTTCAACAAGTGGGAGACAATGATGATATGTTTTCACCAAATATGAGGTATTTTATTCACCATACTTACATTTCTCTGTATTGAGATTTCAGAGGTTCCCTTATTATGTTCCATTTGTTTTCATTCTTTAGAAATAAGTCTTGTTTTCTTTAAAATGTTTAAAACCCTAATTATAGATTTTGAAAATAGGTACTTTCTCTCAGGATTTTGAAATGCATATTTCTGTGTCTTTTATAATTGCCTTAAAATGTAATAAGTTGGCATCTTTGCAGACATATTTTATAAACTGGAATCATTATATCTGCCTGTCTATCAATGTGTATATCCTTCTTTTGACTCTGTGGTTAACTAGCTGAGCATTTAAGTCAGTTTTGGGGTAACTACAAGTGGTATTCAATCCAATATTGCATGAGAGGTTCATCTGAGGATGGGCATTACAATGTATCCTAGAGATGTTGTGTCTCATCATTAGAGTCAGTTTTGAGGTAATTACAAGTAGTATGCCACCCAAACCTTCAGGAAAGGTTCAGCTGAGGGTGGACATTGCTATATATGTTGCAGATACTTAGCTGACCTTAGTTTTAGGCATCAGTGACTTTAGTCAACCTCGGGTTTTAATCTTGGACTTTAGTTAACTGTAAGTGGTGTACCAGTTAAAACTTACATGAAGGAATTATCTTAGGATGGATATTGTGATGCATGGTACAGATGCTGTGTCATATCTACAATGTCAAGGTCTTCAAGGAGCATAAGCAGTAAAGGGTATTTGTCCTGTTAGTAATGTTCTATATAGTTTTAGCAGGATATTTTTTCAGTACAAATAATTCTATTCCAGCTATGTTATACTTATATTGACAGCTGTATTCCAGATAGCAAATATGAGGAACAGTTGCTAGCCATGCTATTTGGTTGCACTGAAATGGTACAATATGCAGTTTACAGAAGAAACTTTGTTTTGAAATAGAAGTCATAAATATCATAATAACGTTCCATGGTTTCATTTTCAGTACAAAAGTGTCAATAATCAGTCAGGTTTACCAGGATAATGGATATACATACAAGCCTGTAGTAGAATGTGTGGATTGGCTAAGAATGTATTTTACTTCACCCCATTCTTTATTGGATTCAAAGAAGTCACCAACCATTTGTTCTTCCCTCGTCTACAGTGGTATTTATAAATAAATTACAGTTATCTTATTGAAATGACATTTTTATTTGCTTATCTGTGACAATTATACTCAGACCCTGACATTTAGTTCAAGTCATTGTCCTACGTAGTGCATGAGTAAATTCAAAGTAACAATTACTCGGAGAAGTTGTAGTCAGAAATTAGATTTAATGGACTTTGCCACCAATAACTGCAGTCCTAATGTTAAGGGAGGAAATAAATTGTATTCCCACAAAAATGACGTAAAGAACAATGAAACGTTCTTATGACGTCATAAGGTTGCTAACATTTAACGGCATTTCTAACTCATATCATAGTACACAAGTGCCGCCTAACGGATGATAAAGGACGATGAAGCTCATTGCTCTGAGGGAAGGTCTTCTAGTGACTCTGTTAGTTGTTGATATCATACTTCAGTTTTCTATACCAGCACATGTTGTCCATCATCATATAAATAATGGACTCTCAATGGCAGCAGATCAAAGCATTTCATATTAACTAAAAAGAAAAACAGAATTTAAAACTTTCAGAATGATAAAAAGATTTATAGAAGTCTTAACTTAGAACACACGTGGTACTTGTATAGTACATTATATTATACCATTGAGGGGAAATTGTGTTCAATAAACAGTATTAAATTTGTGACATTCTGATGTAGACTGAGTCTTTGATATGAAGTTAAGTGTTCATGTATGTGAACCCTTATATAAATAAGTGAATTACTGAAACAGAATGATGTCCTATTAAGATGAATGCCAGGATTTCATATTTTATTATATTTCAGAATCATTCACAAACAAAGTATGGCTGATACTTCGAGACAATGTTATGTTTGGGCAGACAATATCCTATGGAGGTCTTGCAGTTTTATGTGGAAATGGTAGAGCCTATCGTGCAGTCGGTGCAGCAATGAAAAATAATCCCCTTTCACTTGTAGTACCTTGTCATAGAGTAATACAGTATAACGGGCATATTGGAAATTATCATGGTGGTAGAAAAAACAAAGTCAAAGCGTGGCTACTGAAGCATGAAGAAGTCACTGAGTAAACTTGAAAACTGTCTACTTATGTAATCCATACAGTAGAGCCTTGGCAATTCAGTGTTCAAATCAGTGGTGCAAATATTCCAAGATCAGAATGATGGATTTTACGAAGAACATTGACCTATAAACAGTGTAAAAATTTGTTAATGTTCAAGAAGAACAGCTTTTGTAATGAATGTAAACTATGTAATAATTTGTTAATGTTCAAGTAGAACAAAGAGTTTGCAGTGAATGTACATAAGGTAAAAATTTGTTAATGTTAAAATAGAACTAAGAGTTTGCAGGGAAGGTAAACTATGTAAAAATTTGTTGATATTCAAGAAGAATATAGAGTTTGCAGTGAATGTAAATAAGTTAAAAATTGTTAATGTGTCAGTAGAACCAAGAACTGTTTGCTTTGAGTTAATGTTTTTCTACTTGAATTTATAGAAATATAACTTTATGGTTTTTATGCCCCCACCATGAAATAGCCGGAGGCATATAGTGCTGCCCTGTTCTGTCATTCAGTCATCATTGAGTTTCCACTCATTTTCTCTTTGAAGTTGATGGATTAAATTGATATTGGGTATATTGATGTATCAAGGGAAAATGCAGGTCAAGTTTGTGTATGGGTTTGGTCCAGTAATTTTTGATAGAGTTGTTGCTCTTGAACATAGAATATTTCTTAAAAATGACAGTTCCCACTCATTTTCTCTTTGAAGGTTTGATGGATTACCGGTAAATTGATATTGGGTATATAGATGTATCAAGGGAATATGCAGGTCAAGATTGAATATAGGTGTGTTTTGGTAATTTTTGACAGAGTAATTGCCTTGAACATTAACAGTTTCTTGAATTTTCAAATATTAGTTCTCAGGCAATTATATTCACTACCTTAGCTGCCAGCGGGGGCATATGTTTTGCATGGACACATTAAAATTTTAATTTTGCTTTTACTTACTTAATTACAAATAAGTTAGTAACAGGGCGATGATCTAAGTAAGTCATGTATTTTATTATGAAAAGATTTTTGTTTTTAATTTCAGCATTTTAAATAAATATACATGTAGTGAAATGAGATTTTCTATATAAAAACATCGCAAGCAATATACCGGTAGTAGTTTTTTCTATCAATATAAGGTAAGTTACAAAATACACTTATATGCATGACATAAAAGAACAAAGATGTACATGCACTTTGATTATAGATTAGGGTTAGGTGTCTAATTAAGATGAAAATCATGAAATTTACCATAAATGTTAATATGTAGTTATCTCTATTGTTTAAAGATAAGTCGTGAAATTTACCATACATATACTTGTGGTTATCTCTCCTTAATTCAATCCTTTGCCATTTTAAAATTATTTCGAAATTTTGTTCTCAAACATAGCAAGTCTATGGCAATCGATCATTTAATTGATTTTGTTTGTTTTATTTTCTTCTGAATATTGTTTATGATCATCATAGATTTGTTGATGAATTTCAGTTATACATTTGATTAATAAGATGCAGATATGTAAACTATATATTAAACCTGTTCATTTTCTTAGAGTTTGTGTCATTTTTATACACCTATCATTTTACAGGAGGTATCATATAATGCCTCTGTCTGTCCACACATAACACTTTGTGCAGCTCATATTTTCTACATGCCTTATTGGATTGACTTCATGCTTGGTAGATCCCAATTGGGTCTTTTCGTCATGCAGAGTTCTTTTCCATATGAACAGATATCTGATGTCAAATGGTTGTGATGTCATGCAGTTTCTATCTCATTTCCTGTAATTTTACACCAGTTTCCATAGAATTGGTTGACGTCACAATGGTTTGACATAACAAAAAGAGTCAATAGAATACATGAAATATTGTACTGAAACTTGGTATTTAGTCAATTTTAAAGCCGTTGACCAAGTATTAATAAAATTGGGTCCCTTAGTCCAAGATTACCATAGTTGTCTAGACCTTTTTCATCACTCTTCAAGATACTGGGTCAACACTTGGTACATCTCTTTGTCACCCAACAATTACAGAACAAGTTTCCATCTTGCCACAGTTGACCTGATTTTGCCAAAATTATCATGGCTTTTCATCAGAGATTAACTTTTTTATCATACATCCTTGGAGACAAAGGACTGAAATCTAATGTATACATGTATCATCATTGCCAACAATACTTTTTTTCGAGAAGGACAACTTAATTCAAAGCAATGGTGGATGGTTAGAAACCAGTTTTCAAACCGAAAACAAGATAATTCTATACCACTCAATACAATTGATAAAGGCTTCAATATCTGCAGTGCAGAAAAAAGCTTAGATCAATATCTGTCTCAATTTAGAACATATATTTTCAGTCTATTCCACTTTTTTCTTTCCCACAGAAATAAAAGATGTTTTTAAAACACATACGCCCCCCTTTCTGGTTCTATACTGTACAATAAATAGTATAAAGTACTACATACACTCGGTGACTTTTGACCCGAGAGTCAGTATTGGTCATCTACTTATAAACAACCCACATTTGAATATCATTATCAAGCGAAGGTTTTTCAAGATATTGGACAGATACAGATTGTATAAAGTACTGCATTGCACTCACATGAAAAATTTCATTTCAATGTATGCACTCAATGCAGAGATAATGAAAGGAAACGGTGTGAATTATTGGAAATTTTCAAAGTTGAAGGGGTGTAACTCTGTCAAAAATTGTTTGATGGTAACCAAAACCAAACTTGATCTAGATATTCTCATGATGTATCTGTTTGCCAGATTTCAGTTCAATATATGAACCCAATGCAGAGATCATGGATGGAAACTGAATTATTGAAAAATTTTTAAGTTCAAGGGATGTAACTCTGTCAAAAATCGTTCGATGGTAAGCAAATCAGAACTTGACCTAGATATTTTCATGATATATCTGTTTGCCAAATTCCACTTCAATATGTGCATCACTGTGGAGATAATGAATGTAAACTGTTCAAGTTACAGACCTACTGACAGCAACAAAACAATATACCCCTTTGTCGAAGTGGGGCATAAAACACATCATCAACAATGTTTAAATAAAGTGTTCTGTTTTAAGTATGTTTCAAAGAGCCTCTGTGACAAATATGGTCAATGTTGAAGTCGCAGATGGACAGACTAATGCTAAAGTTGGGTCATGATGAAGCAACAATAGTTTTATATTAAAGTGTATAACCATATAGTGTAATTATAGTAGAAGTACCTTGTGCTTGTATATTTTTGCTTTTAAACAGAGCATAACTAGAACAGTCCCAACGGGAAAAATACTCCCCGCGGCAACAAAGTGGAGACATGCATTAATTCATTCCTTTATGACAACCTATGCGGCATCCATAAAGCATGTATAACAAGGTTTTACCCATTGTGTCTGTTGTGACCTTGACCTTTGACCAAGGTCACGACACACCCTTGGATCCTTAGCAACAATTCTGTGAAATATTATTGAAATCCGTGCACAGAGGAAGAAGTTATGGCCTGGACAAAGTTATACCAATTGTGTTTATTGTGACCTTGACCTTTGACCTTGATTCAAGATCAAGACACACCCTTGGATCCTAAGCAACAATTATGTGAAACATTGAAATCCTTGAACAGGAGAAGAAGTTAAGGCCCGGACAATGTTATACCAATTGTGACTATTGTGACCTTGGTTCAAGATATGACACATCCTTGGATCCTAAGCAACAACTATGTGAAACATTGAAATCCGTGAACAGGGAAAGAAGTTATGGCCTGGACAAGTTTATACCAATTGTGTCTATTGTGACCTTGACCTTTGACCTTGGTTCACGATCATGACACACCCTTGGCTCCTAAGCAACAATTCTGAAATATTATTGAAATCTGTGTACAGGGTGAGAAGTTATGGCCCAGAAAATGTTTTACTTATTGTGTCTATTTTTACCTTGTCCTTTGACCTTGGTTTAAGATCATGACACACCCTTGGATCCTAAACAACAATTCTGTAAAAAATTATTGAAATCCGTGCACAAGATGAGAAGTTATGGCCCTGACAAGGTTTCATGGACAGACAGACGGACGTCAGGTAGACAGACAGGGTGATTCCAAACTTTGTTTGCGGGGAGTATAAAAATTATTACACTACATGAAAACAATAACTGAGCAGGATAATGTCTGTCCATCAAAGCTTGTCTGGTTCAGACACAGATACCATGATCTTCACCCAAGGTCGTTCCAAGGTAAAAGAAAGTGAGACTTTTGAAAGCAATATCATAACCCTTTACTTCTGCAGTTACAAATGTCCTTCTTCCATTCACAAATGGACCAAATGTCACTATTTCACTTTCCTAAAACATTATTCATATTTCAAAAGTATAGACAATTGAGATTGCATGTATATATAGATCTATATATCCTTTTATTGGCTTTAGGATTATATCACATAGAATAACAAAGAAAGATATTCATAAAACATTGCCATCTCAATCATATATTATTAACAGTAAAATTCAGAATGGAACAAAGTGCAAAAAAAGTTTCAAAATCAGTAAGTATGATATAATAAATAAATATCAACAAATCTGTCTGGTAATCTGTAAATATGGTTATCTATATCACAGAGAAGCAGTAAGGAAACACAACCAGCAAAGAAGAGACAAAAAACATTCTTACTTCTTCATAATAAAATTTAATTTACACCAAGAATTATAGAACTTAAGGATATAAATCTAGCAATTACGTCACTTCTTATTCTACCATTGTTCTATCTCTGAACGTTCCCTCTGGTATTCTATACTAACGGATAGTTGTATTGTTTTCTTTCAAATAAATTATATACCTTTCGCATTTGAATAGTTTTGAATTGTGAGAATAATGAAAGCTCAAAACATTTCGGTGACAGTACAAATTATCATTGGTTGTGTATTTGAAATCTGTTGATTTTGTAATGTACTTTTTCACTTTGTTACAACAATGTTTAATCTATACTGGAATTAAGCCATACAAAGAAATTGTGAATCAATTCAATGAATTATAAATGCATCATTTCCTCTTTCCTTCTTTGGCTATTGCTATGGCTTTTGTGGTTTTAGGCTGAAAAGAATACATATATACATATATACAAATATTAAGGACTTTCAACATTTGGTGTCAACATTCAAAAGCAATCCTTATTATAGCACTTCTGTATATCGTAATTATTGTACAACAGTTTTCATCTGTATAGCTGATAAGCATTGCTAGGGGCTAAGGATATTGCCACATGAACTATACAAAAGTAGAGGGCCCTGCATCTCTCAATACATCTGTCCAAAGTTCATAACTTCATGTTATAAAAGATACTGATAGTAGTTTGATTACATGGTGTCAAAATTATTTCGTTTACAACTGTGTCTAACTGATGCAACTGCAAAGACAGTATAATCTATGCCATGGATCCCTTCGAATCAGTTATGGTCACATGGGACCTCAGTTCTCACTACCTCCTCCCAAAGAGGGACATTAATCAGTCACTAACGGAGCTTGAACCCAGGATCTCTTTGGCTGTGAGCCAAGTACATTATTACTTGTCTTACACTGAATAAACATGAATAGCTACAGAAATGAGCTCTGTAATAAGTATGAAATCTTTTTGTCACAAGCACCAATCTACCTCTAAGATCCTGAAGGAACATGTCAAATCATCAGTCACATTCATCACAGCTCCTGCATTATCAAATTCTCCACAATAATTAGGTGCACTAAAGAGAGTTAATAGCTGAAAAAGAAAACACATGTTTATAACAAAACAAAAAAGCTCTATTGACAAAGACCTGTATAATAAAATTTCCTAAGATCTTTTTCACAATGACTTCAAATTTAGTGTATTACATCTACCTGACAACACAGCAAGACAGTATCGACTGAAGTTTTTTTAAAGAGCTATAAGAATGTTCACAATTTTTCTATACAATGTGCGTATCTACATACAAAAGTCGCTGATAAAAAATTTCACTGGTGCATGACTCCAATCACATGATATATTCAATAATCCATAAATAGCTCAGTGCATGCATATATAGGATTTTTTCAGTCGTTAATCTCTGTAATATGTGACGTCAGAAGCTGTACATATGCTACTTTTCCTTTCATTTTAATTATGACTTTAATGTTTGCATTTTGATGTCCAAGTAAAATGATGTTAAAATTTGTACAACAAGTAAAGAAAGCCTTTATTTTACTCGGGTTTCCCCGTAAAATCGGGCAAATGGATATTTTCGGGTATCTCTCAGAGAAATACTGAAGTAGAAAGAGCAGTAATTTTTATGAATTTACAATAATTCAATTAAGATTTTTTAAAAGAAAATGTAAAATACCCCAGCATTCTAATACATGTAGCATTTTAAGGGAAGGTTTTGAGGAAATATTTTGCCTTATACCAAGAGCTAACAGTGTTTATAATGCTTATCCATTTTTATACAAGATATATCAGTCACAATAACATGAAATTTATTATCCATCACTCATCTGTCATGTCAGCTGTTCATGGCTAAGGCTTTAATATCAATTCTGTAAGAATCAAAATCAGCTGCCAAAACATGTCTTAGATTTTCTTGATTTTCTCTATAATTGGTATAATTAATTTGCAAATGGTGAAAATGAACTTTTTTTGTTAAATTGAATTTTAGTTGCCATGGAAACAAGGTCTGTCTTTTTGGCAATCTTTTGAGACTCTCAAATAAGCCAGTTTTGGAGGTCTTGTTGTCATGGAAACCATCATCAAAGATTTTTGATAATAACATATTTTAGTCTTTGTAACCCCAATTCTAAACACACATTCAAAGCTATGTGATAGTTTAAATTAAGTTGCTGATCCTATCAAGTCAAAAATGAGCATAAAAATACAGTGAATTAAAAGTAAATTTCTGTTTAAATATCTATTGAAGTAAAAAAGTAAAGACCATTGCATTTATGCAAATAAAATAAATGTACATATTTGAATTAAATTAAATGAAAAATTTGTGGAGAAACTGACAGCTTTTTTAACTCTCATTATGGAAAATGGTTGCTATAACAACTTCGGATGTGAATGCCCACATATTACATATATTCAAATCAATTTTATCTATATTCACTATGACTTACATTGTTGAATGTCTATGCAGGGACATGCATGGTATTGCTACTATACCTGATAACCTTAGATGTTTTTAAGGTCATTGACTCCAATTCCAAAGTAATGTCTTACTTTAAGACTGAAAGTTTACTGAAAATTGGGATTTAAACATCTTTCATGTATATTGTTTCACTGCTCTTTAAAATAATTTTGTTTGAAGAACACATAAAAATACACGTTATGTGTCCCTCTCTCAATTCATATGCCATTCTTCTGTTCATTGTAAAAATAGCTGGATAGCTGTAACAAGTTATTTGCATATATTATCATATTTAGGTAGATATCAAGAAAATTAAAGAAACATTTAGGTAGATATAGACAGAATAAATAAATATCTATGCAAATAGAAAAAAAAAAATCTATGTATTTTACATCCTTGACACTGGGATTAGTGGCATAGTGCATTTCTCTACCACCACAAGACCCAATCCAGTGATTGTTTTTCTCCTATTTTCAACTAGATTGAGTGTTTTCTTGTATTGAGTTGGTCAAACAGAATAAGTTCAACAAAAGCTGCTCAGATGTTTGCAATATCATAGACACTAAAGTATTATGGCATCATCAAACAACCTACACTGGTGGCTTACCATCAGCCCAGTATTTATGATAAGGGAATTACTCCCTGTGACAACCTTACTTATATGGGAAAAATTAACACAATGCTTTTCATCACTCAACAATCAAAGTTCCATTTATGTATTCAATGAAAATCATTTCCTTTCTCCAAAATTTTATAATGTATATATAATTCTTACTCGTCTCTTCTGGAAAAATTGGTATCCATCTTCCACAACCTGTTAAATAAAGTAGAATAAACAAATTTAAAAATCAAAAATGTATTTTCCAAATTATCATTTAGGTGCATAAATCTGGTTTCTGAGGAGCTGGTTGATAAAAGAGCTATCAAAGACAATACACTGCCAGGTGTAATTGCAAACAACAATCTGTGATTAAAATCATATACCTGTACTATTTCTGCCACTGCTTAACACAAAATGCCATCTAATAGACCATATTCCGGTTTTGATAATTGCTGTATTTTTGTCTGAGCTAATACATTTTGGAGTTGTATTTCATAGTGACGTCATAACGCATGACATAGATTCATTATAACGTCACAATGAGAAACAACGCCAAAAGGTATTAGCTCGGACAAAAAGTCGACATTCATCAAAACCGGAATATGGTCTATTAAAATGATACTACTACTTTAGAAATATATAGCATATACCACATTTGGTTTTGGAAAATAAAACAAAATACATAAAATACTCTGGTATCAATTATGTGCATTATTAATTCTGGATTCTGTCAAATTGATGTACATGTGTATGTCGATCATGAGTAAAACATTTTACATTAAATGAATTTAAAACTTTCCCTCTTGAAAAATAGTTGATTCTTGATTACTAAAACTCAAAGGGCATTTATATATGAGTACAAGTCTTAGCAGAGCCTGAGTTAATGATTAACGAGTCTGTGACATTTATGTACAACTTATCTCTCTAGGCAGTACATCATTTACACAGGAGATCCCCTAAGGACAGGAAAGTTTGTTTTTATTTCTATTTTATCTTTCTAATGTATTAAATGTCAGAGAAAGGGAGGCATTGATAAAAATAATATAAACCTAGAAATCTAAAATCCCCCAATCGTTTTTATCAATTTATGTGATTTCACTTGGTGACACAAATATAACTGCTGATAGAGTTTGGATACCCTTTATACTGCTTCTTCAATGAAAATGAATGACAATGTGATCATTAATATTACCACCATTTAAATATCCCATGAATTCCTATTGTGGAGTTTAAATTAGATGATAAATTGTTCATTACACATCTGAACTTTCATGCTGATTTATTATGGTCATTTAAAACATTTATTGCAGATTTGCAAACCTGCTTACTTAACTCCTACATTGTTTTGTTTAATATATTTGTTCTAATCTTCTAATGTGAGTTCTTATTATCGAAAAGAAGATATGTCATATGATAGAAAATAAACATGGGAAATTAAAATCACTTTGATTTCATAAGTTGCCTTATCCAAATTTGAGTTACCTGGAGTAAAACTATATGGACAATATAACTGGCACTTTAAAAATCAGTTTGAGTTGAATAGAAATTTAAGTTGCCAATGTTTCAATAAACAGAAGTCAACTGAATGAATTTCTTGCTTCACAAATCAAAAGCCATTAAAAGCAATACCTGATGGGCACGTACTACTAAGCTAAAATTGTGTTTCTTTAAGAATTCTTTCACCACATCACCACCAAATGTGTAAGACACACCCCTGTCATTTTCTCCCCATCCTGTAATATCCTACAAAATAAAATACAAGTATATTTAACTTGATTTCTACTAAAAATATTCCTTTATCAGAAAATTCTTGAGAACTCCATGGTCATATTTTACACTGTGTTTTCTTGAGTTCTATATTGTTTTAAGTACAAAGTATTCAAATTGGATTACATACATTGATATTTCTTATCTAGCAAAAATTTACATCATGATAAGTCAGTATCATCACAACTGTCATCAAAATAATAGGAATATACAATTATAAGATGGCAGTCATATTAGATTATCTAGCACTACACCTTACTTATAATTGTCCTTTATCATTTATCAAACTAATGTTTCACTGAAACTGCCACAATAAGTAAAGAAAATATGAAAATACAAGACATCATTAAATATTAAATATGAGCAAGTCATAACATAAATATCTACTTAGAATATTTATGAGTACCTCATCTGGATCCGACCAGAGTAGATCACACACCAAACCATGATCAGGTACATCCAATGGTCTCTCTAGTCCAATTATCTGAAATATTTAATAGAAACTGCATAAGCAAATCACTCAAATAAAGCTAAGAAATACAAATATAAGAAATCATTAACTTTTCATTAATCATATTCCCTGCACAATGTAGTATGTAATACAAATTTAATGAAAGGATAATTAACTTCAATAATATGAAGTTTATCATAGAACTGTACGTAAATGATCGAGGGTTCTGAAACATAGAACTGTACGTAAATGATCGAGGGTCCTAAAACAATCACCAATTCAAATTTCAATATACATGGAACTAAGCATCTTTAGATGACTTAACTAATGGAACCCCATTTCCACTTTATGTAAAACATAGGCGATAATTAAAATAAAAGATTCACTTATGATATACATTACTACTGATAGACAAGATGGATTGTGAGATATAAATTAAAGCTTAGGTCACAACTGGCTGTCCATGTTTGGTGACCGTGTGTCCTTCATTGACAAGGGGTTCCAAATGCATCATCACATATGAGTATGTTTGGCTTGGCAAAATGCCATGTGTGGTTTTTAGAAATGGGCACTCCACTTGCAATGTGCTATGCCTGTAGGAATTGTACATACTTCTTATAATTGTCTTGCAACCAGTGTGCCCAGGGTGCACCATCTATGTAGGGTTTTGTGTTTAGCAAGACAATCATACAGCCTCATTATCATTTGTCAAGTGAAGAAAGCAATGCCAAGACAAAACTGCCTCCTCCACCTACAAAATGAATGGAGCTTGACACAGAAGCCTGCCAAAGTGGCCTGAGTGGTAGAAGTTGGTGGGTCATATCATGTATTGAACGAAGACGTTTGTTTGGCCAGCACAAGACACTATTCAGAGAATTGAAGAGAGAATTGCAATGCGATTACATGAGATTCATCCAGATAGACCTCAATCTCTTTGCTGAAATGCTGCACTGTGTCACATCCTGTAATATATCTTGTTTGTGACAAACTAATTTAGGCTTCATTAAATTTGTTGACATTTTTTTCAAATTAAATTTTTCATGTTGAAATGTACTAGGATAATTTTCTCATGGTTCCTGTCTTTACAGGATCTGGCAACCCTTAGAGTCTGTACCGATGCTGATAAGGACATTTGTCATTTGATCCATACCTTTGCAGATATCTAGTCAAATAACACTTGTAGTAAATCTTGAGTATTCCATTCCTCCTAAGTTTCATCAAAATCCTTTTAAGTTCTGAAGATGTCTATCATCCATCCCGAGATGAATCTGACTATTCAACATTTGTAGAGACCTTGAGTACTTCATATCTACCATTTTTCATCAAAAGTTTTCATTTAGTACACCCTCCCCCCTTTTTTTATATCTAATATTCAAAAGTACCTCAAATTTCCTTTAAATAATTTTTGTATTCTATTTTTTCCCAGTGACATATTTTCAATAAAATCAATTCAAGTCTACAAAATGAATGCAGTATAAGCTGTCTACATAGAGAAAATCTAAGAAATTACCTGAAAAAAGGAGAAAACGACAAAGTCAAAACAGTTGTCAGAAAAATGCCAAAAATTTTATTTCAGAATGGAACCAATCAACAACTCGTCTTAAGATACCCTCTACATCACACTGATATATTCGGTTCATCAATCTTTGCAGCCAGTGTGCAGAAGCACTTTGTCACACAAGGGTACCCTCTGGATGTGTGCTGGATCCATCCCTAAAAAATTCTGGCCAAAAAATTGCAAAATTCATAGGGGACCTTGACTACTTTATACTTATCAAGCTTCATCAAAATCTTTCATTAGTTTGATTAAGAAAACTTATTATTACACAACAGTCCAACATCTCGTCCCATCCTTTAATCTGATAAAACTGCAAAAAATTCTGAATATTATTTCTATATTCCATTTCTACCAAATACCATTTATTTCAATAAAATTCGTCAAATACACAAATTCAGTGCATTAAAACCAATCTACAAGGAGAAAAATCTAGGAAATTACATCAAAATAAAAAAAAATGACTGAGCCCAAAGACATCCAAAAAAGCATAAAAAAATTCATTTTCTGGTTTGAATGAAATTAACAAACTTGAATCTTACATCCCTTTAGAATACTCAGATGCCATTATTTTTTTTTCTACTCATCCCTTCTGAATAAGATTCTCATAGAAGAGTACTTTCTTAGGTATAATTTTACCTATGGTGGTTCCAACTGGCCACAGATCTGATTAAAAAACACAAACTTTGTACAGGTCTGCTGCCGTACTATTACACAATATCAAATTTGATAAAAATCTGCTTATCTGTTTAGGAGAAACTGAAAATGATGACAGACAAACAAACAGTGCTCTGTAAGAGTAGCTCACTTGAGCTTTAGCTCAGATGAACTAAAACACTCCTAAATCTTAATTTTGCATTTCAATTATTGACAATAACATTTTCTACAAATGAAATACAACAAAAAAAAGGTATTATATGGGATTTTCGTGAAAACAATAATAAAATCACCTGAAAATGTACAAAAATGACAGTTACTCATACATCAAAAATTTGTTTTTGGAATCAGAGACGTCTCTGTTGGAATGAAACCAAAAACAATAACACTTCTCCAGAAACCTTTCTAGATAATTTTGATACATGCGGTTTGCACATCTATGCAGACAGTCTGAAGAAGTTTGTCAAAAAAGGGTATTCTCTGAGGATTGATGTCGCCCTGATTTAAATCCATCCCAAGAAGGACCTATCCAAAAACCAACAAAACCTGTGGGGTACTTCATTCCTTCTAAGTTTCATCAAAATTCCTTCTGCAGTTCTGAAGAAGTTGAAAGTGCTAAAATGGACATAAACCAAGTTTGCAAATTTGTAAGTTTCATCAAAATTCCTTCCGCAGTTCTGAAGAAGTTGAAAATGCTAAACAGACCACATTGTTATGACTATAGCTTGCTTGTTTAAGTTAAGACTGAAAATAAATATACTAAATTAGTTTCAAACATTCTTCATGCATTTAAAAACAAATGCCAACTGATAGCTTGGTAATTAAGGGGTGCACAATCTTTTAATTGTTGGCTATGCAAGCAAGGTCCAGTTAGGACTTTCCCTGTACATGTACTAGGGATTGCATTCATGAATGGTGAAAACAGGTTATTTCTGAACAATGTAAGTCAAACAAAAGAACAAGTGTGTTCTCCATGCATATTTCAGGTGTCTAAAACCTGGAATTTCTCCTCATAAGCATTTCGAATCATACACCTAGTCTGCGAATTCCTTGTGGGAAGCAAAAGTAACACTTACATTCTTAGATTTTGTCAGGAAGTGCAGCCTCTGTGTGTGCTTGCAGGTGGCCGACAAGCTAAAAATTTTGCAGGATTTCTTTGCATGCAGCACAAGATTTTCATAAAATCAATGCCTACAGACTATTCCAAGAAGCATGTACAGTAGCTGTGACCAAGGCTTCATGTACGAAATAGAGCTCAAAGTAATAGTCCAAAATTTAAAAATACAAAAATTTAATGCAGTTATTTGTAAAGACCTTGTTTATACATGTATACTATTTTACAATGCTGATATAGGTACACATAACAGTATTATTTCAAGAGTGCTTTTAAGCAAGAAAAGAAACAAATATTCAATATCCCTCAAGTGTATTCCTAGCTTAATACCTGATTAGAAATTTACAATTCTAACTATGGTGATAGTGATGAAATCTAAATATGTACATAATCAACTCAATGCACATTTACCATAGCAGTTGCTGATAAAGTTGTAAAAGAAAGTACATTGTTTTGGTCTACATATCTTGCAGACATTCCTCAAAAATAACTGTAGGCTGAGGTAATATATGTGTGATTGTCTACAATGTTTACTTGAGATGCCTTATTATTTAATACCATCACAAGATTTTTTCATATACAGGGTAGTGGCCAGCATGTAAAGACTACCATGATGGACATAACTCCACTATGGTAAGTACACTTGGATCTTCCCACTTCTCCCAACCAATGATCAAATCCTTACAAAGGCAAGAGGCTACAGTAAGTTCCAGCTCAGCATATTAGTCCACTCAGCCACCAAGATATCTCAAATATGAAATAAATTAGTGTTCCATTTAGTTCAGTGGTAATTTTCACAACAATCTTACCATAAACTATGTGTACTTACCCAAGATAATCTGAGACCTTTTTTCATTACTAAACCCTCAGGCAAAGCAGTGCACTATACCTTTAGCTGGACACCATGCACATGTGAGTAGGTTAATAAAATTGATGTTAGTTTTTTAAGTGATAGATTTTGGTACTGTTTTCTTAACAGTACCTGTTTCAAATCTGCAAGATCAGGGGAAAGACCTCCATGCATACAAAATATAGTATCTTCAACTAGTGCAGCTGAAAGTATGCAAAACGTATGTGTAAGTAATTAGTAAACATAAAGGTAAGAACACTATCATTCTACGATAAATAACAACATAAAAATGTGACAAAATCAGCCAAAAAACACAAACATGTTTTGATGACGAAAGACGTGTTGTATCTATGATTAAAAACAAAGTGTAAGAAAATCACCTTTATCTTTTAACATGTATGTGCAATCTTCATAATATGACCTAGGTTTAATTTTCTTGGTTATGCCAAATGGGTATATAAATACATATTATCACTCAAATTTTGACAAAAAAGTTGGAGATTGGATAAGATAGTATATTGTATACTACCATAACAGACCCTAATTCTGTAATTTCATTTGTGAATAAGAACAATGCCTATGTTACAAAATACACTCAAGCAATAACATTTACACGTAAAAGGCCATAGCTAGCCTACATCACTCACCTGAGCACAATTTCCTAATTCACATTTCACAACTAACTGCTTGAAAAAATTCACAGATACCCAATATTCTCTTGCTTATTGTGTTTTTCAAAACAAAAAAAACCCCTGAAAACTTCTCGTCATTGAATAAATCAAGAGAATAATACAAAAATACATGAGAAAGATCATTAGTCTCTTTTTTTTTCTTAAATAATGATAAAATCATGTTTATGTGTAAAATGAACAAAAACATTCTGCCCATGGTGGCATCTGAAATGCTTCCCTTAAACATGCTAAAACTAGCACTTCAAAACTTGCTTTTGCTGTAAAATAAAAATGAAACAGGAAAAAAATTTTGCCTCCAGTGAGGTATGAGCTGCTAACCTTCGGCATGCAAGATTAGGCTAATATAAAAAATACCCTTCTAAAAAATCATTATAAATCCAGAATACAAGATTTTTACTTGAAACTTTCAAATAACCCATGAAATAGAAATTTCAAAAATAAATATTAGTAAATAAATGCTTTGTTGCTTCTAGGTATTGATTAAATCAATAAAAAGACACAAAAATGTGTGGAAATGATTAAGTCCAAAAAGATGTCCAAATAAAAACAAGAGGCCCAAGTGGGCCTATATCGCTCACCTGAGTATCTAGATTATCAGTCATGCATGAAGGAAGAATTCATTTATTTTTGCATTAATGTGACTAAGTCAACACAGATGTTGAAAATATGTCAAATTTTATTTCAGGCTAGAATAAAAAACAACACTTTTTTGCACATCCATTCAGGTGATTTTGATATTAAGCATTTCCTTTGTCTCTGCAAGAAGTCATTCAGGGCAACAAGTTAGTCATTTTCTTTAGGTGGGGCCTTTTGTTGACTGATTTCAAGTCTCGGTCATGAACAACATTTGTTTCAAATATTGTCCAGATCTAACTTAAAATTGCCTAATTTCATATGTTGAGTGTTGAGAAACATCTAAAAACTTATTTAGATGTGTAAAGAAATGAAAAAAAAATTTTGACCACAGCTGGATTTGAACCGCTACTCTCCATATTTCAATTACCAAGTGGTATATGTACTATTGTGAGAACTGCTTTTTAGACATGGTGGCTTTATCTGTTAACCAATTTGGATGAAATTTACCAAATTGATAGAGGACTTTTAGTACTTCATGTATTCCATGTTTCATTAAAATCTTTCATGTGGTATAACAGCAGAAGTGAAAAATGTGATTGAATTGTTCCTATACACCCTCATTTGGAAGTCTTAAAAAATTCATAGAAAATCCAAAAATTGAGATATTGACAAAATTCTTTCAAAGTAACAATCCTTACCATAATTATGATCACAATAGTCCATAAGAAATCATCATTATCAATTAACTAGGAAATATGACACTTTTTTCTGCATTGAATCACCAAGTCCAAAGAAATATCGAAAAAAATTCTAAAATTTGATTTTGGAAGGGAACCAAAATGACAATACATCTTCACTCATCCCTCTAGATCATTTCTATGCATTCTGTTTGTCTCTGTATACAGCCCGTATGAAAGAGAATATTTTTAAACGAGGGAACTCTTTTGTGACCTACTCTTGACTATGGTGACGCCACCTGTAAAGAGGTCTGGACGAAAACAACAGAATTTGAAGAGGATCATAAGTGACTTATTTCTACCAAGATTTATTAAAATCCTTCAAACAGTTTTGTAGAAAAAGTTGAAAATGTGAAAAATGGCCAAAACCCCCCCCCCCCCCCTTTTTTTTTTAGAAGTCTTAAACGTAAAATTCCTAATTTCATATGTTGAGTGTTGAGAAACATCTAAAAACTTATTTAGATGTGTAAAACAAAAAAAAAAATTTTTTTTGACCACAGCTGGATTTGAACTGCTACTCTCCATATTTCAATTACCAAGTGGTATATGTACCATTGTGAGACCTACTTTTAGACATGGTGGCATTATCTGTTAACCAATTTGGATGATCCGCACAAAAAACAAAACCTTTGAAAAGGACTATGAGTACTTGCATCCTACCCAGTTTTATCACAATCCTTCAAGTTGTTCTGTAGATCAAGTTGAAGATATGAAAAATTGTCCCCCCCCCCCCCCCCCCTTTTCTTGGAAGTCTTAAAAAATTCATAAAAAATTCAAAAATCAGATATTGAAAAAATTCCTTCGCACCAGCATTCCTTACCATAGAAATGATTAAATGAAACCAAATGAATGCATTAATGTTTACTAAAAGAAAATAATAACTCTTTAATGCATTAAAATAACAAAGTCCAAAATAAAAATGAAAAAACGTCAAAAATTTGATTTCGGAATGGAACCAAAAATATCAACACTTCTTCCCATATGCCCCTAAATCATTCCTATGCAGTCGGTTTGTCTGTATGCACCCGATCTGAATAAGAAGTTTGTCAAAGGAGGGTACCCTCTGTGACCTACTTTTGTCTGTGGTGGTGCCACCTGTTCATTGATCCTGACAAAGATGACCACATTTGTCGGGGACCTTGAGTATTTCATGCATGCCAAGTTTCATTGAATTCCAGCAAGTGGTTCCGAAGAAAAAGTTCAAACTGTGAAATGTTTACACCAATTATCCCACCCCCCTTTTTCTTGAAAGTCTTAAAAAATTCATAAAAAATCCGAAACATAAAATATTGAAAAATTTTCTTCGCAGTAGTATTTCTTACCATCAAAATGATCAAATTAAACCAAATTAATGCATCAATGTTTACTAAAAGAAAAAAATACCTCTTTTCTGCATTAAAACTACCAAGTACAAAAAAACATAAAAAAAACGTCAAAAATTTGATTTCGCAACGGAACCAAAAATAACAACACTTCTTCACACATCCCTCTAGATCATTCCTATGCATTCGGTTTGTCTCTGTATGCCCCCGGTCTGAAGAAGAAGTTTGTCAAAGGAGGGTACCCTCTTTGACCTACTTTTGCCTGTGGTGGCGCCACCTGTTGATGAATCCGGACGAAAAACAACAACACTTGTAGGGGACCATGAGTACTACATGCTTATCAAGTTTCATCAAATTCTGTTCAGTGGTTCTGGAGAAGAAGTCGAAAATGTGAAAAGTTAACGACGGACGACAGACGACGGACGACGGACGGTGATTGATCACAATAGCTCACTTGAGCCTTTGGCTCAGGTGAGCTAAAAAAAGAAAGAAAATCACTGATGTTGATTGTGTTGTGACTAAATTTTGTACTGAAAACTGAGTGTAAAATTTGAATCAACATCAACATTAAGTAATTGTTATTTCCTACCAAATTTCATCAAAATCTTTCTGTAGTTCTGCAAAAGAAATTGAAATTGTGGATAAATATCCCCCTCTTTATTTTTGACCATCTTAAAAAATTCAAAAACAAAAATATAAATAATAAATAGAAAATTCAGATATTGACAAAATTCTTTCACAGTTACATTCCTTACCATAAAGAACCCAAATTAAAGCATCTTTATCACTTAAATGACAAAAATTGCACTTTCCTGCATTGAAATCACTCTTAGTCCAACAAAATGTGGAAAAAATGACAAATATTTGATTTTGGAATAGAACCAAAAACAACAACACTTCTTTACACATCCCTTTAGATCATTCTTATGCATTCAGTTTCTCTTGGTAAACAGCCAGTCTGAAGAAGAGGTCAAAGGAGGGTACTCTCTGTGACCTCTTCTTGTTTGTGGTGGCACCACCTGTTGATGGATCCGGACAAAAAACAAGAGTATCAGTGAAACTGGTGGATGCTCCCCAAACGGCAGTTATAATGCAGGAAATTGATGACTCAATTCATATACAAAAAATCAGTAAAACTGATGTATGCTCCAAGAAGCACAGCAATAATGAAGGAAATAAATGACTCAATATATAGGAAATCATTGTATTAATTGATGACAATTTCAAATCTCGGTGTATCATATGGATATCCAATTGAGTCAACTGTGGAACGACAAGTGATCACAGTATCTTAAACTAAAATGAGTAAGCTTTACCTTAATTAGTTATGAAGTAAAACTTTTTATCTTGACCTTGCCTTTTCAGAAATGATCTTGAGTGACCATTTTCAACAAGAGCAACGCCTAGCGTGGCATAATACACCCATCACTTACTTTGGATGGGATCAATGTGAACGTATGGTTTTATTACCCCCAAACATGGGTCTCTTTGGTAATACTTTTATGAAATATTGAAATCCAAAAAGAGGGATCCAAGTCCCATAACTCTGTAACAACGAAATGGAATTTGCTCAAAACTGAAAAGTGGCTTCCCCTACACTATTTAAGTATTCTGTATAAGTTTCATGAAAAACAACTGAGGTTTACTTGAGTTATCACGTTACATAGCATCTCCATAGCATCTTATCATAGTGACAAAGTTTTATTTACTTTGCATGATGTGACCTTGACCTTTGACCTATGACCTTGGGTCATGTTCATAACACACCCTTGGGTCCTAAGTAACCATTCTGTGAAATATTATTGGTATCCATGCACAGGGGAAGAAGTTATGACCCGAACAAGCTTTTATTCACTTTGCATGTTGTGACCTTGACCTTTGACGGTCAAGGCCATAACACGCCCTTGGGTACTAAGTAAAAATTCTGTGAAATATTATTGATATCTATGTACAGGGGAAGAAGTTATGGTCCAGACAAGGTTTTACTCACTTTGCATGTTGTGACCTTGACCTATGACCTTGGGTCAAGTGTTGCAATTCTGTGAAATATAATTGAAATCCATGCACAGGGAAAGAAGTTATGGCCCAAACAAGTTTTTACTCATTTTGCATGTTGTGACCTTGACCTTTGACCTATGACCTGGGATCAAGGTCATGACAATTCTGTGAAATATTATTAAAATCCATGCACAGGGTAAAAAGTAATGGCTTGGACAAGGTTTTACTCACTTTGCATGTTGTACCTTGACCTTTGACCTTGGGTCATGGTCATGATACACCCTTGGGTCCTAAGTATTAAATCTGTGAAATATTATTGAAATCCATGCACAGGGGAAGAAGTTATGGCCCGGACAATGTTTTATTCACTTTGTATGTTGTGACCTTGATTTTTGACCTTGAGTCAAGGTCATGACACACCCTTGGGTCCTAAGTAACAGTTCTGAGAAATATTATTGAAATCCATGCAAAGGGGAAGAAGCTATAGCCCGGGAAAGGTTTTACTCACTTTGCATGTTGTGACCTTGACCTATGACCTTGGGTCAAGATCATGACACACCCTTGGGTCCTAAGTAACAATTCTGTGAAATATTATTGAAATCCATGCACAGAGGAAGAAGTTATGGCCTGGACAATGTTTTATTCACTTTGTATGTTGTGACCTTGATTTTTGACCTTGAGTTAAGGTCATGACACATCCTTAGGTCTTAAGTAACAATTCTGTAAAATATTATTGAAATCCATGCACAGGGGAAGAAGTTATGGCCCAAACAAAGTTTTATTCACTTTGCATGATGTGACCTTGACCTTTGACCTATGACCTTGGGTCAAAGTCATGACACACACTTCAGTCCTAAGTAACAATTCTGTGAAATATTATTTAAATCCATGCACGGGGAAAGAAGTAATAGCCAGGACAATCTTGAACTGGACGCCGGAAGCTGGACGGACAGCCCCATAACTCAATACGCCCCGTCTTAAGACAGGCGTATAAAAAAACACCCAAAAACCCAAACTAAAGTCATAAAAGAACCATGAAAAATTTGATTTCAGAATGGAACCAAAAGCAACAACACTTCTTTAGTCATTTTTTTTTTATCACTCTGATACATTCAGTTTGATTACATGACTCTTAATCAGTTTGAAGAAGTTTATCAAAGTAAAGTACCTTCTTGGATATATGTTGCCCCACCCTAGATACACCTGTTGACAAATCTGGCCATGTAACTTCAAATATCATCTCTTTCAATTAGTTCTGAAGGAAAAGTCCATCAAAACTTGATAATACATACTAATACTATATACACCCCATTTCTTGAACCCCCCCCCCCCAAACAACCAACAAAAAAAAAATGTAAAAAATTCTCAATTATATTTGTACATGTATTCCATTTCTTTTCAGTTGAAATCAGTTAAAATGCACACCAGCAAATTCAGAGAATTGTTGTCCCCCACTTAGGGGGTTCTATCAATAAGGGTGCAGTGATATGTGACATATTGTCATGGTTGTACATGTTTACAGACACACATGCCAAATATGAAGGCCCTATGTCTTACGGTTAAAAAGTAGGTCAAAGGTCATGGTCACATGATAAAAATTTTGGTACCAACAGAAAGGTATTGTAATTAGGGACACACACGCCAAATATGAATTCCCTACGTCTTACAGTTAAAAAGTTATGACCAAGGTTAAAGTTTTTGTGACAGATGGTACGACGGACAGACAGACAGACAGATTTAATGTCCCCATACTTTTGCTAAAAGTGAGGGGACAAAAATGAATGCATTTTAAGCTACCTACATAGAGAAAATTTAAGACATTAACTAAAACAGTCAAAAATAACAAAGTCCACAAAAGAAAAGTTCAAAAATTTTATTTTGGAATGGAACCAACAACACTTCTTCTGGATCACTTTGATAGATTTTGCTTGATGATCTATCCAGCCAGACTGAAAAAGAAGTTTGTCAAAGGAAGGTACCTTCAATGGCCTTTGTCACTCACGCTTCATACATAGGACCTCTATGCTATATGAAACAAGAGCAACACCTAACATTGCATAATACGCTTGTCACTTAATTTGAAGAGCAATTAGGTGAATGTATGGAGAAATTTCCTTTCCTCCTTACTTAAGACTTCAGATTTGCCCACTTAATTTCTACTCAGTTTCATTCAAAAGGAAAACCTCTTGAGAGATAAAACTACTAAGGAAATTAAACCTTGGTTCAAAATCATGACATACCTTAGGGACCAGGGCAACAATGTTGTGTAATATCATGACACACCCTAGGGTCCTGGGCAACAATTCTATTCAACATTATTCAAATCCACAAAAGGGATAAAAAGTTATGGCTCAGACAGAAATCTAATTGATATAGCACTGTGACCTTTACCTTGCAGATATGACCTGGAAAATCAATAGGCTTTGTCCTCCTGACATGAAAAATAAGTGTGCAAAGTTTTAAAGTTCAGTGAGGTACAAACAATCTGGTTGGTTTCAAATGATTGTTTGTACCTCACAGGTATGGTCATCCTAATGGGTTTCACACAAAGAAAATCATCAAGTTATTAAGTATTACGTATAGGCATAGAAATATATATGTAGCTCAAGCTAAATATTTTATCAAGCAAAGCACTAAAACCTAAAGAAAAGTTACAGTAACCTGTACATACCTATAGGTAGACAGTTAAAACAATCTGTAAATGTTTTCCAGAGTTTAATGTTGTATCTGCGTTTACATTCATCATAGAAGCCATAAATTCTGGAATAAAATGTATTCTTGAAATTATGCTGAAGTAGTAATTTTTGCAGAACTCGACAACGTTTATGGCTTTACTTTCAGTCAGATTGAAATAAAACATTCAAATTTTAGTTATATTTTCTTTTCATTCAAAACAGCAATCATTAAATTTATTTGTTTCTATAAAATTAAATTAAATACACATACATCTTGGTTAGGACAATACATTTATTTGTTGTCCATTTTATTTCTATTTCATATGTGGCAGAATTTCCAGAAATAGACATGACCCCTATTTGTTTAACTATTGCTAACATCATACCAGGAATTATTTCACCTCTATAATGGCAGCATCTACCAGGTATGTTGCTTTAGAGTTTGACTTCAGTAAAAGACTCACTCATAGCAATGATAAATGTTTTATGTGCCGACATATACCATGACATGGAGCCTCTGATTTCACAGCCTCAGCCAAACAAAAGATAGAAAACAGAAGAATGCCACTTATTTTAAGAAATTTATTGATGGCAGATATTGGAGCTTGGTGTTCAGATTAGAAATCCAAGGTGATACCACTAGGCCAACCTACCCTTGCTCTCAAGGTGTCTAGGATGTTAAAACAAAAACTAACATTAAAATCAAACACTTATATGACTTACCTATTTATTGAAGCACACTCATGATTTCCGCGAATCAGGAAAAAGTTCTGTGGATACTTGATTTTATATGCTAGCAATAAGCATATAGTTTCTAATGACCTCTTCCCTCTGAAATTGATATAATTTTTATAATAAATGCATTTACATGATATTTCTTATCTGCATAAATTTTACCTGATGACTGATCTAAATATATTCTTTGTCAGAATCATTGTTTCACTTTCCTTTTTGATAGAGTACTGATATCTTTGCAATCTATACATCAAGGTATAATTCTAACATGTTCCAAATTCTAGGTGGAGTTTCATGCAAATAATTTTTAATGATTAGTGATAAGGAAAAAAAACCCCAAAAAACAAACTACTGGTATCCTGACCTGAAAGTTAATGACAATTTTGTTTATACACATGCATTGATATTGTTTATTTTTATTCATTGTTTTATGCCACTCTCCATAATTCTTTAGCTGTACTGTAACAGTACTCTCACTTCAGTTTTTAATTTGAATCTGTTAACTACTTTCTATACAGATACCTCCCATCAGTTGTATGTCTGAAATTACTATGGATTATGTAAGATTTAAACCCCAAACTATCAAATCGAGGGATCAATCTACTAACCACTCAGCCATGCAAACTGTTTCTTCATTTTATATTTAGATATAAACAATACAATACAAGGAAAGTGACATACAGTGCAGAATAATTAATACTGAAAACATTTTTTATACATGAAAAATAAGACAAGGTACATCCACATATTTTGCATTTCTCAAACATGTCTGCCATGACTTTTATCAGGACAATGGCATCTTAGTGACAATTTTTATTTAGAGTTTCATTTTGTTGGGTCCTACCATGAAAACTTTGACTATAGTTTTATAATTTATGTCAAATCAAATTCAGTCATGCCAGGTTGACTGTCATAAGAGCATGGCCACCTTAGTAGTATGTTTTATTCAGGTTCTGTGTATCAGATCCTATGTTTGACACTTGACAACAGCTTCATGTCAAGATCAAACTTGATCTACTCTGATGTATCATACTCAATACTTGATATTCAAATCCCATATATTATGTCAAAATTGCAGAACTCATAGCTTACACACTGTTATGAAGCAGCTTTACTGAATGAATATTAATCAATGACCTACCAAGCAAATAAAAACTGTTTTCAATTACAAACAAGATGTGTTTATGAAACAAGAATGCCCCTAACGACAACAAAGTCCAAATAAGGCAAATTTTGCAATGTCCAACATCTTGATTACCCATTGTTTTTGAAATGTAGGCCAAACGTTACATTCAAGGTCACAGAGTCAACAATTATTAATTAAAATCATTGTACCAATTGAAAGGTCTTGTCAAAAAGCTGTGTGAAACACTAATGCCCTGGCGGCACCATAGTCCAAAAAAGTTATTTTTTACCGTGAAGAACAGTATCAAGGATAAAATGTCATTTGAAAGGGCTTCATTAGTTGAGTACGCATGTCAAATGCGAAGTCTCTATCCCTCAATGTTCAAAAGTTATAGCCGAGGTAAAAGTTGACAACAGACAGACAAACAAACAAACAAACAGATTGGACAAAAACAATATGCACCCAATCTATTGATCTGGGGGCATAAAAGTCAAGGACTTACTAAGTACATTTTTAGATTGAACATTAGATACTTTCTTGTCACCGTTGAGCGCTCTTTGCACTATAAAACTTATGTTAAATAGAAATAACTCTAGATATAATGTGTTAATGAAATATCGAACACGAACCAATTTTTTAAAAAAATAAACTGCAATTTGCATTGCGGTGCACTGATATGGCAGTAAAACCGCACAGCCCTAGTGAAATATGAAAGCTTTACCTCTTGCAATTCAAAAGTTATAACCAATGTTAAAGTTTTTGAAATGTAAGTCAAAGGTCACAATCAAGGTCTCAAGATAAACAATAGTATCAGTAAAACTGATGGATGCTCCCTAAATGGCAGCTATAATGCAGGAAATTGATGACTCAATTCATATACAAAAATTCAGTTAAACTAATGAATGCCCCAAGAAGCACAGCAATAATGAAGGAAATGAATGACTCAATATATAGGAAATCATTGTATTAATTAATGACAATTTCAAATCTCAATGTATCATATGGATATCCAATTGAGTCAACTGTAGAACAACAAGTGATCACAGTATCTTAAAGTAAAATGAGTAAGTTTGACCTTGATTAGTTATAGAATAAAACTTTTATCTTGACCTTTCAGAAATGACCTTGAGTGACCTTTGTCCAAAAATTGTTAACCTAAATAACATTTTTGGTGAAGTATGATCAAATTCTGATGAAAGGTGTAGGAGATATAAGTATTTCATGGCACTTGAAGTCATAGTTAATAAGTGACCTTGACCTTTCAGAAATGACTTTAAGTGATCTTTGTCCCAAAGCCCTCAAACTAAATAACATTTGGGTGAAGTATGATCAAAATCTGATGAGAGGTATAGGAGATATAAATACTTCATAGCATTTCAAGTCCTAGTTAATAAGTGACTTTGACCTTTGAGAAATGACCTTGAGTGACCTTTATCCCAAAGCCCTCAACCTAAATCATATTTTGGTGAAGTATGGTCAAATTTTCATGAAAGGTAAAGGAGATATGAGCTCAGATGGATGGACAGATGGACGGACTGAGAGAGACACAGACATGACAGCGACAATATGCTGCCCCGAAAGTTTTCTGGCAGCATAAAAATCAATGTACTAAAAGAAATGTCTTGTCACAAGGAGTACACATGTGAAACATGAAAGCCTTATCTCTTGTTTCAAAAGTTGTAACCAATGTTGAAGTTTTTTTAATGTGGGTCAAAGGTCAAAGTCAAGGTCACAAATTATTGTACTGATGGAAAGGTCTTGTCACAAGAAATACACATGTGAAATATGAAAGCCTTATCTCTTACATTTCAAAACTTATAACAATGTTGAAGTTTTTGAAATGTGGGTCAAAGGTCAAAGTCAAGGTCACAAGGTCAGAAATTACTGTACTGACAGAAAGGTTTTGTCACAAGGAATACACATGTGAAATATGAAAGCCCTTATCTCTCACAGTTCAAGTGTATTGAAAAGACAGACAGTCCAAAAAATAGATGCCCTGAATTTTTTATTCCGGGGGCATAAAATTGAAATGATCCATCTTAAATCAGTCACTTTCAGAATAATCTGCAGGACGATCAACCTAAAATGAAATCTAACATGGTTTGGAATATTTTTTTAAGATAATATAAAAATGTTTTTCTCTCAAGTCTGGTCCAAAAGTGTTTGGGTACTTTACCTGTCGACATAATCTCCAAGAAAGAGATAGTTGGCTGATGGTGGATAACCACAACTGTCAAAGTGCCTCATGAGATCCTCATATTGACCATGGATGTCACCACAGATGACTATTGGTGCTCCTACTTCCAAACACATTGGTTGTTCTAAAAATATTTCTCTTGATAATTGACATAGTTGGCGAATTTGGGTCTCTGGCAATTGAACCTAGTAAATAGGAAAAGCAATGCTTTAAATCATATATTATGTTGACTGAAATAATGGTAAACTTTTTAATGTACAACTACTACATGGTGTTAGAGAACACTTTAATACCATAAACTATGAAAAAAATCATAGGTTCAGCACATTTAAAAACTTAAAATTTGTTACATGAAAATGCAAAAAAAATCCTATTAGTAATCTACAAATGTATATAGACTGTGGCCTCTGGCATTGTGTCCATAGAATAGGCACTTTAACCACATAGTCTAAGTCTACCCAGCTGTATATTGGTACTGGACTCAGCTGAGAAATTAATCTGTGATAGATCAGTGTCCTGTCCATGGATAATCTGGCTCTTATGTGCTTTGCACCATATAAACCGGATAAACTTCATAGCTTGATAAAGGAAAGCTTTGCACATAAATTCAAGAAAAGAATTTTTAATATCAATGCATGAGGCTTATATTACAAGTTAATTTTCAAGTGGAATGTCTAGACTTCAAATAACAAATGCCATGTAGCTCACTTGTTTATTTGGTGAATCTTTAGCAGATAACAGTTGTTCAATAATGGAATCTACATCTATATCCTTTGTCATCTCTGTAGTCAGTCTAAAATTCAGAGAACATATTTGTACTACAGTATACTGTCCAAGCCCAGCAAAAATTACAATTGTTTTTTTAAATTACAATTATATTTTTATATTTCTAATTTTATCACCTAGATACCTATAGATGTTAATTTGATTTATTTTGTAATAAGTAATGATACCTAATTTGTTAGAATTAATAAGAAGATAAAAGTACTATGACAAAAAGAAAACTAGGGAATCTAATCAGACCAAAAATAATAACTCTATGCTAGAAAATTTTCCAAATTTTAAAAATCTCTAAGAAATACAGATGGTTTTCTTTCATATTTGGTAATTGAATTTTTGTCATAAATGCAGTTTATTAATTAATTTTAGGGCCAGTCTATCTAATTTTCATTTTTGTCACATTCTCTGCTGAAATTTACTATGGAAAATACCTAAATCATATTTGAACTTTGGTTGGAAATAACAGACAGGTAATGTGTATCTAGTAATATCATTTTCAGTTTCAATTACAATTAAATTAAATTTTTATGATTATGTTTTTAGAAATATTCAGATTATTGCAATTATTCATTTGTATGAAATTGGTCGTCTGTATAAAGAATATATTCAACCCAGTGTGGGATACAGCGACATTTTACAGAGCAATTAAAAGAATCCATCTATAATATGCACAGGACATAATTTAAAGTATAACTAAAACTAGTCCTGTCAAAACATGACATGATGGTGACTTCTTAGATTGGGTCTAGAAATTGCAGAACACTAACATCTACTGCTTGTACATATAGAGTCCAGATTCAGACAATGTCCAGGAGAAAGAACTTTTGATAAACTGGAGCCCTTGCATATGGTAAGAGGAAAGTGATGATGTTCCCTCTGAGAGAGATCATATGAGGGGCACCAGGACAGTAAATGGAATGTCAATCAAATGAACACTATCCTGAACATCACTGTGCCTTTTGCTTGGGCTCTGTACTCCTGTAGTGTTGGCCATTGTAGCTGCTGGATCATATGCTTGTTGATCATGCAGGCAACCCTCCATCTACACTATGTCCAGCTTGTTGTTGCTCTACTCTGTATGTGGGTCCCAGATGTTGATTGCATACTCCTTCAGTGTTCTTAACAGGGTGGTATAACAAGTAGCTTTTACTTCTAGTGAGCACTGGCTAATGTTATATTCCAAGAAGGCTAATGTTGAGTTTCCCTTTATGGTGATCAGATCAAATTGGTGGTTCCATTTCGGAGTTGAGTAAATGTTTACTTCAAGATACATTGCTGAATCCCTTATTGTAAGGTTGTAACCCTGGATGTTATATGAACTCTTTATGCACTTCCTCTTGTTGGAGACATAGGATACCTAACATTTCTCGGGGTGGAACTCTATCACTCAACCAGTCATATTCCCCCTGTTGCAGAGCATCAAAGTCTCTCTGAAGTTTGGTGGCATCTCCTTCCACACTGATGTTCCTGCAAGTCATCATCTTCAGCAAACAGATGAACTGTTGACCCCTCTGACACATACTCCAGTAGGTTATTTACAAACAGAGGGAATAGCTATGGCCCATGCACACTACTCTGGAGAACTCAGGACTGGATAGGGTGTAGTGATGATGTGTAGCAGCTGCTTAGTTACACCAACAAGGAAGCCTTTAATCTACCGTAGATGACTGTCTGATTCCATAAAGTATTGAAGCTCATTCTGTAGTCACATGTGGGGGACCTTATCAAAAACTTTGCTGATATCAAGCTAGATTACATCACTTTGCCATATGGAGTCCTTTTTCTTGGCTAAGTCCTGCATGGTAAGAATTAGTTGGTTCTCACAGGAACGCCTGTTGTGGAAGCTATGCTGATCAAATTTCAGAATGTTGTTGTTGTCTAGATGTTCCATGATATTGCTGCACATAATATGTTCATGCATCTTGCTCATCACTAAAGAGAGGATCACAGGGCAATAGTTCTCGGCCTTGTGCTTTTTCCCCTTCTTGTAGATAGGAACCACACTAGCTGTCTTCCACTTCATTGGTATAAAGACTTGGTCTACAGATGTCTGAAACAAGACATTGAAACAAGGAGGCAATCTTATTGGCCAGTTCATTCAAACAACTACATGCTAAGCCATCTGGACCTGTTGTGGATTTGGAGATCTGCGAAAAGCTTTCCCACACCTTTGAATGCCACAGTGATATCTGACATCTCCAAATACTGGACTGTGGATACATTAGGGATGTTGTCATCTAGCTCATCAGAGTTGAATACAGATGAGAATTGTTTTGGTTTAACAGGCCAGCCTTGTTGTTACTATCTGAGTAAGTTGTACCAGTATGGTCCTTCAGCAGAGCCACAGTGACACCTGATGCATTAGTCGGTAGGCTGACAATACTGACAATTGTTGATAGGTTAAAGACCAGTAATGCAAGCCAAATAATAGTGATTAATAAAAGCATCAGTTGTTTACGATATACATATGACTTAGTTTTTTCTTAAATTTTATAAAACTCTTTCTTTCCTAAATTGTTCAACAAATTAAAGAGCAAAGTTTACATGAACAAAATGTAAAAAGATCGGGGGTCTGAAAATTTATCATTTTTTAAGTGATTCCAATTACTAAATTATAAGGCACTTTATACTGACTACAGTGAAAATAAATTGGATTGCTTTTTTATTGCATATACAGTTGAGATTTTAGTATTCAAAAATCCTTGTCCTAGGAATGAAAAGGCGAATCTGATTAAAACCATATCTTTATTCCACTTCTCTATTCAGCCCTTTGCAGATAAAGATCTGGAGAAACCCAAAAAGGGGTCATGTTCTGAAGAACTCATGATGACGTTCCAGTCTCCGAAACCATTATTTCCCATAGCCAATCATTGACTCGGGTAGGCACGTGCAAGTGACGCAATACGTAACAAATACTGTTCAAAAACTACCTTGTAGGTTACGCTTACTTAGATCCACTGACTGACTGAAAATCAGAGTTAACTACAACATGACCTCTTATATGGTTTCGCCAGATCTTTATCCACAATGGCACAAACAGAGAAGCAGAATAATTGGTTTTAATTAGATTGGAAAAGAGGCAGATACTTAATATTTCTAGGGAAAAAAGACTTGCAATGTTTGTAATGATGATAGAATTGAAAACAAAATACATGTACATGTGAAAAATATAAATCATTTTAAAGAAAATGATTTAATGATAAAACATTTATTTCATGCTAAAAAGTTTCATAATTTTCATGTGCTTGATGATCAATCAAAGTTTTATTTTTGCTAAATTCAAACTCTTAAAATTGTAAAGTGTTGAAATTAGTATCAAGATATATCAAGCATGTCATTATTTGAAATACACATGTAGGAAGTAATTTTAATCAGTAATTAACCTCATAAATTTTTATGATGTATTGTATGAGATTGTTATACTATCTGTATTATAGCCTAGAGTATGCATGGGCCCTTTCAATTATCATGATTGCGTTTGTGCCAATAAATACAGTATTGTCCTAACTGGTGATTTATTCTTTTAGATACATCTTATATTTATAATTCCTCTCAAAATAAATATATTATAGATAGATCTATATCTAACATTTTCTGTGAAACTTTTGACGTCAAGATAAAATATTGTGTTTTATGTTTAAATCCAAGATAAAACTTAAAAACTATTCTTTAATTGTTTCATTCTGGAGAAGCTCTTGTACTGGTGTCGCCGTCAACAACACAATCACTAAGAAATATCGAGTTGCCTCTGTCGTGAATGAAGCGCAACCGAGTCAATATACGTTATACAGTGCTGTACATATACTATAGATCTATCATAACTTGAAAAAATTTAGAGAAGAATAGAAATATAAAAATCATTATTAGACTACATAATATAAACACCTCAAGGCAGTCAAAATAAATTATTCCTTCGTAACACTTTCCCAGCATCCGCAGCCATAATATTTTATCGATTGGTTGTGATCCTACTCATGTGACCGTTGTCATAGAGAAATCTAAAGCAGACGATTTCGCTATTTTCTATATATGTAAGCAAGTAATCGATTGGCGACGTGCATACAGTAGTTATGCAGCTATAAAGAATCTTGAACAACAGTTTTCAGTTCAGTGTTATAAAGTTTAACTTTAAGAATTTTTATTTTATATCTCAAATAATATACAAATTGCTAAATTATGCAGAGTCAGAGATAAGTCGTTCTACGAGCCCAGAGTTCAGTGTTTTCATGTTTGATCATTGATGGTTTAAATGGAATGAAAATAAAATAAGCAAACTGAAACTGGCATACCTGATTCAGCCGTATAATTATTATATAGTTATACTCCAAGTCACAATCATCGCGCGTTTTCCTTCTAGCTCCAACGGGATAGGCTATCGATCTAAACAAGTCTACTAGTACTAGTTAGATCTATGACTATGGCATTTCTATGTACAGATGTAGATACTTGCAACACAACAGCATTTACCAGTATGTTAATTTCCTTTTAATGCCGATGTGTTTAATCAACGATTATGTTTTGACATAGAACAAATATTCTCTGTATGAACTGAGTAAACTGGACTTCAGGCCGTCCAGTAGTATTTACTTGCGAAACGAAACATAAAGGCAACATAAACCCACTGGCAAGAGAAATTATAGAAATGTAAGCCTGTTCAAGCCCTTAAAAAGCTATTGTATATATAAAATAAAGACAAATTAGACAAACATATAAAGCACAAAGAAACTATATGTACAGCTAAAAAGGGACACCTATATTTCATATATTCGTTCCCCGGCGTGGCCTAGTGGTATCGCGTCGGACTCCTGATCGGGAGGCCGGGGTTCGAGTCCCGCTCTGGTCATGCCGGTGTCATGTCTTTCGGATGAGACATTAAAAATGAGGCCCCGTGTCGTGGTATGCATGGCACGTTAAAGTTCCCTCACTACTTCGGGTGGGTCCGTTGCAAAGGTAAAAATTTGTATGATGCCCCGCATCAGGCAGATGCCGTCACCATATACGTGAAATATTCGTGGTGTGACGTAAAACAAAAATCAATCAATCAATCAACCCCGTCTGGGACTCGAACCCACGACCTATGGTACCGAATCGCCTAGCTGTCATGCATCCGGCCCTCTAACCGACTGAGCTACCCGAGCTGGGTGCCTTGTTAGCTGTAGTGTCTTTGTGCTTTATATATATATAAAGCACAAAGACACTACAGCTAACAAGGCATCCCATATTTTACTTATATTCGTCAGTTCCCGGCCTGGGACACGAACCCACGACCTATGGTACCGAATCACTTAGCTGTCATGCATCCGACCCTCTAACCGAGCTTTAATAGCCAATCATTAGCTAATCGCATGCATGACAACACGGCCGTGGAAAGTGAAGGGATTTACCCAGCGTTTACAAACGCAGGCGGAATCTCTCAGTGAAAGAATACAATCACTGAAAGAGAAATAAACACAAACAGAATCAGTGAAAAATCTGGTAGTACTATGGACCTTAAACCTCCGAAGAAATACCTGTAGAAAATAAAGACAAATTAGGCAAACATATAAAGCACAAAGACAAGTATGTACAGGTATTTCTTTTTGAAGAATCAGTCTAAAAACTGGGTTTGTGACGTGAAATTTTTTTTGGTCAAGTATTGGATTAATGGAGAGTGGTTGAAACAACCAGAATATATTTCAGGGAAAGCCAAACAACGTTTATATATATAATTGATATATACAAGCAGTCCATTTTATCTGATGTTAATAACTCAGTGAATTGTTATATTTATGATAGATAACTTTACTTTACATTACAGAGTTGTCTCCTCAAACGAATTCCACCATTGACATTGTATAAAAAACTTATTTGTAAATTAAGGATTTCTTCCCATTTTCTTATTGTAGAGAGAGTGCGATACAAAAAGTTCATCAAGATAGACGATTGTATCCGTTGTGTAAAGTAGATATAATATTAGAAGACGATTTCCACTTTGTTTTGAAATATCCTTTTTTATACTGATTTAAGGCTTTGTTCGCCAAAATTATACATAACACAACAGTTTATATTATTGTGATCTTTTGTTCTTCATCAGTTCAATCATGGACAAACCTACCATATTTGTTACTTGGATTTAATGGCAAGATTTATCAGCAATAACTGGGATTTCTATGGGTACTAACTTTGCACCTCTTACAGTAGATTTGTTTCTATTGTTATGTGGGGGTTTCATGTATTCTATTCAACAATCTAAACGATTCAACCTTATCGAGATGTTGAATGATACCTCTAGTTACATGTACATGTATCTTGAAAACATACTAGTTATTGATGACCCTGAGTTTGAAAGATGTATAGCTAACATATACCCACCTGAACTTCACTGAGTTAAACAAAGACAATATTTGTGATACAGAGACACTTTTCTTGTACCTATATAATAAGACAGTTAACCATAAAATTCATACCAATATTTATGATAAACATGAAGATTTTAGATTTCCTGTGGCAAATTTCCCTTAGTTGGATAGTTACAGATATTCCCATTATATGGTATCAATAAAATTTAGTTTCTTCGAATTGCCAGCACCTGTACTAACGTTTTGGATTTTCAAACAAACAAAAATTACAAATAACGTTGGGAACTTTCAACTCAGGGTTACCAGTATCATATGCTTAGGAAAGCAATCGGAAATTGTTTTAGATACTATTTAGAACTTTTATAAAAATCCGGAAATATTACTTTGTATCCAATAGAATTTTCCATCCTAATTTCTACAGTGATCTTGTGTACACATTTAAGAGGATTTAAGGTTCCAATACGTTTATCTCGTCGGATTCCAGAATAGTGAAAGGCCTTTGTGATCTACAATAATATGACACAGGGATCATCAAACGGACAGTAATTCTTGTATTGACCCCTTCTACACTATTATACAGAGATTTTTACTTGAGCCTGTACGCTGACTAACAAGTTGGTGGGGACTATATGGTGGGCACTGTTTAAAGCTTTTTCAAAAAAGAAGTGGTCCTGAACCTCATTCCCTCTTACTGTTGGGACTCTTACAGATCAAGGGTCTGAGCTCGCTTTCAGATCGGCAGAGCAGTTTACTCATGTTGATGACGATTTATACATTTTTTATATCTTGGTCTTAATCAGCATTACCATACATCTTTATATTTTTATGACCTCTCAACTTAGGAAAATTGTTGATTCTTGCTCTCTATAAAGGGGATTATTCATAGATTTTAAATGTGTGTTCTTTGATTATACTGCTTTTGTGGAAAGTGGGGAGGAGGACCAGTAAACCGACTAACCACTCCAATTGATTGACTTCTGTCATATCAATAATGAATTGACCGTCCTAAGTCGCTGTTGCAACTGCACCTTAATCAAAAGTTTTTGTGGTGTTCTTGTGACAAGTTGTGTCTGTTTTTCTTTTTTTTTTCTTGAAATTATTACATTATTAACAGTGCATTTCCGTGGTGATTTCTGTCAAACGGCAGAGTCAGATGCGTTTATCTTTTTCTTTGAGCACTGTAATGTTTGTACTGGTTATCTCTATAGAAATGAGTGAACAACACAATCATTGGCAGTATCTATCATGGCTTTAATTTACATAAGATCATTCATGTTTCAATACACAAGTCATAAGTCACATTATGATTTCATTAAGTTATATATCACTTTGATGATTTGAAATTAAATAGCAAGGACTACGACCACTGTTCACAGTATGTCGTAGTAAATTCACACAGATAAATCACACACAATTCAACACAATATGTGAAGCTCAATTATTGGCCACAGAAACTGGAAGATAACAGAATGTGTGGCGGACTTCGGACAAAATTATGCTCGCGATATATAAGGTCCAAGTATATGCATCGAAGGGAAAGCCATGACGCGTGGTTGAGTTAGGAAGAGTTGTGAAGTTCGGTTAATCCATCATAGCAGCAACTGAAAGTATTAAAAAAAAAAAAACAACGAGCAAAAGTGAACAAGTACCAAAAACAGTAATTAATCCATCTTATCTACATTATGAAGACTAGAAATGTATACATGTACTAAATCAAAAATAACTAGAATTTGCACTACGTAACACTGACAATTATAACATCATACGTTTTAATAATGTGGAAGGAGGATGGGAAAATTATTGTCTGCTACCATAGGCTATCAGATGAAAAAGGAATCACAATTTCTAATTTTAGCATTATATACTGATGCTACCCGTCACGGTCACATCTGAGTTATCTTTCTTAGACTGGTATTTCATTCCTTTTGCTGATATCTATCCTATCAAAAGTTATGGCAGTTTGAAGATGCCAAATTTTGACATTTTCATAGAATTTTTTCTTTGTATAATTTATAATTGATTTCGCGACTAAGATGGAACCAACATTTCTCACATTTTCAGAATTTTTGTCATTTCTGTGTCAGTTTTTTTTACCCAAGGTAGCCCTCTTTCATTCACATCCCTACCCCCCTTCTCTCCTTCCTCACCCTCCTGCTTCTAATCTCACCCTAATTTCAGTATATGGCATCATTGTAATGAACTAAAAGCGTATAACATAAAACAAATTCCCTTACCCCAAGGTCGAGGTGAAAAAAAAATAATCTTGCCGGGTTGAAAAACCCAGCCCCGATTATGAAATGGACGGTACCTTATAAAAGTACATGTATTGCAGTTTTCCCGATATAGACCATTGTCTTATTCTAAACTTTGGAAACATTTCAGTTTTGCCGAGTTTCTAGACTTAAACTCAGATAAATCGAGAAGGTTAGCAAATCTGTGGTAGTAAATTTGGTATATAATTTATGAAAATTCAATGTTGGATAGACTCGGACGATGATAAACGACTCCCCGTGTTATGTGACCTAGTTATCTAGGTCCCCTAGAAAGTCACGTAAGACTAGTATCGACTGATTTTATGCTTTACTCAGAATTCAGTCTTGAATATTCCTTTAATTCGGGTAAAAACATTTTTACCCCCCAAAATGACACTTTGAGTCAAAATGCCAGGAAGGTAGTTGAGCGACCCATCAAAGTAATTAATTTGTTCAATGTGTGGAGTTCAATTAAAGTGTTCAACGACGCATATTTGACTGCCGCAAAGTTTGATCCTAAACAAGCGACCTTGACTTTCTTTAAGTTTGACCATCAATGTAAATAACATTCCCTACAACTTTGATTATTGTATGACATATATTATAAAGTTTCACCCACTAATGAAAGTGACTACCAGACAAATGGCCAGATGCCGGACAAAGTGATCCCTAAATGCCACTTAATTTGCTTTGCATGTGACATAAATATAACTGCCGACTCCTGGTCAATCTGGGCAAAATTATAGGAAGGCTAGTCGTTAGCTAGTCGCTAGCCATTGTCTGCAGTTCCTAAACTTAAAATCACGATTTGTCAGAAGACAACAAAGCTCAGCACGAGATATTTGATAAATGTTGCAACATTGACTAAGACCTATATGATTCTACAAGTCGGTCAAAACTAAAAATGAGAGGCGATTCCAAATGCAGTACCAAGTTTAATGAAGCTCCAGTAAATAATGTTATTACAAACAGAAACGAAGGTTAAATGCCAAATGTCAAGCTCAATGCCATTAAATCAAGCGCACCAAATGTAAGCGATTTTCATATTGAATCTGTATGCCATATCCCTTACCGTTCAAAGAGATAAAGCCCAGGTTAGATATTTTGGAAGTAGGCAAAATTTCGGGCCACCAGGCATGATCCTAAATGAAAGCAGATTCTGAGGAATTTACATGTGAAAGCCATGTCTCTTATTATTCTCAATTTGGTGAATCAAAGTCCAAGAGCACTAGGTCAAAAGTCATGACCCTTAATGAAACCTCTGGTCAAGGGGAGTCCACTTGTATATATGTGAAATGTCATAGGCTTATTCATTATACGTGTAGTTAAAAAATACAGGTCATGTTGTCATTTATGTAAAGTATGTCAAACTCACTGGATCAAAAGTCATGACCCTAAATAAAAGCTCTGGTCGTTGGGAATCTATATGTGAAATATCGAAGTCCTATTCCTTATGGTTCAAAACATATAGCCCACGTTTAAGTTTCTTAAAAATAGGTCAAAGTCCTTGGTTTAAAAGTTACGACTCTAAATGAGAAAACTAAATGGTTATGGGGAATATAAACGTATATGTCAAATATCAGTCCTGTCTCTTGCAGCTCAAAAGATATTGACTATGTTAAAGTTTTGTCTCTGCCGACTTTCGTCCCGGCAAGCTTAAATTATTACGAATTAAAAAAAACCTCTCACATCAGATTATTTAAGCCGGTGTGGCCTAGTGGATAAAGTGCTCGGCTCCTGATAGAGAGATCCCGGATTCGACTCCCACCCTGGATGCACCGGTGTTCTGTCTGATGAGACAGTAAAAACCGAGGTCCTGTGTCACGGTAGGCGTGGCACGTTACAGATCCCTCACTGCTTCGGGTGGGTGCGTTGCAAATGTCTTAATTTGTATGCAATGCACCAGGCAGATGCCGTCACCATATACATGTACGTGAAATAATCGTGGAGTGACGTAAAACAATATTCAATCAATCATCAATCTCACATCAGATTAATAAAGATAAAAGTTGACATGTACACTGTTAATGCCATTTTGTATAACAGATATTACAGAATGATATAGTGCGGTTTGTTTCCTATTATTTTCACTATTATATTGTTATTGACTTCCTAATAAAATCCTCTGGTCAGTTCGTGCGGAGTTGAATTTGTGAAAAAAATTGTGTTAAATGGACCAGTGTCGGGTCAACCGCAGGCACTGGAATGTGATCAAAATAATGCATGTATCATCCTTTTAAAATTAGATAAACTTCTAAGAATGTGTTTTTTTCTACAAACAAAAGTCCGTTAACATAAATTTGTGAACACTATTTTCTCTTGTAACCCATTGCATATCAAGAACTCCAATGTATTGACTAGAGCAAGTACAATGTACCATATGCTTGAATACCATAGTACAAAAGAAGACATGATTAGTTGAGAGACATTCGAGATTGTTCATTTGTTTTTTTCCTGGATTAACCCTTTGTCAACCTCTACAACCCACTGCATGTTATTAAAAATTTCAAAAGATGGGGTAAACCGACTTCCGCGTTCTGATCGAGACCGTGAACTCAGTGGATGAGGTGCTCTACTTTTGACATAGAGGTCCCGGGTTTGATTCCCACAATGCTCACACCAGTGTCCTGTCTTTCGGACAAGGCAGCGAAAACCATGTGTCTGTGTCACAGTAGTCGTGTTATGTAAATGATCACCCAGGCTTTGGGTGGCTCCCTGCAAAAGTATAAATTTCTATGCAATGCATCAAGCATATACCTTACGTGAAATAATTGCGGAGTGACGTAAAACAATAATAAATCACTCCGTGTTCCAATACCTATAGACTAGGAAGAGTCCAAACACTTGTAACATTTTGGTCAGAGTTTACTGTACTACCGATTTTTTGTAAATTCGAGCGAAATCCATGCATAATCTTTGGCACATTAGAGCAGGGTTGGATAGCGGAAATGCATGTTCATTAAAACTATCAAATATTGGGCCTTTCACCAAAATATTTACATCAAGAAACAAAAGGCCCAAGTAGGCCTATATCGCTCACCTGAGTACTTAGATGATCAGTCATGCAGGAAGGAATAATTCATTTATTTTTGCATTACTGTGACTAAGTCAACACAAATGTTGAAAATATGTCAAATTTTATTTCAGACAAGAATAAAAAACAACACTTTTTGCACATCCATTCAGGTGATTTTGATATTAAGCATTTGCTTTGTCTCTGCAAGATGTGATTCAAGAAACAAGAGGCCCAAGTGGGTCTATATCGCTCACCTGAGTACTTAGATGATCAGTCATGCAGGAAGGAAGAATTCCTTATTTTTGCATTACTGTGACTAAGTCAACACAAATGTTGAAAATATGTCAAATTTTGTTTCAGACCAGAATAAAAAACAACACTTTTTTGCACATCCATTCAGGTGATTTTGATATTAAGCATTTGCTTTATCTCTGCAAGATGTGAGTCATTTTCTTTAGGTGGGGCCTTTTGTTGACTGATTTCAAGTCTGGATCATGAACAACAATTGTTTCAAATATTGTCCAGATCCAACTTAAAATGGCCTAATTTCATATGTTGAGAAAGATCTAAAAACTTATTTACATGTGTAAAGAAATGAAAAAAAAATTTGACCACAGCTGGATTTGAACTGCTACTCTCCATATTGTAATTACCAAGTGGTATATGTACCATTGTGAGACCTAATATTTAGACATGGTGGCATTATCTGTTGACCAACTTCGATGAAATGTACACGATTGATAGAGGTCCTATAGTACTTCATGTACACCATGTTTCATTAAAATCTTGCCTGTGTTATAACAACAGAAGTTAAAAATGTGAAGATTGTCCCTATACACCCTTATTTGGAAGTCTTTTAAAATTCATAGAAATGCAAAAATTGAGATATTGATAAAATTCTTTCAAAGTAACATTCTTTACCATAATGATCAAAATAGTCCATAAGAAATCAGCATTATCAATTAAGTAGGAAATATAACACTTTTCTGCATTGAAATCACCAAGTCCAAAGAAAATAATGTCCAAAAAAAATCTAAAATTTGATTTTGGAAGGGAACCAAATTGACAATATGTCTTCACTCATCCCTCTAGATCATTTCTATGCAATCTGTTTGTCTCTGTATACAGCCAGTATTAGAATATTGTCAAAAGAGAGTTCTCTTTTGTGACCTACTTTTGACTATGGTGGCGCCACCTGTAAAGAGGTCTGGATGAAAACAACAGAATTTGAAAGGGATCATAAGTGATTTATTTCTACCAAGATTTATTAAAATCCTTCGAACAGGTTTGCAGAAAAAGTTGAAAATGTGAAAAATGGCCAAACACACCCTTTTTGGGAAGTCTTAACAAATTCATAAAACATCCAAAAATTGAGATATTGATAAAATTCTTTCACAATAATATTCCCTACCATAATTATTATCAAAATAGTCATTAAGAAATCATCAATATCAATTAACTGAAAAACATGACACTTTTCTGCATTGAAATGACTAAGTCCAGAAACACATCGAAAAAGCGTAAATTTCTATTTCATGGATCTTTACCCCGAACACAATTTTTGATAACCCATCTTTATAGATTGTTGAAATGCAATTAGTTTCCCCATTTATGCACTGGTTCTGGAGGAGAAGAGTTTTGAAAAGGGGTACTGTTTTGGCCCTCCCTTGGATCCACCCCTGAGGGAATCTGGATCCCGAACACAATTTTAGTAGGGGACCTTGAGTATATCATATATACAAAGTTTGATCCAAATCTGCAAAGCAGTTCAAAAGAAGAAGTCGAAATGTGAAAAAGTTAACGACCTTTAATTTCACTGTAATAGTTCCCGGACGATCTAGTATACCGATAATGTAAGTGAATAAAATGACAAGGCATTTGAGAAAGTGAAAGGTCAACCTCTTATAAAATTTTTTATAATGGAAATACATGTATTGCCTGGACCTTTCCACTGGGGCCTAACTTTAGCGCACTTACCCTTTGGTACTGATGTATCAAGAACATACACAGCATCACCAACCGAGTAAGATCGAATATGATACTTAAGATCATAATCTCTTTTGGCAATAGCTTGACTGAGCTTAAGGTTATTCCGAGCTAACTCGTGCGATGCTTGTATATGATTAATCAACCCTACAAGATATTCCTCATGGTCCGGTTCGTCCAGAGGACTCGGACCAGGAAATATCAAGTCCACGGGAGTTGTAACTTCCCGTCCCAATACCAACATGTTAGGTGTGAACCCAGTATTACGATTTACAGCTGATCTCAATGCACCTGCAAGCTGAGGAATATACTCGTCCCACAGAGTAGGAGATCTGCTCGTAAAACATCTTAGGGCATCAATTAACGTTCTATTAAAACATTCAACTTGCCCATTGCTTGAGGGTCTGAAAGCAGTAGTCCTTGCCTTGTTTATCCCCAGAACCTCACAAAATTGTTTAAACAATGCACTTTCAAAGTTAGTACCCCTATCCATAAATATCTGATATAAGACTCAAAATCTAGAGAAGAAATGATTCACAGCTGCCCTTGCAGTCTCTTCAATAGTCTGATAAGGCAGTGAAATACATTCAACCCATTTCGTAAATTGATCCACCATCATCAGAATACAGGTGTTAATATTCTTAGTGATGGGGAACGGTCCCATAAAATCCAGATGAACCCTTTCCATTATAGAACCAGCGTGGTATGTAGTATATTTACCCTGATCCCTTCTATTTGGTTTCTTGTTCCTGTTATAAACAGAACAAGAGACAACAAATTTCCTGACATCGGTGATCATATTATACCAGAAATATCGCTGTTTGATCCTACCTAGGGTTCTTTTCTGTCCTTGGTGCCCAGATGTCTTTTTCAAATCGTGAGGTACAACCAACAACTTTGTGTCTGATTTCTCAGCATCCATCTTCCACAACACTCCTAGATCACAAAGGAAAAAGAGTTCCTTGTTTACCCACTAATGCTTGGTCGCTGGACTACTAAGAAACAAGTTCTCCTCACTAGGTTCAACTTGAGTTTTCAGGTAATTCAAAATAACGTAAACTTTCATCTCTATTCTGCATATCACTGACTTTTTTCCATGTTAAACCATTTATAGAAGGATTTGGTGTAAGAGACAATTGTCTAACACATTTTGTCAACCCATGGGTTATGGGAACAGCCTCATCTACAGTTTCAATAAAGTGGCTCCATTCCCTATGTCTTTTTTGACACTGGTTACAACCACCACAGGGTAAAGCCTCTGGTCTAACAGCATGCATATACTTATTACAAGTCTCAGGTTGACCTAGTCTTGACAAAGCATCAGCATTAAGATGTTTACTACCTGCTCGATGGTGAATGATCATTCAATACTGACCGAGTTCCTCAAGCCACCTGGCTAGCTGGCCTGATGGATTTTTAAAATTAATTAGCTACTGGAGGCTACTATGATCAGTACGTACGCCAAACTCCCTTCCAGGCAGATAGTGCTTAAAATACATAGTAAATCTCACAAATGCCAAAAGCTCTTTCCCTGTAGTACAGTACTTACGTTGCTCTGGTGTTAAAGCAAAACTGCAATATGAAATACAACGTTCCTCACCATCTTGAATTTGGATCAACTCGCACCCTATTGCAAAATCTGATGCATCAGTATCCAAGATGAAACGCCCTTCCTTCTGAGGAAATGTAAGTACAGGTGCACTACAAAGAGCATCCTTTAATCGCTTGAAAGATTTCTGGTGCTCATCTTTCCAACAGAATCTATTCTTACCAGTCAGAAGGTACAGTGGTTTAGAGATGTGAGTAAAATTCTTTATAAATTTCCTATGGTAATTTGCAAAATCACAAAAACGCTCAACATCTTTAGTACATGTGGGAATTTGCCATATTTCCACAGTCTCAATAAAGCTTCTACTCACTACTACTCACAAATTACAATGACTTTGTTCTAAGGGCTATGCGACTTTCAGTTAAGCTGCTCAACCAGGGTTATATATGTGCTAGACTAGCATCGTCACTGAGGAAGTTCTACGGTCGTTACGAGACTCTTATTACTCCATACGATATCTCGTTATCCAGACTTTTAAATGATATTCTGGACTGAAACCGATTCCGATCACTTTACACAGATTTGACACCTTCTATACTAGAAGGTTACCTACTTCGACTTCTCCATATATAGATACATATGGAATTCACACGATTTGACTCTTTCTACAGGGTATATGTGACGGGTGTTGCTAGCAAGCAGGAGATGCTCACTCTCCCCGGGCACCTGATCTCACTCCATCACAGGGGTTCACATATGCTCTTCAAGTAGACATATTTTGTTATTTTCCATTTGTTTTTCATTTTCACTGATTTTGTATGTCCTATGGTTTCATGATTTTTGGACTTGTGGTTTGGATTTATCCATCATCTTTACATTTCATACCATCTCTTCCAACTGTGCGACCCACATATTCTACCTCTTGTTTGAACAAATCACATTTCGTAGCCGTAAGCTTGATTCCATATCTTCGAAAACGTATGAAGACATCAGCTAAGTTATTTAGGTGGTTTCGACCCAGAACCAAAACATCGTCTAAGAAAGCAAGAACCTTTCTCCAGGTTAATCCTCGCAAAACAAGGTTCATAACCCTGGAGAAGGTATTTGGTGCGTTTGTCAAACCAAAACTCATTCGCTTAAACTGGAAGAGCTCAAACTTAGTGGTGAAGGCTGTTTTGCATTTATCCTTATCCTTGACCTTGATTTGCCAGTATCCCCAGGTAGCATCTAGCTTAGAAAACCAAATATTGCCCGACAATGTGTCTATGCACTCTTCGACCAAGGGAAGTGCAAAAGCATCCTTCTTTGTCACATTATTAAAAGCTCTATAATCTACGCACCACCGAACACTATCATCTCTCCTACTCAATAAGACGGGTGAAGAAGCCCATTTAGATGTTGAAGGCTCAATGACATCGACTTTCAACATTTTCTCTAAATGTTTCTCTTCCTCGTTAACAAAGCACGTAGGTGTACGGCGAAAACGTTGCTTAATAGGCCGCACATCGCTGAAAAGGTCCCTAAATCAAATTTATGTGAAGAAAAGACGTCTGCAAAATCAATTAAAACTTGTTTTAATGACTGCTGCTGCTCAGCTGTAAGTTCACTACATGACCTTTGAAATAAGTCCCTTAGATACTCTGGTACCTCGGATTTTAAATCTTTTCCCACATGAGACACTTTGTAAGATTCACCAGTTTCATTATCACTACTGACACTAGGTAGAATTTCATCTACCTTGTACAACTTTCCCACTTTTTGATTCTTAAATGTTTAGATACTGTAATTTTATTTTGTATTTATTATTGTGATTATAAATTTCCAGGACTGTCTATATTATCTGGAATAAAATCATGAACCTAGACTACTCTTGTCATCATATTTGACCACTACAACAAAATGACATTATAGGAGAACTCGAACCCACAACACAGTTGTACTGAAGTAACATCTGATTTAATAAGGTAAGTTTCATCATCTAATGGTTCTCTCACACTACGGACAACACATACGACAGACCTTGGTTGCACTACAGTACATTTTGTTATTCTGACCCTGGGTACCTTGACAGCATCTACAGAGTTACTTCAGGTATCTATGAATGCTATCTATTGACCTTGCAACTCAAGATTACTACACTTAATGTTAACCATGGCATCATACCTGGACAAAAAGATTAAACCTAAGAGCATAGGATCCTCTAATGGTGCTACATAAACATTTTCATGAAAAGTAAGTTCACCAAGCTTCAAATTAATTGGATTTAAGAGAAAACTCTTCATAGACAACTTCCTCCCAGCTGTAAACAAAGTAATTTCTTTAATAATAGTTGGCTTATTTTCTAGTGAATGAAACAACTTATCAGAAATGATAGTAACCTCTGATGCTGTGTCAATAATTCAATTGTCTTATTATCAAGTGTCCTTTTGTACTCTGCAGGCCGTCATTCTCTAGGACTAGGCTTAGGCCTTCTAGCCTGATCCTTTCTCGTTTACATCCTGTTTAAACAAGACTTGTTTCTGATTTCCTTGAAGCTTAGACAGAAAATTTTGCTCGTGCTTACTAGGGAAATCTCTAGCAAAATGCCCTAATCCCTGACACTGGAAACACCTAGCAGGTGATGGAGAATGACTCCTGGAAGGACTTGGACTCGCATTACCAGTGGACCTGGCAGTCGATCTAGACTTAATGTCTTCAAGGTGTTGCATGATTTTCTTGAGGCTATCTGTTAACTCATTCACCTTCCACTGCAAGTCAGGTGTTTGACCTCTCTGACCCTGACCTTGAGGAATTAATTTAACTTGTACAGGTTCACTGTCAGAATCACCAGAGTCTGACTTGGTTGATGGTAAATAAACTTCTCCAACCTCTTCTCTGTCTGAAAACATAGACTTGGGATTGAATTGGTAACTTTTAATCTTATCAACCACAGGGTTAACAGATTGTAAATTTAAATTTACAACATACTGACCAGCCTCTTTGTCTATGCAACCATGACAAATCTTTTTCACAACCTGACGATACATGTACTGCATCTTTCAGGACAAACATAACCTGTTAACTAAAGTACCCTGGCCGACCACTCTTCAATAGATTCATCTGCTCTCTGCTTCATATTAGCCAACTGCTTTTGGGCAGTGTCAGGTAAAGGTACCCCACCAAATCGTTTTTCGAATCTCTGGAGCATCATGGGATAAGTTATGCATTATTCGACCTTGAAACTGATTTTAGGTTCATTGATCAAGACCACCTTTCCCAAGCGTATGGATATTGAAAGTAGGTCAGAATGTGATAAATAAAATAAGAAAGAATGCATAAATACATATTTTTACTATAAAAACCTTATTTTCCTTTCAATATCATTTATTTTGTATACAAATTTTGGATGATTTCTTGCCATTTATGCTCAAACCCAGCAAAACATCCAGGAACTTTTACTGTCCGGGAACTATTACAGTACTGGCAAAGCACATTCAGTTGAGAACATCATTGATGTCATATATATGTGCTGAAAATCTCGATTGCTTCTTGCGTTCTTGCTGTTTCAACATGAAATTGACATTATGTTTTGGATTTTCCCCTGCGTATATTACACAGAGTTTTTTCAAGATTTTTGAGGTCATTTTTAGGTGTGTATTCTACTCGTGTGCGTATTACATTCAAGTATATATGTTTATATAAGTTTTTTTTTAAATCAAAAGCCTAAGCAAAGTCCATGATGAGGGTCCTTGTCAAGGTTGTTGGCTAGGTAATTCAGGAACTTAGTGAGTTGGGTCTCGCATGAGTGTCCCCTCCTGAAGCCATGTTGTAGATCATACAAAAGATGGTTGTTTTCTAAATGGTTCCACAGAATTTTTAAAACTTCAACTGCAAACTTAACTGATAAATATCTATCAAAGTTACAGAAAACAAGAGCTTCACTTCCACGTTAAAATATGAAGTGAGAATAAATATTAAGTTAATTTTTTTAATGACTAATCATAGTCCACAATTTGCAAGCATGATGAAAGAAAGAGCGGAAATTTAAATATTTGCATTAAGTTTTGAGGTCTAAAGGCCATAACTCAGTGAAAAATTAATGAACCAGAACAAAATTCAAACATATCTTGGTAAAACAATGTACCAAATATCATATGAACATCTGCAAGCATGACAATAACAACGTGCAGAAACTCGAGTTTTTGCATCAATTTTTGAGGTCCAAGGGCCATAATTCAGCAAAAAATTGACGAACCAGAACAAAATTCAAACTTGATCTCTATCTTGAGTTCTACGGTCGTTACGAGACTCTTATTACTCCATATGATATCTCGTTATCCAGACTTTTAAATGATATTCTGGACAGAGACCGCTTTCGATCATTTTACACAGATTTGACACCTATACTAGAAGGTTACCTACTTTGACTTCTCCATATATAAATACATATGGAATTTACACGATTTGACTCTTTCTACTGGGTATATGTGATGGGTGTTGCTAGCAAGCAGGAGATGCTCACTCTCCCCAGGGTTCATATATGCTCTTCAAGTAGACATATTTTGTTATTTTCCACTTTTTTTCATTTTCACTGATTTTGTATGTCCTCTGGTTTCATGATTTTTAGACTTATGGTTTGGATTTATCCATCATCTTTACATTGTCAAGGTAAAGCAATGTACCAAATATCAAATGAACGTCTGCAAGTATGACAAAAAAAGTGTGGAAAACTGATTTGCCAGTCTGACAGACGGATGGACCGAGTGCAAACTTAAAGTCCCCTTCAGCGAAATTCACCGATAGGGGACTAACAAATAAGGTATCAATGAATTTATCTATAGTATTATTTAATTTAATGAAACTCAAATTAGATAAAGTCCTCTTGAACCGACAGTTTCACTGTCAGTTATACATATTTTTCTCTTTCAGTCTTGGTATCACATGCCGTTCTCGAACCACTGAAAAAGAAAACATTCAAATATAACGTCACCAATTTAACAAAGTGAAAAAAAGAGTACATGCACATGTTTCCTAACACAAGAACTTAAGCTTTCTTGTATTTACAAATACATATTCTAAACAGATATTTTACTGAAAGCACAGGTATTTGAAGCTCTGTAAGTCCACAACCAACATCTATTATGCCCCAATAGGGGTAAACTTCATTCTTTGGTGTTTACATCTATAGGGGCATAATAGATGTTTGCTGTGGACTTGCAGAGCTTCAAATACCTGTGACTGAAAACATATTCTTGTATATACCATTCAATTTATTTTGAATACAATTACAATGCATAGATTATTACTGCCTAAATTACCAGTACAATACAATCTAAGATGGCATTGCAGTGGTTGTCCATGTTAAGTGTTTGGTCACTTATATGTATGAGTCCAATATGTATTCAGTATCATATTACTATCAAATGAAATACTGATTTCCAATATACATGTACCTTTCGATCAAAGATTTGAGACAAAAGAGAAATTGTAAAACTGATAAATGCTTTCAAAATGAAATATGTACTCCAATAAGTTATAAAGCAGTATAGTGAATACACTTGATCACTGGAAAATCACAATTTAGTGTATGCGATCAGGCAATAAAAGCTGTCCAGCAAATCTCCAGCTAAAGTGCTAGTAGGATTATCCGTCCACATGTTGAAAATGATAAAAGAAACTGCCACATTCTATTTTCTATATAATCGGTCTGAGAAACAAAGATCTTTTTAGCCTTAGCCTTATCAAATTCTAGATACATCATCTAAGTCACATTATCAACATCATAATTTAATACATTGTACATAATGAATCACATTTACAGTCAACTTACCTTTATATTGCCCCACAAATGGGCATACTTCATTTATATGTGAATATCGAAATCCAGAAAAAGCGGCCATTAGTACAGAAGCTGCAAGTAGAAGAGGACAAGATTGCCTAATGAACTAAATGTCTTCACAATCAAACAAACACAAAGAGAGTTTTTATCCAACTTATTTTTCAAAAGAAAGGTGTTGAGTTACCAGTATATGGAATTATTCTTATGATACCGAATAGGACTCCCTATAATTGGTACACATGCAGATATGAATTTCAGAAACTCAATACAGATTAAACTAGTTATTGTATAGATTGATTGATTGAGTATTGTGTTACGTAACTCCATGATTATTTCCCGTATATGGTGACTGCATCTGCCTGATGCATTGCATACAAATTTAGACCTTTGTAGCAGACCCACTCCAAGCAATGAGGGATCTTTTATGTGCCATGCCTATCAGGACTGTTGACATGAAACCTCGGTTTTTACTGTTTCATCTGAGAGACAAAACACTGGTGCATCCAGTACGGGAGTATAACCCAGGACCTCTCAATTACCAGTCAAGTGCCTTATCCACTAGGTCACACTGGCTTAGTTAGATAATTTAATTTCTTGTATACTCTGATTGACTTTATCTATTTCATCCTGATCTGGATATCAAATGTTTGTTCTGTCTGACATAATCTATATATACATATACATGTATCATTTCTATATGTGATCTGGAGTGATCTACAGAAATCACCTATACTGTAACTAAATACTACATGTACTGTATAACTATGAGGGTAACACCTACTACTATTTCAGATCTGAAAGTATTACATTTAAATCTGTGGCCTCTTTCCTTTGTCAAATTAAAACAGGTTTTTGATTAATAGTGATAATGTAACATTGTGCTGAGGATCACAGATTTTCTCTGGGTGTTCCATTTCCTTCTCTTAAAAACACTATATATACCGGTACCTGGTATCCATGGATCTTTAGTGAACACTGAACTATTGTTTTGCTTAGTCTTTACTTACCTATACCATTTAGATCTATTACAGTTACATGTGCATCTGCTGACTTCTATTTATGTGATTCTCTTAAAACCTATGTCATGTCACAACACATTTACTATACTGGGTTTAGGGAATAATTAGGCAGATTAGACCACTTTCTTTGGGTACTTACTGACAACAGTCAAACCGACCATCAATACAGTATCTGGGTTATACGTGATAGACCGTCTCAGCCAACTTGGTTCTGAAAAAAAAATTCTGATGAATAAATTCATTCATTTGGTCTAGAGTAAATCACTTTGAAATAGGGACAGACACAAATTAATGAGATTCGATCATTTGCTGTGAGTAGTATGACTTAAAAGGTAGAATTTTACACTGGATTACATAATATCATTCTTAAATAGAAATGTTAGTTTTCAAGACAAGATCCCTATTGTAACATTGGTACATTGTACATGGTAGTGTATTGAAATTTGAATGGCATTCATGTACATGTTACCCCCTTTCTTAAAGTGCTGTTAGAAATCTGGGAAATTTTGGATTTTCATAAAATCCAAATTGATTTCAAATAAAATTCATAAAAATTGCCACTCCTCCACTTCAGTATTTGTTTGAAAAATGAGGGGTAATACATGATACTTGCAAAAATGGATCATTCGATTCATTTGGTCAAACAGCTGACTTGTGTCCAGTAAGCCAATTACGTAATACAGTACGGAAGGCAGTTTAAGGTTTAAGGTCAGATGCGGGAGTCAAATTTATCTCCGCATTGAAGAGATCCACCCTGTCCGTGTACGATTACCGGCAGAAGTTCCGTTTTGACTCTGTACTTTTCTTTCCCCGCGGCAAAAGGCATAATAACACTTGAGTCAATCCCATTGTTAGTCAATCCCATTGTTAGTCACACTTCAATAACCGGGATCTGTCCTTAAGTAATGTCACATTTCACTTTTGCTAAGGGACCTGGGGATACAGGTGACAAACTGGCTTAATACCTGTCACAAAATATGACCAAATTTGACTAATGTCTGTTAATATTACATGTACAGGCTACAATTCATGAAGACAAAGCCATTAATTATATGAATTATTTAATTTTAATACTATAACAGATCAATACATGTACTAAACAGTCATTTATTCATAAAAAATCACTTCCATAATGAATGATGAGACTCAGGCATAGTACTGCATGTCCCCTTATACTGCCATTTTATTTGGGAATCGCGGAAAATCCGCTAGGGGGGGATGGAACTGGAAAGTGGTCAATTGACAGAAAAGGATTTAAATAGGTAGAATGAAGTAAAAAGTGACTCAAATGCTATTTGAAATTATTGATGGATTAATCAATGAATAAGTAATACAGATAAATTTACTATCTCTTTGTTTTGTGAAATACAATCAGTAAATTATATGCTTCATTGTAGTTCCGTGTGTGTTCGCGGGATTTTACCACATTCGATTTTTCTCCAAATTAACTGAACATAGAAGACATCCAATTAGTGTACATTTTGGTTTATTTATCGATATTTCAAGGTAAGTGGCATGCAGTTAGTTTAATGTTTGATCTATGTAATTCATGTTGCATTTCAGCTGGCAACCTCTTTTTATTTGCATACACCTCAATATTTCTTCCTCACTACATTGCTGAGGTAAAAACTACATGAATTGGCAGGCACCGGCTGCAATAATTTCTATTGAAACGATTTGGCTCATACTTCACCACCGTTTCTATTTCACCATTCATATTTTGTGTGGGAAAACTTTGCTGATGGAAACTGGGTCATTGCATCCAAAAAATGGAGTAACAGGCACAAATCACTTACCTTTTCGGCTAAATAAATCCCTAACTATTTATATCTATCCATTCTATTGTAAAAACAATCCATGTATACTCGAATAAATACAACACAACACAGTTGGTGTAGCTCTCCATTACTTTGAAACAGCCATTTCATATTACGTGGTTTCGCTGGCTGAAGAGTTCTAATTACCAGGGGCATCTAGGGGAAACATGGTTATGAAAATGAAGAAAAGGGTTGTTTTTCATTGAATTTTTTCCTAGACATTTACTAGGTATTTGTTTTAAAAGTATTTTACGATATTTGCAAGTTAATAGGCAGGATTTTATGAAAAAAAAAATTTGGCTTTAATTTTTTTTCCTATCTAACCTCCAGTGATCGGGAAGGCAAATAGGATCAATGGGACTATGGCCCCTCTTGCCGGCGACTCGATGAGCCATTTTCAATTTCTATGGGCCATCTCATTTTTTCAATGAGCCATTTTAGCATGCATGGCTTTTTTTGGGGGGCACAAAATGTCATACTATTGAATCAGACACTTCCAAATTACTAAGTTTGTGAATGCAGAATACTACAAAAGAACAGAAACAGTAAACAACCACTTGTAAATACATTGCTTTTACCGTTAGCTACACATACTTTACAAAACATTTTATTGTTGGAAAAGTATAGCCAAGGCCATATCTTCAACCAGTGATCATGCAATGTTCTTTTACAATCGTGGCCTTGGGCAGAGTCAGGTATATCGCCATCACCCTCATCATGCTCAGATATTTCGGTAGGTCCCGATGGAGCATCTCCTGCATTTTTGTCGGGAGGTAGTGTACTTGACTGATGGGAGAAGAACCTTAGCTTCGGTTGCTTAGGGTCCGGTTTTGGAACTTTTTTGAGTGGCATTTTTGTGCACTACAATATTGTTAGGTACTAAGCATGTAGACCGTTTTGAATCTCCCAGCGCTGAAGAGTTCAGTTTATTTGAGAGAGCAAATTTAATTGGATTATGCATGAATCGTATGGATGTTTTTACAAGAAAATGGATAGATATAAATAGTTTGGGATTTAATTAACCGAAAAGGTAAGTGATTTGTGCATGTTACTCCATTTTCTGGATGCAATGACCCAGTTTCTATCGGCAAAGTTTTCCCACACAAAATATGAACGTTGAGATAGAAACGGTGGTGAAGTATGAGCCAAACCGTTTCCATAGAAATTATGGCTGCAAGGCTCGCGATCCGTTCCGAACGCCAAGTAAGTAATAGGAACCGAGTCTTGCAATGCTAGCCTACCCCCTCCATTGCACCAGAGACATATATACACATGTGTATATATGTCTGGTTGCACTGTCATGACTGTACTGTACTGTATTGTAATTATGAATATGATTCTACTACTGACTGTCATGGTAGTAGAATTTCTAGTCTCTAGATAAAAACTCACGTGAAAACCATTTCTTGTAATAGTATTCCCTGTTATATCTATTTGGCTTATAGGGATCATTTTCATTCGGCCTGTTAACACCAGTGGCCGCCATTCTGGAAATTCACAAAATTTTGGTCGACCACTTCTAGCCAAGGTTAATTCTCCAGTTCTTCCCTTTAAAACCCCTTTATAAATAAATCTGTAAACCGTTTCCGGTGGTGCACTACTGTATATATTTCTTTCGCTCCATAACGTTTCGTCCCTCTTGAACAAAAGAAAATTATAGAACTCTTCACGTTTACTGCTCTACATCATAGACGTATGCGTATGTATGTCTCTGTCTACATTGGATGGCAACATGATTGATATGAAGTCCTCCGATGGGAAATGTTAGGTAAATGAATAACGAGAAAACTTAACAATTCAACCCATTTTATTCATGAGCTGCGTACCACGTGATGTGCAATCATTCATATTCATTTGAAAAAATCACGTGACTCAAAGTTTATGCCCCGTCTCTTTTGAAACTTAATGTGCCCACATGCAGTCGTGTAAATAGTGTGAAGGGCCAGGGCATGCCCTAATATTCTTTCCGCCCGGTAAAAGAAAATATAGGAAGCCGTTAGATTTCAAGTTTTAACAGTTTTTGCAATGATTTTCCCCTCGGCGCCTCTTTATGAAATTGTTGCAACTGTAGAATTTCCTAATTTCAACTCAAAAAGGAACATTTATGCAAAATTCTGGATGAAAATAGATGGGAAATTCCTGATTTTCAGGCCCATGTTGTTCTTTATAGAATCTGGATTTGTTCGTTCGGTGACATATCCGATGAAATTTTCAGTTGAAAACAGAGAAACTGCTAAATTTTGAGAACTTTTCTCTTGCTTCTATGGGATATCCGTGTAATTCCGGACGCTTTTATACGGAACTGCCTAAAATGCGGGACATACATGTCTGGTGACTCGGTTGACCGGACAAATGTCGTACATAATTTCATAATAGTGTCAGCTGGGTGTATGTACGTAATTTGATTGGTTGAATGGTTTTATTCGTAACCTGAAGTGAAAATCTCGGCCATACTAAAAGTGGGGTAATTGCGGACAAGGCGGGGTATCTCTTCTTTCTGCATAATTGATATGGGGAAACGAGGAAAAAAAACCCCGTGGTATCAATTAAAGGTGCTATGTTACTCAGTGACACAGAATATGCTATGCTCTATCAATGAATTTATTTTTATGAATGTATTTAATGGAGAAGCCCACAATAATTCAGATTGCAAGTGGTTTGATAATAAATGAAAGTCCCTCCTCACTTCATTTAAAAAGATTCTCCCCTCACAGGAATGATAATATTCAAGTGTCTAGGAATCAGAGGAGCGTCTAAATTTGCACCATTTTTACACATTTGTGTGGGTGGTTGGAAAGGCGGGGGGGGGGGGGGGTGTGCAGGATCAACATAAAATTTAGAGTAAATTTATGTTTGTTTTTGTTGTTTAACGTCACATTCACTGATATTTCAGCTATAGCTGTGACGGCACATAGTAGGGCATACAGAATTTGCCCCCCCCCCCTCCCCCCGCACCCTCACCCCTGCCGTGCATCCTCGCCTTGGCCAGGTAGGATTCTTTACATACCAAACTTATACGTGACATATAACAATCCAATACACGGTCCCATTCGACCGACTGAACCCACATCCCGCAGTGGCTCTTTATTATTATATATAAAATGCGCTGCAATTTAGAAAGTTGAGGAATTGCTGGAAGCACAATCAACCGACTATAAAAGCAGTATTGGAAGTACTCCGTGTAATTCAGAATGGACAAACACGTTGAAAAATATAACCTAGATTCAAATTAGACAAATTCTTTAATGGGTTAGTGAGGTAATTATCCTCGATTAAATATACAGTTAACATTTTAATTTGATATATGAATATATGTAGAGTTCAACAGATATAAATGTAATGTTGCTGTAAGTATGCAACTTTTTCAACACAGAAGTTCATACTTTAACTTCATAGTTTTTCCCGATTTCATCTAGATAATTTGACCTCAGACAGTTTCGTCGCTAATTTTGCATCCAATGTTGCATATTTGTTGTGGTTCAACCCTTCGATTTCGGATTTGTGGAATATCATTCGGTTTCAAAAGCCAGCGTGGATTGATGTCAATGAGTTTTGAAATGAAAAAGGCTTGATCTTTTTTAAAGAAGGCTTTCGTATTAGGAGCATCTTTAACACAAACAGCACATGGGTCCTTAGTGTTGTTTACATCCCCTTTCCAGGTTGTAACTAGCTCCAACAACTAATGCACGTGGTCCCCAGTGGTGCAATCCCACAGCATACACCCCGCTGATTATAATCATAGGCATGTTCTACAACGTGAACATTTTCAATTTAATGTAGATATTTAATATATTGAGATTGTATTAAATCGAAAGTAACATCAAACAAATTATGGTATAATTATGCATGCATAATGATATGATGACTGTATGACTGATAACGAATTTTTAACTTTAATGATGGACATTTAGCTAATTTAAAAATGTTATTCTAAATGTGATAATATTTGCATGCTGTGATATTTTGTGTGCTTATTATGTGTATAGTCTTAGTCTATGTGTACCATGTACAATGTATATATGTTTTATGTCGGTCTTAAAAGCTCAATAGAGCTTATGTTATTTGTTACTATACTTGCCGACTTTAAATAAAGCTTATTTGTATTAGCATTTGTATTTGTAAGACTCCATTTTAATTTTCTTCGCACTGTAAGATAGTCATCTTATACCGCTACCTGGATCCGCCTCGTAACGTGGATGTGAACCGGTAAACGGACAGACTGTTTATTTGAACACCGGAACTACGACGTTGCATTCTAAAGCGACTCATTGAACTTTTCACCGGAGTCATCTTTACTTGGAGGGACATGAAAAACTTACAAAAATCCAAAAACTATACATGGGACTATTTACCGAAGTCACCGCCACTTAGAGGGACAAGATAACTTATAATTTAATAGATTTGTACTATGGTGGTAATAGTAAATGTCATCTCAAACTATGAAAACTGATAGATTTGGACTATTGTGGTAATAAGTAAATGTCATCTCAATTTAAGTACCGCTCGTAAAAAGAGAGCAGATTTCGTATAAAAGATCCAGCGGTCGTTAGGCCGGTCAGATCCCGACTTGGACCCTAACTGCGACACTCGACCATCGCGTAAGAAACTTTGACCTGGGGATCTCGCTCTCTATTGGCTCTATTTATTATCACATCTCTACAGATAAAACTTATTGTTGTAATTTGTAAATTTACTTATTTCTTTAATTATAAATTATAGCTGTATAATTGATATTGGGTTTAGATTATTAAAAGTTAATGTATGAGATTCGTTGTTATTCATTGTTAGTTAACTTTACTTTTTAGTTGTTTCTTTTAACAAATGTTTATTCATCAGACTCTTTAAAGAACCGTGTGTTATCTAACATACAGACTTGTTATTTTGGCTGCCTTAGACCTGGATAGGACTCTGATTGGTGGAAGAGAAATCACTGAAAAGTAAGTTGACTTTGTGTTTCCCTTACGTTATCGTTTTATACAGGCTTATTATCGTTATTATTATCAATTGTTATAATTAAAGAAAATGGCAGAAGTACAAGAACTAATTAACGCATTATGTCATCAAATGCAGGGAATTCAACATGGGTTACATGCTATAAGTAAGGGCCACATAAGATGGGAAATAGAAACGTATAGAGGGGAGAAGTCAAAGTTTCGCGAGTGGATAAAAGATATTGAAAAATATGCCACTATCAATAATCTAGAAGACTCAGAAATGTTAGGGCTCGCATATCAAACGACAAAAGGTACCTTAAATGATTTTATTGGGAAAGTGTTTAGGACACAGGGATATACGTGGAATAGACTTAAAAGCGAACTAGCTGTTAGGTACGCGGAGGTTAGTGACAAGCAACACGCGCAGGTCTTGTTACGAAATTTAAAACAAAGAAAAAATGAAGAGTTGGCCGCTTTCGGCGATCGGATAATGGAACTTGCGGAGATCGCATATGAAGATCTGATGAAGATTGGAACTCGCGAGAATTTGGTCAATTTTTTCACGGACGGGTTGCTATACGACTACTTGAAAGTTAAAGTCATGAGAGAGAACCCCCGAGACTTGCAACAGGCTATAATTTTAGCCATGACGGAAGAAAATTTCCGTAAACGGGTCAGTTTAAAGACCGGGAACCCGAACTTCAGTAAAGAAAGTTTTCCGATAAATGAAGAAGGTCACGTTCCTATGGAAATTGATCATTCTCGACCGCAGCGAAGGTCAAATACTTGGTGCTCTTATTGTAAACGTAGCAATCACAGTACGGCGAATTGTCGCCGTAGACACAGAGTAAACGAAGTCTCTAATAAAGGGATTCGGAACCCACATGCAGAGTATGTGTGCTATTTCTGTAAAAAGAAAGGTCACATCAGGCGTGATTGTTTTGCCTATCTAAATCAACAGGGAAACGAGTAGACGCCCCTTCTGTAATGACCAACGGGGGGAGGCTTAAAAAGAAGGTCACAAAAAGACGGGTAATTAATTAATTTGGCGGGTAGTCCAAACTCATGTTTAATTAAAATTGGAAAACAAAAATATAGGTCTTTAGTTGATACTGGTGCAGAAGTTTCTTTAATTCATAGGCGTGTATTTGAAGGGATCAAAGATCCACCAAAATTACTAAAACGTAGGATAGCGTTACAATCAGTAAATGGGGAAGAAATAAAAATAGATGGATTAGTCAATTTAGAAATAATTATAGGAGGGAATAAAATTGTTCAAGCATTCTATGTTACTCCAATTATGAATAGGAATGTTATATTAGGAAGGGATTTTCTAACAACTCATGGTGCACACATTTATTTTGATTTAGGCTCTATGCGCATTGGTAAAACTTATGTTCCTTTAGAAGAGGATATTCATATTAGTAGTTTAGTACGTTTAAATAGGAAGGTTAAAATTAAGCCAAATACTATTACTATATGCATGACAAAAACAAAACAATATATTCCTATTGGTGAAATGGTAGAAATCTCTCTTTCTGACAAGGGTTTCGTTGATTCAGAACCTAATTTAGTGACACAGCCTTCCGTATTGACTCTGAACGATAGACGACATATACCTGTTATGTTGACAAACACGACTGGCAAAATGCTACAATTAAGGCGCGGAACTGTAGTCGGAAAAATTGAGACTGTAGGTGACAAGGTTAATGAAGTTTTTGATGTCTACAACCAACCGACGTCCGACAAATTTGATTTAACGGACATTATTACGGACGACCAATTTCGTGTACAGATTGAACAATTAGTAAGTAAAAATAGAAACATTTTCGCCCAGACAGACAGCGTAAAGATGACAATCGACACAGGTGACCACAAACCCATAAAATTAAGACCGTTTCCCGTGCCACTACAGCACCGGAAAACCGTAGATCGTGCAATAAACGAGATGCTAGACGCATCACTCGTTCGCAATCCCCCTGGGCTTTTCCGTTAGTGATAGTATCGAAGAAGGACGGTTCTTCTCGCATGTGCGTTGACTTCAGAAAACTGAATAAAATAACTAAACCAATTTCATACCCGCTCCCTTTGATAGATGATATTTTGGCTCAATTAGGTGATGCTAAGTATTTTAGTAAATTAGATCTCAAATCTGGGTATTGGCAAGTAGCCATGGACCCCAAGGATAAAGAGAAAACAGCTTTCACTTGTCATAAAGGTTTGTTCCAGTTCAACGTTTTACCTTTTGGATTAATGGGAGGTCCCAGTGTATTTCAACAATTAATGCCAATAGTCTTAGAAGGATACGAAGACTTCAGCCTTGCTTATTTAGATGATGTAATAATTTGGTCAAAATCAGAAGAAGAACACCTTTCTCACATTCAAAAAGTATTTGACAGACTAAAACAACATAATTTGAAATTAAAACTGAAGAAATGTTCATTCTTTGGAAAGGAAACGGATTATTTGGGGTTTGTTATAAACAAAAATGGAATCAAACCGGACCCGGAAAAGGTGAAGGCCATTCGAACTTTACCAGCTCCCACTAATGTAAAGGAAGTCAGAAGTTTTATTGGCATGTGTAGTTATTACCGTAGGTTTATCCCAATTTTTTCAAAAATAGCCGAACCTTTGATAGCGTTAACCAGAAAATATTCACGTTTCAGTTGGGATTCGAACTGTCAGAAAGCATTTGACTTTCTGAAGGACAGCTTAACAGTGGTTCCCTTATTAGCTTATCCTGATGTAAACAAACAGTATACTCTGTATACTGACCCGAGTGACACGTGTATCGGCGCGTGTCTGACACAGCCGTGTGCTGATTCGGCAGATGAGATCCCTAACGTAGTCAATGAGAAACCTATTTATTACTTGAGTCATAAACTTAGCCATACTCAATGTAAATGGTCCACGGTCGAGAAGGAGGCATACGCGATCAATTATAGCCTCCAGCGTTTGGATACGTACTTACACATCGCGAAATTTAAGATCAAAACAGACCATAAGCCGTTACAATACATCTTAGAAACACCTATGCAAAATAAAAAGATACAGTTATGGGCAATGAATTTTATAGCTTATGACTGTAATGTAGAGTATATCTCTGACAGAGATAATATTTGTGCGGACTTGCTATCGAGGATGCCTACAATCTGTAATCATACTCCACACGGAGATGTGAAGGTTACAGATATAGACGTACATAAGAATACGCTTGAGGTAGGTGCTTTGAATTCGATCCACTTTGATCCTAGAGACTTTGCAAGTTGCACTGTCAACGAAACTGACACAGAAAAACCTGATGTACCGGAAGTACGAGACGTAAACATGGCACAGGAGCAAGACAAAGATGAAAGCGTTGCCAAGTTGAAGACTCAAATTAAACTTGGTGATGCTCTTTCATCAGACTTAAAGAGATACATAGTCGATGATGATGTCTTGTATTTTGTTTCGAACCTTGATGATGATCCTGTTTTACGATTGTACATTCCTTCTCACATGAGAGAACAGGTATTGAAGCAATATCATGATGATATGGGCCATTTTGGTGTAGAAAGGTCATTTTTCAACATCAAGAGCAAATATTATTGGCCTTGTTTATATAAACATCTTAATGAATACATAAAGAAGTGTGTCACATGTCAAACAAGAAATTTGACAAAGGTCAAGGCTCCACTAATGGCTACGGACATTCCCCCGTACGCCTGGGCCAAGGTTGGACTCGATCTGTCGGGACCATACCCTACATCGTTGTCGGGAAATAAATATATTGTCGCGTTCGTCGATCTCTACTCAGGTTATCCGGAAGCCTTTGCGGTGAAAAACAAAACGGCAGACACTATAGTTAATCTGATGATTAATGAAATATTTCCACGATACGGGTCAGTACTTCAATTAGTAACGGATAATGGGACGGAAAACGTTAATCAGAAAATGAAGGACACTTTAGAGACCTTGAATATTCACCACGTAACAACGTCATTTTACCATCCTCAAGGCAATGCCAAGGTCGAACGTTTTCACCGGACTTTACATGATGTAATGTCTAAACTGCTACGTGACGGACATTCAGTATGGGACTTGTATCTGAATCAAACTCTGGCCGCTATTCGGCTTAGTATTAGTGATTCTACTGAATTCTCTCCTTTCTTCCTTCTATATAACCGTGATGTAGTTCTTCCACTTGATACCATACTAAAACCACGAAGAAAATATCTCGGTGAAGACGAATACAAGATCGCCCTACAAATACAAAACCAAGCCTTTCATGCCGTCCACAGAAATTTGAAGAAGGCTAAGAAGACACAAGCCAAATATGCTGACCGTAATGCCAAGGACACACCCTTCAAGGTAGGAGACCCCGTATTTTATCGGAACTTTGACCGGAAGAACAAGTTTGATGTGAGATGGCAGCCATATTTCCGCATCATTGAACAAACAACTCCGGTAAGTTTCAAGATAAAGAATCAGTTGACGGGAAGCATAACCAAGGCACATGCGGAACAACTCCGAATGGCACATATAGAAGAATGGGAAGTACCCCAAGACGCAGCCGGAAACAGAATACGCCGTGCACAATACGTGGTGCCACCAGAAGATGAATCTTCTGAGGCTGAGTCAATGGATTCAAACCCAAGACCAGGGTCCGGCGCCATAAACTGAGAATATACTTAAGTCTAAAATTTCATTTTAATTTATTCCATTATCAAACGTTCAAATAAATTTTAATGCAGAATGGTTTAATTCTATTTATCAGTAGAATAAAACTAAATAAAATCCATATCCCAGTTATTAATTCATTGATGAACAGAAGAATATGAATTTTTGACTTAAGTATATTCTCAGTTTATGGCGCCGGACCCAGACCACGAAGGAACGTTAGCCCGTATGGCCGATCGGCTTCGGCAAGAGCGGGGTAACTCCGAAGAGGAAGACGATATTCCCCTCAAGGAGCTGCGAGATCGCATAAGGCAAAGGCGGTCTCGTCAAGAAGAACAAGAAGAAGAATTTGCCTCGTCGCCAGAAGAAGACGTAGCCTGGTACCCGAGGCCTTCCGAGGCACATCAGAAGGCCTCGGATACCAGGCTAGAAGAAGACGTCGCGACAAATGCCTGTGACGAGATGAACATGGAGGTAGACGCAATACAAACTTATGTCACCTCCGAGATATAATTGCATAATTTCTAATTCGGCAACTAACCTTACTTAGTGTCTACGGGTAGTGGATAAGGGAATGTATTGCCCTGAGCCGTATAAAATGTAATCAACAATTTGATTTATGTACCCTTAATGTAATCAACAATTTGATTGATGTACCCTTAATTGCAGAATGGCCGCTGTAACAACCATTAAAATTTTGTGGACTTAAAAATCCTATATTTCCAGTAAATCTCAGTAAAGTTTGTATTTTGGCACTTTTCACGAAGAATCGTATCAAAGATAGCTGTAAAACTGTTATTTATCCTAATGCTTATCTACCTATGGCTAGGTATATCGCCGACGGATACTACGCCATTACGACGCGGAAACACCTTGCATTCTCACAGGTCTGTAAGCATACGTCACAAACAAAATCACTTACGGTTAAACCCCCTTTGGGAATCGTAAAAATTAAACGATTTTGCTTTGCATCTAGTGAATCTATTTTATTAACTGCGTTCTTTCATGAGGAAAGTCATTATAATATTTCAGGACTTTTGGACAAGTTTGATTTGCACTTTAACGTTTCAAAAATTTAATTCTGGGAACCTGTTAGACTTTCTGTGCACAATCTTACCTTACCTGAGTTGCCAAAAGCTCTAGAAACCATTAAAGATATGCCTGTGGATACATTTATTGAGACATTAAAATAACCTTGAACCAATTGAAAAAGAATTTGTATTTCCTAATTGGGCTTATGCATTTATTGCTTTTATATGGGTTTTTGTAATTGGGCTTTTTTTTATACTGTAAGTACAGAAGTAAAGGTAAATTTTTGAGAGCCTGTTTTCGTAAAGGAAAGCACAAAAGTTCAACTGCTTCATTTGAGAATAATGATGCGAAAAATTATTTATCTGATGCCTTATCTAATCATGAGTTAAGTGTATTAATAGATAAAGCTAAAGTCAACAATAGGTTACCTAATGCCCCACCAATGCCAATAGAGCAACAGAGACAGGAAGTCAAGGATGGTCAAAACAAAAGTGCTATGTATCCAGTGCTGCAAGTTACGCCAGCCACGCCCTAAAACGGGATAAAGTTACGAGGGTGGAGAGCGAGACGACGCTCTTTGCCCTAAGAAGATCTGAACTATGAACTTTTGCTATGAACTGATGTTGGGTCGAGAGCGAGACGACGCTCTTTGCCCTAGAAGACTTCAACTTTGAAAGTGAACCATCGGTCGGGGATGAGACGACATCCCTTGCCACTCTGCAATTTTGTGCTATTTCAAGTAAAGCAACATTCAACATTCGGTCAGGGACGAGACGTCGTCCCTTGCCAGGAATCTAAACTGTGTTTAGGGTAACAAACGCAGTGCAGATCAACAACAGATTGGATGAAGAACCACCATGAAGAGGATTCAGTTCCAATGTGGTGTACCAATTTGTTGTAGTGTTTTAATGGAGGGGACTGTGTCAATGGGTCATAACAATACCCGTCCCCCCTAAAAAGTACACATAGTACTTTGTACAGTGATTATATTGTGTATTAATCGTGTTATTTATAATAATTGTATGCACTTGTAATTTATTTCTATATATGTACATAGACAATGATTGCATTTCTCATGCTGCGACGACACCAGCAACACTGGAGCCGATGGGCCCGTCACTCCCTGGAGATTGGTATCGTAACATTATGAAGGACCAAATGCAGGACAAATTTTCCATAGAAATCTACTCCGTATATTTCTAGTGGTTATGGGAGGAGTGTAAGATAGTCATCTTATACCGCTACCTGGATCCGCCTCGTAACGTGGATGTGACCCGGTAAATGGACAGACTGTTTATTTGAACACCGGAACTACGACGTTGCATTCTGAAGCGACTCATTGAACTTTTCACCGGAGTCATCTTTACTTGGAGGGACATGAAAAACTTATAAAAATCCAAAAACTATACATGGGACTATTTACCGAAGTCACCGCCACTTAGAGGGACAAGATAACTTATAATTTAATAGATTTGTACTATGGTGGTAATAGTAAATGTCATCTCAAACTATGAAAACTAATAGATTTGGACTAGTGTGGTAATAAGTAAATGTCATCTCAATTTAAGTACCGCTCGTAAAAAGAGAGCAGATTTCGTATAAAAGATCCAGCGGTCGTTAGGCCGGTTAGATCCCGACTTGGACGCAAAATGCGGCACTCGACCATCGCGTAAGAAACTTTGACTTGGGGATCTCGCTCTCTATTGGCTCTATTTATTATCGCATCTCTACAGATAAAACTTATTGTTGTAATTTGTAAATTTACTTGTTTCTTTAATTATAAATTATAGCTGTATAATTGAAATTGGGTTTAGATTATTAAAAGTTAATCTATGAGATTCGTTGTTATTCATTGTTAGTTAACTTTACTTTTTAGTTGTTTCTTGTAACAAATGTTTAACCATCAGACTCTTTAAAGAACCGTGTGTTATCTAACAGCACCAGAAGTAGTTTCGGCCAAATTGAATAACACTGCAATCACGCGGCGACTTACCTTGCCCATCTATATTATATAAGCAAGATTTGATTTACTGATCGGAGGTAATTATTTATCAATAATGACCTATAATTAGTGTGGATTACATATTGACTTCCAACAAAGTTCATATCTGTATAATATGTGTTATAAGGAGAATGAGTTTCTCCGAAAAACCTTGACGCCAAAGTAAGTCACTAAATTTCCAGTGACCAAAATTTGAAATTAACTCTATGAAAAAGTTCTTGACACAATAAATGCGTTGTATGATTTGTTTCTGGCGTACGTTCTACCCAAAGTAGGTGAGTACATGCGTTATAAACACCCACTTTGGGTAGGAAGTACGTTAGCCGACTACAGATATTATCAACATAATGACAACACCAGGTGAATAGACTGGGAATTGTAACAAATCATGTAAAACTATCAATATGATCTGCTTTTTTTTCATTTGCCTTTGCTTCTTTTTCATGTCGTTCTCTAGCTTCCTTTCAGCCGCTTTGCGCTTTTCATTTAGAATTTGAACCGAAGTAAGAATTCTATGACTATAGTGTTCTTTTTCTTGGGTAAATGGCTAGCACGCATATTTGCAGATTCATGATCCAGTGTAATAGGTTCCACTCTGGGGATCGTAACAGTACCGTCGTCTCCGGCGGTAAAGATATCGAGAGATCCTAGCTTGTTGTAGGAGATGAAGAAGAAATTCAGGGTCATCTATTTGTGTAATGCCATCAGCGGAAGTACTGGTACTTTGCTGCGATACTAACGTCTCGGTGTTACAAGATCCGCCTCGTATTATGGAAATTACATCTAGGTCTGATAATATTGGTGATGGTAAAGCTGCCTCCTCTGGCTCAGTCTGAGGGATACCGTTACTGGAGCTTACAGCCGTTCCCTCTGTTGGTTGTAATTGTTGGTCTGTATGAAAGGGTGCATCAGTTGGCAATGACGGGGCAAGCATGACTTCAGGAATGACGGAAGGGTTGAAAGGATGGTCCCACATGCTTGAAAACCCGCTACCACATTTGCAGAGCTCACACCAGCCTCCTATGCTTTTCGGAATAATCCTGGGAATGTCCATTTATTGACTGTATTTAAAACATTCTCACTCAGGTACTCCGAACAAGCTGTGTTATATGCCGCATTGAATGGGCCAAAGACGCAGCGGTCAAGAGGTTGTAAGACGTGGGTGCGGTGTGGAGGTAGACATAAAATAATGATACCCTCTTCAATCGCCAACTCGATGATTGCCAGTGTTTCATGGCTGGAATGTCCGTCCAAAATCAACAGCTGTGGGCGGTCGGGTCCGCATTGTTGCAAAAACACTTCACGGAACCACTCTTCGCCCAGTTCATCCGTCATCCGCCCGTTTAACTGGTAGGCCCATTTGGTTCCATCTGGATCAGCTTCAATTTGCATGCCGTGCAGGGACCTGGATGTTTTCCCCTTCACAATCATCATAGGGCTCATCTTGGCTCCTAACGCATTGACACATGCCATAATAGTCACGTTTGATCTGTTTGACGAAGTACGACCAACTACATTACGACTTCCCTTTTCTACAAGAACGCGGACAGGCTGATGCTCAAAAGATTTTCCAGTCTCATCACAATTCCATATGCATTGTGGTTTGTCATGTAGGTTCGATTCTGTCATAAGCCTTTCCAGATCGTCGAAATACTTCTTCAGGGCCTCCTGGTTGACCATTCCAGCTCGCGTTGTTTGAAGTTTTTCAGGTTTACGTATTGTTATTTCTGGATGCCTTCGCTTAAAACCTTCAAACCACTCCTTTCCTGGGCTTTAATTCTGATCTTCAGCGACTTGCATACTACCCCTACTCTCCGGATCAGCTGTGACCGTGTGATTCCAATACCTTGGCGTGAGGCTTCGAAAACCGCCGTTGTAACGCTGTTCTCTACCTCTACAGGAATGATTGTTAACCTCCCTGGTTTTCCTGGATTTCTGTACTTTTCAGATATGGTGTCACTTAATGTAGATTTTTGGATACCAAACTTTACAGCTGCTTTGCGTATCGACAAACCTCCATTTTTCACTGCGTCCACCGCACCTTGAAGGGCATCTGGACTGTACGGCGTGGTCTTTTTAAGAATGTATTTTCTGGGCATATTTGTAGATATCCTGTAGAAAATACAGATAACTGGAAATGAAAGCGGAATAGCGGTAGGGACAATGGTTACAGTTGAAACTTTATTGAGTTGATGTTGAAGATTAAAATAAATCAAAACCAATAATAATAATAATAATTAAAAAATGAAATAACCCCCGCCCCCCCCCCCCCCCCCCCCAAGAAAATACAAAAAAGACCAAACAAGCAAAACAAATCAAAAACAAACATAAAATAATAATAATAATGATAAAGACAATATACATGTAACCAACCAACCCCCCCCCCTTTCCACACACCAAAAGAAAACAAGTAAACCACACAAATAAACTAAACACAAAAACTAACTGAAACACAAACCCCCCCCCCCCCCCCCCCCTTTTGACAAAAAACAAACAAACAAAAAATCCACACAAAAACAAATAAAACAACAACAAAACAAAATTGATTAAATAAAGAAAAAAAAAATAAAATAAAATAACAAAAACAAAAACAAAAAAAATTAAACAAACTAACAAAACCCATACCCTCCCCCCCCCCCCCCCCCCCAAAAAAAAACCCAAACAAAAAACAAACAAATCAAACAAAGAAAACAAAACACAAGTACACGGTCAACTTTTTAAAATGGTTAAAGTTTATTTGGGCACTATGATATTCCGGAGAATCTAGATGTTTCTTGGGGTCGATCATATGTGAAAGCATATTCATTTTATTGTATAGCACCATGGTGAGTTCTGCCACATAACTGAGCCAGTAACTCCTCTTTTTTCTTTTTAAGACAAAAATTCTCTAGATGTTTAAGAAACACGGACAAAAAAAAAGTGTGTGTGTGTATGTGTGTGTGTAGGTGTGTGTGTTTGTGGTGGGTGGGTGGGAGAAACCTTTTCTTGTATTCCACCCTCCACCCCCACCTCTTTCTGCCATTTTTATATGCACTTGGATAATAAATAACATCTGACATTTTATGGATGTATTTATCTTTCATTCTCTGCATTTTACCATTTTAAATGGAACATAATTTTATTTGGAGATCACACAGGCACCACTATCGTTTATCAGCATTCAGTCATGCAGAATGCATACATGTCCGCATTTATAAATACGCCACTGAAGAAATATAGTGGGGTAAAAGCGGACACCAGTTTAATGAGATTTTTTGTGAAAATCTTCAATGAATGTCAACATAAAACACAAATTCTAGCTTTTGATTAGTATATTTTAAACGAAAAGGATCATGAATATGAGATAAATTAGATATATTGCTTACTTAGACAAGGAATGACAACTCCTAAAATACTTGAATTTGCCGCCTGTGTGTACTTTTAGAGAGAGAAAGTAAATGACGTAAGGAGATTTCGTATAAAAGATCCAGCGGTCGTAAGGCCGGTCAGATCCCGACTTGGACCCAAACTGCGGCACTCGACCATCACGTAAGAAACTTTGACTTGGGGATCTCGCTCTCTATTGGCTCTATTTATTATCGCATCTCTACAGATAAAACTTACTGTTGTATTTTGTAAATTTACTTATTTCTTTAATTATAAATCATAGCTGTATAATTGATATTGGGTTTGGATTATTAAAAGTTAATCTATGAGATTCGCTGTTATTCATTGTTAGTTAACTTCATTTTTTAGTTGTTTCTTATAACAAATGTTTAACTATCAGACTCTTTAAAGAACCGTGTGTTACCTAACACAGGTTATAAAGAACTTGAGCTGGAAGCCATTGCGACTAATAAAGGATCCTATGAAGAAATGGATGTCATATAATTATAATTTCAAAACCAAGCTGTATCAAAGTTCTACACGTAAGTACATGTAATTATCTTGACCAGGGTTGTAGGGTGACAGTTTTTCCCGAAAAATGAACCCTCGTCGCAAAACAGAACTTTTTTTATCACTCTATTTAAATACTACGTCCCTGGTTATATGAAATGTAGAATTATCACACTTTGATGTTAGAGAATTGTCTCACATTAATAAATTCGCCTAGAAACTTTGACTACTTTGAAAGTAGTTTATGTCTCTGATTCACCTAATCTGATGAATTTAAATTTTAATAATTAGTTCCTGGTAATTCTTATAAGATGTATCGTGTAATTCTATCCTGCTATTCGTATGTTTTGATCGACTTTATTAGGCTCAGGATATTTCCGAGTATAATACGTTAAGTTTATTTTAAACATTTCTCAAAGAAATACGTAAAATAACATTACTTCCAACCTACCTAAAAGAACAACAAGATAATAATCATCACGTGTCCGCTTTACACAATTATCTAATAGTTAGAGTCATTATCACGAGTTGATTGCCGTGAAGAAATATCGGAAACCTTTACAGATCATCGGAAGTCTACCGGGTTCATTTTATTCCCGTACTTCCTCGGGTTTTACACGACGGATTTTCCGATAAATTCGCCTGTCAACCGTAACATTTAATCCAAGGAAGAATGCAGAATTATTTGTAACTAATCATATAACTCATTTGGATACCTGTATACGAATTTGTTGTTTGTATAAACAAAAGTAATTGAGGTATATACAAGTATGCTATATCGATATATTTTTGAAAACAGACATCTATCTTGAAAACATTGATTCTATTCCCTCCTGAGTCGAAGGTTTGAGTGAGCTATTGTGATCACTTCTTGCCCCGCGAATATCCGTTCGTCCATCTGTCTGACGCAAACTTTTTCCATGAATTAATTTACATTTCTACCTCATAATTGCTAAAGAGAATTTTTTTTATAAAACTCTCTTCAGCAATTATGAGGTAGTAAGAATGACGTAATCAAGGATACCTACAGGTGTTGTTTTTGTTGGCCATGTCCGTCAAAGTATAATCATGGTCAGGGTGACGTAGGGAGTAGAGGGTACCATCTTTTAACAAACTTTGATCTCAGACTGGCTGCATAGATCAACAATCCGAATACATCACAGTAATACAGAATGTTGTTTTGAGGAATGTTTTGCTTTTAGTTCTATTTCGAAATCAAAATTTTGGCGCCTTTTTGAACTTTGTCATTTTCACACATTTTAGGCGATATCTTTGATTTTCTCATTGCAAATTTTGTACAATGCATTTGTTCTGTGTATTTGTATTTGAGACAAAACAAGGGTCTTGTGTGACAGTAGATATGTTAGGTAAAAGACCTCTCACTGCTTCCGATGTATAGGTCCAAATTCTGGTCAGTGCATCAGGCAGGCGTCGTCACCATATAAGCAAAATAGTCTTGGCGTGACGTGAAAAAAATCGAAATGTAATGGAACAGGATCAGGATATAAAGTGAACTGATATATAATGAACTCAGTAAGTAAAGAGAAATGTACAAATGTGATGAAATAATCAATAACGCTACACTTATATGAACCACAATATGTAAAATCATTATTTGTCAGGACGACATTCACTGAACATGCTTAAGCATCTTACAGCATAAAGATCACAATAATCCTTTACCCAAAAAGAAGTAGTGTTCCTTCGAATAAAACTCACCAGATAAATCGATGACATACAAATGTATATGATATCTTATTTGCATACGATTTAAGCTACATATGTTGCCAAATATTATTTAGGTTAAGGGCTTTGGGACAAAGGTCACACAAGATCATTTCTGAGAAGTCAAGGGCACTTATTAACTATGACTTGAAATACCATGAAGTACTTACATCTCCTACACCTTTCATCAGAATTTGATCATACTTCACCAAAATGTTATTTAGGTTAAGAACATTGGACAAAGGTCACTCAAGGTCATTTCTGAAAGGTCAAGGTCACTTAATAGTTATGACTTAAAATATCATGAAGTACGTATATCTCCTACACCTTTCATCAGAATTTGATCATACTTCACCAAAATATTATTTAGGTTAAGGATTTTGGGACAAAGGTCACTCAAGGTCATTTCTGAAAGGTCAAAGTCACTTATTAATTATGACTTAAAGTAACATGAAGTACTTATATCTCCTATACCTTTCATCAGAATTTGATCATACTTCACCAAAATGGTTTTTAGGTTAAGAGCTTTTGAGCAAAGGTCACTCAAGGTCATATCTGAAAGGTCAAGGTCATGATAAAAAGTTTTATTTCATAACTAATCAAGGTCAAGCTTACGCAGTTTAGTTTAAGATACTGTGATCACTTGTTGTTCTACAGTTGACTCAATTGAATATCCATACGATACATTGAGATTTGAAATCGTCATCAATTAATACAATGATTTTCTATTTACTGAGTCATTAATTTCCTTCATTATTTTTGTGCTTCTTGAAGCATTCATCAGTTATATTGATTGTTTGTATATGAATTGAGTCATCAATTTCCTGCATTATAACTGCTGTTCGGGAAGCCTCTATTAGTTTTACTGATACTCTTGTTATATAGTAGTATTTTTTGTACTGATTATGACTATTTGCCATCATATGCATTGTGAAAACAACATACCAGACTGCATAACTACCTTGGGTGTGACAGGTCAACAGATTTAAACTCAGATTTACAGTTTATTACAATGTTTCATGTATATATATGTTTCTTATCTTCCAAATTCTACAAGATTTGGTAGTTAATAACAGAATTCGAATGATTGAATAGAATACCAAGACTGATTCAGATTTATGACGTATAACTATGTTTATTGTGGTATGCTTTTCTCGTTTTCACATAAATTCTTCTTTTACTCAATCTTGTCTCTTAGATCTACATTTCAATATTCACTCAAACCTTTTCATCACATATCTGTTAAAGGTTTTGATTCATTCTGCTTTATTTTATACCTATGTAGCGAGTGTGAATAGACGCCAGGAGATGCTTTTAGAGTGTTCGATCTCACAATCGTTTCTTGATCGCTTACAATATTGGAAGGAAAAATTAATATAAAAAAAAAAAAGAAGAAAAACCCCGAATGTTTTATTATTTTTTTAAAAAAAAGATGGACCATCTTTTCAGAGCAAAAACTTACCACAAAAATGTGGGTCCAACTTCTTCGAAAATTTCTAAATCTAGCCTTGTTAATTAATTCTTATCACTTACTAAGACATGTAATATTATATGTAGCTCTCGTCTATTGTCTTTACAGTGTTGTTTCCAATGTTTTGACTGATTAGGTATTTGGGTATGAATGTTTTTGTCGATTTCATTCAAGCATCTTGTTAAGGTACACGATACTATCACTTTAAACCTAAAGAAAATCAAAGTACTGAAAGTACTGAAAGACGGGGTCACAAGCTGCATTAATGGTGCATTTGATGTTCTGTTTATGCAAGAAGACTCCAAACCTTCAAGTTTGGACAGACGTGTCAGGATTTGATGTTTGAACATGCATATAACATGTCTGTACTTCTGTACTCATTTATGTAGAAGAAATGTTCAAAATCTTAATTTTTCATTTAATGTTCATTCCTTTAGAATTGAAAGCGACGATGAAAAAAGTGGCCAGTTCCTTTTTTTTTAATATCTACGACTGCATGACAAACTGTATTACATAAGTTCGCTGATTTGTACGTTGAGAAAATATAGTGCGGTATAAATTCGGGGTTTATTTCTTGTAGAAGCCCGATTAAAACTCAGTGTAACATGGTATTGAAAAGCCATTGAAAACCAAGTCATATCGTCTAGAGGCAAAACTCTGATTTTACAATAATCTTGTAAAACCTGAGACGTTGGCAGAGGTGTGTGTGTGTGTGTGTGTGTGTGTGTGTGTGTGTGTGTGTGTGTGTGTGTGTGTGTGTGTGTATTGTAAAGGAACGACAACTCTGCTTTGGAGATTGATGAAAGTAAATAACAAAGTTCAATATGTAAACATAGCAAAAAGATAAAACATGGTAGTTTGGGTGGAATCTTTAACAATGAATATTTCTCAGGAATGACACCAATGAAACCAATTGTTGTAAAGAGATCACAAAATATTTTGGAATTGCAATGAAATAATGATCTAATTAGGAATTCACAATATCACAGGAAATGTTAGAAAATAAAATTGACATACAAACACTCTATTCCTTCTGTAAACAAAAAAAAATTGTAATGATTAGAATTAACTATAAATATGTACATTCATAGTTAAACGAAGCTGATTAAATGGTAATTTTATAATTTGGAATAGAGGTTTCATACTCATAAAATAGTTATAAGCAACAGGCCAATATAAACAAGTTATCCGTTATTTTAAAGAGTGGAACAATATCAAAATGATTTGAAAACTTTAATATTCTACTGGTAAATTTGAATGGTCGTGAAACCAAACGCCTTAAATGTCATAAGGACATCGATAAACAAGCAAATTTAGAGAATTGTGGTCCCCCGCTTTCGGGGTTTTATCAGTAATGGTGCAGTGATCTGTGACATATTGTCATGGCTGTGCATGCATAATATGTTAACTATACAGACAAATTCATATGTCATAGACAAGCTTTTGCAATGCTGTTAAAGCATTGTAAGAGACCATAGGGCATTTTCCAGAAATTTTATTTTTAATTTCATTGATACGTCTGAAATTCTTAATTTCATTTGTTATATGGCATATACAATGTATAAGCACAGAGTAGCGCATAAATAAAGAATTTTTCAAATATCAATAAAACTATCTTTTCTAATATTATACCCTTATAAACTATATACTTTTAGAATCGAAAGATCCTCTTTATCAAAATATCAAATTATTTTTTCCAATTTTTACCACATATATCGAAATAAAATCTTGTTTTCTTTTGTGTATAACTAGTTTTCTGTAGTATTCTTTACTCAGATGCACCGGGAAAAAGATATCCAGGATATAATGATAATTTTCTAAGTTCATAGGGTGTAACAGTTTTAGGTTGCGGACCTACCGATATCTAATTATCTTTCTGCGTTTGATCCAATACAATAAAGGGGCTAAACCGGTTTTTGTCCGAAATCTCTTGTCCGAAACCTCTCCCGTCCGAACAAGTTTTTGTCCGAAAACCTCTATCAACCTGCCAGTCTAGCAGTAGCGGATTAAGAGCCCCCTTTTCGCCACATATTTAAAAGTCCAGATTTGGGACTAAAAACGGCCGAGTAGTTAGGCTAATACACATGTGCCCCCTTCCCCCCTTTCGAAATTCTGGATCCGCCACTGTCTAGTACGACCTCAATCGCTCCTCTTTTGTTTTTTTTTTCACAATACCATATTATCAGGGACATATATACGTCCCTGATATTATTGTTAAAAATATTACCTTTACAGTACCTCATATAATAATATATCCACAACAACCCCTATGTACAGTATTTGTTTTAGAACCATTTCGTGTTATTTATAGCACAGGTGGTAAGGGCAGATAACAAGCAGTAACGTTACACGTTGCGTGTATATTTAATTCGTCGTCTACAACAGCAGATGTAATTTAGGAGAGGCCCGCAATGTTTAGCCTAAATAATTATGTCAGTAGTTGTTGATTCAAGATTAAATTAATAAATCAAAAACGAGATCCAGAGAGGAAAATAACCGTTAATGCATCACTTGAACTTAGGTCAGTAGCTTTATGAATTAGTGGTGACAGGCATTGCCAGCCTATCTGGGGGCATTCCGTACAAAGGTCGGATGTAAACAGTGTAAGAATATGCTCTTTAAACAACAACAACAACAACACTAATTAGTTATTCGTTTATTTCTATAAAAAAATTTAAATGACGTTTGCAAGTCATGAAAACGTTTAATACACGTTTTATTTCAAAATATTAACTAAAATGTATCTGATGAATTAGATACACTCTTTTTATAAGTGGAGATTCAAATGATGTGTTATACGCGCGGCTTCCGCTTGAGGCCTCGACTGACAGTAAACCTATAGACGTGGTCACGTGACCCCGTCTAAAAATGACATGAAGATAATTATCACAAGTCCATGCTATGCAATGATCTAATAGTCTGAGTCATTATCATGAGTTGATTGTCGTGAAGAAATATCGAAAATCATTACAGATCATCGGAAATCTACCGGGTTCATTATATTCCCGTATTTCCTTCGGTTTTACAGGAGGGGTTTCCCGATGTCTATTTGTTGACAGCCACACTTATTTCAAGGAATAATGCAGAAATGTTCGTAATAAATCAGAGAACTCATTCAATGATTATATACGCATTTTATTGTTCGTATATACAAAAGAAACTGACTTATGTATGTCTATATTTGTATATTGTTGAAAAAAGACATTTTGAAAACATTATTTAGCTAACCTGTGTCGAAGACTTAAGTGAAAAATTGTGATCACCTGTCGGACGGCGTTCTATGCGGTGTAAGTTTTTTATACGTTCTACTTCTTCATAACTATTGAAGAGATTTTGATGAAACATTGAGGAAAGAAGTACTCAAGGTTCTTTGTTGATGTGTTACATGTTACATGTTACATATGTTGATGTTCTCAACCAATCCGCCAAGGTGTGGATCTAGGACGGAGGGCAACTAGATCCCACAAGTTTTATAAGGACAGGCCGAAAATGCATCGAGGGGTGTAGAAAGGTGTCTTACGGATGTGTTCTTGTTTTCAGTTACAATCCGCTATAAAATGCTTTACATTAGTCTTTTTACTGTGTCATTTTTGCATATTGTCAGGTGATTTCCCCATTAAATGTTGATATCGAATGTTACTGTTTACGTAGGAATCTCTCTCTCACTTTTATCTTCGGATAATTCAGTCAAGAATTGAGATTTAGTATACTTTTTATATAAAATAATTTCCTGTAGATCCTGACTTATCCAGGCTAAAACTAGTCTTAATGAGAAATTCTGTCTCAATGAAAATAAAAGAGATTCATTGTCTTACAGAGTCGTAGAAAACAAATAAAAAGGGAGAATCTACATTTATCTATTTTTGGTGGCCAGGGAATCTCACCTATGCTAATATGTCACAGAATTAAAGCAGTAGTGTTGCATTCAAAACAATCACTTTTAAAACTTCATTTGATAGTTTTACATTCCAGAAATAACACTTATTTTTTTATCAGTAAAGCTAAAACAGTTATCACATTCAGACTTTCGACCAATACATATAATCTTATAAACATATTAAATTGCATGGGATTCCTACCAGTTAAGGCCTTCGGTAAAACAAATTTGTTTAAAGAGACTGGCTTTCAGAAAACATTCAGTAAGCTCTGTCTTCATTCTGTAATAACATATATTATAATATTACCGTACAATAAAGTTTGTTCTAATATTCTTTTAATAACAAAATATACAAATTTCGCAAGAATAATACATATTCAACAATTACACGTACTTATTATGTATAGATATATGTATGTAGTATACCCCAAAGTAAGTTTCAAGTACTTTATACAAAAAATACAACCAAGACCTTATTTACATGTATGCCATTATTAACTACCAGAAATTTTGCAACTTCTCTCATTGTGCTTTCACTACTTTACATGGAGGACGTCGTGGATGTAACTTTGTATTTAGAAGATTTTGTTGTGTCCGATGACAAATCTCTATTCTTCATTATCGATGATTCGTCCTCTTTCGTCGGGGCGATGCGTAAAAGGGCAAATAACTCTTTGCGGAATCGTCGTCCGCTTAAACAGTACAGAAAGAAGTTGATGGTGGAGTTGATGATAACACCCAGCTTGGCGACAGAGAATGCTTCCTCTACGATGACTAAGTTTGCCTGAAGAAGAAATAGAATAAACAGATATATGCTTGAAAGAGCTTCTATGTTCCATACTCATATTCTATGCAATCACAGATAATATATTCATTTTAAACTTAATTAACTTAATTAAAACAAATCAAGAATAATAAATAGAGAAAAATTAAGAAGAGTATGTTATGCTTTGAAACAGATATTGGATTAAGGCATACAGATCATAAAGATGGTGGATACAATGTTTAAATACAATGTAATTTAAGATCTAGTTCACGTATCCCTTTCAATCTTCCAACAAAATATAACCAACATGAACTACTGCACGTCTTCCTTCGAAGAGTCTAACATGCATCGTTAAAAGAACTAAACAAAATTTTTTTCAAGCAAATGAATTCTCAAAGAAATGAGAAAAACACTGACGAATGGAAGACGGACAGCATGCTACCACAGTAGTCTACACTATATCCTGCAAAAAACATCGCATCAAATGATATGTTACTTCAGTTTTCAATGTAGAATTGTAACCATCTTACCGATTTGGGTTTCAGCATGTAAAAGCACTGTGTAATACACTGCAGTGCTATCAGAATTAAGAAGGTGAAGGTTACTGTCAGTAACAGGCGAGTCAGCTGTGATTCCGCTTTCTTTGATTTATCTTTCATATTTCCACTCTTTTTGAGAGACATCTTGCGATTGACATGAAAAACTCGACGAATAATCATCATATTTAGGATGAAGATGGAAATCCATGGAACAAGTACCAGAACAATACAATGCACCCAAAATTCGTAGTTCATGCTCCCTTCTCCGGCACCAAATTCCGTAAAAGCAAATGCAGCAGCGCCAGCTTTGCGGTCAGCGTCTGGGACGGCATAAAATGTTTTAAAGTGTGGAGTGTTGACTATAAAACAAAGAAGCGTGATGATTCCGATGCCAATAAAAGCCCTCTTCTTGCTGCAAAAGTCCTGAAAATGAAAAAAAAAATCATATTTGTCCAACTTTGATATGTTCCCTAAATTTTACTCTTTGGTGAACAATTTTTCAGAATTCTAAAATATTATAATGTAATATATGATATCATCGTTTGTTCATTTGTATTTTTTTAGAACAAGGTTTTTCTATTTCTATTATCTAGAAAATAATGAATATTATATCATAGAATATTAATACTCCTTCATGATATGAAATATTCTAACAATAACCACTTTACTTGCACACCTTTTTCATACCCATCAAGTAAATAAAAATAGAACCAACAATAATACAAATTCTATTCCTTTTAAAACATTTCTAGTCTTTTTTATTCTCACATCATTTCGTGAATGCAGTATTGAACTATTTTAAATCGTCTCTATCGTGCAGGTATGGCTAACCAAACAGGAGACGGTTTTCCCGGACACTTTGTCTCGTCTCTTATTTCCAGTGATCCATGAATTTCTACCGTGGTACGTTGTAGTGCCACGGTGACTTTCCATCAGTTACCTTTGTATTTTACATTACTGTCACATTCATTCCTTTTGCAGTGTGGAGCTGGTAGAAAGTTTTCCGTGGAGGGTTTGGCTTATTTGTTATTATACCCCTGTTCCGGTATGGTGACCGTGACATTTTATATTCCATGTTTGTCCACGGTCATCTAGTGGATGTAGTGATGGAATATTTATGAGTCGTTTCATGTTTCAAAAATTTGGTCATCCATGGGGATGTGGCCAACCCAGCAGGAGGTCCCTACTCTACCCGGGCATACGGTTTTCCTTCTAGTTTTTTGAATGTCCACACTGACTTGCCATTGGGAGTGCACTGTAACGTAACATCAATTACTTTCATATATTTCATAGCTTGTTACGAAAATTGGTCATAAACTAGACTGTACCTTTGCATGGTGTATCCAACAAACTTGTATGTACCTATCCACAGTAACCCCCACTGTCATCCATATGCTGACTACGACGGCTAAGAAGAAAAATGGGTAACCAATGTAAGCGAAAAACACTCCATAGGCATACTGTGTAGCAATGCTAGGGTCAATCATCTTCAAGCTGTCGGTTAAATAGAAGAAAACCAACACCCCAATGTCTGCCACGGACTGCGCCATGAGGTAATATCCAGTCGAGGACTGCATGTTCTTGCGGTTCCAGATGAGGAGGGAAAGCGTGTTGCCAATAAGGCCAACTATCAAGAAAATCGTTCCAAATATGGTGCTAGTCGTCCAGTGCATTTTCTTTGCAATCGCCATTATGTCTACCATGTCGTCATCAATGTTCTTGCTGACCATCGTTGTGGGTAAGTTGTTTGTGGAGTTCATTCCCAACGAATCGTTCATACTCATTGCGAACTGAAAATATTAATTGTACTTAAATAAATAAAAACGATTTTTGATGAATCGCACCAGTTGGAAAAACAGGGATATTACTATAAAAATTGTTACAGTCGAAAACAGGTTAAAAATATTTGTCCAAGTTTTACACGAAAGCATTTCTCTCGTGTCCTGATACCTTTCATCCCCAATGATTTTAGAGCATAATTATTTCAAAATGCAAGTATTTATAAAATAGTATTTTTAGAAAAAATATATTAAATGACTAAATTTTCATAAACATAAACATTTGTAACAGCTGGCATTTGTTACTTTATACAGTTATCAAGGGTTCATGCTTATATAACATTACAGAGCGATAAAATGATACACCTGAGATAAAATGCAATCGTACCAAGTTATCTGACCCGAAATGTTATCTAAAAAAGAATAAAAAAAAAAAAATGAAACAAAAACCCGAAACCAAGCTGCGCGTCAATAATTCTGAAGACATATAAAGTTTAATTATGGTTAATGAAATTAAATATTGAAATCAAAGGTTCACTCTGGACTCACGTTTTAATCAATTTCCGCTTAAATTATGTGTCACAGTGACTTCTTTTCTTTGTTTTCAGTCATCAGTTTGTACGATATTACGTAATAACAAACACGTTTGCTCATTGCATTTTTTTTTATGTTGCACTTGGGTGAGTACAGCAATTAGAGGGATCGGTAACTTCCTTCTGAATAAATTTATTTCGAGACAAGAATATATTATATTTTGTATAAACCTGTTTCTCTTAGTAATAGCGATTTTAAAGGAAATAAAAGAAATCTAAAGAAAGAACGTCATTTCTATGCATTTTTGCTCGATTTGCACCCCCCCCCAAAAAAAAAACCCTAACAAAACAAAAATATCAAAAACAAAAACAAAACAAAACAAAACAAACTATGCGTCAACTACATAAATATAAAAACTTTTATTCAATTTCAACAATAAATCATTCTATACTCCGAGGTATGCAATTGCCATTACACCAAAGACTTGCAGGACTACACACGATATATATATACTATATAATGTAAATTGTGAATTTGGCTCACGCCTATGGTTTTCTTGCCAAAAAATAAACGAATCAAATTAAATAAATTAAACTTATTGTACTCGGTTCTGCTTTATTTTATATCTACCTAGAATTTCAATGTACTTTACTATTGATGATTTTATGGGATTGATCCTGTAAAATATGTCATCTTCCGGGGGTTTTAAACTTTCACTGAAAGCAAAGTCATTGCTCTGAAGACACCGAAAGCCACTAGATATCGTGTAACCAGTAAATTGGCATTAAATCCAATCTGAATACGTACTTGAATTTGATTATATATTTCATTTCATTGATTTATTTATTTATTTCAAGAAATATTTTCATAGTTTTAATGTAGAGTGATAAATTGCAAAGTTTTTTTTATTTTTATATAACGTTATCACGTTATACTTTTGATATATGGCCCTAACAGTTCAGAAATAAGCCTTATTTTATATAAGGTAAATCAAAATTTTCATAAAAGTAGCATACTTACTGTGCTCTCCTCTAATGCAGTGAAACTAGATCCAGGAGGAACTAAACTCTGAGCTGTACTACGCAGTTAGATTTTAATTTACGCTTGGTCCGTCAAATATGCAAATAAGCATTAACCTTCCTTCTTTGAGAGATACAAATCAAATCGGCAAAGGTGTATCATGCAGATTAAACAAAACAACTGTAGACGTATCATAATGCGGAGAATTTTATAGCTAATGGTGTTCTGCCATATACCCAATCAGAGAACAGATACATGGATTTGTCATCGAGTACCACACTCATCTCTGATAGTTATTTCCTATGTTGTTAAGTAGGCGCACTTTCTCGAAGGCTCTGTATGCGTCTTTCTCGCCACTTATACAGTTTCCGGACACCACGGTATTTCTACATTGTGCACCTTAAATCGGTTGTCAAAGAATTTAAACGTCATATGTAGAAAGGTAGAATAAAGATATGTCAAATAGCATACTATCACGTCAAGGCGGTTCTTCATAAAATGATTTCTGGTATTGTGAAACCGTCATACCATCTGTACAGAGATAACGTGCATGTGCCTCGTGCGCAGTGGTGGAAATTTTGCCCTCAGTTTTGGCAATCAAGATGAAGGTAGCTAGCCAGCTAGGAGATGTTCCATTCGGGCACTTGCTTACCCTCCTGATTGCAGAAATCTAGAAATGTTCATGGTCATGATCGTGGTTCGTTGTTGTGAGAACCACAGCGACATAGCACCAATTGCTTTTGTATTTTTATTGTAAGTCCATTGTTTGCTCTGCTATTATTATGCTATTTCTAGCGCACCTGAGGCCAGTCGTTCGAAACTTTTGAAAGTTTGAGATACAATTTGATTTATAAGATTTCTGAATAAAAATCTAAATTAATTTACAAAGCTTGTTTCAAATGCTGCAGATCAATACATAGACTATGACTTAAAGTGTTCTCATTTCAGAGATATAGTCCGACGAAATCTAAGCATTGGTTAGCTTAACTAGTGGTTAAAGTTTCGAACAACTGACCCCTGAGCCTAAGGCTGAAGTGAGCTATTGTCACATCGTGTCGTTCAGCGTCCGTCCGTCGTTCGTCGTCGTAAACGTTTTACATTATCGACTTCTTCTTCAAAACCACTGGAAGGAGTTTGATGAAACCTTGAAGGCATGAAGTAATTATGGCCCCATACAAGAGTTGTTGCTGTTTTTGTCTGGATACATCGACAGGTGGCGCCACAACAGGCAAATTAAGGTCACAGAGGGTACCCTCTATTAACAAACTTTTTCTTCAGACCAGTTGCTTTAGAGACAAACTGAATTCATTGGAATGATCAAGAGGGATGTGTGAAGTGTTGTTGTCTTTGGTTCCATTCTGAAATCAAAATTTTTGACGTTTTTTCAACGGGTTTTTTTTCATGAATTTTTAAGACTGTCATAAAAGGGGGATATTCTTTCACATTATCGACTTCTTTTTCAGAACCACTTGAATGATTTCGATGAAACTTGTTAGGAATGAAGTGTGTCTTTTCATCCAGATCTGTCAACAGCTGGCTCCACCACAGGCTAAAATAGTTCACAGACAGTACCCTCCTGTGGCAAACTTCTTCTTTAGACCAGCTGCATACAGATACATATCGATCCAAGGGAATGATCTGGAGGGAAGTTTGGAGAAGTGTTTTCGTTTTTGGTTCTATTCTGAAATCAATTCTTTTTTTTTTTTTTTTTGCATTTTACATCTTCTTGGACTTAGTGATTTCAATGCAGAAAAGTGTAACTTTTCTCCTTAAGTTTTCCCCTTTAGTTGACAATGTTGCTTTAATTTGGTTTCTTTTACTCGTAATTATGGTAAGGAAAGTAACCGTGAAAGAATTTTGTCAGTGTCTTAATTTTTGGATTTTTTTTTATGATTTTTAAGGGGGACAAAAAAAAAGGGGGGGGGGATTTTTCCACAATTTCAGCTTCTGCTGCAGAACCACTGGAATGAAGTACTCATAGTCTCTTAGAAGTGTTGATGTTTTTCATCTAGATCTGTCTACAAGTTTTGGGGCATTTAAGGGTTATGATTTTAGTTTGGCCTGCATTAATATTTGCGTTATGACTTATGTTGATGAATAATCAAATTTTGCACTATTATCTGCAAATTATCAAGCTGTCAGTTGATAAGCAAATTGTGTTTAGGTGAGCGATATAGGCCCACCTGAGCCTTTTGTTGTTTGTTCTGCTATTATTGACATTGTTAGTCCACTGATTGTTCTGCTATTTTTCCCCTCCTGCTCCATTTCAGAATCAGTAAATGTCACTAGAAACACTCCACTCTGTCTAATCTCTATGCAACGTGAGAAAATAAATGGCATATCATATAACATGCTTTAAAAATTGACGTTAGAATTCATAAATATTTTTGCTGTTATTCGGAATAAATACATAAATAGATATAAGATCTATAAATATTGTGACAACTTATGCAAACTTTATTAGATTTTACTGGGAGCCTGTTAATTCATTGAATCACATTCAATAATTCAAACTATTCTATAGAAATAATAAACTGAACAGAAAGACTTCTATCACAGAAGAAATGACAATAAAAAATTCTTCATATGTTCTAACAACAGTTCCCAGGATCTCCTGGTTTTGAGCCACGTACGCCACTGAGTAACAGTAGATAATGAAACGTTGAAAAATTGATCGAAAGGGTTATTTCTGGACGTTGAAAATTAACACTAACAAAATTTAAATGTTGAATTTTGATTAAAAAAACCGTTGAAAACTGATCAGCGCTAAATTTTGTCAGCTATTCACAACGGATGTTTAACTTTATTGCCCCTAGTTGTCTTGCAATAATGCACAAAAATCATATATACATTCATTTGAATCAATATCGAAGAAGTACCAAACCCTTAATCATTCTCAAAGTCCAAGGACAGATACAAAATCGTGTAAGTTTCAAAAAGGAACTGCTGTGAACCCCGAAATACTGAAAAATTCCGAGGTGAGATCAGGTGCCCGGGGAGAGTAAGCGTCTCCTGTTTGCATGTATCACCCGTCACAGCAGTTCTTAAGAAACATGTCAGAATCAAGAGTTTTGGTTTCCTAATTGTATATACGAAAGTACAAACTGGTATACAAAGTCATATTTGGTGTTCACTGAACAGGTCATTTAGTCGCATTTCAGAATATTATCAATCATTCTAGAAAGAGGCACATTGAAGAAATATCTTAAAGTATACGGCGGCGGATCTTTTGATATGTCCTCGAATAATTTTAATGTTACAGTTTCATAGTTATAATGGGATGAAATCGAAAACAAAGGGTGGGACCAGATGACCTTCCATATTCCCAGTCCATTTAACAGAAATCTGGCAAAATTTGTTGTATCCGCATCTTTGGTCTATGTAATATCTACATATATAGAAGAAGAGTTTTTTCAGTAATATATTCAGTAAGGTTGTGCATGGAAGATGACTATTAGTATTAATGACAGATCTAATTTTGTATTAGACAGCAAATGTGATACATTGCCGTTATATTATACTCGATAAATTGGCTAGGTTCCATGGACACGCCCACTTCCGGAAATGCTAACAGGATATATTCTTCCGCTTTCGTTGTTATGTTTAGTTTACGTTTTGAAATTAAGTTATCGTTGAAAATTTTAATCTGAAATCAAATTATTGTTGTCTTGAATTAAATTATGAAGGATTAATTTTAACAATTTTAAAATTAATTGAGAAATAATCTGGTTTGACGCAGTTGCAGAGTTTTTTGGAAAGTGTTTACCGCGTAGAGCCATATTATTTTTGAACAAAGTGCAAAGAAAATCTTCAGTAAACGTAATCATTTGTGGATTAAGGGGGAAGTGACGCATTTTGTTTATTACAGATAGTTGTATAAATTTGTATTTTTCTTATACAAATATAGGAAACAATGAAGAAGTCAGGGTTACCATTCGTACAGTCACAATCTGCCTTGTTTATAAATTGCTTTCCTCAAGAGTTTATCGAAGTGAATTTCTATTATATTTGACAATCATGAACATTTTGAAAGAATTACCAGACAAAATAACATGGGCAAAGGAACAACAGAAAAAAGGGGTAGTTGACAGCAGTTTAGCTCACCTGAACTAAAACCTCAAGTTGTACAACATAGGTTCCAGAGGGTATCCTCCATTGACAAACCGAATGCATCAGAGTGATCTAAAAGGGTGTCTTAGGAAGTGTTGTTGTTTTTAGTTCCTGGATTCAAAAGTTTGTGGTTCTTTAATGTCTCGTTAGACATTTCCAAACATTTTTGTATTATTTTGTTGATTTATTCTATACAGAAAAGCAATAAAACATTATTTGCTTAAATTTATTTGAGAATATTTATTTCAGTGGTTATTTGAAAGTGTCATAGGCCAGTTTTAACATTTATATCAATAAAAAGATTGAGCACTTTTTGGACACTTTTTTTGTATAATCGCTTGAATTGTTTGACCACCACGCCTTCGTTTTAATGTTCTCTGCACGTTGTTCTGTTCGCATATTGCAGACATAAGTGCGTCCATACGTATTTACTTTCCTCGTGTATTCAACGTTGACACCGTATTTTCTGAAACTTAACAACTTTTATGATGCTAGGAAAAAAACATAGACATAATCTTTATTTTGTTGAATTTATGCTTTAATTGGAGATATTAGATCATACAACTTTGATTTCCTCTCCGTATAACTCTTGTAGTCGCTCATGCTTTGTTGATATTTTCACCATGTTCTGCTCACATACTGTACCGGTAGGCATGCCTGAGCCTATGCAGATTTAATCTCGTCGTGTATAGCCCTCTCCCATGATTGCGGCACTGTATTTATGTTGACCCCGCGATTATTTACAATCAGTGAGGGTTTATTCCGATTATTGCTATGTCCGAAGACTACGGACGTTTGTTATTTCTGAAACTAATTACTTCTACGATATCTTAAGACTATTTAATAAAACTGAGTCAGATCATTATTTAGAACCAGACGTATGCTGCTTTGTGAAACTTGAACTAAGTTTGACTAAATTTTGGCTTGAGCTGGCAATCAGGCTTAAATTAACAAGCTAACATATTGTACCATATTAGGTGCTCTGCATTACTTCCTGATTCTCTCTGAATGGTAGTATTCATTCATTTAATAAGCTTGACAGATAGAATCTATAATATTTTATGATTGTCATCAGATAAAGAAAATGCATATAAACATCAAATATCAAGTATCTGTGTTTCCATATCAAGAATTACCGAAAGTTGCTAGAAAAAAAAACTCACACGCACACACACACACACACACACACATAGAGCTCGCCGGAACAGGTAACATCTAAAATGTTGAATATATCAGATATGGTTCCACAACTTGCCAAAAATAAAATGTAAATGGTTTTATATCCAGGGTCTGGAAAATAGTATATGACAAAATAAAACGTAGGTTAAAATTCAAGATCAGTGCCACTTAATCACTAAAGTGTGTGAAATGTAAGCGATTGTCATATTGAATTTATATAGTGAAAATATAAAAGGGTATGGGATAGGATCATGTTTTAAATTAGACTCTAAACGAAAGCTCTGGCATGAGGAGTCTATGAGTGAAATACTAAAGCCCACTTGCGGTTTAAGAGATACTTTCCGAGTTAATGTTTTTGAAAAGTTGGCCAACGTCCAGTGTCAAGGGCACTAGTCCAAAATTTATAACTCTAAATTCTGGTCATGGGGGAGGAATCTATAAGTGAAATGTCATAGCCATAATCCCTTGACAACACGGACGCCGTGGTCATGACATTAGCTCTCTTGATTTTCGTCTCGGCGAGCTAAAAGCACGTTATGTGTGGTGAAAAAATGCCAACATTTCCTCTCATTACATTTACATCTTGCTTTTATCCCGTTTCTGAATTCTCTGTATAATTTTGGCACATCGATATCTTAATGATATTTACAATTAAAGATACTAAGCCGGTGCGGCCTAGCGGTATCGCTCTCGCCTCCTGATCGGGAGGCCGGGGTTCGAGTACCGCTCTGGTCATGCCGGTATCTACCATAGTAATTATCCACCATAGTAATTATATTGATATAATATTTATATTCAATGATAAAACAAACAAGCGTATCACGCGGTTATTTGTATTTATTGAAAATTGATACAAATATTTATAAGCATCAGTTTTCAACAATAAGACATGACGCCATTAAACAGCAAGTGCGAGGAAACGAAAATGTGTGCCATGATGAAAAGGTTGGAGAACCCATTGGGACACTTTAGTTTTCTACGAGGGTAAAACTTTTAAAATTAATATCCGCAATGGGACAAACAGGGAAGCGGAATAAAGATTGATGGACACTCTAGTATAGTATGTTGTATGTTTTATTATCTCTGTGTTGTTGTTGTTGTTGTTGTTGTTGTTGTTGTTGTGGTTTTATATCAAGTACGAAAACCGATATTTGTATCATACTATAAATTTGGTTTGGGATCAATTTTTAGACCCACGATGATTGATCAGCATTCAACAACTTGAGAGAGTCCTTAATTAACAGTCAGGGTCAGTTGTCAACGTTCAGGACTGGTCAGAATGCTTGGGCAATTTTCAGCTGGTCAAAATGTAATGCTATAGTGCCTCACGTTGTCCGATTTTGTAAATATTAAGTATTTTGCACGTGTCCAGTAACTGTTACATACGGATGTTGAATTAGCACCTGGTGATTACGTGATAATGGCTATGGTTATTTTAATCAAATGGAGCACTAAATGATTCGATAATGATACACGTTATGGTCGGGGCCTATGTGCACGGTTTACAATGCCACGTGAATATGAATTACGTGGTCGAGTTGCCTTCATTATTATTATAATTATTCTATTTTGCACCCTATTTGAGAGACAGTGTACTGAAGTAAATCCTAAATTTATTATTTATCCAATTTATCTCTTTTAACGCCGAAGTTTTATAACATAGAAACTGTTTATTGTCCTACTTGTTTTTGGTCTTTTTTGTAGAGAAGAAAATTGAAATGTACAGGTCCAGTGATGTTTGTAGACATTGTTATAATATGTTACTATTTTGACGGTGTTATTATTGAGAAAGGGCTCAAGACTTTCCTATGTAATCCTTCAGTGTAAGTCGCTCGGGATTTCTTTGCTGAAATTTTGCTTTTTAAAAGATTTTAGTGATTTTTCATAGCATTTTAAAAATGACTGGACTTTAAATGGCGAAGGTTACACCCCTATACTCCGACGGTCCGAGAGTCCAACGGTCCAATAGTCCGACGGTTCGATAGTCCGACGGTCCGTTACACCTATATTCCGATAGTCCGACGGTCCGTTAGTCCGACAGTCCAAAAGTCCGACGGTTCAATAGTCCGACGGTCAAAACTTGAGTGGTGATATCTGACGTTTAAAGAATAAACAAGAGGCCAGACTGAGCCCACATCCCGCAAAGAGGCACCAATGTACGGAAGCGTCCTCGTGCCACGGTCTGAATTTTCCAAATGAGGAGATACTAACACCTAATTAGTAGATAGTAAGTCCTAATAAGGATTAAGCTATCATCTAATTAGGAGATATTGAGTCCTAATTAGGACTTAACTATCTCCTAATTAGGAGATATGTTTAAGTCCTTATTCGGAGATAGTCCTAATTAGGACTAGGTTTTTTATCACCTAATTAGGAGATAACTATTTACTAATTAGGAGATACTAACTTGCACTTAGGAGCTAGTATCTCCTAATTAGGACTTAGCTATCACCTAATTAGGAGATAGTTAGTCCTAATTAGGAGATAATTAGTCCTTATTAGGACTTAGCTGTCATCTTATTAGGAAATAGTATGTCCTAATTAGGACTTAGCTATCATCTAATTAGGAGATGGTAAGTCCTAATTAGGACTAAGTTATCACTTAATAAGGAGATAACTATCTGGTATAAAAGTATATCTCAGTAGCTGCTTTTATTTTAGGAAAGATCAAAACTTGGTGCATGAATAGTGTTTCTTTAAATTTTTCAAAATTATTATCCCCTGGTAACAGAGTTACGGCGGGAATATAGCATCTTGCCCGTTTGTTGGTTGGTTGGTTGGTTCGTTGGTTCGGGTTCCTTGTGAGCAGGATTTCTGACTTCATTTCTTATCCGATTTTATTGAACCTTTCATGAATGTTTACTTGCATAAAGTTCTCGGTTCCTATTGATAACCGGCATGATACGTCATGCATCAGTGATTTGGGGGTTAAAATAGCAATTTTTTTTTTAGAAAATACAATAAAAAATCTTAAGAAATGTATTCCTTGCACAAAGGTTTTCAAATTTAATATGGTATAAGAACTATGCACGTACTTTCATATATATAACGGGTTTTGAGATACATGTATTTTGATGCATGGGAGTGACATTAGTACATGTTTAGGGCTCTCTTGTGAGCAGGATCCTGACTTCATTTGTTATCCAATTTCAATGAAACTAGGGGTCTTTTACGTGCTGAGTCTATCCGAGGCAACGATCTTGACGCCCAAAGACATTTTTAACCTCTTTACCATCAGAAGTACACCCGCTCATGGTTTGCCGGTGTAACGTACATTAAAAAGTGGCCCCCGTTGAAAAATGACTGCTGGGTCATATTTCAACGGATTGAGGGTCGATTTTCAACGTTAACTATTGATTCCCCTCGTTAATAATGGCCTCCTCCACGCATGAAATTGTTACCCTTGTTGATCTTGTGACGGCATTGGGTTTTACTCAACTTGTAAGTCATGGGATTATGTGTGTGATTTTGGAAGACTTTGTGAAAACGTTTTAATATCGTGTTGTGATTCGAATTTGTTGTTGTGAAAATCTTGCTTTTTTAACATTATAAAGAAGTCTGAGAATAATAAGTAATCAGCTATACAGTCTATTTTATTCCTGTGTCCATTGGCGGAGCACTGTTACGTGACCAGAAATTGTGCAATCGTTTTGCTGGAAATGAGCATTTCCAGTAAAAGCTAATACCACAAAATTATTTACTTCGGCTTTTCGAATATATATATATATATATAAAGCGCGCGCGCGCAAAAAAAAATCCAGACGCCATACAATCGAATTACGATAAATACAAGACGCGCTAAATTAAAACGCATGAAATCGCGTCGGTTTGTTAAACATGAAGCTGTATGATTTACCACGGAAGCCAGTTCGTGCAACGTAATGTGTTCTTACGATTTCGTGGTTACGAGATACGATCTCGTAGTTACGAGATTCACATCTCAAACCTCCAATCGTCGATAAGAACATGCGTGTTGTAAGTGGTCCATCTATACATGGTAAATGTGATCTCAGCCTTGGTTTCAGCCCTCAGTTCGGTATCAGCCCTCGCCCTATGAGCTCGGGCTGATACCGGCCCTTCGGGGGTGAGACAAAGGCCGAGATTAACTTCCTGTGATCTCAGCCTAGGCCCCTCGGGCTGAGATCACATTTACCATTTAATTCATTTATGGAACCAAAATCAACAACACTTCATTGCGATTCTATGGCCAAGTAGCTCAAAATTGTGCCATCGCATCATGGACTTGAAGACTACAGGGCAATACTGTGATTGCACGATGACGATATCTTTATGCTCTCTCATACCATCGCCATTACCTGCCTTCTACATGTATTTTAAGGAGCCTGTACATTTGTCCCTAGTAACATGAATTCAGGGGAAAGTATTGATCGTGCAATGGAAGGATGGCGCGGTAGATAATCCCGCCATCGTCACTGCGTCTTTATTATTTTGTATTTGCGTCATCGTCATCGCGCAACCACCCTTCAATTCGAGGATACGATGGCGCGATCGTTGATCTACATGAAGACCTCTTTAGACTATTGGGCCGTCGGACTATTGGACCGTCGGACTATCGAACCGTCGGATTATTGGACCGTCGGACTATCGAACCGTCGGACTATCGGACCGTCATACTATCGAACCGTCGGACTATTGGACCGTCGGACTGTTGGACCGTCGGATTATCGAACCGTCGGACTATTGGACCGTCGGACTATCGAACCGTCGGACTATCGAACCGTCGGACTATTGGGATGTTACCCCCATGGTTTTGCGTTGAAATGCTGCGAACTTAAATCACGTGTTGTTTTTAGGTTATTGTATTTTGTTGCTATTTGGTTGATCATTCTAGTTTTATTGTTGTTACTGAGTTGCCCTGTTATTGTTGTCCTGCTATTTTGCTATATTGTATAACAGTTAACAGTTTATTGCTGGTGTATTACAGGGATTGTTATTGCTTTTTATTGTTGGGTAGCCCTGTTATTATAATTTTATTGCCAGAATGCATTGTTATTGCTATTTTATTTATATGATATTGTTGTTGTTTGCAGTGACTATGCCAAAATTTTTGTCAGCATAGGAGGCATAGTGCACGACCCGAATATGTCCATCGGGTATCAGGGAATAGCATGACACCCTGATCGTGTATTCCAGGGTTTCCATATGTCCACCAGGTACCTGGGAATAGCATGATATACTGACCGTGTATACCAGGGTTTTTATATATCCATCGGGTACTTGGGAATAACATGATAACCTGATTGTGTTTTCCTGGTTTTCATATGTCCATCGGGTGTCTGGGAATAGCATGATACGTGCTAAAAAGAACGTGACATTTAGACGATTTTTAATTGTTCTATTTATGACGCCATAAACAAAATGCGTTACTTGGCGGACCACAGATGACACCATCACAATGAAAAATTGCGTGTTTTGGAAGGGTGAATTCAGTCATGTAACACAAAACAACTATCAGTCACGGAGAGGAACTTCAGTTTTCATTTCATACCATCACCGATAACCTAATAAATCTTAATGTTTATTCGATATCAATTTTTCATATACTTTCCCATTTGTTACATTTCTGTAATTGATGAAGGTATTGCGTATATATTTGTTACATAGATTTATAGTGACAAGTGAGTACAGTTCATACAAGCACATTTGTCCCAGTGACCGTACGAGACTTTAAAAAACCTGTTTTATTCCATAGAACAGTATTCACATTATACACATTTCTTCTATAATAATAGTCAATAAATAAATAAATAAATATATATGTATGGATATGATTAACATATAAATAATTATAAATCATTTAAATATATTTATCAATCAAAGAGTGGTCCAAGTGTACACCAAATTGTATTACCTGAGATAAATATTTTTGTAAAGATTCTTTAACTTGTATATGAATATTGTATTCTTTTTCATCGAGAGATCCTACTCTACAATACATTTTGTATTTGTAAATTCTATATGTTAAATATGATTTAATCGTATTTATTGTTTTAACTTGTCTTCGAGATGAAAACCTGATATTATGTTTCCTTTGCGTATTGACGTTCAAAATGGCACCGAGACGTTTCCATAAATATGATACATTTCTACACTCATAAATCAAATGTTTTGTATTTTCTACTGATGTGCACACAGAACATTCTGGTGTTACTTCAGATTTCTTTTTACTTGTATATAAGGTATTACATAGTATATTATTCAATAATTTATCATTGAATTCATATAGTTGTTTATCTATCATAGCCGTTTTCAAAAACTTTAACTCTCGCTTTATTCATTGAACAGCAAGAGGTATAACTCCTAAATAAGGAAAAGTGATTTCTCCTGACAACGAGCTTTCTAGTGATATCTTTTTGACCTCATTATGTTGACCTTGACAGAAAAAACCTTTTTAAAACTTAAACCTTGGCGCTATCCTATAAATGGTAAATGAAACAGCAAGAATATTTCTTATACATGTATAGAATTGATATCATAACATTTGATTTTGTTTGAAATTCACATTGTTCTGGTCGGGTCAGTGACAAAAAAAAAAAAAAAAAAAAAACTAGAGCTAGAGCAAATACATATATAATTTTCTAGTGTATCAAAATCTAAATACATGTATTATACAAGTTACTATATAATTCAGTAGAAAAATGACCTTAACAACTTGAATGATACAAATTTATCTAGTAATTTTGGATATTTGGCAAACAGCTTTTTGGGAACATACACCGTATTCGGACAGATCTAATGTCTTCTTACCTTCTTCTTGTTTTTGTTGTTTTAATCTTCTTAAATCCACCTAATTCATCTCAATAAAAGTTCTGTGTTCAATACTGAGAACAATGAATAGCTTCATAAAGATCTTTCAAATAATTTTCTTTGTAAATAATCTAGGTCAGGGGATAATTCCATCATAACCAAACAAAGAGGTACATATTAAAATTGCAAGGTATTGGAATTCTGTGTGAAGTTCCTGATACACAAGGGGATTACATCGCTAATAATCTCAGTACAAAATAAAAGATCACAAGAATATTTCTGGAAATACGTCGGAAAGGATTTGATAAAAAGCAGTCGTCAGAAATACGAATATGTGTTCTTTAAACTGAAAATAATATCTAATCTGGATTAACGGATCGGTTCTCTATCATTCGGAATAACAAGTCAATTCTTTACACTACGTAACAGTTTGCGAGGAAATTGATTCCTTTGATGTGATTGATCATGTTCAGAGTAGCCTGATACCGCAAAACTTCATAGATTCGGAAGGTCAAAGGTACCAGGCCATTGTTGATCCGAATCCAGAATCACCTCGCTTTTTTATTCATTTTTACACAAGGGCGAGGAACTCCGAATAAATGTACAAAAACAGCAGATTTCGAGTTATTTTAGGAATGAAGTTTGTTTGTTGTTTTACCCCACTTGACTTCACATATACCAATAGCAAATGTCTGACTCATTGTACAGAGGTCTAAGTTTTTCAGGTATATGGTTAAATTGTACGCGGATAATTTTTGATCATGGTTCTCAATCCTGGGGCTCCAAAAATGGAAGTGATCACTTTTATTTTACATGAATCCATGTTATCTTGCACTTCTCCTCTTTCAGATTTTTCGTTTTGTAGTGATTTTGATGAAACTTCGCAAGAAAAGTCTAATACTCTGCATTTTTGATGAAAAAAATATGAAAAAATGATGTTTAGTAATCCAGTATGATTTCCATGGTGGCAATCTTGAAACTCTTAAAACTGGAGTTTCTGTCCATTTTCAAGAGTGATGACTATTTGTAGGAACAATTTGTTCAAGATACTCGATAAATGTGGATGCTGGTCAAAACGACCCGCTCCCAAAATTGCCTCTCCAAAGCCTGACTTTTGTCACCTTCTACATATAAAGGTAAAACAGATCCTTTTTATGTTCCTTCTTGACATGACAATCAATAATGACGAGATTATTCAATGGATATTTTTGTACATATTATTGTATATATGTTGTAAATTTAAACCGTGCGGCGGCTTCGCCTAGCCTGCAAAGCATGCCGCATATAACCTCACGCCACGGAGACAACCGTGGCGTGACGTTATATGCGGCATGCTTTGTAGGCTAGGCGAAGCCGCCGCACGGTTTAAATTTACAACATATATAACATATGCACCTACATGGACGTCCGCTGGTGTCGAGGATGTGATATCCCCACCTCGGAACCGAGCCACGTGCAACCAATTTCAAATCATATTATTGTATAATTTTTTTCCTCATCATTTTTCAGATGCGTCTTTCTACGAGATGTATTGAGTTTATACATATTAATATGATTGCATAGCTTGAATACATATATATGTTTCATCTATATGCATCGTTTCCAACATGACCTGAACAGCGTTGACTGAAAATGGTCCGTGAAAGGTGGTCGACTCTAGTACAAGGCGTCAGTGAACAGTGTGGCGATACCTTCATTGGTGGAATACGGTGTCTATTCAGTCTTGCCGCCATTGGTGTAGACAATCGTAACTCCTCGTGTGCGTTGCACACTTTCATTTTATATGGTTTCAACAGTACATCTGCAAGATAAAGACTTAATTTAATAGATTCTTTTATTTGTGATAATTGATACATTTATCTCATTTTAATGCACTTCTGGTTTAATGAACATTTGTATATTTTAACTTTAGACATCCCACATGTCAAAATGTTTGTCAGCCTCTGTCAGTTCACTGTATAGGTAGTCTGGAGGGGGGGGGGAATTCCTCCAACGCCATTAATTTTAAAATGTAAACAACAACACTTTGTCACATTATCAAAACTATACATTATGGTAATGATATTAAAATTCATTTATTTGGTTACAAAGAGTATTCGGAAATAGTTTTTCCTAGGTATAATGAAGAGCACTTATGAGAGGTAGAGAGGGTAGGCGGGAGGGTGACATAAAGATATGGCGGATTGGAGGAAGAAAGCAGAAGGAATGAGGTAGAGTCGAACCTCTGTTTGCCTCCTCGTTAATGTCACTGTCACGGTGAAATTCAACTGGAATAATTAAACAACTGTACTGTAATAACATCTGTGTTTTAATGCATTATATAATCTAAAATTAATCTAAAGTAAATGTACTTGTAAATGAAAGGTCGAGAGTTGAATTTCTCTCTGGATCCGAGCTCATTTCAGGTTAACTTAGTATGAACCTGTGTCAATGATAGAATGACACACCAAAGATCTGCCCATGCGGTTAGCAAGTCACTTGAACCATGCACTCATGGTGCCGCCACAATAAAAGCCCAATACCGTGTTCTTAATTCGATGATAGAGGAAAAATAGGTCAATTTATTTCAACTGCGATAGACAGACAGGAGTCTCATAAGGCACGAGCGAAAAACAAAGAAATTTGAAGACATAATGACGTCTGAGCTGTGTGAGCATAACATTGCAAATTGAGAAAAACAACAGCAGTCATAACTTACAGAATCGAATCGCATTTTCATAAGAATCTATTAACAAAAAATTATCAAGATCACTTTTACCAATAGTGTATACCTTATTGAATATTAACACCTTTTTCGGGCACATTATAAAACGCTTCGGTATTCCATAAAGGACAAACATAACACTGACAGTAAAGCAATAGAACTTGTAAAAAGGGGTCAATTACGACAAACGTTTGATTCCACTGTAAAATCAAAAAATATATTCACACGATTAACATAACTGAAAAATATCATCATCATCATCATCATCATCATCATCATCATCATCATCATCATTACCACTACCACCGCCACAACTATCATCATCATCATCATCATCATCATCATCATCATCATCATCATCATCATCATTATCATCATCATCACTACTACCACCATCGTCATCGTCGTCATCATCATCATCATCATCATCATCATCATCATCATCAAATACCGTGTTTATTATTTGAAAACATTAGAAATGTTTCAATACAGAAATACAAAACATTAATCATCAAAGTAATATAAAAGTCAGGCCCGTAGGAAGCAATTCAAATCTGGAAAGGGGGGGGCAATCTGATTAAAACCATATCTTTATTCCGCTTCTCTACATGTCCTATTGCGGACAAAGGTCAAAGTAATAGGACAAATAGAGAAGCGGAATAAAGATATGGTTTAAATCAGATTTGGAGGGGGGGGGGGGGGCAAGCTTTTAAACTCAAAACAAAACATGCAATATGATATCACTGTTTTAAGCCACTTTTTGTGCCAAGGGCAAGGAGTCTTGCTTGAATCACATGGAGCTAGACATTGAACATAGGCGGATCTAGAAAGGTTTGAAAGGGGGTTGGAGTCTGCCGTGACTACTGTTTTCCATTATTTAGTATGGAAAAGGGGGGGGGGGGGATTTGCAGCCTTGAAATGGCCGAAAATAACCTCTTTCTTTGGTAAAATTTTCCGACCAAAGGGGGTTACAATCTTCCCTCAAATCCATCAAGACTGACAGTTGATAACAAACTCATTTCCACCTCCTAAACATGGATAATATGTATTCAGGGCCTGTCATTTCAACTAAGAGGCACGAAAAGGAACGGGAAATTGCGCCTATGTTTGCATGAGTACATGTTTTCCAGAGCCCGAACGCATGTTATCTTTGCATGATGAAAATAACTTGTAGTATTAACGTTCAGAAAGAAAAGGACAAACTTCTGCATACTGCTGCAGTGCAATCCATAAGATTGCAAATCAATTGCATGTTAAGATTAATTTAATAAAAACAATTTAGTAAGTTAGATAACAGCCTATGAAACAGTTAAGATCGGCCAAAAAAGTTAGGGGGGAGGCACAAAAGTTAAACAGTAAAATTAAACTTTATATTTTGCACTGATCCTGTCATACAGAAATCTAAGGATAGTAATGGGATCGGGCGGAGTATACCATGCGGATTGATAGCAAGATGGACCTAAAGGGGGGATAAGATACGATTATCTTTATTTAACGTCGGCATGTCAGACACAACATATATAATAAGTTCTAGAGCACGTCTTAACCGACATATACATGTAACAAAGCGCAATATATGCAATAAGCATGCCAATGTAAACATAACTTTTAATTCAAATGATGAATTAGAATATTTGATAAGCTTATTCCATTTCCACGCGTATATTTGATACATTATCACCCGGAACACACGAGTCGGTTCTTTATTGCAAACCCCGTCGGGGGTTTGCATATTACGTTGATGTCTAATCTGGAAATGCGCATGTGCGACATGATTATGTTGCATGCTGGGAAAAATTAGCCTCCAAAAAGTAGTTGCTTTACTTTACGAGGTCAGACAGTATAAGTTTTGTATTGTCCGTGACATCGATATTTCTAATGCGCTTAAAAGGAAAAAGAAATGAAGAAGAATACCCTTGCTTTCAAAGGCAATGCTCATTACTAAATCAATGTTACAGTTAAGCGTTCCAAACGAATAGTATTTACCGTACTTTCAAACGCAGAGAGGAGTATATGAGGATAGAGATTTTAATAGGATAGACATTATGACTTGGGGGTGAATTTCTTTAGTGAATGCATATAAATGATGAATAAATCTTACATGCAATGTATTCTAAAAATAAAAAAAAATACTTTAAAATACTTATTTTTAGATAAATTAGTGGATGCCACATAAACATGTATAAATATGAAGGATATTCATATATTGGAAATCAACATTCGTGTAACCTTTCCCTCGACAGCAGTGGAGTAATCCAACAGAATTTTCCCGCGAAATACTAATTAGATGTTCGTACCTTTTAGCGTATGTACATTATCTGGCTATAGAAAATCTCGAAAAGTTCCGAGTAAATGAAGGCGGAGTATCAAGGATTTCTAGCAGTTTAATTGGTGGAGCAATTTGTAACATTCTTTGTACTTATGCAAACTTCCCCAGCGGTTATTTGGGCACAAGAGGCCTCGACAGGGAGTTCGTGTTCTTTAGGTGTAGAAGTTGGTGGAGCAAGTACTGCGTAGTTTGTATGATTTCTTCCATGTCTAACTGTACGAAATGTCTAAACGGTGACATCCCAACGAATATGGTCAGCTTTCCCAACCCAAGTCTAAACATAAATAAACATTAGAAAGGAGGTATTAACTATTATTTAGACAACAACCTAGCTAACATCATACAAAAGGGTCTTCATTTTAAACTGACCCACAAGTACCATTTTCCTCGCAATTAAAAATGCTACAGGGTTTGCATTCTAAGCTTTTTTAAAAGCTAAGCTTGTTTGCAAACCCCGTCGGGGGTTTGCAAATTACGTTGATATCTAATCTGGAAATGCGCATGTGCGACATGATTATGCTGCATGCTGGGAAAACATAGCCTCCAAAAAGTAGTTGCTTTACTTTACGAGGTCAGACAGTATAAGTTTTGTATTGTCCGTGACATCGATATTTCTATTGTGCTTAAAAGGAAAAGGAATGAAGAAGAATACCCTTGCTTTCAAAGGCAATGCTCAATACTAGATCAATGTTACAGTTAAGCGTTCCACACGAATAGTATTTACCGTACTTTCAAACGCAGAGAGGAGTATATGAGGATAGAGATTTTAATAGGATAGACATTATGACTAGGGGTGGTTTTCTTTAGTGAATGCATATAAATGATAAATAAATCTTACATGCAATGCTTTCTAAAAATAAAAAAGAATACTTTAAAATACATATTATTAGACAAATTAGTGGATGCCATATAAACATGTATAAATATGAAGGATATTCATATTTTGGAAATCAACATTCGTGTAACCTTTCCCACGGCAGCAGTGGAATAATCCAACAGAATTTTCCCGCGTAATACTATTTAGATGTTCGTACCTTTTAGCGTATGTACATTATCTGGCTATAGAAAATCTCGAAAAGTTCCGAGTAAATGAAGGCGGAGTATCAAGGATTTCTAGCAGTTTAATTGGTGTAGCAATTACTGCGCAGTTTGTAACATTCTTTGTACTTATGCAAACTTCCCCGGCGATTATTTGGACACAAGAGGCCTCGACGGGGAGTTCGTGTTCTTTAGGTGTCGAAGTTGGTGGAGCAAGTACTACGTACTTTGTATGATTTCTTCCATGTCTAACTGTACGAAATGTCATCCCGACGAATATGGTCAGCTTTCCCAACCCAAGTCTAAACATAAATAAACATTAGAAAGGAGGTATTAACTATTATTTAGACAACAACCTAGCTAACATCATACGAAAGGGTCTTCATTTTAAACTGACCCACAAGTAAGCAATTAAAAATGCTACAGGGTTTGCATTCTAAGATTTTTTAAAAGCTAAGCTTGTTGCAAACCCCGTCGGGGGTTTGCATATTACGTTGATATCTAATCTGGAAATGCGCATGTGCCACATGATTATGCTGCATGCTGGGAAAACATAGCCTCCAAAAAGTAGTTGCTTTACTTTACGAGGTCAGACAGTGTATGTTTTGTATTGTCCATGACATCGATATTTCTAATGCGCTTAAAAGGAAAAGAAATGAAGAAAGAATATCCTTGATTCAAAGGCAATGCTCATTACTAAATCAATGTTACAATTAAGCGTTCCAAACAAATAGTATTTACCGTACTTTCAAACGCAGAGAGGAGTATATGAGGATAGAGATTTTAATAGGATAGACATTATGACTTGGGATGATTTTCTTTAGTGAATGCATATAAATGATAAATAAATCTTACATGCAATGCATTCTAAAAATAAAAAAGAATACTTTAAAATACATATTATTAGACAAATTAGTGGATGCCACATAAACATGTATAAATATGAAGGATATTCATATTTTGGAAATCAACATTCGTGTAACCTTTCCCACGGCAGCAGTGGAATAATCCAACAGAATTTTCCCGCGTAATACTAATTAGATGTTCGTACCTTTTAGCGTATGTACATTATCTGGCTATAGAAAATCTCGAAAAGTTCCGAGTAAATGAAGGCGGAGTATCAAGGATTTCTAGCAGTTTAATTGGTGGAGCAATTACTGCGCAGTTTGTAACATTCTTTGTACTTATGCAAACATTTGGGCACAAGAGGCCTCGACGGGGAGTTCGTGTACTTTAGGTGTAGAAGTTGGTGGAGTAAGTACTGCGTACTTTATACGATTTTTTCCATGTCTAACTGTACGAAATGTTATCCCGACGGTCAGCTTTCCCAACCCAAGTCTAAACATAAATAAACATTAGAAAGGAGGTATTAACTATTATTTAGACAACAACCTAGCTAACATCATACAAAAGGGTCTTCATTTTAAACTGACCCACAAGTACCATTTTCCTCGCAATTAAAAATGCTACAGGGTTTGCATTCTAAGCTTTTTTAAAAGCTAAGCTTGTGCATATTACGTTGTTGTCTAATCTGGAAATGCGCATGTGCGACATGATTATGCTGCATGCTGGGAAAACATAGCCTCCAAAAAGTAGTTGCTTTACTTTACGAGGTCAGGCATCATAAGTTCTTTATTGTCCATGACATCGATATTTCTAATGCGCTTAAAAGGAAAAGGAATGAAGAAGAATACCCTTGCTTTCAAAGGCAATGCTCAGTACTAAATCAATGTTACAGTTGAGCGTTCCAAACGAATAGTATTTACCGTACTTTCAAACGCAGAGAGGAGTATATGAGGCTAGAGCTTTTAATAGGATAGACATTATGACTTGAGGTGATTTTCTTTGTGAATGCATATAAATGATAAATAAATCTTACATGCAATGTATTCTAAAAATTAAAAAATACTTTAAAATACTTATTTTTAGATAAATTAGTGGATGCCACATAAACATGTATAAATATGAAGGATTTCATCGTTTGGAAATCAACACTCGTGTAATCTTTCCCACGGCAGCATTGGTATAATCCAACAAAATTTTCCCGCGTAATACTTATTAGATGTTCGTACCTTTTAGCGTATGTACATTATCTGGCTATAGAAAATCTCGAAAAGTTCTAAGTAAATAAAGGCGGAGTATCAAGGATTTCTAGCAGTTTAATTGGTGGAGCAATTACTGCGCAGTTTGTAACATTCTTTGTACTTGTGCAAACTTCCCCAGCGATTATTTGCGCACAAGAGGCCGCGACGGGGAGTTTGTGTTCTTTAGGTGTTGAAGTTGGTGGAGCAAGTACTGCGTAGTTTGTATGATTTCTTCCACTTCTAACTGTACTTAGGGTGTTCGAAATGTCTAAACGGTGACATCCCGACGAATGTGGTCATCTTTCCCAACCCAAGTCTAAACATGAATAAACATTAGAAAGGAGGTATTAACTATTATTTAGACAACAACCAAGCTAACATCATACAAAAGGGTCTTCATTTTAAATTGACCCACAAGTACCATTCTCCTCGCAATTAAAAATGCTACAGGGTTTGCACTCTAAGCTTTTTTAAAAGCTAAGCTTGTACTACGTAACAGTAACCAGACTCGGGTGTGAATGTATGAATACGTTAAAATTTTACACGAAAATCGCCTGTGTATGTTGTAACTGCGTGATTGGGCTTAGAACTAGATCCAATACATTGTATCTATCATCTGTAACATCGAGTATTATTCATAATATTCATAATATTTGATATTAAATACTAGGATAAAGCACATTTAGGCAGTTTCGTGAAATCAAGGACTTAAAAGTCGTTGGTGAAATATACTATATAATATTTGCAATCGGCCTCGGCCAATTGTATATTAAAATAGTAAATTCGCTTTGAGAGCGCATGTGCAAACTCCATCGTGGCATGTTGGGTAATAATCTAGTACTAAGAACAAGCGTAGCTTTTAATAAAGCTTAGGTTGCAATCGGAATGGCATTAAATGTTCAGATGTTGGTCACAAAGTCAAATGGCTTTATGTAAATAGGAATTACTTGTTTTTGAAATTCATCAAGTTAAATCCTTTTTGCAAACCCCGACGGGGTTTGTATATTACGTTGTTGTCTAATCTGGAAATGCACATGTGCGACATGATTATGCTGCATGCTGGGAAAACATAGCCTCCAAAAAGTAGTTGCTTTACTTTACGAGGACAGGCAGTATAAGTTTTTTATTGTCAATGACATCGATATTTCTAATGCCATTAAAAGGAAAAGGAATGAAGAAGAATACCCTTGCTTTCAAAGGCAATGCTCATTACTAAATCAATGTTACAGCTGAGCGTTCCAGACGAATTGTATTTACCGTACTTTCAAACGCAGAGAGGAGTATATGAAGATAGAGCTTATAATAGGATAGACATTATGACTTGGGGGTGATTTTCTTTAGTGAATGCATATAAATGATAAATAAATCTTACATGCAATGTATTCTAAAAATTAAAAAAAATACATGTACCTTAAAATACTTATTTTTAAATAAATTAGTGGATGCCACATAAACATGTATAAATATGAAGGATAGTCATATTTTGGAAATCAACATTCGTGTAACCTTTCCCACGGCATCAGTGGTATAATCTAACAGAATTTTCCCGCGTAATACTAATTAGATGTTCGTACCTTTTAGCGTATGTACATTATCTGGCTATAGAAAATCTCGAAAAGTTCTGAATAAACGAAGGCGGAGTATCAAGGATTTCTAGCAGTTTAATTGGTGGAGCAATAACTGCGCAGTTTGTAACATTCTTTGTACTTATGCAAACTTCCCCAGCGATTATTTGCGCACAAGAGGCCGCGACGGGGAGTTTGTGTTCTTTAGGTGTTGGAAGTTGGTGGAGCAAGTACTGCGTAGTTCGTATGATTCTTTCATGTCTTACTGTACTTAGGGTGTTCGAAATATCTAAACGTGACATCCCGACGAATATGGTCAGCTTTCCCAACCCAAGTCTAAACATAAATAAACATTAGAAAGGAGTTATTAACTATTATTTAGACAACAACCAAGCTAACATCATACAAAAGGGTCTTCATTTTAAATTGACCCACAAGTACCATTTCCCTCGCAATTAAAAATGCTACAGGGTTTGCACTCTAAGCTTTTTTAAAAACTAAGCTTGTATAGCATTATTTCTATTGATGCAGCCATCTGTTTTCATTCTTTACCCAGGGTTATCGTTCCTTACTCTCGCTTATGAAGTGGTTTTAGCGCACGGAATTCTGGGTAGAGAATGATCTGTTATGCGCAGTTATGAATTTTCCCGCTAAACCTCTAAAGCCAAGCCTCATTTTTTCCTTATTAAGAAAGTTGTCGCGCCTTTTTTCCTTTGTAGGAAAGTCTCTCGGCTGTTATCGTTAATATTCGGAAATAAGTAGTCTTTGTAGAGAGCAAATTCTTGTTGTGCTGTTTGTTTATTAAAAGATATGTTTAATCTCCAAAGAAGTTTTTTAATTTTCTCGAGAGTGGTAATCGTACATTTTGTAATATGGAGGAGAGATAGCAGGCGCAAATTGTAACGATGTATCAAAATTACTTACGTATATTCAGTTAATTTGTGAATGTTCAGTCAATTTAAACGTTATATTTAAACACTTTTGATATGATCAATATAACTCCTCAAAAATGCATTTAAATGTCTCTTAAATTTGCTAAACTCCGTTTTCGTCCACTTTGCCCCCTACCATGACTTCGCCTGGACCCACTGGGGACCTAAGTGGTCCCCAGACCCCTCGCCTTTTGTGCTTCCAAATCATTTAGAGCCTAACTACGCCCCACAGATATATAAATAAATAAAAAAATTAAAAAATATCACGTTTAATTTGGCAAAAATTTGAAAATCACAGAAAATGTGGCAATTTAAATATCACTTCCTGAAACATATAACTAATAACTTAATAATTTTTTTTCACGTTTATTATCACAAAATGCACTTGTGAAGATCCACTCCTTGTAATGTTTTGATGTAACCGCGTATTAAAGCTTTCATCTTCCGTGTCAAGTTGATGAAACTTTACCGGAAGAGGCATTGATGAGCTTCCTGATCTGGTATAAGATGTCCTCGTTGTTATTGATGTTTCGTGTTACATAATTTCTACTCAATATACTCAGTCTTCAAAGAGTTTTGATTTTCTTTTCCTATTTGTGTCTAAGAAAGCTGTTTACTGTAGCTTGATTTTTTAGCGTTTCACGGTTGGTAATGAATGAGATAGTAATTATCCATTAATCTTACTAATCAGTCTGATTAAAACCTTATCTTTATTCCGCTGTTTATTATATACTGCGTCACCATCACGTTCCTAGCCGAGTCATTGGCTGGCTATGGGAAATAACGGTTTCGGTGACTGAAACGTCATCAGAGTTCATCAGAACATGACCCATTACGGGGTTTCGCCAGATCTTTATCCGCAATGGAACAAATAGAGAAAAGGAATGAAGAACTTATAAACAAGCCCTTGACAGAATAAAGATATGGTTTTAAACAGATTGCCTGCTAGTTATGACACTGCTATTGTATTTCTTAAGTTATAATGTCAGGCCGACAAAGCTCAGACGTCACAGTGTCGTTAAATTCTCTTATTTTTCACGCCATACCTCTTGAGCCTCCTCACACAATTCTTGAACAGCTTCCTGGTGTGCCTAACGTAGTTCGAATGCATTAACCGATTTTCCCTTGGTCGCCGAATTAAGTTTTCGTTGATTGGATTATATTGTGACGGCATAACACCTTGTGAGTAGATGGAGATCTTTTAGAGTGTCAAGGATTTAACTGTCCATCAATGACAGGCACGGATCGGGAAATTTTGTCTACAGGGGGTCCACTCCCAATGAATTTTCCAAGAAGGGGTCCAACCATGTTTTTGCGTGTAAAATTACTTATGTTACATTGGAAAGTAAAAAGGAAAGTCAGTAATTTTTGCCTAATCTCAGGGTGGGTCCAGACCTCCGGTCTACCCCTCTGGATCCGCGCATGCATGCCACACTAGAGATGAGGATGAATCAAAACAACAAAAACAAAGGAGCTTACGACTGTACGTTCGAGAGCGAAGTTCAAGTACCATTTGGAATTTACTGACCCCTTGTACACTCAACTACAGACTGTATGACGAATATATCTTACCAACCTCCCTTATCGAAAAAAACCCCATAAAATATAATATAATATATAATCTTATAAAGTAAACTGAACACACTTTCCCAGGACAATAAAGACTGAGGTCCCGTAATCATCCCCAAAGTTGCAGCATCTGGAAACCTATTTTGGATGGGACATAACTCCGAGTTTTAAGATACTAATGTTCTCTTGAACAACCTACAACATTATAATTTAGCGTGTCCATTTTCCTTTAATGTTGCGTGGTTTGCTGGCAGTTTAAAACTGACATGGTGTCGTTTAGGAGAGACAGAAGGCGCATCTCCTCAAACAGATTGACAGAAGGAGGATCTTCTCAAACAGATTGACAGAAACACTTTTATAGAGAAACATTCAATGCTCTAATTGCACAGGACGATGTGAGGATTCTAAAAAATTATTTGTATCAATATCATCACCGTTTCTGTAAAATGACGTCAGTGATAGTTCATGATGTTACGAAGCCAATTAGGGCCACATCTTTTTTAAAACTTGTCTTGAGAAATTCAAGATACTATCTTGAAAATTCAACTTACTATCTTGAAAATTCAAGATACTATCTTAAAATTCAACTTATTGTCTTGAAAAATCAAGATACTTTCCTGAAAATTCAAGATACTATCTTGAAAATTCAAGATACTATCTTGAAAATTCAACTTACTATCTTGAAAATTCAAGATATTATCTTGAAAATTCAACTTAACTATCATGAAAATTCAACTTAACCATCTTGAAAATTCAAGATACTCTCTTGAAAATTCAGCTTAACTATTTTGAAAATTCAGCTTAACTATCTTGAAAATTCTACATACTATCTTGAAAATTCTACTCAATATTTCGTTGTTACCTAAGTTCAAAGTAAATTTGTTTTAAGTTTTTTTGTGTTATACGATGTTCATCGATATCAACATCTACGCACTAAACAACCCAGACAACCGTTTTGTTAACTAGTATGTGGACAAGAGTTGTCAGCAGAGAATATAGCTCTCCCTCAGGATTGTCACAGAGAAACATGTATTTTCAATGTTTTCTTAATTCAAGCCTACGATCACAGACAGAAAAGTCTTGAGCTAAAATGTGAAATATGAAAGCTCTACTCCCAGTAGTTGACGGGCAAGGTTAAAGTTTTTGAAAAGTGGGTCAAACGTCACAGGTCAGGGTCCCAAGGTAAACAATTTTGGTATGGACATAAAGGTTTAGCCATAATAAACACACGTGTGAAATGTATGAAAGACCTACAGTTAGTAGATGACGAGTTACTGGCAAGGTTACAGTTTTTGGAGAGTAGGTCAAACGTGAAGGTCAAGGTCGCGGGTTGAAAATGATGGTACCAATGGCAAGTTCTTGTCTCAAAGAATGTACATGTGAAATATGAAAGCCCTATGTTTAATACTTTTGAACGTATGGGCGAGGTTAAAGTTTTTGTCGATGCTGCCAACACCAACGCGGACGCCAGGTAGATATCTCATTTTCTGAATAGAAATGTCTTCAGTTTTAATCTCTTCCAAACACAGATGTAGATATTTAGAATAAAGATATATCTACTAGAATTTCATTCGAGATATCTTTATTTAATCCGAGAAATATTTATATATACTACCGTAAAAAAGAAATACAAGTTCGTATCTGTGCCCCGGAATGAAATTCGGGGGCATGTTTGTGACTCTGACTCTGTGGCAAAAGTATTGACTATATGGTTTGTACATATAGATTCCTTGTGCTGAGACCTTTCATTTGGGACCATGACTTGATCTTGGAGATTGACCTAGTTTTGAAAATCTTAAACCTTGCCTATTTCTTTAGTACCAAAAGGGGTAAAGGTTTGAAACTTCACATATAGATTCCTTGTGATAAGACCTTTCATTTGGGACCATGTCTTCTGACCTAGTAACCATGACCTTGGAGTGTGACCTACTTTTCAAAAACATTGACTTTGACAATATCTTCTACACCAAAGAGTGTAGAGCTTCTAAACTTCACATAGAGATTCATTGCGATGAAACCTTTCGTACTTTGCGTAAGGGACAAGGAAATCACATTTTCATGCTCGTGATTCACAACATCTGAAACTAGACAAGACTCGTCGTAAAGGGGGGGGGGGGGGGGGGGGGGGGGGGGGGGGGGGGGGGGGGGGGGGGGCTACTGTATAAAACCGACAAGCTAAAAATGGTATCTTGAATTTTCAAGATACTGTGTTGAATTTTCAAGATAGTATCTTTAATTTTCATGTTATTATCTTGAGAATTTTCATATTAGTATCTTGAATTTTCAAGATAGTAAGTTGAATTTTCAAGATAGTAAGTTGAATTTTCAAGATAGTAACTTGAAATTTCAAGATAGTATCTTGAAATTTCAAGATAATAAGTTGAATTTTCAAGATAGTATCTTAAATTTTTAAAGATAGAATCTTGAATGAATTTTCAAGATAATAACTTTAAATTTCAAGATAGTATGTTGAATTTTCAAGATAGTATCTTGAATTTTCAAGTTAGTAAGTTGAATTTTCAAGATAGTAAGTTGAATTTTCAAGATAGTATCTTGAATTTTCAAGTTCCTAGGTTGAATTTTCAAGATAGTATCCTGAAATTTCAAGATTAGTAAGTTGAATTTTCAAAATAGTATCTTTAATTTTCAAGATAGTATGTTGAATGAATTTTCAAGATAGTAAGTTGAATTTTCAAGATAGTATCTTGAATTTTCAAGTTCCTAGGTTGAAATTTCAAGATAGTATCCTGAAATTTCAAGATTTGTAAGTTGAATTTTCAAAATAGTATCTTTAATTTTCAAGGTAGTATCTTTAATTTTCAATATAGTATCGTGAATTTTTCAAGTTAGTAAGTTGAATTTTCAAGATAGTATCTTAAATTTTCATGATATTATGTTGAATTTTCAAGATATAGTATGTTGAATTTTTAAAATAGTGTCTTGAATTTTAAAGATAGTATCTTGAATTTTCAAGATGGTATCTTGAATTTTCGAGATAGTATGTTGAATTTTCAAAGTCAATTAAAAAATAAGTGGCCCTAATTGGCATCCGTATGACGACGTCAAACACTGGAACATTATATGCTCCCTGAAAAGTTTGGGTCAGAATATAGTCGTTGTCGTGTCTGTCGGTCTATCTATCCGCTGTGACTTAAATTTCTCCTAATTTGACTGTTCATCAGAATCAGATCATACCTCGACAGCATGACCCCGAGATTATCGCTTTGGTGGGTGGTGGGTCTATTGCATAGGTCATGATAAATATTGATACATCAAAGACCCCTCACTGCATTGGATGCGTCCATTGCATACGTGATGGTATGTGCTGATGCATAAAAAACCCCTAACTGTGTCGGATGGGTTCATTGCATAGGTCATGATAAAAGACCCCTCACTGTGTCGGGTGGGTTCATTGCATAGGTCATGATTAAAGACCCCTCACTGCTCACTGATTTGGGTGGGTCCATTGCATAGATCATGGTAGATGTTGATACATAAAAGACCCCTCACTGATTTGGGTGGGTCCGTTCCATAGATCATGGTAGATGTTGATACATAAAAGACCCCTCATTGATTTGGGTGGGTCCATTGTATAGGTCATGGTAGATGTTGATACATAAAAGACCCCTCACTGCATTGGGTGGGTCCATTACACAGGTCATGGTAGATGTTGATACATAAAAGACCCCTCACTGCATTGGGTGGGTCCATTACACAGGTCATGGTAGATGTTGATACATAAAAGACCCCTAACTGCATTGGGTGGGTCCATTGCATATGTCATGGTAGATGCTGATACATAAAAGACCCTTCATTGCATTGGTTGGGTTCATTACATATGTCATGGTAGATGTTGATGCATAAAAGACCCTTCACTGCATTGAGTGGGTCCATTACACAGGTCATTGTAGATGTTGATACCTAAAAGACTCCTCACTGATTTAGGTGGGTCCATTGCATTGGTCATGGAAGATGTTGATACATAAAAGACCCCTCACTGATTTACGTGGGTCCATTGCATTGGTCATGGTAGATGTTGATACATAAAATACCCCTCACTGATTTAGGTGGGTCCATTACATTGGTCATGGTAGATGTTGATACATAAAAGACCTCTCACTGATTTGGGTGGGTCCGTTGAATTGGTCATGGTAGATCTTCTTCCATGTGAAGTGCAGGACCCATAAGGCATCGTAGCACTTTGAACTATTTACAGGTGACCGTGAACTGCGAACATGCTGCTTGTTAAAAGCAACTAAAACTAAAGATGTTGTGATAAGCCCTGCATTGAAGTACTTTAGGCTTGTAGCCATGATTAGGTGTTCCGGCTGCTGGTTCCACAAACGTATTCCTGATGGGAAGAAGGAGTGCTGTTAGGTGTTGCAGTTCTGCAGTAAGGGATGAAATAGCGCAGAGTATGTCCCCGGGGTTGTGAGACTGGTTGGGTGGAGAAATGATGCGGTAGGAATATCAATAAGGTTGTAGGTGATGTGGTATATCATGATCAGATTGGCATCGCATCTTCTCTGCTGCAGTCTGGGCCACCAAAGGTTTTTGATCATCTGACGGTCTTGTAGTCCCCGATGACAAATCTGGATGTCCTTCTCCGTACTTTTTCAATGTTGTTTATGTTATTTGCACTGTGTGGATCCCATGATGGAGAAGCATGGGGTGGAGGATGAAATATGGTCTTGTATTACTACTCTCTAACTGCGTTCGCCAAGAAAGCTCTGGATCCAGTTCTGAGGGCTCCCATGAGTGCCATAATGTTGTAATTTTAGTAATAGGCACTGATGTAGGACTTTATCAAAGGCCTTACTGAAGACGAGGAGTATAGCATCCACCTATTCACCTTCCTCTTTCCCATTGGCAATGTTGTTTACAATAGACAAAATATTAATTAGTGCAAACGCATAAATAATACATGGTAATGACTCATACAAAGTATACACAATTTCGGTACATAATGACATTTATAAATCGGGGCGTCCAAGCGCTCCGACACTTTTTACTCCGACAGTTTTAACTACGAGACTTTTAATTCCGAGACCTTTTACTCCGACAATTTTACATATTTCACTCTGACATAAGGACAAGTACTACGTGTATCAATCATGCAACGAATGAGCACTTTATTATTTTTACGTACTTTTACCACTACTTAAGGACAGCACATTACATTAACTAGCTTGAAAATCCCAAAATAAACATATTGTAACAATGTCTTAAAACATGTGTTCCACGACAACACGACACCAACACATCATGTAGAGAGTACAGGGGGCTCTGTCTCCTTCCATGCATTTAAACACCCTTATATCCCTTCTTATTTTTACAGTGAACACTCAAGATTTCTTGAACAAACTTTGAATGAAATGATTCATATGGCTCATAATTTTTATCCATAGAAGCACTATCAAGACCCCATACTTCACTGCAATACAGCAGAATGGCTTTCATAAAGAATCAAACAGTTTTTCCAGTATTCTACAAGGGTTGTTAAGCCAATAGTTGTTCATATTTTAAAGTACATTGTATTTAGCTTTTCTTGAATTTTCCATTTATAACAGTCAGAGGAGATTTATTGCTAGATTAAATTTTCCATTACACTTTACAGTAATTGTTGACAGTTTCGACTGTTATATCATTGTATTTAAAGTAATTAGTCCCCTACCGGCATCGCCGTCTGTCCGTCTGTCCGTCCGTCAGTCTGTCGGTCACACTCACGTTTTCCGGACTTTTTTTCTAAACGCTTGTAGATATTCATCCAATTTATGGTGTGTGAGTCTACCACCATGAGTTACAGATCAAGTTCGAGTTTTGTTTCGGTCCACTAATTTTTGACGGAATTACGGCCCTCGGATTTAGAAAATTTCTTTAAAATAGCAGTTTTCCGGACTTTTTTTCTAAACACTTGTAGATATTCATCCAATTTTTGGTTCGTGAGTCTACCACCATGAGTTACAGATCAAGTTCGAGTTTCGTTTCGGTCCATTGATTTTTGACGGAATTACGGCCCTTGGAATTAGAAAATTTCTTTAAAATGGCAGTTTTCCGGACTTTTTTTCTAAATGATTGTAGATATTCATCCAATGTTTGGTGTGTGAGTCTACCACCACGAGTTACAGATCAAGTTCGAGTTTCGTTACGGTCCATTGATTTTGACGGAATTACGGCCCTTGGAATTAGAAAATTTCTTTAAAATGGCAGTTTTCCTGACTTTTTTTTCCTAAATGCTTGTAGATGTTCATCCAATTTTTGGTGTGTGAGTCTACCACCACGAGTTACAGATCAAGTTCGAGTTCCGTTTCGGTCCACAGATATTTTACGGATTTACGGCCCTTGGAATTAGAAAATTTCTTTAAAATAGCAGTTTTCTGGACTTTTTTCTAAACGCTTGTAGATATTCATCCAATTTTGGTGTGTGAGTATACCACCATGAGTTACAGATCAAGTTCGAGACAGTTCTAGTTTTCATCATCATCAAAGGTTGTGATCAAATACTTAACTTGCTAGCAGCCTGAAAGACAGTATGTTGTGTGTGTGTGTGTGTGTGTGTGTGTGTGTGTGTGTGTGTGTTTTGGGGGTCTTAGTTTTCTATTTGCCGGTAGGGGACTTAGTATTGCCTAAGCAATACTTTCAGAATGCTTGTTATCACATGTTTTGCTGTTTTAACAGGCGCATAGCCAGAGTACTTTGGATGTGGAAGCACATTCAGGCAGGGGGTTTGGGGGCCGCCTTAAGGCCCCCAATGGGTCCAGGGCGAACCCAAGGTGGGGGTCCAGGGGGCGAAGCCCCCGGAAGCTAATTGATTTTACGCATTTACAGCGCAGTTTTCTACGTTAAAAATGACCCTTTGTACACCTTTTTGTCTGTAATATTTACTTAATAATTACATACAAGCGATAGCATTTCAACATAACATGTATGTTTGACATTATTCAAACAGGAATGAGAGCCTGCGTGGCTTTTTGTCTACAAAAGTGGCAATAACATTGTCTACATTTATCTTTTTTGCAAAATGATGTGGAAGCACCTGCGTACTTGCGTACGCCTGGCTACGCGCCTGGTTTATACAGTGAAATATCGCTATGTCATAAATTAATTTGATATCATAGAAAAGAAAAGAAATAGAAAAGAATTGTATCAAGGCGGTGTTTGATGACCTTTAAACTGAGTGTAAACATGTGATAAAAAGAATGTGAAATGAATTTTCATTTCATACGGTATTTGTGTGTTTTATAAAACAAATAACTCGTTTCATAAATACCGTCATTTCAAATCCCATATTTAAGGTGTGATTTTCCATTTGAATTGAAGATGATGACCTTCGATTTATTAGTTGTTGACTTCCAACTTTCAATAACTATGAAAATCATATGCATGAAGCACGTTATGGCATTTTGGTAAACCACTAGGACAACTACTAGTATGGATCTACAGCGATAATATTGCCCATGTTTATAAACAGGACGAGTCTAAATTCTATCATAACAGGGGATACAGGTTTATCATGGTCAAATATTCCTAAAAGGTATATCATTACCTAGAATGATAGTAGATCTTCGCCTCAGTTCATAGTAGCGGCGGTGGCGTACAGGATGAATACACCAGTTATCGCTAAGCCACATAGACTCTTTAACTTTGTTAAACACCCCTTTAATTTGATAATGGAATCTTTGTTTTGGGGGTTTTTAAAGCCCGGATGAGCACAGTTATCGCTGTAAAACTAGCTAAAAGCACAAGGTCATCCGCATACAGTAAACAGTTGACTTTTAATGAACCAGACTAACTGCTATTGGGCTCAAGTTACAAGACTGAAGCTGATAAACAATATCGTTTATGAAAATATTAAAGCGTGTAGGATTTACCCGGAAGTGCATCGCCCTGTTTAACACCCCGGAACGATTTAAAGGCTTCGCCTACCCATCAGGGAACTTGATTTTAAATTACCTTGAAAATTTTCTTATGGGTATTATTTTTCAGAAGTAAGTAAAATAGGCTTGTTCTCCAGACAGTATCATGACCTTTTTAAAGTCAAAGAATTCTGCGAAAACCTTTTTCTTTTCTTTTTGATATTTATCATAGATTTTAATGTAATGAGATGGTCTGAGGTCCTACTGCCTTCTTTGAAACCAATTTGATTCTTGCATAAAATACATGTATGGTTGTCTTCAACAAATTTAGTAAATCTGGCACGGATTATTTTGTTAAATAATTTTCCTAAATTAGAACTAATAGAAATGCCACTATAGTTATTAGGATCAAATTTAGAGCCCTTCATATGAAATGATACAATGAGATTTTCGTTCCATATTAATGAGAATGTGTCACTGTCAAAAATGGAGTTGAAGATTTTTTCAAGGGTTTGAGTATTGCTGTGCACCCGTATTTTAACATTTCATTAGATATTAAGTCAGAAACTGTGATTTTACCGTAATTAAGTGATTTTAGAGTTTTAATGATCTCATCTTGATTTATTTCACAGTCCAGTTCATTGTTGTTATCGTTACAGTCTAGCTTATTTTTGAGCTCTATGAATTTTTCATTTGTTTGACTATGACAGTAACAAGAAGCACTTTCTGCAGCGCAAAGTTTCTTAAAGTGATTTACAAAAGTATCATGTTGCACAACGTCATTTTTAATAGAAGACGAGTAATTCAGTTTATTTATCAGCTCCATCAGGTTTTAGGGTCCTTGTTATTCTCAGCACAAATAGCCTTTTTATGACTTTTTTTTTCAAATTTACATTTGCGTCTATAGCTTGTACGGAAATAGTTTTAAATTTTGTCTATAGTTTCAGTTATACGGGAATTTGTTCACTGATTTCTCATAATTACAAACTATGAGGCTTTTGATCACTGGTGACAATATCCTTGATGTAGCTGTTATGGGAATCCTTACATACTCTTTGCGTTTCTTTTGGAAGAGTGTTGTATCTGCCCAGGTCTTTAGGGTTGCCAGTCTTTTTTGCTTTAACAAATGCTCGTTTTTTTTTACGTCGAGACAATGACTTTATCTTTCGTGCTATCCATGGCTGGCTGAATCGTACTGAGGCAGTTCTGTGTGGTATTTTCTCCTTAATGATGGAAAGGCATGATGATTTAAATGCTTCCCATGGATCATTTATGTCATCCTCACAGCTTTTGTTGGAAACAAAGTGTCCAGAAAAGTTTTTCATCTCAGCCCTTAGTTCAGAAAGGTTGGCATTCTTCCAAGCAAGATTTTTCTAAGCATAGGCTTCTTTGATCATACTTCACCAAAATATTATTTAGGTTGAGGGCTTTGGGACAAAGGTCACTCCAGGTCATTTCTGAAAGGTCAAGGTCACTTACTAACGATGACTTAAAATACCATGAACTACGTATATTTCCTACACCTTTCATCAGAACTTGATCACACTTCACCAAAATATTATTTAGGTTAATAGCCTTTGGACAAAGGTCACTCAAAGTCATTTTTGAAAAGTCAACTTCACTTATTAACTATGACTTAAAATAACATGAAATACCGGTACATATATTTCCCACACCTTTCATCAGAGTTTGATCATACTTCACCAAATGTTCTTTAGGTAAAGGACTTTTGGATAAAGGTCACTCAAGATCATTTCTGAAAGGTCAAGGTCACTTATTAACTATGACTTAAAGTAACATGAAATACTTATACCTCCTATACCTTTCATCACAATTTGATTATACTGTACAAATGTTCTTTAGGTTAAGGGCTTTTGGACAAAGGTCACTCAATGCCATTTCTGAAAGGCCAAGTTCACTTATTAACTATGACTTAAAACACCATAAAGTACATACTTATATCTTTTACACCTTTCATCATAATTTGATCATACTTCACCAAAAATTTTATTTAGGTTAAGAGCTTCTGGACAAAGGTCACTCAAGGTCATTTCTGAAAGGTCATGTTCACGATAAAAAGTTTTATTTCACAACTAATCAAAGTCAAGCTTACTCATTTTAGTTTAAGATACTGTGATCACTTGTTGTTCTACAGTTGGCTCAATTGGATATCCATATGATATAATGAGATCTGAAATCGTCATCAATTAATACAATGATTTTCTATTTACTGAGTCATTCATTTCCTTCATTATTGCTGTGCTTCTTGGAGCATCCATCACTTTTACTGATTTTTTGTATATGAATTGAGTCATCAATTTCTTGCATTATAACTGCTGTTCGGGGAACATACATCAATTTTACTGAAACTCTTGGGGGTTTTTTTTCATATTAACTAACCAGAGTGTTCGAGTAAAACACAAATGTGGCCTGCAATAGCTTTAAACGCGACTACCACAGAAGTGTGACTGCCGGACAGACAGACGCCTGATAAAGTGATCCTTTTACTGTATATACATGTATATAGCAAAGTATACGAGCGCGGGCGACATAAAAAATATGCAACAAAACTAGGAATACAGACTTTATCCATTGTTTATTTTACATTTGAAAAATATACACAGCAAAGTTTTGTCTGTGGGTAGGTAGTGGCCTTGGTCCATTTAGTTGAGGCATCAGATCACTACCTGGCCGGTTGTACTCTCTCAAGCCATCATAAAGGGACCATTGACCGCTGATCTTGATGGAAGCATTAAAATGACAACTGTTGTCATACGTAATTAAAAATAAAGTGTCAAATTTAGGAGGTTCAGATATTTTGATAACTTCATTTTGTCCGGATCTAAAATTATCAGACGTCTTCTACATCGACAATATGACCCTACTGTCCGCGCCACTCACTTTGTAAACCGAAAAATCTGGATTTTCACTTATTTATCTATAAAATGGTTTTACAAAATTAATATCAATCTTGTTTAGTCGTAACTTTTGGTGTATATTATATGTTTCTACGAAGAAGCATTCGTATTTTATAGGGAAAAAATCATTTTAGATAGGGCGTTTTCTATGGTAATTTTGACGTGACGTCGCCGATGTTTAACATTGAGTCTATGGGAAACTTGGCGACGTCACGTCAAAATTAACATGGAAATCGCCCTATCTAAAATTGATTTTTTTTCTATAAAATATGAACCCTTTTTCATACGAACATATGGCATACACCAAAAGTTACGACTAAACAAGATCTATCGAATAGCTTTGCCTTTTTGAAATTATTCTGAAGATGAATAACTGAAAATCCAGATTTTCCAGTTTCCAGAGTGAGCGGCGCGGACAGTAAGATCATCGCTAAGACTATTGGCCTTGTATTGGGCCCTTATACAGCCGTATGCTGACTTTTTCCTTGAGCTTTGCACACTGAATGATAGGGCAGTTACGACTCCATGACGGGCCTTATCTTAACCTTATCAGAGGAGACAAGGTCCCGAACCTCGTTCCCTCTGACTGTTAGTCGGAACTCCTACGGATCAAGGCTCTGACCTCGCTTCCAGACCAGCAGAGCACAGTTACCTCATATTGATGTCGCTCTATATATTTTTGTTATCATAATCTTACTCTACATTACTATTAGTGTTTATATATTTTTGTGACCTCTCAACCTGAGATACTTGTTGATCCTTTTTCTCTATATGGAGATATATTATAGATTTTTAAATGTGTGTGTGGGGTTTTTTATATATGAGTGAGAGGGTCGGTCCATAAATCGGTTAACTACACCAATTGTTTGTACTGTTTGTTACTCAGTTAACCGTCCTAAGTCGGTATCGCATCTGTCGTACAATCAATATTCCTGTAATGTCATTGCATATATTTCATTACTTTTTACCAAGTTTTATTGTACATCACCTTAGTAACGTCTGCCCTACAGCTAAGTCAGATGTCTTTCCCTTTCCCTTAAATAGGAAGAAAAATAGTAAATGATTTATAGCCTAGAGTATCTAAGGAACACGTGTGGCGCCAGCGAAAGCAAATGCGTGATGGATAGAGAAATAGGCAGACAGATAGATGGACGGAGATGAATAATTGATCCCTACAAAGTGGCACATTGTTCGATGGCGCCACAAAAATATACTTTTATTTATGAAATACTTAAAAAAATGAAAATGAGAAGATTTTCAAAGGCCAAGATCATTTTTACTAATATTACATAAAGGGACTTGCGTCTTCATATTTATTCGCAGTGCATCTGGCATAACGGTCCACCTGCATGATGATATTTCCAGAGGCAGAACCAATGGATAGTCATTAACAAAACTCCACTTAGAAGGCTGTTCAGCATTTTTGTTCTCCAAATAAAACGGTTTTTAAATAGTTTAATGACCTTGAATATTTTGATTTTAAGGCGGAATTTAAGTAGCAGGGTATGTTACTCCTTCCGGGCGTCAGGTCTCCCTGTCCACCTCGTTACTTGGTTTTGAGTATTGTGACTGCAGTGAGATGATCGTAAATTTGGATCTGAGAATACCATTTATACACAGTATATATTAAAAGAGAAGTAAACTGATAAAATCTGCATCTGCCGATCTGGTATAGAAAGGTTTCACGACATATAGAGCAAGATTTTTTTCTGATATTATAAGCAAACTTACTATTTATTTATTTATTTATTTATTCATTTATTTATTTATTTATTTATTTATTCTGCGAATATTCCGAGCAAGGAATTTTTTCGAAAAAAAAAACAAGCGCCCCTACCCCGAATATCAAATGGGCAGTGCCTAAAGATGATATGTAGATCTCAGTTTGTACATAAAGATTTCACACTGCTTTTGTTAGATCTAATGCATGGGTCGAATTCGGTGGATGCATTCAACGTATAAGTGAAATAATTTGGGTATAACATTAAACAAGTGCTTGTAACATACATGCCAATTGGGCAAGGACTTATAAGTCCTTGAATTGGGTAACGAATCTTCCTTGGTACGAATTATCTTTGGCACAAACTCACCTAAGGGAACATTTTATGCGGAGTATTTCGGATTTCCACCTTCGGAAAAGAAAGTTGTCATTTTCATGTGACGTAAATATTTATATTTTGATGCGAAGTCATTTTCATCTTAAACGTGAAACTTGACTGTTCTCTGTCATAATGTCGTTAAACACTGCTCATGCTCATGGAGGAGTTCTTATTTTTGCGGGAGAAAGGTATTTTAAAATATGTACGATAGATCTAGTGAGCAAATTACTAGCCAAATGTTTGACTTTTCAGCCAATTCTTCTTCTTCTTCTTCTTTCAATATGAAGTGTACTCAAAAGTTGAGCGTTATACACGTACTTCATTACGCCTTTTGGCGTAAAGTTTGCCAAGTTTTGGCCAGTAGGCCTCTTTCCGCATTCCGATAACTGCGAGTGCGAACCTGTAACATTAGACGGCATATTGATTAAGACTACTCCATATTCATTTCGTATGTTGTGGATTTAGGGGTACATAGAATCACCGGAATTTACTCTATTCACTGGAATTACCATATAAATAACCAGAATTACCGTTAAAGGAACCGGAATTACTGTTGTGTGAGTAGATAATAACCCAATAAAGGCAATATACCTAGAAAGTATAACTTTATACCACATAAAATCTCTTTCTGATGAAAAATGACAATAATTGTCCTTCCTCTGCATTTCGACAATTTCAGTTTGGGGTCGGGTTTCGGTTAAAGCCATATCGATCTCGTCTAACTGACCACTGCTAAAATCTAATTCTTATATATAAACTTTTACATTAAATTTCATCTGTTCTTTCAGAAAATCATAAACTGGGATCTAAATTTACCAACAGATCAATATAAAGGTGAATGAAATATAACGGAGTTATAAATCTCAGGTAGTAGTTCACATTTCAAACTCCGAACCCGTTCTGTTTGTACATACATGTAAACACAGTGCGAAAAATGACAATATCTCGCTGTTCTTTGCTAAAATAAACTTTTAATTATATAATGTAGTATAAAGTTATACTTTCTAGGTACATTAGGTTATTATTTACTTACACAACGGTAATTCCGGTCCATTAAACGGTAATTCGGGTCATTTATGCGGTAATTCCGGTGAATAGCGGTAATTCCGGTGATTCTATGTACCGGAATTAGGTGTTACAGGTTAATGACCAGTGCTCCTAAATACCAAACTCTACCAAACTTTTACTTTGTTCGCTTTTGAATGCAATTTCTAGGTGTTTCAAACATGTTTTATCTATTATAGTCCATACGGCCACTATCCATAGATTTTACTTGAAAATTTTACACTTTGAAGTCCCATTCATGAATGAAGACGAATAAAGGAATTATTTGCAACAGCACGTCACCATATTGAATCAGGAATGATAATGGCTTACATTCTGGAATGCTGTATTGAACTTTCGCTTTTAAGAATTTTTTTCTAAATACTGTTATGTATTCTAGTACATTTTTCACTTATTACAGATTTAGAGGTTGTTGGCCATTGTTTCCAAATCAGAGTGGAATCTGACGAAACTAAAAGAAAAACTGTTAATTATATATTCTTTATTGATTTAACCACTGCTGGCATACATCATGTTATATTCTTAAATTTTGTGAAAATCTATTTTTCTAAGTGCAAATTCTGGAAAGGAAACATAAATTGAAAGTTCAATACAGCATTCCCGTACGTAAGCCATTATCATTTCTGATTCAATATGGTGGCGTGCTGTTGTAAATAATTCCTTTATTTGTCTTCATTCATGAATGGGACTTCAAAGTGTAAAATTTTCAGTTAAAATCTATGGACAGTGACCGTATGGACTATAAAACATCTTTGAAACACCTAGAAATTGCATTTAAAGCGAAAAAACGTAAAAGTTTGGTAGTGTTTGGTAGAGTTTGGTATTTAGGAGCACCCGTTAAAGACTCGTTTATTGGGACTTCTCTTTAGCTCACTCAGTAGCATGCAGGACTGTAAATCCTGGGTTCCCCAGATCGAAACCAGGCGTTCATCCCTCATTGTTCATCAAATCACTTCTCGTAAATTGATGTCATACTGATCGAGTTGGAAGGAACGTTAATGATTTTGCCATCCAATGTTACAGCTCCGCAGTAAACAAGTTGGGTCCAAAGCCAATGGAGCGAGCTACTATAGCCAGATCGGGACATACATTCTATAACCGATAGGCTTTGGGCTCAATCTGGTTAAATTTTAAAGGAAAGAGGTCTGTTGTGAGTTGTGTAGACTGAATATCCCAGCCTCTAGGGCTGTGTCACGATACCAGAGACTGAATTCTGTTAAATATACATGTAAAGACATGAATGACATGACAGTAGGTTTTAGGGTTGTTAAAGTTTCAAAATGCACTTTATGTGGTGTTATTTGCTATTTCATAACAGATATGGGTATAAGGAACAGATTTATCAACTTTTAGCAAAACTTTATGCAATGTAATTTGTAGGGGTCACAGCACTTAATCCTCAGTGAAATGACACGAATGACATATATCGAAATCGGCCAAGGTTTCACTCTTAAATTGGTAAATCTTGTTCAATGTCACTGATTGTCAGTATGCTACTCATTTTCACTTTATGTTTTGTTTTTTTTCTTTCACCGGTCATGTGTGAAGAAATTGTATTTTGAATGTCATGTTTTTGTCCCACCAGTGCAAAGTGAAAATGAATGTGCTAGATTTTAATGAATACATGTACATGCATACATGTAATATTATCATTATACCCCCCGCAAACTAAGTTTGGGGGGTATAAAGCAATCACCTTGTCCGTCTGTCTGTCCGTCTTGTCTGTCCAGAAAACTTTAGCCTTGACCATAACTTTTGAACCAAAAGAAACTGGGTATCCATACTACACATGTATATTCCTTGTGGCAAGACCTTTCTTTTGGTGCCAAAATTTTTGACCTTGTGACCTTGGCCTTGACATTTGACTTACTTTTTAAAAACTTTAACCTTAGCCATAACTTTTGAACCAAAAGAGACTGGGTATTCATACTACACATGTATATTCTTTGTGGCAAGATCTTTCTTTTGGTACCAAAATTTGTGACCTTGTGACCTTGGCCTTGACATTTGACCTACTTTTTAAAAACTCTAACCTTAGCCATAACTTTTGAACCAAAAGAGACTGGGTATTCATACTAAACATGTATATTCCTTGAGGCAAGACCTTTCTTTTTGTACCAAAATTTGTGACCTTAGCCTTGAAATTTGACTTACTTTATAAAAACTTTAATCTTAGCCATAACTTTTGAACCAAAAGGGACTGGGTATTCAGACTACACATGTATATTCCTTGTGGTAAGACCTTTCTTTTGGTACCAAAATTTTTGACTTTGTGACCTTAGCCTTGACATTTGACTTACTTTTTTTAAAAACTATAACCTTAGCTATAACTTTGAACCAAAAGAGACTGGGTATTCAGACTACACTTGTATATTCCTTGTGGTAAGACCTTTCTTTTGGTACCAAACTTTTGACCTTGTGACCTTGGCCTTGAAAGTTGACTTACTTTTTGAAAACTTTACCCTTAGCCATAACTTTTGAACCTAAAGAGACTGGGTATTCATACTACACATGTATATTCCTTATGGCAAGACCTTTCTTTTGGTTCCAAAATTTTTGACCTTGTGACTTTGGCCTTGACATTTGACTTACTTTTTAAAAACTTTAACCTTAGCCATAGCTTTTGAACCAAAAGAGACTGGATATTCATACTACACATGTATATTCCTTGTGGTAAGACCTTTCTTTTGGTACCAAAATTTTTGACCTTGTGACCTTGGCCTTGATTTTTGACTTACTTTTTAAAAACTTTAACCTTAGCCATAACTTTTGAAAGAAAAGAGATGGGACCTTCATGCTACACATGTGTATTCCTTATGGCAAGACCTTTCTGGCAATACCAACATTTTCGACCTTGTGACCTTGGTCTTTTGTCCTTGGTCTATGCCCTATTTTGAATTTTGGTGCCGCTGGGGGTATTTGTCCAGTTAGGACAGTTCTAATTTTCGAAGTTGGAATACTGTATTTATTTATATATTCTTATAGTTATAATAAAATAAAAGATAAAGAAAATAAGACATACTGTATAACAGCATCTCCTACCTGATTATAATGTTGTCAGAAAATGACACCAAGTAGTCTTTCAAAAAGTTGTGGCAGTAGTGAAAACTAGTATTGAATAATTAGCGAACGAATCAGTAAACACATTTTCTACCATTTAAATTGTGTAATCTTATTCCTTCAAGCTATATGAATTTATTTGAATAACCTAGCAACCAACAATTATGAAGTTAATTATTCATAAGAAGATTTTACAATGATCCATTCAATACATTTCTTTTGCTATAGAGAAGCTATGATGTATTGTGCCATACCTACCATATCTTTCAGATTTAAGACAGTGTCTTCTTCTTTAAAAATGTTCTGACATGAGTGATCAGTCCCCTCATGAATAAATATTGCGATTCTGTGCTTGAGAGTGCCAGAACAGAGAATCAGAGAGTACCAAAGAGAACCTTCTCTTGACCAGGTGTCTTAATTAAAATTCCTATTCCTACCATCAGACCTTGCACTTTAGAGTCCTGAAACTACTTCTGACATTTAAGCAGATTGCAGAATATAGTTTAGATTCTGGAATGAAAATTGTTGTGTGAGGGCTGATTAATCTTCGTTTTGGACTCTAGATTCCTCAGTGAAATTATGATACCAGTATGGCTCCAGCAATGCCAACATATGTCCCAAGGTTGTGGTTCACTGCCACCAATAAATATACATGTATTACATAATGTAGTTAAAGTCAGGATTCAGAGAGAGTCACGTTTTCAGTCCCATGTGGTAGTACAACATTAATTGCACAGGATTTAGATACCTATATTCTGAACTTGAGTATAAAAACATTTTTCAATGGATAAATTGTAATCATTACTGTCAAGAAACAGAGAAATATGCATTTTGCTATGTCATTATACAGAGTCTGGAATTTTTTTTATCCCATTTGATCATATTAAAGGAAAAGATGAAGATTTAACTTCTATGAAAATTAAAATAAAGGCTGTAATTCCATCATTGTTATGCTTTGCCTGAATAAATAAAAATGGTGATAATACATGTAGTAACTTTAATGGTCCCTTTTACTGCCTTCATTGTCCAGGCATCGTGAGGTAAATAGAAGGCAGCTGGCAGAACCCAGTCATTATGGTAGTATGTTTGTCTTTAAACCAAGAAAATGCCACTAGTGACTTGTTATTTTTTTGTTGTTGTCAAAAGTTGAGACGATGAGCATCCTAAAAGTCGAGAAGATGAGACATTTTAACAGATTGGTAGTTGACTCATTGTTTTTCCCATTTCCTTCCCCATTTTCACAAAAGAACCTTTTTTTTCCTTTTAAACACTTGTCTTCTGCACACTTTATGAAGTTTATCATAAACTGAATTTTATCAGTTGTTTAGAAGGTCATGGTGATTCAAACTGCAAAATAAACATGCAGAAATGAAAGATGTGTCAAACTATGTACTTTTTGTTCACCCTCAAATAGCCTGAATATGTTTCTTTTACAGAATTCTTCTATACTGTGACAATGTGGAGATGGCATATGATGGTGTTGATAAAGCAGAATTCAAAGGAGCAAAGAAAGGAAGGCTGTACCTAACTAGTCATAGGGTAACGAGAAAAAACCTCTAGTACTGACATTCACATGTATTGAAAAAATGTGTAAACTGTGTCGACGTTAACACCCTACTAACCAATCCATCAATAACAATCTAATAACAACTCAAATGGATCAGTTCACCTAACGTAAAACAACAAGCCAAATTTATCATTCCACAAGAATTATAACAACTCAAACTGATCGATTTATGTAACCCATACTGGTAATAAGGCAAACTGATCAATTTACATAACCTAGAACAGCTCAAAATAATCATCTATGTAACTTATAATAAGCAAACTGATCAGTTTACCTAACCTATAACAACTCGGACTGATCTATTTTATATAACCTATAATAAGGCAAACTGATCAATTTACATAACCTAAAACAGCTCAAACTGATCTATTTTATATAACCTATAATAAGGCAAACTGATCAATTTACCTAACCTATAACAGCTCAGACTGATCTATTTAATGTAATCTATAATAAGGCAAACTGATCAATTTACCTAACCTATAATAGCTCAGACTGATCTATTTAATGTAACCTATAACAAGGCAAACTGACCTATTTAATGTAACCTATAACAAGGCAAACTGATCTATTTAATGTAACCTATAGTAAGGCAAACTGATCAATTTACCTAACCTATAACAGCTCAGACTGATCTATTTAATGTAACCTATAACAAGGCAAACGGACCTATTGAATGTAACCTATAACAAGGCAAACTGATCTATTTAATGTAACCTATAGTAAGGCAAACTGATCAATTTACCTAACCTATAACAGCTCAGACTGATCTATTTAATGTAACCTATAACAAGGCAAACTGACCTATTTAATGTAACCTATAACAAGGCAAACTGATCTATTTAATGTAACCTATAGTAAGGCAAACTGATCAATTTACCTAACCTATAACAGCTCAGACTGATCTATTTAATGTAACCTATAACAAGGCAAACGGACCTATTGAATGTAACCTATAACAAGGCAAACTGATCTATTTAATGTAACCTATAGTAAGGCAAACTGATCAATTTACCTAACCTATAACAGCTCAGACTGATCTATTTAATGTAACCTATAACAAGGCAAACGGACCTATTGAATGTAACCTATAACAAGGCAAACTGATCTATTTAATGTAACCTATAGTAAGGCAAACTGATCAATTTACCTAACCTATAACAGCTCAGACTGATCTATTTAATGTAACCTATAACAAGGCAAACTGACCTTTTTAATGTAACCTATAACAAGGCAAACTGATCTATTTAATGTAACCTATAGTAAGGCAAACTGATCAATTTACCTAACCTATAACAGCTCAGACTGATCTATTTAATGTAACCTATAACAAGGCAAACGGACCTATTGAATGTAACCTATAACAAGGCAAACTGATCTATTTAATGTAACCTATAGTAAGGCAAACTGATCAATTTACCTAACCTATAACAGCTCAGACTGATCTATTTAATGTAACCTATAACAAGGCAAACTGACCTTTTTAATGTAACCTATAACAAGGCAAACTGATCTATTTAATGTAACCTATAAGAAGACAAACTGATCAATTTACCTAACCTATAACAGCTCAGACTGATCTATTTAATGTAACCTATAACAAGGCAAACGGACCTATTGAATGTAACCTATAACAAGGCAAACTGATCTATTTAATGTAACCTATAGTAAGGCAAACTGATCAATTTACCTAACCTGCAACAACTCAAACTGATCAACTGACCAAAGCTATAACAACTCAAACTTATCAATTTACCTAAAATATAACAATTGACACTGATCAATTTACCTAACCTATAACAACTTAAACTGGTCTATTGACCTACATGTAACCTATAGCAAGAAGTCATACTGATGTATTCATCTAACCTATAATTTTTCAAACTGATCTACTGACATTGCTACCCATATTACATTGTATGCATGCAAAACCAAGAACCGTATACTGTAGATTTGATTGAAAACTGAAATCATAATTTTTTCAGGTGATCTTTAATTCTGACTCCAGCAGGGACGTGTTACAGTCATTCAGCATGCCTTTCCATACTATGAGGGAGGTAGAACTTGAACAGCCAATCTTTGGAGCAAATTATATCAAAGGCAAAATAAATGCAGAAGAAGGAGGTAAGTCTTTTATTAATTATTTACTCAGATACCATACTACATTTCTGATATAGTTTTTCCCTGTTGGTAAAGCCAGAGTATACTATAGTTTACCTACACATCTGTTTGTCCATCAGTCAGTCCACATATAATATTTTGCAAATGATAATGCAAGTACCATATATCAAATTCAAACCAGATTTAGAGATTTTTTAGTTATGATGAGAGGAAAATGCATACAGAGTTTAAGGTCAAAGGCCAAGGTCACAGCATCTGAACTTAGAAAAACTTACTAATACTATAGTTTTCTAATGATAACTTAATAATATGTACAATACTTCAAATTAAATTCAGATTTGGATATATATTTAGTTATTAAGAGAGAAAGATACATATTGATTGTGAGGTCAAATCACAGCATCTGAATTTAGAATGAAGATTTACTTAAAGCTTCTGTTTCAAGATGATAACTACTAAACATCAGATTCATGCCAAATTTGGATATAATCTTTTTATAAAAAGAGAAATATGTCTATTAATTTTAAAGTATCAAAAGGCAAGGTCAAAACAACTAAAAGTGAAATTGGAAATAGGAAAATGTAAAGTCAATGAAGACAAGTAAGTTTTAGGTACACAATGCACTAGCTGTAGCAAGCATGAAAAACTGGGTGTAATTAACCCTTCCACGATTCGTTAAAAAACTTGACATTCAGATGATTATCAATTGTTGACCGGATTGCAAAGCAATTCCGGTATATGAATTGGCGAAATCCGTCTGTCCGTCCGTCCGCACAGCGTCAACATTTTGCGTTTAGCATTTGCATTTAGCTTGGTTTCTTTCATACCCTAAAGGGTGCTTATGTCAAAGTTGTAGGTTTGTAGATACTTGAATGTTCTATCCAACCAATACAAAAATTTAGTGACCTTGACCTCGACTTTACGCTTCAGTGAACACAGTTTTTTGCCTTTAGGGTGACCACTTGCATACATGTATTGTTAATGTTAATGCAAAGCAATTCTGGTCTGTAAATTGGCAAAATCCATCCGTCCTTCCGTTCATCCGTCTGTCTGTCTGTACGTCCGGCGTCAACATTTTGCGTTCAGCATTTGCATTGAGCTTGGTTTCTTTCATACCCTAAAGAGTACTTCTGTCAAAGTTGGTAGGTTTGTAGATACTTGAATGTTTCATCCAACCAATACAAAAATTTAGTGACCTTGACCTTGACTTTACGCTTTAGTGAACGCACACTGTTTTTTGCCTTTAGGGTGACCACTTGCATACATGTACTGTTAATGTTACCTACTTCAAACTTAATTGGATTTTAGACATACACAGACTGTTTTTGCTTTTAGGGTGAACTCTTGCTTACTGTAAATATAACCTACTTCAAACTTAGTTGCATTGTAAACATTCTTGAGCTCTTGCCGTCTGACACATACTTGGTGACCTTGACCTTGACTTGACTTCAGGCTTCAGTGAATGAACACTGTTTTTCAGTGAACAGAATCTCAGATACCTTGTTAACTTTTATGAGGTCTTGCTCAACGACGCAAAATGTTTAATCCTGGCCTTAATTTCACTGCTTTTGTGCTCACGTTATGGAATACCGTACCATTGGCAATATGTAGTCAAGTCTTCTTGGACTTTGTTGCTGATAGGAGAATATCCACATCTCACAAAGGCATCTCTGCAATCCGGTCATACCGTCCTTGACGGTTTCTTGTTATATTTATATTTATCATAAACAAATGTGTTATCTGTCAGAGTTTTGTCAGACCTCAGATGATGTCAGCACAATGAAAAATTGCATTTTGTGGAAGGGTGAATCACATGTTTCACAAACATTTTCCAGATATAGTAAGTTACAGATCAAGTTCTGCTTGGTCACTGTTTATTTATTATCGGCAGAGTTATGCTCCTAAACTATGGCTTAAGGATGCATGAATATTTAGTTTATTGTTGTTTTTCTGTGATTTAGTAAAATAGTGACAGTTGATATATGGCTTTCTTATGGTTAGGTACAATTTACAAATCATATCGATAGTTTTGTCATGGTTGAAGCCGGCGTGGCCTAGTGGTATCGCGCTGGACTCCTAATAGGGAGGTCACTCTGGTCATGCCGGTGTCATGTCTTTCGGATGAGACAGTAAAAACCGAGGCCCCGTGTTTTGGTATGCATGGCACGTTAAAGATCCCGCACTGCTTCGGGTGGGTCCGTTGCAAAGGTCTAAATTTGTATGCCCCGCATCAGGCAGATGCCGTCACCATATACATGAAATATTCGTGGTGTGACATTAAACAAAAATCAATCAATCAATTTGTCATGGTTGAACTACATGTACTCATAAATTCAGTTACTGTAAATTAGATCAGAGAAATGGAATACATTCAAATGAGAATATACATGGTAGAGGAAACTTGTGTATGCGGGGTGTATGAATATGAGAGCAGTATTACATGTATTATCATCCCCTTGTGAAACTTTGATGAGGAAAGAAAACACTGATGCCATTTCCGTCTGTGTGTTCATCCCACTTGGTGATATACCTTGTATAAAACTTATATTCTTACTTTCATCAAATTAATACTGAAATTCTTATCTGATTTATGAAAGCTGTATCATCTGCTACATTCTTTGCAGAATTCGCACCCATGAGACATGGATATTACATGGGTGTGCTCTTGTTATGTATATGTATTTTATGGTAGGTAACTGGTACGGCACTGTCAAAATAAAGATGTGGTTCAAAAGTGGTGGTGCAATAGAATTTGGACAAGCCATGTTGAGGGCAGGTCAGCTAGGTAAGATAATTCATTCTTTTTTAATCCATCATGATTTTATTAAACTAGTGTATTTGGGAATGAGACAAGTTAACATTACATGAATAAAACCTTTTGCAAATTAATAGAAATATTTAAATCCCATTACAAACACCACTTATTGATTCTGATGTATATGTACATGTATGTACATTGTACATATATCTATAAACTTTCCTATTATAATAGAATGAGTTTAATGACTCTTTATTTTTTATGTTAACATTACAAATATTATTCACTGCAGGCCTCAGTATCAAAATGGGTTTCAGCAGTGTTCTGGAAATCTTTGTGCCTTTCACATCATACTATCTTATTTTGTGCAAGTTGGATTGTCATTCATTTCTTTTGTTGGTTGTAACCTCTACACAATGTTTTACCCCTGTTTTCTCCAGTGTTGGAATTCATTGGCAGTCTGAAGCCCAGATGTATCCCATTGAGGCTAGTTCAGTCTGAAATGTTCTAGTCCAGTGTTTGGTTATAACACACAGCTTTCGTAAATCATTAATGCTTTAAAAATTATGTATTAATAGTCATTCAGAAGATGCAGGTTTTTAAATTCAGTGTCCAGTATTCTCAGTGTGCCAAAAGGAAGATATAACTGGTTTTCTGATAATCCCAACCGTAACAAAAGTGTGTACTTTTCTTCACATTTTTAACTTCTGCTGTTATACCACATGAAAGATTTTAATGAAACAGGGTATACATGAAATACTATCGATCCTCTATCAATTTTGTACATTTCACCCAAATTGGTCAATAGATAATGCCACTATGTCTAAAAACTAGGTCTCACAGTGGTACATATACCACATGGTAATTAAAATATTGAGAGTAGCGGTTCAAATCCAGCTATGGTCAAAAAAATTTTTTTTCATTTCTTTACACATCTAAATAAGGTTTTAGATGTTTCTCAACACTCAGCATATGAAGTTAGGCCATTTTAAATTGGATCTTGACAATATTTGAAACAATTGTTGTTCATGACCCAGACTTGAAATCAGTCAACAAAAGGCCTCACCTAAAGAAAATGACTAAGTTGTTGCTCTGAATCACATCTTGCAGAGACAAAGCAAATACTTAATATCAAAATCACCTGAATGGATGTGCAAAAAAGTGTTGTTTTTTATTCTGGTCTGAAATAAAATTTGACATATTTTCAACATTTGTGTTGACTTAGTCACAGTAATGCAAAAATAAATGAATTCTTCCTTCCTGCATGACTGATCATCTAGGTACTCAGGTGAGCGATATAGGCTTACTTGGGCCTCTTCTTTTATTTTGCCTAGTGAAAGTGTCATATCATATAACACATAAAGAGATAAGGCTATGGGTTTCCCTTTTTCTTTTTTTTTTCGTAAAAATAAAAGTTAAATAAACAATGCAAGAATAAATCTGCGCATCTGACAGCATATGCAGTGAAAAGCCCCCAGTAGTTAATTATTTACTAGGACTCACATCATATAAATTTAGTTCAATTACAGTGTATTTCGTCTTTGCAAAATACAAAATAACACACACCAATATGCAGTCAGTGTAATGATTTGATCATCAATGCAAATATCAGTGAATCATTTCATTGAGAATAAGTATGTACTGGTTACACTGTTTATTAATAAATGTGGTGTTTAAAATTAAATACAAAAGTATATTTGCAACTATTTTGAATTTTTGCGTGTCATAGACTGGTAACAATTGAAAGTTTTAAAAACGATAGGTCTTAAATGACAACAGATTGTACGTGGTGTGATTGAGAAGTTCTCAGCCTGATATACTGTGATACAATAAATCAGTATAAAACCCCAGTCATACCATTATTCAATCAAATTGAATGTATTTGGTAGAGAGAGTAGGATTTTCTTTTGATTATACACGAATTTCCCTGTTAAAAGTTGAAGGGCTAGTCAGTCTGCCAAAATGGATAAAACTGATGTTAATTGAATACCGGTAATTAAGTATATCTATAAGAAGGGTATGACTCTCAAGGAGCTTCATGAGGACATCATGAAAACCTTGGGAAGGAGTCACTTTCTTATAATAGTGTTAAAAAAATGAACTGCTGAATTTAGACATGGGAGGGAGAGTATTGAATATGATGAAAGGTCTGGACATCCCAATGAGGCTGCCATAGACGAAAACATTGATATTGTGCACACTCTTGTCAGGTGTGACAGAAGGCAAAACCCCCAAGATAAAGCAAGAGAAGATGGCATAAATTATGGGGCTGTTCAGTCAATTTTAAACAATATCTTTGGCATGTTTAAGCTCTCAGATAGATGGGTCCCTTGAATGTTGTCTTAAGAACTAAAGATTAATAGGTATGATGTTTCTTTACATCTTTTACCTCTTCATGAGAATCTGAGGATTTTATGGAACGAATTGTCACTCAGGATGAAACTTAGCTTCACCATTTTGATCTTGAATCTAAGAAACAAAGCATGCAATGGATTCACCTTAGCTTACCCCTTCTAAAAAGTTCAAGAGAGTTTCCTAAGCTGAGGAAATCATAAGCTTTTATCTTTAAGACAATCAGGGAATGATCATGATTCATTTTCCTGAGGAAGGCCGCACATTAAATGGTGCATATTATGCAAATAGGTTAAAGAGACTGTGTCAGGAGATTGTGAGAAAGAGGACAGAAAAGGTAACCAGAGGCGTTCCACCCTTGCAGGATAATGCACCCACTCACAATTCCCAAGTTGCAATGACAGCTGCAATGGAATGCAGCTTCGAAGTTCTTCCTTATCCCCCATATTCTCCAAATTTAGCCCCATATGACTTCTATCTGTTCCCAAAACTAAAATTTTACCTATGTAGGTGTTATACTGACCATTTCAAACTGATATTGACTCACCTTCTGGCCACAACAGTGACTAGTAACAATGGAATTCAAATAAAATACTCTACATATCTACCCAAATTTTTGGTTTTTTCTCAGAGAAACAGAGTTTGTTTATAATTTATGAGGTCTTGCTAATGAGAAGTGGAGAGATTAAATCATCGTTCTATGTATGTACCGGTAATCACTAGTCCAAAAATTCCTAAAGCAAAGGGCATACAAAACCAAGGAAAACAGTAAAACAATAGAAAGTAAAGGAATATCAGCTATATATGGAACTAAAGTGAACCCATTCTTTGATTAAATTAAAGTAACCCAGCAATTCTTTTCATTATCTTCGTTTACCTGAGACATATCTCAGTACATAACTGCACAAATGCCTTTCACTAGAATTCATTAAATGATATGGATCACTTGAATAATGCTAGGGCTATCCCAAACATGAAATGACTACCTCATGTGAATTTGATATAGCCCCTGATGCTATTCCATACAAAAGTTTGTTTCAATGCACTTAAACACTGCTGTATAAGTGAATTAAAGTTGATAAAGAATAAATATTTAAGTCTTTACAAGCTTTTTATACATATATTTTGTTCTATTTCAGCATCCAAATATCGTGTACCACAGCCACCACCTTACGTTCCACCTCAAGGACCAATATACCAAGCCCCTCCTCCAGCCTATTCTCCTCCCCAGGGAGGTCAGTATGGATGGGTTCCATATAGTACCTTTCCTTCAGCTCCTCCATGTAAGTATGAATTGATCCAGTGATATCATACTGGATTACTAAGATGGCCATTGAGGTTTGATCTCAGCTGTCAGGAACTAAATTTTCTAAAGTGATTGATCATTTTCTGCCTCCTTTTTATGTTCCTTTGGATGGACATTGACAACCCCAGTACTGTGTCATGATAAATATTGATATATATGAAATATTCCATTCAGGGTGATAAACTACATGCATAAACAATGAAATAAATGAAGGTTGATCGCATGCTTTCAGTCATGTTCTGATCTCTGTGTTAATTAAAAAGACATTGTGTATTATTTTCACATTATCAATTAAAAGGTCCATTGTTATACATTAAATTTTTTCTTTATACTGTAGAAGAGTTATTGCTAAACCCCCAGCATAAATGATAAGGCATGTCTTAAAGTCATGTACTTTCAATCTTTCTCAGTTACTTTTCACATTTTGCTTGTTTATGTCTCAAAGTAATCCCATCATTACAAATTTTCATAACATTTCTCTGTTATTTGGGTCCACAGGGGAGTGACTTATGTGACATGAAAATGATAAGGCAAATGTGAAAGAATTGTAAATTCATTGTGTTTGTATTTCTTTTTGTTTACTGATATGATTGAAACTTAATGATCCATTACACTCTTAACTGTGTATGACTTTCCCTATTGTGACTGTAAGAAATCATAAGGCAAATGTTAAGATGCTGTGATTTCAAGGTTAAGATGTTTCGTTTTCCCTTTTGAGGGATATGATTGAAATTCAATGATCCTTTACACTCTTTACCAGTGTTCTTGTATGAATTTCCCCAAGAGTGGGTCCCAAGGGCTGCACATTTTGTGACTTTAGGAAATGATAATGCAAATGTTCTTGTAATTTTAATGTGCTTACAGATTTTTTCCCTTTAAGTGATATGATTGATATGTAATGATTCGTTACATTCTTTACTACTGCCCTGTATGACCTTTCTTTAGATTGGGTCCCAAAGGGGCAAAGCTTTTGTGACTTTAGGAAATGGTTAGACAATGTGTTGTAATTAACATGTTTTTGCATTTCTTTATCCTGTTTAGTGATATAATTGAGACTTAATGAGCACTTGAAATGCGATAAACAGAAACATATATACATGTAGCATGGAGACTCTGCTTACTAAAGCCTTTGGTGCAAGCATGCTTTAAGTGACTATGGCTCCTCTGGTTCCTGAATATTATAATGACAAAATGTCATTATGATAAACATGTCATTATCGTAGTCAAATAAAATCTATTACTTATAGGTTATTGACTGAATACGACAAATATGACCGCCCGAGGTCTTTGAGCAAGTTCGGGCCGCTTTACTGCTCAAAGACCAAGCTCGGGCCGCTTTACTGCTCAAAGACCGAGGGCGGTCATATTTTGTCGTATTTAGTTGATAATCTTTTTATTACATATTTAACCGTCCATATATATTTAAATCTATAAATCAAAGTATTTTCATTAATAGTACTGTCCGCCATGTTTGTTTGCATATGGTATGACGTCAAATATAAGTATGACATCTCGTAACTGGAAATTGTCCCCAGGCTGATATGAAGTTTGCGGGCATTTAAGGTTCTATATCAGCCTGGAAACTTTCTATATAAACTATTGATAAAATTTTCAAAATACATAATAATTGCTGATATCAAACAAAACATACTACATGTAGTACTCCTGTGATGTAACATATACATATATGTAGCATATGCTACAGGGATATAGTCTAGGAATATAAATATAACTATCCTCTGAAAAATTTATCAGAAGAAACAGACTGGTAATGGAAATATATGAAAAGAATTACGGTTGTCACTGTCACAATGTTGGACAGTACATCATTTTTTATCAGTATATCATTATCTCTACCTGCCAATTTAAGTGTGTCACTCTGCTACTGTGACATTATCTGTACCTGCCAATTCAAGTGTGTCACTCTGCTACTGTGACATTATGTCAGTAAATTAACATACCACTTTATATTAATTTCTGTCAATATATGGTACATCCATGCCATTTATCACTATTTTTATACCCTGGCCTTACCTAGGTAGGGAATATAGTGATTTACATGTCTGTCTGACTGTACTTCCATCTGTCTGACCCTTATGATTACTATTTCCAGATGATTGAAAAAGAAAGGATGTTTCTGTACTGTAATGTCACTGTCAATGTATTGGTGCTTCAGCATTCTATACTGCTATCTATCTTACTTCATCATTTCATCTTTAAATTACCATATGCTTATGATAAAGTATCATATATCATATCAATCTTGACATATTTTTCAGCGGAGTATGTTTATATGACAGAATCTCCACCTCCTTATCCTGGGATAGACCCTAATATGACTCCCTATCCTCCTCAACAGTACAATGGTTATCCTCCACCAACTGCCAACACCAATGAATCTGCTGCAGGTACGTCATACCTCATACAAACTGAAAATGCATGAATAATGAAAAAATGATACTGTATATCAGGAAATTTTCTCAATGGTCTAATCTTTCTCTGATTTTATTGGCCTTCCTTGATTTAAATCACTTTTAATGATAATAACAGTAAAAAAAAAAAAAAGAAGGAACAGAATGTTTGACACACATTCAAGAGTCATTGTTAACATACACCTCTCTCCCCACTCCATGTGACTAGCTGAAACCCTTGATAATTGTTACATATATATATAATGATAATAAGTTCCCTAATCTCAGTTTATATGTATTCAAGCAGATAAAACTATTTTAACAATAAGTCAGAAAGGTAATTGTTTCAAACACATATTTAAAGGCTGTCATTTTGAACATATCACCTGTACAGTATTTTGACTTGCAAAGTTTTTATATTACAGAAGCTAAGGCTCGGGAGGCAGCTGGTGGTGCTTATTATACCCCATCTGCCCCACATAACGTGTACATGCCACAGCAGCCCTCGGCACCTCCTATGTATTCAGAGGTGGAGAAGAAGAACCAGTGATTAAGATTGATGAAGGAACTAATAATAGTGACTCATTTTTTGCTATTGTTACTTTGTTTTAGTGAAAAGTTTTGAAACTCATTAACAGATCTATTACATTGTACACTCTTCACTTTGTAAATTAAATAGGTTTTTAGCAAGTTGTAACAACGACACTATTCAGAGTGAAAAGGTAAATTTTTCTGATCATTTTCATATGAGCAATGGATTTTCATGTGAAAAGCATCTTCCTTCACTTGTATCAGAATTATAGATTCATGGGTTATCTTGTGAATGATCTTTATTTCTGTAGATCACTTTGCCTTGACACTTTTGCATATGATATAATTTTACGGTACACATTCAATCTTTATATTAACTCCATTGTCACTGACATATGGAAAAAAGGTTTTTTTTTTTAAATCTTGATAATTTTTTTCCTTGAAAAGTTGAATTAATCATCACTTAGGGAAAACCTGAGAGAAGTACAAAACTGAAGTAGCATTGCTTTAATTCTAAATTAAATTACATGCCAAATTGTAATTGTTTAAACACTATTTTACATTTTGCCATACTATCACAAGTTGAATTTCAAATTCAAAGCATTATTGAAATAGTTTCAGACTATTATAAATTTCACACTATGTCATCAACTCATTTAGATAAAAATCAGATGTAATGTAAACTTTATCATTGTTGTTAGTCTCGCATCAGTCTGCTAATTTATACCTGATATTTATTACCTTTTTGGTGATGGAGCTTTGTGGTCCAATACATTCTGGCCTACAGACACAAATACATGTACTCCATTGGACCTATATTTCTACAGCTAGTTTTCACTTTTCTGTATATTTTATTGATAGTTTTGAGTTTTGATTTCTTTGTTATCCTGACATCTGAAAGTAGAATTATTAGTATAAACATATTTGTCCTAAGTTATGAAATAAAACGTCAAATCAAAACCAACAACATGAATTTTCATTAACTGGAACTGAATTTAAGGCCCTGCTTCTAAATTCTCAATATAGATATATACATGTATTTCTTACTCGAACTCCACGTAACTCATACTGTTTTACAAGGGCCTTTCAAATTCATACTGGTATTATCCATAGTCGGCTGTAAATGTTAACATTTGCAACACTATCTTGGAAGTTTTACATAGAGGTTTCTGTGTTATTTTCTATATGTATAAATATTGGTTTTGTATATTGCTGTATTATCTCCTTTATGTATATCTTGATTTTGTACATATATATTGCTGTGTTATTTCACATTTGTGATAGTTGTAATGTTGAGCTGTTATACAATTATCTTGTTGTTACTGTCATTGTGCCCTGCACATTTTTTGATTCATGTTGTGTATACTGTCATGTTTACAATATAATTTGTATGCATTTCACTTTAAACAAAAGAAAAATTCTTTGAAGCTTTCATGTGTATTTTCATACATGATTTTTATAATATTTCTGTATTGTTACTTGGTTCTTTTTGTGAAGTCCTGGCAAAGATCTTGCATTATCAGTTATGAATTTTTTAACCTTAATGCTGAATATATTCCCACATGCAAAACATATGATATGTGATTTTATCAGCTCACCTTGACAAAGTTAAGAGGAGCTTATGCTTTACCCTCAACATCCACATTCCTGTCTGCATCTGGTTCAGTAGTTTGGGGTAATTAAATATTGAAGAAAGTATAGGTGCTACAATAGGTTTATCATGGGATACTGACTTAAGTGCATGCATCCAGTGATGTATCTGACCTATATTTTCCACTTGAGTAACTCAGTTCAGTAGTTAGAGGTAACTCAGTATTGAAGAAAGTGTAGGTGCTACAGCAACCAAACTTGCACCGTAGGTTCATCTGGGGATGCTGACTTAAGCACATTCATGTAATGATGCATCTGACCTTGATTTTATGCTTGAGTGACTCGCTTTAATATAACAATGTTCATAAAACTTTCTACTATTCTTTTTTTTTGTGTGTGAAAAATACTGGTTATCTTTGATTACACTATGTTTGATAATATTAAAGTAGTGGTTTTCATTTTATATTATTTCTAATATATATATTAAGTTACCATACATGAACTTGAGCAAGAGTATATAGGGCTTTTCTTGTTACTAATGTGTATTTTTATCAAGCCTACAGCAATTATCTCTAATTAGAAATTGAAAGTGTATAATAAAATGTAAAGAAATGAAGTTATATTGTAGCACTCAAAACACTGAATTAATTCATGGTCCAGTTACTGTAACTGTTTAGATATTAATGTTTGATGATAAAAGCTTATACAATTAAAATTGATCAGTATGGATTCACTCTCTTCAGAAAATCTCTTCTCATTCACTTCTGTGATTGGCTTTACTCTAATTTCAGATCATGTGATTTAAAGGTCAAATGACTTTCTGTACAAAATGTCATTTTGCTGATAAAAGTTTCTTTCATTTGATTTGGTAGCTCTGAAATACTTAAATTAAAAATAAAACAAACAGGTGATGTTTATAATACAGGGATGCATTAATTTATAATGGTGCACAAAATGTTTTTTTGTAAAACATTAATAAATAACTAAAATCAACAAATATATGAGGTGATATTGGTATAAAGTGCCCTTTTACTTATATGAGAACAAGAAATCATTTAATGACATCATCTAGAATTTTTTCAATAGCTTTGACAGAAAGCTGATTGTAGAGGTGTAAGAGAAATAAATAACATCTCTGTATAGAGAGTGGTATGGACCTAGTCTATATAGATCATTTAAAAGTCTACATCCTCATTTTTCCTATTTATTTTGTTGTAATGTATGTGTATCTGGTATAAAGTATGTCATCATATACTGAAGATGTTTTTTTTTATTGTGGTATTATAATGCAGGATGTTTGAGAGATAGGGATGACAATTTGAAAATCCTTTGCTACCTGATGCAGGCAGCAACAAATGTCATACATTTTCCTTTTCAAGGAGCACCAGTACCACTTCATCCAATTGAAAAATACTTGTGCTTAAAAGATCCACAGCTGCTCAAAGCAAGAGTGCTTGGCACCATCAAAATGCCCAGATAATCTATTGCAATATTATGTCTCATATCAGGGATTGTTTGAAGCATCTCGTGCTGATTCTTGGCATTGAAATCATTATGCAAAGATCTTTCCATCAGTTCTGTAATATATATATATATATATATATATATGTCAAAAACCCAATAAGCTACGGGCTATGTGAATACCACCACCATAAAGGCGAAATGTCCGGTTTGGTATTGGATATATATCTATATATGTCAAAAACCGAATAAGCTACGCACTATTTGAATACCACCACCATAAAGGTGAAATGTCCGGTTTGGTATTGGACAATAAAGAATCAATCAGTGTCGCCTTTATAGCCCTTTTACGTACTTTTGTAATTATCTAGTTCTAGTTATCTAGTACAAAAAAGATCTACAAAATTATTCTTAAAACAAGAATTTGGGTATACCAAAATACGACAGTTTCATTGATGTAAACAGCATCAATCATGTGTTGGCAGTCCATAGTCTGAATGGTCTTCTTTCTGATATGTATTGTTGATTTTCCTACCAAAGCCACTGTGTTGAGTCTGCTGGGATTTTTCCATACTCTGTTACAGTACAGCCTACGCGGATTCCTCACTTTCCACCCATCACCGCAACCGATTTTTGGGTGGGAAATCACCGCAACCCACCGCAAAATAAGATTGCGGTGGACGTTCAAATCCATCGCAACCCACCGCAATTTTTACTGTCGTGACAGGAGATTGAATTGTCCATCGCGGGTCACCGCAGTTGGTCATATCGCCGCAGGCACTTGAAGACAAAAACGCGGCGGGCCACCGCAATCGTTATCATCGTTGCAGAATCTTGTATTGGGATACCAGCGATACTTTGTAATGTTTCAATAGCCATACTTTAAAATTCGTCCAGGTCCTATTTATTTTCCACTTACGGGAGCTAGGGGTCTATTAAATTTAATGTACTTTGACATAAGTATCTTATATTTTGATGTGAAATGCTCTCTATAAACGATACATTTAAAAGTTATTCGTTAGTAAAATAGAATATTATACGCAATTGCATTAACTTTAAAAGGGTAATGTGTTACAACGGTTCGAACACTGTCGCTCTTAATAAATGTTACTTGTATATAAATTAATGAACATATCTTTTATCTTATTGTGATTAATTTGGAAATGCTATCTTAGCAAAAAAGGAAAGCTGAAATCGTATCTCGCACAGCGGGTATGTCTTATGAATAATGTACAAAAGTAGTGGTCATTAATTCGACAAGTAGTGTATAGAATAGGTCATTTCCGATTTTCCTTTATTCATAATAAAATCTTAGAATTTATGTAGAAGTATACTGTCGAAGGACCAGTCCCCGATTAAGAGCAGTTTCCGGCTACTACGTTATCAAGGGTATTCAAACCATGAATTCATATGTATTCTGTGTATTGCAGACAATCACGTGAAAAAATCTCATAAAATCACGTTTCAAAAGACAAAAAAAAAAAAAAGTAGTAACCGGTAACTGATCTTAGCCAGTAACTACTACCAGTATGTCCGTAGGCACGCGATATGAAAGAAATTCTTTAGAATTAAATTAAACAAATTGATTTCAAGGGAAAAAAAGAAAAACAAGGACTTATCTTGTTTATACGTTCTTTACCAAAAAAAAAAAATGATCAGTAATTGAAACGTGATTGTCTTATTGGTTTACATGGTTGAAACCAGAGACATACATGTGTATGTATGTCTCTGGTTGAAACCGACCTGAATGAATCTGAATTATTGTCGCAAACAACGATTAATCGTGATCGCTTTTCTTATCTATCTCTTGAATTCGTGCTTTTAAAGTTTACTTTAAATATAGACCATTCCTACGCGTAATACACGTACGCGGCCATCTTCTGATCACGTGACTATTACGGAAGCTATCATCAGCCTAGTCTCATATCATCAGCCAAGGACTTTTACACAAATTTATAAGTCCTTCCATCAGATTACACTATCTACTGGTATCTCCTTTTTCATCATTTGTATCTTTAATAAGTCGTTATGCATTTTTGCGGTCTTGACTGTAATTATGACTGAAATACAGACTATTTGCCATTTGCCTTGATAACATTACTTTACAAAACCTAACGCAAACGGAGATATATCCAATCTTACTGCCAGGGACGTATATATCTATATCTTAGATATATACGTCCGTGTTACTGCTAATAATGCGAGTTTTTTTATGAATAATCAGGGACGCATGTTCCTGGAATAATTGTCTAGTACTGATTTATTAAAATTAAATTATTCCAGAGACAGAAGTCTCTGATTATTCCCATGATATCGAGTTTAAAGGGGAAGCTTTTTGACCGTAGGGTTGAAGTCACGTGATTAAGCTGGGGGCGTGATTTAACTGGTCGCCGAAATCACTGCTTGTCTCCAGCTCGGGGTATTTGCCTAGAGGCGCTTGGTAATCGGGGTATTGGGTATGCCTGGAAGCGCATGGTAATCGGGAGGTGTGAACATGCTATAGTTTGGTGTAAACAATGTGTGGGATTTGAATTGGTAATAGAAAGTACATTCTTTAGTGCAGTAATGAAGATTCTAGTTGTATTTTATTTTTTCATTTTAATTGATTTTATTACTTTTTAGGGGGTGGGGTGTTTGATGTATTTGTTTGTTTTGATCTCTATTTGGAGAGTTTTATTTTGAAGGAGTTTGAGGACATAAGCCGATATTTCTCCCGTACTTTACGAAATACACAATTGGGCATAATTTCCTCCCAATATCCATGGGACTGCCATACAAATCTGTTTCGCCTTCTGTTCAGACCGACTTTCCGAGTCTTTCTATCTAAATATCGAGAATCATCCCACACAACACGATGGCATAGCATTGTCCAGCACTTCTTGTATAGGTCCTCTCTCTTTCTATGCCGGATTACGATGGTGAGGAGGGACGTCTGATTCTGGTCACCACATCTGTCGGTTGCGATCATCGATCTATCACGCAGGGTCATGAAAAGCAGTCTGGGCATTCGTGTTCCCCTTCAAATTGTGGACTGAGAGGCTTCATTGCCAGGCGACTCGGTGTCCACAAGATCCTCTGTCAAAGTACTGGCGGAGTATTTGTCTAGTCCCAGTCATTGTGTGCAAAAGAATGCCTGTTACGCTTGAAGCTTATCAGGTGATAGATTCAAAGTTACGGTGTTCTTTGTTGGGTTTTAGAAACAGAATGATGATATGTAGAAGAGATTCAGATATATTAAAACACTTTCCTTTAAGCTTGTACTGACAGAAAATGGATTGCGTAATAGATGTAAAACTAGGTTGTCACCCGTGGTCAATAATATCTCAGTCCAGGTATCCTTGGCAAAAGTGAAAGCGACTTTCCAGAAACTGTCGTCTGTATTACGCAATAAACTAACAGGATTTATGTCAGCTGTTTAACCCCATCATCCGTAAGACTATAATTGATACACGTGTATGTTGATTGGAGCAAATCAATTAACATTGCATACACGAGGGAAGTAAAACATAGTGAATTGATCGTTCTTTATCCAGTGGCGGATCCATCACTCCCTTTGCCGAGGGATCAAGGGACGAATTTTGTCAATTTTAGCCGAAAATGGACTAAATTACAGGGTTTTTGGTAGAATTCGGGTCACTGTCGGGGGGGGGGGGGAGGGAGCTCCCCCCCCCCTCTCCGCTCCTACTAAATCCGCCATTGTTTAATTAAGTTATTTTTGACAAGTTGATTTCGGTTACGAAGTAGAGTTGTATTCAATTTTCACAGGCCTAATACTGCAGTTTATTACCTTAGAGATCATATACGAAATTTTTAAAGGATTTTCTGGAACTCCAGGTTTTGCATAATAGAGTAGTCTCAATTTGGAAATAGTTAAGTAGATGATGATGTTTCTCATCCCCGAAAACAACAATTCATCTGCATACTGAAATTTAAAGTCATATTCCATCTGAGTAAAAGTTACGAAAAATCCTCGTTTGTGATATGCTGTGTGCTGGTTTCTGTCATGGTCATTCTAAGTCTTATACCTATATATAATATATATATGAAATATTTTGTTAAATATTTAATGTAAGTATTAAAGATTTAATTAATTTGCAAAGATATACACCATTTCGACTTAGAGTCGAATCGAGAATCTGATATGGATAACAAGAAGATATTATTGATATTGATATTTGCCAAAATATAGACTAGGTTTTGATAGTAGTCTATGTCTCTGATACTTATTATCTAATTAATCTGTAATACATAAATACATAATTCATTACTTAGCTTGGGTGACCAAGTTAGGAAAGTTCCTTTTCTGTTTTTCCAGAGACATATGTATATCTGGTTTTTTATATCTTAATTTAAAACTGAAATTCATGATAGACTATAAAAACAAACACGTTTATTAATTTTCAATCACAGTCACCGATCAGATCATTTTACTAAACAATAATAAATGCAAATATTGTTTTAACCACTACCCTCATAGGTCTTTTTTTTTCTATCTCGATAACCTTTTTCAGTACCGTAATGGCGGATACGATCGGGATACCTATCGGTAAAGGGCAGATAACTATTAACAGAGACATATATATATGTCTCTGCTATTAAGTAACTACCCAATCGAATGGTGACAGAGACATAGACTACTTTACTTTGAAAGTAGTCTATCTTTCTGGTAATACGCGATGTTCTATCAAGCGCGTTGTGTTTCCTAGAAATTAAGTTGTTGTGTTTGATGTGTCATCAGAGACATAGACTACTTTGAAAGTAGTCTATGTCTCTGGTGTCATGCATCGACATAGTGTCACTCGTTATTTCAGTCGTGTAACAGACCGTGGTAATGCCGTGGTAATATGCATGTTCTAAATTTTTAATTTACTAGGGGATGGATGATGGTAAATACAAAAATTAAAACAGGACAACTAGTTGTCATGCTTTAATTTTTGTATTTACCACCTCCAAGTAAATTAAAAAATTGGAACATGGCAGTAATATCTGATAGTCTATCACGTACGTGGTGTTTCCTAGATATTTAGTTCTTTTGTTCAGTTTGATCAGGGCCTTGTATTAGATATTGTATAAGTCCGAATCCGGCGTGGCCTAGTGGTATCGCGCTCGCCTCTTGGTGGTCGGGAGGCCGGGGTTCGAATCCCGGTCATGTCGGTGTCCTGTCTTTCGGATGAGACAGTAAAACCGAGGCCCCATGTCGTAGTATGCATGGCACGTTAAGGATCCCTCACTGCTTCGGGTGGGTCCGTTGCATATGTCAAAATTTGTATGCCTTGCATCAGGCAGATGCCGTCACCATATACGTGAAATATTTATGGTGTGACGTTAAACAAAAATCAATCAATCAATCAATCATGTATAAGTTCCTGATTATATTTTCAGCCGGGAAAATGTAGTAGAGATGGATTTTGATACAAGAAAATCATATACAGACTTGAGGGTGCTTGATGCTGTCCTGGGAATAACTCCCGTTTTCCTGGCGGAAATTGAATACCCTGTTAATTCATTAGGATTAAATATGACAATGCCCTGTTCACTATTTAGCGCCCGAGGTGGTATATTTAAACCGAAGGGGTCCTGATCTAGTGGTAAAACACAGGATAGTCTAGCCAGAGACATATATATATATATATGTCTCTGGTCTAGCACGCTACCAATTTTCTTTTTTATTCTCGAAGTCGGCGTGACATCACACTAAGATCTAAATGAAGATAATCCCGGAACATTCCGAGGATGACCTGGGGGATAAACTCGGTGTTTATCATAGACCGTAATGCGTAAAACTCGGCACAGGATCTAGGGACTGCCTATAGGTCCCCGATGGATGTAGGGTAGATCCTTGGTAGGGGGAACAAGGTGCAAAGTCCCACTCCACGGGAGCTCCTGTATTTAAGACTTTTGGAGATACAAAATACGTTGTGAAAATAAACTATTCTAGAAATGGCTATAAGTGAAATCCATCTTGTACATCGCGTGTTATCAGAGACATATATAAAGGTATATAGAGGCACGGGGAAGATTGTATATGTACTGGCATGGGGGAGACTGTATATACTGGCACTGCCACTGGGACATCTTATATAATGGTATATACAGGGACTCTGTATCTCTGGTGTTATAAAGCGGGGTCTTCTGTGCAACATGTGGTCTCCGCTAACAATATATATATATATATATATATATATATATATATATATATATATATATATATATATATATATATATATATATATATATATATATATATATATATATATATATATATATATATATATATATATATTTAAAAGCAAGCTTCCCTGATAAAAAGTGCTCTTATTTATGTGCTTCTATAAGAAAATGCAAATGAGGGCATTGCTATACATGCAATTTCCATGATATACGGCGATAAAAAGACATGACGATATCGCATATCAATACAATGTTTAATTGAAAGTTTAAAATATTTATTTTTGCAAACTATGTTATAAATAAGTTTACAATAATCAATGTCTAAATTTTCAATGCAATACAAAGCCTAATAATTGCAATGAGTAGCGATGATTTCAATACCAGACTCGACGATTGCGATGGGTCGCGGTGGGATTGCGGTGGGCTGCGGCGATTGCGATGGGTCACGATGGTTAAGTACGGTTCAGAGCATTTGCTATGGCTCTCGGATATGGAAAGAGAGATAGATTGCGGTGGTTCGCCGCGAAAAATCACCGCAACGGTTGCGGTGATTTTCCACTATAAACTTAAACTGTCCGCGGCGGCAGAGCGGAAAATGTGTAATCCGCGTAGGCTGTACTGTATATACAGAACCATCTCCCTTTCTCGCAGAGTTTATTTACAAAGCTATCTTCTCTCACAGAGTATATTTACAGAGCCATCTTCCTCTCTCACAGAGTATATTTACAGAGCCATCTTCCTCACAGACTTTATTTACAAAGCTATCTTCCTCTCTCACAGAGTATATTTACAGAGCTATCTTCCTCACAGACTTTATTTATAGAGCTATCTTCCTCTCTCACAGGATATATTTACAGAGCCATCTTCCTCACAGACTATTTACAGAGCCACCTACATCTCTCACAGAGTACATTTACAGAGCTATCTTCCTCACAGACTTTATTTATAGAGCCATCTTCCTCTCTTGCAGAGTATATTTACAGAGCCATCTTCCTCACAGACTTTATTTATAGAGCCATCTTCCTCTCTCACATAGTTTATTTACAGAGCCATCTTCCTCACAGACTTTATTTACAGAGCCACCTACATCTCTCGCAGAGTATATTTACAGAGCCATCTTCCTCACAGACTTTATTTATAGAGCCATCTTCCTCTCTCACAGAGTATATTTACAGAGCCATCTTCCTCACAGACTTTATTTATAGAGCCATCTTCCTCTCTCACATAGTTTATTTACGGAGCTATCTACATCTCTCACATAGTTTATTTACAGAGCTATTTTCCTCTCAGAGTTTATTTACAGGGCCGTCTACCTCTCTCACAGAGTTTATTTACAGAGTTACCTTCCTCTCACAGAGTTTATTTGCAGAAGCTATTTTCTCTCACAGAGCCTGTTTACAGAGCCATATCCCTCTCTCACAGAATATACTTACAGAGCTATCTTCCTCTCTCACAGAGTTGCGCATCTTTTCCCCATGTTTCCATTTATGTTCATTTGTGATGAATTTTAATTATTTTCTGAAATGTATTGCTATACATGGGTGTTTTTCCTGTGAGTATTAGTGTCCTCCTCGGTCTATTTCAGACGAGCTACATGTATGTCTATATAGGTGTTACTTGGAGTTGTATTTCATTAATGCAATCATCGCTTCATCACCAATTCTACGCTAGAGTCTTTTAACTAATCTGCGTTAAAATGTATTCTGCCTCTCCTTTGCCAACAGAACACGAAGACGATGATGAAGAAAGTGGAAAGAACCGTAAATCGATGTTGCGTTGAATAGCTTCTTCGATACATCGATAAGTTGGTAAGTTGATTGGTGTTTTACGTCGCTTTCAACAATATTTCAGTTATATCGCGACATGGAAGCAGAGGTTACCAGAGCTTTGAACATAGGACTTGACTCCTACCCGAGGCATTTTAAAAGTTGGTCCCTGGATCCCAATGCTTTTTCGTAAATTTAATTTCCACACCCCTATGCCATGCCACCCAACAACAAATCCACAGGCGTTTGTAGCTACTTCTACTTGTATGACCCCTTTCATCGACCCAGAACACTTGCACTATTAAGTGTGTAAGGTGACATTTTAAAAGAAGCTAGAAACGCTCGTGGATTGATTTCCGCCTCAGATTCATGGCAGTAGGACACAAATTAAAGAGAAGTTTACTTTTAAAATTCTTCATCATAGGTAGCAGATGCAACTTCAACTTCCAAACTGTTCAGTGTGTCCACTTTCCGTTTATAAAAACTTCCACGATTCCCTTATTGTAGTACACGCACTGATCTGTCAATATATGACTGAGGAAAATGTTGAAAAGTACATTGCAACAATAAAATACCAGGTAGGACTTAAAGTACAAGCCATATTTGTATGTTTCATCATCATCAAACCCTTGCTGTATAGCGATCATAGAGCCAAACAAAGTGGAAGAATCCAGTAATAAATGCAAAGTACGTGAAATGATGCATAAGGATTTCCAATTTTAGAAATCTGACCAAATAAATATTAAATTATGATAATGAAATACGTATTAATTTCTTTTTTCAACTGTAACTGAGTGTCATATCCAGGGTCAAATTTAAATTATCATATTTACAGTGTATTTAGCCCAGTAACTTATGCCAACTTCTCTATATCTCGTAGGTTTTCACTTCTGAGTGTGCTCAATGTCAACGTTTTCGTCTGTGATAAATTCTTTGGGACATGCAGATCGTTCATCATCTTCAAGGCTCTCCCTTCCCCTTCTTAGTTCAGCAACTATTTCTAAGCAGTAGTACTATAAAAAGGTGACTTCTACCCAGGGGTTTTCATGAAGTTCGATCCTTGGCAGTCATCCCTTCTTGTTCGATCCTTGGCAGTCATCCTTTCTTGTTTGATCCTTGGCAGTCATCCCTTCTTGTTCGATCTTTGGCAGTCATCCCTTCTTGTTCGATCCTTGGCAGTCATCCCTTCTGGTTCGATCCTTGGCAGTCATCCCTTTTTGTTCGATCCTTGGCAGTCATCCCTTCTTGTTTGATCCTTGGCAGTCATCCCTTCTTTTTCGATCCTAGGCAGTCAACCCTTCTTGTTCGATCCTTGGCAGTCATCCCTTCTTGTTCGATCCTTGGCAGTCATCCCTTCTTGTTCGATCCTTGGCAGTCATCTCTTCTTGTTCGATCCTTGGCAATCACCCCTTCTTGTTTGATCCTTGGCAGTCATCCCTCCTTGTTCGATCCTTGGCAGTCATCCCTTCTTGTTTGATCCTTGGCAGTCATCCCTTCTTGCTTGATCCTTGGCAGTCATCCCTTCTTGTTCGATCCTTGGCAGTCATCCCTTCTTACATATAGATACTTAATTATTGCTCTAACTTCCGGGGGTTTTTTTTCCATTTTGGCGGTTTGACTAACCTTTTAACTTGTTTATTGTATCAAAGTATATCAGGCCGAGAACTTCCTTGACCATACATTTGTACCTCTTAGACTCAGGCCATACATAAACCAACTGTAGTCCTTCGCTTCAGTATTGTTTATCACTGTGTGTGATATTTCTGACCATGCGTTATTAAAACAGACAAATAAAATAAAATAAAATAAAAACAACAAAAACCAAACAAACAAACAAAACTCTCTACGAAAGACTAGAAGGGTCAAATTCAAAACAGGGGGGTATTTTAAAAGTCGTTATTACGGGATAAAAAATCGTTATTGCGAGATAATAGGTATAATTCAACTAAAGATACATTTAAGTACAAATAAGCGTTTCCACAAAGTATTTGAAGATAGGCACAATTCAGTTATAGCTATTTTCAATTTGTTTTCGTATTAATGACGACAATGAATACTCCCTATAATAGAGACCTGAAAATTGAAGGAAACAATAAATGACGTATTGAAAGTTTGTGGGGAGTGGTTGTTACTAGCAGTATCTATATGATTAAAGATGGCGGGTCAACTCAATTCTTTGGTTCTAATGTGAAGTTTACAGACGACGGACAGATGGGCAGTGTACTTTTGAGCCTATCATGTTGCTCTGATCCCGCTTGCAGTTAATCAAGAATTATAACTCTGTCCCCAATTTTTTCAGCCACCTAGCCCTTTTCAAGTGGTTTAATTGTAAACTGAAATTATCGAAGTGCACTCCATGTTAGATAGCAAAAAGATTTAAATATATTCATATTGAGATATTCATATAAGATATCCATATACTTTTATCTTTCTATTAGCTAACACATGAATTGCACTTAGACAATTTAGTTTACCATTAACCACTTGAAAAAGGCCAGTTGGCCGAAAATTTGTGGAATGGGATTCATATTACGGACTTCCTGTTCAAGATGATATTAATCTACTTCATAACTCTGTCAAAAGTAGTTTAAACAAAATATAACTCGTTATTAATCGGCAACCCATTGTTATAACCAAGGACTTATCTTGTTTATATAAGTCCTTGTTAGGCTATCTAATGTAATTCGAATAGGTGCAATCATTTAAGAAAACAAAATGTCCGGAAAGGGTTATAAATCTTTCAAAGCAGGTCAACTCGAACCAAACTTGATTTAACAAATATTTCTTCCTTACATGTATCTCGTACTAACGACTTCTTATCTAGTAATAACGACTTTTTATCTCGTAATTACGATTTTAAAATTGTTTCTCCTTGTTGTCTTTTATAACTTTCCGTCCGGAACTTTGTTCGTTATTTCTTCGAATATTAGTTTCCAAAGATGGCTGCGCCCATGTCCATGTTCTGTGCGTTATAATAATTCCAGTATCACCTGGGGCTTTTTAAAAGACAGTCTGTCAAATATCACGGTACTGATTTGTCGACTAAAGTAATTTATATGAATGACATATCCTTGACTGATGACAGTTCTGTAAATGGCACTATATTAAACCAACGGGAACGGTTTCGTCAAACCTCAATGTCAAAGATTTATGACCACAGTAGTTCTAGAACACAGAACCCTGGCATTTACCGTTTAAAATTTTGACATCGATATTGTTAATGGAGGCTTCCACACTAAAATTATCAGCAAAAGTGAAACGGTGGGTGTATGGGTTCTATGTTATAGAACTAATGACCACAGGTGTTTGACACATTCCCTCAATAGTGAATAGACAAGTATACATGTAGTATAAAAACAACAACTGGACTATTGAGGGAATGTATCAAACACCTGTACTCCTGTGCTCATGCCATGCCATTATTGTTCTGAAAAGTCTGATGCGTAAAAGAAAGAAGGAAAGATAAAAGTTTGTTCTGAAATTCCAATTGCAGTAAAATTTTGGAAGTACATGTACGAAGTCAGATTAGCCACATGACCTGGTTTTTGCCATATTTGTGTGTGTTTGGGGGTGGGTGGGGATAAGTTTAAGATTTTATCTGTGCTCTTTATTAATAATCTAATGTTTGGAATCTCTTTTTTTTCCAAATCTGCTATCTTATAAAAAGTAGAGAAGAAAAGGGGTCAGTCTTCACAAGAATCTTCAAGAAATTTTAGCAGTTTATTCAAGAAATGCACAATACACTGTGTATTTAACAAAGGTGAGAATGAGCACAGGTAAATTTCCACCTGGATTCCCTATGTGATTTCAGATGTTTTTCCCACCTTCTATGCCAGAGTTTGACATTCTGGTCTCTGTCTGAGGGTGACTTTGATGGCTGTTGATGTTTCTTTGAAGAATTATAATCCATATGATTTTAAAACCATTCTATCAAGTTTTTTAATTAATAAATGAGATAATATTTTGTTAATGTGATCCATTAATGAGACAGGATATGACAGATTTGTCTATGTGTTAACTAAATCTTCTAAATGAATTGCCAATGGAATTGACTTAAAGTTTTACACTGTTGAAGTAGACAATATCAGACATTTCAAAATCTGCCATGGAACAAAAGGAGTTTTAACAAATTGAGGTTATTAACAGCATCTGTCTCCTGGTTTTGTCATTTGGTTGCACGCACATGTACGTTTTTCCATCCTACATTACTACAACACATGCACCAACCAATGGAAGGCAGGTTTATATGTAGATAAGAAATAATATAGATCACCAAGATGATTCTATCAGTGAATGACATTTACCAGTGCTTAATATATACACACTCAAGAGGCAGCCTTTATACAGTAATGATACTGGAGCGAGAAGGACTCCAAGAGATTAGAATCATATGATATTCTTTTAAGATCTCAGCTACTGCCAAGTATGCAGTAATGTCTTGTTCTCAGCTGATACTCTTGAAGGATTTAATTTAGTGAAGTACCAGGTAGTGGCATGTATTGAAAGTCCTGAAGAAGAGAGAATGTCATTTGGTTCATACAACTCTCTCTTTCGCCCTGGTTTTACATTAGTTTCTTCATGTGTGTGTATATATGCAGGTCTTGATGCACTGATCATTTCCCAGGACTCTGCCACTGAAACACTAGAATTGTTGCTTGTTACAGTCAACACTATACAGTTAAAAGCAAGGTTGGCAAAGTGCATCAAATAAACAACAGGCAAACAACAAACTAAATGCTTTTCTGCAACTATTGACTATTTTGTTGTGTTGAAAAAGCAACATTTGTGCCTATGACATCCTGACTATGTTTTACTGATAAATGGCATGAAGAGGTAAATACCTCTCAGTGATGCATCCAATTTTGTGAAATTCACTCTAACCTTACCTAGTTAAAGACCATGCAATCTGTCCAATTTCATCTTTGTTTACATTTGATGATTTATCAAGGGTGTTGAGGAAACAGAACATCAGAGAAGTAGAATTTAAAGAATGATTCTAACAACTAGAAGCAATTTAGACTATTTATTCCTACTAATTCAATTTTTAAAATAGCTGTATGGGTTTTTTTATGCTTGGTAGTCAGAAGATTTTTTGTTTGTTTTGGTTTTGTTTTGTTTAAATGTATGATGTCTAGATATGTCATTTTCAAGATCCAAATTGGGATAAATTATGAGATTCTCTATTGGAATGGGTCCATTAAATGAACCTAAAAAGCACCTGATAAAACCTTGACATATAGATAGACCCCAAAGAGGAGTAGTACTGAAATCTTTGAATGTCTTCATCTGGTATACATGTATGAAAAAAAACCCCTGGTATTCATCTCATTTCTTTTTTATTTTCAGACAAATACTTACACGTCTGATTCAGAAGTTGCCTATAGCCATGAAACTACAAATTACCTTATGTCAGCAGATCTGCACGGCATCACAAAAAAATTCTGTCAGTAGAAACATACAAGTTACCTTATGTCAACAGATCCGCACAGCATCACAAAAAAATTCTGTCAGTAGAAACATACTTCAGCTCAGAGATCGTGGTTTATTCAAGGAAATAGTCAACTCTAACAAGTAAGAAAGAACAACACATTTAACACTGAACAAGATGCATTCAATTATGTTATAGAGGTTGTAGAAATGCAATGAGTTTTTGTCCGTTGAAATGTCTTGTTTTTGATAAATTTTATTATGATAATGTAAATACATCACAATTTCTATATAATATGAAAAAAGTCAAGACATTTCAACTGTTTAATTAAATGAATTTGATCTTTGTATTTCTCTGCTTACAGTGTCATAAGATTGTCCAACCACTTGGAAAATCGAGTTTCAGTTTACTGTGGATTTGATCCAACTGCTGATAGTCTTCATATAGGAAATTTGTTGGCCATCAATGCCTTAATTCACTGTCAAAGAAGTGGACATAAACCAATATGTCTAGTAAGTGTATAGATTTAAGTGTTAACATTTAACACATGGGAGGAGGGAGGATTTTAGTAGCCTAGTCAGTTATAGCTGGAACCCACTGTAATCTCTCACCTTTGATAGTGGAACAGTTCATCATTGCATATGTACATGTTGTTATTGGATTACAACTGTATTAGGAGGGTTCCAAATTCTTGAAATGTATGTTTCTTTGTCAGACATTCAGATCAACAATACTTGCACTCTTACCAGTCCATACATTAATCATTTGGTGACACCTTGGTCCAAACCAGTGCAAGATATAGCCTTTTTGTTTCAAAGGTTAGCATTAGATAAGTACCATCACCATGAATTACAAGTACTATGACATAATATAAAACATTAATCAAAAATCTCTTTGTTTTGGAGACGGGATTTCACATCTATTTGAGTTTCATTTTCTATAAATCAGCTTTATTTGTCTCGAACAGTGTGAGACTGTCACCCTCGTTAGTAAATCACAATTTTCCTATCAGACATTAGAACTGAACCACAACTATTATCATCAGATCAATTTTTATATGGATAAAATCACCACACTTCAAGAACTGTAGACTATTTTAAAGAGAACATGTTTATGTTAATCTGAAATATCTACTCTATATACTTCTTAGTTGGTTTACATGATAGGTAAATTCATGGAATGAAAAGATAAAATTTCTATAAACAAGTTCTTACAATTTATCAAATTTCCTTGCACAGATCTCAGATAACGGTATCAGAAATCAGTAAAGAATATTCAGATACATGTTTATCTTTGAAGATTGGAGGGGCCACAGCCGCTATTGGAGACCCGAGTGGCACAACAAAGGAGAGAATAGCACTGAAAAAAGACATTATCTCAAATAATGTACGAAGTATCCAAAGCAGCATAGAGAGAATTTTTCAAAATCATAAAGAAATTTTCTGGAGTGATAGACAAAAAGAACTGAAACCATTAAAGTGAGTTACACGATAAAGGCCTCTGTGTATTGGATTATCTTGTTTATTAGCACCACAGACCAGTTAATCTTATGTGATGGCCTTGTATACCTTTGTCTTTAAGGAGTGCTATTCCTGTGAATGTATTCATCACCTAATATTAACTTTAGCCATTATTTGTCAGGTACATGTATATATACAGAGTCTAGTTATATGTGTTCAATTTTTGGGTTTGCTATTGTTGCATAATGCTTGTGTTTTCAATTACTTAATATCATGTATTTTTCAACATACTGTATAATATATTTCTGCAGTTGTTTAAACATTGGGAAATTTTATAATTAAGTCAGAATTGCCAAAATTTAAAATCGCAGAGCATTTCAATTTCTGTAGCCAAGTTTCAAATCCAACCTCTTGACAATAGGAATGGCACTTTTATTGTTTAGTGATGTATATTTAATGTAAGTCATGTACATGTATTAAAAGAACATTTTATACATAAAATTGTTAAAATCTGAACAGATGAAGTAGAAAAGCAAAAACTAAAAACACAAAAATTTAAATGTTACCTTCAAAGACAAAATCACAAAACTTTCCAACTGCAGAAGTTACCTGGAATTATGTATGATAGGGAACATAATTTTTATCATCTATACCGTTTAGCCTGTATATTGCCATAGCAATATCAAAATCAAACTGATATCGAATATATTTTGAACTAATTTCAACAACTGAAGGCTACATTTACTAGGGTCCCGCTATATGGCAGGTATCCATTAGTAATCACTTTGTCTGTTTGTCCATCCATCTATGTGTATGCCCTCCTGCACTTTCTTTAGTAAACAATAACTTAGGTTTCCTCTTGAAGACTTTCGTAAATGCAGTACATAATATTGAGATAAGGCAAAGGATGATCTCTTTCGATTTTCAAACTTAAAGGCTTAGTTGTTACAAAGCTACAAGACTTGGGGTTTCTGTTTATGTAAAAAAAAGTAAGTGTCAATCTGTCCGTCCGTCCGTCCATCTGTCCATTTACAGTTTTCTATGACACTCAATAACTTAAGTTACTGTGTTAAAAATTTCATAAATTTAATGCCTGATATTGGGATAAGGCAAAGGAAGATCCCTTTCGATTTCAAACTTACAGGCTTTGTTGTTACAAAGTAATGGGACTTGGGAGTGTTACAGTAATGTATAATACATGCCATAACTTGATATTATGTTAGAAAGTGGGTTTCCATCTGTCCATCCATCCATCCGTCCATTTATCTGTCTGTTCATCAGTGCTTACAATTTGTTTTATGATCAAAAGATTACATCACAATATAATACATGTGATAACTTGATATTATGTTACAAATTGAGATTTCACAAGAAGGTTTTTGTAAATCTATATTTAATACTAAGGTAAAGCAGAGGATGACACTTAAATTTTCATACTTGTTTTTGGATTCGTCTTTATGGTGTTAAGATCTTCAGGAATATTTTCCCAGCATCATCAGAAAGCCTATCAGAGGAGCCCTTTCTGATTTTGTCAGTGCTCTGGTTGATTTGCATGTTCAGAAATCAATTTTACATTACTTGTTAATGTTAATACAATTAACAAGGCAAAATAACTTAAAACATAGTGGTAAGTAAGAGTTACTTCTCTAAGAAAAGTTTCCTTGTACTATGCAAAATGAATATAAAATGAATGATGTTTGAATCTGCTATAAGTGGAATGATATAAGATTTATAACAGAAATATCATTAAACCTGCATAAAAGGGAATCCTTTGAATATCCCCTCCCCTCGCTTAAAAACAGAGGATTCAGATCTGTGTATACATATATAAAGTAAAGTATTTTGATTATGCCATTCCTTTCATTGTGTTTATTGTTTGTATAGTTTATATTATATATAGATTGTATATGAGGCATTTATAAAGCATATTTTGTTTTTAATATTTTTCAGAATATTGAATAATTTAGATTGGTATAGTAACAGAAATGTTATAGAATTCATGTCAGTCATTGGTCGTCATTTCAAGATGGGAGACATGTTAGACAGAGACAGGTAAAGATAAACCAGGACTGGATTTTCTCCCATATTCACAGAGTTATTCTCATATTTATTGCAAAATGATCAGCCTGTCAACCACAGGGGGGTGGAAGCTACACAACCTATTTCACGCTTAGTGTTATCATGATGTCATAAGCAAACACGACATCCGTCAACATCAAGCAACCTAATTTTTTTTCATTTTCCAACAAATGGAAGGGAAAATGACAAATTTAGGGTCAATTTATTGAATGGGAGAAAAATAATCTACCACAGGACAATAGTGGTAGATTCTATTAAGCACTTTTATTTTCTATAAAATGTTCACTATTTATGTTGTATAAGATATGCATAAGATTGATCAGGTTTGGTTTTTTAGTCAGTGTTAGTTATAGAAAATTAAATGAGAAACGTAAAATCTATTTGGTATAAAGAAACATTGAAATCGGGACTCCTTTTGACCTTTTTTATCTCCTTGTTTATAGCAGTTAAAAAAGATGAGATAATTAGCTTGAAATATATCATATAAATGAAATTACAGAGTTTTTAATCTGCAGTTTAATTTGTGTCCTCTTTTTCTTTGTTTTTGAATAAACTGAATAATGATATAAGTTTTGTTTAGGTGTAGTGTTTTTCAGACCAAATATACCAGTATTTGGTTACTAGTGATTTAAGTTATTTGACACATATATATATAATATTTATAACAATCACCCATGTTTGAAATAGAAAATAAATTTGGTTTGCTGTGTAAGTGAGACTATAAGTTTTCAAAAAGTTTTGAGAAATTTTTTTTCAGTTTTATGGTATTTGAGGGAATAAAATTCTATCAGTTGATAAACATTAACATAAGAATATTATACCCAGTATATACATGCAAATAAAACAGGTTGATTATGCTAACATAAACAGAGATGATGTAAAACTGTGATTAAGACAAAGTATTCATTCTGGTCCTGCAGAATATAACAAGATTCAACTTTATATAATAATTTATTTCAGCGTGAAATTGAGACTTAATTCTAGCGGTGGAATGAATTTTCCAGAATTTACATATCAGATATTCCAAGCATATGATTGGCTGCATCTGCTGATGGATCATGACTGTGCAATACAGGTAAGAAATTACAGGTAGGAAAGAGTTGTCATGTCAAGATCAGGAGACCTAATTTTTTTTCATTTTCCAACATATCACAAGGGAAAAGGACAAATTTAAGGCATTAATCATAAGATAAACAATCAACCCTGAAGAACAACAAATCCACAAACCCTTGTGTCGAGTATATTAGTCCATGCCATGGCATAGACAAAGTGAACTTGACACTCAGGATTGTGGATTTCTCAGTCATCCCTGGACATTAGAGGTAGATTTTAAATGTCATCAAGTTCTTATAGTCACCTGTCTCGGTTACTTTTGATTAAAACTACCCATCTCTTTAGTATATACATGTACTGTGGATTTTTCTTTTACTGATTTCAGATTGGGGGTAATGATCAGTTAGGAAATATACAAGCTGGATTTGATTTGATACGTAAAGTTAAGACAGAAGATGCATGGGGTAAGATATATATTATCTAGACAAAGTCTTAAAAGTATTATGCAAGTTTACTCAAGGGAGACAGACCTCTGGGATTCTGTCCCTAATTGATCTCTCTATCTTGATGTTTTTTCATTAAATGATTTATTGGAATTTCTTTGTTGCCCTGAACTCTTTTAGCAAACTGGTAAAAAGCAGAAATGATTATTTTGGAGAAATTCAATGAATATATTTTATTTTTTTTAATAGGTTTAACTTTGCCTCTTGTAACAAATTCTTCTGGGGTAAAACTTGGTAAATCGGCAGATAATTCTTTATGGCTGAATCCAGATAAAACATCCCCTTATACTTTATACCAGGTAGGTGGATTTAATTACTGTCTGCATTAGGACCCTGGAAATTGTACAGTGATTGGTCTCTTTTGTATGAATTATACTTTAACTAATAATGCACTTTTGTATGACAGTCACCAACAACCTTGGTTTATGTATGACAGTCACCAACAACCATGGTTTTTGTTTGCATGTCCTGACATTGTCTAAGGACAGTGCACTACCAAGTTATAACTCAAAGGTCTTTTGACCTAGGATTATGGCACTAACATCAGGTGACTATGACATGTGGCTGACACTGTTGATTTTAAGTGGATAAATCAAAGGTCATGGTCATACAAAATAAGTGTTTATTTAAAAGCAGCACTGACCTTTGTTGCTGTTGATAAGATTATCCTATTAGGATTGTTCTATATAGACTGGGTTTGTGTCACCTGTGAAGCACATCACTTTGTTAGTGATTGTTCTATATAGACTGGGTTTGTGTCACCTGTGAAGCACATCACTTTGTTAGTGGTTGGTCTATCTAGACTGGGTTTGTGTCACCTGTGAAGCACATCACTTTGTTAGTGGTTGGTCTATATAGACTGGGTTTGTGTCACCTGTGAAGCACATCACTTTGTTAGTGATTGCTCTATATAGACTGGGTTTGTGTCACCTGTGAAGCACATCACTTTGTTAGTGGTTGTTCTATATAGACTGGGTTTGTGTCACCTGTGTAGCACATCACTTTGTTAGTGGTTGGTCTATATAGACTGGGTTTGTGTCACCTGTGAAGCACATCACTTTGTTAGTGATTGTTCTATATAGACTGGGTTTGTGTCACCTGTGAAGCACATCACTTTGTTAGTGATTGTTCTATATAGACTGGGTTTGTGTCACCTGTGAAGCACATCATTTTGTTAGCGGTTGGTCTATATAGACTGGGTTTGTGTCACCTGTGAAGCACATCACTTTGTTAGTGATTGTTCTATATAGACTGGGTTTGTGTCACCTGTGAAGCACATCACTTTGTTAGTGATTGTTCCATATAGACTGGGTTTGTGTCACCTGTGAAGCACATCACTTTGTTAGTGCTTGGTCTATATAGACTGGGTTTGTGTCACCTGTGAAGCACATCACTTTGTTAGTGATTGGTCTATATAGAATGGTTTGTGCCACCTGTGAAGCACATCACTTTGTTAGTGATTGCTCTATATTGACTGGGTTTGTGTCACCTGTGAAGCACATAACTTTGTTAGTGATTGTTCTATATAGACTGGGTTTGTGTCACCTGTGAAGCACATCACTTTGTTAGTGATTGTTCTATATAGACTGGGTTTGTGTCACCTGTAAAGCACATCATTTTGTTAGTGCTTGGTCTATATAGACTGGGTTTGTGTCACCTGTGAAGCACATCACTTTGTTAGTGATTGGTCTATATAGACTGGTTTTTGCCACCTGTGAAGCACATCACTTTGTTAGTGATTGTTCTATATAGACTGGGTTTGTGTCACCTGTGAAGCACATCACTTTGTTAGTGATTGCTCTATATTGACTGGGATTGTGTCACCTGTGAAGCACATCACTTTGTTAGTGATTGTTCTATATAGACTAGGTTTGTGTCACCTGTGAGGCACATCACTTTGTTAGTGATTGTTCTATATAGACTTGGTTTGTGTCACCTGTGAAGCACATCACTTTGTTAGTGATTGCTCTATATAGACTGGGTTTGTGTCACCTGTGAAGCACATCACTTTGTTAGTGGTTGGTCTATATAGACTGGGTTTGTGTCACCTGTGATGCACATCACTTTGTTAGTGATTGCTCTATATAGACTGGGTTTGTGTCACCTGTGAAGCACATCACTTTGTTAGTGATTGTTCTATATAGACTGGGTTTGTGTCACCTGTGAAGCACATCACTTTGTTAATGGTTGGTCTATATAGACTGGGTTTGTGTCACCTGTGAAGCACATCACTTTGTTAGTGATTGTTCTATATAGACTGGGTTTGTGTCACCTGTGAAGCACATCACTTTGTTAGTGATTGTTCTATATAGACTGGGTTTGTGTCACCTGTGAAGCACATCATTTTGTTAGCGGTTGGTCTATATAGTCTGGGTTTGTGTCACCTGTGAAGCACATCACTTTGTTAGTGATTGTTTTATATAGACTGGGTTTGTGTCACCTGTGAAGCACATCACTTTGTTAGTGATTGTTCCATATAGACTGGGTTTGTGTCACCTGTGAAGCACATCATTTTGTTAGTGCTTGGTCTATATAGACTGGGTTTGTGTCACCTGTGAAGCACATCACTTTGTTAGTGATTGTTCTATATAGACTTGGTTTGTGTCACCTGTGAAGCACATCACTTTGTTAGTGCTTGGTCTATATAGACTGGGTTTGTGTCACCTGTGTAGCACATCACTTTGTTAGTGATTGCTCTATATAGACTGGGTTTGTGTCACCTCTGAAGTGCATCACTTTGTTAGTGATTGTTCTATATAGACTTGGTTTGTGTCACCTGTGTAGCACATCACTTTGTTAGTGATTGCTCTATATAGACTGGGTTTGTGTCACCTCTAAAGTGCATCACTTTGTTAGTGGTTGGTCTATATAGACTGGGTTTGTGTCACCTGTGAAGCACATCACTTTGTTAGTGATTGCTCTATATAGACTGGGTTTGTGTCACCTGTGAAGCACATCACTTTGTTAGTGATTGTTCTATATAGACTGGGTTTGTGTCACCTGCGAAGCACATCACCTTGAAAGTGATTGTTCTATATAGACTGGGTTTGTGTCACCTGCGAAGCACATCACTTTGTTAGTGATTGTTCTATATAGACTGGGTTTGTGTCACCTGTGAAGCACATCACTTTGTTAGTGCTTGGTCTCAATAGACTGGGTTTGTGTCACCTGTGAAGCACATCACTTTGTTAGTGATTGTTCTATATAGACTGGGTTTGTGTCACCTGTGAAGCACATCACTTTGTTAGTGATTGTTCTATATAGACTGGTTTGTGCCACCTGTGAAGCACATCACTTTGTTAGTGGTTGTTCTATATAGACTGGGTTTGTGTCACCTCTAAAGTGCATCACTTTGTTAGTGCTTGGTCTATATAACTGGGTTTGTGTCACCTGTGAAGCACATCACTTTGTGAGTGCTTGGTCTATATAGACTGGGTTTGTGTCACCTGTGAAGCACATCACCTTGTTAGTGATTGTTCTATATAGACTGGGTTTGTGTCACCTGCGAAGCACATCACCTTGTTAGTGATTGTTCTATATAGACTTGGTTTGTGTCACCTGCGAAGCACATCACTTTGTTAGTGATTGTTCTATATAGACTGGGTTTATGTCACCTGTGAAGCACATCACTTTGTGAGTGCTTGGTCTCAATAGACTGGGTTTGTGTCACCTGTGAAGCACATCACTTTGTTAGTGATTGTTCTATATAGACTGGGTTTGTGTCACCTGTGAAGCACATCACTTTGTTAGTGATTGTTCTATATAGACTGGTTTGTGCCACCTGTGAAGCACATCATTTTGTTAGTGATTGTTCTATATAGACTTGGTTTGTGTCACCTGCGAAGCACATCACTTTGTTAGTGATTGTTCTATATAGACTGGGTTTGTGTCACCTGTGAAGCACATCACTTTGTTAGTGCTTGGTCTCAATAGACTGGGTTTGTGTCACCTGTGAAGCACATCACTTTGTTAGTGATTGTTCTATATAGACTGGGTTTGTGTCACCTGTGAAGCACATCACTTTGTTAGTGATTGTTCTATATAGACTGGTTTGTGCCACCTGTGAAGCACATCACTTTGTTAGTGGTTGTTCTATATAGACTGGGTTTGTGTCACCTCTAAAGTGCATCACTTTGTTAGTGCTTGGTCTATATAGACTGGGTTTGTGTCACCTGTGAAGCACATCACTTTGTTAGTGATTGCTCTATATAGACTGGTTTGTGCCACCTGTGAAGCACATCACTTTGTTAGTGGTTGTTCTATATAGACTGGGTTTATGTCACCTGTGAAGCACATCACTTTGTTAGTGCTTGGTCTATTTATCTGTTACATCTCTCTTTATGCTGTCTGTGTAGGTGACACAGGTTTCTTGGAACACTGCCCTCTAGTTCTATAAATATTTTCTTTTCTGTTAATGCTGTATCATTTGCTTGTCATATAGTTAAAGACTTTGTTAGTTTGTTGTAATAATACTGGGATTTCCAATAGTGAAGATTTGAAATTTAGGAAGTGATAAAAATATCTGTAAATATTTATACACATTGTTTGATATTTCTTAGATCTTTGAATTTTAGAAAATCCTTAAACAGGCATTATATACAGAATATTTATACAGTCTTGCATGCATAAATTTCCTTTTACTGAAACAATTTGTTTTTTCAGTATTTTGTAAATAAGCCAGACCAAGAGGTAGAAAGCCTTTTAAAGTTGATGACATTTAGGACCCTTAAGGGTATACAGGATTTGATTGTAAATCATAGGGTAAGAGTGAAAGGTACATTTCGATATTAGAACTGTTATATACTTGTATTATGGTTATGCACTCCGTAGGGTTTCAAACATACTGTGACATATTTATCATTCTTGTTTTATGTTGAAATTGAAATATGGTTTTTCAAGTCACAGTGTTCAAAAATATTTTATGTTTACAGTATCGTTCAGACATTTAATGAATTTAAGCAGCCAAAAAGTAAAAGAAACACAGTTTAATATTTATTGTAAGTTACTGAAATGAAATTTGAATTTATTATTCCATGATTATTTCGCGTATATAGTGATCTTCACCTGAATCAGTGAAGGGTCTTTATCATGTCACGCCTATCGTGACACTGGACCTCAGTTTTACTGTCACATGTGAAAGACAGAACACCAGTGTGTCTATGGTGGGAGTCAAACCTGGTACTTCTCACCATACACTGAGGTACACTAGTTCCCTTTAAGAATTACAGCATTTATATGAATCTAATTTTCTTTGCACATGAAGATTATTAAGTTATAAAATAGATGCTGTTGTTCTATATTTCTGTTACTTTAGGAACAACCTGAGAAGAGATTAGCACAAAAAGAACTGGCTAAAGATGTAGTTAAACTCATCCATGGAGGTAATCACTTACCTTTTGGGTTTTTATTCTAAAGAATATCTTATTTAGCATTCCTAGTTCTTCCATTATTCTGTTATTTGCATTTATACATACTGTCGAACTTTGATAACTCGAAATGTGGGATTGTCATAATCTGTTTCGGTAGGTTCAAGTTTACTGTATTATAAAATCAAACAAAATTGTAAACATATGCTCTGCCAAATGTTGAACAAATTTATCAGATACTAGGAATTATAATGTATAATAATTTATGGTTTATGTTTTTACAATTATATATATGGTTTATGTTTTTACAATAATATTAAAACAATAGTTAAATAAAAAAAATGCTTTTTGATTTATGATGAAAAATATAAGTGATATACAAAAGGAGAAATACAAAATATAGTTAACATGATGTAAATATTCTGTTGTAGAGAATGGATATGAGCTAGCCAAGAAGTGTACACAAATTATTTTTCATGGATCAGAAAAAGATCTGGCAGAATTAACTCAAGAGCAGACAATTTCTTTGTTTGAGGGTGCAGAGACTGTTAGTCTAACATATGAAGTGGATATGACTGTCATGGAAATGTGCATGAAAGTAAAAGCTTTTCGTAATCAAAGTAAGTGTAGATGTGAAAGATTAAACATTTTCTATGTAGTATGAAAGATTTTTTCTGCTCTGAGATCTATCATGCTATGCAATAACATCTCACTATCATCTGGTAGCATCTGCAGTGTTTACACTTACATTCTAAATAATTGTGATTCTGAGACTGAATAAAAAGCCTGTGTGGCCCAGTGGATGCAGTGCTTGGTTTGTGACTGAAAGGTCCCAGGTTCAATTCCCACAGTGCAGGTATTCTGTTTTTGGACGAGTCACGGTAGGCATGGTACACAAAAGATCCCTTACTGCTTCGGGAGGGTCCAGTGCAAAAGCAAAAACATTTCTGTGCAGTGCATCAAGCAGATGGCGTCACTATATACATGAAATAATCATAGAGTGATGTAAAACAATAATCAATCAATCAATCAACTGAATAAAATTGTGAAAGTAATGGTGGATAAACTTTAATTTACATAGATTTGAATGCTTAAAATATGTTGCTGATTCTGTCCAGATTAAGACCATGAAAACTCTTGCTGTGATCCTCTTGGTTGTGTTTAAAGGTAGGATTATGTCCCCTGGATCCTCTTGTATGTAATCAAATGTTACAGAAACAAGGAATAACTATGGTAGATATGTTAATCAAAGAATGAATGTCCCACAGTGAAAAATGATAACCTTATTCAGAAATGACCTGTTTAGGGTCATTAAATTGATACATGTGATGTAGATTGACCTTCTGTATCTTGATTTAAGGGGATAATACAGCAATACACAATGGACAGAAGTATTTATTTTGTGTTATAATGTTACATTTGTTAATTTCAGAGGAAGCATTGGCTCACTTTGCAGATGGTGCTGTAAGAATAAACATGAAAAGAGAGTATCAAAGTAATTTCTTATTGGTTAAAGGTCAACATATCTTGCCGAATGACATAACTTTAATCGGAATAGGTACGAGAGCATTATTCATTATTAGTTTTTGTAGTATACTTATATATTATGCTCAGTCCATGATTTAATTCTCATTATGCACATACAACTTAATTTTATTTAAACTGTGCTATTTTACCCATAGTTATGCCCCTTCGAATAAGGAGGGGCATATTGTTTTGCTGCTGTCGGTTGGTTGGTCGGTCCATCCGTCTGTTGGTCGGTCGGTCAGTCCATATACAGTTTCCACTCATTATCTCTGGAACTACTAAAAATATTGAATTGATATTTGGTATACAGATACATCTCAAGGATACCTAGGTCAAGTACAAGCCTTGGACTTAGAAAATTTCTTAAAATTAGCAGTTTCCGCTCATTATCTCAGGAACAGCTAGATATATTGAATTGATATCATTAGACACAAACTTTTGAATGGAAAAATTTTAATGTGGTCATGTGAGTTATTCCCACATTACAAAAATAACCAGTGGGGTGTGGGGGGCATATGCTACGTTGGCGTTGCTCTTGTTTGTATTTGCCACCTGACTGTTTGTCATTTGGAATGGGGTTTGATATTTTACTTCATTATCATATATGTTACTACGTATATGAAGAAGTGAATGCTACAATGTCACAAGAGGTGAGGTATTATTGAAAACCTCTTGTAGAGGTGTTGAACACTTAAAAGTACACCAAGTCTAAGAGTGATTTGCTATACTACATTTGTTCTTTATATTGCAGTAGAAATGACACTGCCCTTGGACTGCTTATTTATGTATGTGCTAATACAGTTGTATGAAGAAACACACACATGCACAAGAGACAGATACAAATCACTCTAATTTAGCTTTCTATACTTAAATTGTTTTTGGTTAAATTAAGTTCACGTCCATACTAAAGGTTTGATCTGATTAAAACCAGATTTGAACTTACTCCTGTTTACTGATTTTCCATGATTGAAAGCTTGGAAAAAGTAGCATTTGGGTCAAGTTGTGGTGACCTTTGTGTTCAGCCATTCTAAGTATTGCCCTCAGATTTTATGGCATAACATAAAGAAATTAAGCAGTGTATACTTGCTAGTGACCAGAATATGACTCCAATATTCAGTAAAGTTCAAACTTGCCATTGTATGGAGGAAGTATTTCTGGACATGATATGAAACAATAAATCATCAACAACATCTTTAAAATAGGAATTCTATGTTTGATATGTGATGTTTTGTATATAGTAAGTTTTTTTTTCAGGTAAAAGAAGACATATTATAGTGAAGTGGCATTCATTATAGTGATAGTACAAACAAGTTTATTGATCTGTGATAATTTTCATTATCTTTGACCAAGCAGATTTGATATCTATATTTGACTTTGGAGAAAAGAGTGTGGGCAGCCTGATAAATGACCCTACAAAGCTGTTACAGATGATCTTCAATACATGTACTTCAGGTTAAGTAAAATCCCTTCAGCTGATATTGAAAGAAGGAGTATATGAAAAGATGAATGACAGATAATGAAAAACCTTAGAAGGTGTTTGAGTAGCTAACTAACATATGTGGTAACAGTAAAAAATCTCATTTATTATTCAAGCATTTGGGATTGTTTTGCATATTTCTAGAGCATAATTATGCTAATGGTAAATAAAATTTGTAAATTTTAAAGTTTGTTTCTCTTATATACAGAATGCAGAATATGTGATTTGTCATTTCCGATCCAGATTTGTCACTCTTTGTTTTTAATATGCTCCTCAAAAAAATTCAGGGAAGCATATAGTCATTCTGGTGTCAGTTGGTCCAAGTTCATATTTCTTCATTCATTGATTAGAATTTTATCATAGTTCACAAAAATATTTCTTTGGACAGGGACAAAAGTCACTTACAATATTTCTGAAATGTCAAAGTTACTCAGCACATATCCCTAAAATGTTGGGAAAGACCTCATGTCTCTTAAACCATTTATTGACAATGACATTAACGTAAAGTAACGTAACGATTACATGCCATTGCATTGTTCTATTGTTGACTGTTGTATTGTTAATGTCATGAATTGCTTGTATGTATACGATGTAGCTTATTTATAGTATTCTTTGAGAACAGACACGTAATCATTCATTCACACAAGAAAAGCCACTATACAACCCCATTCATCAGAATTGAGTCCTATTTCACATAAATATTCCTTTGAAATAGGACTTTTGAACAAAAGTCACTCAAAGTTATTTTTGAAATATCAGTGTCACTCAGGACATACCCCTAAATTATTTGAAAAGACCTTGTATCTCTTAAACCATTTATCAAAATTGTTTCTTATTTCACACAAATGTTCCTTGGAACAAAAACTTTTCTGAAGGTTACTCAGCAAATGTCCCTAAAATATTGGGAAATGCCTCATGATAGGGAAAATATACCAGATACAAATTTAACTTTTTAAAGGGGAATTTTGAATTAGACATTAACATTGAATATTTGTATCTATATACCATATTATACACAGAGGAGCACAGGGTCATTGCATCTAAGACCTCTGAGAAAAAACGGCCAATGTATAACCCAGTAAGCTACAGACCTATATTCTTAACATGCATATATTGCAAAATTCTTGAACATTTTTCATAAACTCTGTTATGATACATACTGATTCAAATGATACTCTTTACCCATTTCAGCATGACTTCCATCAATTTAGGTCATGTGAAACACAATTTCTTGAATGTTTAGGTCATGTAAACCAAAACAGAAAAATTCAATCTAAACAGATATTTTGATAATGGGCCTCTCCAAAGTTTTCGATAAAGTCAGCCACGCCCTATTATTGCATTAACTTAACTATTATGGTATACAGGGTAAAACTAACAATTGGACAAGCAGCTTTTTAAATCTGCGTACAAAGGCCATTGTTCTAGAGGGGATGGTATTTGATTATGTCCCTGTTCAGTCTGGAGTGTCCCAGGGGTCAGTACTAGCCTCTTGCCTCTTTTTATTCTATATTAATGACATCCCTGTTGGCTTTGATTCTACCATCTGTTTATTTGCAGATGACATCATTGCATATTTTGCCATCAAATCAAACAGTTATTGTATAATTCCACAAAATGACTGAGACAAATTAGGCACTTGGAGTAAAATGGAAAATGCCCATTCATCTTTCCAAACGTAATGTCCTTACCATCAGTAAAAGTAAAAGTCTAATCAAATTTATTTACAGTTAAACTACATGGCCAAACACTCAAACCTGTAAATAAAGTTAAATATCTTTCTAGCGACCATTCAGTCAGATCTGCAATGGAATACTCATATAAATAACATTACCAAAATGGCTAACAGCACACTTGGTTTTCTCAAAAGGAATGAAAACACTTATCATTTCCACATCAGTAAAGGAGCAAGCATATAAATTCTTTTTTTAGACTTTCATTAGAATATGCCGTCTCAGTTTGGGACCCCTGCTTTGGTGAGGATGTGAATAAAATAGAAATGGTTCCAAGTAGGATTGCAAGATGTGTCAACGGCAATCATAGCAACACCAGCGTCAGTGACATGATTGACCGTCTTAAATGGAGTAAACTAACAGACGGACACAGTTCCTAGTCTCACAATGTTATACAGTATAGTTAATAGATATGTGGCCATACAGAAAACAAACAGACTAAATCCCCCTTCAGACTCTCACGAAATATGCAATCATTCTCATTCCAATTCCCAACTTGCAAAGACGAAATTCATTTTTTCCGGCGTACAATAAAAAGGTGGAACCCGCTCCTCCTGAAAACTGTAACGTTAATTGATACATCTCATATGCCCATCAAATGCCTTCGTGAATGGTTCGACTACACCTTGAACGATGTCTAGAGTGTAAACAACATGCACTAGCAAGTAAACACATGGTTGACGAAGACAGATAAAAGCGGACTACCAGGGCGCTATAAAACATGGGTTTACCAACATGGCATCCTACCCAGACGCATTTGGTTGTTATTAATATACAAGGTATCTATAACAGCTATAGAGAACCTCGAGAGGAACAGCAAGCTGAGAGGATGGTTAGGGGTACCACCAATTTTTGCGTCAGTCGGCCTGTATGGCAAAACATCGGAGCACCAGCTACCGTTGACATTTGTCGCTGAGGAGTTCAAATTTAGCAAGTTCCAGCTTGTGATGACCATCAGAGATTATAAAGACCAGAAGATCAGCAATGCTGGAATCACTGGAAGAAAGTGGTCTGCTGCAACATCAGTAGAGATGGCAGAAAATACGCTCCAACTTAAGATATAATGGGCAACACATGCACCAATAGACAGGGATTAGGTTTCACACATTTCCAACAGTAGAACAAGAAACAATTTGCTGCAAGCACCAAAGTGTGGGCCGGAATGGGATGATAATAAAACTGCAAAGAATTTAAAAAAAACCAAAATAATGTTTTAAAATATCCAGTATCACTTCCTTTTCAGCTATAATAGTTTATAAAATTGGTTCATTTAGCCCATTAAGTACATAAGGCAATAGCGAGTTTATTAGACGTACGGATTAGCCTGCATTTAGTATGGAAATGTACTTTTAAAATTACTAGCCATATTATCTACCATTTGTTTTAAGCCGATGGGCTCAGTGGATGAGGTGACCGAAAGGTCTCGGGTTCGACTCCCGCCGTGTGCACATCGGTGAACCGAGGTCCCGTGTCACGGTAGGCGTGGCACGTAAAAGATCCCCCACTTCTTCGGGAGAGTCCGTTACGTGAAATAATCGTGGAGTGACGTGAAACAATAATTAATCAATCAATCTACTATTTATTTTTAACAACAAAACTTAACCAATCTATAAGCAAATGGCTGTTTGCTGGGGTAACAAACCTTTACTTGTTAAACTTGTGGTAATGGTGTGGCCGTGCTGGTAATCTTACTATTCTTAAGTTTTAATTTATAAACAATAATCAAGGTTTCAAAATCGTCTTACCATAATAAACAATTGTAAAATATAGTTGGTTATGTTAGTCCTTCTTAGCGTAGCATTCTGTATTCAGAAACTTTAGTAGGACTTGCATCACACTATCATTCAATCGTAACAACTTGTCCATTTCAGCACACAAATAAGATCTATTTTTTTTTTTTTGTAAAAAATAGCGATGATGTTCCGATTGGTTATGATTAACCGAAAGTCACTTAGGCAACCGAATAATAATTTTGCTTATGAAGAAAGCGCGTCAAATATTAAAAAATTGTAAGGTAACACCCATCTCCAGAAAATATTTCAACAAATTTTTTACTTAAATCAGCGAAAACCTCGAAGATACTACTCTTACATTAATACATCAAACTGGGTCAGCGAGGTGACACATGCTCTCTCCGCAGTGAATATAATCCTAATTTTATCATTGGTGTAAAATCCTGGGGGCGGGGCCTTGCTGTACCGCAGAAACGCATGCAACTTTTCCAAACTTATATCAAAGGATGGGCCGGCTAGTGCCGGCCCACAATAAGGCATTGGTAGAAGAAAAGTGGAAGATGGTGCAGATGGAAATGAGACGGGAAGAGAAAGATCAGAGACGATCAAAGGCAGCAGAATTAGGCGAGCAGGGAGCTTGGGTGAAATGGCACCTTCCAGAGAAGTGCATGGACGGACCTACAGCGAATGGACCAGAGAGAGATGTCCTTCCTGCTCCATTCAGTCTGTTATATTAATATCCTTTATTTATACAGGATTGCACAATTAGTTACATACATGAACTAGTTTACATAGTGGTCCTGTGTGTAAAACATATACACAACATATATCTTATCAAAGCATAAAATATAGTATATAGCTACAGGTATATAAATATGCATAATTATCATGAATGTTATTACATTTTAAGACACTGTCTTTGTTGAAAAGTCCATCACATTTCTGTAAAAGTCGATCTGCTTAAGCAAAAGATCATTAAGACCTTAATGTGAATGTGTTCTAAGTAAAATATCTTAAAAGATGTCAAGTTGCCACAATTTGTAATAGATTGAGATAAATAGTTCCACAGAAAAGCTGCCGATACAGTAAAAGATCTCTTATAATATTCACTACGTACTTTGGGTATAAAAAACAAGTTGCTCGCACTTTGTCTTTTTGTCCTTGTACTAACTTGATGTACAAACTTAAAAACATTTAAATATTTTGGAGTCATGATATGCAGTTCCTTAAAGCAGACATAAGTTTTCTGTAAGTAAAATGGTCATGTATAGGCATCCACTTGAAATATGAAAACATGTCAGCACTTGGAGTATAAAATTGAAGAATAGTCCGTGCAGCTTTTTTCTGTAATTTAAAAAGACAATCACTATATGACTTGTTTTAGAAGTACCGCAAACTGTAAATGCGGAAAAATATTTGTATGGAAAATTCTTAGCAACGCTGTACTCGACATAAAACTACTCAGTCGATGTAAAACACCTATCTTCTGTTGGAGTTGCTTATATAACATCAAAATCATCAATATTGACTCCGAGTAATTTGGCACATTTAACATTGTCTTTTTAAAATCTCCAACTTTGATACACAGTTTCCAACATTTTGACAGTTTATGAGAAATTCCTATTAACATGCATTGAATTCTTTTTTTTTCCAAATTAATTGTAAGTTTATTTCTACACATCCAATTCATAGAGTTCAAAAGATCTTAAGCAATTTCTGATCAATAATATCTATGGACTTACCTGAAACATTTTGCGTTGTATCATCTGAATATATGGTCACTGTAGAATGCTTTAGACGTTTTTGATAATCGTTTACACATATGATAAAAAACAAAGACACCAATATTGACCCATTGGGAGCACCAATGATAACATTTTTTCCTTTGATACACCAAGCCGATGTGGCCTAGTGGATAAGATGCTCGGCTCCTGATCGAGAGGTCCCGGGTTCGACTCCCGCTCTGGGCACACCGGCGTTCTGTCTTGCGGTTGAGAGTAAAAACCGAGGTCCCGTGGCACGTAAACGATCCCTCACTGCTTCGGTGGGTCCGTTGCAAGGGTCTAAATTTTCATGCAATGCATCAGGCAGATGCCGTCACCATATACGTTAAACAAAAATCAATTAGTGAACTTTTATACACCCCCTCCCCCTTCCATTTAACGTACTGAGCACTGTTGCTGAGATATGAATTAAACCAGTTAAGAATGTTCTGACAAATTCCAAACGATAAGCGTTTTTTCGGTAATACATCATGATATCAGTGTCAAAAGCTTTGCTAAAATCTATAAAAAGTACCCCTGTCAATTTTCCAGCATTGATATGAGAGAGCCAGTCGTCAAAAATGTTGTGTAGACCCGTTTCACATGGATGTTGTGGTCTAAAACAAAACTGATGCTCTATTAAAAGTTTGTATTCAAATAGTCGTAAAAGGACTTAAAATCATGTCTTTCTATGACTTTACTAATAACATGTAAGGTAGACACAGGTCAATAATTGTCTACCAAAAATGGATCACCTAACTTGTATAGGGGAGTAACTCTGGTTTTTTAACCATTCATTTGTCACAACTCTGGCTTTAATTGAAAAATTCAGTAAAACACTAAAACATCACCTATAATATCTACACTTATCTTTAAAAATGTCTCTGAATTTTCATCCAATCCAGTCGCTTTAGCGTTTGACACAGATCTAATCGCTTTCTTTAGAAAATCAATAGAAATATCTGGATTAGAAAATGAACCTTCGGGCATTACTCGTTCAACTTTTGGAATGGAATTATCCAAATTTTCAGCAAATTTATGACCTTTTCCACAAAAGAAATTATGAAAAGCGTCTGTATATGACACTCTGCCATCCCTTGCTAACCTGCATAGCTGGGGTTTGAAAGACGAGCCATGTTGTCAACCATGCCAGAAGAGAGGAACTATTACCCTTATACATCCAGTTGCCAAGTAACCCTACAGCAATGTAGATATAGATGGCGACACGACTGTGTCCTGAGAGAGTTTGCAGACATCGTAGAGGTAGACAGGATGAAGAAAAGACAACCGGGAAAAGCAGTTAGAATCCGGTCGTCCGAGAAGTGGAGGATGTCAGTAGAAGAGCCCCGTAACAGAAGTCATTACCAGGTCGAGCCGTCAGTTGGAAGAGTGTTGACTTAGTGAGGAAACTGGTTTTCCCTCACGTGGTGAGCACGACATTGCGACCATACATGATAATGGGGTGTATCACCACAAGGAAACTCATTGCTATAGAGCTGACAGTACCATGGGAAGAACGATGTCAAGAAGCATACGGACTTGATGGTTGATTACAAACAACAGATCTGGAGTGTTTGGTTGTTCCTCGTGGAGATTGTCGATTGTAGACTCCCCCCCCCCCCGGGACCTACTCCAGAGTAGATTTTTCTCCGGGGGAAAATCTGCTGTTGAGACAAATAACCGGTGGGCTATTTTACTCTACAGCTAGTTGTAGAGTAGGCTTTCCCTCGGGGTAGAATTTTCCCCCTCCTATTTATTATCATGGTAACCATACAACTGAATACAAATATTATAGCTTATTGTGTTTGTCCTGTCCATCCGACTGTGAAAATAAAGCACAAATGCACAAAAAATGGATAAATGACAATTTTATGCGATTTCTAACTTAGAAGAGTTTCACCTTCTAAAATCATAAAATTGCATGAAATCTGTGAAATTTACCTGTTTATTAGCAAAAACAATGCTAATATGTTAATGTTTTGAGAGAATCATGTACGTACATGTACATGTGTATGCACGGGGACACATTATGAATATTCTCCAAAACCGCTTGATGGATTTTTGGTAGGGATGGATTAATTATGGTCTCCTACAAGACTTGTTGCCTTTCGGTCAGATCCGCCGTGGGTGTTTCCAGAAATTGTTAGAATTTGTAGTGGAAGAGCCCCTCCTTTGACAAATTTATTCAGACAGGAACTAAATACATAAAATTATGAGTGTTTTAGTTCCATACAGGTGTGGATCTAGAGTGGGCCAAGTAGGTCGCAGAGAGGCCCCTTTATTGACAAACTTCTTCAGACCGGATGGTTTAATAGCAACAACCGGAATGCAACAAAACATGACAGAAAGCAAGTACTCAAGTTCACTTTTACCCTGATAGGAATTGGTGGTATGAACATAATAATTTAATTAAACTTTTAGGTGATGACATAAGCCTTAGATGGTTTCAATATAGAATTTTTTAAAGAATTATAGGTACAAATTCTTTACTATATAAGATAGGCATTTTAGATTCAAATTTGTGTACTTTCTGTAATAACCATATTGAAAGAATTCTTCATACTTTTTGGTCATGCAGTAAAGTATCTGTGATATGGGAAAATGTTGTCACTTGGTTGAAAAACAATTTTGATATTGATATTACTTTTAATAAGATTGACATTATCTTTGGTAAAAATGTTAGAAAAAAATCACAAAATTTGATAATCTGTCTAATTAAAAGATATATATATAAGCAAAAGATAAAAAAAATTATCCCAAACTTTAAGGGTGCAAAAATTTTAATTGAAAATTATTTGAAAATTGATAGATTTATTCATCAAAGAAACATGAAAATTGATCATTTTAATAAAAAATGGGAACAATTTATAGGTTTAATCTGATAATACTAAGATTAAGTAAATACTTGTGGCTATTATATAATCTTTTCAATGTATTTACAAAAAATATTACTAAATAATATCATAAATGTATATTATTAATTATAAATATATGACTGAGTTAATACTGCATTGTAACATAGTTATTATTCACTTTATTATAATGAGTACATGTTTATTTAATACATATATTTAATTGTCAGTGTTTTTAGTTGATAATTGTTGATATGAAATATATGTTGGTTGTACGCTTAAATTTCATGTTTGTATTACTTGATTATTATTGAGTGAATGGAGTATGTATGATATTTTAATCAGTGTTGTAACACTTGTCTTGTCTTATGTTTATATATGTACTGTATGATGTATAGTAATAAAAAAAAAGTACTCAAGGTCCTCTACATTATGGACCGATCCGTCATCTAATATGACTGCCTGGCCTCTGAATGGCTTACACATTTTCGAATTTCCTCCGCATCTGTGGCATAGCTTTTAACGAAACTCAAGGAGAAGCTCTTAAAGTCTAGCTTGTTAGGTTTTAATCAACAAAATTGGCCATCATGGTCTCTGGCTGGCTAACACATCTCACATCTGCAACTTCTGTATGGATTTTAATGAAACTTGACCGCATGCAAGTACTCAACGTCTCCTAAACAAATCTCTGTTTGAAAAAGTAGAATTTTCTTCAGTGTTATTCTTTGCAGTTCGCATGTTCGTACAAAAGTTGCCATTGTGTTCAGGTGAGCGATATTACCCAACTTGAACCTATTCTTAATATCATTCCATTTTTCACCTTTATGTCGAGTGATTATTGGTATCAAGAACGCAGTGGTAAATATGATGTCTCAATTCTTGTATATAATTTTTGCATCAGCAAAATCATTGTAAAAATGTGTTATGACACCTGCGCCATAATATTTAATTCGCGAAATGGAAAATAAAGCAGGATACGCTCACCTCCCCGTGCACCTGGTCTCACTAAGGGATATGTTCGCAACTGCTCATGCTATTTTGCTTATTGCTGATACGGCACTACATGATAGATGGGTTCTTTTATATATATATATATATATATATATATATATATATATATATATATATATATATATATATATATATATATATATATATATATATATATATTGTAAGCGAATGAGATAAAACAAGTGAAGTTTGGAAACATTTATGCCCCCTTCCCCAACAAATCAGAGCTTGATCTTTGACCTTGACCTTTCACCTACTGATTCGACTGTCTATCGGGATCATCTCCTCATCAAGGTCTATTTACCTACCAAGTTTGAGGCTGGTGAGCTTGAGTTATCCATTCCACAAGATGCGGGAGACCGACCGACATGTGCAAAGCAATATGCTCCTCTTTGAAAGGGACATAAATATTTCCTGTCATGACAAGAAAACAAAACCCGTAAAGACTACACAAGCTATTGCATGAGAGAGAATTTTTGCTTAGGAAGTAGAAGCACAATTCATGTCCTTGCGGTTCTACCATGTTGTGCCATGTCAACCTGGTAGTACATGTACACAAAGGAGGATTCATGCTCCGGAATTTATAGTGTCTCGGTTGGGACTCCATGACGGGCCTTGTCTAAACATTTTTCAGAGGAGAAAGTCTGCAAGTCTGTGACTTCTGCCCTACAGCTAAGTCAGATGTCTTCCCTTTCCCTTTGACACCTTCTATACAATATAAAACCAGAATGTGATGATTTTTTTTTTTTTTCATGTATATTTTCTGTGTTACCGGCGTTTATGCATGAATTTTTACCTCTATATTTTGCTAAACAGGAGGCGTGGACTCAAAAACAACCAAGCAAGAAATATTGGACAATTATCATTAATTTTAATTTTTGAATTTTATTGTGGATGGTCCCCCGGTAAATTCAAAAATTAAAACATTACACAGGGTACACTAATCTCCCAAATCAAACTTTGATTTTGCGTGCACATGACTGCATATTCTTTTGCAAAATCGTGGTTCAAAGTTTGCTATATAGCCAAGATTATATGGCTACTGTGCAACTATGGCCTCCAACATTGTCAGGTCATATTTGTCAGTTTTGTAGTATTTAGAATGGCTGTGTAAAACTTTTAATACAGTTGCTCGAGAAATATTTTTCATTCAAACTGAATATAAAAACGATATATACAACGATAAAATGAGCACGGTCTACATTCGTCGACGGCTTTAGTTAAATTGCCCCTTAACATTTAGGAAATACGAATAAAAAGTTCCAGAATAAGGGGGGAAATGTGGCTGTAGGGCGGAGTCTCTTCTTAGGGGGAGGGGGGGGGGGGGAATTCTACCCCGGGTTTATCAGGGGTGATGTCTCTCGAGTAGGGTTGCCCCCATTGGGAAAGTCTACTCTAGAGACAATTTCCAGGGGGAGGGGGAGTCTTCTCTAGTACACCGGGATGCCGAGGCTTTCCAGCACAATCCACTTGGAAGCTTCTTAGTGTATTAGGAATGGTGGGAAGAGAGGAGAGAGCAATCAAGAGATTAGGAGATGCAGCGGAAAGAACATCGTTTTGATTGGTTATGGCACCGCCGCGAGGACAAGAACTGGAAGCCAGAAGTTGACGAGTGGAGTGGCCACCACTGCTGACCCGCCAACTGGTTAAAGGGTCGGAACATCCTGTGGTATCTGGAGACCACCTGATGACATCAATAGATGGTAACCAAAATGGGGTGACCAGAAGGCAGACAACAAAGATGTCGGATGAACAAAGCAGAGTCCATCACCTGTAACTCAGGCACCGTCCATTGATAATTTCGGAAGAGCCAGAGCAAGATTTTTTTTCCACCAATAAAATATTTTTGTATAATTATACAAATAATAAATAAATATATTTATCATAGTGATGCCATATACTCAATTGAGGGTGAGATTAGAAGCAGGAGGGCGAGGAAGTGGGGCTAAGGGTAGGAAAGTGGCCACCCTGGGTAAACAAAACTGACAGAGAAATGACAAAAATTCTGAAAATGTGAGAAATGTCGGTTCCGTCTTAGTAGCGAAATCAATCATGAATTATATAAAGAAAAAATTCTATGAAAATGTCAAAATTTGGCATATCCAACCTGCAATAACGTTTTATAGGATAGAGATATCAGCAAAAGGAATACTATTTTAAATTTATCTCACTGAGCTCTATCCAAATACATTAAGCACATAAAGATGAATGCATTGCAAAATTCACCTAATATAAAACAAAACAAAAAAAAAAAAAAAAACAGACACAACTTTTCACCAAAACATCACAAAAACTTTCGATTAAGGTACAGTCGCGATACCGACTCAGGACGTTCAATTGATATGAGAATAGTCAATAAATTGGAGTGGATAACCGGTTTACGGGTCTTCCTCCCCACTTTCCACAAAAGCAGTATTATCAAAGAACATACATTTTAAAATCTACGAATAACCCTCCATATAGAAAGCAAGCAAGGATCAACAATTTTCTCAAGTTGAAAGGTCATAAAAATATAAACATGTATAGTAATGCCGACTAAGACCAAGATATAAAAAATGTATAAATCGTCATCAACATGAGTAAACTGTTCTTTGCCGATCTGGACGCGAGCTGAGACCCTTAATTGATCTGTAAGAGTCCCAATTAACAGTAAGAGGGAATGAGGTTCAGGACCATTTTTCCTTTGAAAAAGGTTTACACAAGGCCCACCATAGAGTCCCCATTCGTCTATTAGTCAGCGTACAGATTCAAGTAAATATCTCTTTACTTGAATCTGTGAAGAAGGGACCAATACAAGAACTACTGTCCTTTTGATGATCTCGACAAGGCCCACCAAAGAGTCCCCATTCGTCTGTTAGTCAGCGTACAGATTCAAGTAAAAATCTCTATATAAAAGTGAAGAAGGGATCAATACAAAAATTACTGTCCTTTTGATGATCTCGACAAGGCCCACCATAGAGTCCCCACTCGTCTGTTAGTCAGCGTACAGGCTCAAGTAAAAATCTCTATATAAAAGTGAAAAAGGGATCAATGCAAGCATTACTATCCCTTTGATGATTTCCGTGTCATATTATTGTAGATCATGAAGGTCTATCGTTATCATGGAACTAACTTATTGCTCTTAGGAAGCAACCATTTGATTTTTAAGGGGGGGGGGGGGGGGGGCAGGAAGACTTTCGCTGGCCGGAATATTTATTTTTTTGCCCAATTTCAGAGCCGGATTATTTTATATATATATATTTTTTTTTTTATTTATTTATTGTTATTTATTTGCCGGCTGTTCGGGTCGGATTATTTTTTCCCCAAAATTTGAGCCGGAACACTCCCCCCCCCTAAAAATCAAATGGTTGCACAAGATCACCGTGGAAATTGGGATGGGAAATTCCATTGGATACAAAGTAATATTTCCGAATTTTGTTAAAAGTTCTGAATAGGGCTTATAACAATTTCCAAAGGCTTTTCTATGTTTTAGAAGGGGTCAATACAAGAATCTATGTCCCTTTAATGATCTCTAGGTTATATTATTGTAGATCACGTTCTTTCACTATTTTGGAACCCGACCATATAAACTAATTGGAACCTTAGACCCTCTTAAGAAGTACACAAAATCACCGTAGAAGCTGGGATGGGAAATTCCATTTGATACAAAGTAATATTTCCGAATTTTGCTGGCAAATCGAAGAAACTTAATTTTACAGATACCCATAGAAATCCAAACTATCTGCTGAACTTGCCATTAAATTCAAGTAAAAATATGGTAGGTTTGTCCTTGATTGAACTAATGAAGAACAAAAGATCATAATAACTTAAACTGTTGTGTTATGTACAACATTTTGGTGAAGTATGATCAAATCCTGATAAAAAATATAGGAGATATAAGTACTGCTGTGTCGGCCTAATCTGCTCGTCGGCTAATTCTGCGCGCTGCGCATTTTGTGACATTGTAATTATTTCCGTGTAAACATTGGTGCATGTAAAGATGATGCATAAATCAAAACCATAAGTCTAAAAATCATGAAACCAGATGACATACAAAATCAGTGAAAATGAAAACCAAGTGGAAAATAACAAAATATGCAAGTCTATGTCACAGAGGTTTAAATGATTAACTTTAAGCATAACAGAGTTGTCTTCCTTGTTTAGTACAAAATTAGCTAGCAGTTAGAGTTATCTTTCTTTGTCCATACTTCGTTTCCTGTATACCATTAGATCCACCTATGATTGCACTTTGTCCTTCTGTTGTGTCGTGAACACTAGTTATTGTACATGTAAAATGTATTGTCTGTGTTTTGTAAGATGTGGGTGTGATGTCTATTGTCTCATTTCATTGGATGAGAGGGGTTTTATTCTATAATTAGAATAAAACAAAGTATGAACTGGTTTTGAGTGAAAGAATAATCACGCCTGAAAATCACTTCTTTATTCATTCTTGACCTGACTCACGTTGAGTCAAGACGCATCAGACAGTTAATAGATCTATATTTATTTACATAGATATAGACTTGAATTTATGACCAAAATGGTAAGCTTGAGTTACTTATTTTGTCATAAAAGTATTTTAATTTATAACTAATATCAAATTCTGTGATAATTTCGTTAATTTTAATATTTAAGTCGCGGATTTCATAAATTGTTAAATTATTGATTTAAAAGTATTATAACTGTTAAATCAATAACTTATTTTCAGATAAATGTAATAATATTCTAAATACTTATTTTAATATTTCTAAAAGATGTGTGAAAGGTAATAGTTTGAAAGGAATTCGTTTCATTGTGTTGTAGGTCGTTAAGACGGAGATGAAATAAACCCTCAAAAAATTGTCAAAGTGTCTATTTATATAAAATAAAACCGACCCCGGTGACATCTACTTGAAGAGCATATGTGAACCCCTATGATGGAGTGAGATCAGGTGCCCGGGAAGAGTGAGCATCTCCTGCTTGCTAGCAACACCCGTTACATATACCCAGTAGAAGGAGTCAAATCGTGTAAATCCATATGTATTTATATATGGAGAAGTCAAAGTAGGTAACCTTCTAGTATATAAGGTGTCAAATCTGTGTAAAATGATCGGAATCGGTCTCAGTCCAGAATATCATGTTCTGTATTATCTCCGATTGTGTACAATTAAAGAAAATACTAGACTCGGCCTCAGTTATGAAGTCCTTGCACAGAAGAAAAACTCTAGATCGGGCATGATATTTTTTAATACTCAGAAACAATAGTTTTTAGTTCAATTTGCCCTGAGCCAACTATGGTGTAATTCAATTTTTCGCGGAAATCCACTTCACGTCAATTTTGTCCAAAATCATAACGTTAGTCTGTTTCATTTTTATATACACTGTAACCTCGATAGCGTCGAATTAGCCGACATAATTGACATTCAAGTGGCGCATGGGTACGTTGACATTATAGTTTTTTTTCTTATTTATACAACTGGATAACAAATAAAAATTGTATCACCGTATAGAGTAAAGAACTGTCTAAACATGTTCAATGTTATTTTGCTGGATCTGTTTTTTAAACCGAATTAACATAGCCTGTCATAGGCAAGTGTGTTCGTTATGATTTTAGATTACGCTAATCTATTGCAGACAGGTCTTCTTTTTTTTCACTGTGTGACTGAGCAAGATTATTTTTTAGTCAAAATCAGGGCAAGAAATTTTTTTTCAAAGAATCCCCTCCCCCATAATATCAAATGGACGGTGCCTTAATTTGCCAACATCTACACAAGTGCAAAAAGAAAACGACTATGGAACGAAATGTCTGTAACAGATTTTTAGTTGGACCACATTCGGAATAATCTCGCCCTTTACTTGAACCTACGTAGTTTACGCAGGAAAAGGTCGAGGATGTCCGAATGAGTTGGACCATAGACGTCTGTGACTGTGGTTGGACCTTTCGCTGACTAAAACAAAACAGACTTACATTTTTGAGGTACGGCTAGGTATATTGTATTATAATTACTACTATCAGGGACGTATACGTCCCTTCTACTATGAAATACAATAGAGCTACTATAGCCAGGGACGTATATAACACAATATATCGGTATATGCATTAGTTTCCAGATCAGGCTGTGGACCCAACCTGATTAAAGTACCATATACCATGGATACATTAGCAATATCCAGTTATTTGCCTGCACCCTTCATCTTCTTTATATATAGGGTAGATAGATATGTAAGTTGTATGTAATATTAAGTGATGTCTATTTGACTAAAATAGCATGTTTGAATGTTTTTATTAATTTCCATTTGATTTATATTCCAATGAAAATAAAACAGAGCTTGTCATAGCTGTCAACAGAAAATGATAAACATCTCCTGTTGGCAAACTTTGTCAGACAATGATGTGTCAACAGACATGATAGAGACACAGTGATTAATTATTCCTAGAAAAGATGCTGGCTGAGGAATAGTTACTGGGTTAGACCATTTACTGGCTGCTATGTTTTTATGATTGAGTTTTCAAAACATGAAATTACTAAATTTTCATATGTAAATTGTTAGTTGCCCTATGCATTACGGACAATCAAGTGAAGAAATTTTGTACAGTAAATTCACATTTCAACAACAAATTAGACAGGAACATTTAAATCTGGAATATGGAATTAGAGTACAATTTCTTTTTCAGTTTTTGTTTCATGTGATGGACCAGAATAATTTCTTACATGTAGTATTATATTGTGGCAGAAGGACATGTTTGATAGTAATTGAGAAAATCAGATATTATTGAATGTTAACTAATGATCTTATAGTGTACACTGGAAGACCTGACTTTTTATGCCCCAAAGATGTGGGGGCATCTAGTTTTTGGTCTGTCTGTCTGTTCGTTTGTCTGTGGTAAAGAACTTGAACATTCTACATAACTTTTCAACTGTAAGAGATAGGGTTTTCATATTTCACATGTATATTCATCGTGACAAGACTTTTATGATGATATAATAATTTTTGACTTCATGACCTTGACCATGACTTTTGACCTACATTTAAAAAACATCGATATTGGTTATAGCTTTTGAATCATAAGAAGTATATGTACACGTGTAAGGCTTTCATATTTCACATGTGCATATTTCTTTATACAAGACCTTTCTGTCAGTACTGTAAGTTTTGACCTCGTTACCTTGACCATGACCTTTGACATACATTTCAAAAAAATAAATTCATTATAAATTTTGAATTGTAAGAGGTAGGGCTTTCCTATTCAACATACGTATTTCTATAGGGTGGAGTGTAATCAAGGTATGGGACATCGCAAACTTTGCCATATTTCATAATTTGAACTTTGTTGCCACTGATCATGTTTCACAAACACATATTGTTCTGACTAGAAACTGTACTATATAGGTCCCAGGCTTGACTAAAGTTGAAGACAAGAAGCAGGTTTAAACTCAGCATGTTTTTTACAAACTCACATTTTTCAGGTTGGGGATAACCTCTTTTTTGAGAGTCATTCACTCAACAATCTCTGTTTTCAGGATTTATTTTCAAATGTAAATAAAATCCTAACAAGTAGAATTTTGTAATATTGATTGTAAATTGAAAACGTATGTCTTAATATGATATATACATACTTATGATATATACATATGGAACATAGTTTACAAGACAAGTTGATCTGTTGAATGTATTGTCTGAACGTTTTGGAGTTTATATATTACTTGCAACATTTGTGTAGCTATAATCTCCAAAATAGTTGAAAAGGTCAACTTCCTTTGTAAACTATATTCAGTATGTTCTAAAGATGTGCCCTTTTATGTTAGAAATTAGTAGACAAAAGTTCCAAATTTTGTTTTTAGTTCTTGTTTATTTAATTCTGCTCAATCCTTGATATTGATACTGTAAACACTAAACAGACTTTGTAACACATTTAAGTGACTATCTCTGAAATGAGATTTCGTCCCCAGAATCTGCAAATCACAAGTATTGTGCAAGTTAGGTTAGTGAGATCGCATACATGTAAAAGCATAGGATTTATGTGACTGTACCAGGATTACTGGTTCATACAGTCACTTCTGACAAGAATTGAACACTTGAATACTATACAGCAATATTCGTACTGCTTATGACGTATATTTATTTTGACTACGGCTGTGTGGTTTCCTAATTCTGTGACAGCGAATAATACTTTTTCGCTTATACTTATGGCATCACGAGGGGTGTGACCGGTCGGCAGGTGATGCTTACTCCTCCATGGCACCTGATCCCACCTCTGTTTTGACAGAGGTTCGTGATTGCTAATATTTAATTTACATATGAATTGTCGTGTTTCTTCAACTTCAAGTTGTGGATATCAGAACAATATCTTTGATTTGTACTTGAACAGCCAGCTTTTGTCATGACATATTTGAAAACTGATTATTTTTCTACTTAATCACATTAATGTATATGATTTTTGAAAAGGAGTAAGTTTTTAGTAATTGGTTTGATGCATCAAATTCACTTGAATGCTTCGTTAAACTTTCCAAGTTTAATGAAGCTTATGGCAGGTTTCATTAAGCAGTCATTTAATTATAAAAGCACCCAATGGCATATTTGGTCAGTTAGAAAGAAGACACATTGACAGGGTCTTTCGCGAACGTTTTCAGAAAACATTTAAGATGATGAAGTAAGAAAGAGATACCAATTTTCCTGACCTTCATTTGCACAGATTGAGGATTTTCTTCAAACTAATATAAGCCCCGCAACACAAAGATAGAACAAGCTCTGAGCACAGAATTACAGGTATTAGTATATATTATATCCATAACGTAGTACAAACAAGTCAAATTCAAACACAAAGTCATCTTTATCTACTGTAGTAGAAAACATCCATGCACAGTCTAGCTCACACAACTGATGTGTAGTATTTGCATTTTTACATAGAGATGAAGTCATTTCTTGTATCAAAACACTGGTTCTGTAATTATGTAGGATAGAATGGACCCAGCAGGGTATTCAAAGGCAATAAAGGATTGGTTTTTACAGGCATTTTATAGGTTCAGGAATGTTTAAAATACATGTATTAATGTAGCATATTTATAGTTATTTCCATTTAGTATCATTTTGATATGTATATCTTGCAATCTACCGGTATATGCAATATATGGGAATAAAGTTCTATCTCACAGACTCGATGGTGAAGCCAGAAGTTTTAAGAGGGAAAAGGGTGGTGATAAATGTGTTCTTTAAAAGTGTTATACAACACATTGCAAAATCAAACAGATTTTCCTGATAGCCATCAGGAAACACTATTAATTATTCTGACTTTTCCTTCAGAACTAATCGAAAGATATTGATGAAAATTGATAGGTATGAAGTACTCAAGGTTCTACAAATGTTGCTGTCTTTCAACCAGATCTATCAAGAGATGGATCCAGAGTGGGACAACATAGACCCAGAGGGTACCCTAAAACAATGAAGCATATATTTGCTAAATTTTGTTTGAAATTTCTATTTCAGGGGTTATTTGAAAGTGTCATTTGTCATGTTGAATGAAGAGGAGCGATCTTTAGCATCTGCTTTATTAGATGCAGTTTGGTCTTCTAACGACACTCATATCCACAACTTCATCCATAAACAGAGCAATACTGATCATCGTGCTTTTGATATCCCAGTTTCCTTTTGTAAGTCTCTCTTTTTATTTTGCTAAAAAAGTAGTGGAGAAAATACATTTTAACCAAGTTGCAAAACTCAGCTCTTAATTTGATGTTAGGTTGGCAAGCGGGCGTCCGTCAACAATTTGATTTTCGGACCATAAGTCCAATACGTTAAGTGTTATTGCCATGAAACTTCATACACTTACTCTCCATGAGAGGAATATGTGCCCTATCGTTTCTAGGGTCCAAAGGTCAAGGTCATAGGAGTGGAATATAGAAAATTAGTTTCCAGACTATAAGTCCAATACTTTTAGTGCTATTGCAATGAAATTTCATACACTTACTCACCATGAGTGAAAGTTGTACCCTAATGTTTCTGGGATCAAAAGGTCAAAAGTCAAGGTCATAGGAGTGGAATATAAAAAAAATTGGTTTCTGGACCATAAGTCCAATACACTTACTCTCCATGAGTGGAATATGTGCCCTATCGTTTCTAGGGTCAAAAGGTCAAAGGTCAAGGTCATAGGAGTGGAATATAGAAAATTAGTTTCCGGACTATAAGTCCAATACTTTTAGTGCTATTGCAATGAAATTTCATACACTTACTCACCATGAGTGAAAGTTGTACCCTAATGTTTCTGGGATCAAAAGGTCAAAAGTCAAGGTCATAGGAGTGGAATATAAAAAAAATTGGTTTCTGGACCATAAGTCCAATACTTTTAGCTTTATTGCAATGAAACTTCATACATTTATTCACAATGAGTGGAAGATATGCCCTATTGTATCTTGGGTCAAAAGGTGAAAGGTCAAGGTCTTAGGAGTGGAGTATCAAAAATTGGTTTCCGGACCATAAGTCCAATACCTTTAGTGCTATTTCAATGAAACTTCATACACTTACTCACCATGTGTAGAATTTACCTATTGTTTCTGAGATTTTGCAATTTGGTACATTACGTCTGTGATGCAAATCTCTTGTTACTTTTGAAGTGATACCTATGACAACTGTCGAGTATTACATAGATTATGTAACATTCACTTTATCTTATATTGTGTATGTTCAGGATATTATAGTGGATTATTGAAGATTTATGTAAATCACAATAGTATGCTTTCTAAATGGTTTATTAATTACACATGTTTTATCAATCTGTCAGGTAACATGAGTATGTCATTCCATAATACTTCCTCCAAATGAGTCTGTACCGAAACAACACTTTATAGAGTAAATTAATTAAATGTGCCTAATTTATTATCCCAGAATGCAACACCAAAGTCTAAATACAAGTGACAGATTCACAATTAAATGAAATACCTGATGATCAGTACATTTATTTGCTATATTACTATACCGGTATTTAACTTTGCTATGAACATACTCTGAATTCTTCTGAAATGTATATACATGTATATCATTATATTATAATAAAAATATAATTTTACAGATTGTGTTGCACAGGAAAAGAAGTTGTGTGATAATTGCATCTCAGTTGGAGAGATTAGTAAGTATATACATGCCAGAGTACCTTCCAATTGCTAATCATGTTCTCTGAATTTAGTTAAATAAGAAATCCTTTTGTTTTTACATGCAAGTCTGCCTCCATTGAAATTATGCATATGACTTGTATACCTAGTTGATATTCAAATTTAGATCTCAAATTCTTATTGAGAAATGGACAATAGGTTGTAATTTGCCTGTCTATGAGGTACATATTATTAAATATAGATATCCATCCATCTCTCTGTCCGCATGTCACACTATATCTTGAGAATGTTTGTTTTGAGTTACTTCAGACAGTTGTGTGATGTAATGGCCTCATGACTTGTATACTTTTTGGTTAAATTTCAATATTTTCATTTTGGAATTATTGGACTTTATTCATTTAATTTCGGGATACACAATACACATTTCACATGTGTATTCCATGTAACAATATCTTTTTTGTTGAAACCAACAATTTTTACCAAATGGCCATAGTTGTCATTTTCTCTACATTTTGAAAGTTGTGTAAGGCATCAGTTTTTCCCAGTACGTGTTATTTTTGTTAAAATTTAAAATATTCAGGACGAATTAAGTTGATAAGGTAAAATGGCCCAAGTAATCATAATATCAACTGCATTATCGAGGCCAGCATTGTATTCACAAATCACAAGGGGTATTTATTATGTGTAAATGAGAAGCAGTGATAATGAAAGCAGCACAAGTATATATCTTTAACCTGTTATAAAGGTGTCAAAATGATAGATATTACAAGTCAAGGTTTAGAATTGAGAAAAACAACAAATTGACAAAAGGAGTGTTTCATTTAATGAGGAAGGCAAAGTAAACAGGCCAACAGTTATATACTCTGTTCTTTGTTACCTCAGATTGTAGGCACAAAGAGAAGAGAGCCTGTATCTGTGCAGATGAACTGGAGTACTTACCACTTGACGTCCTTGATTTAGCCTCTCATCACAGAATTTCTCTAAATCTCCACCTAGGTATGTTGGTAAAATATATTATATACATCATATGGATAGTTCCTGTTGAAAAATTGTTAACTTCTACATTAAGATACAAAGTATTTAGAAAAAGCAAGTAGAATATGTTGTTCGTACGTCATCCATAATTCTTGACATTTTCAGTTGCTTCTTCTTCCGAATTGCTTGAGGGATTTTCTATGAACTTGATAAGGATGAAGCATTCAAGGTCCCCTACAAATGTTGTTTTTTTAGTCAGATTTGTCAAGCAAGCAATGGATACAGGGCTGGGTAACAAAGGCCCTAAAGAGTATCTCTGACAAACTTCTTCAGATCAGCTGCATAGATCATCAAACCAAATGTATTAGAGTGAACTAGATGTCTGTTATAAGAAGTGTTTTTGTTTTATGATACATTCAGAAATCAGATTTTTGATGTAATAATAAAACAATAATAAAACAAGTTACTCAGTGTTGTATTAAGCTCTCAATAAGTTGTATTAGAAAAAAAAATACTGAGTCTTTTTCCACACATTTCTTTTTTGTCATTTACTAATTTATTCAATATGTGTATGTATGTGTATATATATATATATATATATGTGTGTGTGTGTGTGTGTGTGTGTGTGTGTGTGTGTGTGTGTGTGTGTGTAGAAGCCATATAGCATTTATATGCCAGCTTTTGTAAGAAAATATCAATTTGATGGATCATTTCAAAGTCTCGTGTCAAATATTCAAATATTCTTAGTTTTATGATTTTTCTAATGTTGATAGACTAGTTCTGGCTTGTAGTTCAAGTAGTTCAAACCATGCTAAAGGTCAAATTAATATAATCTTTTCCACATATTTTTCTATCATTGTCTTATCTATTCAGTGCAGAGTAGCAGGTTTACAATCATTAGTCAAACACAACAAGAGAATATATGAATCTTTGAATCTCTTCAAGCATTCAGTTGTTAATATTTACATTGCATGTTGATTTCCTGTGATGACCACCTATTCGATTTTTCATGTTCATTTGCCCATGAACTCTGATTGGCCCCAGTCATATCACGTATACATATTTATTTAAAATGGACAGAGCATTCATAATAAAGCGATGATTTCGTTGATGATCAGAGGCAACTCGCTGTTAGTGGACATTACTCTCAAAATGACAACTGCCAATACAACATTTTTTAGTTCTTTTGAACCTGTGGATTCATGGGCTGTTCCAACTTCTAAACATGCACTTTTAATTTCAACATGTGACACTAACAGCGTAAGTAAGTATCAATGTGGGATCCGTCAGGAACACTGAATAGGTTTTTATTCTATGTGACAATAACCAGACTCACACATCCCATATGTCTTGGTGGATCACTAAAAGTCCCGGATCATCTAAAATATGTCCCAGGGTGGGTATTGTATAGCAAAATAATTCTTGCTTTTGATGTGAAAACCTTAGGGAAAATTTCTCTTATTCTTTTTTCATATATCAGGGTCCATTGGTAAAGCAAAATGTGAGTCAGCACTGAAGTAATGTTTGTTCAAATTCAGATATTTTTTTCCATTGAGAAATTACATTTATAGCTCAGCGATTTCCAAGAGTATTTCTCCTCATATTCTGCTTCTTGAGCAGTAAGTGTATTAATAACTATCCCATTTTCATTTTAATAAGACTCTTAAAAAAGAGACTCTTAAAAATGCAAACTTTTTCATATAATTCTAACAGATAAAAGGAGTCCATTTTTCTTACTATCAAGCATTTCAGTTTTAGAAACTTGAGGTAAGTTTCATATTGTAGTTGATTAAGGGTGATTTTCTCTCAGATTTTATATAGGCCAGTCAGAAGGTAACAAGCATTATCACTGAAGTACATGTAACACTTGGAAGCATCTTAGTACTCGTTTATATTCAACACTGATGTGATGTCAGCTCCCGAAAAACAAATGATGCTATCAAATGTAATTTATCATGTTTATTTGAAGAATAATATTTGCATACCATGCAGCTGTTCCTTTCTTTCACAATGTCTGCCTCTCTGTCCATCTGTTCAAATGTCCATTTGTATGTAGAAAGAGCATTTTCTTTCTAGGATCATAATTTTTTGCACATAGGATGTCCAAGTACAAAGGAGGGTCCCTGTTGAGGTTTAAAAGTCAAGGTCATGGGACTGTGTACTTTTAAAAATGTTTCCAAAACATAACTTGATGTCTTTTCAACCTAGAATCATGATACTCTGCACATAGGATACCTGTGACAGGAGAAACCTCCCTATTGGGGTATGGCAGGGGGCATTAAGTGTTTGCTTTGTCCTCCCTTCCATCCTTCTTTCCTTCCATCACACATTGGTTTCCGGATGATAACCCAACTACCCTTCAACATATTCAAATTAAATTTTGATATATGTTTACTTATCAAGAGAGAAAGAAACTTAGTGATTTTGGAGTCAAAGAGTCAAAGGTCAAGGTCACAGCTGACAGAAAAAAAAACAGAAATTATTGGTTTCAAGGTGATTCTCATATATTATCGTATATTATTAAATGCTCATCAGAATTTGATCATATTTCACATATTTTATAGGTCAAGTTCTTTTAATCAGAGGTAATTTAAAATCTTATTAAATGGGAAGGATGCCTATAGATTTTAGGGTCAATTTGTCAGAAGGCAAGGTCGGTACTGGTACAAAAATAGGAATTATGGCCCATGAAACTTATAATTTTTTTAAACAACCTACAGCCATGATTCTCCATAAACCTAATGTCACAGTTGTTACCCATAGCCTAATTTAGAACCACCAAGGTCAGGGTCATGTAGGCCTGTGTCCATGTTTTGAGTTTCATGACTTCAGCTGCATTGGATATTTGTCCAATTAGGACAGATCTAGATACACCCCTGCAACAAAGTTGAGATTGGGAATTACTGGAATCAAGTTGTCTGTCCATAGTGATAGAAGTTTTCTGCATTTCATCATTACCAACAACTACAGACTAAGTGGAATTTTGTCACTGTTGACCTACTTTTGCAGGAGTTGTGGTATTTTTATTTTTTAACAAATATGTTGTCCAATCATTTCTGGACTGTAACTCAATGGCTTTTCATTCTATAGAGATGACATTTGAAACTTGAGATACCCATGACCCAAGGAGGATCCTATATCCAAATGACAAACTTGTCCTGAACAGGGTCAGTGAAGCATTCTTTCATCAATGACATCAGGTTTATAACAAGGCTTGTGCTCTAGTTCTAATGTGGAAATTTATACTCAGATTTGCTTTTCAGGAATGTGTCCACATGTTTTTATGCTGTTGAAGGATCCGTCCCTTCCATTAGATGAAGAATTTTGTCAGAAGAGGATTGAGGAATGGTATGAGATAATGGAATTGGACAGTAGAGCTACTGAGATCCGATCATTATTTGGCTGTAGTATCATGAATGACTTTCTTAGGAGGAGTACAATTTGTGTGACTGGAGCCTACCTAGAAAACTTCTTATTTCGATTAGATAAAATTGAAGGAATTCAAAAACATTACAAAGAGTATTACGACAGAATTATCAGTCTTAATTTGTCACGATTTTATAGGTATGGTCTTCTTGAAATGACAATCCTTGCTGACCGCTCTGACGTTTTCATGGATTTATTACAGCAGAAAGAAATGCAAAGACACATTCTTACCAAATTTTTCCACACAAGTTATGTTCCTATCTTTGAACAGATATCATTTATACATTTAGCTCTAGAGAAAGATGACCTTGAATCATTTAAAGCAGTTTTGAAAATGATGAAAAAATATACAAAAAAGAGGGAAATGTGTAACTTCCGTATTGAGCTACATCTTGCCTTGTGTAAATGTTTAAGGGCATGTAAATTAAATTTCATCAAAGCATTGTTAAAGTATAGTGTTTTCTGGGTAAATCAGAAAAATGTATTCTGGGATCTTCAAAATAAAGATTCATCATTGGTGAAATGTATAGAAAGAGGAAGAGAAGATATTGTGTACCTCCTGATGACACATCCTGTCTTCAAGCATGCAGTACAAGCTGTACTGTGTCTCTCTATTATTCATGGTAAGATTTGCAAGTGTAGAAATGATATTTAATCTCATTTACTCAATACACAGATGACTCTCAGTAATGTTGAGCTTCTGTGGTGAATTTGTTATCTGGAATGCTCTGGTTGATCTTGTTAATTCTGCAAATAGTACTAGTATGAGTCAATTCTGATAATTGATCTGATTTATCTGGAGCTTCTTATACGAATGACCTTCAGTGTGCTTTAGATTTATCTGGAGCTTCTTATACAAATGACCTTTAGTGTGCTTTAGATTAAAAAAAAAGTCTTTAGTAATACAATTTTGTATAACTGAGCAAATGTGATTAACTGTCGTATTTATTTCATACTCTACAAATTGGTTAGGTATTTAGAACATGCTCATTTTTGGAAATGTTCTAACATGATATATTCATCTGCTTTTGTTGTTATAATCAGTTTACGTTTTAAAATTAATTTATTGTTGAAAATCAAAATGTGAAACCACATTATTCTTATCCTGAATTAAATTATAAGGATTATCTGTAATAATTTTGCAATTTATTTATAAATGAATTGGTTTGATGCAGTACACACTTGATAGTGCACAACAAGTGGATTTAAAAAAAATGATCAAATAATTTTGGGATTGAATAGCTAATGTATCAGACAAATACAAAGTGAAAAGGCTTCATAACTTAGATTAATGATATTTAAGGCTCCTTGGGCCACTTGTTATATATACAAATAATTATACTTATCTTAATATGAATCTGTTTGATTTGGAAATTCTAGTTCTTTAGAGATCTATATTTTATACATTCTTTTTATGGTTTTTGCAGATAAGATCAAATTGATTTTCTTTCAGATCAAATGCAGATAATAGAGAATGTGCTGCATTGGTTCTCAAAGAAGGGCTTACACAAGGCTAAATTCCAGTTGGATCTTTATACTCTGGCAGTATTACACAACATGCCACATGTCATTAAGATACTTGACCATTATCATGTCCCAGAGACACCCTCTGTGAAGCTGAGTGCTATGGACTTTGCTAAATGTCTGGGTTACACACAGTGTATGGAAAGTCTCTCTGAATCCAACCACACTTGTCTTGGGTATTCAATGAATATTTCTCCTCTACTTGAGGTTCAACATTTACAGGAGAACACAGAGCATGACTTCATTATTCCAGTTTATTTTTATATGGATGCTCTAATAGGCAGTGGATGTTTTGTTAATTTCGAGGATCCCAATGGAATTACAGCGGTACAGCTTGCAATCAAAAGGAGAGATTACAGATCTGTACGAGTATTGTTGATGAATGGTGCAAATCTTTTTCAAGGGCAAACTTTCATTATTGAAAAAGGCACTGTACGACTTTTGTTTGAAATATTTTACTGTAATATCAACACATATAATAATCTCATGAAAATTGATAGAATTGCTACTTCTAGGATGTTGATTCAGTATGGTAGATGTCAAAATCTAAATAGGTCTGTGATGTACTTTATATTTCATTCTCTTCATAGTATAAGCCCAGTAGATGAAGCACACTTGATCCAGACATTTCCACAGGACTGGCAGGGCGTAAAGTCCCTCCAAGTCACTTGTAGGAATGTATTGCGACGTCATTATGGAAGACATATTCACATGTTTGTTCAAAGATTTGTCAATCCAAAGGCTATAAAGAGACTTCTTCTACTTACTGATCTTACTGATCAGCTTCAGTCTCAACTGAAATGGTAATGACTTTAATCTACAGTTATAGGAGTATTGACTGTGATCATCATAGCACAGAGTGTAAAGGGTATATAGTAATTACGTGTTGGTATTGTCATTGTGATGCTTTAAGTAGTGTTTTTGACATGTCAATATTGTTGAATGTTTTTTTTCTGTTATATTTTAATAATACAAATTATATGTATTATATATTAATTTGAATACACATATATATAGATTGTCACTAGTACATTTACTTTACCTAACATAAGTACAAGATTCTTGAGGGAAGTCAATGTATAAATAGATAAAAAGAATGCTCTCTCTATTCACAAATGTTTGGTCATTTGGCATTAAGTATAAGCTAATGAAAATCCATAATAATCTAACAAATCATAAGACTTAATTCTTAAATTTTTAAAATGTAATGTTACAATGGATTTGCATTGGCTTATACTTTAACATCCTTTATTTTGCTTTATAAATGCCAAGTGGTTGAAAATTTGGGAATAGAGAGTGCTGTTGTCTTTTTTTATTCTCTCTATTTATTTCATGTATTTTTCTGATTTTTAGGTAAAAAAGGTTTTCTACACAATTTGAATACAATGCTAATATTAGATTTAAAAATATTTTCTAAGATTAAAAAAGTAAGGAGAATCAGCAACATTACTTTTTCATTTTGCATTAAGTTCTGACAGAGCTTAATGTGTGACCGTACTGTGGCTAAGTTACCATTCCTGGAACTGATACTCCCTCTAAAATAAGGAACTTGAAATCAAATAGAATAAAAACTTAAATGAACTAGAATACTGATGAAGGATTTGCTTTGGTTTGGTTTGATTTTTAAAATGACATTCCTATTTTAGAAAATTTTGTCTTGTGCTCAAGGTGTTCAAGTGAAAAACACGAGTGCATTTGGTCTCTCATTTTATGCTCAGCTATTTAAAATTGATGGGACCTTGACTGGATGATAGAGCATAAACTAAAGTTGGTGTTAAACTTAAATTGGACTTGTCTGATATTAAAAGTTATATCACCATGATGACTACATTCAATTATTGTCATCAATACTATTCCTAAATATTAAGCCTCGTTTATAGAAAAATGCTATGAAACCCAACAGTAAACATTTTTTTTAACTTCCAGCTGTAGGATCTTAATAGTCCTGCAGGCTAATGCAAGATTTTTACTAGACTATTACCAGGTGCAGATCCAGAAATTTTGTTGAGAGGGGGTCCACACCCCTTAAAATTTGGGAGAGGGGGTCCATCTATGTTTTTGCATGTAAAATTACTTATTTTACATTGAAAAATAATAAGAAAAGTAATTTTGACCAAATCTCAGGGTGGTTACATTGAAAAATAATAAGAAAAGTAATTTTGACCAAATCTTAGGGTGGGTCAAACCCCAGGGTCTACCCCTCTGGATCCACACATGATCACTGCACCCTGTCTTTATATAGTTGTTATCTTTATATAGTGGTGGATAATTTGCGATTGAGCTACAGGTGACAACATATCCCATCAACCGTTACAAATCACTGTAACACTTTAACTTAAATCACTCCATTTCATGTGCTTTGGAAATCTGAGTTGAAGTACTCACATGAATAATATCTCATGAAACAAGCCATATACAACTTTGTACACTAATGCTGCTATGCAGATTTCTCCTTCCTCTTCCCAGTCAAGTTTATATGAGGGGATGGCTCAACTTCCCCACTTTCGGCTCTTTGCCTTTTTAGCTCCCCTAATACAGAGTATGTTTGACTGCAGGATTTACAGTTCTAAAAGAGAAAGGGGGAGAGGAAAGGGTTGCACAAAAGTCCATTTCTCCATGATCTCAAACTTGAAGACATGACATGATTATTACTTTTGTAGATCTATATGATGCTGGTACAGTATGGGAATATCTCGTGTTATTGTGTCATTGTTTAGTTCCCCACACTTGTAGGTCAACTCTATAGGTTGTATTTATGCATATCTTATTATGGTATCATTTCTCTTCCCCCACTTCACATGCAAAATTGACTGTTTGTATGTTTTTAACTTCTTGGGGTTTTTTTGTTGTTTTTTTTGGGGGGGGGGATCTTGGTGGAGGAAAGGGTTACAATACCAGAATTAATCACCTTGTCTGTAAATGTGATAGGTAAGTGATTTCAGAAAAAGTGTTAAAGTTAATGGATATTTCAAATGCAAAATATCAGCAACCACATTTACAGAATGCCATAAGACAGTGTGCAGTGACAGAAATGACCTCCTTTTTATGTACCCCAGTGCATTTAGAGAGGCCAGTGATAAAAACAAAAATTGCCACCACGGTCCTCCAGGAAAACAAACCATTGTACCCAGGAATGAGAAACCATGCACACATCTGACAGGCATTTGATTTTTCATAGATGTATCATTGGCATTTAACTCTTTCCATACATTTATCCTTATATGGGAAACATATGAGTAATAAATTTGTTGTTACAAATTATATATTTGTTATACAATAAGAAAACTATGAATCATTGATTTATTTAAGAAGTTATTTATTACAAATTATCATTTTGTAATCAATTAATTTGTAATGACTAAAAAGTAATTTGTTATTACAGATGAGTAATTTGTTATTGCAGATAGTAATTTGTTATTACAAAAGAGTAATTTGTATGAACAAATTATAAAAAAAAATGGTGTGGCCCTAATAAGCTTCCATACATGCACCTTTTGTGTAGGTGATCAAAAGTTATTTAAACTGCAAATTATATTAAGTGTCTCTACAATATGCATGTAGATGGAAAGTTCTGCATTAAGCAATGATGAAAAACTCAAACAAAATCAAATTTGAATTCTATATTCAAAACATATTTCAGAAGCTGATGGGGTGAGATGGCCTCTGAACAGACAGGAACCAGTGGTTGCTCATCTGATTTGGAACAGCTCAGGAAGTCTCAATCAGATGTCCATTCTGATGACAGAAAAAGCACAATAAAACGAAAGTATGACAATGATGATAATGATGGTAGTAGTGGTAGTGATAATAGTGAACCTAAATCATCTCTACCAAAGAGAAAACGGCATCATAGAAATCATAGTAGGGAAGATAAGACAAGAAAAAAGCATAAGACAAAAAGCAAGAGAAATAAAAGGAACAGTGATGGTGACAGACACTTTACTCATTCCAGGCATGGGGAGAAACCCCATTCCAAAGATAAAATATCTGAAACTGAACAAGTACCTTGCTTGAAATCTGCTAAAAATCATAGATCAGATGTTAGTTCTGAAGATGAAGAATTTAAAACTGAAAAAATTAATGCTGATAAGGAGGGAAATGTCAAGAATCAAAAGCAAAAGAGCAATACCAGCTCAAGTAAAACACAAAAATCATCTTTCAAAAATGATAAAAAGAGCCCAGAAATGCTGCTTATAGAGTACGAAGAATATTTGAAGAAAGAGCAAAATCTGCATCATTTTGAAAGTATCCAAAAACAGGATTACTCCTTGGACACTGCTGATAATTTTGAGTATTTCTATGGTAGCAATGGTCCATTCAGCCAACATTACCAGTGTAACTTTGATTTGGATGGTGTCCAGTATTCATGTGCAGAGCAGTATATGATGCATCAAAAAGCAGGTACGAAAAGTTCTTTCATCAGTGATCGATACTTTATTGGGAATATTTGTAAATAATGAAGGATTAAGGTTTTGATAACTTTTATTTGATTTAATGTTCATTTTAAAAAAAAGATGGTCGCAAACACATGAAAACTGTTTGTCTAATGTTAGGTTGCTTCGTACCCATTTATTCATATAATGAGCAAATTTAGATTTAACAAAACTTTTACACCTTTTGTTTCATAATTGGGTTCGCTGCCATTAACTGCAGTTCTAATAGATAGGGAGAAAAAAAAACATATTCTTGCAAACATGACGTAAAGAACAATGAGACTTTATTATGACATCATAATCAGTACCACTTATAACTCTTAAATTCCTCATAATTTAAGTTATGGCAGTGAACCCCATTATTTTCAAGTTAATTTGTTGTTCAATAGCGATGAGTACACATATGAATGCATGCATATATTAACGTTACAATATTTGAATTATAAGCGGCAAGCCAATTACATGTTTCGTCTTCCAACACTACACTGTAGATACTCTAGCTGCATCCACCACTAGACTGTACATACTCTAGCTGCATCCACCACTAGACTGTAGATACTTTGGATGCATCCACCACTACACTGTAGATACTTAAATTCAGTTGCGTCAACCACTTGTAGATACCGACTGCAACAGAGCAACTTAAAGTCATCTTGTCGTGGCGCTAAACAAAATCATTCAATTAGTCACTCTATACATGTCAAAAATTTCTGCTGGAATTAAATGTCCTTTACTGATTTTGATGCCTTGTAAGATTTGAATGCTCTATATAATATCACAGTACCTTCATATTACAAAGATAAACAAAAGACTTTTTTATGTAATTTAAGATAGAAGAAATCTGGAACGAGATTTATTTTAGTGCTAGATATATATGTTTTAGAATGTCTACCAGTGCTATTTTTTGTTTTAAACTTACAAATTCGAAATCATGAATTTGAGTTGGATTCAAATTTCATCATTAGAATGTCTTTAAAATAAAATGAGAAATTAACCTTTCTGTCATCCTGCAGTGAACTGAAATTAGTTTGTCCATCTCTCTGTACACTATTCAGTCCTTTCATTTGTGTGTACACAAGTTTGCCAGTCCCCCATTTAACAATTTGGCATATATGAATTGTATGAAGTGTTGTACTGTACCCACAGTATTTTGAATTGTTAAGTTGACCCATTGTTAAATTAATCCTAAATTTTGCTGTATCCTTTAAATAATTGGAGATACTGAAAGCAAATACAGAATGATAATGTACTTTTTTTGTGACCTGAATCCCTTCACCCTGTCCTTCACCCTTTGCCATGTTGCTAATTTTACAAGGGGATGAAAATGTGCCTTCAAAAAGTTAGTTTTGTTGTCTCCTGAGGACACTCTAATCTACGATATTATCCTTAGAGATACCTACAGCAGGATTTACCAAATAATGACAGTTTGCTTGGAGTTGATGCAATAATTTCCAATTCGTTTGTGTATTTTCGTTTTCAGTCATTTTTAAAGATGAACATCATGCCAAGCTTATTTTGGGCACTAGTAAACCACGTGAAATGAAGAAACTTGGCAGGAAAGTACAAAACTTTCACCCTCAAGTTTGGAATAAGGAGTCATATGAAATTGTAAAGCATGGAAATAGGGCAAAGGTAAGTTGTGTTTTATATGTATGTTGATACTTTTGCAGTTTTCTAGGTGCTGAGTCCTATTGATGAAATGGGACCATGACTGGATTATTGAAAGTTTATGACCTATAGTATATAAGATGATGTTCCCTTTTAGCTCATCTGAGCTGAAAGTTCAAGTGAGCTTTTCTGATCTCCATATTGTCCATATTCTGTCAGTCTCCCTGTAAACTTTTCAACTTCATTCTTTGTTTTTAGCTCACCTCACAAAGTGAGAGGGAGCTTATGCTATCACCCCGTCGTCCGCGTCTGTCCAGGCAATAACTTATATGGATGATGTATATTTACGTGTAGATGTGCATGCCTGTTTCAGAGTTAGGTCATGACCTATATTTTCCACTCTAGTGCACATTTTTGGAAAATTTGAGTAAAGTGTTAAAAAGTTTTATTTTTTTATTTGGACAGCTAGGAAGTCCAAACTTGCACAAATGATGTATCTATGAATGCAAAGATGGATGCTGGTTTCAGATTTAGGTCATGACCTATATTTTGCGCTCCAGTGCACATGCTAGGAAAAATTGAGTAAAATGTTAAAAAGTTTTATTCTTTTATTTGGACAGCTAAAGAACCCAAACATGCACAAATGATGTATCTATATATGCAAAGATGGATCCTGGTTTCAGATTAAGGTCATGAGCTATATTTTGCGCTCCAGTGCACTTGTTTGGAAAATTTGAGTAAAATGTTAAAAAGTTTTAGTTTTTTATTTGGGCAGCTAGGAAGTCCAAACTTGCACAAATGATATATCTATGAATGCAAAGATGGATGCTGGTTTCAGATTTAGTTCGTGACCTATATTTTTCACTCCAGTGCACATGTTAGGCAAAAATTGAGTAAAATGTTAAAAAGTTTTATATTTTTATTTGGACAGCTAAAGAATCCAAACTTGCACAAATGATGTATCTATATATGCAAAGATGGATGCTGGTTTCAGATTAAGGTCATGACCTATACTTTCTGCTCCAGTGCACTTGTTAGGAAAAATGGAGCAAAATGTTAAAATGTTTTATTTTTTCATTTGGACAGCTAGGAAGTCCAAACTTGCACAAATGATATATCTGTGAATGCAAAAATGGATGCTGGTTTCAGATTAAGGTCATGAACTATATTTTGCGCTCCAGTGCACTTGTTAGGAAAAATGGAGCAAAATGTTAAAATGTTTTATTTTTTCTTTTGGACAGCTAGGAAGTCCAAACTTGCACAAATGATATATCAATGAATGCAAAGATGGATGCTGGTTTCAGATTTAGTTCATGACCTATATTTTTTGCACCAGTGCACATGTTAGGCAAAAATTGAGTAAAATGTTAAAAAGTTTTATATTTTTATTTGGACAGCTAAAGAATCCAAACTTGCACAAATGATGTATCTATATATGCAAAGATGGATGCTGGTTTCAGATTAAGGTCATGACCTATATTTTCCACTCCAGTGCACTTGTTAGGAAAAATGGAGCAAAATGTTAAAATGTTTTATTTTTTCATTTGGACAGCTAGGAAGTCCAAACTTGCACAAATGATATATCTGTGAATGCAAAAATGGATGCTGGTTTCATATTTAGGTCATGACCAATATTTTCCGCTTCAGTGCACTTGTAAGAAAAATTTTAGCAAAATGTTAGTTTTATTTTTTTATTTGGACAGCTAGGAAGTCCAATCTTGCACAAAGGCTGTATCTTTGTATGTAGAGATGGATTCAAGTTTCAGATCTAGATCATGACCCATATTTTTCGCTTCAGTGCACTTGTTGAGAAGAAAGCAGCATGTGGAAAAGTGTTATATTTTTTTTTTTTTGGACAGCTACCAAAATTCTTGGTTCTGCTATAGGGATTATATTATGTTTTATTGGCAAATATGCCGTGAGGTGAGCTTTGTAATCTTTGTTTACTCTGTGTTTAAACTGCATGAAGGATTTGATGAAACTTGGTATGCATAAAGTACTATAGATTCTATACCAAGTTTGTTCATTTCGTCCAAATCCATCGACAGGTGGTGCCACTATGGCTAAAAATAGGCTTAAGAGGGTACCCTTCTTTGAAAATCTCCTTCAGAACAACGGTATGAAAAATAAAATTAATGGCTTAGTGATCTAGAATGATCTTTTCAGATTTAAACATTTTCATGTAAAATAGCATGGTTTTCATCAATATTTTCCCTATAGTTGACTTTGGGTGCACTGAAATGCTTGATTTAGCCAGAATATAGTAAAGGAATGTGGGGTTTTTTTGTTTGTTTGTTTTTTTTTTTTTATTTTAGTATTTTTTCATTAATTTTGCAAGATTGCAAAAAAGGTATATTTTCACATTTTCAAAGTTTACTCTGAAACAACTCAATGGGTTTTGATGAAACTTAATAGAAAAAAAGTACATAGGTCCCATACAAATGTAGTTTTTCTTCTGGAACTCTTAACAAATGGTGCCACCATAGCCAAAAGTAAGTCATAGGCAGTGTCCTCCATTGACAAACTTCTTTTTCAGAACCACTATTTACAGAGACAAACTGAATGCATCAGAGTGATATAGAAGGATGCGTGAAGAAATGTTGTTGTTTTTGCTTCTAGTCTGAATGATAATATTTTATTCATTTTTGACTTTCTTTTTGACAATGTCATTTTAATGCAAAAGAGCATTTCATAAATATTTTCCCTATGATTGATTTATGCTATAATGCTTTTGTCCACATTTTCAACATTTTCTTTACTATTTCTATTGATTTTGAGGAAACTTGGTAGGTAAAGTAAAGATGGTCCTGTACAATTATAGATGTTTTAAAACTTTTAAAGAAACTACAGACTTATGGCCACCTACAAGCATTGTTGTTTAATATCATTATGTGCATTATTTTCTGTCTCAGGTGAGTGATACATGCCTACTTTGGCCTCTTGATCAGATGCAAAGCAATGCAGCATATATGGCATCGGTCAGTCATTTTGCCTTTCTCTTTTTATCTGTCCAAAAATTTTGGAGAGCACATAGGAGTAATTGTGTCTGTCTTTGTGTCCATCTGTCCATCCTGACATGGATACTTATCTCTCCTAAATCGTTCATTATGTTACAGTTTGATCAATCTTCTCACTAATGTCACTCAGAATATGGAGTCACTTTATGAAAGGTCAAGGTCACTCAAAAACTAAAACATAATATCCAAATAGGACATATATTTTTGTGAGGTTTCAATAAGCATTGATCATACTTTACAAAAGTGTTGTCATTCAGGATATGGGCTTTCACAGTTTTCACAAAAACATTTTTTGAACCACTAGCCCACACACAAATTTTACTAGCCCATTCTGTACTTTATTAGAGAACTTTTACTAGTCCAGGAATAAATCTGGTAGCCTCAAGTGTTGCGCTAGCAAGTTCTGGCAAAGATTGCTTTCAGACAACGGTCATATAAGATTTGTTTGAAAGGTCAAGGTGGCTTAGAGAGTAGAACTTAAAATATCCAAGAGGACTTAGGTATATTATATTAGGGTACACTTAACACCTCTCACATGTTAATTGTTTACTGAATCCCATAGTATCACACTTATAATTATAGTTGTTCAAGGTGTCAAGTATACACTAAGAAAGTTAGAGAATGGTTCTCTTGTTCTGTGTGATTTAGTAACTCAAAACTATTCTCTAACCTTTATGTGAAGTTTCGACAGTCAGTGATTCTACTTCATGCAAATGTTAATTGTCACTTGGAGTACAGACTTTCAGACAAAGGTCACTTAGGGCATTTTTGAATGGTTAAAATCACTCAGCAACTAGAATTAAACATACAAAATGAGGCTTATATATTAGCAAATTTTCCAAAGTGTATGTTCTCACTTCATATTAAGGATGCATGCATCCCAAACTTTTTATGCTCTCTCATAAATTTCGTAGCATTTAGTGCTGTTTTTATCTGCCTGTCTGTCAGTCTTTCAGGATGTCTGTCCGACTATTTCCAAGACCTTGCATCATAATTTGATCAAGTCAATGAAGGAGGTTGCAATGGTGACTTCACCTTGCCACAGAGTTTTCTTATTTTAGACACAAATTGCATTTATTTCATACAATCAAAAGTTGTGCTGCTGTGGAACTCATCATAATATATGTGGTTTCATGATATATACCATAGCAGCTATATTTTAATATTTTAATAGTCACCCAGGAATTATAAGTTTAGATATGAATAAAAGAAGTTATTCTTACACAGAAGTTATTACTTTAAATATAGATAAAGAATTTATTTTGTGCAATTTTCATTAGATAAAATATTTAAAAAAAACTGCATTTTTAAAAATTTTCTTCAGGATTTGATCTTGCTAATGTAAAGTGTAATCCTAGTCTCATGGTTAAAAGATCAAGGTCACGAGGAAATATAGCAGTTATTAATTAGGTTTTAAACATTTATCAAAATAATGTTACATCACACTTTACAACCAATGTGAAACAAGTCTGGCAGAATATGACTTGGATGTGAAAAAGGCATATATGTTTGTTACCTTACTTTTGGAAACATTGAGGATTTCTGATGGAATCATATTGATTTAATGTAGTTTGGGGAGCATCCATCAATTTTACTGTTTTTAGCTCACCTGATCCAAAGGCTCAAGTGAGCTATAGTCATAGTGCGCCGTCCGTCGTCGTCATCCGTCCGTCATTAACTTTTTCACATTTTCGACTTCTTCTCTGGAACTACATTGCAGATTTGGATCAAACTTTGTGTTAATGATGTACTCAAGGTCCCCTACTAAAATTGTGTTCGGGATCCAGATTCCCTCAGGGGTGGATCCAGGGCGGGGCCAAAAGTGCCCAAAACGGTACCCCTCTTCAAACATCTTCTTCTCCAGAACCAGTACATATATGGGGAAACTAATTGCATTTCAACAATCTATAAAGATGGGTTATTAAAAATTGTGTTCGGGGTTAAGATCCATCAAATAGAAATTTACGCTTTTTTGACGTGTTTTTGGACATAGTCATTTCAATGCAGAAAAGTGTCATGTTTTTCAGTTAATTGATATTGATGATTTCTTAATGACTATTTTGATCATAATTGTGGTAAGGAATATTACTGTGAAAGAATTTTGTCATTATCTCAATTTTTGGATTTTTTATGAATTTTTTAAGACTTCAAAAAAAAGGGGGGGTTGGCCATTTTTCACATTTTCAACTTTTTCTACAAAACCACATGAAAGATTTTAATGAAACATGGAATACATGAAGTACTAAAGGTCCTCTATCAATTTGGTAAATTTCATCCAAATTGGTTAACAGATAATGCCGCCATGTCTAAAAAGTAGGTCTCACAATGGTACATATACCACTTGGTAATTGAAATCTGGAGAGTAGCGGTTCAAATCCAGCTGTGGTCAAAAATTATTTTTTCATTTCTTTACACATCTAAATAAGTTTTTAGATGTTTTTCAACACTCAACATATGAAATTAGGCAATTTTAAGTTTAAGACTTCCAAAAAAAAAAGGGGGGGGGGGTGGTTTGGCCATTTTTCACATTTTCAACTTTTTCTACAAAACTGTTTGAAGGATTTTAATAAATCTTTTTAGAAATAAGTCACTTATGATCCTATTCAAATTCTGTTGTTTTCGTCCAGACCTCTTTACAGGTGGCGCCACCATAGTCAAAAGTAGGTCACAAAATTGATCCCTCCTTTAACAATATTCTTTTTCATACGGGCTGTTTACAGAGACAAACAGAATGCATAGAAATGATCTAGAGGGATGAGTGAAGACGTATTGTCATTTTGGTTCCCTTCCAAAATCAAATTTTGTAATTTTTTTTCGACATTTCTTTGGACTTGGTGTTTTCAATGCAGAAAAGTGTCATATTTCCTAGTTAATTGATAATGATGATTTCTTATGGACTATTGTGATCATAATTATGGTAAGGAATGTTACTTTGAAAGAATTTTGTCAATATCTCAATTTTTGGATTTTCTATGAATTTTTTAAAACTTCCAAATGAGGGTGTATAGGAACAATTCAATCACATTTGTCACTTCTGCTGTTTTACCACATGAAAGATTTTAATGAAACATGGAATACATGAAGTACTAAAGGTCCTCTATCAATTTGGTAAATTTCATCCAAATTGGTTAATAGATAATGCCACCATGTCTAAAAAGTATGTCTCACAATGGTACATATACCACTTGGTAATTGAAATCTGGAGAGTAGCGGTTCAAATCCAGCTGTGGTCAGAAATTTTTTTTTCATTTCTTTACACATCTAAATAAGTTTTTAGATGTTTCTCAACACTCAACATATGAAATTAGGCAATTTTAAGTTAGATCTGGACAATATTTGAAACAATTGTTGTTCATGACCCAGACTTGAAATCAGTCAACAAAAGGCCCCACCTAAAGAAAATGACTAACTTGTTGCTCTGAATGACATCTTGCAGAGACAAAGGAAATGCTTAATATCAAAATCATCTGAATGGATGTGCAAAAAGTGTTGTTTTTTATTCTAGTCTGAAATAAAATTTGACATATTTTCAACATTTGTGTTGACTTAGTCACAGTAATACAAAAATAAATGAATTCTTCCTTCATGCATGACTGATCATCTAGGTACTCAGGTGAGCGATATAGGCCCACTTGGGCCTCTTGTTCTTGTTTAAAATAGAAAGCAGTGTGAAAATGATAAGCCGTTGATACGCATTTTCCTTCAAACACTAGATCAGTCACATCAAGATATTGAAGCTGGAGATAACCAACCATTTAAACATAATAGCTCAATAACACTAACTGCATGCACTACACACCAAGCACTCCACTACTCCATGTCTGCCTCTGAACCTTCTCAATTAAAAATCTTGGAAATCTCAATGAAAATGCCATATAATATATACATGTACATACAAATGAAGTAAAGGCATGAGATATAAATCAACCTTTGCAGTCTTTTTAAAGGAAAGTGACATTCCAAGTATTTTCAGTTCCATCATTTATGACATCATTAAAACATGCCTAGTATTTCTTTGATGCTTGCCTGATCTCATTTGAAATTATTACAGAGAAAACTTGTACTAAATGAAAAAGTCAGATTAATTTTAAATATGAATGATGTCCATTATTATCAAGGTCATAATAGACACAATAAGAAAAACTTTATCAGGGCCATAATTTCTCACCCTGTGCAAAGATTTCAATAATATTTCACAGAATTGTTGCTTAGGAACCAAGGATGTGTCATGACCTTGAACCAAGGTCATAGGTCAAGGTCATGATAGACACAATAATTAAAACCTTGTCTGGGCCATAACTTCTTCCCCTGTGTAAGGATTTCAATAATATTTCACAGAATTGTTGCTTAGGATCTAAGGGTATGCCATGACCTTGAACCAAGGTCATAGGTCAGAGGTTAAGGTCACAATAGACACAGTGGATAAAACCTTGCTTTCATTGATTATACCTCAAAATGTGCTTGTAAGTGGGACATCCATTACACTTATACCAGTGATGTATATTGGGATGAATTATTGCATGCCATATTGTTGCCATAGGGGTTTTTTGTCCCGTTAGGACTGCTCTACATTCCTTGAGTTAACCAGAAAATTAAACTTTAATTTATATAGCTGGAGCATATGGTGTTTGTCGGTCTTCTGTACTCTTGTCAGTCCATCATACATCAAAATTTATAAGGATATTGTCGAATAAAATTCTTATCTTTCCAAAAAGAGGCCTCCCTTGATGAGGATATTTCAACCATACTAAACTTTTGTGACCTCGACTTTCATTTTACCCTGGCCTAATATATTCAGATTTTGTGTTTAGCTCATACACTGAAGGACTCCTGCATGCAATGTCAGATATATTTCAAAAAGGGTTTTTGTTCTTCAGTTTTACAACTTTGACCTTCCCTTTGACTTTGACTGTGAATACCTTGAAGGTATTTTACTTCAAGAAAAAACTTGCCGATAATGAAAATAATTTCATTTTGAAAGTACATGTAGACCAACGTAGGGTAGTCATGTCTTGTGAATATAGATCAAGTTTATAATCAGTGAAGATTTCTCATATATAGTCTTGATACATGTTATTGTTTATTTGTTAGTTTACACAAAATGAAGGTCTAAAGGCGGTGCTGTTCTCCACTTATCCAAGAATCCTTGTGGAAGCCAGTCCTCGAGATAAATTATGGGGGATAGGTCTTGGAAGAGCAAATACATTAGCATTCAGCCGTCGGACGTGGAAAGGAAAAAACAGACTTGGGTATATCCTCACAGAGCTCCGTAATGAAATGATGCAAGCAGAGTCACTTCTACATAACAAACAGAAATGAAACAAATTCATGTGTTAAATAGATACTACAGTCATGAAGACATGTTCATTCATATAATCACAAAAACACTATATTCGTATGTTACTGGCCTTTATCTAGTGGTTTTAATTAGCATTCAAGTGTTTTTTGATTATATAATTATTGACTTTCCTTATGAAAGAAGAGGCAGGCTTGGTGTAGTGGTTAAGCGCTTGGCTTGCGGCGCCGACGATCCGGGTTCAATTCCCGGGTTGCGCCACTATGTTTAAGAGGTTGGTAACCTCCTGCTTCCATGTCGCGATATAACTGAAATATTGTTGAAAGCGACGTAAAACACCAATCAACCAACCTTATGAAAAAATATAAGGATATTATTATTCTTTTGGAACAGCGTTGTGGGGGGATATAGTAACATTACCATTTGTGTGCGAGTGTGTACATGGGTGGGTGAGTGCATGTCTGTAACAAAACCTTGTAGATACTCTAGGAGTCTCAGTATTGGCCTTGTTGGATTTATACTTTACAAATAGCTTTTATAATAAAGGTAAGTTCCCTATTGATTTTGGGAGTAAACGGTCAAAGATTAAGGTCACTAGAGGTCATAATAGAAAAACCTTGTAGACACTGTAGAAGTCACAATTTTATCCCTTTTGGGTTCATGTTTCACATATGGCTTTAGTATAATGAGAGAAAGATCCCTATTTATTTTGGAGTCCAAAGGTCAAGGTCAATTTAGTACTATGGATATAAGGATTTTGCTGCCTTGCCAGGGGATGCTACACTTAGCATTGCTCTTGATTTTGTTATTTTCTGTTTTAAAGTGGTTTAATTTTGATTTTGAATTTACACTTGTGCCTATGAGTTTGATGTTTATTTTATGGATGGTTGTGGCCAGTATGTAATGGAGAAGGATATAGGAGTACTTACATATATCCTGTATCTGCAGCAGATATAGTTGGATGGTCCATGCCTTGATCGAGTATTTCATAAGAAGGATAATAACGTAACATGATTGTTTACACGTAGTGTATAAAGTTTCAAGATATTTATAGGTATTCTTTAAAAAATAATTCTATAAATATTATGATTTCATGCAGAAATGACTTAAAAATCATTTCTTAGATTTCATTGGGTTGTATTCAACTGTACAGGAACAACAATTTGTTACCTTTGTTGATTGGGGTTCTACATCATTGTCAATAATTTCTCAGTCACCTCTTGAGCATAATAAACTAGCACAGTCAGGGTATCACCTATACTACAAGTCAAACATATAACCACTGTGCCAAAGTTGCACTCATGTCTTTACCATTAGCATACATTGCTCTTGAACTCCTCAATTTTCACATTTTGCCATTTTAAATTTTGCCTCAGCAGGGGAATTAATATTGCCCTGACATGTCTACTTTTGTATGGAACCTTTATCATGAATTAGACGACTTAAAAGAGGCCATAATGAATATTTCTATTACATTTCATAAATTGCAATATTTTATAGTACATCAGCTCAGAGACATATGTCTTTGACCAGCTGTATTCTAACATACAGAATGACATGACAAAATAGCTGTACAAGCAGGGACTTTTCGGTCTAAATGACCTTTTGCCTCTGGGCATTTTGTATTAGTTTTTAAAATTATATATATTGTCTTTGATTATTATAATTTAATTTTTATGATTAATTTTTACAGCATGTCAGATTGTACCCTTTTCATAATTTCAAATTAATGTAATTTAGAATCATAGTAGTGCTTATTATAGTGTTGTGTTTTGCTATGCAGATTGTGTATTTTGCATAGTGCATATTTTATGTTTATCTGTATACTATTACTTGTATTTTATACGAGTAATGCCAAAATAATAAAAAAATAATAAATACTGGTCAAGGGCTAGTTCCCAGCTTTGACCAGTTACTGGCTATTATGTCATTTGATTATTTCAAACATGAATTTACATTGGCATATGTAATGGTAGAGGCATCATTTGAAAAAAAAATCTTGTAAATTCATGTTTCAATAATGAATTAAAAAAACATAGCCTTGCTAGTAACTGGTCCTCTACCAGTAAATGTCAAGATATTGTATGTGTTTATGAGTCATTTTACAAACTTTTTTTTATTCATTATTATGTATCTTAATTTGATACACTGACCTGAAATGATCTAGATGAAAAGAAAAACATCCACTTAAGTTTCACTTGACATCCTATTGTAATAGCCAGATATTTTATGTGATGTAATTATGCTTGTATCTCAGCTCTGTAGGTATGATACACAAAATTTTATTTTTTCATAGTTTTATTTAGCTGCCATCTCCTCCAATGAACAATTTAACTTGTAGAATTTGAAGCACAAGTGATTTAGCTTCTTTATCTGTTTAGTGAAAAACTTATGTCTAAATTTACCTGTAATATTAATAACATGTTGGAAGAGGGACCTTTTTACTGTAACTTTAACATTTATGGAAAGTATTAGTGTCATACCTGTATTTGGATTATTGTCGACTTTATCCAAATTAACTTATATTGTCTAAAACACATAACATTGTACTTTCACAGAATATGCTTAAATACCTTTCATACTGAAGTTTTACAAGTCAAACTACATTATTTTTGTGATAACTGTTACCCAATCTTGTTGAATGACACTGTTTTGATTTGTCATCAGTAAGAAGTTCAGAAGTGCAATAATTTGATTTCTTCTTATAAGATCCATTCAATTAACTTTGGGTGCTTGACCAATTCTAGTATTTCTGAAGTCATTTATCAAAGAATCTCTTGTATCATTATTGTCAACATGTTTACTGCTGTTGTATTGAGCACCTGCACTTGAGAAGTAGTGCACAGATTTTGCTAAAATAAAAGTTGTATTTGGGTGTCAACAATTCTGTAAATGACACCTTTTATTATCAACCAGTTCTATGGAAACTGGAGTAAAATTACGACAAATGATACAGAAATTGTATGATGTCATAATGGTCTAACATCAGATACCTGCTCTAATGGAAAATAAATTTGTATAACGAAAAGATCCAATAAGCATGACAGCAATCAGAGTAGACATTTCTGATTTGAAAAAGCAACCAGTCACATTTTGAAATTCATTAGGTAAAAGCCTGATGAATCTTGAAACTGACAATTTAAACTTTATTACTTAAAATGAAATACCTAGCTCAATATTATTATTTATCACATGTTTTGCTGTTTATGCAGTGAAATATCGCTATGTCGCCAAGGCTCAGAGATATAAAACAAACAACTTGTTTCATAAATACTGTATGAAATGAAAATTTATTTCAGATCCTATATGTCAGGCACTTTCCAGACAAATCTTAGTTTGATAGGAAACCAGCTTGACAAATCAATAGCCTGACACATTTGCAAGATTTGGAATACCTGAAAAACAGAACAGTTCCCATGGTTTCGTAGAATTTTTTTATCTTTTATTCATTCAATATCGAGCCCCAGGTATCCACGATCCACTGGTTTTATCTGAACGAACAGGCATTTAAACACATATTTGAGAAAGCTAAATCAAGCAGCAAGGACGCATTTCTTGGTCTCTTAGATACCACAACACCCTCTACAAAGTACAGACTACTACTCTCCCTCTGAACTTCTCCAGGCCAGACTAATAAGATCAGTGCTCCCTACTACATTGTATTACAAATCAACTCATCATTATCTTAGCAGTGTACATAATACAATGAAACTTGGTTAGGATATCCAAGCTAAGTATTACAATGTTTCATCAAAACCCTTAACACCCCCTCCCCCTTAAAATTGGAGATAAAGTCAGATTTCAACCAACAGACAAAAACTGGAAACCTGCTATCATCACAGGAAAAGATGACGATCACTTTTATACTGTGAGATCACAGTATGGTGCTAACTTCAGGCATAACTGCTGTCATATTATCAAAATTACTGAAAATTTTGACATGCCACTTAACCCCTCTTACAAAGTATATAATGATAATCTCTCTACTACTGTACCTACCACTGGAAATGTCACCACAGATGAAAACATACAAAAATGTCAACCTCAGATCAAGGTTACTCTTCCTAAAATCCATCTACAAACTCAACCATTTGTCACAGAAACCAGATAATCTTTTAAACCCATTGCCAAACAATCTTAACCATATACAACCCATACCGGCAGAGTAGTCAAACCAAAAATCCTAGTATCTATGTAGAATTTGTCATATTAAAGTTGCAGTTCATTGAATTAACAAAATAATGTTTTCTCAGTATCACAAATGATTTTTGCATCAAATGAAAAAACATTTCATTATACTTGATGATTTAATATGGCAGTGTTCAATTCTTCATTATTATGTGTTGATTGATTTATGCATTGTCAATCGTTCAGTTTTATGCATGGCTCATAATTCATATCAATACATAATTGAAATACTGGGTATAATCTTATTGTGTGATGTCATCGAATCATAATTTTTCTATATATGTATGTAGTGATAATATAATTTTAAATTCATTATCTAGTCAGTATATGTTTAGCATTTGACAGTAATTGCTAAATAGACTCTAAAATTTGTTCTTCAAATTCACAAATGATTGAAAGAAAGTAGGTTTTATATTATTACGTTAATCATTTGAGTTATCTCTCTTTGCATGTCTAATCTTACATGTTGATTAATGTGTATCACGTGACACCTAAGGTGCGCCGGCAATTTAATGAAAAATAAAAGGTGGATCACGCACGTCGTTCTTTTTTGTTATTCCCCAACCCTGCACGACTTCTCAAGGCTACAAGAACCTTTACAATAATGAGATATACAAGCCGAAGATGAAGATGTACTGATTGACATATCAATTTGAACAGGACTCTGTACCTAGCTAGCATCAAATTGATATCGTTTGCAACACAAGCCAATTTAGATCTTTTTATTACAAAAGATATGGATGTCAAAGACCGACATCACAATCACCATGTCTTCCCCATATGTTGTTTGTAGTAACGAAGTGAGAGCAAGACAATATGCTCTTGAGTGCGAGTTTGTTAAAAGTGGCAAGATAAACTTCACACTTCAACAGCACAGCGCCATCAACAGAGGTGACCTGAATATCAGCTGTACTTCGGCACCACTCCTCCACCCAGTCATACAACGTATACGACCACTACCAACACTCAAAGCATGCTTTTGTACTGACATTAAATATATATACTTCAAATTTTCAGTCATCAAATTAAGTAAATCACTCCAAAACTAAGGAGTATCTCCCTGATGCATAGCTCTGTCCTTAGATAGATTCTTTGGTTCACTTTTCGGTCATTTTGGCTTCAACACTGCTCTTCATATTTTTTATATATTTTGAGAATTCCAATCATTCGGTTACGAGCATCACTGAAGAGACATAACTTGTCGAAATGTGCATATGGTGCACAAAATTAAAAGGTATATATGTTCTATATTTATTATAACCACTAGGCCGGTGTCACTGCTGGTGGACTGATAGTCCCCGAGGGCATCATAAGTCTAGTTATCAGTGCTTTTGTACTGACATTAAATATATATACTTCAAATTTTCAGTCATCAAATTAAGTATATCACTCCAAAACTAAGGAGTATCTCCCTGATGCATAGCTCTGTCCTTAGATAGATTCTTTGGTTCACTTTTCGGTCATTTTGGCTTCAACACTGCTCTTCATATTTTTTATATATTTTGAGAATTCCAATCATTCGGTTACGAGCATCACTGAAGAGACATAACTTGTCGAAATGCGCATATGGTGCACAAAATTAAAAGGTATATATGTTCTATATTTATTATAACCACTAGGCCGGTGTCACTGCTGGTGGACTGATAGTCCCCGAGGGCATCATAAGTCTAGTTATCAGTGCTTTTGTACTGACATTAAATATATATACTTCAAATTTTCAGTCATCAAATTAAGTAAATCACTCCAAAACTAAGGAGTATCTCCCTGATGCATAGCTCTGTCCTTAGATAGATTCTTTGGTTCACTTTTCGGTCATTTTGGCTTCAACACTGCTCTTCATATTTTTTATATATTTTGAGAATTCCAATCATTCGGTTACGAGCATCACTGAAGAGACATAACTTGTCGAAATGCGCATATGGTGCACAAAATTAAAAGGTATATATGTTCTATATTTATTATAACCACTAGGCCGGTGTCACTGCTGGTGGACTGATAGTCCCCGAGGGCATCATAAGTCTAGTTATCAGTGCTTTTGTACTGACATTAAATATATATACTTCAAATTTTCAGTCATCAAATTAAGTAAATCACTCCAAAACTAAGGAGTATCTCCCTGATGCATAGCTCTGTCCTTAGATAGATTCTTTGGTTCACTTTTCGGTCATTTTGGCTTCAACACTGCTCTTCATATTTTTTATATATTTTGAGAATTCCAATCATTCGGTTACGAGCATCACTGAAGAGACATAACTTGTCGAAATGCGCATATGGTGCACAAAATTAAAAGGTATATATGTTCTATATTTATTATTAATTCCTAGACCTACCACCACTTCCAAACAATGATGTTTCCTTTATAGATCAACCAGATGACGATTTTCCTGGGTAACAGGGTTACCCATTCTGGACAAGTTGAAGGGTGGAGGCCAGATGAAGGGCAACCCTCTGGTCCTTTAGGCATTCCCACTTGGTAAAAAGAATTTCAGCTACAGAAACGTCAACAAGAAATCAAGCGGATATTTTAGTCATGGGAGGGGATGGATCTTCCCTAGGAGATAGAATAGACCGAATGGTGAATGTCAGAGCCTTATGGAAACTGTCGGGTTGACAACCATCATTTCTACCAGGACCACCATTAACATCAGAACACCAGAAGCATGTTCGACACTGGAAATTCAGTACAAGTAGCTGCCGAGATGAGAAACAACAATCTCGCCATTCTAGGAACCAGTGAGTCAAGATGGACAAGTTCGGGTCAAAAGAAACTTTCCACTGGTGAGTTGCTGCTGTTTTCAGGACATGAGGAAGATGGATCACATATTCAGGGAGGGCATTGATGCCGTCCGGAATTGCACAAGGAGCCCTCACAGAATGGGAAGCACATGGACCTTGAATGGGAAGCACATGGACCTTGAATGCTGGTGGCCGCATTCAAAACAACAGAGAGGGATCAGCATCGACATCATACAGTGCTATGTCCCAACAAATGACAGCGATGGTGAGGAAAACGATGACTGTCTACCAACATGGACAGTCGGCCTAAACCGAACATCATCATGGTCAAGGGAGACTAAAATGCCAAAGTGAGTAGCAACAAAGAGGATATAAGGTTTTCATGGGTCGACAGGGACTAGGTGAGATGAATGAGAATTGGAAGAGGTTTGTTGACATTTATACCTCAAACAAGTTGGTCATTGGAGGAAGCAGCTTTCAAGACAAGAGGATACACTGGGGTACATGGGTATCACCAGACCATGGAACAAAAAACCAGATAGACCATGTATGCATAGCATCTTCAAGATGCACGTGTAAGGTAAAGAGCAGATACCGCTTTAGACCACCACCTCCTTGTGGCCCGCATCACACTAAAACAGAAGAAGAAATGGACAGGAAAGACAACATCAAATATTACTCTCAACATTACAAGAGTTATATCCTTTGACAGATTCTTTGGTTCACTTTTCGGTCATTTTGGCTTCAACACTGCTCTTCATATTTTTATATATTTTGAGAATTCCAATCATTCGGCCACGAGCATCTCTGAAGAGACACAACTTGTCGAAATGTGCATATGGTGCACAAAATTAAACAGTATATATGTTCTATATTTATTATAAGTGGAGGACATCGAGACGCAGTCATATCAATAGATAAAGCGTGTAATAATTATACATTTACTTGTCAGAAATATTACTTTGACAGCCTAGTGAAAGAATTAGGATTAAATTCAGCTCCAGGAAATCCTACTTATACTCTCACGAACTTTTCGGTTTCGGAAGTACTTGAGAATCATAAATATGTCCTCAATACGTTTGGTATTGACACAAATAAATTAAATTTAGAACTTCCGTATTTGTACTGCATTCCCAAAATGCACAAAAATCCTTACAAACAACGCTTTATCGCTGCTTCCTCGAAGTGTTCCACAAAATCTGTATCGATGCTACTCACTAAAATATTATCAGAAATTAAATCTGGCCTTCATAGATATTGCGAAACAGTATATTCCAGAAGTGGAATTAATCAAATGTGGATCCTTAAAAATTCAAAAGAGTTATTAGAACATCTAAAATCAAAAAGTTTTACTAAAATTCACTCCATCAAGTCTTTTGACTTTTCGACTCTTTACACAACGATCCCTCATCAGAAATTAAAAGACAGATTAGCGGAAATTGTTCAAAATGCATTTACTAGGAAAAACGGAAGCCGCAAATTCAAATATATAGTTATAGGCCATGATAAAACTTACTTTGTTAGGGAAAATTCTGATTCCAAAAATAAATACACTGAAACAGCTGTCATTCAGATGTTGAACTTTCTTATCGATAACATTTTTGTGGTGTTTGGAGGAAAGGTTTTTCAACAAATTGTCGGCATCCCAATGGGCACTAACTGTGCTCCGCTTCTGGCTGACATATTCCTTTACTCATACGAAGCTGAATTCATTCAGTCTTTGCTTTCGCAAGGAAAAAACAATTGGCTCTTGGCTTCAATTTTACTTACAGATGATTTATAGATGATTTGCTTTCAATTAATAATCCTTCGTTCGCGGATTACCTTAGCATCATCTATCCAAGTGAACTGGAGGGCAAAGAAACCACAGAAAGTAGTAATTCTACTTCGTATTTAGATATTATGTTGTCTTTCGACATTAATGGTCAATTGAACACCTCACTCTATGACAAACGTGACGATTTCAATTTCGCGATCACAAACTTTCCTTTCATAAGTAGTAACATTCCATCATCGCCCGCATACGGCGTATTCATATCTCAGTTAATACATTATTCCAGAGCATGTTCAAATTACAATGACTTTGTTCTGAGGGCTAGGCGACTTTCAGTTAAGCTGCTCAACCAGGGTTATATATGTGCTAGACTAGCAACGTCACTGAGGAAGTTATACGGTCGTTACAAGACTCTTATACTCCATATGATATCTCGTTATCCAGACTTTTAAATGATATTCTGGACTGAGACCGATTCCAATCATTTTACACCGATTTGACACCTTCTATACTAGAAGGTTACCTACTTTGACTTCTCCATATATAAATACATATGGAATTTACACGATTTGACTCTTTCTACTGGGTATATGTGACGGGTGTTTCTAGCAAGCAGGAGATGCTCACTTTCCCCGGGCACCTGATCTCACTCCATCACAGGGGTTCACATATGCTCTTCAAGTAGACATATTTTGTTATTTTCCACTTGTTTTTCATTTTCACTGATTTTGTATGTCCTCTGGTTTCATGATTTTTAGACTTATGGTATAGATTTATCCATCATCTTTACATGTCAAGATGTTATGGGCCCAGTGAAAAACCATAATAAGGAGTGGATCTGTGCAAAAACCCTCGCCCATATAACAGATTGGAACGCAAAGAAAATGATATTCAACAACAGTCCTACAAGAGCACAGAAAGCCCAAGCACAAGAAGAATACTCCGAGGCAAACAAGACCGTCAGGAAAAGCATAACAGTTGGCAAGACAAACTATATGGAAGAAAAGGCAGATGAAGCGGAAAAGGCAAACATGCGGAAAAGGCAAACATGCGGGATCTCTAAACCAATAGCAGGAAACTATCTGGAAAATATGATAAACCTGAAAGTTAAGGAATAGGGGAGGAAAAGTTATTCCAAATGAGGATGAATAGAAGGGCAGGTGGGTGGAACACTTTGAGGAGCTGTTAAACAGGCCACCCCAACAAAAGCCTCCAGATATACAGACACCTGAAAGTGAGTTACCTATAGATTGCATTCACCGAAGAAGAAATATGTAGATCTATTAAACAGGTCGACAACAACCAGGTAGCTGGACTAGATGGCATTCTTGCAGATGCGCTCAAGGCTGATAGAGAAACCAGTGTAGAGATGCTTTACCCGTCATTCAGAACATGTGGGAAGAGGAAGCAGTACCAGGGGACTGAAAAGAGGGATACCTAATAAAGCTCCCCAAGAAAGGTGACCTCAGCAAGTGTTCCAGTTATAGAGGTATCACACTGTTGTCCATCCCAAGAAAAATACTGTATCGTCTCATTCCGAACAGAATGAAGGAGTATGTAGACTCTCTTCTTGGAAGCCAATTGCAACAAGCTGGATTCAGGACAGGCAGACCAAGTATAGACCAGATTGCGACTCTAGAACAGTTACTTGAGTGGGACACATCACTGTTCGTAAATTTCTAACTTCATCGATAATGAATAAGCATTCGACAGCTTACACAGACAGACACTCTGGAAACTTTTGGGGCATTATGGGGTACCAGAAAAGTTTATCAACGCCATTGGGAACCAATACGAAGGATAACCTGCAGAGTGAATAATGGCCAACAGCTCATCCAAGCCTTTACAGTCCTGACCGGAGTTAGACAGGGGTGCTTGTTATCTCCCTTCCTATATCTGCTTGCCATAGACTGGCTAATGAAGACATCCACAGATGAAAAGAGAAACGGGATACAGTGGACTCTGCTGGAACAAATTGATGGTCTGGACTTCGCCGACGACCTTGCTCTCCTGTCTCATTCACGTTAGCAGATGTATGATAAGACCGACACACTGACACAGAGCTCAACAAGCATTGGACTCAACATCCACAGAGGGAACAGCAAGATTCTGTGGGTCAATACAGCCAACAGCAACCTCATCTTGCTAGAAGGCGGCCAAGCACTGGATAATGTGGACTCCTTCACATTGACACATAACTTGGCAGTATAGTAGACAAACTGGGCGGAACTGGTGCTTACGTATTTTTAAAGAGTAAGAATTTGCAAGGCCAGAACAGCTTTCCATCAGCTGAAAAACATCTGTAGTTCCACAAGCCTGACTTTGAACACCAAAATCAGGATCTTCAACACAACTGTGAAGCATGTACTGCTCTTTTGCTCGAAAACAAGGAGTACAACTGTCATAAGCAAAAATAAAATCCAGACCTCCCTTAACGCTTGCCTCAGAAGAATAGGTCTGCATTAGGTGGCCAGTCATTATCAGCAATCATAACTGTGGGAACGAACCAAACAGCAGTCAGTAGGAATAAACACATCTTTCAAAAACACTGGAGGTTGGATATACACTAAGGAATAAGGAAGCCAGTCTCCCCCACTAAATGGCGATCTCTGACATTGAACCCACAAGGGAAACAAAAGTATAGTAACCTTCCCCCTTAGCTAGCCCCTCCCCGGAAAACTTACTATACAGAAGCTTTTCCCCGGAAAATGGCTATATAGTAGCTTTCCCCTAGGAACGAATAGCTTCTTATGATAAGAATTTTATATCAAAGTCTCTCTGAAATTATCTTTTTAAACTGTAATATAAGGTATAAGTGAAAGCGTGTTTATAAGTTTATTACTTTATCATAAATATCATTTACCTACTATGTATATGCTATTATATTCTTTGTCGACTTTTTTTTAATAAATACTGTTTAAAGATACATAATGTCTAATTTTATAAAATCAGAGGTACAATAAAATATATTCCTCACTTATTTTACTTATAAAAAGATAATAAACTGCAGCGACCGCCAAACCTAATAAGCCTTGGTTATACAGTTATTGCTGCAGCAAGTTAGAAATACGACCCTCAAATTTAACCTACTTACGTTCGTACGAGACCGGAGAATACGCACGTAACCCTAAAATTATTCATTTGCATACGGAGTAAAACAACAATGATGAAGATAAGAAAGAAAAAGAAAAGAAATCGGCCTTTTGCACTAAGTGACTCAGAAAAGAAAAGAAATAAAGAACGAGTATGATGAAAAGCATGCGAGAAGTAGAATTTGTATCACGTGCAATGCATACATTATGCAAATCAATATTTCCGAGGTCGACCGAGATGAATGAAACTGATAAACATGGGTTATGTAGCGTATTTGTACGCGATAGCTGCATTTAATACTGATGGGCAGTCAAAAGATACTGTACTAAACAAATTTACGATGTTACTTTAATCACAATAGTAGATGCTACAGGAGACCATATGTATCTTTAAACTAAATCCAATAAATGAGCTCATAGTTACATTGTACCTCTCGTTCAATAAACGAAAGCATTCTTATTCTTCTTCTTTTTCCTGTATAGTGCAGGACTACAGCTGTAGTATCTTCGCACTGCGTTTTAAAAGCTGCCCACACGTGAGGGAGAGTCTCGCTATTTACAGATTTTAAAAAAGGTTAAAAACTGGGTCGTCTAAGGCTGCATGGGATGGTATGCCTGGGTCCTCTCTTTGAATGTCTCCAGGGAGTCAACTGCTAAAATGTTGTCCGGAACGGTGTTCCACAGCTGGATAGCGGATGGGAAAAATGATTCTTTATATGTTGTTGTTCTACAATATGGAACCCTGTATCGCTGCTGGTGTCCTCTGATAGCGGCCCTAAGGCGTTGTAAGGGTGACTGGCTGATGGCTACTAGGGAGTGGGAGATGCGGAACATCATGGTAAGCTCGGCTTGTTGTCTGCGAGTCTGCAAGCTCTCCCATTCTAACTCTTCGAGCATGGCAGTCACGCTGTCGGTGGTGCTGTAATTTCCGGTGACAAATCGTGCTCTGCGTTGGATACCTTCCAGCTTCTGGATATTTGTCTGTGTGTGAGGGTCTCATACGCTCGACGAGTATTCTAGGTGAGGTCGCACGAAGGTGGTGTAACTCGTGGCCTTGATCTTCCTCGAGCAGGATGATAGGTTGCGCCTGAGGAAAGCCGCGGTGTTGCTGGCCTTCCTGCAGATGGTACTGATGTGCGTGTTCCAGGAGAGGTTATTGCAGATGGTAACGCCGAGGTACTTGGCACTCTTGATGGTATTCAGTGCCTTGCCGTGGATGTAATATGGCAACTCTATCCTCTTCCTCCTCCTGGTAATGTGGATCACCTCACATTTATCTGGGTTGAAGTGTATCTGCCATGCATGCTCCCATTCCTGGAGGTTGCCGAGGTCCTGCTGAAGGGAGGCAGCATCGTCTGATGAATTTACTGTTCTGTACAGGAGGCAGTCATCAGCGAACAGCCTAGCGGTGCCCTTGACCTTGCTTGGGAGGTCGTTAATATACAACAGGAAAAGGAGTGGTCCTAAGACGGTTCCCTGGGGGACTCCAGATGTTACTGGTGCAGTGGCAGATGACTCCCCGTCCACTACGACCCTCTGAGTGTGACCACCAAGGAAGCTCTGAATCCAACGCAGCGTTGAGGCTCGGACGCCATAATGGTTGAGCTTGCGATGGAGTCTCCAATGGGGCACCTTGTCGAACGCCTTCGAGAAGTCGAGTAGAATGGCGTCGATCTCTGTGGATTTGTCTATACCAGCTGCCAGGTCTTGAATGGTGTTAATCAGCTGGGCCTCACAGGATCTGTTTTTACGAAATCCGTGTTGGGAGTCAGTGAGGGTGTTGTTATCTTCAAAGTAGGTCATCAGGTGGCTGCAGATGATATGTTCCACCAATTTGGAGCAGACTGAGGTGAGAGAAACTGGCCTGTAATTCGATGGCTTGCTACGGTCTCCTTTCTTAAAGATGGGTGCCACGTTTGCCTTCCTCCAGTCTTCTGGGACAAGTCCCTGGTCAAGAGAGGCCTGGTATAGCAAAGTTAAGGATGGTGCAACAGCGGCTGATATCTCCTTCAGGAACCGTGTAGATAGACCGTCCGGACCAGTAGCTTTATGCGGATTCAGGCCAAACAGGAGTTTGACCATCCCCTTCTCGGAAACGTTGATTGGTGGAGCCGATGGGTAGGGACTGTCGCCTAAGTCGGGAAAGTTGGTATCCTCTGTAAACACTGAAGAGAACTGCGAGTTGAGGACCTCGGCCTTGGTCTTGGAGTCACCATAGAGGGTCGCATTACTCATCAGGGGAGATACTCCATTACTCTCACAGCGTCTGCTCTTAATGTATGTGAACAGCTTCTTGTTCCCAGTATCATTGCTCGCCATGTCACTAATATAGGAGTTAAAGGCATTTTTGCAGGCTTTCTGTGTCTCTTTCTATTTATGTCTATACCTGACCCAGTCCTTCTGTTTCCCAGTCCTTCGCGCCTTGATGAATGCACGCTTCTTCCGGATGGACCTATTACACCAGGGTTGGCTATACCTTACTGATGATAGTTTGGATGGTACGTGCCTCTGCATATTGACAAGGCAGCTGTTTTTAAAGGTAGTCCAGAGTGTGTCGACTGGGGTGTTGGTGTCGTAAGTTGAAAATGCTGTATGCAGGGTATTCCGTAGGTCAGCTTCCATTTCTTGAAGATGGACTTCTTTCTATAGATGGATCAAGCGTCTATGTGGTTTCTGGCGGGCTGGCGTTATGTTGCTATTTACAAGTACAATGTCATGATCACTAAGACCAGGAATTGGCGAACACTTGTTGAAGAGAGATGGTCGATTGATTCATGAGAGTTTTAATTCAGTTAGAGAGATCTTCAAATATTTGACGTTTTGTGATTACGTGTACATAGCGTTCTTAGAAAACGTTATTGCAGGTTCTCAATATTTATATGATGCGGCCTGTCTAAATCCATATACGCTTGCAACATGATTATCTCGTATGCACTACTTAGTATGACTCACTTGTGCCTACACGTGGAAGAAAACCCTGGTTTAACACACATTGCAATTTTCTCTGTGTATCAAATATATAATATTTACAACACAAAATATTGCAAGGTCTTCGCAACATTTTAAAGCATAATCAAACTGCAGAAATAAAAAAAAAATAAAGAAATAGATAAAGAACAAACAACGATGAAGTACCGATGAGTTATCCAATGTCGAAGTCTAAGAGTGAAGGCTAAATTATGGAATTGTCCCGTACAAACCGCTGCGAAATAAGACAAAGAAGAGGGGGAATCCTATTATGGGGTGGGGGGGGGGGTCCGACTATTTAGTCAGTTTTCCTCCGGGAGAAAGGTACTATATAGCCAGTTTTCCGGGGGAAAGGCTGCTATGGGGGAAAGGCTACTATACAAGGGACACCAGATGCCGATCGATTCAGAGAGGATGGGACTGGCTTGGAGTGAAATGCATGGAGACGACTTGTTGGTGGCTTATGTCCTGCTCAGGACTTCATGCGGAGGAACCTCTTCTATCCGCTACATACATCAAACCGACAGCATTTCAGAGTATGAAGACAACGGCAACAACCCCACAACTCGTGGAACTCGATCATGAACTACCTGGATACCACTTTGTTGACAAACAATGACGCAGAAGATAATTAAAATTAGATATCTATACAACATCGTATATATACTGTAAATATATATACCTGTCTGTCTGTGTGTCCTTACACTGAGACTTAAATTTCTTTGTGAATAAGGCGCCAGAGTCTTTTCCCTAAGCTATTGGTACTTTAGTCTTTATTTCTAACAAGGACTTATAAACAATATTGTCTATAAGTCCTTGTTTCTAAGCCTCCGACGAAATGACAGAACATTTGATAGGTTTTTGTTTGTTTGTTAAAATGTTTGTTTGGGTTTTTTTTGACAAGAGTTGTCTTTCGTGAGTATTGACATTCAAATGCTGACGACTGGGTACAGAAATAAACATTTACCTGGTATTCTAATCTTTAAAGAAACCCAATTGGTAAGCAGTACAAAAGTTGATAAGACATATTTACTGATGTACAGAGTAAGTATCTGATGTCATTTTTGTTGACTTCGTTGTTCGGTGTTTAGAATTTCCTCCGATCAAACTCAAAGTGATCGTATTCAATAGTCATAAATTTACATACTACTAATAAACCTATTCATGTTAACTGCTAACTATAACTGTATAGTAATGTGCCCTGTTTGTCGAGGACAATTTCCTGGCTAAGACCGGTCACTGACTACTGTGTTATTAATAGGAGTACGATGCTGTCCGGTAAGTCTGCGCACTTAAGACATTCGGCGTTTGTTTTGGGTATTAATTCAGTTGAACATGAAAGGAACTGTACATCAAAATAAACAGTGAGATCTCATTAATTTCTATTGAAATGGTCGGGTCAAGGTATGAGTCGACCGTTTCAATAGAAATTAAGATTTCATTATACCATAAAAAGTACTAAATTGACAAACTAGCCTTTTCATTAACGCCTTTCGTGCCTAGAACGAATTTATTCAAGCGTATCTCCAATTGTTTACATGTCCAGTAAGTCTGCGCAGTGTAGACGTTCGTCATTTCCTGAAAGTTTTTTTCAAGAGCTACGGCGGAAGCTAGGGCAACCATAAGTAGTTATGAATATTTATTAGGCTGATTGTAAACATTGACAACATGTGTTACTTGTACGCTTCAGGGGGGAAACTTTCCACTCGCCCACTCGCATTGGCGACCAGTTCTTGGGTGTGGGCTCGTAAAATCTCAAAAGAAATCGCCCACTTGGCGAATGTAAATTTCGTAAGACATCGAGAGGTCTTTGCTCATCGCAGCATGGCAGTTTATGTGCGAAGTTCCTGTTACACTCAATAAAATGTCATTTGTATAACATTGACCTTTTCCTACGTAATAAATTTTGAGTAAAGTGCGAGATAGTTCCGAATGATTAAAGCGTCGATGGATACATAAAGTCGTCTCGCTCATTTTCCTTTTCGATCATAGACGTTTTATCGATTTATGCATAAGGTTTAATAAAATCTATCAGGAAGGGCAGGATTCCTTTTTTTCTGTAGAAAATATTGTACAGATAAGGTAGTTCTATCGACAAAATATATCCCTATTAGAATATTTGACTACTACGATTAAATGCAATTGGTCAATTTCAAAACGATCAAGAATGAAGTGGCAACCAAACGAACTCGCATTGCCCATTTTGTTTAGTTGCCCTTTCATCCTTGATTGTTTTTTGAGATGAAAATGAAGTGAATGACAGATTATTGGAATTTGAGAGGGAGATAGAATTTGAATAAATTGTGTATTTTGAATTAACTAAAATCTCTTATTCAAAACATGCATTCATTATTCTGGAATTTCATCTGTATAACTGAACAAGTACATTGAAAAGATGTGGGCCCGTGAAAATTTTAGTGGGCTCCTAAATTTTAAAAGTTAGGGGCCCACTTGGCCCCTAAGATTTTCTTACAAAGTTTCCCCCCTGCGCTTGTTTACACTCATGTTGGAATTATTAACGGAGAAACTTTATCATAAACACATTGAAAACAACTACCTTCATTGATTTCTTCTGTCCTTGTTAACAATGCTACAACTTTCAAGAGAAAATTGATTTCTAACGAGCCGCCGTTGACATTTTGATAGCCAAAATGAACCGTATTGTTGATGCGCAGACTTACCAGACGCACAGACTTACCGGACAAGACTGTATTCAACAGGTTGGGCACATCCCTCTAAAGAGAGACATTCCCTGTTTAGACATTTTGCTGGCATTTAAAAAAATTCTCTCTAAAGACGGATGTTTTCAACCTTAATGCATGAGTTCCTAAGAACTAAAAAATCAAAATTTATGATTTTAACCTGAAACTTAAAATCGCACATCTACCGTTCATACTGCTGTGTCGGCCTATTCTGCGCATCGGCTAATTCTGCACTGAGCATTTTGTGACATTGTAACCTCTTCCGTGTAAACACTGGTGCACATTTTTGAGGCTGGCTCTGTTTTATTAAGAATGTCCAGTTAATCTTCAGAATGTCCCTTTTTTCTCAGGAATAAATTGCAGTTGCAGTTAACTAAATTTTCTTGAAGTTTTATACACACTTATATTCTCTGTTCTACTATAAAACATGTATTCAGAAAATTTCATATTTGTGCATTAAAGTTATGAATTCTATAGATTCAAAAGACCTCTACAATATTGACATCAATGTAATACCTAACAGATACATGTAAATATGTTATTAAATTGATTTTCATTACACAACAATGATGTATAGTGTATAAAGTAAAGTGTAAAATCTCATCAAAGTACATGTACATGTAATGATATATTGAAAATCATCTTTTCAAATTAGCATGATTAATAGAATTTTCCTTCCAAATGATCCTCTGAAACTTGGAGAAGTATAAACTTTGACATCATTTTGACATTATCAGTATCCTAATTTTATCACATCATCTACATGTACATGTTTGTACATTTGTCATCTTACAGACGTTTTTCCACTTGATCTTATATTTCAGTCCAAGCCAGATGTGACTCTTTAACATGAATATTTGCATTGTTACTCTGACATCACAATGCTTGCATTATTGTCATAATGAAAATCCTGGCAAAAAGTAGAATAACTGGCGTAAGGCGCCTTTCATCATGTTCAATACGGAATATCTCAACTATAATAACGTCAACATACACGCGCACTTGGTGATTGTTATGATGTCATATAATTATGACGTAAGTTGCCCACATCGAGAACAATGGATTTGGTAGGTGACTAAATGCAAACCTTGACGGATTTTAGTAGTTGCAATACTCCGTATTGGAAAAACATCTATTCATGCTTACTATTGCATAAAATGCATTTGTTAGAGTCTAATGCCAGCTAGTTGTAGATATTGAGTAATAAAAAGAAACTATGACACACAAATTGACATAAATTGATACTTTATATAAAAGTCACAAAAAGAGTGAAATAGAAAGTGACCACTGACAGTCTTAATTTAAAATTTCATCATCATGTATATGTATAAGAGCCTATGGCATGTATACATTTCACAGATTGTACTGGTACAGTAATATTGAGATAAATAGAATATCATGGTACATGTATATACAATTTACTCGCAATAGAAGTTGTATATGTATCATAAATATGGATTGACTGATTTCTGCTCTCAGGTCTTTATAATATAATGTTAAGTAATTTCAAATTCCATTTTAGCTTGCTGGACCAAATGTCCAGTGTCATACTCCTTGTCTTGTGATAACTTTTATGTATAGATATTTAGAAAAGTGGAAAATGGAATGTATTGTTTTTTGTAGGGTTATTATGTAAAGATAAAACCACACTGATATACAGTGAAATGCTGCTTCACAGTTATTGATCAAAATGATGGATAAACCACAGAGGGATTCGTCATTTGCCAGGTCAGAGGATGATCTTGGAATTATTAAAGAATCCAAGAGGCTCACCCTTTCCTCGGTTTTAAAATATTCCTTACTGTTTATGCAGGCTGCTGTACTAGTAAGTACATAGAATTACTTTATATTTTTCTAATTTTGGTCTTACTAGTATTTGTTCCTTGTGTTTGTTATTCATGATTTATTACCTACAAGGCATATACCTGAGTCTGCATTACTCAGTTATTATACATCTTACAACATCCTTGTGACGGGTAGTTTAATTTTTCTTATATTATAGGGAAGTCTTTATGCAATAGGGAAGTCTGTAGGCAGTATTTGATAAGGGTTAGTGTTCATGTTTTAAAAGGGAAATGCTAGTTTTGTTGATAACATGATAAAAAAATTGTTCCATGATAGCATTCTTTTACAATATTTTCCTGTAAAAATTTGTTTGAAATCATTGATCATATTTCAGGGATTTAACATAAACATGGGGGAAAAAGAAGTCACAATAGATGTGATATACAGCATTCTCATAATTTATAATAGTCTATGTTTAGTATTATCAAGAACATCATCATGACTTCTGAATCTGATGTAGTTTTGTAAAATAATTATGCACAGTATAAATGATAGGATGAACTCTGATTACTATGCCTGTTGAAAATATATCATTACTTTTGTCTGTTTTGCATTCTCAAAATCTATTTACTTTTCAGGTTGCATCTGTGTCCACGTTTATTATAGGTATCTACACTCATGAGGTGAAGTATGGCAGTAAGGTTGTGTCTGGGCTGATTGGGGCAGACATGTATCAAGTAGATTCCATCATGATGATTGCTGCTGGGGCATCAGCAATTCTAGTCACTTCTCTAGGAATCATTGGTGTCGTTCGACGAAACAAGTGCATGCTGGGACTGGTAATCATTCTTGTTAACTTTTTTTTACATGAAAATATGTCTGTTTGTTGTACATGTAATAGTAAAACTATGTCTGTATGTATCACCTTATACAAAATTAAATTTCAGATGGCAATGCCAGAATGATTCTGTGGCAATTACTGATTCCGTGTTTGTAATGGCCTTGTTTAGTATTTATGTTGGTCATTCACTTGTGGTATGTTTATTTTCTATCCATGGTTATTACTGGTACACTGTAGGTTTGATTGTGTCTAAATGTCATGTGAGCTGTGGGAGAAAGTTGCCCTGTAGTGGTACATGTATCAAAATGCTGCTATTAACTTGTATATACAATGTACAAGTTCCACTGAATTTTATATTCAGGTCACTGGACAGACATAGTCTCTCTAATGACCTATTGGTCATTGCCTTTTGTTGTCTTTCTTGCATCATCCACATTTACATTTGAAGCATATCTAAATCTTTTTGAAATCTATTAGACCAATTGTAACCAATTTTCATATGAAACCACACCCCCAATTTGGATTCTGAGGGTTGGCACATAAATTGCTAGAAAAAGCCCAATCTTCAAAATCTTCTGTACTCCTTCACGTCTTGGAGAAAATCTGCAGGCATAGTTATAAAGAATATGAAGCTCTCTATCAAAGTGTGAAATTCATGGCCTGGGGGCAGGGGTTCAACCCCTTGGTTGGGTCATTTTGGTCATATAAACTTTGAAATTTTTTTCGTTACTTTCATGTATTATAAAGAAAAATTCTGTACATAGTTAGAAGGAGAATGAGGCACAATTACAAAATTATGAAATTCATGACTTCTTTAAGGGATTCAGCTGTTAGGATTGGCAATGGGCCAGTATTGCTGTATTGGTATATTAATACTATACAAAGTCTTAGAAAGTAGTCTTCACTGATATTGTGAATTGTAGAAAAAAAAAAGAACAGAATAAATTGTTAGAAGAGGTACAAAGTCCTCTGTCAAAATTGAAATATTCCCGCCTTGGTCAGGGGTTCAGCGCCTAGACTTTTGTAATTTTTCCACCCCCACAGTCGGCCACATCCAGGTGTAAATTCAAGAATGATACAATACACTGTATTTTACAAAGGTGTGACTGATCATACATAAATTTCCACCTAGATTCCCTTTGTGATTTTGGGTGTTTTTCCCACTGTGTTTTGTGCAATTTCTCTGAAACACCTAGACTGTACTGTACTTAGTATAGCTGTAAAGGATTGTCATCTTCAGAACCAAACAGAATTTTGACCAAAACAAGAAGAAATGAAGTACTTAGCACCTAGGCTTGAAATGATACACTAAGCTCAAGATACGACACATATTACAATACAGTTCTCACAATATGATTTTTATCATGATATGAAATTTCTATGTAGATAAAATAAAATGCCTGAATTTTTTTTTTCAGACTTAAATAAAATAACAACATAATATAACATAAAACAAAACTGTTGATTCAGTCATTCACATCTTCAGTTTCTCTTAGGTCAATCAGTATATAAATAAAACTTGACACAAAAACAAATATTTAACAAGTTTTAAAGTATGACTAGAATAATAAGAAAGAATTGTATGCATTCATGAATCATAGGTTATTGGGTAATTTAAACAAAATTCTTTATATAAAAAAAGTCAGAAGTATAAATGTCCCTGTTTTTTAACTTTTAACAGTATTTGCTTGCTTAGAATTGTCTTTTTGTCATGTTTGAATTTCGCTATCCTACACAATATTGTGTATGTGATGGAGGTGTATTGCCATGTTCATCATATTTCCACTTTTGTTGCTTTTATATGCAGCAGGGGTATTTTCTATCTTGAATTTTGACATATTGTTGTTATCATCTCCAGTCTTTGTTCATTTTGATTACAATAATTCCAAAGCCCAAAATGAACCGATAGGGTGATATGGCCTCAGAGTTGCATCATGTATCGTATCATTGTTGAAAGTCGTGATAAATCATGTCAGACCTACTGGTAACCCTTCTTTCAAAGTTTCTAGATAGAGGCTAATTTAAGTCATTGATATGATTTTTAAAGCCCAGTAGGCCTCTAATTTGGAGATCACTTTACAATTCTATCATTCCTGATGTTCCTTAAAGCAAGGGCCATAGCTATTCCCACTACCACATGATAATTTCAAAGAGATATTTGAAAGAACTCAAGTTGGCAGGGGTTTCTAATACAAGCATTATGAAGAGGGTAACCCAAAACAGTGAAATAAACTAATTTTAATGATTACTTGTACTAAAAAACATTGTCATGAAACTAAAAATTGCATACCATGATGACGACATGGACAGAAATGTTTGAACGCCATATAATGATAGCATTATAGACAGAAATAACCATTATTCAATAATCTACAAAACTGAAAAGTTGAGCATCCTGTAGAACCTGTTTTCATATATGCCCCACTTACCAAGTGGCCACTCTTGGAGGCATTTAGCCAAGGATGTTCATCAGATTTTTGACCTTTATGATATGTATGAAGAAGAACCCTTTTCAAGGTCAGAGGTAAAAAATCTTGATCTTGTGAGGGAATTTCCCTAGTCAATGCTCTTATAAATTATTTATTTATGAATTAGCTGAATCATTCTGTCTGTCCATCCATTTATCTGTCAACCTGTTCAGGACCAGTAATTTGTATGTAGCTTGGGTCTCTTGCATATCATAACAGTACTTATTTCAGACTTGGCAGGTCTATAGACAATGATAAGTTCTTTCTGACTGATAAGAAATTTTGTGGCCTTGACCTTGATTTCACTCTTCACTGAACACAGAGTGACAGACTAATTTTTGATTTGTCATGCTATGTGTGTGTGTGGCTTTCTTGTCTGGTTCATACCTGTATAACAGTTTTTCAGTCATAGTCTTTTAGAATTTGTGTTACCATTATTCAAAATTTTTCACAGAAAATAAATGTCATTATTTTTAAATAAATCTGTTGTATCTACATATATACAGAATCTAAATGCATACATGCCATTCATTTCAGCACCTGTGTAGTGTGGCATTTGTCTCTTTGACAATATTTGTCGCGGGATTTCTGGGATATATTTTCATTTCTGAGGTATGTTTGTCTTGATATTATTATTTGAGGTTTTATGCATTCTTTTTCTCTTTGTCTCATTCATTGCTATTTATGTATTTTAAAGAAATGAGTATAAAGAGAAGTAGATGAAGAAAAGAGACACATTTTAATCAGTATATGAAGTGTCCCAAATGTCTTTTTATCTCACCTGAGCTGAAAGCTTAAGTGAGCTTTTTTAAATGTTATGCCTATGATGCACAAAACACTAGCAAGAAAGTCATAACAAAAAGAAATAAAAATGAGCATGACAGTGTTTTCATGTTCTTGTTGATAAAACTGCTGTTAATTTTTTTTATACAATTCGTTATTTTAATACAATTACTTGTACAAACGTTTAATAAGTATTGTTACACAGACATGATTTTAGTTAGTTTAAAAACTGATTTTAGTATTTGGAAATTTTTTTTCAAAATGTGTTTGATTTTGTAAAAGAATTCAGAAAATATCATTTAGTGTTTAGTGTTAACCCCTCTTTGTCAGTTTTTTTATGCCCCTGGTTTTGTAGACCAAGGGAGCATATAGTGTTTGGGTTGTCTGTCTGTGCATCTGTCATTCCATTTGTTGTCCCACCTTGACTAAAAGAGGCATAACATTGTAAATGTAGGTGATAGGGCTTTCAGATTTCACATGTGCATTTTTTGTTGAAAGACCTTTTTTGTCCCCGCTTTTGCGAAAGCGTGGGGACATTAAATCTCATTCATTGATATGTCTGTCCATCCGTCTGTCCATCTGTCACAGAAACTTTAACCTTGGTCATAACATTTTAACCGTAAAGCATAGGGCCTTCATATTTGGCATGTGTGTCCCTAATTGCAAAGCGCTTCCGTTGATACCAAAATTTTGTTATGTGACCTTGACCCTAACCTTTGACCTACTTCAATGTAAATTTTTAACCGCAAGATGTAGGGCCTTCATATTTGGCATGTTTGTCCCAAATTGCAATACCTTTCCATTTGTGCCAAAGTTATTTATCATGTGACCTTGACCGTGACTTTTGACCTACTTCAATGTAACTTTTTAACCATAAGACGTAGGGCCTTCATATTTAGCATGTGCATCCCTAATTGCAATACCTTTCGATTGGTACCAGAATTTATCATGTGACCTTGACCGTGACGTTTGACCTACTTCAATGTAACTTTTTAACCATAAGACGTAGGGCCTTCTTATTTAGCATGTGTGTCTGTAGACATGCACAACCATGATTGTATGTCACAGATCACTGCACCCTCACTGATAGAACACCCAAAGCGGGGGACCACAATTCTCTGAATTTGCTTGGGTTTTTTTGTACAATAATATTTGACCTTCTGACCTTGACCTTGGAAATTGACCTATAATTAGGAAAAAACCCTTATGCTACAACTTTTGAATGCTAAGTAATAGAGCTTTAATATTTCACATGTACATATCTTGTGGGAATGTCTTTCTACTAATGGTAGTTAAAAAAATTTTTGACCTTGTGACCTTGTCCTTGGAGTTTGACCTAAATTTAGGGAAAAATGATCATGCTATAACTTTTAAATGGCAGGTGATAAGACTTTAATATATCACATACTTATTTCTTGTGACAAGACTTTTCTCTGGGTACCATAATTTTGTACTTTTTTACCTTAACAATGACTATTAACCTACACTTCAAAAACTTTACATTGGGTATAACTTTTGATTCGTAAAAGGTAGGGCTTTCATAATTCACATTCTTATTCCTTGCGATAAGACCTTTGCATCTGAATAATAATGTTTTACCTTGTGACCTTAACCATGACCCTTGACCTACATTTAAAAGCTTTAACATCGGTTATAACATGAATCGTAAGAGGTAGGGCTTCCATATTTCACGTGTGCATTCCAGTGGGATGGGGTGTAATCTTGAGATAGGACATTGCAAAATTTGCTTTATTTGGACTTTGTTGCCACCAGGGGCATTGGTGTTTCACAAACACAACTTGTTTTTCTACATGTTTTCAGTTTATTCTTCAGTTTTTCAAAATCATGTTTGACTGTAGTGTTCTAATATACAATTGTTTTTAATATTTTCAGCTTGAAAGTACAGCAAAGAAAGCCATGATGGATTCTATTACAGAGAGTTATGGTGTTTACACACAGAAACGTGGGAAAAACTACAAGATAACCACTAACTGGGATAGTATACAAAGAAATGTAAGTGCTGCTTTACAGAAGTTTTGATTACTGGATACTTATTACATGTAATAATTGCAACATCTATAGGCCATTTTGTTAACGTCTGTGTGGTCTGATGTATTTTATGTAGACTGTAATTAAAATGTTTACTAAAACAGTTGAATATATAGAACTAAGTACATTGCAGAAATATCATTAAGTTTGAAACTGTTGTTATTGGATCAGAATTGCAACAGCATGGCAAGTCTAAGGAAAAACTGGATTTCTGGAAATTTGAACACAACCTCAATCATTTCTCACATAGAAAGAGTGCATGAGTGTATATATGTACCAAAAATAAAATATGACTCTGATCAGTGTAGATCTCATTTGGGTTATTTAAGAAAATGTTGACTCAGATAAAAAGATACCCTTAAAATATATATGATGATGTGTGCAAATCCATTTATAGTTGTGCTTATTTATAGCAAGTTGTTTATACCTATTTCATACATTCAAGTCACAAGAAAGAGAAATGGAATCACAGATATTTTCATAATGATTTTGGGGTTACACATGTTACATAGAATTGCCCAAATAATTGAAAATTCACTGAATAAGTTTTAGAGCGGAGATATACTTCTGGATGTATAATATGAGGTGCTATGTTGTTTAAGCAAACATTTATGGCTTATGCATATATGTATGTCAGAGCAGATTTTTGTCCCCTGCTTTTAGCGAAAGTGCTGGACATTAAATCTCATTCATCTGTCTGTCTGTCCATCCGTCCGTCTGTCACAAAAACTTTAACCTTGGTCATAACTTTTTAAATGTAAGACGTAGGGCCTTCATATTAGGCATGTATGTCCCTAATTGCACTAACTTTCTGTTGGTACCAAAATTTTTATCCTGTAACCTTGACCATGACCTTTGACCTACTTCAATGTAATTTTTTAACCATAGATGTAGGGCCTTCATATTTGGCATGTGTGTCACTAATTGCAATACTTTTCCATTGGTACCAGAATTTTTTATCATGTGACCTTGACTGTGACCTTTGACCTATTTCAATGTTACTTTTTAATCGTAAGACGTAGGGTTTTCATATTTGACATGTGTGTCTGCATGCACAACCATGACTGTATGTCACAGATCACTGCACCCTTACTGATAGAACCCCCAAAACGGAGGACCACAATTCTCTGAATTTGCTTGTTTATCCATGTTAGCAACAATTACGAGGTTTATGGAATATTAAAGATAGAAAATTCAAAGGCATTTTCATTTCTAGTTTGGTTTTCTTTTCCACAGTTTACTCTCGATATGTCAAACTCAAAGGGATGATGTAAAATAGTTTAAGTTAACGAAATTGTGAGTTAACAATCGGTGATATTTGTAAGATTTACAATTTATATTAAATTACACTCTCTAAATTTTGAAAAAAAAGTGTGTGCATGAGTGATTACAATAATTGCAGAAGAATTCAGCTATCCAAACTATACGTTTTCATCATCAACATATTTCATCAATTACAATACAATCTTGTTAGTCCCCTACTGGCATCGCCGAAGCGGACTATAGGTTTGCACTCCGTCCATCAGTCCGTCAGTCACACACACGTTTTCTGGACTTTTTTTCTAAATGCTTGTAGATATTCATCCAAATTTTGGTGTGTGAGTCTACCACCATAAGTTACAGATCAAGTTTGAGTTCCGTTTCGGTCCACTGAATTTTGACGGAATTACAGCCCTTGGAAGTAGAAAATTTCTTTAAAATGGCAGTTTTCCAGACTTCTTTTCTAAACGCTTGTAGATATTCATCCAATTTTGGGCATGTGAGTATACCACCAAGAGTTACAGATCCAGTTCGAGTTCCATGTCGGTCCACCGATTTTTGCCGGAATTACGGCCCTTGGAATTAGAAAATTTCCTTAAAATGGCAGTTTTCCGGACTTTTTTTCTAAACGCTTGTAGATATTCATCCAATTTTTCGTATGTGAGTCTACCACCATGAGTTGCAGATTAAGTTCGAGTTTCGTTAGGGTCCACCGATGTTTGATGGAATGACGGCCCTTGGAATTAGAAAATTTCTTTAAAATGGCAGTTTTCCAGACTTTTTTTCTAAACGCTTGTAGATATTCATCAGGTTTTTGGTGTGTGAATATACCACCGTGAGTTACAGATCAAGTTCGAGTTTTGTTACAGTCCACTGATTTTTTAGGGAATTACGGCCCTTGGAATTAGAAAATTTCTTTAAAATGGCAGTTTTCCTGACTTTTTTTCTAAACGCTTGTAGATATTCATCCAATTTTTCGTGTGTGAGTATACCACCATGAGTTACAGATTAAATTTGAGTTCCGTTTCGGTCCACTGATTCTTGACAGAATTGCGGCCCTTGGAAATAGAGGGGTCTTAGAATTGGGGAATTAGAATTGGGGGTCTCAGTAGAGGGGAATTAGAATTGGGGGTCTTAGTTTTCCACTTGCCGGTAGGGGACTTAGTATTGCTTAGGCAATTCAGAATGCTTGTTGATTTTAGTTTGAATTAAAATTAATTCAGGTAGGTAACGGAATATCTGCAGCACTCGAATTCAATTACTTATGTAATCTTTCAATGCTGATTTAATGCTCAGTGTACACCTTAACTTTAAATCTAATTATTTTGTTTGCTTAGTACTTTTCTCAAGACATTGTTTGATATTTACCTTGCATGATTAAGCATGAGTTCGAGTTATTGAGAGAAAAATATGAATGATAATGAATAATGGGACTTTAAAATTAGTTTGAATCAAAGAAAATCTGCCTTATCCAAAATTGAAAATACAATAAAATATAAAAAAAAAATCAGGACTTTTGATGAGTTTCAGCAAGCGAGAAATTTGAGTTATTGGTGTTCAAGTAAACAGAATTCAACTGTTAATGGTTTGTACAATACTAGAGGAAAATCCCGTTCATAGTAGGGGGTTTGGGAGATTCAAAAATAGGGATTGTAATGTGAGCTGTGCAAATTTGAAAAACTCTAGAGGAATATTAAACAAGAAGATAGACAAGTCCCTGGTCAAATATATGCATATGTAAATGCATTCTGACCTCAGTACTAATAGTTAATTCATATTTTTATAGCTTTTATAATCTAGAGGAAATATTTTCACTTCAGTTTAAATGTTGTGGAGTTCATGGCACTGTCAACAGTACCACATCTTGGGCGGTGTACAAACTAAACAGTTTCTGGGTTAAGGATAAGCTGTCAAGTAAGTTGTCTTTCATAGATAAATTGTAGTATAAACATAAATGTAAGCGCCTTTAGCTTGTTCCGCTTGTGACCAAAAGGTCCTGGGTTTGATTCATGCCATGGGCACATCGGTTTCCTGTCTTTCAGAGGAGACAGTAAAAACTCAGGTCCTTTGTCAAGGTAGTTGTGACAAGTAAAAGATCCCTTACTGCTTCAAGCAGATGTGGTCACCATGTACATGAAATAATAGTAAAGTGACATAAAACAATAATCAATCAATCAGCCAACTCATCCTAGACTCTTATAACAAGAAACTTCAGTGTGTTTATAGACAAAAGTGCTGTGCTCCAACTCATCCATGTCTCTAATAACAAGAGACTTCAGTGTCAATATAGACATAAGTGTTGTGCTCCAACTCACTCTAGTCTCTGTTAACAAGAGACTTCATTGTTGATATAGACAACAAAACTGTGCTCCAACTCACCCTAGTCTCTTTCTCTCACAACTTCATTGTGTTTATAGACAAAAGTGCTGGACTCTAACTTACCATAGTCTCTAATAACAAGAGACTTCAGAGACAGTATAGGCAAAAATGCTCCAACTCATCCTAGACTCTAATAACAAGAGACTAAAGTGTCAATATAGACAAAAGTGCTGTACTCCAACTCACTCTAGTCTCTATTAACAAGAGACTTCATTGTTGATATAGACAACAAAGCTGTGCTCCAACTCACCCTAGTCTCTTTCTCTTATAACAAGAAACTTCACTGTGTTTATAGACAAAACTCACCGTAGTCTCTAATAACAAGAGACTTCAGTGTCAGTATAGACAAAAATGCTGTGCTCCAACTCATTCTAGACTCTAATAACAAGAGATTTCAGTGTCTATATAGACAAAAGTGCTGTACTCCAACTCCTGCTAATGTCTCCACCAACAAGTCTTGGTTAGTCAAGTAGGAAGGTCTGCGAGAATGCATGTCAGAGTTCTGCAGTTTTGTCAAAGTTGTCTGGTTTCTTCCACTACCTGTCACCTTATTGGTGAAGTAATGTAGATTTTCATTGCCAAACTAGTTCTAGATATAGCAGGTAACATCTTGTGTTTCGCCTTTAATTATAGATCACAGCCTTGTTCCGGAGAGTTGCTGTACTCCAGACAGTGATATGGATCTATGTACTGGTCGAGTCTACAGTGGTGGAGCACCCAGTGTCGGCCCTCCTATCAAAGGATCTATGGTCAACTATACTCTATATACAACAGTGAGCTAATGGACTTATATATATATATATATATATATATATATATATATATATATATATATATATGTATATTTAGGAATTTCTTACAATAAAAGATTTTGATAATTTGATGATCATATAGGATGTCTTAAGGGTATTTAGAGGCTGTGTGGACTAGATCCCTCGTAGCCATTCACCTTGGTAATGCCTGTTTCATTTCATGATAAGAGTGAGCGAAGAGTTATTGTGAATCTGACACGATCCTGGTGTGACATGACACAGTAACAATCAATCAGTCTTAAATTCTGGAGTAAACAAAGAACACAAAGTAAATTGCACCTTTGATATCTATCATCTATGAAATATTAAACTTTCCTTTCCTGAGATTTGCTTAAATAATTTTAAACACAAATTCGTTTGAAGACGTCTGATAGCTAAAATTTTTTGTGCTAGTTTAGCTGCCTCCCTTTCTTTATGAGTCTCAGAGTGAAATAAAGAATATTGATTGATTCTGTTCAACAGATATAATGAAATATGCAATCTCAAGTAGTAAACAGAAATTTTTCACCATAATATTGCACTTACATGACTTTTTTATGTTTTACATGTACCTCTAATTCAGTTTTGCTAAGCCAAGGCATTCTTCCTTACATGTAAGGATGCTCTGGCAAAATTATGTATGTTCATATTCTGGTCATCTTTGTTGTTAATAGAAAAAGAATGATGTTTGTTACATTGTGTAAAACAACACAGCCTATTAAATCTTCCCTTTCATGCATATACATGTATTATTATACATAGACAATATCATTGGCAGAACTCAATGAGAGAATCCACTCACAAAGCAATTACTCAAATGAAAAACTTATATAATTTCCTTCTATAAAGTACATTATAGAAAAAAAAATCCAGATTGTCAAATGTGTTTGAAGAGATCCTATAATTTTATGGGGTCACTAAAGTGTTAGTAAATCTAGAATAGAAATGTATATGATTCCCATGTAAAACAGAATTCCATGGCTTTACGAGGATGCCACTGATTTCAGCATCCATCATTTAGTTCTCGTAATGCATATACTGGATGTAATATTGAAGATTTACACCGTATATATACACATGTAAATTGTTTATAATCGTAACACCTCTTGAAAGTTGAATTGGTGTTTGTGTGTTATATAGAAACATATTTCTGCTATTGATTTCAGGGTTGTTATGATCAGCTAGAGGGCTACCTGGAACAGAATGGGATCATGTTAGGCACAGCTGCCATTGTTACTGCTGTATTCATGGTAATATCATCAGTCATTGATAACTCTGTATCAGTCAAAAACAAATTAAATGAATTAAAAAAAAATAAATAAAACCCTTAGTATCTGTCACTAAATATCCTTCTTTCCAAAGCAGGTTATCATGAGATTTTCACCATCTTTTGATCGGGTATCCATGTGAATAGTGTAGCACAGGACGGTTTGTAGTTTGTATATTATAGTTCACAAGCATGACATTACTACATGTGTTAAAGTGATGAGTTGATATATGTGACATAGAGGGTATATTCTAATTTACCTGTTCATAGGACTGGGTCTTTTATTTCGCATGTTTCAATTCTTGTCTATAATATATGAAGCCGGTGTAGCCTAGTGGATAAGGTGCTCAACTGGGGATCGAGAGGTCCCTGGTTCGACTCCCGCTCGGGGGGCACTGGTGTTCTGTCTTTTGAATGAGACAGTAAAAACCGAGGTCCAGTGTTACGATAGGCGTGGCAGGCAAAAGATCCCTTACTGCTTAGGATGGGTCCGTTGCAAAGGTCTAAATTAATATGCAATGCATCTGGCAGATGCCGTCACCATATACATGAAATAATCATGGAGTGACGTAAAACAATAATCAGTCAGTCAATCAATCAATCTATAATATATAACAATGTTATGATTCATTATGTAGATCAGCATATATTATACTTATTTTTGAGTCTGTTATATTCACTTCTTCAGCACAAGGTATAAACAAAGATTTGAATCAAATTCATTTTGATATTGATATAATTATATTTTACACTTGTTATGACAGCAGACTTATTTCTTCTGCTGTAATTTATTGAATTTTTTTTTTTAGTCCCCTACCGGCATCGCCAAAGGGAACTACAGGTTTGCACTCCGTCCGTCAGTCCGTCAGTCACACGTTTTCCGAAATTTTTTTTCTAAACGCTTGTAGATAATCATCCAATTTTTGGTGTGTGAGTCTACCACCATGAGTTACAGATAAAGTTCGAGTTTCGTTTCGGTCCACTGATTTTTGACGGAATTATGGCCCTTGGAATAAGAAAATTTCTTTAAAATGGCAGTTTTCCAGACTTTTTTTCTAAACGCTTGTAGATATTCATCCAATTTTTGGTGTGTGAGTATACCACCATGAGTTACAGATCAAGTGTGAGTTTCGTTACGGTCCACTGATTTTTTACGGAATTATGGCCCTTGGAATTAGAAAATTTCTTTAAAATAAGTTTTCCGGACTTTTTTTCTAAATGCTTGTAGATATTCATCCAATTTTTGGTGTGTGAGTTTACCACCATGAGTTATAGATCAAATTCTAGTTCCATTTTGGTCCACTGATTTTTGACGGAATTACGGCCCTTGGAATTAGAAAATTTCTTTAAAATAACAGTTTTCCGGATTTTTTTTCTAAACGCTTGTAGATATTCATCCAATTTTTGGTGTGTGAGTATACCACCATGAGTTACAGATCAAGTTCGAGTTTCGTTACAGTCCACTGATTTTTGACAGAATTACGGCCCTTGGAATTAGAAAATTTCTTTAAAATGGCAGTTTTCCGGACTTTTTTTCAAAATGCTTGTAGATATTCATCCAATTTTTGTTGTGTGAGTCTACCACCATGAGTTACAGATCAAGTTCGAGTTCCGTTTCGGTCCACTGATTTTTGACGGAATTACGGCCCTTGGAATTAGAAAATTTCTTTGAAATAACAGTTTTCCAGACTTTTTTTCTTAAACGCTTGTAGATATTCATCCAATTTTTGGTGTGTGAGTATACCACCATGAGTTACAGATCAAGTTCGAGACAGTTCTAGTTTTCATCATTATCAAAGGTTGTGATCAAATACTTAACTTGCTGGCGGCCTGAAAGACAGTATGTTGTGTGAGTGTGTGTGTGTGTGTGTAGGTGTGTGTGTGTGTATTGGGGGTCCTAGTTTTCCAATAGCCGGTAGGGGACTTGGTATTGCCTAAGCAATACTTTCAGAATGCTTGTTCATTTTTCATATGGTACATACCATATTATTGTTGTTTTATAAAGTATTTAAAAGTAGTACATCTACTTATGCTTTCAGGTAATAATGATGATACTGGGATACCTTCAGTATAGATCAATCAAGTCTTAGATAATGAAGGATTGGCAGGAAGATCATTTGCTCCTTAGTGTGGAATAGGTAGATGTCAGTGTTTGTTCTTTTTTTTTTTTTAATTAATTTTGGAGTGAATATTAATATCTTATTATATTTTGTTTTGATACTCTTCATTTTAAACCTTTATTTTGAGATGTGATGGCAGACGAAACAAAAACTATTTATTAAGAGATAAAATAGAGAATATTTGATATGAAATATAAGTATATATATGTACATAGCTTTATATATATTGATATATGAGTATGTAATTACTTGATAAATTATAATGCTGAGTCTGTGAACACAATGGTTGCAATGTTTTGTGATACACTGTTATCTGTGATACTTTTATCGTCTTGGATACAAAGCTTGTTTATAACATGTATCTCCTTAATTCATGACTTGGTTGTGTACTTGCTTATATACTTGAAAATTAGTGTATAGGATCAGCAAAATGAATCTCTTCAAAATTGATATATAGAGGTTTATTGCATTATTGTATGTGTACTTTAATATTTGATGAATAATATAAGCATATATGTATATTAAATTTCAGTATTAAGTAACATTATTGAAGAATTTATGATGTTTCAACTTTGTTTAAATTGCTATTAAATTGGTACTGTTTCTGAAATGGTACTATCTGATCAAAATATGTGGCTTAATGAGTACAGGAATTTGACTAATTTATTTTTTTCTAACTATAGCATTTAACATATTGAATTCTGAGTATAAAAATCATTTAAAGTTATCCATTTAAGTGTTGTATTTGGACTTGTGACTACTCGGTTCTTGTGGTCTATCGGTACCTGTGTTTCTGTCTACTTTTGACAGGTCAGTACTTGTGACAAATCCATATTTATAACATATCAACTTGTGACCTATCAGTACACATGTACTAGTCTAATGACATATCAGTGCTCATGACCTACTAGTACTTCTAGCCTAGTAGTACTTATGACAGATCAGTGTTTATGACCTATCAGCACATGTGACTTATTTGCACTTGTGACTTGTTAGAAATTATTCTTCAAAGACTTGTGACATTTTTGAGTGAACATTTATTAGAGAAATTCCTTAATAATTGTAACTTGCCTCCAGCTTGAAATTAATTTTATAATTTTAATCAGTTTTTTTGTAATGTTGTTACATGTACAGATGCAGTACCTGACAAATCTTCTTTTTTTACCTTTGATGTTGATCTGGCCATGTACAGATCTTCACATTCAGCATAATATTATGGTTTGTCTAGGTATTGTTATTTATGACACTTAATTGAAATAAACTTAAAGCAATCTTGATTCATGAATAAAGTACCAAAATATTTCTGGCAATTAAATTTAGCAAATCAATGGATCATTCTTTTCTTAATCTTCCATTTTACATCGGATGGAAGTATTTTGCAGGGATACATTTTTCATTCCTGTATTTGAAGTTGGTTATCTATATGCCTACTGATCATTATGAACTACACATGACTTTTATATGGAGAGTTTGGAAGGCTTTAGGATTATATTCTTAAGAACATGTATTTAACTATAATATTATGGATTTATATTTTACTTGCACAGAATGAATATGTTTGTATATGTATGTGTATTTATATTTGACGTTGCGTTTTTCTTGTGGATATATTTTCAGCTCTTTTGTTAAAAGCCATTTGAGCTTATCCAATACCTTGTTGCCTATTATCTGTTCATCCAGCTGTAAACAATAGTTTGTGATTGCTACTTCTCAGAGACTGTTTAACACAGTAAGACATTCATAGCATCATTTGTCAGCTGTGTGGCCTAGTTATGCATGTATAATTTTGGTTCTGGTCCTTTAACCTGGGTCCCAGAAAAGAGGTGTTGTCCTTTATACTGGTACGTTTATGACTAGATAATCTGAGAGATAATCAGCCATCTTGAAAATCTTAAAACTGATTTTTTACCCCCTCACTTTCATAGCATTGTTGATAAAACTTTACTGCATAAGGTACCTGAAAAACAAGGGCAACAACAAGCGTGGCATCATCTTATTCAGCAGCAACATTCATGGTACTAAACTGACCTTGATCTTTTACCCCAAATCTGTAGGGATTTTCCTCTCATTATACTAAAGCTATATGTGAAGTATAAACCCAACAGGGCTAAAATTGTGGCTTCTAGAGTGTCTACAAGGATTTTTTATGATGACTTCTATTGACATTAATAATTTTACCTTTTGACGCCCAAATCAATAGGGATCTCCCTCTCCTTATACTAAGGTTATATGTGAGATATGAACCCAATAGGGCCAAAACTGTGACTTTTGGAGTGTCTACGAGCTTTCTGCTACACACATGCTCGCACATACTCACATATGAATAATATCGTTACTATATCTCCATGCAATACTATTGTGAAGGGATAATAAATGGTGTTATGCTATGCAGTATGTGAACATTCTGCCATCTTGAAAATCTTGGCACTATATTTTCTTCCTCAGTTTGGTAGCTAATTTGATGAAAATTTACAAAAATGATCCACTGGTACTGATACTTGACAAACTGGGAAATGGTGTAACGTAACTCAAGTACAGCAGTTGTCTTAATTGTTAGAACTGGATTTGCTTCCTCATTACTAATTATGCATTTTAAAGGAATAACGTACTCCAGATACCAGAAAAACAAAAAACCCCAGTACTATGTTATCCAACATGAAGCCATATTGAAAACTTTAGAATTGTACCGGGTATTTTCTCCTGTTACCGGTAATTGATGAAACTCAATAGGAATGATCTACTTACGAAGCAAGTACTAGGAAAGAAATTATACCTGCAATTTACACCTCAAAACTTTTGTTTTTTAATTAATTATAGTGGTTAAGGGCAAAAAGTCAGTATAAAATGATTAAAAAAAATTCATTTTTACCCAGTCTTTCCCTGTGATTAAACCAGTATATCTTCTACCTCAGTAGTCTCTTGAACATGTGTTTTTATACATTTGTCATGCAAAATTGGACATGGTTTCTAGGTTTAATCTGTAAAGGAAACTACAATAACACAAGTATATACTATTTTGGTTGTATTTTTATATGCCCACATGATAATGTGGGTATAGAATGCTATACTGCTGTCATCCGTCAGTCTGCACCATCTTGTCTTCGCAATGGCTCCTAAACCCTTTGGGTGATTTTGTTGATGTAACTTGGTACAGAGAAAGAACATCATATGGAGAAGTGCTTATTATAAGGGGAATGCTGTCCAAAACCATTTACCGGTACAGCAGTTATGGCTCTTGGACTTAGATTTTCTTTAAATACCTGGTCTTCCCAACTCCTTCTAAACCTTTGGGGAGATTTTGATGAATCATGGTACAAAGAAAGAACACCATATGAAGATGTGCATATTAGAAAGGGGAATGCTGTCCAAACATATTTAAAGAGTTATGACTATTTGAATTAGATTTTCTGGTGCAGAATACATGGTCTTTGCAACCCTTCCTTAACCCTTTGGTGGATTTTGATAAAACTTGGTACAAAGATTACATTATGAAGATGTGCATATTAAGAATTTTCATATCACCTCAAAATTTAATACAACTTTTGTTGGTGTATTTATAAAAGGAGTGGGGCGTTTCAACATGGGAAATGATGATTGTGCGAAGAACAACCTACAAACAGTTGAAAAAGAAACCTATTTTACCAGTATCAAAGATAATCTAAATTTACCATTGTTAGATTAGATATTTAGCTCTAGTTTGTATGATACCTAGGATAAGAAAAAATGCAGGCGTATTATGTACTGGTTTAGTGATACCCTTTTTTCTAAGTTTTATTTGTAATTGTATTCCAAGAGGTAGTCAGATTGGTGTAACGATCACAGTTTATGAATGAATTTGATAAGTTGTTGTTATTTGCCATACATTTATGTTCCTGGACCAATGCTTTTATACATATATTAATATTAACACATGCAAGATATACACTTAAGTAAACATACATTTTGAATCTGTAGAGTTTTGGAAAACAAAATGATCATTTGTTTGTTAAGTACACTATCGCTGATGTTAAACTTAGGCTTCTGTATTTGTTGTGTATGTACATTCAATCATAAAATATTTGTGGAGTTTAATTACTCTATATTATTGAAGCAGTTGTTTTGCTGTGAAACATTCCATGTGTTTGATCTGAAGAGATATGTATTCAAGAAGCATTTTTTCCTTTATTTTAATAAATAGGTTATTTAGAATTCAATAAAGGGGTATCAGGGCAAGACTTTTGATAATTTGTAACGATCTAGGTCACTGTAACATTAATTGTTTATTTTGAATGTTTGTAAACTTACCTTTAACATTTACATTTATTTTTGATGTTTTGTGAAAAAAATTAATTTGTGAGAAAAAAAAGTCTAAATTGGTGTTACATAGTGATATTTACAGCTATAATACTGGTTTGGGATATAATGATGTAATTTCAACACATAGGAACATTGAAATAGAGGCAAAACATTTATGTTAATGAAGTATTTATATTTTCACATGTAGATATCACTTATAGATTGTTAAACATTAAAACATCCACATTAATACACCTTGTTTATTGACTCAGCTGTGAATATCACCTTGATTCTCAAGTAGTGTGATGTTTCTGTTGAATCTAATTTTATGTTTGATTCCTGTTTTACGTCACACCAAGATCATTGCACTTACAGTGAGCGTATCTACCTAATGTACTTGCAGTGAGTGTATCTGCCTAATGCACTTACAGTGAGCGTATCTGCCTAATGCACTTACAGTGAGCGTATCTGCCAAATGCAGTACATAGAAATCTAGACCGCTGCTACGGACCCACCCAAAGCAGTGAGGAAGCTTTTATATGCCATGTCTACCATGACAAGGGACCTTGAGTTTTTGTCTCTTCCAAAAGACATGACACTGACAAAACAACAGTGGGAATCAAACCCAGAACCTTATGATCATTCCAAGCACTTAATCTATTAAGCTACACCTGCTTTCTGAACACATGTCAAAATTATACCTGTATTAAATTGTCAGGTATGTAACACCATTTTCTAGACTGCATTTGTCAGGTTTTGCAAGAAGATTGATCAAATTTATCACGATTGTTGCATAAATATGAGAGGACCATATACAAGATTATGTAGACTTAAATAGGATGTATGATTTTTCCCTTTTTCTTGTCCAGTGTCAAAGACCAAAATCACAATTAGTCTGCATACAGGTAGTTGATGGAAGAAACCATGGTGGAATGTGATAAAGAATTTTGGAGAAAGAGTAATCATAAATTATTTGTTATGGTGAGACCAATAATAGAGAACTCAACTGATCTTAGTGCTGTATGGGAGCTAACAATAACTTACAAAGACTGATTTTCGAATACAAAATAGAACTATCCTCATAGGGTAAAATAACTACATTGGTTGTGAAAGTGACCAGAACTTGTTCAGAGCAATGCCTAGCATGGCGTAATACGCCCGTCACTTACTTTGGACGGGATCAATGTGAATGTATGGTTTTATTACTCCCAAACATGGATCTAACTTTGGTAGTACTTTTATGAAATATTAAAATCCAAAAAGAGCGATCCAAGTCCCATAACACTGTAACAACAAAATGGAATTTGCTCAAAACTGAAAAGTGACTTCCCCTACACTACTTCAGCATTCTGTATAAATTTCATGAAAAACAACTGAGGTTTACTTAAGTTATCGCGTAACATAGCATCTCCATACCATCTTACCATAGTAACAAGGTTTTATTCACTCTGCATGTTGTGACCTTGACCTATGACCTTGGGTCAAGGTCATGACACACCCTTGGGTCCTAAGTAACAATTCTGTGAAATATTATTGAAATCCATGCAAAGGGGAAGAAGTTATGGCCTGAACAAGGTTTTATTCACTTTGCATGTTATGACCTTGACTGTCAAAGGTCAAGGTCATAACACACCCTTGGGTCCTAAGTAACAATTCTGTGAAATATTATTGAAATCTATGCACAAGGGAAGAAGTTATAGCCCGAACAAGGTTTTATTCACTTTGCATATTGTGACCTTGACCTATGACCTTGGGTCAAGGTCATGACACACCCTTGGGTCCTAAGTAACAATTCTATGAAATATTGAAATCCATGCACAGGGGAAGAAGTTATGGCCCGGACAAGGTTTTACTTACTTTGCATGTTGTGACCTTGACCCATGACCTTGGATCAAGGTCATGACACACCCTTGGATCCTAAGCAACAATTCTGTGAAATATTATTGAAATCCGTGCACAGGGAAAGAAGTAATAGCCGGGACAAGCTTATCCCGGACGCCAGACGGACAATGCCATAGCATAGTACGCCCCGTCTTAAGATGGGCGTATAAAAAGGTATGTATAAAGTTTTAGTTCATTGTTGTAAAAGATGTGTGAGTGCAGAAAACTAATTTCAAAACTGCGACAGAAAAATTCAAACTCAGTCTACTTTTGCTGGTACATGTAATAACAATATATACCAGGTTTCAGTGCAATATGGAAAACTTGCATGTCTACACACATTTTGATTATACTTCCCACAACCTAACAACACTGATGCACAAGTCATAATGCCTCATTTGTATTGCCTAGATCTAGATAATCTACAAACTCTGATACCTTGTTCATAGAATGTTATTAATATTACTCAAAGCCTGAAGGTTTGCTAATACTGGTGCCATAGTAACAATATATCATTAGTCCTGCCCAGATCATTACGGTTACTAACACTCAAACTGATACCTTGGTTATAGCATTCAATTAGTACCTCCCAAATCATGATGGTATACCGACACTGATGCCTTGATCACAGTATTTCATCAGGATTGCCCTGATCATGATGGTCTACTGACATTGATGCCTTAGTCATAGCATTTCATTAAAATTGCCCTGAACATGATGGTCTTCTGACACTGATACCTTTGTCATACTGGTTCACCAAGATTGCCCTGATTATGATGGTCTACTGACATTGATGCCGTGGTCAGTGTATTTCATTAGGATTGCCCTGATCATGAAGGTCTACTGACATTGATGCCTTGATCATAGTATTTTATCAGGATTACCCTGATCATAAAGGTCTACTGACACTGATGCCTTGATCATAGTATTTCATCAGGATAGCCCTGATCATTATGGTCTACTGACATTGATGCTTTCATCATAGTATTTCATCAGGATTGCCCTGATCATGATGGTCTACTGACACTGATGCCTTGGTCATAGTATTTCGTTAGGATTGCCCTGATCATGATGGTTCACTGACACTGATGCCTTGGTCATAGTACTTCATCAGGATTGCCCTGATCATGATGGTCTACTGACACTGATGCCTTGATCATAGTATTTCATTAGGATTGCCCTGATCATGAAGGTCTACTGACATTGATGCTTTGGTCATAGTATTTCATAAGGATTGCCCTGATCATGATGGTCTACTGACATTGATGCCGTGGTCAGTGTATTTCATCAGGATTGCCCTGATCATGATGGTCTACTGACATTGATGCCTTGATCATAGTATTTCATCAGGATTGCCCTGATCATGAAGGTCTACTGACATTGATGCTTTGGTCATAGTATTTCATAAGGATTGCCCTGATCATGAAGGTCCACTGACATTGATGCTTCCGTCAGTATCTCATAAGGATTGCCCTGATCATGACGGTCTACTGACATTGATGCCTTGATCATAGTATTTCATCAGGACTGCCCTGATCATGATGGTCTACTGACACTGATGTATTAGTCATAGTGTTTCATCAGGATTGCCCTAATTATGATGGTCAACTGACATTGATGCCTTGGTCATAATGTTTTATTAGGATTGCCCTGTCATGATTGTTTACTAACATTGATGCCTTTGTCATATTGATTCACCAGGATTGCCCTGATGATGATGGTCTACTGACATTGATGCCTTGGTCATAGTATTTCATTAGAATTGCCCTGAACATGATGGTCTACTGACACTGATACCTTTGTCATATTGGTTCACCAGGATTGCCCTGATCATAATGGTCTACTGACATTGATGCCTTGATCATAGTATTTCATCAGGATTGCCCTGATCATGATGGTCTACTGACATTGATGCCTTGGTCATAGTATTTCATCAGGATAGCCCTGATCATAATGGTCTACCTACATTGATGCTTTGGTCATAGTATTTCATCAGGATTGCCCTGATCATGATGGTCTACTGACATTGATGCCGTGGTCATAGTATTTCATCAGGATAGCCCTGATCATAATGGTCTACCTACATTGATGCCTTGGTCATAGTATTTCATCAGGATTGCCCTGATCATGATGGTCTACTGACATTGATGCCGTGGTCAGTGTATTTCATTAGGATTGCCCTGATCATGAAGGTCTACTGACATTGATGCCTTGATCAAAGTATTTCATCAGGATTAGCCTGATCATAATGGTCTACTGACATTGATGCCTTGGTCATAGTATTTCATTAGGATTGCCCTGATCATGACGGTCTATTGACATTGATGCCTTGATCATAGTTTTTCATCAGGACTGCCCTGATCATGATGGTCTACTGACATTGATGCCTTGGTCATAGTATTTCATAAGGATTGCCCTGATCATGATGGTCTACTGACATTGATGCCTTGGTCATAGTATTTCATTAGGATTGCCCTGATCATGATGGTCTACTGACACTGATGTATTAGTCATAGTGTTTCATCAGGATTGCCCTAATTATGATGGTCTACTGACATTGATGCCTGGGTCATAATGTTTTATTAGGATTGCCCTGTCATTATTGTTTACTGACATTGATGCCTTTGTCATATTGATTCACCAGGATTGCCCTGATGATGATGGTCTACTGACATTGATGCCTTGGTCATAGTATTTCATTAGAATTGCCCTGAACATGATGGTCTACTGACACTGATACCTTTGTCATATTGGTTCACCAGGATTGCCCTGGTCATGAAGGTCTACTGACATTGATGCCTTGGTCATAGTATTTCATCAGGACTACCCTGTTCACGATGATCTATGGACACAGATGCCTTGGCCACAGTGCTTTATTAGGTTTGCCCTGTTCATGATGATCTACGGACACAGATGCCTTGGCCACAGTGCTTTATTAAGTTTGCCCTGTTCATTATGGTCTACTGACACTGATATTTTGATCACCATATTTCATTAGCATCGCCTAGAGTTTTACCATATACTGTGTCATACATTTTTATTGGGAATGAGAGCTTATGGATATCTATTGATATTGATGGTGTAAATTAATCATGGAAAGACCTTTTCCAGTACTTCCCTACACACTAATACTATAACAAATTCCTATACTTGAAGTATGTACAAGCATTTATATGATAATGCAATACAGCTCATTTAAGGACATAAAATGTACAAGAAGATCTTCTAAGGACATAAAATGTACAAGTACATGTTTTACCTAGAGGCAAATTATCAAAAAATGTGGTCATAAAACACTGTACCTCAGTTTCATCTATGAATATAAAAAAATGGAGAACAATGGAGACTAATGGAGAACATATCAGACCTCGGAATCAACTATTTTTTAAGTTACTAATCTGGAATTAAGTTAATTCTTACCCTGACTAAAAGGAAGGAGAACATGTCTCATCCAATAGACATGAAGCACACAAGTCATTAGTTTTGTCTCATCCAACAGACACAGACAAGCTGTTAGTGCTGTCTCATCCAATAGACACAGACAAGCTGTTAGTGCTGTCTCATCCAATAGACACAGACAAGTTGTTAGTGCTGTCTCATCCAATAGACACAGACAAGCTGTTAGTGCTGTCTCATCCAATAGACACTGACAAGCTCTTAGTGCTGTCTCATCCAATAGACACAGACAAGCCATTAGTGCTGTCTCATTCAATAGACACAGACAAGCTGTTAGTGCTGTCTCATCCAATAGACACAGACAAGCTGTTAGTGCTGTCTCATCCAATAGACACTGACAAGCTGTTAGTGCTGTCTCATCCAATAGACACAGACAAGCTGTTAGTAATGTCTCATCCAATAGACACAGGCAAGCTGTTAGTACTGTCTCATCCAATAGACACTGACAAGCTGTTAGTACTGTCTCATCCAACAGACACTGGCAAGCTGTTAGTACTGTCTCATCCAACAGACACTGGCAAGCTGTTAGTGCTGTCTCATCCAATAGACACTGACAAGCTGTTAGTGCTGTCTCATCCAATAGACACAGACAAGCTGTAAGTACTGTCTCATCCAATAGACACAGACAAACTGTTAGTGCTGTCTCATCCAATAGACACAGACAAGCTGTTAGTGCTGTCTCATCAAATAGACACAGACAAGCTGCTGTTAGTACTGTCTCATCCAATAGACACAGACAAGCTGCTGTTAGTACTGTCTCATCCAATAGACACAGACAAGCTGTTAGTACTGTCTCATCCAATAGACACAGGCAAGCTGTTAGTACTGTCTCATCCAATAGACACTAACAAGCTGTTAGTGCTGTCTCATCCAATAGACACAGACAACCTGTTAGTACTGTTTCATCCAATAGACACAGACAAGCTGTTAGTACTGTCTCATCCAATAGACACTAACAAGCTGTTAGTGCTGTCTCATCCAATAGACACAGACAACCTGTTAGTACTGTCTCATCCAATAGACACAGACAAGAAGTCAGTCATTGGACTCTATCCTAAGACCTCTAGGCCATGAGCCAAGCATGCCACTAACACACCTACTCTCAACATTTAATGAAACATCACAACCATTAATTTGGGGCTTTAAGTTCAAGTCAACTGTGATTTTCAGTTATCCATTTCAGGATGAATGAGAATCAACTCTGACCCTGCATGCTTTTTTCAGCCTTTGATAACTGATAATGAATTTTCATTGTTAAAGCTACACAATCAATTAACATTGATTAGAATTTAAAGTTCCATAGGTGCATTTGAAATTTCAGATTTCCTATACATGATACACTGGATTCCAAGTTACTGACAAATTAAAGACCTAAACAGAACCAAATCAAATTGTTCAATCTTTTGGACATAAAGCATAACATCAAAATGTAATTGGGGATTTAAAAAACATTTAAACTGTAATTGAATCAAAAGGGAAAAGGCATTTTAGTTTCTGTAAAACTTAAAATAATTGAATAAAGGTAAAGAAAACAAGAAACAAAGTTTAGTAACAACCTGATATTTTTCAAATATTGTCTCAACTTATCAGGGTTTCAAAACACTTGAGGATAACATCAATAATGTGCAGCTGTAATCTGTCATAAGTCTTCCATAATTCTCCTATAAAATGTTTATTATTTCCATTTGCATAAATGTTCAGCTCTCATGACATAAAACTGTAAAAAAGATACATTTAAAACAATGATGTATATACAACAGTTGAATCAGCAGTCACTGACTGTGGACTTGAAAGCTCTAATGAACTGTTCTCTTCTTTTAGAAGCTAGTCTTAGAGTCCTTTATAGGATGTATACGTTTCTTACATCTTGACTGATTATTTTTCTGGGAATTTGATGTAGTAATCACAGGCCTATGAACAAGAAATCACTCTGTTTTTAGGATGTAGTGTTGAGAAGGTCCTGTTGACTGAATGCTTCATAAATGTTTGCCGCTAAAGTCTTTGTTGGCTCTAACAGAAGTAATTCCTGTAAATAGAACCAAGATGCGTGTAAATTCATTTACTAATCATATTTTGAAGGAAAACTTAAAATAATTTTACAGACTAATTAGAGTGTAGTATTCAAAGAACATGTGTGTCATTTGCAACAATAGTGGAACAGAAATGTAAAGAACCATGGATAAATTAAAGTGCTTAACAGAAGGTGAAAAAATATGGTTCAAAATGTGGATTACACAGATAAAATATATCAAGCTTTGAAATTGACAAAACATGAAATTTCTTTCTCAATTTTATTCATATGAATCAAACAACTACCTACATTTATGGAACTTGTACATGTATAAACTAGAATTTTAATGTGTCGGTGTGAAACAAATACCCCTGCTGGCAGCTAAGGTAGTGAAATATAATTGCCAGAGAACTAATACTTGAAAATTCACAAATTTTCTAATGTCCAAGGGCAATACTCTGTCAAATATTACCGGAACACAACCATATTCAAATTTGACCTGCATTTTCCCTTGATACATCTATATACCCAATATCAATTTAATCCATCAATTCTTCACAGAGAAAATGGGCGAAATTGTCATTATAAAGAAATTTTCTATGTTCATGGGCAATAACTCTCTCAAAAATTACCGGACCACACCTATATTCGAACTTGACCTGCATTTTCCCTTGATACATTTGTATAGCCAATATCAGTTTAATCCATCAAACCTTCAAAGACAAAATGAGCGGAAACTCAATGATAACGGAATAGCAGATCAGGGTAACACTATATGCACCCAGCCATTTCATGGTTTGGGTTTTTACAAGAATCCAAAAATACGATGCTAAAGCCAAAATGGCCTTTTTTCCTTTTAATTTTTATAATTTAGAATTTGATAGAAAAGGTAACAGACAGTTAATTCATATTTTTTAAGAGAAAATGCCTGGAATGTTTTGAAAACTACTACTTTGCAGTAAAATGACCATAAAAACATAAATCTGAAGACATGATAAGCTAAGAAGTAGGACGGACGAAATGAGTTTCGAAAATTTTATGCCACAACAAGTAATTTAATACTACAGTCAAACTTCCATATCTCAAATACCCGGGATATCTCGAAGTCGAACGTCGGTCCCTAAAAAATCCTTCGTATTATGATTAAATTCACCCCAGATGTGTCGAACACTGATATGTCGAATACCATGCTTATCTCGAATACATTTTCAAGTCCCAAAGTTATTATTTACCCGGTTTATCTCGAAGTTGGCTTCTTATTGACAATATTACCCGCAGCGTTAACGCTAAATAACAGGTCGCTCGCGATGTGTGATCAGTTGACCGTGTCGGTGTACAAAGCCGCAGTAATTACATAATCGATCGCATCCGTGCTTACCCTGTTGTTTATACAAAATATTAATAAATGATGATAGCTTATTAAACTCGACACAAAATTAGATAATTAACATTAAGTGTAATTAGTGCTTTTTCATACCTGCGTTTAAAGAAATTTCTTTACACTGTTCATTAATTATTACTATTTCCGATCCGTGTGTATGTCTATGTATTTTTATGAATTATGTAATTAAATCAAACTATGACGTGTGTCTTTATCTTGTCTTACGTGTTAGCCCGTTCTAGGTATAGTATAAGACAGTTATATCCAGTATTGGATTTAAATTACGATGTTACTGAAAAGGAAACATGGCGTTTTCAGTTTTGGAGTATATTCTCTATATATACATAAAATATAAAAGGTATGATGAGATTTAGATTAATTATTTAGGAACAATACAATATGTACATCTTCATGTGTATTTATTGATATATACATGTATATCTCATACATCTACTATAATAATCACAAATGTCAAATAAATCGGCGTACATTAACAACTGCAAGATTTGTTATCCTAAACTCGAAATTTGGATATCTCAAACTACGGATATCTCGAAGTATTTTCCACGGTCCCTCAAACTTCGAGATAACGAGGTTTGACTGTATTAAAAGAAAATTCCATTGTTCAACTACTTCTCTTTAATCACACAAAATGAAATAGCTGAGAGAATGCTAAAAAAGACAGTCCAGATACAATGTGTACCTGATGGTAACTCTTACCTGTATTAGTGGATTTGGGGTGTCACTGCAAAGCTTAATGAACAAACGGCTTATCACAGGAACTAACTTGGCCATAGCAATGGTAGTCTCATGAAAACTGAAATATAATGTTGAGACCAAATGTCAGAATAAGATGCAGCTTAAAGATACCATATGTATCACATGGTATCAGAAGACAACAAAGCTGGCCGGTGTAGTTTTTTATCATTTGATGGGCAACAAGCCACGAGTGTTGTTTATATATACTAACAATTCAAAATCTATAGTCGTAGTACTAATGGTTCAAAATATATAGCCAAGATTAAAGTTTTTGAAAAGTAGGTCAAAGTATAAAGGTCAAGGTCACTAAATCAAAAGTCATGGTACAAAATGAAAGCTCTGATCATGAGGAATTACCATGTCAAGTATCAAAGCTCTATCACTAGAAGTTCAAAAGATAAAGCCCAGGTTAGGTATTGAAAAATAGGTCAAAGTCCAAAGTCACTAGGTTATAAGTCATGGTACCAAATGAAAGCTCTGATCACGAGGAATGTACATGTGACATATCAAACATCTACCACTAATTTTTCCAAGCAAAAGGCAGAAAATGAAAATCCATTGGCCACAGTGAGGCCTACACCACCAATTTTTTTGTGGCTAGTCTAACATGTTAATCAAAAGCCATATGTTACAGTCTGTGTTTCCAACATCAAAAAGATAAGATTCTTTTACACTGTAATAAAGTATCTACCATTCAGTAAATTGAACTTGGCTATGTAACATGCACATGGATACAAAAGTGAAATTTGCAGCTCTAATCACTGAAGAAACTCTGTACAGAATTTTTTTTAATACTGAGAGATTGCTTTCAATCACACTAATTAAATTCAAGCAATGAAAAACTTTGTGGTTTGGAGTTTATTTATGAAGTTGTTTCATCAGATATCAAAAAGTAATGGAGAAAATCCAGTTCTAGGATTTTCAAGCATACTGCATGATGTAACATCATTTTTCTTCACATACATTTTTGGGTACCATGAACTAATCATGCCTGTAAACAGACGTACATAAGAAAATTGATATAATCCTTTTCTGACAAATGGCTCAATGACCAGAACCAAAATGGCGCAGGCACAACAAGATAACATATTTGACAAAACAAGACTATAATTTATTTTCTGTGAGACACAGTCTTGTCAGTGAAGTGATTGCAAACTATCATTTGTAATTAAAGAGGGCACAGAAAGTAGTATCTCATGAGCTTGACTGATCTTTGAAAAATAGAACTAAATGCTATTCCCAGAGATCTGAAAAACAATACTAAAAACTTACTTCTGAATTGTGCCTTGCGTTGATGTTTGCCTGTAGTGTTCTGCAATATTATCTAAAACCTTACAATATCCCCTATCTAGGTAAATCTTCAGGACATCATGGAAATCAGAACTGAAAATAATTTTCCATATGAACAAAGCATGCAATTTCAACTATTATGTCTTTGGTTATACGTACTAAGTACAAAATGTCATTAGAATTAAGCTAAATGAATAACAGTATGTCCTTATTCAAACAAGGACTCCGCAAAGCGGGGCATACCCTCACAAAAGGACCATTTGGATCTGTTAAACCTAATTGATCCCGTGACCCAAAATTGGTAGGTTTCTTCCTCTCATCATTAATGACTGATGTGTGAAGTTGGAAAGTGATCAGATTAATGATCTTTGACCCTGTGACCCAAAATCGATAGGGTTCTTCCTCTCATCATTAACAACTGACATGACCTTGACCTTTGAACCCGTGACCCAAAATCAACAGGGTTCTTCCTCTCATCATAAACAAGTAACATCTGAAGTATAGTAGAATAGTAGGGCAAAAACTGTACTGTGTATCAAGCCCACAAGGCTTCTCAGACAGTATGCCAATGTTGACCTAGACCTTTGACCCTGTGGCCCAAAGTCCATAGGGTTCTTCCTCTCATTATTAACAAATGACATGTGAAGTTTTAAAGTGATTGAGCTAAAATTGTAGTCACCCACAAGATTTCACAGACAGTTTGCCAATGTTGACCTTCATCTTTGTCCTGTTATCCAAAATCAATAGGATTTTTCCTCTCATCATCAACAAGTAATATATGAAGTTCAAAACTGATCAGGCAGAAACTGTAGTGTGTATTGTGCCCACAAAGTGAATGTCACAGACTCCTGAACATTTGCACACAACCACCCATTCACTCACCCAATCACACAGTAACGGCCACATTACTATACATGTAATCCCTCCAACGCTGTTGTGAGGGGATAATAATAAGTAGTATCTTAATACAATAAACACAACATACATCACAGATTGTTTTACTCTGAAAATTTTTTTCTTAAATCCAAAGATAATAATTCTTTCAATAAACAAGTAATAAAATGTCTACGTGACATCACAAACTGGTTTTATTTAATGTCAATAACATACCATACACAATATATTATTTACCTTTCAATCACATCCCATGTTTCCCTCATTAACTTCTGATAATGCTTTTCACCATTTGAAAGGTTTTCCTGAAATCAAGATACACAAATGATATGAAATCATACTACAAAACTGACAAATCAAAAGGCCCTCCCCCAACCCTATAAATTGCTGATGTAAGAGGATAGAGTACAAAATCACACTAGCATAAAAATCTTGCAAACTGAGTAATGAAATGTGATGTGGGATGGTCAATTAACAATGCAAAGACATAATTTGTAGGAGCTGTGTGGAACAGGGGGTGATAAACCAACGCAATGAGGTAATTTATAAAAGATGTATGGGAGGGTGGATTGGTCAATCAGCAATGTAATGACATACAATGTATTATGTAGGAGTTGTATAGGAGGGTGGATGGTCAATCAATGTTTGTTAGATGAAGGTACAGCATAATGAGATATGAGAATATGACTCTGTAATGATAAATCACATGAATTTCAAAATCCAACAGTATCGTCCTCTGCTTTATCTAAGCATTACACCTAATCCAAGCATTATGTGTGCGATTCATGAAATCCCCTATGACACAAACTCAAGTAATTGTGAGATACACCAAAACACAATGACATTTTACTATTAACATGGTTATAAATTCTGAGTGCCTTAATTATGCACTAACAAAACAGATTGTTGTCCAAATCAAAAAGGATCTATCTCTACCTAATATAAGTATCATGTATAAAAATCGTGAAATTCCTACGACTCATTTCTAAGTTATTGTGAGACATAAAAAGTGCAGACATTCTATTACTACTTCATAAAATTCCAAGTCCTGTAACTCTTTAATGACAAATCAAATGTATCTCAAAATCTAAAGGAATCTTAATTTATCTAGTCCAAGCATCAAGTATAAAATATATGAAAATCCATTTACATAAAATCAAGTTATCCTGAGACAAAGAAAGTGCTAATAGATAAGACAGACAGACAGACGGAGATATGGACAGAGCGATTACTATAGGACACCTGCCTGATTGTGGGGTCTCAGATAAGAATAATATTAGGTTCCAAGGTGCTTGTTTGTTTCTTTCACATTCATGTATATATACAGTACTGAATTATATTTGTTTCATCTGTATGCAAGGGCATTCATGGAGGATGCGGATAGCCAAACAGGAGATGCTCACTCCTCCCAGCACCTAGCCTCGTCTCTGAATTTCAGGGGACAGGGAATGTCTACTGTGGTATATTGTTGTTAGTGCCATAGTCATGTGACACCAGTTACTTTGGTAATTTACATTTTTAGTGTCCCATCACACCAAGATTATTTTACTTCTATAGCATTGGCATCATACTGAATCTTTTATTTGTCAATGCCTACTCTGATACAGAAGTTGGGAGTTTTCACTGCTTTATCAAGAGGATGGGACATTTACAAGCCAAAGCTAGAACCCAAAATGGAGAACCCAAACTGGGGAATTCCTGAATACAAGCCCAAGCTGGGACCCAAACCAGGGACATGACCACAAGCCCAAGCTGGGACTCAAACCAAGGACCTGACCACAAGCCTCAGCTGGCACTCAAGCCAAGGACCTGACCACAAGCCTGAGCTGACACCCAAACCAGAGACCTGACCACAAGCCTGAGCTGACACCCAAACCAGAGACCTGACCACAAGCCTGAGCTGACACCCAAACCAGAGACCTGACCACAAGCCTGAGCTGGCACCCAAACCAGAGACCTGACCACAAGCCTGAGCTGGTATCCAAACCAGAGACCTGACCACAAGCCTGAGCTGGCACTCAAACCAAGGACCTGACCACAAGCCTGAGCTGGTATCCAAACCAGAGACCTGACCACAAGCCTGAGCTGGTATCCAAACCAGAGACCTGACCACAAGCCTCAGCTGGCACTCAAACCAAGGACCTGACCACAAGCCTGAGCTGACACCCAAACCAGAGACCTGACTACAAGCCTGAGCTGGTATCCAAACCAGAGACCTGACCACAAGCCTGAGCTGGGACCCAAACCAGAGACCTGACCACAAGCCTGAGCTGACACCCAAACCAGAGACCTGACCACAAGCCTGAGCTGGTATCCAAACCACAGACTTGACCACAAGCCTGAGCTGGCACCCAAACCAGAGACCTGACCACAAGCCTGAGCTGGGACCCAAACCAAGGACCTGACCACAAGCCTGAGCTGGTATCCAAACCAGAGACCTGACCACAAGCCTGAGCTGGCACCCAAACCAGAGAACTGACCACAAGCCTGAGCTGGGACCCAAACCAAGGACCTGACCACAAGCCTGAGCTGGTATCCAAACCAGAGACCTGACCACAAGCCTGAGCTGGCACCCAAACCAGAGAACTGACCACAAGCCTGAGCTGGGACCCAAACCAAGGACCTGACCACAAGCCTGAGCTTGTACCCAAACCCAAAGAGTAGTGCTACCGGCTGCATGTGGATGTTATAGAACTGATCTTTGTGAATTCTTGATAAGATCTAGTAGGTAAACAATCATTTCATTGATCGATCGATTGACTGATTTTTGTTTAACATCACACCACGAATATTTACGGTATATGGTGACGGCATCTGCCTGATGCGGGGCATACAAATTTTGACCATTGCAACAGACCCACCTGAAGCAGTGGGGGATCTTTAACTTGCCATGCATACCACGACAAGGGCCTCGGTTTTCACTGTCTCATCCAAAAGACAGGACACCGGCATGAGCAGAGTGGGACTCGAACCCCGGCCTTCCGATCAGGAGGCGAGCGCGATACCACTAGGCCACACCGGGTTAATCATTTCATTGAAATATAAGTCACAAATTTGTTTTGTTAGCATTTACTTGTTGTAAGAAATGATTGATTTTTGACTCCTCAGCAGTGTCACAAAAATCTCATGATTTGATGAGGAATATGCTCTGACCAAAACACCATTAAGGGATATTGGTCAGAGAACCTGAGACTATTATAGAAATAATTGAAATTGTGTAGGATTAATGTTAACAAATCAAAGAAAACAAGAGAGTTTCATGCAATATTGTTTGACACTAATGTCAATATACAATCATTCTTAGTTTTTGGTTAATGAAAAAGAGTTCTTCAAATTGTACATTCAACAAGAAACCGTTAGAGATGGTATGGCTCGCCGCTGGGATGAAATGCTAAAAAAGACCAAAAATCACTCAATTGTGAAATGTAGGTCATAATGACTTCACTTCATCAGAAATCAAAAGAGCAAGTCAAGTTTTTTCATATGCAATGTATGAGGTCCATGTGTCGTTACGGAACAAATTACCTGCCGGGAGGAAAGTTTAAGAAATTTTCTAAGTGAAGACGGCATAACTTCGTCAACGCAATATGTGCACCTGTTGCAGAGATAGAACATGGAATCGAGATAATGAGCTGAAACGATGAAGTTTTAATAAAGATTCTAAGTAGTCCTCCGAAGGGAAGTCCATTACATAAAAAGTAAAAGTTCTTTTACTTTTTATGAAAATTTTTAAGTCAAAAAAGCATAACTCTATCCAAATTTATTCAATCATCACCAAATAAAAACTTGACCTAGATTTCATCATAATGTACCGATATACCAAAATCAAGTCAATATGTGCATTCATTGCAGAGATAGATCACGGAAACTGTTAATTATTGAAAATTTTCTAGGTCCAAAGGGCATCACTCTGTCACAATTATTCGACCATTACCAGATTAAAATTTTATCTAAATATTTTGGTGATGTATCAGTATACCAAATCTCATTTCATATGTGCACCAGCTGAAGATAGAGAGCATGGAAACAAAATGATGACAGAAGGACAGAAAGGGGTAGCACAATATGCCCTGACCATTTTCAATGGCAGGGCATAAAATTGCTGTAACACACAGACAAACAACCACCATCAATCCCTTGACCAGAATTGCTTTTCAATCAGGCCAGGAAAGGACATTATAGGCACCTTAATGTTAATGAAGCAGTAGATTTGAGTTTCAAAAACCTGAACTTTTTAAAAACAAGAAGAAAAGAACTCAGACTCGGGCTCAGATGATAATTTCTTGCATAATCATCGAATACTAAGACACATGTATATTTTCTGATTCTTAATACAAGTCTAGAGGCATATTACAAAAGGACAAGCACCATTATAAGGGATAATTGGCACATACCATGCTAACATGGTCTTCTTTACGTAACATATATTGACACAGTACAATAGTTGGAGATGACACATTGGATATCTCTGGGCTTGTTTCTATCCTCTCTCGGATATGCTCCAGTTTTGCCTCAATATTTGTCACAGTCAACATCTCTTTCAAAGAAACACTAAAAGAAAACAAAATGCAATGATACATGTATAAGCATAGTATTACCACATAAGTACAACCTATCCTTACCTTAAAATCTGAACATTTATCTTTAGATGTAGATGAAGATACATATAAGGCAACACACTCAAACTTTGCCAAACATATATGTACACATACCCATCATCCCCCTCCACACACACACACATGCACAGATAGCCACATTATTATATTATCTCTGCCATGTTATTGCATGGGCATTATAAACTGTAATTTGCTAAACAAAGGAATTGGAATAACTGAAAACTTCTCAATAAATAGCAGTGGAGTGTAATAACTGAGTAAAGTTTTAATGAGCATCTATTTGAGTAGAGAACTAGAAAATGACTGACCACAACCAGAATAGACTAATTCCAAGTTTTTGATTACGCTTTGAAATTCTTAAGTATTACCACAAAAAGCATGTGACTAGGACAAAAAATGACGTTTAGATTATAGAATTTTAATTACAACAAATCGAAGTGCAAATTTGTTCAAGTATTGAGTAGATATCACTGTTTTCCCAATGGCCTCTTCACTCACAAGTAATCCTTTTGCTTTGACTCATCTTAAAGAATATTGTTCAAATTAGGTGCCCACGGACAAACAATTCCACTTAAATTAAAAATTTTATGATAAAAGAAACGAAACTCAAGAAAGGTCTACTCTTAGTACCAGTAGAAGTAAGTTACATTAGTATCTTGTATATCTTATATGGCCTCTATAAAGTCACAGTAATGCTTAAAGTTGTATACACTATGCCCGCTAGTACAGTGCATATTATAAATTAATTTATTCTAAATTGTTTTGATTATATATATAAGCCTAAAACATATTAAAAAAGGACGCTTGCAAATGTTGTGCTCAAATTCTTCATATTAGGTGAGATATGGCTATCTAAAATGCGATGTTTGTAAATAGAATGTTTGCAATCAACTCATCACGTGATCTATGGTAATTCGGATGCCTCCGCATCATGGACACTGATGGAAGGCGAGGTATATAAACTTGACGAGTAACTTTAAAAATCTGCATTCAAGTCTGCTAAAGTTAGTATTGACTGAAATCATTTTCTTTTTGGAGTCTCCCTTCATCATATTTGTTTTGATTAAACTGCGCATGCACGAAGTCAGGTTATGGCGTATTAATGGAATACCCACTTTATTTACGAAGTATTTTCTTTTCATTTTGATATCTTTGAGGGTTTGAAGCAACAAAAAATGTTAATTACGCAAAGTTCACAACTTCAGCCATACGAGAAAAATACAGTTTTTGTTTTATATGCCATAATTTTTGAAATTATACCGAATTGTGGTGTATACAACTTTAAGGTATCATAAGAATCAAAACAATGATTTTTTTTTTCTATTCTTATAAAAGCAAAGTATCAATAGGTTTTAAGCCCCGCATGTGTTAATAGAAATACCTCCTTAATTCTTTTTGAACGGCATTCTGAACAAGGGCACACATTTCTTGCAAACCTGCAAAAGAATTACTGAACTTAAATCATTGAAATACTTTATATCTGTCAGTGACAAACAGGTATTGGCCTGGATAGCTCAATGGTGAGAGTGTCGATTCCCATGTCCAGCAACATCTTTTTCTCCTGTCTGTTACATTCGATGCCATGGCCAGCCCTCATGAGTTGCATGTTTGTTAGTGCACTGTGAGGGTTATGATCTTCTGGGTTGTTGTGTGTTTCTGTTTCCAGAGTTGGAAACCTCTGATAGGGGAGGAGTGTAAATGGGTATTGGCCTGGATAGAACAATGGTGAGAGCGTCTACCTAGATAGTGGAAAGTTCTGGATTTGATTCCTGGGTTCAGCCACATCTTTTTCTGCTGCCTGTTACATTTCAAAGACAATGGAAATAACCATGATATGACATCATCTTTGGAGCCGGTGTAGCTAGGTCAGTAGTAGTGACTTGTCAGTGTCCTGTCTTTTCCATGAGACAAGTAAACACTACATCAATTATTATGATGAAAATAATCATACAGAGATCTGATCAGTGGGGCCAAATTTCAGTGCAATACATCAGACAGACACCTGTATAGGTAAAATGATCTTGGTGTTAGTGGCGAGATATGCTCACCTCATATGGTATGATATCTGTTTAAAATGAATAAAATTTGGACTAGTTTACTTTTAAGATTTACTGGGCCATTGGTACTTGGGGTCAAGTGTAAATACCATCTCTTTAAAGCCATTAATCTAACATTCAGAGGATTTTCAGTTGTCCTAATTATGACGTTATAAACAAATATGTCATTTGTCTGTGGCTTGTTGTACCATAGACAATGTCATCACAATGTACAGTTACATTTAGTGGAAGGGAGAATAGAATATGTTGACCTGTCTGTGGTAATTAATACTGTATGTTTACCTTATAGCAAGAGTTTTATAAAAATTTGAACTGTCCTTTGTTAGATAATTCATGAATATAAAAATATCAATATTATCAAGGTATTACATGACAAAGAGAAAGACAGTCACAGCCTTATCCTAATTTCATAACTCTGCTTATATATTACAAATCACTTCTTTCAACATTTTGCACAAAAGGTAGGTTGTGCTAAAATAAGAACATTCACAGTATTCCTAGTCCCAGTTTATTAAAACTATGATATATCCATAAAACAACGATGACCAGTGCTTGTATCACTCATGAGTTTCGCTTTGTTGTCTTTCTTCATTTTTTCAAGACCAAAATGCACCTATATATTTGATTTATGTGTTATTTGCAGGTTTATAAATTCAGAGACATTAGTGTCATTGGCACTTTCATTTTTACTGCTGCTATTAGCTGACAAATTTATTCTACTTTTTAATTACTGGGTATCAAATTTGATCAGACAATTACAATACATCATCAAGCATACAAAACAGTGACCAATGTTTTGTGTTTTGCAAATATCAAATTTCTTTTGCAGTATACTGTATCACTATTTATTATCATATCCCTACTTGATGTGATATAAAACAAACAAGGAAAATATTATTGAAAATACAGAATACATGGTCACTGCATGGAATTTCATGGTCACTGATTATCTGCAACATCAGTCAAATCCATGTATATTTATTACCTTGTCCCATGAAGAATTTGATATCAGCAAGGTATTTTTCTTGTACCTCTTTTGGGACAATGGCATGTTTCTCCTGTAAATATATATAACATATCATGAAGATAGTATCTTTCCAAAACTAAATGGTTAAAGTAAATCATACGAAAAAAAAGAAAGAAACTGAGATTAAGACAGATGATGTCATTATTTAAAACATCTAAATTCACTATGTACAAATAAATCAAACTCTTAGTTGATAAAGAATTCTGTTAAATACATGTACTACATTTTGACATGTGTATATGCTTTGATTAACCACAATACAGGGATATATGACCATGCGAACAAAAGTGACTGCATCATTGTAAGTCAAGTTTCACACTGGTCATTACATATTAAAGGTGATTACAGCTTGAAACGAAGATGAATTACAGCTTGTGACAAAATGAGGTGATTACAGCTTGAGACAAAGATGAAGTGATTACAGCTTTAGACAAAATGAGGTGATTACAGCTTGAGACAAAGATGAGCTGATTACAGCTTGAGACAAAATTGAGGTGATTACAGCTTGAGACAAAGATTAATTACAGCTTGAGACAAAATGAGGTGATTACAGCTTGAGACAAAGATGTAGTGATTACAGCTTATGACAAAATTGAGGTGATTACAGCTTGAGACAAAGATGAAGTAATTACTGTTTGAGACAAAGATGAGCTAATTACAGCTTGAAACATAAATGAAGTAATTACAGTTTGAGACAAAATGAGGTGATTACAGTTTGAGACAAAGATGAAGTAATTACAGCTTGAGACAAATATGAGGTGATTACAGCTTGAGACAAAGATGTTGTGATTACAGCTTATGACAAAATTGAGGTGATTACAGCTTGAGACAAAGATGAAGTAATTACAGCTTGAGACAAAATGAGGTGATTACAGCTTGAGACAAAGATGTAGTGATTACAGCTTATGACAAAATTGAGGTGATTACAGCTTGAGACAAAGATGAAGTAATTACTGTTTGAGACAAAGATGAGCTAATTACAGCTTAGAACATAAATGAAGTAATTACAGTTTGAGACAAAATGAGGTGATTACAGTCTGAGACAAAGATGAAGTGATTACTGTTTGAGACAAAGATGAGCTAATTACAGCTTGAAACATAAATGAAGTAATTACAGTTTGAGACAAAATGAGGTGATTACAGTTTGAGACAAAGATGAAGTGATTACTCATTTACTGCTTAAGACAAAATGAGGTGATTACAGCTTGAGACAAAGATGAAGTAATTACAGCTTGAGACAAATATGAGGTGATTACAGCTTGAGACAAAGATGGGCTGATTACAGCTTGAGACAAAAATGAAGTGATTACAGCTTGAGACAAAGATGAAGTGATTTCAGCTAGAGACAAAGTTGAGGTGAGACAGTAAGGTGATTATAGCATTAGATTATCTACTTACTATGCCATTTTGGGACGGACTGTTATCTAAGAACATGTAACCCCCAATGATATTAAGCTGTACTCTCAGCAACAAAGATAGAATACTACACCCATAGATCACACTTATTATACGAGAAAAACCTGAAAAATAGAAAGAAATTCTGACATTGTTTACAAATAGATCATCTCATAGCATACCTTTCTCATGACTCACACTATATAGTATGGTTACCTATAATGTTTTCGAAGTCCCTAAATGTTAATAATTACATTCCTAATTCGTTTCCCTTAAATGAAGGTACCGATAAAAACACACTTTATTTTTTAAATTTTTGGCAATCAATAATAGCCAGATGGTATCATGTGACTTGTAAGTATGCATTGTAAATCTTCTGCTTTGGATGAAGCAGTCAATAAATTTGATGTATAATTGAATTTAAGAATTCCATATATATGTTTAATTCCTTTTTTCATCACATCTATTTACAAAGAGAATTTAATGGCAGAATTGACTTAATGACACTAATAATTATCTTCAAAAGGGAACTACATGTAAGAACTCCAGCAAAGTAATGCTGTTCCATCATGATAACTACCTCCTTTTATTACATTTAGAAATATATATCAAGGGATCCACCGAGGTACTGAAGATGGAAAATGACCAATATATATAAATAGAAGGACTGTGCTTTACTGATTATTTTCCATTTCGTACTGCCAACACACACAGTCACCAACATAATAAACAATCCTTAAATATTGACAGTGATAAATACAAAGCATTAGTGAAATACTATTCCCCTATTAGCAGTTACCTAAATATATAGGTCAAGGTCACATATTCAATGACCTAGAACTTATCTAAAAAGCCCTTGCTAGTGAAACATGCATAATAAATATGTATCTTGTATTTCAAAGGTTACAGCTAGAGAAGAGGCTTGTGACAGACACACCAACAACACCATGCTTCCCATGTTATGTCTGTCTGGATCACACAAATCTACTGCGCAGAACACAAATATAACTTCTTAAAGTGTAATATATTGGTGAAATAGTCATAATATAATGTTATACAATAAGAAAGCTAATCCACTTTAACATAGATGAATTGTGAGTATATATGACCTTACCTGGAAGACCTACATGTAATTATTCAAAGTACAGATTCTTTTACGATACTGACACAAAACATTTTTCTTGAAAATATTTTAAAGTTTCATTTGTATTTGTATACCTATGTATCAAACTATCCATTATATAATTTCATAATTCATGTTTACAGATGAAAGATCAACTCAACTTTTCCATGTATCCATATAATTTTTACTTACTTTTTATCTTCAACTCTTCCCATAAATCAACTTTATTTGGGGGTCTATAACATAAGAATTAAAATAATATGTTAAAGAATCAGAAATTGTTTGTCATGTGACATTTTGCTTATTATCAATCAGAATCAGATTTCTGATTAGTTTCGTGTTTTATGGAATACCAAGATTATTACACCTATATAGTGACGACACCTGCTCCATGTAATGTATAAAAATTTAGACCTATGAAACAGACTTCATGCTGTGAAGGACCTTTTATGTGCCACATCTACCACAACTTGAGACTTGGGTTTTACTCACTCATCCAAAAGACAGCACACTGATGAGCCCCTATGGCAATCATACCAAAATGCAAACTGGCACCTACCCTCATTTATAAGAAGTAATATGCAAAGTTTCAATCCAATACCTTGATGGACATGAGAAAAAAGACCTGAAAGCATGACCTCGGATGGACGTACACTGCCATAACACAATACACCTAATCTATGACTTAGTTTTCTTTGAATTAAAAAGTACACATCAAAGTCATTTAACATGCAAAGAATTAAGTCTGTGACCCTTCTAAGTTCAGAAATTTTGCTTCAAGAAACTTAATTAAAAGGATGATGGACAGAGGGACTGATGGAGAGACAGACAGACAGATGGTTAGATAGACATCATTAAGCTATAGCCCAGAATTGCTTTCTTCTCTGACCAATAAACAAGGTTATCGAAAGTCTTCCTAAATGATGCAATATCATGCATGTTGTGAACTGTAATCCATATTTCCTACAAGATAACTGTACTACACATGTTTTCACATGTATTTACATAGGTGTATTGTGTATAAATTAACTCCTCCTGTCCACACATAAGTATACTGTGTATAAACTGACTCCTCCTGTCCACACATTGGTGCACTATCTATAAACTGACTCCTCTTGTCCACACATTGGTGTACTGTGTATAAACTGACTCCTCCTGTCCACACATTGGTGTACTGTGTATAAACTGACTCTTCCTGTCCACACATTGGTGTACTGTGTATAAACTGACTTCTCCTGTCCACACATTGTTGCACTATGTATAAACTGACTCCTCCTGTCCACACATTTGTATACTGTGTATAAACTGAGTACTCCTGTCTACACATTGTTGTACTATGTATAAACTGACTCTTCCTGTCCACACATTAGTATACTGTGTATAAACTGACTCCTCCTGTCTACACATTGTTGTACTATGTATAAACTGACTCCTCTTGTCCACACATTAGTATACTGTGTATAAACTGACTCCTCCTGTCTACACATTGTTGTACTATGTATAAACTGACTCCTCCTGTCCACATATTAGTATACTGTGTATAAACTGACTCCTCCTGTCCACACATTGTTGCACTATGTATAAACTGACTCATCCTGTCCACACATTGGTGTACTGTGTATAAGCTGACTCCTCCTGTCCACATATTAGTATACTGTGTATAAACTGACTCCTCCTGTCCACACATTGTTGTACTATATATAAACTGACTCTTCCTGTCTACACATTAGTATACTGTGTATAAACTGACTTCTCCTGTCCATACATTAGTATACTGTGTATAAACTGACTCCTCCTGTCCACGCATTGTTGTACTATGTATAAACTGACTCCTCCTGTCCACACATTGGTGTACTGTGTATAAGCTGACTCCTCCTGTCCACATATTAGTATACTGTGTATAAACTGACTCCTCCTGTCCACACATTGTTGTACTATATATAAACTGACTCTTCCTGTCTACACATTAGTATACTGTGTATAAACTGACTTCTCCTGTCCATACATTAGTATACTGTGTATAAACTGACTCCTCCTGTCCACGCATTGTTGTACTATGTATAAACTGACTCCTCCTGTCCACACATTAGTATACTGTGTATAAACTGACTCCTCCTGTCCACACATTGTTGCACTATGTATAAACTGACTCCTCCTGTCCACACATTGGTGTACTGTGTATAAGCTGACTCCTCCTGTCCACACATTGGTGTACTGTGTATAAACTGACTCCTCCTGTCCACACATTGGTGTACTGTGTATAAACTGACTCCTCCTGTCCACACATTAGTATACTGTGTATAAACTGACTCCTCCTGTCCACACATTGGTGCACTATGTATAAACTGACTCCTCTTGTCCACACATTGGTGTACTGTGTATAAACTGACTCCTCCTGTCCACACATTGGTGTACTGTGTATAAACTGATTCCTCCTGTCCACACATTGGTGTACTATTTGTAGACTTTTTCTGCCTATGTCTAGATGAGTATCTAATACACACATTTACACTTCATTATAGTTGACAAGATGATGGCCAAGAAGAGAAAAGATGTACAATCACATAGCCATCATGGTGGTTCTATTTTGTAATTTAAAAGCAAGTTATATTTAACCAAAGTACTTGCAGGTTGAAATTACATTAAAAATTAATAACTTATGGCAAATCGTGAGTATATGAGTATGTATTAACTACAAATGTGAACAATAATGACTGATTTTTATGTATTTGAATTTGTTTATTTTAAGAATTTTTCAGAATAATGCATTTATTTAATGGTATTCAGGTGTCCAACATTTAGGACTTGTTTTACTTTAATAAGTCCAGATATTTTCGTTGAATTTGCTCTCTTACTGAGATCATGACCCAGACCACACTATGTTTTAAAATACTTACCCAGTTTTGAGCAGCTCTGTTATACTTTCAGTGTCAAAGATGGCAGATAGGGTCTCCCTCAAATTTGGCAACATCGACAATACTGAAAATGACAAATTCAATGATATACCCATATGTAAACAAACAATTCAACATTAAGTTATGGGCCTTACACTTGTGAATCATGGAAATGAAAACAACAGGAACGCCTAACATGGCAAAATATGCCTGTCGCTTAGTTTGAAGAAGAGGATTTTGAAAGTATGGAAACATTCCCCCTTTAAATTGTTCAGTTCTCAGTAGTTCATTCTGTATTCTGTCTATAAGGTATTCTAACAAAGTACTACTATACATTTCACCTTTGACCTTGAAAAACACTAAGCGCCTTTGTCTTGGCATAAGGAGTAAAAGTACACTAGCCCCAACGGTTTGGTCTGTATCCTGCCCACAATGTCAGACAGACAGACGATGTCATACCATCATATGTCCAGTCAAAGACAGGCGTATAATAAAACACTTACACAGAAACTGGTATAACACATCAATAATACTTTTATTTGGAATGTAACTGCAAACCATATTTTGACAGATACATAGTGCAAAGTAAAAAGATAGGACAATAAACTACAGTAACAAACATTACGGTAAATAAAGAGGGATTAAGATAACAGAACATGCAGTTAACTTACATGGTGGTACATACACTCCGACCAACATAATGGAATAGAGTGGTACTTACAATACAGTACATATAGTGTAACTTACATAACGGTACATACAGTGGGACTTACATAATGGACAAGTCTTTTTTAACCAATCCATTTTTCACTATTCTAGAGGACAGACCCCAGTTTAAAACCCAGGTGCACAACTTCAAATCAGACCCTGTCATATACCACCACAAAAAACATTTGTACTTATGGTTAAGGAGGAGAAAAGCAAAAAAGATTGTGGGGACGGATGACTAGACAGACAGATGGACTGACAGATGACAAGAGTATAACATAATATGCTCACATTTTAATAAAAAAGTCATGCATCACTTTGAATTTGCAATGTCAAAAACACTGTCTATCTTAGGTTTTTAAATTCAATGCAAGAACTTTCTAAAACATTCTTACAAAACCAACAAGATTTCTCAAACTTTAGAAAATATTTTCTTGTAAGACTTTTATTAATCATTCTATTAAGAATAGCGCCTATCATATATATCTGTAATTTGGTCGCTAAGTCTTACATAGTAACAATGGCAGATGTTTTACACACTTTTGTACAAGTAAACATGTCTTTATCTTAACATGTTTAAGGCCTTGAAGTTAAATTTAGGATATCTTAAACTACCAATATCTTAAAATATTTTCTATCATCTCTTTGAATTCAAGATATTGAAATTTGACAGTATTAGCATCAGAGCTAAGATGTGACTTACTGCATTACCTGTCATGTTACATGTTCTCTGGTTACTGTCAAAATGATGCTGTCTCCTAGATAAAAAATTCATCACTTTGTCATTGGTTTCTTATTCCTAATTTTAACATAAATCATTCTCTTTATTGGAAATATTAAGCTTTAATGCGAATCTTAAATGAAAAGCTTTTTTATTCAAAGTAAAGTTGGTAAATAAAATCCTGAAAAACTGAATTTTCTAGAGAATAGCCTTCTATTCATTAGATTTCTTTTAAATTTACCTTGAACAAAATCTTACTGAATACTAAGTTTGTCTTCTTTAAATATTAATTCAACTCAACTTATTTTTGATTTTATTGAATAAATTTAGTATATTCTTGCATATATGTACCTTGCATGAGCCAGGCATTCATTTGCCTCCTTTTCCTGGATTTCTTTAACTCTTTGTTGTGCATATCTGTATAGCCAGTATCCACCTTATGGAAGTAACAAATAAATATATAATAAAATATAATAATTATAATAAGAATCCATACATGTATATTTGACATATTACACGACATCTTGGTTTATGTACTATCTCATCTGATAGACAGATAGAAAAGCAGACAATAATATATCATCTTACTAAAATCCGATCTAACCAGCTCCCACGGCCCTGCCTTACAATGCTTGTGCTATATTCTTCCTTGCATACAACTGAGTAAGCCAACAACTGGTCCAGTACATAAACAAAAATGGTCTGTTACTGTTTCATGTGTTATTGTTATAAACACAAGTCCTTTTCACAAGCTTGGTAGTATCACCAACAACTCATATTTTGCCATCAACCATCTTCATGGTCTAAATAAGATCTGTTTGTGACACAAATGCCCCAGCAACAACAAAGTCCAAATAAGGCAAAATTTGCAATGTGCAATCTTGATTACACACCACCCCATGGGAATAGGCATGTGAAATATGAAAACACTGCTTCTTATGATTCAAAATTATAACTAATGTTAAAATTTTTGAAATGCAGGTTAAAGGTTATGATCATGGTCACAAGGTCAAAAACTATTGTGGCAATGAAATGGTCTTGTCACATGGAACAGGCATGTGAAATATGAAAGCCCTACTTGTTACGATTCAAAAGTAATAACCAATGTAAAGTTTTTGACATGTAGGCCAAGAGATAAATGACTTTGGCATAACTTGAAAGGGCTTTATCAGTGGAGCATAGATATGAAGTCTCTACCTCTGATGGTTTGGTTTAAACAGTATTTATTTGTTGATTTAAGCATATATAATACAAGCGTACATATTATTTAAGGAATGAGCAACAAGAATAATTCTTTTATAAAGCTCTCTCCTTTGTACAAATTAAGTTTTACATTAAAGCAATGGCCTGGATAGTACACGTAATTGAATTATGAACGATTGATAGGAATTACTCTAAAAATGAAAAAAATTGAGAATAATTAGATGAAGTAAGTTATAATTAAAAAGAAGTGGAAGTAACATTAACAGTCTAAATAATTTAGCATTTGGTATATAACAATGTTGAAATAAGTAAGAAAGACTCAATTGTATACATATAAGCTAGCGTAACCAATAAATATTTATGAGCTAGTATATACAAACCAACAAGTGTGAGCAAATGAACATGAATAAGCTAATAATATTAAGCAAATTCATAATATATAAGAGAAAACCATAGATGAGTATATGAACACTAACAAGCTAGTAATACGAAACAAACTCATAACGTGTAAATGAGAAACAATAGATGAATATATGAGCATGAATAAGCTAGTAGTATTAAGCAATTTCATAATATGTAAATGAAAAACAATTGATGAATATATGGACATGAATAGGCAAGTAATATTAAACAAGCTCATAATATGTAAATGAAGAACAATAGATAATAAACAGCACAAACATTCAGACATATTTACACAAGAATCAGCTGACTAACATTATATTTGCAAAAACAGTAGATCATGAATATATGTTGCAGAAATGAGTTATAATGAAGATGATAAGAAGAAAAATGATAGAGGTTGAGTAAGGAAATTAAAATCTCTTGCTGTCTTCAATATATTTCTGAACTTTAAGAAAAATATTTGTGTTGACATTTTCATCATACAGAGGACATCCAAATAGTAGTATGTTACAGGTAACATTTACGGGTATTGTAGATATGGTATGTTGTCTGATATTTGCATAGATGGGGCAAGCAAGAAGATAGTGATTTGCTGTTTCTTCCTCCCCACATTGACACAGATTATTCAAGGAAATATGATTTTTGAATAGATCAGAGTTCAGAGAGCTGCATCCAAGTCTCAATCGAGTATGTATAATTTGGAATTTCCTGGCTCCTGCATAATAATATGACGGTTTAAAAGTCACGGTGAAGGTTAAAGTTGACAACAGATAGACAAACAAACAAACAGACAGACAGGCAGACAGAACAAAACAATATATCCCTGATCTATTTACTCTGGGTTATGAAAAAAAATTATAACTCTTCAATTAATTTCCACGAACCACGTGCACTTAGTTCAAAATGGCTGTTTGAAAGTGAGAAGAGATCTGATTCTAAAACATTTGAGTGTATTATGAAGTATGACTTTGGTTTTACTGCAAACAATAATGCAAATTTTCAGTCATTTATTACTGATATTATTGTAAATATATCGACATCAACACTTGAATTCCCTGGAGAAGCACACATAGATGATATACAAAGAATTCACAGTAAAACAAAAGATTGAAAAATAAGATATGACTGAAGATAAATCCTTAGGGGTATACCCCATGCAAAAGTCACCTGTGTGGATCATCACAGCATTTCAGAATGAACCCCATTCGGCCACTGTGCCCGTCATTCCATGCATTGGATGCAATGACCCAGTACCTATGGTAACAGGAAGATCCGACCACAAACCAAACTGGCCACTTTAGAAAAGCATGCATCCCCAGATGATCCGGCCCAAAATGATCCAGTCACTATTCAAACTGGCCACAGTCATTTATAACATGTTTTCCAACTAATTAATCTTTGTTGTTTGTTGTGATAAATAACTGGTGCGTCAATAAGAGGATTGTTTGGATAGTGTACATGATTTGAACGATCAAATTAATAGCTCTCTTGAGTGAATACATATTTATTGTAAAACATATCTGAAATTCATTTTTGCAAGTGCATGTTTAATATGCAACATCTTCATGCTGTTGTACGGTGGCCGGATCACCTGGGGTATGTAAAATGTAAATATCTTGAATATATGAAATATCACTATACAGTTTGGTCAGATTGTTTGGGGTAAGCAAAATCTAAATATTCTTTAATACATTGAAAATCACTGTATTGTGTATGGTGGCTGGATTGTCTGGGGTATTTGTGGCCAAATAGACTCGTGATGGCTGTAGTGGCTAGATGGGTTTGTGGCCGGATCATCTAGAAATCGCTTCTGTAAGGCAAAGTTTTTTCTTCTTCTTCTATTAAAGTGAAGGACCGCATATGCAGCATCATCTCACTATGATTAAAATGTGTTTGTGAGGGGGAGTTCATGTCAGTATTTACAATTTAAAAAACTGCTAAAATATGTGCTGTAGGTCTTGTAGCACTGTGATAAATTGGATCCTGGTTATGAATAGGACCATAAACATGACCTCGCTGACAAGTGTGAGGTCATATTGGTGGGGTCTTTACTCTTTATAGCAAATGTGTTGCAGACGAAAATTCTTGCACAATACTTTTAAACTCGGAATTGGTTTAAATGATGTTTACATGTAGTTATTTCAATCCTTACCTTATGAATGTCACATATTCTATTAATTCAGGTTTAAACAAGGATAAATATCTTATATCGTCTGTTAATACAATGTTTTGAAAAGAAAATTGAATTTGTAAAAATTTTTCAAAATTCTAGCAATTTTAACCAATATATGTACGTTCACCTATGCTTATGTTGCAACTGACAGAAAAGAAATTAAATAGGTAAAAATGAAGTATAAAATGACTTGCTTACTGTTTGATATAATTAATAGATTAATCAATGAGTAAGTAATAGAGATAAATCTACAATCTATTCATTTTGTGAAATTCAATCTGTAAATTATATGCTCATTTTAGTTCATAATGTATTCTCAGGACTTTTCCATATTTGATTTTTCTCAAAATTAAGTGAACATAAAAAACATACAATTATGGTACATTTTGAATTATTTTTTCGATATTTCAAGGTAAGTGGCAGTTAGTTTAATGTTTGATCTGTGTAATTCATGTTGCATTTCAGCTGGCAACCTCTTTTTATTTGCATACACCCCCCACGTTTCTTCCTCACAAAATCGCTGAGGAAAGATCTACATGTAATGGCAGGCACTACCGGCAAGACTCCGTTCCGAACAGCAAGTAAATAAAGCTCGATTAAAGGGATCTCGAAAGACTCTGCCCCTGTGAATTGTGCTGGCAGATGGTTCCATAGCTTGAAGGTGGAGGGAAAGAAGGACTCTTTGTAGATGGTGGTGTGGCTGTATGGGATCCTGTACCGGTGTTCATGTCCTCTTGTGGCTGCTTCTATCTTGGTGAATTGGGGAGGTATTGGGACGGCAACTAAGCAGTGGCCAATGTGGTACATCATAGTGGCTTTGGCTCTAATTCTTTATTGTCGCAGACTTTCCCATGTTCCCATTTGAGTTGATCCATCATGGCTGTGACACTACTGGTGGGACTGCAGTTGTTGGGTGGTGAATCTTGCTGCTATCACACAATATGAACGTTGGATTAGAAACGGTGGTGGTGAAGCATGACAATTTCAATAAATATGAACTTAACTATACATAAATGAAAGCTGCATATAATAACAGTCCTGCTGTGCTGATGATCATGCTTTTCAATAACTAACAGATTAATGAATTTTACAACTGAACAAACCTCCTACAAAAACTCCACCAAATATGAATTTTCTACGGTGACGCTTTATGAAATTCCATGCCCAGGAAAACATTGTATATTGCTGCTGACAATATAATGTAAAGCTTTTCTGGAGGAAAAATCACATATCTTAATAGGCTCTAACTCTCTGGTCCAAATTTCAACAACTGCATCATGGTCTGTTATAACCTTAAACTTGTAGTTCTATCTGCAATTTTATCAAACGTTGAAGAGACATCGTCGGTGAATATGTAAAAGTCAAAGTATAATAAACATTAAAAGTTCCGGAAAACACAAGTCAAAAACAAGAACACAGGGAAGGGTGGGGTGGAGGCAATCAATCATTGACAAGTTCTGCACGATTTAATGCATCTGCTATTGTTAAGTTTGTTCCTTTCACGAAAAAAAAAATCCTGTCTGAACAGACGCACTAGAATATTTTGTAAACGTTTCGGAGCGTTGCTCATCGTCGCCATATTGGTGCAATATTCCCGGTGCGACGTTAAACAACATATAATAATAATAATAATAATCGGAGCGTTGCTCAACGGATTCTTCAGCATAAAAGCCAGAGGCTCGTCCATATGTTTATTGGTCAAATCGTTCTAGACCGAATAGTATCACTAGGGCTTCTTTTTCTATTTGCGCCCAGTTGCCCCCTGATGTCGTCAGTGATCGTATTACGCAGGTTGTCCGTCTTGCATTAGTACAGCACCATGTTGGCTGCTGTCAACCTGTAATACAACTTCTTTATCAATATTGAAATACGGTAGAACAGGTGCGGTCGTAAGCATGCGTTTTATCTCATCAAATGCTGTCTGGCATTCCTTGGACCAGTTCCATTTCACATCCTGAACACAGCTTATATTAACAATCCAGGACCTTGCCAAAACCATAAATGAAAGAGGCCAGACTGATGTTATTCTACTAGATTTTTCTAATGCCTTCGACAAAGCGCCCCATGCCAGGCTTCTCCATAAGATTCATCACTATGGAGTCACTGCAGGAGCAACACGCACCAGTGGATTACCAACTTCCTACGTGGGAGGGAACAGTAGGTCGTTCTGGAAGGATACAAATCCAGGAAGTCACCCATAGAATCCGGAGTGCCCCAGGGGAGTGTACTCGACCGTTTATTGTTCCTCCTGTATATCAACGACCTACCCGACTACATTGAACATGGATCTACTGCACGCCTGTTTGCCGACGACTGTGTGTTGTATCGGACCATAACATCGGCCGACGATGCACAGAAGCTTCAGAAAGACCTTGAAGCACTCCTGAGGTGGAAGGAGGACTGGCTAATGGAATTTCATCCACAGAAGTACCAGGTACTCCACATTACCAACAGGAGATGCCCACTACGTGAGCCTTATAACATCCATGGCCACATTCTGGAGGAAGCGGATTCAGCAAAGTACCTGGGCGTCAACATTCTGAAATCCCTCAACTGGACAACCCATATCAACGCAGTAGCCAAAAAAGCCAATGCCACCAGAAGCTTTCTACAGCGTAACATCTACCAGTGTCATAGAGCGACAAAGGCGCTGTGCTACGCAACACTCATCCGGCCTCAAATGGAATATTCCAGCTTGATATGGGATCCTTACACTACCAGCAACATCAACCAACTGGAAATGGTGCAGAGACGGGCAGCCAGGGTTGTCACTGGAGACTACCATCGGACAAGCAGCGTGACCACCATGCTTTATCAACTCCAGTGGCCCACACTCCAGGAGCGTAGGACAGCTAGTAGAGCCATAATGATGTACCGCATAATCAACTGCATGGTGGACATACCAAAAGAACATCTCATTACCACAGCAACCATAGTATGGGGACATAACCAGCGTTTTCTGGTGCCCTACGCAAGAACACAGGCTTACCAATACTCGTTCTTCTCTGGAGCCATCAGAGTATGGAACAGCCTACCACAGTCCACCGTGGCCTGCAGCTCCCTAGACACCTTCAGGGAGGAGCTGCAGAGGACATCGTACTAGAGGACCAAGATGTTTTAACCTCACCTGTAAATATTGAGTTCACTCGCCCCACGCATTGCGATAGTACGACGATACACCAGATGGTGGGCTGTACATCAACGGAAGAAGAAGAGGCAAAAGTACTAGCCCTCATCTCCTATTTTCAAAGCTTTCAAATTTTGTTCATTTGCAAATCTTAGTTTCCTTTTTGAAGCTTTCAGATATGCTTTAAATAACTTGAATCTCATGCTTTCATTTTAGGTGGTGTGTTACTGCTATTGCTCTTATTGCTTGATGAATTTTAATGCTTATAGGTTTTAATAGTGCTACTTGTGATTTCTTTGCATGTTGTGGTATCCTTGTTCTGTACTGTTGCCTGTTATGTATGCACGTTTATGTCGGTCTTAGAAGCTGAAAAGATCCATGTTTGTTGTTACCTACCATGCCGACTCTAAATAAAGCTTACTGTATTGTATTGCATTTTGTAAAACTGGGGACAGATATGGTTTTTGCCAAACAGTATGAAATACGTATCAAGAAAATTTTAAGAAAAAAAAATTGTCCCCCCTTTTTTGTTCTCAGTTTTGGATTGTTGCAGTTTTCTTTTGTCTTTAATGGTGGTGGTGGATGTGCTTTATAAATGAGTCTCTACTTAAGGGAGGGGTAGCGGTTCCATCCACAATTTAAACATTCTAAGGAAGTAAGAAACGAGCTCCAGCTGAATCCGCAAATGAGACTAAGTATGTATAAATGATAAATAATCTCTCCTCGGGCAGCTTCCATGAAGCGATATGAAGACTTAATTTGTTGGAAACAATCTGATAAAAATCATCTGATTAAAATCATATTTTTATTCGGCTTCTCTATTTGTTCCAGTGTGTATAAACGTTTACACGCAATGGGACAAACAGAGAAGCGAAATAAAGATATGATTTTAATCAGAATGTGTTGGAAACAAAGAATTCTTTGGGTCTGAAAATGGATAAAAGATAAATAAATAACTAGAATTTTAATATGTAGATGCGACACAAATGTCCCCGCTGGCAGCTAAGACAGAGAAATATAACTGCCAGAGAACTAATATTAAAATTTTTAATGTTCAAGGGCAATTTCTCATTTAAAAATTATCGGAACGTTCACACCCATATTAAAACTTGACCTGCATTTTCCTTTGATACATGTATATACCCAATATCAATTTAACCCATCAAACCTTCAAAGAGAAAATGTGCAGAAACTGTCATTTTAAAGAAATTTTCTATGTTCAAGGGCAATAACTCTGTCAAACAAGAGGCCCAAATGGGCCTATTTCGCTCACCTGAGCACAAATTGCTTATTTACAATAAAATGACAGCTCATTTCAGTAGAAAATTTGGCTTTTTTTTTCTACAAGACTTACTATAAGGTTTAGTGATATTTTGTGCAGTCGTTTTGAAGAAGCCCGAAATGTGTCAACCAATCAGAGCCAACTTCGGCCATCTTGGGTTACGGATCGGCACGAAAAACACAAACTTGGTAGAGGACCTCGAGTACTTACTTCCTATGAGGTTTAGTGAAATTCTGTGCAGCCGTTCTGGAGAAGAAGTCGAAAATGTGTCAACCAATCAGAGCCAATGGCGGCCATCTTGAATTACGGATGGGCACGAAAAACACAAACTTGGTGGTGGTAGAGAACTTCGAGTACTTACTTCGTATGAGGTTTGATGGAATTCTGTGCAGCCGTTCTGGAGAAGAAGTCGAAAATGTGTCAACCAATCAGAGCCAATTGCAACCATCTTGGATTACGGATAGGCACAAAAAACACGAAATTGGTAGAGGACTTTGAGTACTTACTTCCTATGAAGTTTGGTGAAATTCTGTGCAGCGGTTCTGAAGAAGAAGTCGAAAATGTAGAAAAACTAACGACGGACGACAATCGACGGACGGCTATGGATCACAATAACTCACTTGAGCCTTTGGCTCAGGTGAGCTAAAATTACCAGACTACACACATATTCGAACTTAACCTGCATTTTCCCTTGATACATCCATCTGCCCAATATCTATAATTTTCTATGTTTAAGGGCAATAATTCTGTCAAATCTTACGGGACCAAACCCATATTCGAATGTGACCTGCATCTTCCCCTGATACATCTGTATACTAACTATCAATTTAGTCCACCAAACCATCAAAGAGAAAACGAGCGGAATCTCAATGATGACGGAATGACGGAACAGGGTCACACTATATGCCTCCTGCCATTTCATGGCGGAGCATGTAAATAAAAACATGTGTAAAAAATAAATAAATACATCACAGGGACGAAATGGATCTTGCCTTGCGATCGCCTTGCACCAGACATTAATTTTTACCGGACTCTTCTAGAATATACCCTTCTAACTAAATGCATACACCAATCTACAATATGCGTCCATGATTTTATCAATGACCTAACGACGTGTCATTATATGAATCCAGAGTAGTTTTTCATGGTCAGGGTCAGGGTGGAATGAGAAATTGAAATTGAATGAATTTTCTTGACTTTTCTATATACTTAGCATATACCGGTATCGTCTCGTAAAATATATATATTTCGATCTCGACGTTGAACTGGTTGTATTTTGAAACCTTGTTGAAACGAAATAAAAATAACCAGACGGTCATCTGTATCAAAACAAGCATTTGTATTTAATTTCTACCTTCTTGTTCTAACTTGACGTAGTGAGATTCCCCTCCCCCTCCTTACCCTCAAAAAACTTGTGTGAAATCGTTTGACCATCCACTTGTCCGTTTCACCGTACTTGTATGCGTATATACTCTAGAGTGTACATTATGCAATGATGGGTCATCTACTTTAGTGTACCGCTTCTTGCTGTGATAAACGCAGGTAATTACTTTAATGGGTAAAATAATCGAGGTAAATAATGAAGGAGACCATACATATGGGGACAGGTGATGACGCCCGATGTCTATAGATGTCCAATGTTTGCAGTAAAGAGAGGGAGAGCTTGGGGACCACATCGATTCTAAGGGACTTTAGGACAGAGCCTTAAAATCACGGAGGACTTTGCTATAATATGAAGGCCTGAAATTTTGGTGGATTTTGTCACGTAGACATATAATTGATCACTTGCCTTTTCTCACTTCAAATTAACAGTTCCAAACTCATTTTTGTTAAGAGGGGCGAACATTTTCCAACTCTCCGAACCATCCCTCCTTTCCTCCTCCCCGACTCAGAAATATTCTGCCGAGCCTACTGCTATCAGGTTATCAGTCTAAAGTCCAAGTCTTACAATGTATGAGGGACATTGGCACCAAGAAGCTTAATGTCAGATCCCATAGGATTAGGTGGTAAGTCTGTCCCCGAAACCCATCTGACCACCTGATATTTCTGGTAAAAACTGCTCGGTCAGATGGAACTTTCACTATCATTTCATTGAATATGAAGCTTTACCAGACAAATGTCCTGTAAAAACATAAGAAAGTTTCGAACACACCGTGACAATATGACAGATAAGCCGAATCTTATCCAATAGTCCGTGAACTATTCACTAAACTGTTTAAATTCCAGTATCCGTACCAAGAAATATTCCAGATGGTAAATGATTCCAGTATCCTTACCGAGAAATATCCCAGATGATAAATGATTCCAGATAATCCTGACGACAACCACCAGACTAAATGCATTAACTACCAGTTTTCTCGACCACAAGTGTGGTTTACACTTGTGGTCTACAGTGGCAGAGTCACAAAGGAGCGGAGGTGGATTTGCACCTCCTTTTTTTCTAAAAAGAAAAAAACCTAGAACTGTCCTAATGGGACAAATCCGCTCACTTCCCAACCCCACAGCAACAGAGTTGAGACGTGATAATTTATCTTAAGATATTTCACTGGTTTAAGTGTAATGGATGTCCCACTTGTACAATTTGAGGTAAAATCAATGGAAACAGGAATTCTGGTATGTGTGCACTCTTGACTTCGACCTCGACCTTGCAAATATGACCATGGTTCAAGGTCATGACACACCCTTAGGCAAAAGGCAACAGTTGTGTGAAGTATAATCTCCCTCCAACGTACAAGGAGGAAGCTATGGCCCTAACAGGAATTCTGGGGGTTTTTTTGTGCACTCTGACCCCCACTTTGAAAATATGACCTTGGTTTAAGGTCATGACACAACCTTGGGTCATGGACAACAATTATATGAAATATAATTTTCCTCTAACTTACAATAAAGAAGTGATGGCCCAAACAGGAATTCAGGTTTTTGTGCACTGTGACCTTGACCTTGAAGATATGACCTTGGTTCAAGATCATGATACACCCTTGGGTCATAGAGAACCGATTGTGTAAAATATATAATCTTCCTCCAGCGTTACACAAAGAAGTAACAGACCAAACAAGAATTCTGCCTATGTGTGGACTCTCTTCTTGACCTTGTAGATATGCCCTTTGTTCAGGGTCATGACACATTTTTGGGTCATAGACAACAACTGTTTGATACATAGTCTCCCTCTAAAATAACAGGAAGAAGTTATATCTTGGACAAGAATTCTGGATTTTGTGCAATATGACATTGACCTTGTAGATATGACCTTGGTTCAAGGTCTTGACACACCCTTAGGTCATGGACAACAATTGTGTGAAATATAGTCTTGCTTCAACATAAGAAGTTATAGCTTGGACAAAAATTATGTAAGCACCATGAAATTGACTTTGTAGATATGATTTGGTTCAAGGTCATGAGGCACTCCTGGGTCATGGACAACTATTGTATAAATAGGAAGGAATTATGGCCTGGAAAAACATACACTCTCACCTTGATGATATGACCTTGGTTTAAGGTCATGATAAATCTTTGTCATGGACAGTTGTGTAAAATATAATCTCCTTGCAACGTAACAGAAAGAAGTTATGACCTGGACAATAATTCTGACTGTGTGTGCACTGTGACATTGACCTTGTAAGTATGACCTTGGTTCAAGGTCATGACACACTTTTGGGTCATGGATAACAATTGTGTAAAATATAATCTCCCTCCAACGTAACAGAAGGAAGTTATAGTCCAGACAAGAATTCTTGCTATGACCTTAGTTCAAGGTCATGACACACCCTGGACAACAATTGTGTAAAATTTTATTTCCCTCTAAAGTAAAAGGAAGAAGTTATGACCCAAACAAGATTCCCTATACCCTTCAAACTTTGTTTGCGAGAGTATGAAAAGCACAAGAGAGAGATAGAGAGAATGCTGTAACAGTCTATATGCAACAAACTAGTATGAATCATTTTAGTTAGGGTTTCTCATTGAATTATCCATGGCTTTTTGAAAAATTCCACATCTAGCCATAGATGCTTTGGTATTGTCTACTAGAAGTAATAGTCTTAAGAAAATAGAATGGGTGTTAAAGTGAACACACGTGTCGCCTTTTTGTACTATTGCAACACAATCCAAAAGAGCTATTTTTAGCAAAGAGGTCAAGGTCACAAGGTCATTGACCTTGGTTTCATTTGAAATGACTTCATTTTTTCTGACATCACAAGCACAGACATATTAACAAAACACTCGACTTAAATGCCTTCACAATAATTAAAGCATTAGTATGGACTAAAAATGTAATCAGTTAATGTGAAAAATGTGCAACTACTGGGCAATCCTAAAAGTAGGTCAGTCTTTGAGGTCAAGGTCACAAGTCCTTGTCATAAGGAATATACATATGAAATATCAAAACCCTATAGCTTGCCATTCAAAAGTTATGGGCAAGATTAAATTTTTTTAAAAGTAAATCAAACTCCAAAGGTCACAAAATAAAAAACAATTGTGTCAATAGAGAGGACTTCCCATGAGGAATACACTTGTGAAATATGAAAGCCCTATCATTTGTCATTTGAAAATTATAGCAGATGTTAATTCTTTTAAAAATTAGGTCTAACTCTAAGGTCAAGGTTACAACATCAAAAATTCTGGTGTGAACAAAAAGGTCTGGTCACAAGAAATACACATGTGAGATATCAAAGCCTATCACTAGCCCATTCAAAAGTTACGGCAAAGGTTAAATTTATTGAAAAGATGGCCAAATGTGAAAGTGTAACTATCAGACTGACGAAAGGACAGACAGACAAATCGACACAGGACAAAGTGATCCCTATGTGTCGCTATGCTTCATAGGTGACACAAAAAGACAAGAGATGATTGTGAGTTCTGTGATACAGTCAAGTTAGATTTACTAGAAGACCTGATTTGATTAAGCTGTATGACAAAATCCACCACAGATGAAACAAGAACTACAAGATAAGGGAAGGATATCATCATGAATAGTATCACACAAAGACGGTCAATTAAAGTGAAACTGCACATTTTTAAGCCCTGAAATCGGCAAATAGCAGAAGCTTGTGGCAGTTTCTCCTCACCGGGGTTCTGCTCTAAATCCAAGCTGCTCCCAAAACTTGGATCCAGCCATGATTTATCAATTGACAATTGTAGAGCAAGGTTTAGCTGTACATGTCATTGCCATTGCAACAGTTATGCAAATATTATTTCAATTCTAAGATTACTGTAATGGCACTTGCCTAAAGTGCCACTGTCTATCCAATTTTCCCATCTCATCTAAAGAATAATTCAGGAGACAGGATATCGAGGCGTTGCCACTGGCACTCAAATTTGGGATTTCTTGGCTTCAAGCCAGGTGTGCCATCAGCTGACCTACGCAAGATACAAGAAACTTTATTCTGCCAATTCGGACCCAATTAAAGGCAATTACATGCATACATGTATTATAAAATTGTCCAAATGCTATGAGGTAAATGCAAACTAGCATAAAGAAGTATTATAGGATGTTGATAAATATAAATCACAATGAATATAAGAGCATACTATATTAGTACTTAGGTAACTTTCATATTCTTGTATATAAATTTTCCAACACCATGAAGAATACATTTTGATTTAGAATTGAGAAGATATAACATTTCAGTTTTATCATTAAGGTTGATAATTAATGGAACATCTCTCTCTGTAATGGAAAATACATGTAGTTCAATTCTAACTTTTAAGTGTCTATCACATTTCAATGAAAAGTGACATTCATCCTCAATTCATTTTCATTACATTTATTACAATGTCTACATGTATGGTCTCTAGGTATTTTCTTATATTTATCATTTTCAATTTCTAATTTATGACATAATAATCTCAACTGTATAACACAAGTGTCCACTGAAATGTAAATAGGTAAAACTCTGAAGGGTTTGGGTTTTGAAACCTTCTGGATAGGTCCTCAGTGTGGCAAAGTAGGTCCAAGTGTCTCCTCTTTTACAGAAAGAAACTTAGATTGCCAACATAAAAAACAGGGAGAAAACAAAAGCAGATTTAAGTCATAGCAATGCATTCGTCTGTTAACTTTTACCATCCCCTTAGACTGGCTGCATAAATCTCCCATGTAAAATAAAAACTGGAATGCAAAAAAGTTACTAGTAATTTTTCAATACTTTCTGAGACATCCTTGTAAATAATTATGTAGTCAGTTTCTCTATTTATGCAGCCATCAAAAACAAAATGTTTCTAAAAGTGGGTACCCTTTGGGACCTATGTTGCCCACCTCTGGATTGATCCTTTGAACATCTGGTTATAAAGCAAAGCTTTTAGGTGTTCTTTCAACAAAAATTTATTTGAAAAGGACATTTCCGTTCATAATATTTAGCAAAGGCAAATATGACATGAACAGACATTTTCATGTCAATTACAGGACTGACATTTTTGAGTGACAAAATCATCATTGTTCCTGCAAAATGACACAAGACAAAATCAATACCATATTATGACTTCAAACATTTCAAGGAAATGTTACTAATTGCCACTTAAACTGTCAGTCTCACAGTTAACTAGAAAAGGTCTATTGAAATAAAAACTGGAATGAAAATAAATGGCAATAAATTTTATTATTTATAATGACAGAAATTCAGTCATCATATATTAAAGAAAACAGTCAGCATTTCTAATCCTGTGTGAGCGCTAACCTTTCGCCAATTGCAAATTCAAAATTAAAATGGCTTTATGTTTTTAATACATGAGTATCAAGTTGGCGAATACATTTCGTAAGTTAAAAAGTCTGTTTTTTTCATTTTTTTCTGTTTATATCGTTACCATAAATCTATACAATGTACTATAATTTAGTTACTATTGATATCACCTTTATCAAACTTCAAGGTGATCGCGATGTAAATCATCTCTGAACATTCTGAACAGTAAACATGGCTAAACAAAGTTCCTTAATATCATTTCAAGGGTTTATACAATCACCGAGTAGCACCCCATTATTAGAATCTGTGACAACAGATCCAGGGTTCAGGTATCGATGTGTGTTGACATGCATCATACTACCTCATTATGAGGTAATAAGATGCATGTCAACAAACATCAATACCTGAACACTGTGACAAAAGATGCACAACCGATTAAGAAAAAGAAGATTGCTAATAAATGCATGTCAACAAACATCGATATCTGAACCCTGTGACAAAAGATGAACCACCAATTAAGAAAAAGAAAAATGCTAACAAAAGTAACAAATCAACTTGGTTTATGGAGTTTGGATGGTGAATAGAAACAAGAGGCCCAAATGGGCCTATACCACTCACCTGAGCACAAATCGCTTATTTTCAATAAAATGACAGCTCATTTCAGTAGAAAATTTTGCTTTTCTTCTACAAGACTTTCCATAAGGTTTGGTGATATTTTGTGCAGTCATTTCGAAGTGTCCAAAATGTGTCAACCAATAAGAGCCAATGACGGCCATCTTGAATTACGAAAAACACAAACTTGGTAGAGGACCTTGAGTACTTACTTCCTATGAGGTTTGGTGAAATTCTGTGCATCCATTCTGGAGAAGAAGTCGAAAATGTGTCAACCAATCAGAGCCAATGGCAGCCATCTTGGATTACGGATCGGCACGAAAAACACAAACTTGGTAGAGGACCTTGAGTACTTACTTCATATGAAGTTTGGTGAAATTCTGTGGAGAGGTTCTGGAGAAGAAGTCGAAAATGTAGAAAAGCTAACGATGGACGGACGACGGACGGTGATTGATCACATTAGCTCACTTAAGCCTTTGGCTCAGGTGAGCTAAAAAAATGCTGAATTTTATTTTTTCAGTTGTGTTACCAGTTATTTTTTCAATATTGAATTCAGTTATTTTTTCAATATTAAATTTTCTAAAATTCCAAGTTGTTTTGTCTTTGTATCCATGGCTCATGACTTACAGATTTGGCTAATTATTTTGCGTTTGCATAAGCCAAATGGCTATTGAACAATACATGCCACAACTAGCACAGTAAGCAATACAGTATGGTATTTTGAAATCTTTTTCTGGTACGCAAATGTCTTTCTTGACCATATTTATTCCCAATACAAATTGTATACTATGGTAATAAATACTGACAATTTGTATTATTAATTATAACAAAAAGAATCTAATTCAGAAACGTAGGTACCTTGGTATTGAAATAAGAAAACGTTTTGTATTTTAGTCACCCACCAAATCCACTGTTCCAAACATGGAACAGATTTCCAGTCCCACTGGAGAACAAAAGAACATGGTGTATAAAAGCACGAGTCAAAACAGTCAACCAGTAATCATGATCTTGCATATTGCATTTTGTACAGTGTACATGCTGGAAATCTAAAGTTATCTGTTTGTTAATGTAAACAAAGTGATCTAACCTATTACGTCCACAACTATAAACATCTATATTTCATTCCCAATTTTATAATCTTAATATGAATACATGTATATATAAATACAACACAAACAGCATATTGTACATAGTTAACAATGATCTATAGAATTTAAGAAAAGAAATTTTCTTGATTTTCAATTCTTAAATAATTTCTCTATGGAATGTGAAAAATATGTCAATTGCAGGTTCTTAAAAATGATTTTGAATTATTATATATCCAATACATATATATCCAGACTTCAAACATGTTTCCAAGCATCATATATTAGGTCATCAGATATGTATCTACACAACAGTAAGATAGTGGCACAAAAGTATTTTATTTTTCATTCTTCGATGTTTTACACAGTTTTCATTATTTTTTCATCGATGCAGTGGCTTTCTTTTTCTGTTTGGTTCGTATCTTAACTACTATTGAACATCCTTTCCTCCTTGGAAACAGACTCTAGCTTTATATGAAAACCATGAGATAGACACCTGACATTACTGTCAAATCCATTAGTGACCTAGCTAGCCATTTATGGAATACTGTCTAAACTTGCTAATCATTCAGTTCAGCTGAGTTGTACAAATGTCAAATGTATTAATACATTTACTGTTGGGTTCATGCTTTACACTATACATGTAATTAGATTGACCATGCTCATTCTAAAATTAAATCTGTCACATTATCCTTGTTAAGGAGCAATCAAAGGTAATAGCATTACTAATTGTGTATACTTTGACTAATTTAAGTTGAATCTTTCTATACATGAAGGTGGATTATACCCGATCATGTATATATTCCACATCCATGGTATTGAGTAGATTAGTAAAATACTCTCATGATGGAATACCAGATATTGCAGTTTAACTTACAATTTGATTCTAGTGCTCATTCATAAGTGGGTAGAATAAGACCAAGCTGACAAAATAAGTTGCATTTTGTCTAAAGGAAATAGTTAGAACCAAACTAAAGACCTTCTCCATAACTGCCTTAATGAAGATCATCAATGAGCCATGCAATGCTTTCAAGTTTAGTCCAAAACATAAATTTCTTCAAAACATTATGAAGATCCACTAAGAACATACTGAACAGCCTTTTTAAATACAGAAAACATTTGTTATTCTTATATTTCTCTGCACCTGTGTATGTTTGTAATTTAATTTGAAAGACCAGACTTCTACCGCAGTACTTAATGACAGATTCGGAGTTTCATCTAGTGTCCTTGAACACTTTGACAGATGACATCAGTGACTTTGAAGCTTTTACTGAACCAAGACATCCATATGTGATTTGGCCAGCCAGGCCGATGATTTGGTACCCTGGGTTTAAATAGGTATTGAAAACTGACATCATTTTTTCCCAGTTCTTCCTATTTTTTCTCTTCTCTTCTTTATATGCTTAGGTATTTTATTTTTCCGCTTTTCTCTCTGTTCTTCTTTTATTCGTTTCTTTCTCTCCTATAAGCAATTGGAATTTGTACATTTAAATAAACACTTCAGAAGATATATACTTATTTAATAATCCTATTCATACTTGATGTTTATCAATAAATGTGTACAAGGACATTATGACATAATGAAAAAAGATATTTGAACATGTCTGAAATGGAAAGGGTTTTCCATCATAAAGTAATGTGCACATAGATATATGTACTTATGTTTACATAATTCTTTAATGTCCAATCTCTTGACCATTAACCATTTTGAGGTTTAAATACCTATTGATAATTAATAATCTATCTCTGATCTACCATATTTTTTAATTTCATTGCAATATTAACCAACATTACTCTTACTGAGTAAATATATAGAATCAATTACTGCTTACCTTCTTACTACTGGGAGACTCATCTCTTGGTCTGCCTGGATCTCGACTATCACTCTCATCCTCCTCATCAGAAGTAGACTCATCCTCTTCCTCCTCTTCATCACGATCATCCTCATCATTTGTCAGCTTTTCTGTGTCAGTTTTATTTGCACCGTTCCCTTCATTTAGTAGTGCCGGGTTCTATATGGAAAAAAAATGTAAGCAATTGTCATACTGAATCTATATACTGGAAAATATAAAAGCCCTATCCCTTACATATCAAGGACATAACCCAGTTTTTGAAGTTCAATGTCACTAGGTCAAAAGCAATATGAAAGCCCTATCTCATATTGTTTAAGAGATAATGGCTGGGTTAAAGTCTTTGAAATATAAGTCAAAGTCCAAGGTCAAGGTCACTAGGTCATGACCCTAAACGAAAGCTATGGTCTTTAGGAATCTTTATGTGAATTATTAAAGCCCAGTCTCTCAAGGTTCATACCACACAGGCCAAATTAAAGTTTCTGAAAAATATGTCTTAAGTTCAGGGTTACTAGGTCAAAAGGCATGGCCCTAGATGAAAACTCTGGTCTGGAAGAATCTATATGTGAAATATGCCTTGCCCCCTTGCCGTTGCAAAAATAGGTTAAAGTTTTGTCTACCAACGCTGATGATGATGCAGAAAGATGTTATCTGTATGTTATAAGTATATTATAACTTTCATCCCAGCAAGTTAAACTCAACAATGGGAAAATGTTTTCACCTAATCTATGATTTATACACACTTTATGGATTAATTTTATACTTTGCAGTTACATACAGGGAGGCAGTGTCTTGACCTTCACTCAATGTAATGTATTCAAAATCATGGTCAATTTCCCAGAAATGTTCTTGTTTAACATATAATTTTGATATACTTAATAAGAATAAGTTCCTATGTGGTTGAGGTGTATCTTATGGGAAAGTTTTGATTCATGACTGTAGGCAAGAATCATGCAATTAAGGTCAAGGTCACTTTCAACTTAGGTAAAATTTTGTTGTCCACTTCATCATTTATACACGCTTCTATATTTATGCAGTGCAAATTGAATAAGTGGACTTTATTACTCAAATAAACGAATATTCAATTACACAGCATGACGAATGAATGCAGTTTCAAACTTTTTATGCAAGAATTGCATATGTGTATAACTTTGTAGAAATTTACCTAATACAGAGACAAAGCTGAGAATTTACTCTCTGAATTTAATATCATCTTTAAGCCTTCTAATATTCACATGGTAAGTAAGAATTAAAGATTTATATTTTAACAGAACATTTTGTAATTACCGTTACAATTCATTTTGATCCGTTACTGATACAAAAACGTGTATTGATTGAAGTTTACTTCAGTAGATGGTATGAACCAAACATAAATAAATATATACACATACGTCCATGTGATAAGTTTTCATTAGATGACCTCAATTAATTGACATAAAATTCAGAAATATACAAGTCCCATAAAGAATAAAACTGTATTCTACAAAAAAATATCACCACAGAAAATATCTATGTACAGGATTATACACGCTTTCATACTTTTATTTGACTTCCTGTCAATATAACAATACCAAAAAATCACAAATTCAACAAAAATAAACAAAATCTCATATATCTACAACAGAACAGACAAGACATGGAATATTTCCGGTCAGCTATATGATTTTCAATATGTAAATTGAAAAAAAAAAAAAAAATGGGGCAGCCATGAAATAATTGAGGTGGGAGGGATGAGAATCTAAGAATTTTTTTTATTATGGCCTAAGGGGATGAATTTATGTGTAGGCACAATATAAATGGAATTCTCTAGGATTAATTTAAACAAAAAGTTTACATGAGAACAAGTGATGGGGAAAAAGTGATATCTCTCAATCACAACTACATAAATTTACTCTGATTTGTAATGACTGAAACTCCATAACTGAAACATCAGTGTCTGTCTGTAGTCACATAATCACATGCTGTTTATGGTAATCTTTAAGAATTTCAAACTGACAGTAAAAACTTGGAAATAGTCTATTGGAGAAAATTTCCCATTAAGTGGTACTTATTTCACATCTGAATACTGTCTCCTAAACCATGCTGTTATATGTACATAGTCATATATATGGTCTTAGGTAAATATATATATCTTTAGGTAAAATATATAGAGGATTTGATGTTCAGGAGTATTACTGCTACAAGAAACTGATTTATTATAGAATATGATATACCTGTTGAACCCCTGTCAGATCAGGTTTCTGTCCTGTTACTGTGTGGTACAATACCTGCAAATGCAAATACAATGTACAACATCAACCTCAATAAAGAGACAATTGTAAATTGAATATTCCTCATTTTCCTCTACAAAATTTAAAGTTCAATTTTCTTCATTTTCCTCTAGAAAATGTAAGTTCAATTTTCTTCATTTTCCTCTAGAAAATGTAAGTTCAATTTTCTTCATTTTCCTCTCAGAAAGTTTTTCTCCTGTATAAATGATTGATTGATTGATTTTTGTTTAACGTCACACCATGAATATTTCATGTATATGGTGACGGCATCTGCCTGATGCGGGGCATACAAATTTTGAACTTTGCAACGGACCCACCCGAAGCAGTTAGGGATCTTTAACGTGCCATGCATACCACGACACGGGGCCTTGGTTTTTACTGTCTCATCTGAAAGACAGGACACCGGCATGACCAGAGCGGGAATCGAACCCCGGCCTCCCGATCAGGAGTCCAGCGCGATACCACTAGGCCACGCCGGCTTCTCCTGTATAAACAATTATACTAATACATGTGACATGCATGCATTACAAATAAGTACACTTTACAACAAACCAGACTAATAGTATCATACTTCACCCTTTAATAAATAACCTTGACATACCTGCTCATTACCACCAGCTTTGGCTCTCAAAATATCTCGCTCAAAGTTTGTGACCTCATCTAAAGTTCTAGGAATAAAGGAGTTCTTAAATACCTACAATCATCATAATAATATAAGTTAGAAGGCAAACAAAACAAAATGAACATGCTTCATGATTGATACTCCTTATCATACAGGACATAGGAACATGTAGTTCTATGGTTTAATGACGGATGGAATAATTGCCGGTAGATATACTTGAACTTGCAATTCTTTCAAACTATTCTTAACTAAATATCAAATCACTGTCTTCCTTAGTCTACCAGATCATCAAGACTTCAACAGCAAAATACAATGCTACATATTCTAACTGAGTGTTTGTTTCTTATTAAGAAGAATACCCTGTCCATGTCAGTAGCCATTTGTGGTATATATCTCGAGGACAATGATTGCACCCGAAATAAACTCCTAAGTAGAACATACCTACCAAATATGTAGTTCAAAGGATGTCTATGAAAGTAAATAAAATGAAAATTTGGGCACCTCTTCATCTATTTTCTGTTGCTCTGTGAAGTCATCTACTGTGCGCTGTGACGTCATAGCCATGGCATGATCTAAATAAGCATCTATGTTCTCACTTGTGATGGTAATGTCGGTGATGAAGTCAAATAATTCCTTCATTGTCAATGTACTAACTCCTTTCTTCTTAAAATATTCTAGAAACAAACATCACAAAACTTCAGTAGAATGAAAAATAAAGAAGAGTTTTGTTTTTATACTGTTTTTTCGCAGGCATTCCTATTAATTTTCAGACTGATATGTGATATTCAATCCTGTCAATTTTTAATTATGCAACTTTCCCCTTCACTTATTATGTACATTTTTACCTTTTCCTTTTTGACCCGCTGTATTATTATTGAACATAATTATGATATTTACCTGCTGCGTATGTCATTACAACTTACTTGTGATATAGTTCTCTTTATGTGTCGAGTTTAGTATTATAACTTACCTGTAATATTTGTACAGTCTTTCCGGAGGAACTCCAATGCACTTGGATGGTCATGCTCCACAGACTGAGACACGTCAATGACATACGCATTTCCTTCATGATATCTTCAAATGGAAAATGACATGATCACATAATTTCAAATTAATATGAAGTGAAGACATTTCAAAATACTATTATTTTCAAATTTGCCACCTTGAGCTAATCATACAAAATTTTCCCATGGTTTGTTACAGAATAAAGATACAAAAATTTTCACAAAAGTTACCTCATTTAAAGGGAAGTTACATCCATACTGAATTTTTAAGAGAGATTAAACTATATACTGCTGTTTAAGACTCTCGGACAGACTTCATTTTCTTGAAAGTTTTCATAACACACTGGCAAAACAACACAGGGAAAAAGCTATTTAAGTTGTGGATAATATCTATTGATAGATATTATAATGTGTATTTGGGTAATGTATTTCAAAAAATATTTTCAACTCTTAGGGAAAAGAATTTGAAAATTTCGAAAATTCATTGTACATATTTTGCACATTATTATTTGCTTTTACTTAGATTTTCATCTTGTGAGTGGAATTCAATTGCATGTGAGTTAAACGAGATGTACAATGCTGCAATAGCCAGTAAATAAATGAAGACCTTCGTTACTTTTTCGGACTTTATTCAATTCCTCAGATACATGGGTGCAAGTTAGAAAAATTGAAAAACCTGAAAAGTGGTTGGGGGCCTGGGCAGAACACCGGCATGACCAGAGCGGGACTCGAACCTAGGCCTCCCGATCAGGAGTCCAGCACGATACCACTAGGCCATGCCGGCTTATTAGATATATGCTATTATCACGACCTATCCCATAAGATTTAATGTTAATAGCTGATCTACCCAAGACCTTTCCAGGATTATCTCGCGGCCTATTTACGCTACATATGACCCAAGTTACGACCAAAAGAAACTTCAAATGGGATCTGAGCATATTTTATCCTATTTCTTGCATTTTCATAGATTTGAAATACTTATCATCTATTGCTGTCATGCCTTGATCTGTAACAATGCCTATACATGTACTAGTACATGCATCTTGTTCATTGTTTTGTGTTGTTTCTTGCCGGTTACTTTTGAATTACTTTTGAAATCCGCTGTCAATTTCAGAATACCCTAGGGGCAAATGGGCTGTCGATAAAGATAAGCGCCTTTATCTGTAATTTATGCTACGCACCTTTCCACAGAAATGCCGCTGTACCTACAACCATTCCCAAACAAATTTTCACAAAAGCGGGAAAAAATGTAGAAGTTTTACGGCATTTTTTCAATTTTTTTAAACATCACGATCAATTTTTGACCAATTCTCGTTTAAACGCTGACTTATACTTACGCTTTACCCGCTCTACTCATGATCATATTGCCGATCAAGTCCCGTTCTACCCAACCCAACTCCGATTAATTACCGATCAAGACCAGATCTATTTCAACTTTCCCCGATGCATCCCCGTCCTAAATACATGTTTCGTCTTTTCCGTTTAAATTGATCTCATTTGTCTACATGCCATAAGAAACAAGAAGTCAAGAAAGGAGGGACAAACAAAACAAAAGTAAGCAGCAAGAAACAACACAAAACAATGAACGAGATGCATGTACTAGTACATGTATAGGCAATGTTACAGATCAAGGCATGACAGCAATAGATGATAAGTATTTCATATATAGCGTAAATAGGCCGCGAGATAATCCTGAAAAGGTCTTGGGTAGATCAGCTATTAACATTAAATCCTATGGGATAGGTCGTGATAAGAGCATATATCTAATAAGCCGGCATGGCCTAGTGGTATCGCACTGGATTCCTGATCGGGAGGCCGGGGTTTAAGTCCCACTCTGGTCATGCCGGTGTCCTGTCTTTCAGATGAGAGAGTAAAAACTGAGGCCCCGTGTCATGGTATGCATGGCATGTTAAAGATCCCTCACTGCTTCCTGTGGGTCCGTTGCAAAGGTCAAAATTTGTATGCCCCGCATCAGGCAGATACCGTCACCATATACGTGAAATATTCGTGGTGTGACGTTAAACAAAAATCAATCAATCAATCAATTAAAGCACATAGAATAGCTGGACTGGGTAAAGATCAGGGACATGGCGTGATTTATCATTTAAGCGTGAAAAGAGCAGGATTTAGTTAAAGGTTGATTAGAATACGATCGATTCATGCTCTAGTCTGACAAAAATACGTTCTGCCTAGGCTGTGTCCCGACTATCCCTATCAAACCTTGACCAATCACCATGTAAAAAATGATGTTAGGGTAAAAAAGAGAGCGGGAAAGTTTCCTGTATTTTTTCTCAACCAGTTTTCTCAACCTCTAGAGCGTGTCGGCTCTATTACCAATTGATTTTAGACTAACATACGTTGCACCCGTTCAAGATACCACTAAGACTGTAAGAGCTGTTCTCTGGCAATTTTTGAAGTTGGGAATGGTTGTAGGTACAAAGGGATTTCAGAGGAAAGGTAGCATTACAGTGGCGGATTTATGGGGGTTTAAGGGGTTTGGAAAAACCCCCTCAGATACCAAAACTCTTTAAAATAAGCATAAAAAGTGGCCAATTTCTTGAAAATTTGGGATTAAGAAACCCCCTAACCCTGCAAAAAACCTCTCCAGATGAGTTTCTGGATCCGCCACTGCATTAGCAGAGTGCTAAGATAAATGTATAGAATCGCAATAAGAAATGACGATTGCAAGTGTGATATCTCTGCATTCAAGGTACTTTTCTCACTATTATACTATCATAACTAAGTCAAGCAGCGATTCCGCTACTCTATAGACAACCCCTGATAAAATCACTGACTCTCACGTATTTTGCATCGGCCTAAAACAAGACCAATCAGATCCATTGTTGCTTTCAACGCAAAGATGATGGATAAATCCAAACCACAAGTCCAAAAATCATGAAACCAGAGGACATACAAAATCAGTGAAAATGAAAAACAAATGGAAAATAACAAAATATGTCTACTTGAAGAGCATATGTGAACCCCTGTGATGGAGTGAGATCAGGTGCCCGGGGAGAGTGAGCATCTCCTGCTTGCTAGCAACACCCATCACATATACCCAGTAGAAAGAGTCAAATTGAGTAAATTCCATATGTATTTATGATTTTTTATATATGGAGAAGTCGAAGTAGGTAATGCTATTATTCACTCACAGAGATTACTTTAATCGTATCTATCACTTTCAAAACTGTCATTATTATTTTCTTCCGTATCTGAGTTAAGATAGAAACAAGAGTCAACCCCCCCTTGAAAATCTCAACGGATTTACACGATTTGGAAAAATGATCTTTCTGAATTTCAAACAAGAGGCCCAAATGGGCCTATATCGCTCACCTGAACAGCTAGATGATCAAGTTGAAGATATTAAAAATTGTCCCCCCCCCCTCCCTTTTCTTGGAAGTCTTAAAAAATTCATAAAAAATTCAAAAAGCGAGATATTGAAAAAATTCTTTCGCACCAGCATTCCTTACCATAGAAATGATTAAATGAAACCAAATGAATGCATCAATGTTTACTAAAAGAAAATAATAACTCTTTAATGCATTAAAATAACAAAGTCCAAAATAAAAATGAAAAAACGTCAAAAATTTGATTTCGGAATGGAACCAAAAATATCAACACTTCTTCCCATATGCCTCTAAATCATTCCTATGCAGTCGGTTTGTCGCTGTATGCACCCGATCTGAATAAGAAGTTTGTCAAAGGAGGGTACCCTCTGTGACCTACTTTTGTCTGTGGTGGTGCCACCTGTTCATGGATCCTGACAAAGATGACCACATTTGTCGGGGACCTTGAGTATTTGATGCATGCCAAGTTTCATTGAATTCGAGCAAGTGGTTCCGAAGAAAAAGTTCAAACTGTGAAATGTTTACACCAATTATCCCACCCCCCTTTTTCTTGAAAGTCTTAAAAAATTCATAAAAAATCCAAAACATAAAATATTGAAAAATTTTCTTCGCAGTAGTATTTCTTACCATCAAAATGATCAAATTAAAGCATCAATGTTTACTAAAAGAAAAAAATACCTCTTTTCTGCATTAAAACTACCAAGTACAAAAAAACGTCAAAAATTTGATTTCGGAACGGATCCAAAAATAACAACACTTCTTCACACATCCCTCTAGATCATTCCTATGCATTCGGTTTGTCTCTGTATGCCCCCGGTCTGAAGAAGAAGTTTGTCAAATGAAGGTACCCTCTTTGACCAACTTTTGCCTGTGGTGGCGCCACCTGTTGATGAATCCGGACGAAAAACAACAACACTTGTAGGGGACCATGAGTACTACATGCTTATCAAGTTTCATCAAATTCTGTTCAGTGGTTCTGGAGAAGAAGTCGAAAATGTGAAAAGTTAACGACGGACGGTGATTGATCACAATAGCTCACTTGAGCCTTCGGCTCAGGTGAGCTAAAAACCGGAAGTTCTGGCATATGCCGGAAAACTTGTACCCATGCAGATATTTGTTTGAATTTCATTCCAATTACTTTAAACATTAACAATTTTCTATTTCTATTTTTGAATGTTTATCCTCTTGCTCTTCTCCCGGTCAATCTCTACATCATCAGTTCATGCATCTTGTTCCTATCTAATTCTCTTTTCCTATTACGTCTTTTTTTCTATATCTTGCACACCAGCCTCACATATCTCCTAAAAATCTTTCCTTTCATTCTGTCTCTCATTACTGTCATCCTTGTCTTTTAGCACTCTGCTTCTGATGAAGCCAAACCAGACTGTTGACTCTGCGATGGGCCCACACTAAAAGGATTACGTGAACGCTGTCGTGGACTTCAAAAAGTATGACATAACAAACTTGATTTATCGCTACTGAAGATGTACTGCAGTAAAATATTTAAATATTACCACAATAATGCTAGTATGAAGTTTCATGAAGAAATATTTCGAACCCTGAGAAATCAGTAGTTTTGTTTTCCGACTCCGCGTTGGCATCCATGTAATAGTTTTAGTATAGGCCCTCCGCGACTTCAAACACTCAACAGACTGAGATGATGTAAGCATCCAAAGAACATTGATATCAACAGAGAAGCACTCAAACAACTCAAAATATGATTGTATTATCCATGAAACTGCAATAAATGTTTACTAACACTCAAGAATTTTTAGTCGCCACTTGGCCGATCAAGTAGGAGGATTTTAGGGGCCTGGAAGCAAAAGTGGTCGTCTCAGGCAACCGCAAATTTTAGTCCCTGAATGTGATTCTTTTCTATTTTAGTATGAACCTATCCATATCTCTGTAGGGGCAGGCTTGGTGTTAGCGGATAAGCGCTTGGCTTACGGGGCAGGCTTGGTGTTAGTGGAGCTGGCTTGGTGTTAGCGGTAGAGCACTTTACTTGCAGTGCAGAAGATCCAGATTCGGATTAGGAGGTTGGTTACCTTCTGCTTCCATGTTGCAACATGAATGAAAAATTGTCAAATGTGATGTTAAACACCAATTAACTAACCAAGCAATCCTATCTCTGTAAGTGCAATAAAAACTTTGAAGATAATAAGATTTGTTTTATAGCGGTAAAAAGTGTCACACACTTGATTTTAACATTTGCGTGTTCAATCTCAGAGTAATTTCCAATATGTTTGTAACTTCCCCTTACTCTTTCCTCTATTGCTCAAAGCAAATAACAATCAGGCACCTTTTCATCACAAAGCAAAAGATAATCAGGCATCTGCCTGTTCATCACAGTTTCAGTTCTCAGAAGAAGCCACAATTTATCAGAAGCCAGTACCCATTTATAGTTTGCTGCATTAAATGGGCTTTGTCAGACTGTCAGTACAACACTCTGAAATCTACACTAACAAGTTTACATTTATGGTTATACTAATAACAGAATGAGATCATTCACAATGCACTGAAATCTACACCTACAAGTTTCCACTTACGGTTATACTTATAACAGAATGAGATCATTCACAAAGCACTGAAATCTATACTGACAAGTTTACACTTATGGTTATACATATAACAGAATGAAGTCATTCACATACGAACTGAAATCTACAATGGCAAGTTTACACTTACAGTTATACTTATAACAGAATGAGATCATTCACAATGCACTGAAATCTACACTTACAAGTTTACACTTACATTTATACTTATAGCAGAATGAGGTTATTAACAATGCACTGAAATCTACACTAATAAGTTTACATTTATGGTTATAGTTATAACAGAATGAGATCATTCACAATGCACTGAAATCTACACTGACAAGTTTACCCTCATGAATATACTTATGACGTTGTTGAGATTGTCCTACAAAGATGAATTCACACTTAATACAGATTGAGCTCAATGATAGGTACAATTAGAAGTTTGAAACTAATTGTTTTACTTACAACAAATTGAACTCGCTGAGATCTGCATGAATAAGTTTACACTCATGGTAAAGTGTTCTCATCATCTGAATAATTTGTAAGTACAGTTCACGGGCTTTAGACTCTGAGAACTCGGCATCTTTCAGAAGTGGTGCTGGCCTGATTATAAACAAGACATATGTATGATGAACACTTCCATAAACACACATATCTGGCATTCTAGAATAAAGTAAATATTTTATGTTTCTTAGCACCTACACATTCTAAACTACAGCAACTATAAATGAGTGAGAGGACTGGTGCTGCAGTTTTTTTTTCACCCATAAAGGTTTCTGTTTAAAAATAATCAAACATAAAATCCACCTATACCACCCACAAAACATATTACCGGTAATAACTATACCATTCTTTAACCTCATTCAGAACAACAGCTCTGCTAAAGGGGAACATCACTTCAGACAGACAGACATATGACATACAGATATCCCATGGCACTGGTATGTTTTACAGGTGACACAAAGCTAGGGTAGGTAATGTGTATAGAATTGCAAGTGACTGACACACACACACAATGATGCTGCATAGTGATATCAATAAACAGTACACCAACCATCCATTTGTACCAACAAACGTCATCACTAAGACGTGACTCCTCAGTATCACAGGTTCTGGACACAAAATCCCTGCTTGGTGGATCCTGCAGAAGTAAACAATCACGTCTTAAATCATAGACATTTTGCCATTTTCATCTATATAAAAGATTTACCTGTATCTTCAAGTAAAACACAACTTAAACAAGATGTGTTTGTGAAACGCAGATGCCCCCTGTCCCCAACAAATTTGGTTTAAACAGTATTTATTTAAGAATATTAAATATTATTATTGTTTCAGAAAATTTCTTCATGGATAATCAATATAATGTTATTTTTCCATAGTAATATATAGCTTTGCATAGCGTTGGAATTTATATAAATAATATAAACCAGTGTGCAAAATTAACTGTGGACCAATAGACAATGTCTATAGTAAATCACGTCAGTATATAGTGTTAAAAAAAGGCGGTAGACCGACTGGTCTATTGGAAATCTGACTGAGTCATGTAACTTTTGTCCTATAAATTTCATTAATGCAAACAATTGTGAAACATTAATTTGATTCTGTCCATGCACCCCTCTTAGAAATAGAATGTTCCCAACATCCAATGATACAATTATTTCAGAATCTTTCATTTTACTAAGAAGAAGTATTACGGTCTTAATCAAACTACTAGTTTTAGTTTCGTTTTTACTAGCGTTCATCTAACCTGTCCCAATGTCTTTTTCAAAGCTGGCTAAATTATGTATAAGGTTGTACACCCCTGTACACAGTGAAAAAAAGAAGCAAGTGTCGACTGTGCTAGTGTTAGCAAAATTTGTGAAAATTATGAAGAAAAAAAGTTTTCAAGATCATTTAAAAGTTAACAGAAATAGGTTGATTTTCATCAAGGGTGAAGGTAAAATACATTGTTCTTACTGCTGTGATTAATGTGACTATTAATTACAATCTTTGAATTCTCAGGGAAAGCTTTAGAAAACTGGGACATAATTTCAAGATTGGTTCTTTGAAGATGTACAAAGTATCTAAATCTCACATCAACAGTTGCAGAATTGCCAAGGCAATCTGATCAAATTTAACTAAAAGTGGTTATTTTTGCATTTAAAATCAAGTTTGCATGCAGATTTTTGTGCCTTTTTATTTTGGTATATACAAACAGGAAATAGAATTAATGTATACCGAACATCTCTAGGATTTAAAAAGTTAGATTTGCAAACTGTAAACATGTTTATACATGTATTCCATTTTCACGTGCCATGGGCGGGGCTTACAGCATCAGTGAAGTACGTCAATCATCAAGGTGTGATCAGAATCATCTATGCATTTTATAGATGCCAAACTGAATCATAGGTTATTCAAATGTGTATCTGTATACTGAAATTTGTAGATATTTTATTATTAATATACATGTAGTTAAACTGTTCTGAATCTAATTTTGATGTCTTTTTTCATGTTGAAGTAACACTCAGAATATATAAATACATTACATTTTTGTCTGCAGGCATCACAATGTGGGATTCTAATAAGAACATTGTAGCTTTTTGTATAATTAATACAAATTTCACAATGTCCTAGATACATGTACTGACTCCACCCAACCCACTGGGTTCTGGGTCAGGGGATGCTCTTGATACATGAGAAAGTCCAAGATACACATGTACAATGTGGGGTCCTAATAAAATCATGACATAGTAGCTTTTTGTAGAACATTTCACAATGTCCTAGATATTGACCCTGCCCAACCTCCTTCATTCTGGGTCAGGAGATGCTGTTGAAATGTGAGAATGTCCAAGATACATACGCGGTTAGATTTTGGTGAGTTTAATATTTAAGATAAAGAAGGTATTGCATCTTTCTTCAAGCAAAGTGGAATTACATACAAACAGATTGACAGATAAACAGGGGCCATTTGTTCGAAACTTCAACCACTGGTTAAGCTACACGTAACCAGTGATTAAAGTTTGAGAGACAATTAATTTAATTTGTAATATGTTTGTATAAATATCTAAATTACATGACAATGTGGATTTCATAAGCTACAAATCAGTATACAAGCTATGACTTTTAGACTTCTCATTTCAAAGATATAGTCTAATGAAATTTAACCATTAGTTAGCTTATCCAGTGGTTAAAGTTTTGAACAACTGACCCCAGATGGACAAACAGACAGATGGACGGATGATTCAAATGCTAGATGTCCCCGGATCTTTCTGACTGGGGCATAATTACAAAAACACCATTTTAAACAACTTGAATCAGGGACAAGCATACTAAAAAATGTAACGTTACATGTCCAAGTTTTGTTTTAACAATTTCAAATTAAGTTACCATTCACCTACCGTATCAGATTTCTCATCTCTTTCTCTGCCCATGTTCGCACCATCTTTCGAGGATTATGTTTACAATATCCGTTTCGAAACCTAAATTCTCCAGACACATACTTGTCTCGGTCTTTGAACACCAGTATGGAAGTTTTATAAACCTAAAATTGAAACAAGAAGCCCAAATAGCCCTATACTGTTTACTTGAGCATGATTTGCTCATTCACAAACAACTGACTGCTACTTTGTTGAGGTATATACAATGTACTTTCTAGCTATGTATTTTTCACTACTAACAACTGACTGAAAACTTGCTTCTCTACACTTAGTAAATCAAAACAATGAAAAAGATTAAGTAAGACTTCTTTTTTCCATTGTTCTTTTTCTTTTGGTTAACATACTGAATAATGAAAAACATTCTAAAAACTGTTTTAGTGTAAATTGAACTAAAAGAATGTTTTGCCTTTAGTAAGGTTTGAATTACCCCTCAGCATGCCAGAACTGGTCTTCATAAAAATAATGAAAGGACTTGAAAGTCCTCAAGGTCGGAATTGCATGGTCAAGTACATCAAAGGTAATACAGTCGTGATCCACCAAGAGATCACACACCAAGCGTGTAATGTTTAGGATCAGTATTGACAAACAAGAGGCCCAAGTGGGCCTATATAGCTCACCTAAGTACCTAGATGATCAGTCATGCATGAAGAAAGAATTCATTTATTTTTGCATTACTGTGACTAAGTCAACACAAATGTTGAAAATATGTCAAATTTAATTTCAGACTAGAATACAAAACAACACTTTTTTGCACATCCATTCAGGTGATTTTGATATTAAGCATTTCCTTTGTCTCTGCAAGATGTCATTCAGGCCAACAAGTTAGTTATTTTCTTTAGGTGGGGCCTTTTGTTGACTGATTTCAAGTCTGGGTCATGAACAACAATTGTTTCAAATATTGTCCAGATCTAACTTAAAATTGCCTAATTTCATATGTTGAGTGTTGAGAAACATCTAAAAACTTATTTAGATGTGTAAAGAAATGAAAAAAAAATTTTTGACCACAGCTGGATTTGAACCGCTACTCTCCATATTTCAATTACCAAGTGGTATATGTACCATTGTGAGACCTACTTTTTAGGCATGGTGGCATTATCTGTTAACCAATTTGGATGCAATTTACCAAATTGATAGAGGACCTTTAGTACTTCATGTATTCCATGTTTCATTAAAATCTTTCATGTGGTTTTGTAGAAAAAGTTGAAAATGTGAAAAATGGCCAAACCCCCCCCCCCCCCTTTTTTTTGGGGAAGTCTTAAAAAATTCATAGAAAATCCAAAAATTGAGATAATGACGAAATTCTTGCACAATAATATTCCTTACCACAATTATGATCAAAATAGTCATTAAGAAATCATCAAAAAGTTAACGACGGACGGACGACGACGACGACGGACGGCGTACTATGACTATAGCTCACTTGAGCCTTTGGGCTCAAGTGAGCTAAAAAAAACGGTCTGCGTTGAACAGAACAAACAAAAACAATGAAGGACTTGATGCATCGCCTTCAGGCTTTCGCCCATTCACACATAAAGAATTAATGTACAATGACACCAAATTTCAATTAAAAACTTCAAGCACTTCCCGAGAAATACGAGGTCAAATCCGCATGGCCATGGGTCCAGCTAAGCATCCGATCGCATGGGGAAAGACGGTCCATTTTGGAAATGCAACACACAAATGAACTATAATGTCATGTTTAAAGCATTTTTGACTTGAATTCTTGGCTTGAAATCGCAAATCAAAGTCATTCGCCTTTTCATTTGCCGATTTTGTCAAACAAATCTGCTATCATTTTCTCTTATCACTTTTGACTTTGATAGTAGTATGAAATTTGACCTTGATAGTAGTATGAAATTAGCAATCTGGACAAAGTCTCCCGCTATACATGAACATTTGGGGAAAACCACGTCTACACATGTATAAATAACTGACTATTTTTAGTAGCATTACACATCAACATCTACCAAGACGTATGTTTATCATTGTGACAAGAAGATTGTAGAGTATTTCGAATTCCACTGCTATAAAAAGAAGCGATATTCTGAAGTTTTATTAATTATAATACAACAGATACTAGTACGTACTAGTAGTGTACTTCTTATTATGGCACAGCTACACAATAATGTCAATCATACTTTTTCGGGACTTTCCGTCGAGTATTCGGAAAGACTGCATGTCCTCCAGCGCATGAATATTACTCATGTAATTCGATGGAATAACGGCACATCTATTTTCTCATCTGATCAAACTTATCTTGCATTGACTTGTACAATATGAATTAGTAAATCTAATCATGCTTTTTCTAAATATCGAAGCACTAGTTATACACAAGGAGGTATTTTCAGCGTTCCATGCATTCCCCACAGCTTATTTGAACGACTAGGGTCTGGAATTGCTTATGCAATTCCAACCAAAAATCAAGAAAACTAAGTTTTGACATGGAACTTTCAAATAAACTTGAAATAAAACATTGGCAAAAATATGCTTTATTACTCTTCTATATATATTGAGTAAAGTACAGAAATGACACAAAAAGATGTGAAAAATATACTTTTGATTACAAAAATTGTTTACCTTGACAGCCTTGTCTACACCATTGTCTGCAGTTGCATGGTAGACATTAGCTTCTTTCCCTGTACTGATACAACCATTGATCTCTGTTATAATGCCTTTACTAAGGAGCTTAAACAGAATCATACGCGTACGTGGGTCCATCACTTGTTCTGCAGTTGCTCTGTCTTTCTTATCCTTCCCTCTATATCTACAAAAAATCACACAAAATAATAAGTTAAGATGTTCATCCCAAAACATCAGAAACTGACTACCTGTACTTTATTTTTCGATTACAGTCGAACTTCTGTGAACAGTAATATCTCCTGTACCTGGGCTACCTCTAAGTCAAAGGTGGGTCCCCAACTTTTCCATAAGTAATATTTTCATGTTTTGAAACCTGGTTACCTGGTTGGTCTTCTCCTTGATAATTTCATGGTTGCTTTCTTTGAATTGTTAACTAGGGGCATAACAAGATTATTGACAGTCTATCACATATGCTGGGAGGTACATGAAGCCTCTGAGGTTTTGCATACTTTTTTTGTAATAATCATTATCAAATTATGATAAGAAAATAAATATGAATTTGAATTAAGTACAAATGTAATTAAGCATTCTGAATATGGCAAGTGGCAAATGTTACCTGTAATTCCTACACTGAAATATACCGGTAATATTGAACAATAATCTATGAAAGTGTTCAGCAGTAACAGAGTATTCAGTGTAGATACACGATGTTAACAACATTATCTGTCCTGGGTTTCTATAATAACTTTATATTATAATATAATAATATATAATAGCGTACAATTTCTCAAACTTTGTAAGTTATTTTCTTGAATTTTATCTATAAAGTATGTGATTAATCCTAAATTAATCAATTTATTAAGAACAGTAAGTACTATGTATTCACGTTTTTTTATCAATGTCTCATATAATAACAATAGCACATGTCTATACAAGTAATTCTTGGCACCAAATGAAATATTCTAATGCATTTTGTTTGTAACATGCGATCTCATTGGCTGTCCATTTTAAAAACTGCAAGGGTATTCAAGATACCCCTGCAGTTTTTGATATGACGTCACGATACCCTGCAGTTTCTGATTTGTGACGTCATGTAAACTACAGTTTTTGATATGACTGTGATTAGCGCCTTGGCTTAGAAAATCGTAACTCTGTGCCTCTAGTTTTAATTATTTTTGTCAAATGCATTAGAATGGGGTTACCATGCTTGTGTTTTACAAAAACTGACAGGGCATCGGCGAATACGCTGTCAGAAATTTCTGTTTCACAGCTCGGCTAACCCCTCGCAGTGAAACTCAATTTCTGACAGGGTATTCGCCGATACCCTGTCAGTTTTTGTAAAACACTTGCATGGTAACACCTAAGTACAATGCCTTTATCTATGACTTACCTGTCAGTGTCCATTTTTTTGCCTGCTGACAGAAGAGCTGATGCTGCACTACTAGAAAGAACTGGCCCCTCGTATTTTTCTGAAATTATATAAGTATATGTATTTCATAATTATCTTTCATTTCAGTAACTTCTTTTTGTGTCCAGGAAGCTAGTTATTTGCAAAACGAATATCTGTAGAATACATTTCAATGTTTGGTTTAGTATTTATATCACTATAAATCTTGCAGGTCTGTTCTTTAAATAAAATACAAAGATTTGATAAGAAATCAAGCCATACTAACCAATATTAATTTTTTCTGAAAACCTTCCCATCCTTTTCTCAGATGGTTGAAATGCTGCCAAAGTTTTTAGTTTAGAAGATGGAACATTTGCATTAGACTGTAAAGAAGTTGTTGATTTAGAATATGTACTTCAACAGAATAACAACAATAATAATAATCATTATAATAATAATAGAAAAATATCCCAAAACAACCAATATAATAACGCCTTCAATGAATTGTTTGCACTATAACCACAGGCCTCGTACCCCTTTTTGGGACTGGGACCCGGGGTCCTTAGAATGGGGAAAAATAGTGGCGTTTTCCATAGAGTTGGGAAAAAATAAAAAGACATATTTTGTTATCCATATACTTGTTTCCTTTAATTGTAGCATCAGCCATGTATCTTACATACAGTGCTCAATTAACATCTTAGAAATCTAACATTCTGTCCTTGATACTTTTAAAGTGTTCCATGGCATTATCAAGCTGAGCTGGAGTGAAACTCTGTCCACCCAAAGAAATACATCTTACCATACCTTCTAGAGTGCTCTGCTTGATTGATATCTAGCATCTTATGAAATAAAGCAGCTGATAAATTGTAATTAATGTCCAACTTGTCAATACCGAAACTTGAAAAAACAGTATGCGAAACGGTTTGAGTAAAGCAATATAGGGTCAGCAGGATGCTTACAGATACAAATATATCCACACCTGGGTAAACCCTTCTTTGATCAGTAAATTATTTGATTCGATAGACGTTCGATGTCTCGTCTTATTCTACAAAAATTAGTCATTTTATCTCCACTTTTTTCAAATTTTACTCAAGGATTCAAATTGGGAAAACTTGGGGTCTAAATTGGGAAAAAAAGATACTATTTTGCATTGGGAATGGGGCCAAATATCTGCCCCAAATCAGGCAGATCAAGAGCCCTGAACCACTAACGATTAACACATTACTTCTCTTTTAATTCAAAATGACACAATTCTGTACATTTTTAATCACATATAATACATGTATTAGAGTTCAACATGTTTCATAATGTCTCAATTATCTCAACTTGCTCAAGTTTCATACAAATTTAAGAAATTAATAAATTTTATCATTGCTCCTACTCATATTGAAACCAGAAATTAACTTTGCTGGAAAGCCGGCGTGGCCTAGTGGTATCGCATCGGACTCCTGATCTGGAGGCTGGGGTTCGAGTCCTGCTCTGGTCATGCCAGTGTCATGTCTTTCGGATGAGAGAGTAAAAACGGAGGCCCTGTGTCGTGGTATGCATGGCACGTTAAAGATCCCTCACTGCTTCCGGTGGGTCCGTTGCAAAGGTCAAAATTTGTATGCCCCGCATCAGGCAGATGCCGTCATCATATATGTGAAATATTCGTGGTGTGACGTAAAACAAAAATCAATCAATCAATTAATTTTTCTGACCAAGTGTTTTTCAATGCGTATGAGTCAAAAATCATCAAGATAATTGTTTAGGTATCAATATATTGTTCTTTATATCTAAAATGAATATTTCTTTAGAAAAATGAAAAATCTTACCCTAGGAGCATGTGATATAGCAGCATTGAATTTTTTGGTGAAATCTCCTGTTTGACCATGCCAGTCATAAAAGTCATATTCATCATCATCATTTAAATCATCATCATCAATATCTCTCCATTCATTTCCAAAATCTGCTCCACTATCATCAAATGTTTTCACTAAAATATTTGCAAAGGTAAATATTTCTAACATTTATGAAACTAAAAGTTGAAAACAGTCAACATAGAAAATAACAAGAGCAACGCCTAGCGTGGCATTATACACCTGTTACTTAGCTTGAAGGGGATCAATTTGAATGAATGGACAAGTTTCAATCCAATACCTTGAAACACTGTATAAAGAAATCTAGAAAACTGTAAAATCCTTGAAAATTTTTAAGTTGAAGGGGCATAACTCTGGCAAATCCAAAGCAATCATACCCAAATGTGAATTCGTACTGACCCTCATTGATATATAGTAATATACCAAATTTTAATGCAATACCTTTAAAGACTGCAGAAAAAAGTCGAGAAAACTGTAAAATCCTTGAACATTTCTTAACTCAAGGACTGTAACTCTGGCAAAACCAAAGCAATCATACCCAAATGCGAACTGGCACTGACCCTCATTGATAAAAAGTTATATACCAAGTTTTAATCCAACAAGAAACCGTCAAGGACGGTATGAGCGGATTGCAAAGATGCCTTTGTGAGATATAGATATTCTCCTATCAGCAACAAAATCCAAGATGACATTGACCCATTGATTAAGTGATAACTGATCAAATTCCGCGTCGTTGAGCAAGACCTAATAAAAGTTAACGAGGTATCTGAGATTCTGTTCACTGAAAAACAGTGTTCACTCACTGAAGCCTGAAGTCAGGTCAAGGTCAAGGTCACCAAGTATATGTCAGACGGTAAGAGTTCAAGAATGTTTACAATGCGACTAAGTTTGAAGTAGGTTATATTAGCAGTAAGCAAGAGTTAACCCTAAAAGCAAAAACAGTCAGTGTTCACTGAAGTGTGAAATCAAGGTCAAAGTCACCACCAAAGTATGTCAGACGAGAAGACCTCATGTATGTCTAAAATCCCACTAAGTTTGAAGTACATAACATTTACAGTACATGTATGCAAGTGGTCACCCTAAAGGCAAAAAAAACAGTGTGTTCGCTGAAGCGTAAAGTCAAGGTCAAGGTCACTAAATATTTGTATTGGTTGGATAGAACATTCAAGTGTCGACAAACCTACCAACTTTGACATAAGTACCCTTTAGGTTATGAAAGAAACCAAGCTAAACACAAATGCTAAATGCAAAATGTTGATGCCGTGCGGTACGACGGACAGTGGGATTTTGCTGATTCATAGACTGGAATTGTTTTGCAATCCGGTCAATAACTTTAAAGACTGCAGAAAAAAGTCCGGAAAACTGTAAAACCCTTGAATATTACTAAGTTCAAGGACCATAACTCTGACAGAAACAAAGCAATCATACCCAAATGCAACCTGGTACTGACCCTTGTTGATATAAAGTTATGCATCAAGTTTTAACTCAATACCTTTAAAGACTGCAGAAAAAAAACTGGAAAACTGTAAAATCCTTGAAAATTTCTAAGTTCAAGGGTCGTAACTCTGGCAAAACCAAAACAATCATACCCAAATGCATACTGGTACTGACTATCGTTGATATAAAGTTATATGCCAAGTTTCAATCCAATATCTTGAAAGACTGCAGAAAAAAGTCTGGAAAATATGACCCTAGATGGACGCACAGACAATGCCATAACATAATACATCCCGTCTTATGACAGGCTTATAAAAATGGGAATTTCTTTGAAAACTTTATTCAAAAACAACATCCTTAATAAGAATTCAATTCACTTTATTTTCAAATGCCAATACAGCATATAGAAAATACAATTAAAACATAAGTATGTACAATATTATATATACAATTACCAGAACAAACATACACACTCACACACATATATACAATTACCATTACACACACACACACACGCACACACACATGTAAACACATACATTCACAAACGAATGTTGTTATGTACAATATAAAGGTATGATTTGCAAGAGAGGAGAATGAGTGGAGGAGTAACATTACGATCTAAGTTTACAGGCTAGATATAGATATTTACCATGATTTAGCAACTGTTTCATATTATCACCACGAGATCTACGATACAGATGATCAAGAGAGTAAACACTTTATCCTCTACTACTAATAAACAATACAGATAATCGAGAGAGTAAACACTTTATCCTCTTCTATGAAATCTACAATACAGATGATCGGGAGAGTAAACACTTTATTTTCCACCATGAGATCTATGATATAGATGATCAAGTGAGTAAACACTTTATCCTCTACCACGAGATCTACAATACAGATCACTGAGAGAGTAAACACTTTACTTACCTGATAATGTCTTCATTCCAAGCACGTTATTTTCTATTTCTAGATGCCTAAAGTAGAATAAAATAACATCTATAATTATTTACCATATAAATCAATTAAACCAATTACTTTATTTTTCAATCTATTTTTCTAGCTGTTTATCCAAATAAGAAAATAAAGGTAGTTATCACTTACTTGTCCTTTGTAGTAACCATTTCGTAAGGCGTTTTCTACTTACTTTTGTTTCTTTATTATTATGACATGCTACATATAAAAATACATGATATCAGTGGCCTGTAATCTGGTGTATTAAACTTTAATAAAATAGTAGAAACACTATGTGACTTCTAAATGCATGGCAATATATTCAACAGTTACCAATAATATCAGACACTGCAAAAGTGACCAGGCTGTCAGTGAATGCCAGTAAAATTCAAATCTAACCGCTGAAAAAATTCCAGTGGTCGTATTCACAAAAACTCACAAACTCTTAGGACTGTCGTAAGATTTCTGTTCAGTAACATTCATGAAAGCTCTCCTAAGATCACTCTTAAATCAACTATCGTTAAAAGGACAAATCATTTACAAACTATCTTGCGATTATCCTAAGTGTAAAACAATCCTAACAACAGCTATTTATATCTGTTTTCACTTTAGTTATAGTGTGATATATGAATTTCATTTTCAGTGACGGATTCAGATGGGAGGGATTGCCCGTCCCTGCTCTAAAACCAATATAAATAAATAAATAAATGAACAAATAAATACGAAAAGGAAAAAGAGAGCTATCATCTGTAAATGGCGGACTAATATAAATCCAATAATAATACTAACTCTCTGGGTCATTTTAACTAAGTGTAGGACTTTACCCCAACCTCTTCCCTTTCCTGACTGAAAATGTATGGCAAGTCGTAACATTCTTTTTTTTTCCAAAATCTCTGCCTATAGATGCTTCACGGTCTGTAAGAGAACTGTTCATCAGAAGTATAGTAATGTACGTGAGAGAAGGCAAGCGATGATGGCGGATTTTGCGATGCAGCCGAGTCAGATATATTCGGCACTCAGATCTGATTGATCTGTATTATAAAATCCACCACACGTACAGTAAAATAACAATGTATAGAGAAGACATGAATAACACAAATTGCATCTATTAGCCAGCAGCTAATGTTCATACTTAGGAGGGTAAAATTGCACATTTTAGTCCATAAAACTGTCATACTACAGGCCCCCCAGCCCCACCCCCTTAGCGGACTCCAGACCCCTAGCCTGACTTCAGCTCCCTAACTTCAAAAGCTAGATCCGTCCCCTCATTTTTGTAAACAGCAACTATGGGGCTGCTCCTATGAAGGAGGAATTTCCCATATAAACTGACAAGAACGTATCTACTTTCAGTGTTATTACTGTTAACTTTGACTGTTAAATATCCTGTAGAATGGAAAGTAAAGAAAGTTCACCTTGTTTGTATGTTGGATTAAATTTTTACAAGAATTGACATAGATCATGATGTTGGAAGGTCAAGGTAATCTTTCGCTTGATCAGTGATGTCCATTACATAATATGACTAGGGAATCTATACCTCTGAACATGTTCGTCATTAACTTAATGATGATGAACTTATTTGGTGGTATAGATTATGATCATTCAAAGAGTCCAAAAGATCCAGAAGAATAAGATCTTTCTACAATGTCAATTTGCAACCAAAGTATACATAGCGGTAGCCATATTTACCATTAAAGTTTACTTACAACAGCACTGAAAGTGACACGTAAGAATTACTCATAAACTTAGGAGTGGATTAAGGCACTTTCAGTTCTAAACTTACGATTAAAATCAATCATAAATTTTTGTAACAATGTAATCTTAAGATCAGTCATAACAGTCATTTTACACTTATGATTTTTTATGAATACAACCACAGATATCTTACAATATGACTAGTGAATTTCTACAATGAAGCATAATCTTGAAAGCATTGAAAAAAAAAAAATACAGTACCTATCACTTAATTGAATATCGGATTTGCATTATCGATTATTTCATTTTATTGAATAAGATGCTGAAATCCAAAACCATTTTCTATCAAATCTATTGAAAATCTACCAATTAGTACACCTGAATAAAGAAGCCACTTCCTTTACTGAATACCGTGATTATCTCACCAAGCATACCTTTGTCAAAACTTAACTATATCGCACACGAGGTCATGTTGTTTACTACGGTGTAAGCAACCTATCAATATTGACCAAATTCCATGTTGTGTAATAGGCCTAGCAGAAGGGACAAAAAGATTAATTAATAAACAACTGCCAAAGGCAGGTCATACATGTACATAAGATCATCGGAGACAGTGACAAGATGATGCTGTCAGCCAACAGCATTGCGTCCAGACTTACCCTATTAGATTCCATTCATCTACTCAGTAAGGCCAGGCACACCATTAAGTGCACAATCATCGCCAACTGCTTCAGCAAGGCTGGCTTTGCCTCATCAGAAAACGACGCAAATGAACCTGACAATGTCCGGTCACCAGAGGATGTTGATAGTTAGACGTTTGGTGCCTTCATCACAAACGATAACAACCTGGACAGCACAGCTGCAAGGACTGGCGAGAGAATATGCGCAAGTTTCCTAAAAGAGGAAACCCGACCATGCGAGGAGAAGGAGGATGAAGAAATGGCACAAGTAACTTACGGCAAACCTACAGATGCAATGGCCTCAATTCGACATTTCCTTGAGGAAAACCAAAGCGATGACTTAAGCCTATTCTATCAAATGGAAAATGAAAATTTCACTCGCTTGAACCAATGCTTTTCAATTTGCCTTTGTTAAAATATATTGTTGAACCAGTGTCTTATGTCTTTGATCACCCTGGTGGACTCTAGTGTATCTAGATATAAATACACCGTTACATGTACACTGATTCCATTAGAGAGTGCGCAAAAGTTATAGAAGTATGCAATTCTGACACAAACTGTCGATCTTCTAGTTTTTGAAACTGCATTAGCTCATCATTCTGTGTAATTGAATATTCGTTTATTTGAATAATAAAGTCCTGACAAATAGCTTATTCAATTAAGCGGCTTGCACTGTAATAATAAAATGGGAATAGCTTAATAAAGACAACCCACACATACCCCGGTAAATATTTGTTGTGTACTGACTAGCTGTACATCCTCGCAACTACATCTTAACATACTGTACCATTATGCTTTACAACTATGCATCCATGAAACTAAAGTGAAAGTGAAAGTTTCATGTCCACATCTCATCGTATATTGTTGACAACATGGAATAATGTATATTTTAGTTTAAAAGTATGTTAAGGGGGTGACCACAAAGAAAATGAAACAAAGTGATGACTTCGAAACAAGCAAAGAGAGAAAGTGAGAGAAAAAAAGAGAATGAGAGAGAGTTCAGCAATGAGTAGAAAAGTGGAACTGGCTTATTTTTGATGAAAACTAGTGACAATCATGCATTTTGTTTTGAGTCTTGCTTCTTTGATGAAATTTTGATGTTTGCCACAGACAAATAAGCCATTGATTATCACATCAACATTGTGAAATGAAAATATATTGGTTATAATTCATATTTTAAAATGTCAGGTTGAAAAAAATTGCCGGGTAAAAATTTTCAAGTGAAATTAATAATATTAAATACTAATTTCTATTGAAATGGTTTGGCTCATAAGTATAAGATGAACCGTTTCAATAGAAATTAATTAAATGCCAGACAAAATGTATAATAAAAAATTTCTTTGCGTTGTTTATACTGGCACTATAACAGTTCCCAGACGATTTTTGGAGTTTTCGGCAAACAACTTTTGCTACAGTGGACCAAATTACATGAAGTTTGGTACAGTGCATGGTTCACCCATTATATAAAGAACAATGCCAAACTTATGACAAAACTCATACATTAACCAAATATTTTATGCATTTTTATGACTCTCCTTTTCAGCCATTTTTCCCGACTTCACTGTAATAGTTCCTGGACGATCTAGTCTACTGATATTGTTAGTGGATAAAAAGACATGATAATTAATAAAGTGAAAGGTCAATCATTTATAAAAATGCTTATAAGAAAATATTGCATTATTCCACCTTAAAAACTTATTTTAGGTACGTTGATGGCCCTCACTAAAATTAGTAGTCGGAGTCCAAGTCGAATTCGAGAAATGTGGGATTCGAAACACATGATTACATATTTCTTCCTTATTATTGCTTTGTTCGTAATTAAACTTTCTGAAAACATTGTTAGTGTCATATTTTATATGATTCAACAGAAAAAATGTACCACTATGTCATTAATTCGATAATTCAGAGCATTTTCTATATGTTGCCACACTAAAATTAGAAGTCGAATTTGAAGGTGGACTCGAGAGTTCTAGCTGGAATATGACGAATCTACCATTATTTCCTAGATGAACGTATTGAATAAATGTTGGTAACATAAATGTATAGTAAAATAAAAAAGAAAAGTGAAATATATATACGCGGAAAATATGTATATCATTATCAATGTTTATTTATGCTTGCACGGGGTCTAGCGTGTTTGGAATGTCGGTGTTCAAATATAAACGGGTGGTGTTGGATACAAGTAAACACTGTATAGCACACTAAAATTAGTAGTCCGATTTGAAGTGCGAGATTACTATCAAATCCCTGATTTCATATTTTTGTTCATGTTTTTTCACTGAAAAAATATTGATTTAAATGGTTCTTAATTTATTTTATTTCTAACCGAATTCTCTCATGCAAACGAGATATGTTTAAAATCGGCTTGAAAAATATGGTGCTAATGACTCTAATTAGAGAAACTGTCAATGGTTTTACACATTAGCATTTTAATTGCATCGTAATTATCTCAGGACATTGATATCTGCTAAAGCTGTATACCCTAAGTTCGCTAGTACAGTGCATATTATAGGTTGATTTATTCTAAATTGTTTTGATTATATATATAAGCCTAAAACATATTAAAAAAGGACCCTTGCAAATGTTGTGATCATATTCGTCGTATTAAGTGAGATATGGCTGTCTAAAACGCGATGTTTGTAAACAGAATGTTTACAACCAACTTATCACGTGATCTAATTCGGAAGCTGCCGCATCATGGACACTGATGGAGGGCGAGGTAAATAAACTTGACGAGTAACTTTAAAAATCTGCATTCAAGTCTGCTAAAGTTAGAATTTACTGAAATTGTTTTCTTTTGGAGTCTCCCTTCATCGTATTTGTTTTGATTAAATTTTGGTTATGGTTGTATTTATGGAATACCCACTTTATTTACGAAGTATTTTCTTTTTATTTTGATATCTCCGAGGGTTAGAAGCAACAAAAAGTGTTATTAACGCAAAGTTGATAACTTCAGCCATACGAGAAAAATACAGGTTTTGCTTTACATGCCCTAATTTGCATATTTTCTTGATTGGGAAATTACTGAAACATTGTGCTGGTGAAATATCTATTCATTAAAATAATTAAATACAAGAAACCGTCAAGGATGGTATGACTGGATTGCAAATGCTAAATGCAAAATGTTGATGCCGGACAGACAGACGAAGTCAAGGTCAAGGTCACTAAATTTTTGTATTGGTTGGATAGAACATTCAAGTATCTACAAACCTACCAACTTTGACATAAGTACCCCTCAGGGTATGAAAGAAACCAAGTTAAACGCAAATGCCAAACACAAAATGTTGACGCCGTGCGGGCGGACGGACGGACAGACAGACGGACAAACGGTTTTCGCCAATTCATACACCGGAAAATTGCAATCCAGTCAAAAACTGAAGAAAGAACACCAATGTATATATTCGTATCCGACTCAGTCCGTTTATATTCGAACTCCGACATTACACTTGTTCTAGATCGGGATCTGTCATTAAGTTTTTCTCACATATCACAATATTTACCTTGGTTTAAAGCATTTATCATCCTTTTTTGTTTAAAACATATTCATTTAAAAATATATGTGCTATATTTTAGACATAATTTCATTTAATTAAAAGTATAATCTCGCACTTCAAATCCGTCTACTAATTTTAGTGTGTTATATTCTTACTCGTATCTGACTTCGCCCGTTTATATTTGAACTCCGACATTCCAACCACACTAGACCCTATGCAAGCATAAATAAACATTGATATACATATTTTCCGCATATACATTTTGCATCTTTTTTTTTCTGTACATTTAAGTTACAAACATTTATTCAATACGTTCATCTAGGAAATAATGGTAGATTCGTCATATTCCAGCTAGAACTCTCAAACTTCAAATCCGACTACTAATTTTAGTGTGGCAGCATATAGAAAATGCTCTGAATTATCGAATTAATGACATAGTGGTACATTCTTTCTGTTGAATCAAATAAAATATGACACTAACAATGTATTCAGAAAGTTTTATTACGAACAAAGCAATAATAAGGAAGAAATATGTAATTATGCGGTACTACAACTTATCGAAATGACTGATATTTACCAAAATGACGGCCGGATTTACCGAAATGACTGCATAAAGTACCGAAATGACACTTATTTCGACATGAAACCAACTTGTATGGATAAATTGATGTTACTTACACTTCATACAAGAAAATTAGACCCATTGATACATTATTGGCGAAATTATCATGGCTTGAATTTCCTCTGATTTTGTGAAACGAAAGATAACTCTTGCAACGTAAACTATGATCGTGCAATGAAAATTATTACAAATCACATATATGTAGGAACATATAATATCATTATTTAACCATTATCTGTAATTTAATTCAAATTTTTGTTTTATTTTCAGGGAAAAAGAATAATGGTTGCAGCTTCTAATCCCGCTACATGTAAATGTGACTTAGAGCATGTGGAAGTCCAATTGCCTGTGTTACATGCATATATTTTATTATCATTAAATGAAAATGAATTTATATTGATTGTAGCAAGGATGGATAGTTTAAGACTATACTTCCCTGATTGTATACAAAATGCATTTAGAAATAAAGCGAACTTATTTTCATAAATAAAGTATGATGTTGGTGCTACTGATCCAGACTTTATTTATTTAGAAGTTGCGGTTCTAGATCTAAATCAACGATGGAATCAGCACTGCGTTTACCAAATGGTCAAAGGGCAAAAAACTAACGGCACCTTGATTACACCATGGTTATGATAAAATGTATTTATATGATATTAAAAAAATAATAATAAAATAAGAGGTCAATGAACATTGAAGTTCCAAATTGAGCATAGCATAAATTAATTTTAATGTATGCTAGCGTAAATTTTAAGAATGCTGACTTGTTTATTCTACTGTACCATTGACGACCAAGTTATGAAGTTACTAAAACTTCATTATAACCATTGATGACTAGTTGATAAAGATATTGAAAATCAGAATTTCGGGATGATATTGCCGCATCTTTACAATTAATTAAGACACAAACAAGTAGAACTACATAAACACAAAGGAAACCAACCAGCAATGAATATACCGTGGACAAAAGAGAAATATTAAAGACAAAGTTTGAAACAGTACGTAGCAGCGATGTGAAATGTATATAACAATCAGTGGCGGATCCAGCGCCCCTTTACTGATACAAATAAGTTACTTGAACCAGATGAACGCACGTGCAGAGAAGACCGGAAGTTATTACGTAATATGGTATAATACGGTACTAGATCTTCACTGCGTTCGGGGAAAATACCTTGGAGTTCGGCGGTTAAATTATCATGGGAAAGGGGAGAGAGAACTTTCCTGGTGTCCATCGTAATATCTTTTATTGCATCAAATAAAGTAAATAAAATAAGGTTCATTATTTAATATTAGTCCAATATTGTTCAGTCAAGAAGAATCAAAGTAAAATTTCGAAATTTGAGTACAGACATCGTATCGAGATATATTTCAAAATCTGGCCACAAATAATGAACATTACATGTTTTGTACAATTGATTATACATGTTCTTACATTTTGGTGACGATGAAGACCATACTAAATAGAACAAATGTATAATACTTGAATTTAAACTGCATGATTATGCGTCATGCTTTATTTTAAACTAGACGGGCAAAGAGGCGGTTGGGTTCGAACACAAGTTGCATTGACGGATCTAGGGGAGGATTGCAACCACCACCCAATCCGAAACGGAATTAAAAAATGACCCTCCCTCCCCACTTAAGAGTGACAACATCGACATCCCAAGCTCCCAGTGTTATAATGACACCCCGTGTGACCCTCTCTCTGATATTTCGGACAGTGCCATAATTGATGAAAACGACGAACCACAAGTTCCTGACAGTTCCGATTCTAATGACAGCGAGTGTCATGATGTGGTTATGGACCAGGAGTCAGACTCAACTCAATTAGCTTTGGGCACTTTGGCACAAAAGTTTCTAGATACCAATAAGGCAATTGAAATTCTTAAGAAATCCAGTCCCAGCGAGGCTTTAGATCAAATTCCTTAGGTGTTAAAAATAATGTTTACTTCTTAGTAAAGAATAAAAGTAATCAAGAGAAACGAAATGACAAGAAAAGAAGTTCCTTTCAAGATGACTGTGGTGTTTGGGACTCTAGTTCTGGGGCATCCCCTTCCACGACTTTTCTTGTTTCGCCCGATGGGACTTTAAAATCTATCCATACAAGAAAGGGGGAATACCACATTCAAAGGCGACAGAAGGGGAAAATTGTATATGACAAACTAACCCCCCAGCCCGATGAATCTCAGCTACTGCACTTTCATAGGTATTATGTTTCCCTCAAGAAAGATAAACAATATAAGAAAAGGGTTTCATGGATAGGAGATTCAGTCATTGCTCTAGTAGAGTATTTGGGCACTTCTCCTGGTCTGACTACACATGGAAATTCAAAACAATCTTCAAAGGAGTATGTAATGACCCCACCCGAAACAATGCAGGAAATGTCTGAAATGCTTAAGGCAAATAAACCAAGTGTTGTGTACAATAATTTAACAATGAAACATGATGAATTTTCAGGCTCTACGAGTAAAAAGCAGGTGTATGACAAAAAATACAAAGACAATAAAAAACAAAACCCCTCATTTACTCACCGACAAAATTTGGCCGATCACATAGCAAACATTGAAAATTTAGTCGCAAAAGGCGAATCCATTGTTAGGTCAGTCATCAGAGAAAAAGGGAAGGCCCCATGTCTAATTCTTTACGCTGACGAACAACTGCAGGACCTGAAGAATATATGCTGTTCTGGTCAAACCATGTTAGGGGTTGACAAGACGTACAACTTATGTGAAATGCACGTGACACTGACTTGTTACAAACAAACATCTGTTGTACGGGAAGACACAGATGATCATCCCATTTTTATTGGCCCTGTCTATATCCATGACAACAGTGACTTTGAAACATACTCCACTTTTTTCAATCATGTAAGAACAAAGCTGAGTGATACAGACTTACACAAACTAGTAATAGGCAGTGATTCGGAGGGGGCACTCGTAAACGCCATTGTAAATTCATTTCTGAATTCAACACACATACTTTGTACTAAACATTTATTTGACAACGCTCAACTTTTGGATGATGCTATAGACAAAAAGGAGAGAGACAAAATTTTATCAAAAATATTTGGTGAACATGGACTAGTAAATGCAGATGACAGCATTTGTTTTGACGAAATAAGCGAGGAGATAGAGGACGAGTGTGACCGTCTGTCAGTTAAATTCAAAGGGTATTTTCAAACAAAATTGAAACCAAAAATTAAGACGAAAGTATGTGACCCAAAAGCAGCCGGAATCTTAGATAAAAACTGGACAAACAATAATTCAGAGTCCCTCAACAACATATTAAAACATCTGATTGATTGGAAGTCCAAACCCGTTACAGAATTGGTCGACTTACTTTCAACACAAATTGAAGCCCAATTAAAAGACCTCCGTAGAGCCCTTGTAAATACCGGTCAATATCGACTTGCACCAACTCATGCTCACTTTAGCATAAACAGACACGCATGGGCATCAAAGACATCTGACGAAAGAGGCACATATTATAAACGTTTTAGAAATTTCATGCCTCTATACGTATACATACATATATGGATGGTAACTTAAGTGTCCCATCATAGTTTACATTGCCAAATCTAGAGTTATCTTTCGTTTCACAAAATCAGAGGAAATTCAAGCCACAATAATTTCGCCAATAATGTATCAATGGGTCTAATTTTCTTGTATGAAGTGTAAATAACATCAATCTATCCATACAAGTTGGTTTCATGTCGAAATAAGTGTCATTTCGGTACTTTATGCAGTCATTTCGGTAAATCCGGCCGTCATTTCAGTAAATATCAGTCATTTCGGTAAGTCGTAGTACCCTAATTATGTGTTTCAAATCCGACATTTCTCGAATCCGACTACTAATTTTAGTGAGGGCCTACGTTGATCAAGTGCACCTTTCCCCGCGTATGGATATTGAAAGTAGGTCAGAATGTGATAAATAAAATAATACAAAAGGCATAAATATAAATTTTTACCAGAAAAATAAATATCATTTATTTTGTATAAAAATATGGGTGATTTCTTGCCCATTGTGCTCAAACCAGCAAAACGTCCGGGAACTGTTACAGTACCAATACAATAAACTAATGTGAATACCTATTTTCTGTAGTCATTTCTTCAACAGCATCATCAAACTGTCCTTCTACAGACATTTTGCCCTCCGACGATTGGATGTAAAACAACGTGGTGAAATCTAGAGTTAAATTACTCAATGTACTGTTAAGGTTTTACTGTCAAATAATGTTATAGTGTTACTTTCTCGTTTATGTAAACGTACTAATGATTTGTTGCAACAGACATATCGTCTACATGATTGTTCATGTACGGGGACGACCATTTGATTCTGAAAGGGTCTGGCAAATTTCGTATAATCAGATTATTTATTTTCAGATCTTTGAAGAATAGAATATTTATTTCCTTGATATTATGGGGCAGGTTATTTATTTTCTTGACTTTTTTTGTCGTCAATAAATACTTGTTAGAATTACCAGAGACATATATACATGTGTATATATGTCTCTGGAATTGCATTGTAATAAATGCCATCAACACAATCCTTCTATAAGTTTTGTTAACAAAAGAAATTTTAATATTTTAATAAGTATTTATTGGTGACAAAAATGTCAAGAAAATAAATAATCTGTCCCAGGATATCAAGGAAATTAATATTATATCCTTAAAAGATCTGTAAAAATAACCAATCTGACTCGACCAACTTTGACAGCAACCCCCCCCCCCCCCCCCCCCCCCATTCAAATAGTCGTCCCCTTAGTTTTGTTAGAAACCTGTTCGTGTGGCACTTCTGCTTCGACTTTCAAGTTCACCTTGATTTGCAAACTGTAATTCATTACATGATGGAATACAAAATTTTGAGCAGTACTCTGCGACTGACGTTTAGCTGCGGCACTCACTTCTGGGCAAGTCTGCAATTATGTTCATTCCTTATTTATAAATTCTACAGTGACCATTATTATATATTCTATTTGTACATTTAATCAAGGACTTATAAACAAGATCTTGTTTATAAGTCATTGATTTAATATTCATTGACTATGCATAAAGTATATATTGTATTGTGTATATGAAATAAGTCTTTATATATGTAAAATATGTAAAAGTATTTGTATTTTACACAAGGACAAAGCTCGCTTGAGCCCGGGATCGATTTTGGTATATGTATATATATATATATATATATATATATATATATATATATATATATATATATATATATATATATATATATATATATATATATATATATATATGGATCTTCTTCCAATAAGAAGTGTACTCAAAAGTTGAGCGTTATACTTCATGGATATCCATATATATATACCAAAATCGATCCCGGGTTCAAGGGAGCTTTGTCCCCGTGGTATATGAGTATAGCTACGCTATTTCCATAATATGTGTATCGAAAGACATCGTTATTTATCTAACGCGTGTATAGAAAAAGTGTATCGTGTGAGAATGCAGTGAAGCGTAGTAATCATTTTGCAGTGTATACGCATGAGTTATTTCAAAGTATGTAAAAGAGTGTTCGATCAACAAGCCTTTGTTAAGTAAATGTACTTGTATATTGTATGCATTGTCAATTTACATACTTGTAGATTCTATTGGTTTCATTTCTTGTCAGCAACAATGGCAATGAAGATAAATACAACATGAAACAGGATGCCGGATCACCTGCATGTGAAGTGGCCAATTCAATGGAGGAGTAATTAAAAAAAACATTACTAGTATTACTAGTAAAAAAAAATCGTTGTATAATTAAAGTGTAATCTACTGTTCTATTTGTTTAATTCTGTTTTCCCTGCCAAAGCCCTCCTCGGAAATCCAGTTACATTGGTGTCAGAAGTGGGATATTTTGCTTCAGTGAATTGAATTCAATTCTTAAAACTAAATGACTATATTGTAACTGCATTCTTTTGAAATTCCTTTGTGAATTCAGTAATTTAAATCTATTGTTAAACAGACTTGTGTGCATTTCATTTTGTATTAATCCAAAACCAGGAAAACAACCAAAGGAAAACCATTTTACGGATTGAAACCTTTTTTCTCAACAACAAATTTTTTCTGTTCTAATACTAATGAGATCTAAAATATGAAATGGCATCTTGACGCAATGATAATGAAATTATCCGAATGATTCTGCTCAATATTCAATGTTAATTATTTTTACTTTTTGCTGTGTGTTTGATTTAGTCTATACCATTAAGAATGATGAAAAGGGAACTTTGTTTTGTATGCATACTTCTTTAGTTTCCTCCACGGCCGGCTAATAAATATTTCAATTTCAAAAGGACGTAAATCAGATTTGAGTTTTTTGATTTGACGAGAATCCGGAATCAATAGGGAATGGGGGATGAACCCTGGTCGGTTTATCCGCCTAGGGGGAAAGTCTACATGTATGCTGATAATCAGAAAAGGGGTCCGTACGGATAGAATTTCCCCATTAGAGGGGGAAGATCTATACTGGGTCGGTTTTTCCGGGGGAAAGGGGGGAGTCTATGCTACAACCTTGGTACATGTAAAATAATCGTGGAGCGACGGAAAAACACAACGTTACACATGATGTACATCATCTACACTGTGAGGAAACAAAGCATCACTAAATAGTGAACTACTCGTGAAGAGTAAACCTTTTAAGTAATTTACAATTTAAAAATGCCTAAAGCTATCTTAAAGAGATATGATAAAAACAAGATGTGTTTGTGACACACTAATGCCGCAGGTGGCAACCAAGTCGAAACAAGGCAAGCTTAGAAATGAAGGTCAAGATAAATGCCCCCGTTATAATTTAAAAAGGCTTTATTAGTATAAGGCAAATTCTGAAATGTAGGTCAAAAGGCAATGACCTTGGTTTGATTTAAAGGATTTTATTAGTGGAGTATGCATGCTAAATGTGAAGTCCCTATTTCTCATGATTGAAAGTTATGGGCACAAAGCGCAAATAAGGCAAATTTTGAAGTGTACATGTAGGTCTAAAGTCAATGACCTTGTTGTAATTTAAAAGAGCTGTATCAGTGGAATATGCATGCCAAATATGAATCTCTATCTCAAACTCTCAAATTTATGGCAGAGATTTAAGTTGTCAAAAGACAAGCAAACAGACAGACCAGTCAAAAACAATGTGCTCATAATCCATCGATCCAGGATATAAAAAGTACTTCTGATGTCGAGCAATGAAGAAAATAATAATAGTTTAATAAATATTTTATTTTTCAAGATTCTCTTTTCATGTTTTTAATGTACAATCACAGTTTTACATATTTTTCAGGATTCTTTTTTCCTGTATCACTATAAATCACACAGATACTCTTAATACAAAAACACACTGATATGCTTGCTGATAATCAATACAAAATTTGAAAATGAAGTTTCACAGATTTTTCAGGAGTCTCTTTTCATTGTTTATCATTAACAATCATTATACTGATACTCTTAATAAAAATATAAAAAATATAAAACTAAAAATGAAGTTTCATACCTTTCTCAGGATTCTCTATTCCTCTTTATCATTAAAAATCATACCAACACTCTTAATGAAAAATTTAAAAATGAAGTTTTATGTTTTTCAGGATTCTCTTTTCCTGTTTATCATTAACAATCAAACTGATACCCTTAATAAAAAGTAAAAATGATGCAAAGTTTCATGTACCGGTATTTTTTTTTCTAGGATTTTCTTTTCCTGCTTATCATTGACAACCATCCTTATATTCTTCAAAGATATATATCTTTTATTTCAATCTATGTACATTGTATCTATCCTCTCTTGAACAAAGAAACTAAAGAAAAATATTTGTTCAAAGTGCATGTAATATCCAACTCAAAGACAAATTTCTACTATGGTAGAAGTGGTTCTGTTTAAGGTCCTTCTCTTCATCACAAGTTGCTTCAAGGTACTGGTGGGTGTTCATGTTTCATTTCCAATTTAAGTAAACAAATACACTTTGTTTTTATACATACAAGGATGAGTTCATGTCCATGTCCTTCTTTCTGCAATATTCGACAAATATTTTAAAACTTGAGCTCACTTTTCATCTCAATTTTAACAAATGTCAGGACTTTTGCACAATAAATTTAGGAAGTAATTGTACACACCCAATTAACAAGTGCATACAACATAGGTACTGAAGTATCTATTCTTGAGTAAAGAACTTTTTGAAATTACGTTTCTGCAAATATCCGAGCCATAGTAAAATTTCCACAAGCTGAGCTCTGTCATTTGCCTTCATGATGTCATAGGATTCTGTGTAGTTGATATGTGCCCATTTTCCATCAAGATCATGTTTATCATCATAAATTGCTTCTAGATGATCTCTTTTTATTTCCAAGTATACAAATATAACCTCTGTTTTCATACACACAAGGCCCAAAATATTTGGATAAAATGCAGAGTTGCGACATTCCAAGACAAGTTCTGTACCTATTTGTTCCAGAACATCATTATTCAATCTTTTACTGATCCAGGTCCCTCCTTTAGCAACACTTGATGGTTTTCTCATAGCTTCACTTTTCATCTCAATTAACACCATAAGTACTTCTGAGGCTTCTCCTACCGAGGACTGTTGGAAATACCTTACATCTGGTACACAGCCAATTCTTTTGTTCCTTATTTTGATGCTCGTTTTCTTTGTACAACAAGATTGTGGATCAAGGAAGAAGATTTTAGTAAAATCCTTGAAAAGACCAGTAAAAAGGCCTTCATTCACACTCGCACTACTAATTTCTGCCTTCTTCTTTTGAGAAGACCTTTGCCTTGGAGTTACTGCATTGGATTTACCAGAAAGGCATATTTCTTGCTCTGATTTACTTAAAATCATTTCAATCATGTGCTTGGTTCCATTCAGAAACTCAAAAATTCGAAAAATCCAGCAGCTTAACATTACCCCAAACAGGATATCATCTCCATATTTTACATGGACTAACGTGTTTACTAAAGCAGTTTCTTGATATTTGAATAATTCTTTCAGTTTTCCTTGTACGGCTTCATAAGCTTGCTTTTGTTCTACGGTTTTCCCCACACCAAACCGATTTCGCCTCTCTAACTCACTAATATCTATGTTGAATGATAAAAACTCCTTAGACAGTTCAATAAACAAATCTAAGTAATACGGGCAGTTCATTTGGCCACTTGTCTTCTTCATCTTTTCTGACATCTGTTGCAAATTCAGCTTGCTGTCCGCATAAAACACTTTGAACCTTTCCAACTCTTTTCGTTTCCACGGAGACTTTAGTACATTACTGTAACTACCGCTGTCCACTGAGAGGCTGTCTGTATCACGAACAGATATGGCAGAATGTTTTCGTTTAAGCAGCTTCTGTCTCGAAAGGGAAGTTGACGCACAAGGAGCTGAAGCGCACATACGTGACATGCTGTGATTTTTAAATAAAATTCACAAAAACGCGGGAACTAAAATGCGCAAATTTACCAATAAGCTCATTCGGAACACCTATACCTTTTTCATTCACTATATGTTTGCAAAAGTTAAGAGGTGTTCCGATTGTATTAGGCTGTATCGATACAAAGACGTTTCGGTTCATAATTTGAAGACGGTTCGGTACTTTCTATCAGGGTTGTCCATGTTGACGCACTACTGCATACTCGATTGTGCGACAAGGAGACCCAAAAAAATGTGCGACAAGCGAGTTTAAAGTATATCTATAATCCCATTTTTGTAATAATCTTTTACATTAAATTTTACTTTATGACATGATACTATAGAGTATATACATGTATACTATATTGAAGGAATTTCGGCACACAAAGTCAAAAGCCAAGATATGTGTTGGAAAAATAGGCAATATAACTATGATATATATGCACATGTGTGGATGAGTGTCTTCAAGTACTTATTATTTTGTGTTATTGCGTCGTCAGGTGCTCCAGCAGTCTGGAACAGTGCACAAGACGGAAGTACGTAGACAAAGAAGTACCGAAGGATTAACCACATCTCGAAGTCCATTGAATAAACTTATATCGAATCAGTAGAAAGCATTTCATAAGTATGTGTGTGTGTTGGGGTGCAAACATTTAATTTTTTGTTTCGTTTCGTACATAACACGATAAAAAATGTCCATGATCGGTAAAAAATGTGAGCCCCCCATCTTCCAACGCATGCGTATATCTTAAAGATTCTATCCAAATATCGCATAGGGCGAGACTTTGAGTAAGGCCGTAGGAACCGTGGGGAGGACACTTTTTGGTGGCCAAGAATGGACCGATATTTTATAACGTTACGACTGAAACACAACGAAATTCAAGACCCCCCCTTTTAGTTGTTGTTGTTATTGTTGTTGTTGTTGTCGATGATGATGATGATGATGATGGTGATGATGATGTGATGATATACATGTCCCTTATTGTCTGACTGTTTGAAATCTTAAATTAACATATCGAATGTTAAATTACTACAAAGATAATTACGCTAATGAATTGTTCACTACATGTAAATCTGGCGTAGAATGATAAGAGAACAAATCATTAGCGGAAATTTTGTATTTCAAGCATGTTCTAATAAATATTTTACTGTCACTTAAATTAGTATATTGTTAGAAACAAAACTGGAATTCAAGTGGATAAATATCTTGAAAGTATCTTTCAAACTAGGGGTCATTCGATGTTAAGATATCAGTTGGATGTCTTGGGGTGTCATTGAACGTATCGATAAGGTCTAAACATTTAAAATTTTGAAGATGATACATGAAATCACGGACATTTAATCAGATACATATATACACATGTATATGTGTCTCTGATTTAATATATCTATCTATACTACGTCCCCAATGCAATCCTTCTCATAAGACCACAAACAGCATGTCTGCTAAAGGGGATTGCATTTGGTGTGTAATGGGTTAATAACAGTTCCGTGTAGAACTCATCCAGGGGGTGATCTATGTGTGAAACACCCCTTACCCCGTGTTCAGATATTTATGGCACTAAATATCCAAAACACAATTGTTCTGCAAATTCAGTGGTGCAAATTCTAGATACAATGTATTTTTTTTCTAGAGGAAATACAGCAGTTTGAAAGGAATGATAATTTGTTTAAAAGTATTAATTGAACTTGACATACCTGAATTTGCAACTGGATATGAAAAGAGAACCCCCTATTCATGTCAGTATCCATGGACCCAGTTAGTAAATTCTATTTATATGTTATTTCCGTGGGATTTTAATTTGCATGAATTGGTAGTCAATCCGTACTTGCATGCCTAAATTTTACAGAGAACAGTACTTAATTATCATTATTTATTTATTTATTATTATCATTATTTCTTTATTATTATTATTATTATTATTATTATTATTATTATTATTATTATTATTATTATTATTATTATTATTATTATTTTGACACATGACGAAACAGACGGCATTGTGAAAGGGTTGGAAGGGACAGACTCCCCGTTTCATACATTCATAAACTGCAGCAATCCTACCCATTCTTAGCCATTAGCGTAGCGCCCTTTACGCAAAAAACGCAAATAAATCAAGGATGTATAGTTTAAGTCTAAACTATACTTCCCTGAATAAATAAATAAAAATTTGCAGGACATAGGTATATTATAATTAATATTTACGTGTATTAGAATGTGTACAGTTCTTGTAAATTTTACAGTTCGCATTGTTTGTATGGAATTTGTTTATGTCAAAATGCTAAAATCGCTGTGGTTTCTAAAAGTTTCTGTCCCTCATGCTGACGCCCCCCCCCCCCTTCCAGCCTTACCAGGGATACACCCTGGACCATCTTGAGAGGCGGGGGCTGGCAATTTGATCGAGTCACATTATTTATTTTCAGATCTTTGAATGATAGAATATTTATTTCCTTGATATCCTGAGACAGATTATTTATTTTCCTGACTATTTTTTTCCTTGGTCGTCAATGACTGCTTGTTAAATTGCATTGTAAATATATACTACTAACAAAACACATGTTAATACATGTATAAAGTAAACTGAACAAATAACAAACAAGCTCTACTTTAATCGCATAGGTTTTAATACTACTAATTTCTATATAAAGTGCATAGTCTCTCTCAGTCTCTGGTATGCATAGGAGAATTTTCATTTATCACTATACAACGATCGATGTGTGAAGAAGTGTTGCTGTTTGGATTCCTGTCCGAATGATATTTTACTCGATTTTTACTTTACTTACCTAGAATTGTGTCATTTTAATGCAAAAAAAAAAAAAAAAAAAAAATAAATAATAAAAATAAATAAAATATAATAAAAAAGAATTATAATAAATTAGTTAAAAGCTTCTCATAAATATTTTTGATATATTGATTTTCCACATTTTCAACTTTTTCGCTTTTTGTGGAATGAATTTCAGGAAACTAGGTAGGTATTAAGCAAATATGGTCCTGTACAATTTAAAAAATTTTAAAGAAAGTAAATACTTATGGTCATCTACAAGCATTGTTCAGTATCATTATGCAATGTTTTCATATGTCTCAGGTGAACGATATAGGCCAACTTTGGCCTCTTGTTATTTTTGTTGTCATGTATGTTACGCATTGATCAATACACGTTTTTGTTGGTTTTACCTTTGTTCTCATTTTTCAAGTTAGGCCCCTATGCTTAATTTAATTTTACATTTGAATAAATGTGTTAAAATCATTTGACAAATGTCTTGCTGCACTGATTCGAATGAAAAACTGTCAACAAATATGGCCACCATAAATTTTGAAATGCACATGATTTAATTTGAACATCGACTATGCATATGTGCTCAGGTGAGAGATGAGGCATCTTCAGTTGAGACCCATTTTGTCCTCTCATTTTAACGATAACATACTGGTGTGCCAGGCGTACACTGTATTGTATTTGTTTATCAATCGTGTGCATTTTAGACATAATACAAAATAACAACAGCAATATAATGTAAATCAAACATAGCCAGAGAGTAAGATAAACAATAGTTGATAATGAAGACTAGCTTATACAATATGTTTTCTTATAATAAAAGCATGTTTCATATGTATTTTCCTAAATTACATTTTTTAACATTTTTTTTTTGTGCATAGAAGTTTAATTAATATAGGAGGGCCTAACATAATAGTATATTTTTCCTTCAAAAACTGTGATCTTAAACGAACATAGTGGGACATTTCAGAATAAAATGGAACTCATTTTCAATATCTGAAGTACACAAAAAGAACCTGAAAAGAAAATTTCTCAGAGATCAGATGGAAGAGCCCTTGTCCCCTGTCCGCCCCGCAAAATTGACATGCAAATATATTTCTTTTTAAAAACTACGGAAGCCCACCTATCAAAAAATATTTTTTAATTTGATATAACGAATTCTTGAATTTATTAAAACGGATTAAATTCGTTTTAACAAATTTGGGGAATTCGTTATAACGTATTAAATCTGTTATAACAAATTTGAGGAATTCGATATAACGAATAGGAACCTATCAAAAATATTTTTGAATTTGATATAACGAATTCTTGAATTTGTGAAAACGGATTAAATTCGTTTTAACGAATTCCGTTTTAACAAATATGAGGAATTCGTTATAACGTATTAAATCTGTTATAACAAATTTTAGGAATATCTAAGAATTCGTTATTACGAATTTAATTTGTTAAAACGAATTTCAAAACCTGTTAAAACGAATTCAGCAAATTTGTTATAACAGATTTAATTCGTTATAACGAATTCCTCAAATTTGGTATAACAGATTTAATTCGTTATAACGAATTCATCAAATTTGTTAAAACGAATTTAATCCGTTTTAACAAATTCAAGAATTCGTTAAAACGATTTTAATCCGTTTTAACAAATTCAAGAATTCGTTATATCAAATTCAAAAATATTTGTCTTAAATGGGCTTCCGTAAAAAACAAAAAAGCAACATTGCTTTTAAGTTTTGTTGAATATATTGAATGATATAAATTCCGCCGAAATGCGAGTCATACAATTAAACTACAAAAGAGTATAATATAGGCAGCAATCTGGAGAACGAAGCGAGCCATGTAAAAATCAACATGTTTTAGAAATTATCTACTTCTCATACATTAGGCAAATTCTTGAATATGGGGATTTTATATGGGATACGTGCTCACTGACAAAAAGTCTTGAAATTGAAGATATCCAAAGCGGGAAGCGGGAAGGTTGATTACTGGGGCTACTATAGGTCATGCCCCCAAGCTGGTATTTTAAAGGAAAAAGGTTGGGACACGCTCCAAAACAGATGTCACAAACACAGATTAACAACTTTTTATAAGATGGTGCACAAACAGACTCCTACTTATCTTTACATTATTGTCCCTCCAAGTGATGAAGAAGCTACGCAAAGAAACCCAAGATCATCAGATAATTTCCATATTCCGTTCTCGCGCACATCTAACTACAAAAATTCTTTCATTCCACAAACTGTGAGAAACTGGAACTTCCTGCCACAAAACACAACAAATCTTTAAAATTCTCTATATTCCTTTAAAAATGATCTAAACCACAACAGTAACAAGGTGCCCAAATATTATTATGGTGAAAGGAAACTCCAAATACTCCATACTCGTTTAAGACTAGGCTGCAGCTCCCTGAACGCGGATTTTGTAAGAATCATGTTTCTGAAAACAACCTGTGTCCAGGTGGAGAGGCTGAAACAGCACATCATTTCCTCTTAGAATTCTCGCTTCTGAACAATATTAGACTGTGACACTTTCGACTTTGAATGTCAATTATAATACTGAAATCCTTCTAAAAGGCTGTCCTCTCTATAGTCACAGTGTCAACGAGCATATTTTCAGATAAAAGACAGTACAAAATTCCATTGAATTGGTAATTCACACAACTAGCTTTTCTTCAACCTCTTCCTTTCATATTTATTCCATCCCTGTCCATTTATACATATTTATATGCATACGTATGAACATTGTATACCTATGAATTGTTTATGTTGGTATATATGTATATGCATATAGTTGTATATATATATATATATATATATATATATATATATATATATATATATATATATATATATATATATATATATATATATACCAACAATCTGCAGGGGCGGATCCAGAAGTAGAAGTGTGTGTGTGTGTGTGTGGGGGGGGGGGGTTGTAGGACGCCCAAAGGGCCTACCCGAGGCACGAAGTGGCGGGAGGGGGTAAACCCCTTTCTGTACGAGGGGGCCTCCCACGGGAAATTTTCAAAATTATCGAATAAAATGGTTGGTTGGTTGATTGGTGTTTTACATCGCTTTCAACAATTTTTCAGTTATATCGCGACATGGAAGCAGGTGGTGACCAACCTCTTAAACATAGTGACGCAACCCGGGAATCGATCGAATAAAATGGTGTAATCTGGTATATTTTTCAGCCTTTTTTCAATAATGACACACAAGCCGGCGTGGCCCAGTGGTATTGCGCTGGACTCACTGCTTCGGGTGGGTCCGTTGCAAAGGTCAAAATATGTGTGCCCCGCATCAATCAGATGCCGTCACCATATACGTGAAATATTCGTGGTGTGATGTTAAACAAAAATCAATCAATCAAAAATGACACAGGATTTTTTTTCTGTCTGCTAAGAACAAAGCCATAAAGTCACTTTATTTCTTACCCTCTCTTGTACGGGGGGGGGGGGGGGGGCTCCGCCGGGAAATTTCTTAAATTTTCGAAAAAAATTGTGTAATCTGGTATATTTTTCAGCCGTTTTTCAATAATGACATAGAATTTTTTTCTGTCTGCCAAGAAGAAAGCCCTAAAGTCATATCCATTTTGTCAATTAATTTCTTCATTATTAACTTTGATATGCATATAAATTGGTTTAAACATTATTTATTCATCAATGTTTCAAATTTTATAATAACAGAATTCAATTCTAGGATTGAGCAACAAGTTAACTTATGTAAAGCTCTCTCTTATTATATAAATTGCATATATTTTACATAGTTTCCCTTAACGCAAATTTACAATGTCAGAAAAAATACGTGTACACAGTGTTTTCTTTCGGAAATAGTTCACTACACTGGCAATGCCTGTCTAGATCTTCGCACAGCGACAGCAAGCAAGAGCAGGTAACTCCAGTCAAGTAGTTCACAAACATGTGTAGGTAAGAAAAACTCCGAAAGGTAACAAAAGGTTGTTCAAAACATTTTAAAAATAGAATATGATCGGACAAAAATTCGGAGAACATGAACTGACCTTCGTCGAAAGGAAAAGGTACCCCCCCCCCCGAAACCCGGACGGGGGTGGTTTCCGAACCCCCACCTCCTAAATCCACCCTTGATGTGTGTGTGTGTGTGTGTGTGTGTGTGTGTGTGTGTGTGTGTGTGTGTGTGTGTGTACATATATCAATATACATTCCATGCATGAAAACCAAAGACCTTAATAATTCCTTATGCCTGTCTCCAGTATCTTATAATAGAGAATTCACCACTTTCATTAGAATTCACCACATTTCATTATGACAGTCTCAATATTATGTATATAGATAGTATAAACAATATAAACAGTTTATTTGGTGTTTTGTATCTAATGATGTCGGCACTTATGTAACTTGGCTTTGAAAAGGAGAGGGCTTTATGTAAAATTTCCTTGTTGCCCAATCCTTATATCTCTTATTGTTTGTAAATATTTCTCTTGCACTTTAATCAATAAATTCTTATTCTAATTCATTTATATAAATGTAAATTAAAGGTTAAATCTTATCTTAGTACGTATGTATTATGTACATGAGTAAACAAAACAATGAAAAGTATTGATATAAAAGTACTATGTTATTTTACTATAAGTATATTTACTGTATATTGTTTTAAATGGCACATGCAAATTTCAGCTACCTGCTCATATTGTCTTGATGATTTAAATTAATGTGAATGAACATTATCAAACAGATTAATGTTTTGCACAATAAGTGATTTTTCGGAATAAATTTTCTGCTGTGAATATACCGATTTTTCAAACGGTAACGGATGTTAATTTTTTTTTCATGTTTTAAAATTATTTTAAAATTGTTTCCAGGGGTTTTTTTTCAAGAGGACAGGGACACTAACTGCTTTTCCTTTGTCTGTCTCGTAAGTCCGCCCGACTGTTGACTTCGTTCTATCTCAATTCAAGGTCAAAGGTTGACGTCAACTTTGTTGCCGAGTATGAATGCATAATTCTGATTATTTTGGTTGTTTTATTTGCATTCAGTCCTTTAGAATGAGTTATACTGCTCTATCCAGCAATGATTTAATTGTTGTTAACCAGATAAAAGTTATCTATTTCGAATTAATTTTCAGATGGCCAAATCCGGTGCTGAGATACAGCGAGAATATCGGGAGAGAAAAAAAAAGACAAAGAAGGGGAAGCAAACATGCGTAGAGAGAGAATACGAAAAAGAAAATACTACAAACAAACATCTTAATTAACACAAAAACAACTGAAGGAGTGACGAGAGGCAACCTTAAAAAGAGTTAAACAACAAGTTACATTATAAGAGTAAGAAAGACAAGGAAAGTACTAACGTTGATACTCCTATGACATTCATCACTAGGATTGGAAAACAAGTTGATGTTTAAACTGCCTTTCAGTGGGAACACTAGTAGCCTAGGCGTTGGCGTCCGGAGGAGATACAAGACTGCGTTGAGAGGAGCCTATCGTAAAATAAAATCTCTAGAGGAAGAAAATGTTAAACTAAGAAAAAGAAGCAAAACGATACAGAAAAGGTTGGAAAGAGTAAGGAGTCACATGATGTCAAGTTTGCCTGTAACTCCTAAGAAGCAACCGGGAACACCGCGAACGCTCACTAAACGACTCTTAGACAAAGGCGAATTCAATAGAAGACAAAGGAAACTTGTTAGCAGGCAACTGTTGATGGCAAATGTCTTGATAGATGATATTAAAGCCAGGGGAGAGAACAGAAAGAAACAAGGTGCCTCTAGTCAACAACTCATATCATGAAAAATCATTAAGAAAGAAAAAAGAGGAGTTACTGGCTCAGTTATGTGGCAGAAGTCACCATGGAGCGATACAATAGAAGTACAGAATTGCTAGTCAGTTGGGGAATTCTCTTAAGAAACATAGAACAACAATGGTAAGAGAGTCCGTAAAGATCAGAAAAACTATTAAAAGCCGACTTGGGACCATGGCTGTCGCATTCCTTCATCGAGAGGGTAACTGTACAATCTTGCCAGGGAAAAGGATATTGTCAAGGAAGGAAAAGAAAAAGAACAGAAAAGGGTCCTCAGTGATTATCTGCATAATTTATACGAAAAATTCCAAATGGAACATCCTGAGGTTAAGATAAGTAGAGCTGTACCCTTACCGCAAACTTTTGTAGCAGATCAAAGTGTTCATGCGTTAAACATCAAAATATGGCTTTAAAACTGAATGCACTCCGTAATCAAGGAGCCCATGTGAATGTCAATCCTGATACATTTGTATCTCAGCTTGACAACGTCGAGAAAGTGAGAGAAATTATTCAAGAGGTCCCTAATGACAACCTAAAATTCATGCAGTGGAAAAAAGTAAAAGATGGCGATAAAATGAGATGTAAGCAGATACCTATTGAAAAGAAGAAGGTTGAGTTCATTCACGAGTTCGAACAAGAAGTTACCGAATTCAAACATCATGTAAATAGGGTAAAAATCAATATGCTGAAATGAGAAAGTTAAGACAAAATCTACCCGAAGGACCCGTCATAATTTGGATGGACTTTGCCGAAAACTATATATGCAATACCATGGACGAGGTCCAGTCTGCATACTGAAATTCTGCAATGGTAACATTGCACACTCAAGTGGTTTATTAACCTGATTCGAACCAAAAATCGCACATGAGTGTTGTTGGAGTGTCAAATGTCATGTCACACAATGCAACAACTGTCCATGCAATGCTGAAAAAGCTTGTACCACTTGTAAAGGAGTCGTATCCAGGTCTTCGGTCCATTCATTATTTGACCGATTCACCGACATCCCAATATCGCAACAGATCCATCTTTAACCTAATATGTGCTCACAGCGAACAGTTTATGGGAATCGACGCCACCTGGGACTATTTGGAGGCAGGGCACGGCAAGGGACCATGTGATGGCCTGGGGGCATCAGTAAAACGCAAGGCGGATATGTCGATTAAGCAGGGGAAGGCCCAAATTCAATCAGCAGAGAAGTTCTATCAATGGGCTTCACAGGAGGAGAGTACAGCTGTACAATACTTCTGTCTCCGAAGATGATTATACAGCAAGTCAAGAGGTAACTCATGCATTGTTAGATGGTTCAATTTCCGTACCAGGGACGATGCAGCTACATGCAGTTCATAGTATTTCCAACAACGAAATTATCACCAGGGTAATGCCCGGTCATCGCAAAGATTGCACTCAGAACCCGTTAGGATCCCCATGCTCTGGGTGGTCTGTATTTCCATTGAGAAAACAGATTAGAGATGCAAGTGACGACAACCAAGCGGAGCAAAATTTACCTTCTGCTGAATAAGAAACTGTTCGGGTGAACTCTGACGATTAGGAAGCCGCAATCTATCAACATAAATGGTATATTGGGAAAGTCACTGAGGTCGATGAGCGAGAAAATGATGTGCAAGTAAACTTCATGATGGAGACCATGAAAAAAGAGGGCGTGTACAAATGGCCACAATGTAGAGATGAACTATGGGTCAAAGATATTGACATTCTAGCTGTCATACCTGATCCTTTACCATGCGGGAAAAATAAACGCACATTTCATTTTCAAGATTTTGGAACTATTCAAATCATAAATGATATTTTTGTTCGTTGGGAAATTGCTCATGCTAAGTAATAGACGTTCCGATCTCGTTCAAATGAATTGTTCACCTCACATTTCTATTTCTTAACATCCGCTACTGCAACTTTGAATTAAAGGAAATGAGAAAAGCATCAAAGTGTGATATTTTCATGACTTAAAAATTTAATTAGAAGATGTCTCGAATATGAACTAGAATGAAAACAACAAGATATTCAAAACAATAAGTAGAAAAAAAAATGTATTTCTGACAAAGCAGGCTTATTTTTGAAATGAAAAACCAGACCGAGGTATTTAAGAAAGAGATATTTTTTGAAAATGTAAAAACTTTACATTGAAATACAATATTAGCATACATGTATCACTTATGTATAATAGATCGTGTTAACTTGTACTAAATACGGAGAGTAACAGAAAAAAGTTTTGATATTACCTTCCGTTACTTTTAATCGTAATTGATATATTTGACACAGATACTATATTAGATACATAATCAATGAAATAAAACATTGTGGTATATCTTTACCAATCTGCCTTGACAAAATAACTTAAATAAGCCTCTGTGTGCTTTCCTGTTTTATTATTTTAGAAATGGTTTTACAAGTATTTAAACTGAAAAAAAAATTTTCTTTTAAAACCATTTACTACTGATCATTTTATTTCATCAAAAGTGCAATTCTTCTTTACATTGCATTTTAACAGAATTTCGAAATTTTGTAATCACTGAAAGTGCAATTCATTATTAACAAGGAATCAATCCTATTGTTTTCTATCGATTTTTTGCTTTGTGCTTTACAATTTAACACCCGTTACACAACATTTTACCCTAAAATGTAAACATACAGAAAACGGCAAAATCTACATAGCGCTTGGAGAAATTGTTTATTAACGTGGTCTATGGTATTCAAGGTTGAGAAAAAATAACTTTTATTCGAGTTTCTGGATACTTCATTTTATGACATTTACTAAGTCTGAATTGTCGTAAAAATTGAGACTGACTGAAATACTGTTTAAAACTAACATGTTTTCTATAGAACTTTCAGCTTTATATTTGAATGTTATATGTGCATGCTAGCAGTCAGGATATTTATTTTCGTTGAACAGTCGAAGCCAGATTTGTTATCTCCAGCATTTTCAGGGTCAGAATAATTTATTTCCAAAACGTACCACCCCCCCCCCCCCCCCCCCCCCCCCCCCACACACACACACACACATACACACACACAATTCAGAATCAAATAGTCATCTCTGATCGATATATTCGATCGTTTAGTCTGTATTATATAATATAAATAAGTCTTGACAGGTAAAATACAGGAAAGATCTAGCTCCCATTTGTTTTTTTTTTTTTGTTCACTTCAATTCAGAGTCAATTAACTAATTTGTATAATGTATGCCACTGAAAGTGAGAATAGATCTACTTATTTCGTTGACACGCTGAGTATTGTAATTAAATCAAAAATATAACCGATTTTGTTAATTAATGACTTCTCCCGTTGTCAAGTCGACTAATGTCAATAAACAGGTCATGACCTGCATAGTCAATCTTCGCGGATATATTGAACAGGTGCCCGTTTTTTGCTGAAAGGTATATGCATATAAACCTTAGGTATCACTTAATTCCAAATGTTTTAAACAATTCTTTTATCATATTTTCATTTTCTGTTTATCACAATTGTAGTTGCATTTAACGAGTCAGTTTAAAAACTCCCAAGATGGCTTGCACAAACAGAGGAAATCGGGAACTGATGCAGAAAGCGAAGGCGATGGAAAAGACAGCAAAGGAGCCAATAGAAAAATTACGTTACGCATGTTTATCACGTGGTGCTAGTGGAATAAAAGGTCTTGGCAGGTAAAGTCCAGTTTGTTTTCCTTAAAAAAGGTTAAATTATGAATTGAAAATATTGAACAAGTTTCATCACGTTGCAAAGAATTGAAATACAGTAAATCACAATCAGTGATCAGTTGAACAATAAATTTGATTAAAGTAATTGACCACTTTCTATTTCCGCTTCCCCTAGTGGATTTCCCGCGATTCCCAAAACAAAATGGCGGTATAAGTGGACAAACATTACTATGCGTGAATCTCATCAATCATTACGGGAGTGGGTTTTTTTTATGAATAAATGACCGTTTAGCATAGATCTGTAAAATTAAATGATTTATATGGACGTGTCCTCCTGTTTTCATGAGTTGTAGCTGCAATTGTTACGTACTAACAGACATTAGTCAAATTTGGGCATATTTTGTGACATGTGTTAGCCGGCTTGTCACCTGTATCTCCAGGTTCCCCTAGCAAAAGTCAAATGCGACATTCCTTAAAATGCCGTCCGTACTGTATTACGTAATTGGCTTACTGGATATAAGTCGGCAGTTTGACCCGACGATCTGTATTTGCAAGTGTCATGTGTTAACTTTGTGTTGATTGTGACAACTTAATTAACGGTATATACAAATGCGCGAGAGGGCAGTAGTACCGTATTGTAATCTGAGTGATTTTGCACAAAATTGATCTAAAGTTACCTTTGTTGGTTAATTGTGTATATGTATTTTATTACATGCTTTTTTAAAGTCACCTTTGCGGGTTGTGTATATTTAGTAACATGCTCTTAATGAAAAGGATATATTTGTCCATTCCAGGTAGTAATATAATACAGATGTGTATATATGTCTCTGGTTCCTTTTACTTTTTGAGAATTGCAGAGCCCCCTCCCCCTTTATTTTCTTGAACATATTTTCTGAATTTACACAGCTATTTCTTCAACATTTCTGTAATAATCTTGAGAAACTGTTTAGTAATATCGGCGATCATAGAATTAGGAACAACTATATTTATTTACAGGGACTTGTATATTTTTAAAGTCCCTGATATTTATAATTCTACAATGATAAGTTAATCATAGTGTCTGACTGAAAACTTAACAAAAAAAAATTAATAAAAAGGAAATAGATAAATAAAAAAGTATATTTAAATAAATAAATAAATAAATAATGAAAAAATATTTCAATTTAGCGTGTCTACGTCCCTGAAATTACTAAACGTTAATTAAGTTGACCCAATTAACACAAAGGTAACACATGATATTTTAGCAAATACGGATCATCGGGTCAAACTGCTGAGTTATATCCAATAAGCCCATTACATAATACAGTAAGGACGGCAGTTTAAGGAATGTCGCATTTGACGTTTGCTAGGGGAGCTTGGAGATACAGGTGACAAACTGGCTTAATACCTGTCACAAAATATGACCAAATTTGACTAATTTCTCTTAGTAGTACAAACTACAACTCCTGAAAACATGAAGACACAGTCATATGGATAATGTAATTTTAACAGATCTATGCTAAACAGTCATTTATTCATAAAAAAAACCCACTCCCGTAATGACTGATTAGATACACACATAGTAGCATATGTCCACTTATACTGCCATTTTGTTTTGGAGTCGCGGGAAATCCGCTAGGGGACGTGGAATTGGAAAGTGGTCAATTATTGAATCAAACATCATTTAGATTTAGTTTTTGACCCGTGAGTACAAGTTTAGTCTTCCCCCACATGGTGCAGACCCAGGATTTTTTTGGTTCTGCTACTTACCAAAATTACCTGGAATTACCGAAATGACTCATTATTTATTGAAATTACTCAATAAGTTACCGAAATTACCTGTTTCTTATTCTTATTTGACCTGATATGGATAGAAGGATAATAGTTACATGATAGTTACAAGTCCCCCGTTGACTTTTATGTGATTCGCCTAAATTGTGTCCGTTTTAGAAACAACAGTCAGCTACCTCTAAATACTTGTTTTACCTGTTATTCTATTTATATTAGTCTGTGTAATGCATCTTTCTACCGATTAAATTCTAACTACTATCCGTCAACTCAATGACAAACCGATAAATGAAGAAAAAATAAAAAATTGTATATTCAGCTCTTTATATTTTTAATTCATTTAATAATTTATAAGCTGCGAAAACGATACTGGTCTATTATCTCCCGTAAATGAAGATGATTTTACTAATGAGCATATTTTAAAATAACAAGTGCTGATGCAATCCAATTATCTAATAATAGTCAATCAAGGTGAAGTGGCTTCACGGTCAAACTATCAGCCATTACCGTACACCCCGCTGGGATGATTGGTTGTTCGCATTCTTCTACCTAAATTACTGCAGCGTTAACCAATTTATTTTGCACAAACAGTGACACTTCGAGATAACGAGTGTAAAATATATAGAAAATGGAGTTTTGGGACTGTAAAATGCCTTTGACATGAGTGGAATTTCGACTTGTCTGACTTTGACTTTATCGAAGTAAAATTATATAGAAATTAAAGAAAAAAATACTGTCAACTGTATATTAATATAAAAAAAATCCATATTTTTAACGTATTTTTAATCTCTTTTATGTTTATCAACGTTCAGAGTTGGCGAAACTTTACAAAAATCTGCCAGACATTGTGTCCTGTGGATTGTCATAAACTACAGGACATTTGAAAAATTTACAGGACAAGCGTGGATAAAAATAAATAATCAAATGCTCATTGTTATACCAATTTTATTTTCAGTTTAATTCATTTTCAATTTCATCAAGCACGTTTTTTATCATAAATTCATTCATTTTGTTCATTTTCCAATTAAAATTACTGCAACCCCTTACAGACTGAGTAGGGTAATTACCTCTGTTTTTACCCGACTGCACAAAAGATGTACAAATATTAGCACAGGTCATAACGTTAGTATCACCATCATAACGCAACCATTTTCTCTCCCTTAGCCATTTTTCATTAAATTTCGGTATCGTCACCGAGACAACTGGCTTTCTGACCTATTTTTTCCCCGGGTGTAGGTTCATTACATCTGCGTTTATTGGAACCCCATTTAATTGGCCATTTCTCCATCGTGAACACGATTTAATAATTTTATATTTACTAGGTCGTTCAAGGTAGTATAAACCGGAAATTTAAAGGCAATAGTAATGTTAGAACCGAGACTGAACTTTCGAGAATGTCAAGATAGTTGCAAGTCAAATATTATCACCATGCCTTTCCAAAAGGTTTCATTTTGTCAACTTGGTTCACATAAAAGATAAACTACGCATGTATGCCAATTTATTACATGTATGTACATGTACATGTATATAATTAAAACGAAAGAGCTGGGGAAATTTACCGGACGATATGTCCGACTTAGTTTTGATATTTACCGGTCATTTGTAAAATTTACCGGTAATTACCGGCAGACCGGCAAGTTTCGCCAACTCTGAATGTTATATGTATACATTTATTATAAATGTATAAATCTATACATCTTTATTTCAATGAGTTTCATGCAGACAAATAAAAATTTCATATGGATGAAATTACGCCAATACATTACTGTTTATATTCTGGTAGAAATATGATAAGCATAAATTCATATTCAAAACAACACATGTAAATCGAAAAATGTCGATCAAATATTTTCTTTCCATCATGCGCAAATGCACCTATAAAAGGAAACCATCCATTTATGCATGTAAAATTATTTATTATTAATCTACGTATGTTTCGATGAATTCATAAGTTCAAATAATAGATTGGTACCCATGATATCGAATGGAAGAAATATCTTGAAAAAAATATGTAAAAATTGTTTTAAACACCACATAATATATGGGTACGTTTTTACCAACACTTTGGGTAGTCGTTTTGATGGGTTGGGTACATTTTCACCAATAAAAGTGGGTACGTTTTGACTAAAGCTGGGAACATTTTGGTTGGGTACGTTTTGGCATGGGTATGTTTCGACCTGCACTCTAGCTAACAGTGTAGATGATTTTATCTAAATTAGTTGTGTGGTAGTATTGTCATTAAAATGTTCATTCACTGAGTTGGTATTTAATGAACTCAAAGATGTTAGGACAAGTTGCCCCAAAGTGAAGTCACCCCACAATGAGGTCAATCTTTATTATTGGTAAAGTTATACCAACCTTAATCATGTAAAGACACCCCCTATTAGAGAAACTAGTGAATTTTTTCAAATAACCAGAACCCAAATTAACAGATCCTCACTGCACAAGAATATTTAAAAGTCAAATTGTTGGTTGAATTGAATATTCAGAAAATAGTGACTTTTCGTGTATAGCAAACATTTAAACAGTCAAAATAGTGGACATAGCATAGGGGTTACTTAATCGTTGAAGGAAGACATGACTGTTGGAAGAGTTAAAAGAGAAAACTGAAGACATCTGACAAAGCTGTATGACAAAAATCACCAAGGACATGCACACAAAACATGATAATAATAGAATATACACTGAAAAACGACATTACAAAGATATTTGATTGTGCTGCGGTTACGATACCGACTTTTGGCTTGCGGCACCGATGATCCGGGTTCGATTCCCGGGTTGCCTCACTATGTTTAAGAGGTTGGTAACCTCCTGTTTCCATGTCGCGATATAACTGAAATATTGTTGAAAGCGACGTAAAACACCAATCAACCAACCAACCACTGATACCGACTTAGGACAGTCAATTGAAGTAACAAACGTCATTCATTTGGTGTGGTTAACCAGTTTACGGGCACCAAACTTCCCACTCACCGCAAAAGCAGCACAATCAAAGGACACACATTTAAAAATTTATAAATAATCCTCCATATAAAGAACAAGGATCAACAGGTTTCTCAAGATGAGAGGTCATAAAAATTTTACTACACACAAAAAGTTTATAGAATAATATGTTGTGCTGTAATATGCTGTGATTGGATGAAATTATTTGATCTATGTATAAATAAAGATTGATTCTGCTGTAAAATCATGAATTTATATCTCATTTGCTAATGTAAAAATTTAATGACCAAAAAAGGGGTGGTTGTTTACATTTGAATTTTGGCCAGTTTTGGGGGGTATCCCCCTTCCAGCATGATTTTCTCGAAATTAAGGTGGATAACCTATGGTAAACTGTTAAAATTCTGATAGAGGAGGGTCTGACAAACATTTTTGATATGTGGATTATATATAGCTAAAATGTAGGAGGTTGTGTAAATCTTGCTGGAAGTTCGGTAATTTAACATGGGACCCTATGGGAAATGGAATTACTATGCTTTGACCCCATTTTGTCAACTACTGGAAATGGCGATATGTATATAAACTGAAATGTATATCGGATGCGGACCCGAATTAAAATACTGGAATTCAGATGCGCCGGATTTGTTCGAAAAATAAATAATTCTGGTGCGGGTCGATTTTTTAGGGGCGGATGGGGATGAAAATCTACCAATTAATTTTAATTAGCCTAAATGTTATCCATCAAAAATGTGATGGCATTACATAATGCAGTACAAATCCAGTATTTATAATTATCATATTGTTTGTTAGAGAAAAATGCAGATGTAACTGAAGTACAGAGGTATGATTTAGACTCTCTATTGAAACACCAGCGTATGAGAGACAACAATTTGGTTTTTGATTAAGTCATGAGGTTAAGAAAGGTAGATAGTGTCGAAAAATCAAAAGTAGACACGTTATTTGCCTTAAAATTTCTCAAACGGAATTTTTCAAGGAATTTGTTAGAATTTTTGATAGACCAAAAGTTGGAAGATTGTTTTTATCAATGCTTAAATTGAAGTTACACATAGCTTTACAATGGTCGGATAGGATCTTGTCTTTAAACAATGGTGTTTCAACATACTTAAAAGTAGAGTTTAATTCAGTTTTAAGAACTGTAAAATAGTATATTTTTCAAACAATGATAATATTGTTAGCTGCTTTGTCAGCAGGTATGAAGACATAAGTATTATGCAAATCAGCCAATTTCTTTTTCATAGACTGGACTGGTATAAAATGTGGCTGTTTGAATAAATGGGGATTAATCGTAAAATACATTAATTTTTAAGATTTCAGTTTTCCAGTCATTCAAGGCATGTATTTTTAAACCTTTTTTTTACACCATCGTTTTACACCAATAAGTGTTTGCTTCTTCAACAATATCCCGACATTTGGAAAAATACCAAGGACTACTTATAAATTACAGATTCAATGAGGTGATATAGAAATAAAAATATCTATACTGGGAAATATGGTATTCTTCAGGACAGTTTATATATCATATAGTAGAAATATTACTCATTGATGATGTACGTGTATTGGCATGTCTTAAAGTTTGATATCATTTAGATATTAGAGTAATTTATGTTTATTTTGTTTCTAGAACATTTAGAATCATGGACGATGATTCAGATTTATCCCTCAGTATGAGTGAATTCAAGAAGGGTATACATGATTATGGTCTCATTTTGGAGAAGGAGGAATGTGAACAAATTTTCAATACCATTGATAAAGACTCCAGTGGAACATTATCGTTTGATGAATTTTTACAGGCTTTAAGGGTATGTATTTTTAAAGATCTCCATAACTGTTCATGTTTAGTTTCTGCTTGTATCATATGAGTGAACTGTTGGTACTACATTGAACACCAATTCAGTGTGTTTTATCTTGGGATGAATTATTGGGTGTTTCAACTTTTTTTTTTGCCGTGGGGGTATTTGTTCGGTTAGAACAGTTCTAGTTTTAAAGCTTGTTAACCTTTATCAAGGGTTAGGGGTTTGATGTTCACACACAGATTCCTCATGACCATAGCTTTCATGTGGTGCCGTGACTTTTTACCTAGTGACTTCGACATTTAATTTGATCTTTAGCTTTTAAATTTCCTAATCTTTATTTTAAGTATTTAATGGTAAGAATTAGAGGTTGAATGTTTTACACTTAAACTCCCATTTGGTACTTTGACTTCTAAATTATTGACCTTGACATGCTACATAATCCAATATAGGAACCATGATGGTCATCTTGAAAAACTTAGAATAGGATTTAATTTGTCTTTTATTTTTATAGCAGTTATGATGAAACTTTACAAGAAACTTTACAAGAATAATCTACTGATGATGTTAATACTAGTATGGAAACTATACATGCAGTTTTAAACTACAGAATGTTTTTATTCTTTCATTCAATCAAAGTGGTAAAATGTAAAGTCTGAAAATGAATACAGTCAGATTTGGATAACTTTAATGTCCAAAACTCAAATCTCCCAAAATCTCCAAATATAACCATGAGGTCATGACAACATTTCTAATGATTTTTTTATACACCCGCATGAAAATGTGAGCATATAATGTTCATCTGTCTATCTGTTTGTCCACACCCTCTTTGTTTTTGTAACTCCTTCTAAATCCTTTGGGGGGATGATTTTGATAAAATTTGGCATAAATAAGGAACACTATATTATACTAGATGTGCATATTGAAAGTAGAATGCTGTCCAAAAACATTTACAGGAGTTTAAGCCTTGGACTAAAGATTTTCTTAGATTTTTCTATTCAAAATACCTTGTGTTTGCAACTGTTCCTGAACCCTTTCGGTGGATTTTGATTAAACTGGGTGCAAAGAAAGAACACCCTATGAAGATGTGCATATTTGAGTTAAAGTGGAGTAAACATATGGAATAGGGTCCCTCCCTTCTTAATAGAGAGGCGTAGTTAAACTAATCTAAATGAAACTTGGCATGTTCTTACATTAATACTAGTCTTATTTGATTATATCATATATTCATCCTTGTATATATGTATATCTGTTAAGCGAAACCACCCCTGCTGCCATTCAAAAATTATCTCATAAAACAGGTGGTCTCCCAAAAGAGAGTATCAATTTATAATACAATGTATGCATTATTTATAAATGTGTACAATGTACCATTTTCCGTCAGCCATACTTAAGGCCTGTTGCCCCTCACTTACCAATAGAGGTGGAACCATTGTGACGTCAATTAATTTTACGGAAACTGGTGTCAAATTACAGAAATGATAAAAAAAATTGTATGACATCACAATGGTTTTTACGTTCAGATACCTGCTCATGTGGGAAATAACTCTGGATAACAAAAAGACCCAATATCTTATCAGTGAGATATGTATCAGTAAAATAGCTAATAATCGTCTGTGTTATAGTATTTACATGTACCAAATTATTTATTCATCATAACAAAATGTGGGGTACCAGTTTAGCAGAGTACTATTTTTAACGAAAGGGAAACTTAATAAACTGGAATTAACCTATCAAAAGTCAAAGTGATTTTGAAGGCTTCTTACACTTAACTATTGATAAATCATCTTTGTACAGTTTCTCTCATTGACTAGACCTGTAGAGTTCTAGACTTGATTGAGTCTCTGATTATATGACACCACACCACAATTATTTTACATTATAATGGCAGCACAGTTTTGATGGGAAGTGACATTTGTCTGTACGTTTTATCATATGTCTGTCTGTAAGACTAGGTCTGGCATGCTATTTCTACATTCTAAGCTAGATTGAATAGTTCTACTTAGTAAAGCTGTTTCTTATAAGAAGACAGTATTTAATAACCCTCAAATAGACTCATGCTAGGTCTAGGTTACTATCAAATTAGCAGAATGTTTCTTCTTGTCCCACCCATAATTTCTGCAAAGACAACCACTAATCCAAACTGACAGGAAACAACTTGTAATCCAAACTGACAGCAAGGAGACAGCCCCTAATACAAACTGACAGTCAGGAGATAACTTGTAATTCAAACTGACAGTCAGGAGACAACACCTAATACAAATTGACAGTCAGGAAACAACCCCAAATCGAAACTGACAGGAATCAACTGGTAATCCAAATTTACAGCAAGGAGACAGCCCTTAAAACAAACTGACAGTCAGGAGACTTGTAATCCAAACTGACAGTCAAGAGACAACCCCCAAATCCAAACTGACAGCAAGACAACAGTCCGTAATCCAAACTGACAGTCAGGAGACAGCTTGTAATCCAAACTGACAGTCAAGAGACAATCCCAAATGCAAACTGACAGTAATATGGCAATCCTTAATCCAATCTGATAGCCAGTAAACAACATGTAATCCAAACTGACAGTCAGGAGACAACCCCTTATCCAAACTGACAGTCAGGAAACAACTTCTAATCCAATCTGACAGCAAGGAGACAGCCCCAATCCAAACTGACAGTCAAGAGACACCTTGTAATCCAAAAGACAGTCAAGAAACAATCCCAAATGCAAACTGACAGCAAGATGACAATCCTTTATACAAACTGACAGCCAGGAATCAACTTGTAATCCAAACTGTCAGTCAGGAGACAACCCCTAATCCAAACTGACAGTCAGGAAACAACTTCTAATCCAATCTGACAGCAAGGAGACAGCCCCAATCCAAACTGACAGTCAAGAGACACCTTGTAATCCAAAAAGACAGTCAAGAAACAATCCCAAATGCAAACTGACAGCAAGATGACAATCCTTTATACAAACTGACAGCCAGGAATCAACTTGTAATCCAAACTGTCAGTCAGGAGACAATCCCTAATCCAAACTGAAAGTCAGGAAACAACTTCTAATCCAATCTGACAGCCCCCAATCCAATCTGACAGTCAGGAGACACCTTGTAATCCAAACTGACAGTCAATAGACAATGCCCAAATGCAAATTGTCAGCCAGAAGACAACCCCTAATCCAAAATGACAGTGCGGAGAAAACTTGTAATGCAAACTGTCAGTCAATCCCTAAATCCAAATTGACAGCCAAGAGACAACCCATAATCCAAACTGACAGTCAGGAGACATTTTACCCATAATGCAAACTGACAGCCTGGAGACAATCTCAAATCCAAACTGCTAATCAAGAGAGTATTCCTAATCCAGACACAGCCAGGAGACAATTTGTAATTGGCCATTTTTCACATTTTCAACTTTTTCTGCATAACTGTTGGAAGGATTTTAATAAATCTTGGTAGAAGTAAATCATTTATGATCCCCTTCAAATTCTGTTGTTTTTCGTCCAGACCTCTTTACAGGTGGCACCACCATAATCAAAAGTAGGTCACAAAAGAGTACAATCCTTTGACAATATTCTTCTTCATACTGGCAGTATACAGAGACAAACAATGCATAGAAATGATCTAGAGGGATGAGTGAAGAAGTATTGTCATTTTGGTTTCCTTCCAAAATTAAATTTTAGAATTTTTTTTTCGACATTTATTTGGACTTAGTGATTTCAGTGCAGAAAAGAGTCATATTTCCTAGTTAACCGATAATGATGATTTTTTATGGAATATTTTGATCATAATTATGGTAAGGAATGTTACTTTGAAAGTATTTTGTCAATATCTCAATTTTTGGATTTTCTATGAATTTTTTAAGACTTCCAAAGGAGGGTGTATAGGGACAATTCTTCACATATTTAACTTCTGATGTTATACCACATGAAAGATTTTAATGAAACATGGTATACATGAAGTACTATAGGTCCTCTATCAGTTTTGTACATTTCTTCCAAATTGGTCAACAGATAATGCCACCATGTCTAAAAAACAGGTCTCACAATGGTACATATACCAATTGGTAATTAAAATATGGAGAGTAGCGGTTCAAATCCAGCTGTGGTAATAAGTGTGTAGATGTTTCTCAACACTCAGCATATGAAATTAGGCTATTTTAAGTTGGATCTTGACAATATTTGAAACAATTGTTGTTCATGACCCAGACTTGAAATTGGTCAACAAAAGGCCCCACCTAAAGAAAATGACTAAGTTGTTGCCCTGAATCACATCCTGCAGAGAAAAAGCAAATTCTTAATAACAAAATCACCTGAATGGATGTACAAAAAAGTGTTGTTTTTTATTCTGGTCTGAAATAAAATTTGACATATTTTTTACATTTGTGTTGACTTAGTCACAGTAATGCAGAAATAAATGAATTCTTCCTTCCTGCATGACTGATCATTTAGGTACTCAGGTGAGCGATATAGGCCCACTTGGGCCTCTTGTTTGAAAATTTAGAGGAAGAACTTAATCAGGTTTTAAATAATATTACTTGAATGAGGATTGAACTGTCATAATTTTCCTTATGAAATATTTACAAGTTTTTAACCTGTTTCTTGTCAATCATTATGTTAAAAATTAAATGCAAGATATGCAAATTAAACTTATTATACAGTTGTTCATTACATTGTGCACTATTAATGTATGGTTCTAATATACACAGCCTCCAATGAACCAGTCTAGGAGGTCTCTTGTAAGGCAAGCTTTCCAAAAGTTAGACAAGAGTGGAGATGGTGAAGTGACAGTTGGAGATCTCAAAGGTGTTTATAATGTCAAAAAGCACAAAAAATATATCAGTGGGGAATGGACTGAAGATCAGTGCTTAAAGGAATTCTTAGATTCATTTGATTCACCAACTGATAAAGATGGCAAGGTAGGTTGAATCAAGAACATTAATTTATATATCTTGTTTTTCTTTTTGTATTGCACAATCACTTTAGCATGCAGTTGATAATTTGCACACTCACATATTTGTTTTAAATGCACAGCTTAAAGACTAATGTAGTGTAGAATGTTTGGTTAATTTTGGTGTAAAGAAATGGTTTGAATCTTAAAATACCTTGCCACTTCCAGTCAAACCTGTCTTGATGGCTGGCTTTAGTAAACATTTACTAAGATAACCACCTATATTCATATCTCCTTCATGTATTGTTTGAACTAGAATTTGTATTTAGTAACTACTTGTTTAAAGAGAACATATATTATTTTCCCTATAATGATTTCTGAGGGTGGGCCTGACTGTGAATGGTAATGTGAAAGTTTGTGGTGGTGGTGGTGGTTGGGGATGATTGATAGAGCCTTTCATAATATTTTTCGGTGTAACTTCATCATAACAGAACATATAAGGGAAATTGAAATATAAGGGGAATTGAAATAACATATATGTAAGTTAAATGTATAGAATATATATATACACACACACACACACACACATATATATACTTGATAGGCATATAGGGCTAGTAAGTCTCGTTTTTCTGTAGGTTTTTCAGTAAATCAACAAATTCACACATTTAAGCGTTTCTGGGTCCAAGATACTTGCTCACTCCATATAGAGTGTGCTTAATCGATTTAGCCTGATTATTTTGATTTCCTACAGTATTAAATGACTGAGTATTAATTATTAATAAATAACCAATATTTTATATTTTTCGTCCCTAAAAGTTAAAAACTTATCTAAACTTCTTAAACTGTCTTGGAATTCATATCAGCCAAGCACCATACAAATAAGAGCATGATATTTCTAGGGCCATTTGAACATCAGAGCAATTACCATGGTTAAATTGAGCTTAAAAACTGACATTAAAATTGGACTTTCTCAATAATTGTGTTATGAGTCAGTTTGTAAAACTTGCTTTATTTTTAATTGTGAGACACAATTAATTATGCCTCTGTAATGTCATACAAATAAACAGGAAAATTGATTTACATTCTGTAAAGTATTAATGGTGAAACCTGTGAGTAAGATCACAAAAGTTCCTTTTAGGGCCAGTTTCTGAGTAATATAAAAATAGTGAAATCTAGATCTTTCCATGATTTGAATAATCATTAACTTTGGAGGCAATAACTGATTACATTTTTATGTCCTGAGAAAAAAATAATTCTGGGGAGCATATATATAAGTCACTGCTTTATTTGCCCCACTGTCTGTCCATCTGTCCTTCTGACAGAGCTTCTATCTTTTCATGGATTTTAATAATAATTTGCATATAACCCAAAGTCATATCTCAAAATTCTAGGTCAATTGAATATTATTATGATGACGTCAAACATTTTTCAGGGAAATATTTCCACTAAATTCACCTTTATCTCTGCAAAGAAATTGGCATCATGTCTTCATGTCTTCAGCCAAAGACATACAAACCTCAAATAAAAATCATCATGCTGATAGCGAGTTAAAACTCCCACAGAAACCCCATATAAAATATACACGATTTTTACAAGGTCACAAATAACCAGTTCTAGTAATTGATCAGGTACTATCTCTTACGTAAACATTTCATTGTACAATATAGCCCAGTTACTGGACAAACATCCAAATTAGCCCAGATACATACATTGTCTATCAAAACAAAAATCATTTTGGTGGCACTCCCATCAGTTTTACTGATTCTCTTTTATATATTTTAAGAAAAAGTCCTAATTTAGGCATTTTTTATATGCCCGTCATTAGACGGAACGTATTATGTTACGTTATGGCATCTTTCAAGATATTGAGTTGAAATTTGGTATATAGCTTTATTTCAAGCGGCGTCAGTACCAGTTTGAGTTTTGTTACGATTGACGTACTCTTGATGGATTTATGGCCCTTGGACTTATAAATTTCAAGACTTTTTTCAGAAATTCATTAAAAATCTATTTTTTGTCAAAACATTAGGAAATTTATCATGAAACAAATAAAATGTACTAACTATCACATATATTACGGGTTTTAATATCTTTTTCTTCATTTTTGAGAAATTTATAATTTAAAAAAAAATTATGAATGTATGAAGGAGAATGATTCGTGTTATGCCATGCTAGGCGTTGCTCTTGTTGATAGATAAATTGGCTGTCAAGCTTAAAAATAAATGTAAACTCCATTAGATAAAGAAGGGTTATATGTTTTAAAAATTTGTATGAACCAGAACTCATATACAAGTAGTTGCTTTTTTTATTTGACTTTATGTAATTTAGTATGTTTGCATTAAAATTCGTTCTCTATAAATACATGTATATGATAAAGTTTTAAAATGTCTTTGTTACTATTAGACCTACCTTTGTAAAACAGAATTTGATTTCTCTAACAGTTCCAATGCATTCTCCTTCATACACACAGATTGTATTATAACTTTAAACTGAATCTATAACCAAGGTGTTGTCTTTTCTAACTTTATATATCACATAATACTTTCATATTTGTAGTATTATACAAACTATAATCCAGACTCTTACCCATGGGTAGTTACAAACTGTAATATATATATTTTAATGAATTTTAAAGAAATTTTCATAAAAATGAGATTAACTCAATGTTAAAGATCAAATAAATTATTAAACAAGTATTTTAACATTAAAGAAAAATTTGATGGGCAAAAGCTAAACTGCACAAACTGGCATGAATCGGCATGACAATGAACTATTGACCTCACCTCACCAGATGCATGCTTACTCATTCACAGGTAACAGAGGAAGAATTTATGAATTACTACAGTGGAGTTAGTGCTTCAATTGATCAAGATGTTTATTTCAACCTTATGATGACAAATGCCTGGAAATTGTAATCATCATAGATTTCCCCACTCATACAAAGGTCAAATTTGTTTAAAAAATGATATACATGTGTATGTGTTTTTCTTTTCTTAAAAAATGTATATTTTACTGTAAAAGAAAACATGATAAAATATCACCCTTCTTAATTGACCTTTGTATAAGTATATCCTCATAGAAAGTATTGCTTTGCTAAGACAAGATACCTTGTAGTCATAGGCAACACCATAAACAGTCATTACAATACCCCAGGTCATGATATTGAATATCATACGTGTTTGCTTTTCATAACATATCATGCATTCATGGACTGTTTCCATGGTATTGTCAACATCTTTTTACTTTTAGCACTTTTCACTGATACTTGTAGTCCATCAGTTGGTCGCAAATAGTAGATGGCAAAGACCATGATATGAAATGATACGCATAATGTTATCAAGATAACATTGTTATGCTTACCATAAATGTATTTATTTTACCAATTTCAGTTAATTTTGAGGTATTTGCTTTATTTGTGATATTGATTTCTTGTTTTATAATTTTTATTTTTATTTTTTTTTTGTAGATTTAAACACACTTATTTGATTTTTATCACTACATTTTACTGTAACAATGTTAATGTTATCCATGGCTAAATATGAAAAATATATTAAAATTATTATAGAAATAGTATCTTTTATCAAAGAAAGTTTTTATATAATAGATGTTCTCGTCTGTCTCTACATTGTACCTAAAAATTATTTATGTAATTCAGATAGTCCACCATTGCAAAATTCAGAAAGAACAAATGTAATGTGAGGACTCCATGTATACGTATCTATTGTAGTTTAGAATGTATGTCTTAATTTTAGAAAAAAAGACTTTGCAGTTGAAAAGTTTTCTATTCACTTTTTTTTTAGTTTTAAAAGTTTTTTTCTGTTGCTCACATGTACATGCTCCCTGTAATATTGATGGTATTTTTTGAAAAACTTGTTATTAACAGTTTTATTCATTTCAGTTGTAGCTACAATATATGCATCTTACTATAAATATTATGTAGGTCATAACCTATTCTATTACTTAGAGAAAATAAAATATTGAAATTGATAAAATATTTCCTTGATACCTCATGAAATATACACCTTATTCAAAACAAGTATTAGGACTGGTAGGTAATATCCCTGAGTTGCCATGGGAATCAATATATGTTTTAAGATTTTTTAAAAAACCTTTACCCTCTCTCTCATTTTGTTTGGTATTATGATGGTACATCGTTCATCACTTGTCAGTAAAGTCCAGCATCCACTAATGTTTCACAGTTTTGACTTCTTATAAATCAATACATTGTACATGGAATCAACCTTTAGGGGAAAAGAATGGTGTTTTGATCAAAAGATGGATATTGCTCTAGAACAGTGTTAAATAGAGGGCAAAAAGAATAATATTAAAAAACGTTTTTATCTCAAGAACCACAAGCCACAAGAACTTCCTACTTGGTGTACAGCATGCTTATGAAATGTAGTACATGTATGTATACTAAGTTATTTCAAGGAAGACCTACTGTGTTATTGGGATTACCCCAGGAGCTAAAAATTATTTCTTAAATAGGCTTGTATAATAAGAAAAAAATTTTAAAACTTTCTTCTCAAAAAATGTGTCTGCAAAGACTTTATAGTTGGTATACAGCATACTTCTGCCATGGAGTATCAATTCATTCCAAGAGAACGGCCTGCAGAATATTTTGCTCAGTCCCTCAGGTGAATGGCCTGCAGAATATTTTGCTCAGTCTCAGGTGAACGGCCCACAGAATATTTTGGTCCATCCCAGCTGAACAGCCTGTAGAATATTTTGCTCATTCCCTAGTGCAGTATTGTGAAGAGCACAAGAACCAAAACGTTATAAAACAGAATTAGCGTTTTTGGAACTTGCATTTATTTGGGGAGCGTCCATCAGTTCTGCTGATTCTCTAGTCTTCTCATGAAGCAATCTGATTAAAACCATATCTTCATTCTGCTTCTCTATTTGTCCCATTGTGGATCTACGGAATAAAGATATGGTTTTAATCAGATTGCTTAAGAAGCTACAATGACTTCATATTTAGTACATAGCATCCTTATGACTTACAGTATCAGATGTTTTCAAGAGAAGATCGACCTTGCAGGACAAATATTTTGAAAAAGTCTTCTTAAGAACCAAAAGCCAGAATGACTTTATATCTGTTACACATCATCTTGATGACACGTTCAAATAAAGGTCCCATGGCAATGTCTTGGTCAATACTAGGGTCGAAAGAGTTTTACATTTTAGTCTTATCAAAGAAAAAATCCTTTAAAAGAACTAATCTTGCAGTGTTTTATATATACATACAGTATCAGTCATTATTAATGAAGCTGAACACTCGGTGCTCTATTGTGCAGTATACCTGGCTTTCTGACCTAAATCAAAGTGGTCTCGATCTCTAAACGGTGAATTTAAAAAGAAATACTTTTTTTCTGATAAAAGGCTTTGTGTTTAGTTTGAAGGAATTCAAATACATGTATAAATTTACCTATTCTGCTGAATTTTTCACTGCAATGATGTCAGACAATTTGCTCATTTGTGATACAGAGTTATCTATTCTTTGCGTAAGTAACCTGACATTGCATGAACAATATAAACCAGAGCATCTGTCAGAATTATTACAGCAGAGTTCATTGTCTGTTAATATTATGATATATAAATTTTGCTCAGACAGGTTATGTAATAAATTCATGGAGTTTTTTCATGGATGAACAATAAAGATATTGCCAATTTCTCTATAAACCACATTGCAACTCATTCAAAAGTAATGCATATAACTGATTGGGCAAGATATTATAGAATTAATTAACAATACAGTACACAAATGTAACAAAATTATCACAATCAGGAATGAAAGGTGGTGTTAAGAATAGTATGTAGTATATACATGTATTGTGAAATATACCATATTACTCATAATGTTATGATACTGTGACCTAAGTTTTGTGATTGTGGATGAATACGCATTCCAAATTTCTGTTGAATGTTATACTCAACATAGATGTGCAAGATGCCATCAACTGATGAAGTCAGACTCGATAGAGAGGTAACAATGTCCATGTAATATTAAATCTAAAGTAATAATTATCCAAATGAGATATTTTCTAAATGTTGCTTAATTTGAATTCAGGAAAAAATTGTTAGAGGTATGCAGATAGTTTTCCATTGATTTCCTTGAATGGCCAAGACATGTTCTTGTGTAAACATAAACTAAATTTGGAAGCTCTGTTGTTAAGTTTGAAATGAAATTGTTTCCAATTTCTCGTGAAACTCTAATTGATGTTTTAGCCTGAACCTGCAGGATTATGACCAATCTCCAATGCAGAGTTGTCATTCCTTTACAATCCACACCGTAACTCTGCTTTGGAGATTGAATTATGACTATATTTAAACAAAGGCAAATTTGATCTGTTGGTTTTTCAACAAAATGTTTCTGAGATAAAAAAAATTAAGAAAATTTACCATACTATTATTCCTCTTTCCAGAAATAAATGCAAAATTGCATGGTTTTTGGGGTTTTTTTTTTTTGCTTTTTGTTTTTAAGGCTTTGACAGTGGAGTTTTTTTTTTTTGCAATGTTTTGATTTTGTTATTATCACTTTTAAAAGAACATAGAATAATTAAACCCTTTTTCATTTGCATCTTTCTGCATGTCACATTCACAATTTCTTATGTTGATTTTCAGGTGACAGAAGAAGAATTCACAAACTATTATTCTGGAGTTAGTGCCTCTGTGGACAATGATGCTTACTTTGACTTGATGATGCGGAATGCATGGAAATTAAAATAATCATTGTGTATATACATAGTGTATTAGTACACCAGTGATCTCAGATTTACTGCGGTACTAGATTAACATATTTTAGTACATTTTGACAATATTATCATTTATTGCAAGTTACAATTTACTGACCTACACAACTCACGAGTTTAGCATAAAGATAGTTTTATTTTTAGTGTGCCACATTAATATTGCCTCAGATGTTCAGTTTTCTTCAATGCTTGATAGGAGTTAGAGTTTTTATTCAGTTTCTGAATGACTTATCTATCTTATGACTGAAGGTCTACATGAATGGCACAGAAAATGATGATTTTTTATCTATTAACTTGAAGAAATTTTATATTTGTCTTGTGTAATTAATTCTCAATCACCGTGTCTTTTGTTTTATTCCTCAACAACCTGTGATAGATTTTGAAATATATACTGGTATATAAACATGTATTTTAAATTACAAAAAAATATCATGAAAACTTCATTGTCTCATTCCATGAAATTTGGGATTTTTTTTCTTATTAGAGGCTTTGAGGTATTTTTAATCTCATCTAGTTTATTTATCAACATTCCCTTCTAATCTATTCTTAGCTTAGATATTGTTGTATTGTAATGTAATACAGATACGTCTATTTTATGAAGATACTGTGTTTTATATGTCTCTATATGCCTCTATTCTCTTGATGGACCAGATCATTTATGTACCGGGTATTTACATGTATATAAAAAATAGAATATACGTTTCTTTTGTTCCCTTTGATAACCAGAGCATGCAGGTAATAACCATAGTATCATGAAAGAAGGTATGAATTTGAGGAGAAAAATTATTTGAAATTTAACATAATGTCCTATGAAATATTACAATTTATAAGGATGAAATTGAAATATTCATAATGACTACCCTTATATATAGTAATATTTCATAGGGCAATAACCTCACCAACTTTGGACTTTAAACCTATTCAGCATTGTGTAAATGTGACTTTGGAACATTAAGTGATACCGAAACAACAGAAGCCGGCGTGGCCTAGTGGTATCGCGCTGGACTCCTGATCGGGAGGCCGGGGTTCGATTCCCGCTCTGGTCATGCCGGTGTCCTGTCTTTCGGATGAGACAGTAAAAACCGAGGCCCCGTGTCGTGGTATGCATGGCACGTTAAAGATCCCTCACTGCTTCGGGTGGGTCCGTTGCAAAGGTCAAAATGTGTATGCCCCGCATCAGGCAGATGCCGTCACCATATGCGTGAAATATTCGTGGTGTGACGTTAAACAAAAATCAATCAATCTGAAACAACAGCAAACATTAACATATATTAATAGAAAACATCTGGTTGCTTGGGGTGAAGCGGTTCATCGCGACCTTTAGTGACGATGTGATTTGCGATATGACATAATATCCGTATCGTTTTGTTTCGACTCGTTTCGGAAGTTAGAATTTATAACAAAATGACACTGTTGCAAACAATTATCCTGAGAAAATAAAATTCATTCTTGGACTCCTAATAATTCAAATTTTATTGTTTGGTATTTATAAGAATTATAATGTGCTGGAACTATGATTCAACTTTTTATTTAACAAGATGAACATGCATTTCCTTGATCTTGTATGTAAGGTCTTGTGATGTAACGACGTTTAGAACAGTTCAGTGTAATATCGCGGTATATATCATATCGTGAACCCTGTATCGTGATACTATCGTATCGTCAGGTATTCGTATCTTTGCACCCCTACGGGTGGCTCTGTAAATGCTATTTAATTATCACATAATTAAGAATGTCTTTTGCCATTACATAGAACATATATGAAATCCATTTCATTCTAACTTGATAATACTTGTTACACCCCCAGCAACAAAAGTGAGGGGATGTACTGGAATCAGGCTGCTTGTCCGTCTGCTAGACACCTAAGTTTTCAATACTTTTTTTTAGCACATTCTTTGAATTATTTGATTCAGCACAGTACACATTTTAATTACCAACAAAAAAAGGGGGAAATCTGGCAAAGAAAAGTTGTCACGGACGTGCATATAATAAAAGAATAAGCAGCAAAAAGATATAACAAAAATATTGGATTGTAATGCAGATGTGGTACTGACTTAGTCAATTAGTGGTGTTAACTGGTTTACGGACCCACCTTTCCACTCACCACAAATGCAGTACAATAAAATTAAATTCAAAGATTTATAAATAATCTTTCTTACAGAGAAAAAAAGGACAACGTGCTTTTGAGTTAAGAAGTGATGAAAATATGAACATGAATATCATTATTGGAAAAAATATATAAATATAACAACAGCAACGCCTAGCGTAGCATAATACGCCCGTCGGTTAGTTTGAAGGGATGAAATTTGAAAAAAGGAAACATCCCCCCTTTGCCTGTTATTCAGGATCTCAAGATGACACATGCTTTGGCCCAGGGCAACAACCTTGTGAAATAGGGAAATCCATGAAGGCAGTAAGAAGTGGCAAAGAAAAGAATTTAACCCTCCTCTTCTTTTTTCTTCTGTTAAAATGTAAGAGTACAGAAGAATTAAAATCCTGTAACATATATTTAAGCTCATACATAATTCTAGCGTATACGAACGTGAATATTATTACGGAAAAAATATCAAACCAAATTAGTGATATCAACATCATGCTATGCCCTTTCGAGAGCTAAGGCCTTGATATGTAGAGTCCCGATTAACAAAGAAGACGAGGCTCAGGATCTTGTCTCCTCTAAAAAGTTTTAGTCATAGAGTCTCCTCCCCCCTGCTAGTGTACAGCGCTCAGGGGAAAGTCCGCGTTAGGTATTAAGTGGGCCCATTACAGGACTTGCAGTCTATGCGATGGTCTCAGAGTCGTGCTTTCGATGTCGAAAGTGCTTAACTATTTTTGAAATTATCGGAACCTTTTGCTCCTTATTTTGTGTATAAGACCACCATAGAAATAGGGATGAGAGATTCCGCTAGATACATCTTGGTGAAAAGTCGGTTGTCCAAACTGAGATACATTGTCTACAAAATTTCGAACAATCTTAGGAAGTATATGGAATCTGTAACTCTGAGTCAAAAGTTTGAAAGTAAATTCTTTTATCTGGAAATATAAAACGAAGGTGATGGAATCCTAGGGAGATCGCCACCTTATTGGGTAAAATGCCTTCAGACCGAGAATACATTTTATCATAGTTGACCAACTTTTGAAAGTATTATAGTTCTTTGTCTGAGATTAGTTTTTCGCACGTTTTCACACATCTTTTAAGTACAAATCTTTTTTATCAACAATCACAGGTCGAGTTTTAATTTTGTTGTATGGACTCCTTTTGCATGAGATGAGTTTTTGGACTCGATTGTTTTTCATCCTAAAGCCATAATACTTGCCCATAGGATTCACACAGTCCAAAGAGATTTCTTGTTTAGAATCAATAGGACAAAACTCGAAGTCACAAAACCTTGCTTAATCAAAACATTTTCCTGACTGTATTACTATGGATTTTCATCTTGGACGCATTATATTTCACACAAAGGATGTCACAATAATTACCCATGGTCACTGTGAGTCTTTGGCCAACATTGTTGTTGTACATTTTTGCTGCTGCATGTATTAGATCCGTTAAGGCAGTTAGAGTTTACAGAAAAATGTTTCCTGATTATTCCATCATTAGCATATCCGTTTTCCTTCAATAAATGCAGTACAACATCGTATAGATAATACATCGTTAAACACTGACCGCCACCATGTGTATCATCTTCCACTAAATGATAGCCACCACGTTATAGAGCAAATATTGAAATAAGACAAGAATGTCGCGATGTGGATTTTGGTAAACACGAGACAAACAAGATCCAAATGAAGTCAGAGGTCAACAGAAAAGCCCAAAAATCAAGTGATCTATTTTCTGTCGTCCGTATTTTAACTCACCTAAGCAAAAAGCTCAAAGTGAGCTATTGCAATACCTTGCCGTCCGTCGTCCGTAAACTTTTCACATCTTCGACTTCTCCTCTGCAACTGTTGCACAGAATTTCATCAAACCTTACTGGAAGCAAGCACTCGAGGTCCTCTACCAAGTTTGTGTGTATGTGTGTGTGTGTGTGTGTGTGTGTGGGGGGGGGGGTATCCTTTCCCTGGACAAATTTCACCGCCAAGGGTTCTGATTGACTAATGCATTTTGGACTTCTCCCCTGCAACCACTGTATAGAATTTCACCAAACCTTACAGGAACCAAGTACTCAAGGTCCTCTACCAAGGTGGTGTTTGTTTTACCCTATCCATCAACAAATGTGGCCACCAAGGGCTCTGATCTGCTGATGAATTTTCTACTTCTTCCCAACCGCTCCAAAGAATTTTACCAAACCCCATAAAAAGCAAGTACTCAAGGTCTTCCATCACGATTGTGTTTTACCCAACCCCTCAATAAATATGGCCACCAAGGAGTCTGGTTGGCTAACGCATTTGACTTCTCCACAACCGCATCTCAGAATTTCATCAAACCTTACAGTAAAAGATTACCTTTGGTCCTCTAAGAAATTTGGTTATTTTTACCTGTGTCAACAAATTGGCTAATACATTTTTACTTCTTCACAAACAATACACAGAATTTAGCCAAATGTATAGTTATTTACAGGAAGGAAGTAATCAAGAGGAGATTTCATATCACCTTGTCACATGGTCATGAGGCCAAAGTCACCATACTTTTACAATGGAAATGTATGCCAATTTATGCCACGTCAATATCAATGTATAGTGTGATTTCATTGGTTTATTATTATACACTAAGTACATTTAAATCAAATCTTCCAATAGTTTTGGGTGAGCGATGTGGCCCGATGGTCTTCTTGTTTTTTTTTTTTTTTTTTATTTCTGATAAACCGTTGTACGAATTAAAATTAAATATTCCACATTAAATGATCCACAGGGAAAAGCGCTGCATTTTCATTGATGTTTATTTCCCTTGAGTAGGAGCCAACAGTCCCCTCTCCCCCCCCCCCCGCCCCCCCAAAAAAACCCCCAAACAAATAAAAAAAAAACCCAAAGAAACAAAAAACAAAAAAAAAAAAACTCAAAAACCCCCCCAGAAAAACACCCCCCCCCCAAAAAAAAAAAACAAAAACAAAAACAAAAACCAAAACCACCAAAAACAAAAAAAAAAAAACCCCAAAAAACAAAACAAAAAAAATAACAAACAAACCCAAAACACAAAACCATGGATCGCATAGGATATTCTCATATCGTGTAGTAAGATAATCATTAGAACATCTGTACCAGTACAAACTGCACCTTATTCGTATCCATCTCCTCGTTAATGTTGAAGTCCGACATTGTGGAAACCGAAAATATTTGTAGAGCCAACTACTGTAATATTGACCTGAGTGTAAGAAGCAAAGCTCATCTAAGGACAGAGATTAAATCAATTTACCTTCAAGTATATTTTCGGGTCTGTGTCGAGCATTGCATGCTGGACTTGTGATGCCTTCGGGTACTGACAGTCCACCAGACGAGTGGTAATAATAACTATAAGAACCTATGTACTATCTAACAGTAATATACATGTATTGCACCAAATCTGATTGAGGGAATTCTCTGTTGTAATAGTTGGCTTCCTGTCGTCGCTTGAAAATTGGGAACATTGGTAAACATATACTTGTTATAATTAAGAAAATTGCTTGCAAATATTTATTAATGTGTCCCTGAAACTTACAAATCACAACTGCAGTTAGATTTATTCATACGTTATCCTTGTAAATGTATAACATACACAATTATCATTTCATTCAGAGAGACAACGAGTGTTTTAGTGATAATAGCCATGTTTTTCTTTAATTTGTAAACATTAAAATATCCCCTTTGGTTCACAAATTGATTTTATTTGATATTATAGATCTATATATAGAAAGCTTTAATGATTTGTTCTTATATGTCTGCACAGGAGTATTTCGTTGAATCTACTGAATGACAAGTAAATTCTGAAAATAATAGTCTATGGAAATGTGAATAGAGTTATAAAGTCGGCAAGCAGTCAATTTCAAATCTTATTTAGAATTAAGCATACATATAAATTTGGTGAAATAAATTTGTTGGTGTCAATCATTGTATTTTTGTATCCTAGGCATTAAAAAGTTCGTGTATTGGCTGTATTTCATCAGATTTCTTGGGGATTTTTTCTTTTTTAACCACACCATTTGTTTGGCTTTTGTCAAATTAAATGACCGTCCTAAGTCGGTATCGTAATTGCACTATAATCAAATATTTTTGTAATGTGTTATATGTTCTAGTATATTATTTATATTTATGCTCCATGGTGACTTCTGCCATATAACTGAGCCAGTAACTCCTCTTTTTTTCTTTTTAGGATCAACAGTTAAGATTAATGCTATAACGCCCTTTGAGTCCCTTGTTGAGGCTGTCTCTGTGTAACACTGTGTAATGATATATATAGTGACATACACTACGTAATGTAACAGAGAGGAACCCCTCGCCGGTGTATCATTCGCTCTCACTTTGTCCCTTTTCAGGCCTCTAGGTGTCAATCCACTGATGCAGAATTACAAATCTTACTTTTTGTAGATATGTACCAGTATATTGCTTTAGAGAAAGATTTTTAACACTTCTATGGATGCCCCAAGGCGCTAACCACTTTTGAAAACATGCATGGCACACAACTGCAAGTGATATTTATTAACATGTATATTTGTTCATATTTTAGGGAAATAAATTTTGATATGGAGAAGTGAATAACAAGTTTCTCTTTCTGTTTTTCTTTCTTTTATATTTTGGTTATTATTTTCTTTTTTTTTTTTTTCTATGAGATTAAAAAACTAAGGAAGTGAGTTGTTGCGTGTTAGATTTAGTTTAATACACTTCTTCAGAACTAACCCATAAGATTTTGATGAAACTTAGCATGTTTTAAAGGGCATCGTAGCAAATCCCGGTTAAAGCTTTTATTAATAACTTCAATAAAGAGCTAGTGTTGACCTCTGCTATTTTCTAATTTATCGTGTGTTCAGGCTATTGAGGTGAGCGTTAAAGACCCACTTGTTTATATTTGTGTCGGTGTAAGAAAAATTGACAATTTCATGTCGATGAACAGACTTACAATTGAAGAGATTTGGGAGTCACACCATAAAATGTCCTGCATAATACGAAAGATTATAAAGAAATGGCACATGTACCTTTAGAATCTGTTCTGGTCATCGAAAATGACGATACATGTACACAAGAAGCGCGGCCTTTTTGCGCCTCTGACATAAAAACGGCTTGTTTAACATGTATAAATGTGAATGAAAAGTGTTGTCAACTAAAATGCGCAAGACACGCTGATGAAGTTGAAATTCAGTATTTATTTTACATGGATTCACTTCAGATTGCATGGAAAAGTTTCAGAATTATTACATAGTTGCTGCCGTAGGTAGAATTTATTAATTATTATATATTGATTCCTTTCAGATTACATGGGAAGAGTTTCAGAATTACTACAGTGGGGTCAGTTCCTCCATTGACAACGATGCCTACTTTGACCTGATGATGAGGAACGCATGGAAGCTACGGTGACAATATGCTTCCTTGTTTCAACGACATCTAAAAAGAAATTACAATACTTACATACTTACGTGTAGCACGTCAATCGAGATGTGAATTATGTAGGTTGTGATAAATTCAAATTTCTTCCTTGGTTGTTCATTTCTAAGATTTATTTCATTTTATACTATGTAAATAATTAACTTTCAGCAAGGTTGGGAATACACATCATCTATCGGCTATCTCTTGCAGTATTGTAAAGGTATCTTTGTGTTTAGAACAGAACATTGAGCCTTAAAACATGCAGTTATTTAAAATGACTTCGGAAACCTACGGTCAAACAACAAAGATACTAACTCTCATTATGGTTCTAGAAGAAATCTTCTCGGAGACTGATTATGTACTGTGCCATCAAATCAGTGTAGTACGCCATTAAATCAGTGTAGTACACCATTAAATCAGTGTAGTACACCATTAAATCAGTGTAGTACACCATTAAATCAGTGTAGTACGCCATTGAATCAGTGTAGTATGCCATTAAATCAGTGTAGTACACCATTAAATCAGTGTAGTACACCATTAAATCAGTGTAGTACACCATTAAATCAGTGTAGTACGCCATTGAATCAGTGTAGTATGCCATTGAATCAGTGTAGTACGTCATTAAATTAGTGTAGTATGTCGATAAATAAAGTATGCCATTAAATCAGGGTAGTATGCCATTAAATCGGTGTAGTACGTCAATACACCAGTGTAGCATGCCATTAAATCGGTGTAGTCCGCCATTAAATGAGCGTGGTCCGCCATTAGATTAGTGTAGTATGCCATTAAATGAATGTAGTATGCCATTAAATCAGTGTAGTATGCCATTAAATCAGTGTAGTGCGCCAATTAACCAGGGTGGCATGCCATTAAACCAGTGTAGTCCGCCATTAACTGAGCGTAGTTCGCCATTAAATGAGTGTAGTATCATAAAGATGATTTCACCATTTACAAGATTCTCATAGATTCATTGAACCAACTTATGATACCTGTGATTCCTAATTTCAACTCCATAGTTTCTACAATTTATTCAGGAAGTTGTAAAAACATTTAAGTGACATCTGTCGAATTCCTGTTTTGTACAATGGTTAATTGTTATAACCAGAAGGGACAATATATAGCCCACAGACAAATAATTTTTTATTTAACTATTGTTTTGTTACTCCTTTCTTCAATTATCTGATTGATTTACTCATTCATGTCACCAATCTTTGTTTACATGTTTACTATAAATTCTCGAATTCCAACTTGTACGGGAGTTCGGAAATCAGACTCGCTATTGACAACACCCGACTGATCACCACTCATTAAGTACGGATGTCAGAGTAGATTCTGACATTGCCGACTGTGTTATTTTTGTATTCAGATCTGTTGTTGTTACCATATTAAAGTGCAGAATCGGACTATAAGTCTCATTTTCTACTTCAACAACGTATACGACATTGTATACATGGGAACAACTGACGGGAATACGGCAACGTCATCTACGCGACATCCATGCCGACATTCCCCGTTCCTCAAAGTGTATACCATATTCAACATACAATATTATGGCCCAACCTTCGCCGTCATGGTAGTACGTCATTAAATCTGTGTAGTATGCCATAAATCAGTGTAGTTTGCCAATAAACAAGTGTAGTATGCCATTAAATCAGTGTAGTCCGTCATTAAATGAGCGTAGTCCACCTTTAAATGAATGTAGTACGCCATTAAACTAGTGTACTAGCATATCATTGAATCAGCGGAGTATGCCACAATATCAGTGGAGTACGCCATTAAATCAGTGTCGTATGCCATTAAATCAGTGTGTGATGTCATTAAAGTACGTCATTAAACTAGCGTAATACGCCATTAAACCAGTGTAGTGCGCCATTAAGCCAATGTAGTATGCTAATGAAACAGTGTAGTACGTCATTTAAGCAGTTTAGTATGCCACTTAATCAATGTAGTACGCCATTAAATCAGTGTAGTACACCATTGGATCAGTGTAGTACGCCATTAAACCAGTGTAATCTGCCATTGAATCAGTGTAGTTCGCCATTAAGAAGGAAGCCCATTATCTTAATGACCAAGGTATTGCAAACTTCCGAGAAGGGCCTTAGGCCAAGGACTCCAATGACCAATGTATTGTAATGTACCGAGAAGGCCCTGTTCTCCATTAAACAATTACCCAGAAGACTCAGTACTCCAATGGCCAATGTATTTTAAAGTAGCTAGAATGCCCAGTACATATGCTCCAATGAATAATGTATTGTAAAGTACCGAGAATATCCAGTACTCCAATGAACAATGTAGTGTAAAGTACCGAAAACGCTCAATACCCCAATGAACAATGTACATGTACTGTAAAGTACCGTGAAGGCGAAGCTAACTGCATATCTAGTATTGTGTCTATGTTGAGGTAAGTGTTGAGGAAGAAGAAGGTCGTTTAGATACAAATATGTTGATCTTTTAGTTCTTTTGAACAAAAAAATGAATCAATTTTTTAAATTTTCGCCTCTCTTCTAGTTTTCGCCAACCATATTCTTGATTCAGATTTCGGAGACTAACTAATTTGGTGGCACCAGCGTGCGAACGGCTTCAATATTGATTTGTTCAAATTTGTCTTTTAGTATACAGGACAATTGTCCCAATTTACATCCTCGTTATTAAATAAATATGGTAATACCACTGACATTGATTATTGAAAACTAAGCCAATGGGTATTGTATAAGCATTATATTTAAGAAAATCTTGGAATTGCTTTCTTGAAATCAATAGACTTTCTGTGTTGAAATTAACAAGATTAACCGAAAATGTACTTTTACAAAGACAAGAATTTAAAATTTGTGCCGAAACATGAGGATCATTCACATAACTGTTGTGTCGTCCACAATTATTTGATCTACTAACTTTAAGGACAAAAGAAGAAGTTACCGTTTAAATCGTATCATGATACAAAAGGCCCATTGGATGCCCCACTAGCTTACCACGTGCACAGTACAATAGGATTATAAATCTCGGAAATACACGATATCTTTAATAAGTTTAAATTCATGAACTTCCTGATAAATATCTAAGCAATTTACATTCTGCAATTGTCGTGATCTCTGTACTGTCTTTGTATACATGTAGAAGATATAGCTGTCGTTTATAGATCTGCTTAAGGGAAGATCCAGGATGGTGTAAAGTACTCTCCTCTGTGAAGAAAAACTTCAGATATAAGCTGTATCTATCATAGGTACTCGGAACGAAAACTTTGATACGACCCCTAACTTTTCAGCCTATACTCTATAAAACATATAGTATAGGCTGAAAAGTTAGGGGTCGTATCAAAGTTTTCGTTCCGAGTACCTATGGTATCTATCAATAGAGTTAAAAACAAAATATATCACAGTGTCCTACAATGATGCATAGTTGTTTGGGTAGACTTCTAATTGAACGTTTTATATTAGAGAATTACTTTCTAATGTCATCAGGCGCGCAAAATGATCAGGTGGGCGATGTAGAACAACCAGGATCTAATATTTGGCTAACCATACGGTTACTTAAAAAATGCAGAAAGTATTTACCCTTCTGTCCTATGAAATGCTACAGTCAATGAAATGTAATTGAAATATTCATAAAAAATCATTTGTTTTCGGGAAAAACGGAAATATGACTAAGTAAATCTTGTGCTCTATCTTTACTCGCGAACTAAAACTGTCAGTAACTTTGCTGTGTGGGTCGGTGTATGATAAACTTTCAGTAACTCTGCTATGTGGGTCGGTGTATGATAAACTTTCAGTAACTCTGCTATGTGGGTCGGTGTATGATAAACTTTCAGTAACTTTGCTGTGTGGGTCGGTGTAAGATAAACTTTCAGTAACTCTGCTGTGTGGGTCGGTGTATGATAAACTTTCAGTAACTTTGCTGTGTGGGTCGGTGTATGATAAACTTTTAGTAACTCTGCTGTGTGGGCCGGTGTATGATAAACTGTCAGTAACTCTGCTGTGTGGGTCGGTGTATGATAAACTTTCAGTAACTCTGTTGTGTTGGTCGGTGTATGATAAACTTTCAGTAACTCCGTGCTGTGGGTCGGTGTATGATAAACTTTAAGTAACTCTGTGGTGTGGGTCGGTGTATGATATACTTTCAGTAACTCTGTTGTGTGGGTCGGTGTATGATAAACTTTCAGTAACTCTGCTGTGTGGGTCGGTGTATGATAAACTTTCAGTAACTCTTCTGTGTGGGTCGGTGTATGATATACTTTCAGTAACTCTGCTGTGTGTGGTCGGTGTACGATAAACTTTTAGTAACTCTCCTGTGTGGGTCGGTGTATGATAAACTTTCAGTAACTCTGTTGTGTGGGTCGGTGTATGATATACTTTCAGTAACGCTGCTGTGTAGGTCGTGGGTCGGTGTATGATATACTTTCAGTAATTCTGCTGTGTGGGTCGTGGGTCGGTGTATGATAAACTTTCAGTAACTCTGTTGTGTGGGTCGGTGTAGGATAAACTTTCAGTAACTCTGCTGTGTGGGTCGGTGTATGATAAACTTTCAGTAACTCTGCTGTGTGGGTCGGTGTATGATAAACTTTCAGTAACTCTGTTGTGTGGGTCGGTGTATGATATACTTTCAGTAACGCTGCTGTGTAGGTCGTGGGTCGGTGTATGATATACTTTCAGTAATTCTGCTGTGTGGGTCGTGGGTCGGTGTATGATAAACTTTCAGTAACTCTGTTGTGTGGGTCGGTGTAGGATAAACTTTCAGTAACTCTGCTGTGTGGGTCGGTGTATGATAAACTTTCAGTAACTCTGCTGTGTGGGTCGGTGTATGATAAACTTTCAGTAACTCTGCTGTGTGGGCCGGTGTATGATAAACTTTCAGTAACTCTGCTGTGTGGGTCGGTGTATGATAAACTGTCAGTAACTCTGCTGTGTGGGTCGGTGTATGATAAACTTTCCGTAACTCTGTTGTGTGGGCCGGTGTATGATAAACTTTCAGTAACTCTGCTGTGTGGGCCGGTGTATGATAAACTTTCAGTAACTCTGCTATGTTGGTCGGTGTATGATAAACTTTCAGTAACTCTGCTGTGTGGTCAGTGTCTGATAAACTTTCAGTAACTCTGTTGTGTTGGTCGGTGTATGATAAACTTTCAGTAACTCCGTGCTGTGGGTCGGTGTATGATAAACTTTAAGTAACTCTGTGGTGTGGGTCGGTGTATGATATACTTTCAGTAACTCTGTTGTGTGGGTCGGTGTATGATAAACTTTCAGTAACTCTGCTGTGTGGGTCGGTGTATGATAAACTTTCAGTAACTCTTCTGTGTGGGTCGGTGTATGATATACTTTCAGTAACTCTGCTGTGTGTGGTCGGTGTACGATAAACTTTTAGTAACTCTCCTGTGTGGGTCGGTGTATGATAAACTTTCAGTAACTCTGTTGTGTGGGTCGGTGTATGATATACTTTCAGTAACGCTGCTGTGTAGGTCGTGGGTCGGTGTATGATATACTTTCAGTAATTCTGCTGTGTGGGTCGTGGGTCGGTGTATGATAAACTTTCAGTAACTCTGTTGTGTGGGTCGGTGTAGGATAAACTTTCAGTAACTCTGCTGTGTGGGTCGGTGTATGATAAACTTTCAGTAACTCTGCTGTGTGGGTCGGTGTATGATAAACTTTCAGTAACTCTGTTGTGTGGGTCGGTGTATGATATACTTTCAGTAACGCTGCTGTGTAGGTCGTGGGTCGGTGTATGATATACTTTCAGTAATTCTGCTGTGTGGGTCGTGGGTCGGTGTATGATAAACTTTCAGTAACTCTGTTGTGTGGGTCGGTGTAGGATAAACTTTCAGTAACTCTGCTGTGTGGGTCGGTGTATGATAAACTTTCAGTAACTCTGCTGTGTGGGTCGGTGTATGATAAACTTTCAGTAACTCTGCTGTGTGGGCCGGTGTATGATAAACTTTCAGTAACTCTGCTGTGTGGGTCGGTGTATGATAAACTGTCAGTAACTCTGCTGTGTGGGCCGGTGTATGATAAACTTTCAGTAACTCTGCTATGTTGGTCGGTGTATGATAAACTTTCAGTAACTCTGCTGTGTGGTCAGTGTCTGATAAACTTTCAGTAACTTTGCTGTGTGGGTCGGTGTCTGATAAACTTTCAGTAACTCTGCTGTGTGGGTCGGTGTATGATAAACTTTCAGTAACTTTGCTGTGTGGGTCGGTGTCTGATAAACTTTCAGTAACTCTGCTGTGTGGGTCGGTGTATGATAAACTTTCAGTAATTATCTTGTGGGGGACGGTGTATGATAAACTTTCAGTAACTCTGCTGTGTGGGCCGGTGTATGATAAACTTTCAGTAACTCTGTGGTGTGGGTCGGTGTATGATATACTTTCAGTAACTCTGTTGTGTGGGTCGGTGTATGATAAACTTTCAGTAACTCTGCTGTGTGGGTCGGTGTATGATAAACTTTCAGTAACTTTGCTATGTGGGTCGGTGTATGATAAACTTTCAGTAACTATGTTGTGTGGGTCGGTGTAGGATAAACTTTCAGTACCTCTGTTATGTGGGTCGGTGTATGATAAACTTTCAGTAACTCTGCTATGTTGGTCGGTGTATGATAAACTTTCAGTAACTCTGCTGTGTGGTCGGTGTCTGATAAACTTTCAGTAACTTTGCTGTGTGGGTCGGTGTGTGATAAACTTTCAGTAACTCTGCTGTGGGGGTCGGTGTATGATAAACTTTCAGTAACTCTGCTGTGTGGGCCGGTGTATGATAAACTTTCAGTAACTCTGTTGTGTGGGTCGGTGTATGATAAACTTTCAGTAACTCTGCTGTGTGGGTCGGTGTATGATAAACTTTCAGTAACTTTGCTGTGTGGGTCGGTTTATGATAAACTTTCAGTAAATCTGTTGTGTGGGTCGGTGTATGATCAACTTTCAGTAACTTTGCTGTGTGGGTCGGTGTATGATAAACTTTCAGTAACTCTACTGTTTGGGTCGGTGTATGATAAACTTTCTTAAAAGAGTGGTTCCCGTTATAGATGTTGAAAATTAATTATAGATTTTTCGATTTTTCATTATCTAAAACCTTTGAAAATCTCGGTACACGGCAAGGCCTCTGTCATGTTTTGATTTTTGAATTTTCTTTGTGGGGGGATTAAATTAAAACTTGGTACCTTCATTAAGACATTAAGACCTTAAACGGACTATGCCCTGAAGATCTGGGAACACTGCTGACCGACAGTCTCGAAGTTACATTTAGTTGGTGGAAGGAGGAGGTGAGCTAGCAAATTTTGCTTCTTGTAGAAAGAGAGGGGGAGGCGTAAACACGTATATACAAATGAATTTTCATGATAATTAATGTAGACTGAGAATGCTCAAGTCAAATACTTTTTTGGTGTGTAATAGGAGTTTTCATAATTAGACTTTGCTACTGAGAGGTACAACAATAGTTTGATGGATGAAATATTTTTAAGGGTAATCCATAAACTGACCTGTGTAATCTAATCATAACGATAGGTGTCTGGGTAATCTAAGCATTATAGCTCCGTTTTATAGCAGTAATTATTTTCATATATAACTTTTGACTTAAGTTTTACCAGGTTTTGAGTATTTGGCCAAAATGAGGAAAGGAAAGTTTGTTATTTTAGTTCCCCGTGCTGCAGTTGTTACCAAACAAATACAAAATGAGACATGTACAGACGTTTAAAATCTGTACGTCTATGGTATATAATTCGGCACATAATATGATATGTCTTAACATATATCTTCCATACTAGATAAGGCTCACATTCATTGTTTTTTGTCCCATTGCTGATCTGTGAAATAACTAGCTCGCACTGCTTACATGTATGCCGGTGTTATATAGTAGTTTCCCCCTAGTCATTTTCCCCCCGGAAAAATGGCTATATAGTAGTTTTTCCCCGGAAAAAATGGCTATATAGTAGTTTTTCCCCCGGGGGAAATTTGGCTATATAGCCATTTCCCCCCTCTGATAGCCATGTTTTCCCTGGGGAAAACTACTATATAGTGGATTTTCCCCCAATGTGAAATTCCGGATTTTCTTTTCACACATACATGTACATGTAAGTAAATCCAGCTTGTTACCTTGTTAACGATAAATATATTTCTATTTACCCAACGTTTGATTTCTTAACTAGAAATGTCTTCAATTTTAATCTCTTTTCTAAATAGAAATACATATATTTAGAACAGAGATTATCTACTAGAATTTCATTCGAGATATCTTTATTTAATCCGAGAAATCTCTATATATACAAATGAAAAAAAGAAAAACAAGTTCGTTTTATGCCCTCGGATTGAAATTCGGGGGCATCTAGTTTTTTTATGTCTATGACTCTTACCCTGTGACAAAAACCTTGACTGTATCGTTTGTACCCAGAGGTACAAGGCTTTGAAACTCCACATATAGTTTTCTTGTGATGAGACCTTTTATCTGGGACCATGATATTTTAACTAGTGACTTTGACCTTGGTACTCTACGTTTTCAAAAGCTTAAATTTTGGTTGTATCGTTTGTACCAAAAGGAGAAGGTGTTTTAAACTTCATATATAGATTACTTGTGATAAAATCTTAAATTTGGGACCATGACTTTTGACCTTGAAGTGTGACCTACTTTTCAAAAACTTTAACCTTGACTATATCTTCTACACAAAAGGGTGTAGAGCTTTGAAATTTACATGTAACATATAGATACTTTAAGATGGACCTTTCATACTTTGCGTAAGGAACAAGGAAATCACTTTCTTGTGATCATGATTTACAACATCTGCCACTAGACAAGCATTGTCGTAGATTGCAAATCGTGGACAGCTGGGTGGAATTCCCTTCTATTATTTTCATGCTCATCATGTACTCTGTAAATGATGAGCGATATTGTGATATATATAATGCATCAGTCTTAATTTATTTAGGAATTGAATGTTCAAGGAATTCTTGCACGTTCAATTCTTATATTTATCATTGGAACATTTTGATTGATAAATTCCTATTTTACTTATGATGCATTACAAAATTTGCCTGGGATTGAATCTTGAGTCACTGTCTGACGTCATGACATCTATATGCAAGTAAACGACACTTTTTACAATGAAATAATAGAAGAAAATAGCATAATATAGTAAATATATATATTTAAAAAGAAAGACTTGTAAATAAATAAATAAATAAAACAAAAAATAAATACACACACACACACACCCACACACAAACAAAACACTTAACAGTATATAGAAACCCATAAACTGTAACACCATCGGTTTGTTCCAAAGGATATTACTAACATTAGATCTATAGTACATTTGTATTTCAAATGATTGATACAGAACGAACGTGATATAATTTCCAAACCGTTACGTAAGGGGGGGGGGCTACTATGGGGGAAAGACTACTTTATAGTAGTTTTTCCGCCATGGGGGAAAACTACTATACAGCCATTTTCCGGGGGAAAATCTACTATGGGGGAAAAACTACTATATAACATCGGTACACCGGCGGTGGTTTTATAGTTGCTTGGGCCAGGATTTATTTACAGTGTTCTGCGCCTGCTATGTGCCGCCACTGTGACCTTCAGTGATAATTATCGACCACTTTCGTTTCATTTAGAAAGTAATTGAACTCAGTGTAACGTTACAGCATATGTTCCTCAGTTTACAAGAGAATTTATTTATAGACAGGGGAAATCCTTATTACAAGGTGAAGATCTTTGCTGACGAGTCTAGGTTAGGTGTGGGTGTGTCTCTCACCTTTACTGCATTTCAAATGCAATGGTCTAAAAATAATCAGGCCACCATTGGTTTAAATTTGTCGTATGCCTTCATGACCCTTAAGCTTCTCACGCTTGTGTAGCATGTTTAAAGAACAGGCGATTTCACGTGTTATTGAATGTTGGGCTTAGGAACCGGTACAACAAACTATAAACTTGTAGAAAATTCACTCCAAGGTAAGTCGATATTTCATTTTCAAAATGAAGTATTATCGCAAATTATTGCTTCTTTTGATCTCAATTGATGAATACTAATAAAAAATATTTGCCTCTAAATCAACACAATGAAAATATTTTATGTTTCACGAATTTCCTCTGATTAATATTGAAATCTGTGTCACGACTTGTGTGCATGATGTTAATTCAGTGCTGTAGTGGGTTATCATGGCGTGAGAATCATTATAAACATTCACAAATATCTACACAGTTGGTAGATATGGGACATTTCTCATTTTAAGTTAGATGCAATTTAATGCCTTCAAAATTCAACATAAGGATAAGCAGCTAGCACTCTGATTCATTGAAATGTGCATGGTTGACCAGTAATGGATTTGTTAGTCTGAAATATCAGACCCAAGCAAAACGCTTGGGTCTGAATTCCTTCCACAGAATTCATAGAAATTATAAAAAAAATCTAAACTTTTTTATCTCAAAATTGCACAGTGTAATGCCTCATCTGCTCATACTACATGTACATGTATCATCATGAGGCCCTGCACATACAAGGAAGAAGAAAAATTACATTTGGCCTAAAACTATAATGTCTTTATATCAGAAGATTTGATATAAGTCATGCGGCAAATAAATTTCAACATTGTTTCGCTGAATTTCCTCCTATTTCATTCCAATTGGAATTTACCATAGTCTTAGAATAGAAATCGTAGAAAAATTCGGCTAAAGGATGTTTAAAATAGCTTACTACTAGCTCTTTATCAAATTTTCTGATATAGAAGTATTATGAATTGTATATATACAAGTGTACAACAAAGTGAATTGTGAGTAATATTCTACTAACAAAGTTTTGTATTTTTTCAATTTCCATCCAATCTCTTTTCAAGAAGAAATTCAGACCCAAGTTATATTTTATGCTTGGAAATTTGGACAATGAATCTGGATATTGTTTGTGTAGGGAATGCTCATTAAACAGTAGATACATGTGTTTATGCTAACGTTAACATTTGATTAAGAGCTCATAGTTTTCAGACTTTTAAGGAAAGGAAGTATTGTGAAGGTATTTGATTTTACACTCCAGTCCATTTGTATCATGCAAAACGAAATCCTCAGACGACTGAAATTCAGACTATATCTCAGATCCCACTGCTTACCATAAAGATGCTCTTTTAACTAAACTTATAATCATAGCTGCTATCTCAGGGTTGCAGATAACCACCTGCTTACCAGCAAATGCAAGTTTTTTTGCCTTTGGGCGACTCAAAATTTGATGTCAGTTGGGTTACATTGCATCCTCATTGGTTTTTTTTTTTTGTACTAAATTCTTGTTTTACTATGCTGAAGTATAATTTTCTGTTTTAACTTTTGTTGTATATGTAGCTTCATACTAAGAAAGGCTTATATAAATATAGTCAAGGTTCAACTCTATCTGTTTACAATAATGCATTGATAAATTAAAAGGGTGTCAGTCTGATCCATTAAAATAAAGATGAAGTTAATATGAAAAAATATTTTTATGAATATGAAAGTAAGAGGTTTAAAGTGTTTCCTGTGAAGTGGGTGAAAGGATGATCATGGTTTTTAGAAATACAGAAACAGATAGTTCACACCCTTTTTGTGACCAGCATGTGGCTGAAATGGGAATGAGATTGTGGAGACAGATAATTTTTAAATGAGTGCAAGAGTGAAGAGGAAGAAGATGTACGGTGGTACTTTATTTCTTTATACTAGTAAATATGGGCTTCTTGATTTTACTTTGGGCCCCAAGTTGTTGCCACCGTCTTGATAAATATGTTTAAATTGGTACCAGAGTAAGGGTTTTTGCATTTATAAATGACTGAATTGCTTAATCTAAAAATAGCTATCAGTTAAAGCTAACTGTATTTGATTGATGTTATTTCATGTACTAATGTAATTTCCTGGCATGGCAAATATTGTATATTTGTATATATGTAAAAACTATGCATGTAACTTAGTTCTAAATGTTCATATTTATATAACAATTTAACATGCATTTAGTTATTCATAAGTTGTGACAAAAATAAATTTATAGATAAGCTGCCTTTTATATTCTTTAAAAGGATTAAGTATTTACAATATTCCTATTGTAAATGTTTCAAATCATTCCCATAAAGATTTTTTGTGGCAGTCTTGAATAGGGCTATAGCTATGTCCCTTAATGTTTGTCTCATTTTACTTCACAAAAATAGGGGTACACTTATATGTACTTTGTATAACCTTCAGCACTTTCACCAATATTTACATAAGCACATGCACTTGCCACTGTAAAGTACAGTCTTCAGGTATTGCTCATTCTTTAACTATAACCAAGAACTAAACACTCTATAGTTGTAGCAGTCAATGTGCCTATATTGGGAACACTTTTGATTGGAAAATGCATGAGTGTAAAGCTACCTCTATCTGGAAATGTTACATGGCTTAAGAGGAATATTAATAGGACTCGGACCCTTTGTAGTCGGTGTCCTGCATTCAGACTGAAAAATGTGTGGGAGTAAGAAACATGAAATCTGAACTTACGCCAGGAAAAGGCCGGGTACGCTGAAAGAGACAATATTGAAAGTGTACTATCAGTGACAGTACCAAGTAAAGCAGGACAGTCCTGTGTTTAGGCCTGATATTTTGGACTACATGTAACTGTTTCATCGGTGTCCAGTGCTGTTGAATATCTCCCAAAGTATCACGTAAGGCGAGAAAATTCAAATTTATCCTAATTTTGATGAAATTATAACTGAATAGTTTTATCATTTTGCAGCTTACATCGTATTATACTTAATTACACATAATTTGAAGTATGCTTTTAGTCAAATTTGAGAAAAAAATTGATACATGTACTTTCTAATTTTGTGACGCAATGAAGGGGCTTAGGTAGGCGATATCTGCTCATCTAAACCAATTGTTAATTAATTTATTGTAATTATCAGAGACATATATACGCATTGAAAGTATATATGTCTCTGGAAATTATGCACAGGAAAACTAACGGGTCAACGACATTGACTTTTTTGGGGACAGGTCAGGAGTTTGAATCCTGTCAGAACTTTATATAAGTCATACTTTTGGGTTCGATATTTCGTATATGTAGACTTTTGGTTTCATACTCAAATTTTCGTTGACTACCGTGCACTCGTGTAGTTGTTTCTCACAAGTTCATCATTGACATAAGTTTTATTTCCCAGTTATGTAACATGCAGTCGCAACGACCTAACTTTCTTTGTTGTTTAACGCCACACTAGAATTAGGACATCTGTCTACGGACAGATAATACTATGGTGTGGCAGACATAATGATGGCCAGGATTGTAACAGAAATGAAATGTTACGCTGATTTCCTTCGTAACCACTTATTTTTCGACCACCAGTCTGTTGTGGTTGACTAAAATCTGTAAATTATGTGGCTGAGTGGATGAAGTGCACGGCTCGTGACCAAGTGGTCCCGGGTTCGACTCCTGCCGTGGGCACAACAGTGTCCTGATTCTTTGATGATACATTGAAATCCGATGTCCCATGTCATGGTATGCAATGTCCCATGCCATGATATGCACGGCATATAAAAGATCACTCAGTGATTCGGGTGGATCAGTGCAAAAGTATAATTTTTTTGCAATAAGCATGCATTTTTATCATTATATATGCTATGTTAAATAATCTTGGAGTGACGTAAATCAATAAATAAATCAATCAATGATTTATTTAGTCAACTAAACCACAATACTGACAAATTAGGAGTGGAATCAAAGGGGGAAAGGACGCACGATATCCTAACAAGCCCAACTCGGGGCTATTTGTACTGGCGTGTCTGTCCCTGAAAGGAGATAATACAACAAGGGACAGATACTATCATGAATATGAACCAAAAGAAGAGAAAACGTCATTTTTAAGTAGAATGTTCTAGGCACCAGGAATGACTGGTTGATAGCCAAACCTGAATATTGAAAAGGAAATGTGGGCTTTTAGAATATAGAATTTTCACTTGGTGGCTCATATTGCTCTTGAGTTTTGAGAGCTAATTTTAAATCGTTCAAGGGCGAGGTTTGGACCTGTGATCCTTCTGTACTATTCCATCTTTGATAGTTAATTGGACGGTTGTTGGTGGGTTTTTTTATATTTTTTTTGTCTGAACGTGAACCTCTATGAAGGCATGGAATTTTCCTGGTCCTTCAAGGGATGGGGTTCTCGCCGATTCTGATAACAATTATACACATGCACAGTGAACTTGCGACCTTTATCTCAGGAAGGCGATCATTTACTTACCAGACTATACCGGTAATGGCATGTTCATAATTTTCAAAGATTATCTCTTTAGTATCCATAGAAATCCAGTTTTACATTGACACTGTGTACGGGACGTCATGATTGTTAAGAGTATGTCAAGTTCTCAAATAACCTGGCAGCACGTGGATATTACAGAGCTAATATTGGAAAATTATTAAGCAAATGAGCAGTTTATCGAAGTAAAGGTGGCAATTTTCCGTGAAAGTGTTAAATTTTTATAAGAAGCGATAGAACACCGATCCTATTTCCAAATTCCATGCATTTTATACAGGTTTGCATTCTGACCAAAACTCCACCAGCAGCCGCCTAAATAACCGTCAAAGGTGGGATATTTGGTCAGATGATCTTTCGGACTACTACAAACTGAATTTATTAATTTCATATTCATATACACAACATGTCTGTTAATGCCAGCACATGCAAAAACAGACAACCATCGAGCCATTGATTATTGCCGATACATATGAATGGTGGAAATTCATGTTCTGTTTAAATCACTGCATTGAATTTACTTTGTACAGTAACGAGTTTTGGATTAGCGGTATGAAAAGTCTTAACCTTGACATGCATAATACTACGGAATGACATAGAATCATTGAACCACAAAGACCTTTGCAAAGAAGGATTTTAAAAATTATACTATTGTTAAGGTTCATGTATATTCTGTCAATTCTACAGTTTTTCCATTATGCGATCATAGGATAATGAAGGATTTTTAATTATACATGTATATGTAGTAACTTGTATTTAGATATGAATAGGAGTGATATGCATTATAATCCGTCAGAATTGGATTTATTTTAGAATTAACATGAACGGTATAGCTATTTATGTATGACCGGTGTCGGATTATTCCGTCTCTGGGTCACTTGTGTATCCGGAAGCTTTCGTAATTCTAAAATAAATAATACTGGTTTGGACCCACGGCAGTTGCTATCGGATACTGCATGTACATAAATGTGCCCGGGAGCGATTCGCAATCTTTTCCTTTTCGCTATATATGATTATTCAGACGAAAAGTGGAAGAAATGAATCATGGATACGATGCATTCTTTTGACACGGGATACTGAAGGACATATTTCCCTGGGACGGGTCGTCGAAGGACACTTTTTACGGGACGGGTTGCTTAACGACACAATTGTCGAATAAGATCGACAAACTGTCAAAAATATGGTGCTTGATGTGAACTATCAGTTCACTCCTTAGAGGTAGGGAAATAATCCGTCTTTGTGAATGTAATTTATGAAATATATCTATATGTACTGAACCATTCAAATGATATTACGTGAAGTGGTTCTGTAGTTTTGTCATTTAGACCCTGCCAATGCCTATTTATATTGGTCTACTCGGATCAAGACTAATATTAAAGACCTTCTATGAACAAAACTGTAATAATGAGGTGTATGGACAAAGTCTAAATAACCGTTTCTGGATATAATTTAAGCTTTTGACTGCAAAGTGAGCACTTTACTATCTCCTAACATTTAATCGTCCAAAACAGAAAAGATAGAAAAAAGACTTGAATAATACATACAAGTGTGTTATTTTCATGTTCATTGATGCGGAATTAAACGGAATTGAAAGTTAACACGACAAATGAAAACTGGTACTTTGTGTATAGTTTCAGTAATATCTACGCGAATATAACTACAGAAACTTCCCAGTAAATGAAATTTTGTCATTGAAACGTCAATGCTTTTCCACAGTCACATGCTTTAATGGTAATATTTAAGAATTTCAAATTGAGAAAACTCGGAAATATTCTCTTGTGAATGAATACAGTATAATGCCATCTAGATAACTAGTGCTGATGGATCTCGTAAAAGGAACTACAAAGACGATCTACCGTATCCCGAGATAGATGGCACAGGTGTGGTATGATAAATATGCGAGCTGGCATACATACATGGGAAGCACACTTCCGAATGGACAAGAGGTCCCGGATTCGAACTCCATCTCGACTCCTCCGTGTCCAGTCTTTCAAATGAGATAGTGAAACCAAGTTCCTTTGTCACGGTAGGCCTGGTATGTAAAGGAACCCTTATTGCTTCGGGTGGGTCCAAGGTCCCGTGTTACGGTAGGTGTGGCACTTAAAGGACTCGAACCCCGGCCTCCCGATCAGGAGGAGAGCGCGGTACCACTAGGCCACGCCGGCTTCAAAACTAATCTTGTGGCGTATAACAACAAACAAAGGATAAATGTGTCTACCCTGATCGTACGAGATGTTAGCAGCTCAGTTAGTAGTCGGATGGTCGCCGGTTCAAATCGTTCAGTGCTTATGTTACGTCAATAGTATATATATTTGTGTAATGGGTGAAACGCAAAGCCGGAGTTTATGCACTCTGGCCCGACACACTAACATGGTTAAAGACCTAACAAGCCAGTTACCCACAGCGAAGACTCTCAGAAATAGGTCAGTATTTGAACTGTGTGCTTACATTACGATTTCAAGGACATAGACGTTAAACATTTTAGCAAGTAAGCAAGAATCGGCAACCAGTCAATCGCGCCGGTCTCTCTAGTGCCGCCATGTTTAAAAAAAATATTGAACGAGAATTTCAACAAATCAATAACATTAAGGTATTTCGAAATTAAACTAATATATTGAATACCGGTATTTAAACTCTAAGATGAAATAGACAAGTCGGTACGGAATTTTCGGGTCATAACATGTCCCACATCAGGCTAATGAACTCGATTCTAGACGTCGCTGTATGTCATGGACAATAACTAGTCGATTAAAATACTTCAAAGTGTTACATGTAGATATGATTCACATATAATAGAGAAACTTATTACATAGGTAGGAGCATTTGCTGTATATAGTAAGTATTGAATACATATTTAAAATGAGTAATCTCGCCATCAACAGGTTGTAGATCTACTGCTAAATTGCACACATTGGATAAAATGTAAGACATGTTTAATTGTTTAATGCACATTCAAGTCAAACACTGATAGAGGTAGGCATTTTTGATGTCATGATGGTATTACTTGTCAATTTGTATACGGGTAATATATTATGAGTAAAGGTCTATAGATTGTGTCAAGGACAGGAATCGGTGTCTTATATGTGCTATGCAAGCTTACATGTAAGTTCTAATTTCTGTTATATGTGGGAAGAAGACATGGTGAAGTGATAAAGTGTTTGATTTTCGGTGCAAAGGAAACTAGTTTAGCCCAATAGATGATGTGCTTTGCTCTTGACCGATTGATCCCGGGTTCGACTCCAATCGTAGACACACCAGTGCCTTGTCTTTTATAAATAAGACAGTAAAACATATGTCCCATGTATCGGTAGTCGTGAAAGTTTCCTCACTGCTTCGGATGGGTCCGTTGCAATGGTATAAATTTCTATGCATTGCATTCAGACAGATGCCTTCACCGTATATGTGAAATAATCGTGTAGGGACGTAAAACAGTAGTGTATCAACCATTCATCGGTGCAACTGGTTAGAGTTCAATTCCCGGATTATGCTTTTTTTACGTATTAATGGTTTGAAAATTCTGTATCCATGAAAATTTGAAAGGACGCAGAAAAATATACGTGTACTAACAACAATGTACTTATTGCATGCATCATATACGGTATGTAAAAACTTTGAACTGATTTTCTTGTTTGATGATAATTGCAAGAATTTATAATCTTGTAGCATTTACAGCATTGCGGAAGTCTGAAATGCTGCCGAAAATTTGACGGTCAGGTTATAAATCCTGGGACTGGGCGATGGAGCGACCTAAAGCTCGGTGCTGTAACTGGCATTAGTCTGTCGTCTCTATTTAGTTGGAGTTTGAGTCCCTGTTGGGACAAATTATATATTTTGCAGTGTACCTGCGTAAAATCTTGCGTAGCTGATGAATCGGCTTCAAATCCTAGCTTGCGCCGCAATGTTTTAGAGGTTAGTTACCTCCTGCTTCCATGTCGCAATATGACTGAGAAATTGTTGAAAGCGACGTAACACACCAACCAGCCTCCTCCACTTACAATGGGGGCCACCTTTTCGTTTAAAAAGCCTACATTATACATGTATGAACAATAGCTACTTGGAGCTAGAGAATACTTGAATTTTACTCAACCGCGAATGACTATACATGTACAACATCACCCTGCTGCAGTAAGTATATCATGTGCTGGTGCAGACACCATAGAGCATTGGTCGAGATGTCCATGTAGGTTTTACCGAACAACTGCATGATAGGTGTGCAGTCATAAGTGACATAATTATAGAGATAACATGCTCATATCTGCCTTGTAATAACATATCACTGGTTAAGCACCCGTGTAACGTACATGTACGGTATTTACTCTCCCCTGTCAACGGGCGAATGCATGGCATACTCACACCAGTACAACAGTACAACGTGCTACACTTTCCGTAACAGCCAGTTCCGTATTCAAACATGTTTCCTTTTTTATATCAGACAAGGATAAGTGAGCCTAGAAAGCAGAAAGTGTTGACAAAAAGCCTCTTATTAGTTTAATTAATATCATACAATGCAATTAAAATAAATTCGTTCAAGTACTTTGGCCATTTTTGTAACTCTGATTTCTTGTGACATTGGCCTACAATTAAGGTGATATGTGATATATGGTCAAGAGATATGGGTAATTTTGAAGTTTTCTGTTTCAGATGGATAACGTACCAGTAGTAGGCACTTTACTTCGTTTGTACGAAGAGGGCAAGGCCACAAGAGGTATGCTTATTTATAGTTTGTAATTAGTCTTCTATGGTGACTCTGAAACGTAATTAGATTTAGCGTCTGTTCGTTGAATCTGGTTTTAGGATGTCTATAGAATTAAGTAAAAGTATTAATTGAAATATTATTACACATGTGTATACATCTGTCTGTCTAGTCTGCTCTGTTTTCGATAGTCTGTTAATTTGTCTGTCTTGTGTACTGTATTTTTGCCAGTCTGTTAATGTGTCTGTTTGTTTTATGTATTCTATTCTTCGCCAGTCAGTGAATGTGTTTGTCTGTCTTGTGTACTCTATTTTTCGGCAGTATGATATTGTGTCTGTCTGTCTTGTACTCTTTTTTTGCCAGTTTGTTAATGTGTCTGTCTTATCTATGAGGTTGAAATGAAACACGGAACTTGATGCCTGTTAAGTGCGTCACACTTTATAATGTATCACATACTTTAAAGTATTCGTGTTTATAATAACACGTTATAAGCATTTTGCTTACAAGATTATAACGAGCTTCCGTGCTTTTATGATCAAAACATATTAGAAAGATAAAAAACAATCGGGGTCATTCGGTTTCGTGTAAAATTTCTGGTCAGATTTTGCCAGTAGAGCATTACGCCCCACAGAACCTCTCGTTATTCTTGTTATTGATCAAGTAAAACGACCTTTCAGTAAACAGAAATAAAGCATATGGCAATGCGTTTTCATATTTTCTAATTAAATACTCCATTGAAAAGTGTAGTTGAGTGTGTTAATAGTGAGTATTAAAGCATATGAAGCTGTGTCGGTAACCATATGAACATGTAAGAACAAACACGTTCATGTCGTGACGCATATCGGTACATACGGTCATAGGAATACAGTAAAGTTGACTTACAGACGAAATTTATAGAAAGTAGTGAGATCCTAGGTTCGAACCGTACTTGAACCCTTTGTTGTTTCGAATAAACTGAATTATTCGTATAGTTATACCATATTTATTAGACGAGGGTAGTATGTATAAGGGGTCCATAAAAGACGAGGGTAGTGTTGGTGAAGGATTCGCAAAGAACGAAGGCATTTTGGATGAGAGGTTCGTTAGAGACGAAGGTAGTGTAGGTTAGGGGTGCTTAAAGAACTAGGTGTGGGCGTGTGGTCTGTAAAAATCGAGAGTGGATGAGGGGTTCATTAAAGACGAAGAAAGTGTGGCGGAAGGGTTCGTAAAGGACTAGGATGTGGCTGAAGGGTTCGTAAAGGACTAGGATGTGGCTGAAGGGTTCGTAAAGGACTAGGATGTAGCTGAAGGGTTCGTAAAGGACTAGGATGTGGCTGAAGGGTTCGTAAAGGACTAGGATGTGGCAGAAGGGTTCGTAAAGGACTAGAATGTGACTGAAGGGTTCGTAAAGGACTAGGATGTGGCTGAAGGGTTCGTAAAGGACTAGGATGTGGCTGAAGGGTTCGTAAAGAACTAGGATGTGGATGAAGGGTTCGTAAAGGACAAGGGTGTGGTTGAAGGGTTCGTAAAGGACTAGGATGTGGCTGAAGGGTTCGTAAAGGACTAGGATGTGGCTGAAGGGTTTGTAAATGACTAGGATATGGCTGAAGGGTTCGTAAATGACTAGGGTGTGGCTGAAGGGTTCGTAAAGGACTAGGATGTGGCTGAAGGGTTCGTAAAGGACTAGGATGTGGCAGAAGGGTTCGTAAAGGACTAGGATGTGGCTGAAGGGTTCGTAAAGGACTAGGATGTGGCTGAAGGGTTCGTAAAGGACTAGGATGTGGCAGAAGGGTTCGTAAAGGACTAGGATGTGGCTGAAGGGTTCGTAAAGGACTAGGATGTGGCTGAAGGGTTCGTAAAGGACTAGGATGTGGCTGAAGGGTTCGTAAAGGACTAGGATGTGGCTGAAGGGTTTGCAAAGGACTAGGATGTGGCTGAAGGGTTCGTAAAGGACTAGGGTGTGGCTGAAGGGTTAGTAAAGGTCTAGGGTGTAGCTGAAGGGTTCGTAAAGGACTAGGATGTGGCTGAAGGGTTCGTAAAGGACTAGGATGTGGCTGAAGGGTTCGTAAAGGACTAGGATGTGGCTGGAGGGTTCGTAAAGGACTAGGATGTGGCTGGAGGGTTCGTAAAGGACTAGGATGTGGCAGAAGGGTTCGTAAAGGACTAGGATGTGGCAGAAGGGTTCGTAAAGGACTAGGATGTGGCTGAAGGGTTCGTAAAGGACTAGGATGTGGCTGGGTTCGTAAAGGACTAGGATGTGACTGAAGGGTTCGTAAAGGACTAGGGTGTGGCTGAAGGGTTCGTAAAGGACTAGGATGTGGCTGAAGGGTTCGTAAAGGACTAGGATGTGGCTGAAGGGTTCGTAAAGGACTAGGATGTGGCTGAAGGGTTCGTAAAAGACTAGGATATTGTGGATGAGGGTTCATTTAGAATCAAAGCCTGCAAATTGGTAGGAGTTACATGAGTACGGAGCCTTCTGTAGTTGAATCCGTGCTTATTTTTAGGGTAATTGATATTTCTGAGTTTGCGCTGTCCTTGTTGTGGTAATTGATAGTTACGTTACTACATGTACCAATTTACTCAAATATATGTACGAGGGACCATAAGTGTCGGTTATCACAATCTTTTATCTTCTAAGGCGAAATTGGTGTGCTAAAATAAGATTACGTACATTTTTCTGTCTGAGGAATGTTTGAGGTTGGTTTATTTAAGCTGTAGGAAACGTATATACCTTGTATTGCAGACAAATATTTGAGAAATATCGATTTATATTTGCAAACGAAGATACAGAAATATCGATATGTATGTCGATACTTCTGTACTTAAAATCATAAATAAATAGGAAATGACGCATTCGATAGCGACGTGAATGTGCGTGGAGGAACCCTCCGGTAGCTACGTAGATGTATGTGGATGGACGCCACCAATAGCGCCATAAATGTATGGGAAGGTATGCCACAGGTTGCGTCATAAATGTATGTGAAGGTATGCCACAGGTAGTATCATAAATGTATGTGGAGGTATGCCATCGGTAAAGTCGTAAATGTATGTGAAAGGACGCCACCGGTAGCGGCATAAATGTATGTGAAGGTATGCCACTATTAGCGTCATAAATGTATGTGAAGGTATGTCATCGGTAGCGTCATAAATGTATGTGAAGGGATACCACCGGTAGCACCATAAATGTATGTGAAGGGACGCCACCGGTAGTGTCATAAATGTATGTGAAGGGATGCCATCGGTAGCGACTTAAATGTATGTGAGGGGATGCCACCAGTAGCGACTTAAATGTATGTGAAGGGATGCCTCTGATAGCGCCATAAATGATTGATTGATTGATTTTTAGCTCACCTGAGCCAAAGGCTCAAGTGAGCTATTGTGATCAATCGTCGTCTGTCGTCCGTCGTTAGCTTTTCTACATTTTCGACTTCTTCTCCAGAACCGCTACACAGAATTTCACCAAACTTCATAGAAAGTAAGTACTCAAGATCCTTTACCAAGTTTGTGTTTTTCGTGCCCATCAGCTATCCCAGATGGCTGCCATTGGCTCTGATTGGTTGAGACATTTTCGACTTCTTCTCCAGAACTACTGCACAGAATTTCACCAAACCTCATACGAAGTAAGTACTCAAGGTCTTCTACCAAGTTTGGGTTTTTCATGCCCATTCCTAATCCAAGATGGCCACCATTGGCTCTGATTGGTTGACGCATTTTTTACTTCTTCTCCAGAACCGTTACACAGAATTTCACCAAACCTCATAGGAAGTAAGAACTCGAGGTCCTCTACCAAGTTTGTTTTTTCGTGCCGATCCGTAATCCAAGATGGCCACCATTGGCTCTGATTGGTTGACGCATTTTCGTCTTCCTCTTCAGAACCGCTGCACAGAATTTTACCAAACCTCACAGGATGTAACTACTCAAGGTCCTCTACAAAGTTTGTGTTTTTTTTTGTGCCCATCCGTAATCCAAGATGGCTGCCATTGGCTCTAACTGGTTGACACATTTTGGACTTCTTCTCCAGAATGGCTGCACAGAATTCCACCAAACCTCATAGGAAGTAAGTACTCAAGGTCCTCTACCAAGTTTTTGTTTTTCGTGCCCATCTGTAATCCAAGAGGACCGCCATTGGCTCTGATTGGTTGACACATTTTCGACTTCTTCTCCAGAACCGCTACACAGAATTTCACCAAACCTCATAGGAAGTAAGTACTCGAGGTCCTCTACCAAGTTTGGGTTTTTCGTGCCGATCCGTATTCCAAGATGGCCGCCATTGGCTCTGATTGATTGACACATTTTGGACTTCTTCTCCAGAAGCGCTGCACAGAATTTCACCAAACCTCATAGGAAGTAAGTACTCGAGGTCTTCTACGAAGTTTGGGTTTTTCGTGCCGATCCGTATTCCAAGATGGCCACCATTGGCTCTGATTGGTTGACACATTTTGGACTTCTTCAAAACGACTGCACAAAATATCACCAAACTTTATAGAAAGTCTTGTAGAAAAAAGCAAAATTTCCTACTGAATTGAGCTGTCACTTTATTGTAAATAAGCAATTTGTGCTCAGGTGAGCGATATAGGCACATTTTGGGCCTCTTGTTGTTTAACTTCACACCACGAATATTTCACGTATATGGTGACGGCATCTGCCTGATGCGGGGCATACATGTACAAATTTTGACCATTGCAACGGAGCCACCTGAAGTAGTGAGGGATCTTTAACGTGCAATGCATACCACGGCACATGGCCTCGGTTTTTACTGTCTCATTCGAAAGACAGGACACCGGCATGACCAGAGCGGGACTCGAACCACGGCCTCCCGATCAGGAGGCGAGCGCGACACCACTAGACCACGCCGGCTTTAGCGCCATAAATGTAAGTGAAGAGACGCCTCCGGTAGCTACGTTTATGTATGTGAAGGGACGTCTCTGGTAGCGACGTAAATGTCATGTATGTGAAGGGGCGCCACGAGTAGCGACGTGAATGTATTTGAAGAAACACCTCCGGTAACAGCGTGAATGTATGTGAAGGGACGCCTCTGGTAGCGACGTGAATGCATGTGAATAGACCCCACCGGTAGCGACGTGAATGCATGTGAAGACATACCTCCGGTGACTACGTGTATGTATTTGATTGTGAAGGGACGCCTCCGGTAACGTTCACATGTACGTGAAGGGGCGCCTCCGGTAACGACATGAATGTGAAGGGACGCCTCCTTTAGCAACGTGAATGTATGTGAAGGGACGCCACCTGTTGCGACGTTTATGTATGTGAAGGGACACCACCGGTAACGACGTGAATGTATGTGAAGGAAAGCCTCTGGTAACGACGTAAATGTATGTGAAGGGACGCCACCGGTAGCCACGTGAATTTATGTGAAAGAACGCCTCCGGTTGCGACGTAAAAGCACGTAAAGGGGCGACTTCGGTAGCGACGTGAATGTATTTGGAGGGACACCTCTGGTAGCGACGTAAATGTATGAGAAGGTACACCAGAGTTTGCGACCGCTGGTATTCGTAAATAAATCATGTGGTAAATCAATCACATGATTACTTTCAGACGACCCCTTCGACTTTATTATAAATAATAATAAAAAAATATAATGATATAATAATGAAATTATATTTCACAGTATAGACTAAGTCGAAGGGGCTGCCTCAAAGTAATCATGTGATTTATTTACCAATACTTGTCTGAAAGATGTGTTATTATGAGAAGGGTAGCCTTTGTCAATACATGTGCATGTACACCAAAAGTACTGTTTATTTGTCTGTCATGTAGGCGTCTATGTGTATATTTGTCATCCACAAGTTGTCATACAAGTATCATATTGCAGCAGTAAGATGACACCAATACATGCATTTCTCGTATACTTTGTTCCATTGTAATGTAACATTTATAATTTTATAATTAGCTGTCATAATAGTAGAAAAGATCAAAGCAAATTGTCTCGTCACATCAAGGAATGTATTGGTTCATGACCGTTACCGTAGTCTTTTATGACCATACAAGTGGAAGGTTACGGTGTATTTGCTGTCGAGCAAGCTCGCTAGGTCTTTATATCCTTATATCCTAGCTTCGGGCGTAATGTCGATTGAATGTATATTTATATATAGTTATGAAAATATGCAACATTGGCCTTGTTGACAAAGCATGATATGCAACGAGGAATGATTAGGACTTTGGTGTAGACGGACCATAAGAACATAAAAATAGATTGATTATAAGGACATTGATGTGCATGGACCCACAGGGCATAAGATTAGACTTACCATCAAGGCTCTGGGTAGACTGACCATTAGAACATTGATATAGACTGACCAGTAGGGCATTGATGTAGATGGACCATTATTAGGACATTGAAGTATAGACTTAATATTAGGACATTGATATAGATGGATCATAAGGACACCAGTGTAAATATTTGATTAAGGCATTGTTGTAGATGAAGCATTGGGAAATGGTAAGGACTGTCCTAACTCCTATTAGATTATTGGAGTATATACACCTTTTAAGTACTGGTGAAGATGGACCATAAAGCATTAGTGTAAAAGGACCACTAGAATATTTTTGTCGACAGAATATTACCATAGACTAAAAGAACATAATTGTAGATGGATTATCTGGACATTGGTGTAGACAGACTGATGATGTTTTGACAAGGATTAAGCATGAGAGCATTGTTGTGAATGAACTATTGGGGCATTTGTGTAGAGTATATGTGTATATAGACCATTAGGATATTAGTGTAGATGGACCTTTAGGGTAATGGTGTAGATGGACCATTAGGATTTTGTGTGGATATACCACTAGGTATTGGTGTAGATGGACCATTTGGATATTGCTATATAAAGATGATTTAGTTACTCTGTTTGCTGTTGTGTTACGTCACACTAAAATTAGTTCACTTATCTTGTGGTGCCACCTGCCTAGTGAAAGACATAGCTTATATCCTTAGCACAGTACCCACACAAAGTAATGAGGGATCTTTAATGTGCCAACATACACCATGGTCTCAGTTTTTACCAGATACAGAGGCAGAAAATTGTTTTAAAAAATCTGAACCAACAATTGTTGTCAAATTAGAAATTCAGTAAAATGCCATTGTACAAACTTTCCCTGTCAGAATTTTTTGTACACATGCAAGGTATGATCAAAAAGTTCTTGGCCCAGTATACTTTGATACAATAAATAAGTATACACACCTAGTCAAACCATTGTTCAATCAAATTGAACCTTTTTGGTAGAGAAAGTAGTATTTCAAATTTTTGGTTAGACATGGAATTCGCTTGTTGAAGGGTTTGGCAAACGGCCAAAATGGAGAAAACTTAAGTTAAAGCAGTGATTAAATATCTATGTAAGAAGGGGTGACTGGCAATGAAATTAATGAGGACTTCATTAAGGCCCTTTGGAAAGAGGGACCTTCTTGTAGCTCTGTTAAAAAATAGGCTACTGAAATAAGAAAAAGGAGGGAGAGCATCGAAGATGGTGAATGGTCAGGACGTTCCAAGGAGGCTACCACAGATGAAAAAATTGATATTGTGCACACTCTAGTCATGTGTGAAAGAAGGTAAACCTTCAAGATATAGCCAGAATAGTTGGCATAAGTTATTGGGCTATTCAATTAATTTTGACCTACATCTTTGGCATGTTTAAGGTCTCAGCTAGATGGCTCCCCAGAATGTTCACTGAAGATCAAAGAAAAACAGGGATGATGTTTCAGGATGATCCTGGGGATTTTATGGGTCAGTTTGTTACTCGGAATGAAACTTGGTTTCACCATGATCCTGAATCTAAGAAACAAAGCTTTCAATGGATTCACCCTGGCTAACCCTCTCTTAAAAAATTCAAGAGTTCTTCAGCCAGGAAAGTCATGGCCTCTGTCTTTTGAGACAATCATGATTGATTTATTTGAGGAAGGCTGCAAAGAAAAGTTGCATATTATACAAATGAGTCAAAGAAGCTGCATCAGATTGTGAGAGAGAGGAGAAGGAAACTGAGCAGAAGCATTCTGCTCTTGCAGGATAATGCACCCACTTTTCTGAAGTTGCATTGAAGATTGCATTGAAATGCAGCTTCAGGGTTCTTCATCATCCTTCATATTTTCAAGATTTAGCTCCATCTGACTTAAATCTGTTCCTAAACCAAAAATCCTACCTATGTGGTTAGAATTTTGGAAGCAATTAGAGTGTCATCAGTGCTGTATATGTGTAATTGGAGGGCCAGAAGGAGGCACTCTATTTTGAAAGGATTCAGAAATTGGAACAGAGATGGAGAAAGTGCATTGAGATGAAGGGCGGTAACATTGAAAAATAATGAAAATTCTTTCAATCTAGGGTATTTCTAAGCAAAGGGGGCAGAGAACTTTTTTATCATACCTCATACCAATAGGGTATTTGTGTAGATTTACCATCAGGGCATTAGAGTAGGTGAACAGTTAGGACATTTATTAGTGTAGATGAATAATGAGGGCATAGCTATAGGTCTATAGGACAAATTGGTACAGAGGAATTATTAGAGTAGACTTTTTACCAAAGAAATTTAAATTTTGTTGATGTTTTAAAGATCATTTTGAGACATCTGTTCTGATTCATCTTTGGAATGTCTGATTTGTCACACCATTGCTTAGCTACAATATAAAGACATTTGTTTTGCTGTATACATGTATATGTACATGTATTTTGAATTATATATTTAAATGGTTTGTTCATAAAGGAAGTATATCATTATCTATCTTCAGATCCACGTACCAAGGACCGGTTTCTGTTGGAAGATAACCCTGTTTATGTATGGTTAATCACTGGTGCATACTTAGGGTTTGTATACCTAGGTCCATGGTTGATGAAGGATCGTCCAGCATTCCATTTCCCAAAGTTGATGGTTGCATACAACTCATTTCTTGTCGTTCTGTCCACATACATGTTTGTAGAGGTAAAGAAATTGACATTCTGTAATTGCAATATAAGCATTGATTAAATACGCACTTTGTTTGGTTTCAAATTGAACATTGTGAAATAATGATTCTAGGAACTTAAATCAAGTACGTCTGTCTTTAGCACTCTTTTATAAAGTAAAGAAAAGTATTAATGTTATACTCCTGGCGATTATTTCTAGAAAAAGTATAGCAGTTAAATAAATATCTCATTTTAAGTTAAGTCGTAGAGGATTTCTACTTACGTAGAGAATGCATCTAGTAATTCTCAATGCTGTCAATGTTATGGGTGCTGGATCTGGCCTACATTTCATGCATAAGTGATTTGGTTTGAAAGAAAGTTAAGTTTCTCTATGTAAGATTTTGAAAGTGCTGTTGGAAGACTGTTAGCTTTGTATAAAAATAGATTTAAGAAAGCTCATCGAATTAACTTAATTATCATCATTTTGTATTTACCTTGTTCACATGCCATGTTCATACCTTTAATTCCCAGGTTCACCTTAACTGAGAATTATGATAAAGAAAATATTCCCACTGGGCTTTAGTTCGATTCCCACCTCGCCTTAGTGGATTTTATACCAGGAACTCCACTTAGAATGTACCTACTTGATATTCATTGTCACTGTATCTTATTATTCATGTAGGTGTAAATTTCACATCATCATGATAGACATAACTATTGACACTTTCCTTAGTACTTTTTCATATAATTATCACCAGAAATTTGCAGCTAAGGCAAAAAGAACACATCATTCAAACAGCTATCATGAAATTAATCACTGTTTTGGTTTTCATTAGATAATTGCCAGTGCAGTGTATGCTGACTATTTTAGAGAGAAACCTTTATGTTGTGTTTACAATGCTGAAACCGTAAAAAATCCCAAAGAAATGAGAGTAAGTATACAAGAATTAAAGGAGTTAATAATGGTTAAGTATTAAACTGTTTATACATTTGAAAACCATTTGTAAACCATTTGGAAGATAACATACACCTTAAGAGAAAGAATGTCATGGAAGATTAATTTTTCTTGTATCAAAAGGTGAAAGTACTATTGAACATCATTATAATTGTCTCAGTACTACCGGACATCATTATAATAGGTATGTCTCAGTACTATTGAACATCATTGTAATTGTCTCAGTCTTATTGAACATCATTATAACTGTCTCAGTACTATTAAACATAATTGTAATTGTCTCATTACTACCGAACATCATTATGACTGTCTCAATACTGATAAACATCATTGTAATTGTCTCAGTCTTATTGAACATCATTATAACTGTCTCAGAACTATTGAACATCATTATAACTGTCTCAGAGCTTTTAAACATCATTATAATAGTCTCAGTACTTTTAAACATCATTGTAATTGCCTCAGTACTATTGCACATCACTATTATTTTTTTATTATATTTGCCTTAGTACCATTAAATATCATTATAATTGCCTCAGTACTATTGAACATCATTATAACTGCCTCAGTTCTATTGAACATCATTATAATTGCCTCAGTGCTATTGAACATCATTATAATTGCCTCAGTGCTGTTGAACATCATTGCCTCAGTGCTGTTGAATATCATTATAATTGCCTCAGTGCTGTTGAATATCATTATAATTGCCTCAGTGCTATTGAACTTCATTATCACTGCCTCAGTACTATTGAACATCATTATCACTGCCTCAGTACTATTGAACATCATTATCACTGCCTCAGTACTATTGAACATCATTATAATTGCCTCAGTGCTATTTGACATCATTATCACTGCCTCAGTTCTATTGAACATCATTATCACTGCCTCAGTACTATTGAACATCATTATAATTGCCTCAGTGCTATTGAACACTCTTATAATTGCCTCAGTACAGGTAATAGACAGGTTAAATGTTATGGTTTTCACACGATGCATCTTCTTGCATCTAGCATAATTACCCATAGTGTTATTTTGAGAAGTTCCCTTGCTTTCTAAAGTTAACAAAACCATGCTGGTGCCAGTTATTTCAAGATTTCCACGTATGTGTAGTTTGTCTAAAATTATCCTGATATACTCACACCTTAAAAGATGTGGGAATATTTTGATCTACAAGTCTATCTGTCTGTATGTACATCTGTTTGTCTATCTCAATTACTATTTCCAGATGATTAATGAGGGGTGGTTAAAGTGGGTGTTTCCACCTATGTCCTCTTTCTTGCAAACCAAAATACATGTATACATGTTCAGTTTTGCCACTTTTGCTTTCACTGTTTGAGAGTTATGTCTCTAGATAGTAGTGGATATAGCCAAAGTGTCCAGATTATTGTTGTTAAAATAAATGTCTACACTGGCTCCATACAGAGGTTAAGATATACAGTGATCCACATGTGAGTCGATCTGTCTGTCTGATTAGTCAAGAAGTTTTGTGATAAAATCATTTGAATATTTTGTTCATTAAATTTTGATAGAAACATCAAACGTAAACTTTGCATTGACCAAATAACTATATACAAAATAAAGTTATGATTTTCCATTTATAAAATCATTTCTGTAACCTTGACAATACTCTTTTACTTCATGGTAACATGTGGATTATGAAGGATGTTTATTAATTTCAAATAGAAGACAATTCTTAACCTTCATACTTAATATTCACTGCAGTAGTTTCACTTCCATTGCTGTTGAAGAAATGGGTAAATCATGTAGGTGAAGCAATAAGGTGATTTAATTGTCTCCCCCAATAAGAACTCTTTCTATTTCTGGATGTCATGGTGACATATATAAAGGTGACTGCTACTAGAATGGCCATATATCACCATAGTTAATTGACCATAGGATAAAGAGAAGTAAATTGAATTAGCAGTCACTGTAGAACTTTTATACCAATCCTTGTCTTCTTCCTTAGAATATGTAAATAAGCAAGGGCAGACATTTCATCTCTTTAACTTGACCTATAGAGCCAATAGCTTTGAATAATTGTTTTGGATAACACAGAGGTACAGAGGTATCTGTACAAAAAATGTATGATGGGTAGGAACATATTTTGTTTATATTTACAGTGTATACTTTAAAAAATAAATAAGACTTTCATTTCGTCGTTTAAAAATCAAAGTACAAGCTTGAGGTTGGTACCAAAAAGTGAGTAGAAGGGAAGGGGGTAGGGAGCTTATATTACTCTTGGTTGACTTAGGAGGTTTAGTAAGTAGAGTGTTTGCATGTGTAGATTACAAGTCTGCAGTTCTAGATGTAGTCTGGTCACATCTTTTCTCCTGAATATTACAGATTTAGTTCAAAGTCATGGTTTTAATTCCAGTCTAATCACATCTTTTCCCTGAATGGTACAGATTTAGTGTAAGTCATGGTTTGAGTCCCAGTCTGGCCAAATCTTTTTCCCTGCATATTGCAAAATAAAGATACAGGACTCTTCTAGTACTAACATACTGATAATATTTCAGATCACAAAGGTGTTATACATATTTTTCCTGTCAAAAGTGCTAGAACTGATGGATACAGTAATGATGATTTTACGGAAGAAGTTTGATCAAGTGACCTTCCTACATGTGCTACATCACAGCTCTATGTTAAATATATGGTGGTGGGTGATGGTGTACATACCAGGCGGGCAATGTAAGTATGACTTAATATATATTTATAACACACACCTCTCCCCCTCCCCCAGAGCATAAGTAATTGAATATGGTCTCTAGACCATTACTGAATACCCTTAATGCCTATTGATTTGAAACTTCAGATTCAATGTGCCATTTTTGATCTGGATGTCAACAGTCGTGATCCAAGAGCTTTGATAACTGAATGTGGTTTCCAGACTAAAACTGAATTCACTTTACAACTATGGCTGTTAAACTTCATACATACCCCATGACCTTGACCTTTAAAAGTCAATGACCTTTACCCAAAGTCACAATTAGCACATGAACAAATTTTATTCTTCAGATTTATTGTGATGGGAGGTATTTGTCCTTTTAGAACAGCTCTAGTTATATTTGGTCCACATAATACCACAGCTGCTTACTTGCTTTTGGCCAATTGTCTTTTTTCTAACTACTCCATTCCCAATACACATGTATTTCAGTTGCAACCACTCATTTTTTTTATTAAATTTTGCGTGTATTATTGCATCTTTCTTTTTGTATAGATTGAGTATTTAATTGTTATATGTAATTTACTTTGCATATTAGGAATACCTTACATTCAAATTTAAGCTGAATTCCAGACCAAGTTGAGCTTTAAGTTCATATATCAGATGGTTTCAACATGTTTATTTTAAACTAAACTCTTTGACCTTAGGTTAGATTCTCATCAAATAGTGCATTTGCTTTTTAAGCTTATCTAATATTTATGACTCTGATGAGAATGTTACTCATGCATAGAGAAGAAGTTTTTCCTGTGCTGAACAAACAGTTAAAAAACGGCTGAAAAATTCTGCTTTAATTATAAGTTTCTGAAGAGAAAACTGGTTGGTTGATTAGTGTTTTATGTCGCGTTCAACAATTTTTCAGTTATATCGCGACATGTAAGCAAGAGGTAACCAACCTATTAAACATAGTGGCGCAATCCGGGAATCGAACCTGGATCATTGGTGCCGCAAGCTAAATGCTTAACCACTGCACCAAACCTGCCCATGAAGAGGAAATGGTGAAAACAAAGAACTAAAGGTTATAATAGTGGCAATTTTAGTCCTTTACTTATAGTGTTCACAGGAATTTTGCTGTGATCAACTGCAAACATGCCAATATATATATAACCCCCCCCCCCCCCCCCCCCCTCTCCCCCTCTCTCCTTAAATAAAAAAGAGTGGGAAAAATTCCAAATACGAAATAAACAAAAAAGGAAAAATCAGCTGTACACAATGTGTACAATACTGGTAGACCTTGACTTTCAAATTTTACATAATTGAATATTTATTGGCTCGAATTTGATACTTGAATAAATTATGCACTTTGATTTATTTGAATTCAATACTTTGAAAACTTTTTTACATTAAGGATTTAAATCTAAAGGGATATATGGAATTCATTGTTGCCTCTTTTTCAATTTTTTGATCTCGAATTGGGATGAGTAGGGAGGTATGCAAGTTTATGTGGCAGAGGTCCTCAGTTTCCCAGGTTTTTTCGGATCTCAGATTAGAAAGAGTAGGGAGGTATGCCATTTTATGTGACAAAGGTCCTCGGATTTTTAGGTTACTAAAGTCTAGGATATCAGATTGGGATGAGTAGGGTGGTATGCTAGTGTAGGTGACAGAGGTCCTTGGTTTCTTAGGTTACTCAAGTCTGTGATATCAGATTGGGATGAGTAGGGTGGTATGCTAGCGTATGTGACAGAGGTCCTTGGTTTCTTAGGTTACTCAAGTCTGTGATATCAGATTGGGATGAGTAGGGTGGTATGCTAGTGTATGTGACAGAGGTCCTTGGTTTCTTAGGTTACTCAAGTCTGTGATATCAGATTGGGATGAGTAGGGTGGTATGCTAGTGTAGGTGACAGAGGTCCTTGGTTTCTTAGGTTACTCAAGTCTGTGATATCAGATTGGGATGAGTAGGGTGGTATGCTAGTGTAGGTGACAGAGGTCCTTGGTTTCTTAGGTTACTTAAGTCTGTGATATCAGATTGGGATGAGTAGGGTGGTGTGCTAGTGTAGGTGACAGAGGTCCTTGGTTTCTTAGGTTACTTAAGTCTGTGATATCAGATTGGGATGAGTAGGGTGGTATGCTAGTGTAGGTGACAGAGGTCCTTGGTTTCTTAGGTTACTCAAGTCTGTGATATCAGATTGGGATGAGTAGGGTGGTATGCTAGTGTAGGTGACAGAGGTCCTTGGATTCTTAGGTTACTCAAGTCTGTGATATCAGATTGGGATGAGTAGGGTGGTATGCTAGTGTAGGTGACAGAGGTCCTTGGTTTCTTAGGTTACTTAAGTCTGTGATATCAGATTGGGATGAGTAGGGTGGTATGCTAGTGTAGGTGACAGAGGTCCTTGGTTTCTTAGGTTACTCAAGTCTGTGATATCAGATTGGGATGAGTAGGGTGGTATGCTAGTGTAGGTGACAGAGGTCCTTGGTTTCTTAGGTTACTCAAGTCTGTGATATCAGATTGGGATGAGTAGGGTGGTATGCTAGTGTAGGTGACAGAGGTCCTTGGTTTCTTAGGTTACTCAATTTCATTCATAATATATAGGTTAAGTAATCCTGGTTTTGTGTTTCACAATAATCAGTTAGTGAATCCCCCATTAAGTTTTGGGATATATAAAAATTGTGATGTCTGCCTGTCTGTGTAGTTAACTTTTGAAAACTACTGTGTCATGTAAAATCTGCTTATCTATGCTGTCGATCCATTTGTTATTTCACATGGCACAACAATATGTAATGACCTTGACTCCAAGTTCAAGGTCACAGTGATTTTATTTTTGCAAAAAGTGTTTAGTCAATAAAAACATAGCTGAAACATGGATCTGCTTAATACATATTTAATACACAATTGTTACCCATGTCACTAGGTCCTTACTCCTATCAAGGTCACACAATACTTCTAAATAAACATGGTTAGATACATAAAAAGGTAGCTTTAACATAGATCTTCTTCGTGCAGCTTAGTTGTAACCCTTACCACCAGACTGTCATAACCTAAAGTGGTGAGGCAGTGATGAAATCAGTTATGATACCACTTCATGCCATTGGTGTATTTGTCCTGTTAGGACTATTCTTGCTTATGAGAGTTTGTATTATCTGAGAATTTCTTGTAATTTTCATTCCTTTCTTGTCTTGTAGCATGGTTGAGCAGTAGTGTGAACAGTTTTGTCCATATTATCATGTATTTATATTATGCACTTGCTGCTATACCTGCATGTAGACCCTACCTCTGGTGGAAGAAGTACATCACAAGACTACAACTTGTAAGTTTTGATTTTACTTGGAACTGTTAACATCTGCTTACACAATTTACTATCCGTATAATATGCATAAATTTCTTTCTACATTTTCATTTGAGTAAAGTAAATTATGAACTTTTCTTATACTGATAGCAAATAGTTTATCGGTTTTGATTTACTTTTTTATGATAAGAATTTTGAGAAAATACTCACATAGTTCTGAAGGGTCAACTTTGTAAAAAAAATTTGTGAATTGTGAAAATATCTTTCAAAAGTAAATTTTATTGTGAGCCCTACAACTCAGAATGGTACATGATAAGCATTCACATTTAGTGTCTTTGCATGTGGAATGATCTCCTTTTGTGAACTTGGTTGGTAAATTTTAATGTAAGACTGGTTTGCCATGGAAGAAGTTACTGACTGACTTTCGCAAATATGCTTGGCAAAATGTCTGACATACAGCATTCACTCGACTAGTGTAGTTATCATATGAATGCTTGATACCATCAGTATTGTTCCTCTGGAAAGTATAAAAATTGAATTAATACACATGTATCCATTTAACAAACCATGTCAGTTTTATTGCTGATTTCCTGAAACTAATTTTTCTTTTTAACATGACTTGTATATGGAGAGTTATACATGTATTACTTTTATCATGCTATTAATTATATATATCATAAAGTTATGATTTTGTTGTTGACAGACCCAGTTTTTCATCATCTTATATCATACAGTGCAGACATACGTGACAGGGTGTGATTTTCCAGTATGGTCAGAGGTTCTCCTTACTAGCTATATGCTACTGCTCATTGTCCTCTTCGGCAACTTCTATGTACAGGCTTACATTAAGAAGAGAAGAGAACATAAAAGTTATACTAGTATTGTGGCAGATAAAGATACAAATGGACATGTTCCTCATTCCAATGGCATATCAAACGGGTATTCCAAGAAAAATAAGTAAACAAAAGTTTTAACAAGTGTTATGATTTTTTCTAGGAATCCATATGTCATATTTTATTTTGAACTATCTACAATTGTAGCATAGTTCATTTTAGCTTATTATATTTATATATATGCATCTTTTTTGAAAATTCATTGTTTTGTTAATTCTTAGACTTGTATTAGTTGTGCATGAAAAAGCACACTGTTAGTGCATGAAAAATAGGTGGTCAGAACAAAATTAACAATTTTTTTCATATATGTGTATGTTTTAAGCTATTTCATTTTGTGAAGACAGATTTCTCATTAATATGTAAGGCATATTTGTATTACTTCATTTTTATATGTGAAAAATGCCTGAAGTGGCAGTGTAGAAGAATTGATGTGCATACTTTCATTAAAGTCTATTTTTATTTCCAGAATTATGAATATGTGGTATCATATAGAGATCTAGCTGCTACTTGCAGCATTTTGTATTGTTATTTGTATTTATGTGTTAGATAGATTAGATTTTGATACAAATTAATCATAATCAAGATATATGGTTATCATTTCGTGATTTTATGTTTTGTAATATTTTGGTACAAAATATATCATGTATCATTATGAAAAAAAGCTGACAATATGTTTAGAATTTTTCTAGAAAGCCAGTGTGCAATGATGATGCTATTTATAAAAAATTGTTTGTATATATGGATTCATGATATGAATCCACCTAGGATCTGATTGACCAGAAACAATAATACTTTGTTTACAAAGTAAACTTTCGTGTGAAATATAGATTTTTTTCTTTTATATTTCTGTAATCATATCAGCTTATGACTTATATGTCTTTGTCTTTGCTGTTTAACCTCCAAGTGTTCAATTTCATTCCAAAGTTCTTGCTGCACAAATACCAAGGAAGTTAAGAGTCTTTGACCTACTGCTTATGTGTTAGTTATTTAGAAAACAAATTTTGAAACTGTTGCCAAGAAAATCAATTTGATGTTATACCCTTGCAAAACCAAATCCAGCAGCAATGAGGCAGAGGAAACCTTGAAGAAGACAAACACAGTATAATAATATATTGCTTTTGTTTTACCAACATGGAAGAATGGGATGCTATCAAATCAAACTAGGTCATTACAAGAAGAGCTTGTACAAAAGGTATCTTATAGCCATGTGGGTTTTCCCTTTAGTTTTGCTTCACTGTGGATGAAAAGGAATTTGTGTGACAGTGTGACAATCTGCATAATTCATGTTGTATTTATGCTGCAATCTCTTTCTGTTAGTGACTACTTCTGTGTATGTGCATAAAACATGTTAATTCAGTACTGAACTGAGGTGTTTTGTTTAAAGATTTTCTGTATTTTTATTCAATAATTAAGTGTCCTATCTAGATAACTTTCACTTCGACATGGTATTTACTGAAAGAAGTTCACTTGTTTCTTTGAATTAAATAAAAAGTTTATCGACCATTTTAAATCCATCAGTGATGGGTAGAACAAGTATATACTAAGCTGTTTGTTGCAGTAGAATTTGCTGTTTTATATAGTACTTATATCCATAGTAGTTTTATGAAATCCCAAACTTGTACCATACCAAATTCTTGTTACTAAAAGTGGTATATTTTACTAACAGGGTACCTGTGATATACATGTAATTATGTTAAACACATACATATATATATTTACGTGTGTAATTTTTGTAGAACATTTGTTCGCTGTGTTTTTCAGCAACTATAGCCATTAGCATTTATTATATTGTATTAAATGTGAAAGCTGCGTTTATCAAGTTAAAGTGCTGTTTAAAATCAGAGAAAAATTTGTGTTTTTTGGATTTTTTTTACAAACTGAAAAATAGAAAAAAGTGATGATACTAAAAGTACTTCTACGATTTAACATTTTTTCTTTTGAGAATAAATCCCATTTTTATCATCAACCAAAACTGTGCAGAAGTTAAAGTATTGATTAACACCAAATATAAATAGCATATTCCTTTTCAATTAAAAATACAGTTAAACCTGTTTTCAAGAGACCACCAAAAGAAAGGTGGAAAAGTAGTCACTTAAGACAGGTGGTCTCCTAATACAGGTTGATTTTGTAGACAATTAGTAGTAAGGAACAGAGAAAGGTAGTTGTGTATGGCAGGTGATTGTGAAATATAGCTGGTCTTTATAATAGGGTTGACTGAACCTTACTTAAAATATGGATCATTTCATTTCCTTCTCTTAATGTTATATGTAATGACTGTGATTGCTTTGCTATTTATTTTGATCAGATTTAAGAATTTGCATTTTACATCTATCTTAAACTCTCTTGATTTTTGAGTAATTCATACTATGTGCAAACAAAGAGTATTGAAGTATATTTTTATAGTAAAACTTTTTCAATTTTGCTTAAAGCAGGTTGCTATCTGACAACCATCTTTTTATTGGAAAAGTGAAAACAAAATAAATTTTCAAGGCCTTCTTATACCTCACATCTGAACAAATGTTTGCATAATATTTTCAAAAAGGCCAGAAAGACTAAAATTGTATTATCCTTTTGTATAGTTTTTATTCAGATTGTTTTGCAAAACTTAGGCTATACAGTATTATAGATTTGTACTTAAATGATAGGCACATATATCCTGCAAATGTTTAAAATGAATATATACACTATAGATTTATAACTTACTTTTAATTGAAATTTTCCCAAGATCTTTGCTTGGATATATACTAATTGATTCATATTTACAGTGCCTTATACATTTACAAAATGTATTGTAATTCTAATTGTATTATTTTTTATCAAATAGTTTTTTTTAATAATGTGGATCAAATGATACAAGTACTAGGAAAAGCAATAAAGTACAATTTATAGATTTAAGTATTTATGATTATTAGATGAAATGTAAAGTAAAGGAAGTTATTGGGACTTTTTCTGATCCACAGTACTAGTAAACTTTTATATATTTAAAGATATTTCATGTAATTCTAATGGAAGTTTCAAATAGTACCTCCAAAAATATGAAATGTACATCTTTGATTACCTGTACTTTGAAAAAACACACATGGACCTGTATTTTTCTTAATCGTTTAAAAGCACATGTTATTCTGAATATTGTACATTTTATACACTTCATATCACTTGTGTTGGGGCTTTGGAAATGTGTTTGTTTGGACTGGGAGTTTGACCTATCCATGTCCTTGTAAAGCAGAATCAACCGTGGACATAAATTAAACATCTTGGTTTTCATACCAGTTTTAAAACTTCCCTTAAAAGCGTAATAGGTATTTTTGGCAGAAAAGTGATTGATATAATCTTGGTATAAAGGTTGAAGCAGAGTTCTCATCCATCATTATCTTACAAGTGTATTCACATGCATGGATCAGTTGCAGAGCACATGCCTTCTTTTGACAAATGCTGATTGGATACATGTATTTGTACAAAAAATATGAAGTGTTTGTTCATCGAGAGGTTTTGTTTTTTACACTTTTATATTATTCATATATTATTTTTCAATATAATATTTGTTCAGCACCAGGTTTGTTCACTGTATCACCCTCATCATGAGACTGTACAAGGATGTTAATAAGACATCATTAGAAAAGAATTTAATTTTATTTCAGTTTTTAAGTGACTAAGAAAATCTTGTACACATTTTATCCTTATGTATTTCATTATTTTCATGTTTTGAATAAATAGAAATTCTACTTCACTATTCTTTCAAACCAAGGTAAGAGAAATACAAAATACAGCTACACTATCGCCAGTAAACCCCTCAAAATTTTCATGTCTGTCTGATTTGAGTGTTCACTGATAGTGCCATACAGAGTTGTAGAACTTACATATCAGACCAGCACCTGTTGCTTTTTAGAGTATAGATATGGATTTGTTAAATCTAGCTGTAGAGCAAGCTTTGTTAAGTTATAGCAATGGCTTAGAATGTTAATAAATTGATTTCTTTTTGTTTTGTCTTCTGTGATATATCTATCAAGGACATCACTACCTAGTGTATATTTGCAGTATGTGAGTACCAGTTTTAGCTCACCAGAGCTGGGGTTAATCTGGATACTCCGTTTTCCTCCACCATCAGTAGATAAATGTATGGAGGAAAGAAGTCTCAGAATACAGGAGAGATACCGGTATTTTTGTGTGTAAGAGGTAGGACATGTGGAATGTTAAGTGTTCTTATGCAGCTGGACCGACATTCAGTAACACTTTTGCAGGACATATTGTATTGCTGATATAAACCTTATCAAAAGCCTTTAGCGTATAGTTCCTAGGAACCTGCCACCTACAAATATAATTAAATCTCATATTTGACAGATGGGCAGACTAACAGAATCCTTTGCCATTGTACAGGGATGTTCCATTTGGCTTTGCAGTTTGTTGAGTCATGATGTTGCAAATCTTTAACAGGATTTTATGTCATTGTACAAATTGATTATTTTTCTCTCAAGCCTAGATAATATATTGAGCATTAAATAGGAAAAATTCTGAAAGGTGACAAGCATTTCTGGAAATCCTTTATGTGTTGTGATGTCACTATTTACACATTGTAACACTAATAAGGGGTTTGTGACAATCATCTGTGGGTACCAGACAGTAAATGTCTCACAACAGGCAAACGTAAATAATAGAATCAATTGGCACATTCTACAGGGAGAGGGAAATTCCACCCAAGTATCATTGATTTGCAGTCGGTGAAGAGGTTTGAAAATGATGGGTAAATTTTAAATGAGATGGTTCTGTGTATGCATTATGTCAACTGGGGTATTGGACATGGATAATTCTGTGAGAGAAAAAGTCATTCTTTTCCTCAGAAGTCGGGACAAAAAAAGGAGGGATTAGTATTTACCATATGTCAAAAAACCAAAAAATAATTAACTTCAAGAAAAGTGCTTCATAAATCTTGATGCTGTCACAGCATTTTGAAAGACCAAGTCCAGTTTGTGGCACGTGGTGAAATATACCGGTTGATCCACAAATATTCAGCATTATATCCAAACCATTGCTGTTCGTAGGAGTAGCAATACTGTGGATATGGATGTTGAAAATGGCCACATTGTGAGAATTTGAATAAGTCGCGTGTGTGGGGAGGGAGGGGTAGTCACATTGCATTTATGTGTAGGGAAGGGGTCACCACATTGTGTGGGAGGGTGGGGTAGTCACATTGCATTCATGTGTAGGGAAGGGGTCACCACATTGTGTGGGAGGGGAGAAGCAAAAAGCCACATATCACTTTCTACATTGTATATAAGTTTGAGGAAAAGATAATAGACAACAGTGGGAAACAAACCTGGTGTTTAAATTGGTTGATATCGATGAATCGTGGCCATGCAATTTTTTTGTCTCTACATGCATGTATTTACCACTGTTTTGTATGTTTCTTGTAAGTCAAGTGAAATATTTATATATTTTATATATGCCTGATGCAATGCACAGAAATTTAGATCTTTGCTATGGACCTACTAGTGAGAGTTGTTTTACAAGTCATCTTTACTGTGATACTGGACATTGGTTTTTATTGTCTCACCAGAAAGACGGAGCATAGTCGAGCCACTGACTCAAACTTTGGACCTCTTAGTCACACCAGCCAAACATGTCACCAATTGAGCTATGTCGCTCTAGTTACTTCTAGTTGGGCTCCTCCAAAGACAATGCCTAGCCTGGCAAAATACGCCTGTAGCTTATTTTGAAGGGGAGGCTTTTGAAAGCACAGAAACATTCCCATTTTAAATTGTTCCATCCCCAATAGTTCATTCTGTATCCTGCCTACAAGGTATTCTAATCAATTAGTACTAGGACCTTCACCTTTGACCTTGAAAAGCAATAAGTGTCTTTGTCTTGGCATGCAGAGAAAGTTTGACAGTTCTAGCCCCGACCGTTTGAGCTGTATCCTGCCTACAAAGGTTTCCTACAAAGCAGTACTACAACTTTGACCTCTGACCTTGAAAAACAATAGGAGTCTTTGTCTTGGCATAAGGAGTAAAGGTATCGAGTTTGACAGTCTTAGCCACAATGGTTTGGTCTGTATCCTGCCTACAAGGTTGTTTCTACCAAATAGTACTACCACTTTGACCTTTCATCTCTCAACTTGAAAAACAATAGGCGTCTTTTTCTTGACATGAGGAGAAAGTGTACCAACTTTGACAGTCCTAGCCCCTATGGTTTGATCTGTATCCTGCCTACAAGGGTTCCTACCAAGTAGTACTGCGACCTATGGTTTGGGATGTATTCAGACTACAAGGGCCTCCTACCAAGCAGTACTACAACCTTGACCTTTGACCTTGATAAATAATACGCATCTTTATCTTGGCATGAGGAGTAAGTGTACCAGTTTGACAGTCCTAGCCTAAATGGTTTGATCTGTATCCTGCCTACAAGGGTTCCTACCAACTAGTACCGAGACCTTGACCTTTGACCTTAAACAATGATAGGCATCTTTGTCTTTGCATGAAAAGTAAAGCTACCAAGTTTGACAGTCTCAGCCTCAACGTTCGGTCTGTATCCTACCCAGAAGGACAACACCATACCATAATACGTCCCGTCAAAGTCGGGTATATAAAGACTATAACATGGAAGGGTTGCATAGCTATTTTAAGGAAAAGAATAAAAAAGGATATTAAACCTTTTAGGACTAGGTAAACGGTATATGTATAATGTAAAAGAAATTTAAGATTTGTGAGGATTATTTAATAAATTGACATGACAACAAGCTTCAATGTAAACATAACAGTGAGGTAGTCATATCCACAACATTGCAATTCCAATTACAAAAATGAACACCTCCTCTGTTGCCATGGCAACAGTCAAATGGAGTTGATTTAAATAGCAAATTTAAGCACAATGTTCAATGACCAAATATAAAAACATTAAATCAAAAGTAATGCAGTTTTTTAAAATGATTGATAACAATTGTTCAGAAAACATTGATGTACAGGTATAAACCTGTTGTAAACAATATCATGTAGATATTTAGACAACTGTTATTTAATTCATATACAAGACTAGATTTATCCAATCAAAGTATGAAATACATTAACAATACAATTACAATTTAATTAGAGCAAGCAAGTCAATATAGTCAAGTTATTAAATGAGAGATTACAAGGAAGGATTTCAATATGATACAGATTATCACCACTTGGTTCTAGCTCACCAGACATTGGTTCTAGCTCACCAGGTATTGGTTCTATCTCACCAGGTATTGGTTCTATCTCACCAGGTATTGCACCTTTACATAGGAACATATAACATATCAAGACCTACAATAAGCTTGACAAGTACAATGTTAATACTCTTGATGTAATTATACAAAACGTCATGTACAGCATCTTATAGCTGCATTATGGAATAAAACAATGAAAGAGTCCAAATTTATTGCTTTTGAACTCTGACAACTGAAATGAAAGACAATGTTTAGATATTATTTTGTTAATTTCTGATATTTCAAACCTATATTTCCTTTCAAACATAATAGCATTATAGTTTCAACATAACTACCAGTTTGGTTTAATCTGTCAAGGTCTACTTTGCTACTATTTTTTAAAGGGGACATGGAAGCAGCAGGTTATTAACTGTTTAAACATGATGGCACAATCCACAGATCAAGCTCACTCCACCTGTACACTATGCTTAAACATGATGGCATAATCCACAGATCAAGCTCACTCCACCTGTACACTATGCTTAAACATGATGGCACAATCCACAGATCAAGCTCACTCCACCTGGACACTATGCTTAAACATGATGGCACAATCCACAGATCAAGCTCACTCCACCTGGACACTATGCTTAAACATGATGGCACAATCCACACATCAAGCTCACTCGATCTGTACACTATGCTTAAACATGATGGCACAATCCACAGATCAAGCTCACTCCACCTGGACACTATGCTTAAACATGATGGCACAATCCACACATCAAGCCCACTCCACCTGGACACTATGCTTAAACATGATGGCACAATCCACACATCAAGCTCAATCCTCCTGGACACTATGCTTAAACATGATGGCACAATCCACAGATCAAGCTCACTCCACCTGGACACTATGCTTAAACATGATGGCACAATCCACACATCAAGCTCACTCCACCTGGACACTATGCTTAAACATGATGGCACAATCCACACATCAAGCTCACTCGATCTGTACACTATGCTTAAACATGATGGCACAATCCACAGATCAAGCTCACTCCACCTGGACACTATGCTTAAACATGATGGCACAATCCACAGATCAAGCTCACTCCACCTGTACACTATGCTTAAACATGATGGCACAATCCACAGATCAAGCTCACTCCACCTGGACACTATGCTTAAACATGATGGCACAATCCACACATCAAGCTCACTCGATCTGTACACTATGCTTAAACATGATGGCACAATCCACAGATCAAGCTCACTCCACCTGTACACTATGCTTAAACATGATGGCACAATCCACACATCAAGCTCACTCCACCTGGACACTATGCTTAAACATGATGACACAATCCACACATCAAGCTCACTCCACCTGTAAACTATGCTTAAACATGATGGCACAATCCATAGATCAAGCTCACTCCACCTGGACACTATGCTTAAACATGATGGCACAATCCACACATCAAGCTCACTCCACCTGTACACTATGCTTAAACATGATGGCACAATCCACACATCAAGCTCACTCCACCTGTACACTATGCTTAAACATGATGGCACAATCCACAGATCAAGCTCACTCCACCTGTACACTATGCTTAAACATGATGGCACAATCCACACATCAAGCTCACTCCACCTGTACACTATGCTTAAACATGATGGCACAATCCACACATCAAGCTCACTCCACCTGTACACTATGCTTAAACATGATGGCACAATCCACAGATCAAGCTCACTCCACCTGGACACTATGCTTAAACATGATGGCACAATCCACAGATCAAGCTCACTCCACCTGTACACTATGCTTAAACATGATGGCACAATCCACACATCAAGCCCACTCCACCTGGACACTATGCTTAAACATGATGGCACAATCCACAGATCAAGCTCACTCCACCTGTACACTATGCTTAAACATGATGGCACAATCCACAGATCAAGCTCACTCCACCTGTACACTATGCTTAAACATGATGGCATAATCCACAGATCAAGCCCACTCCACCTGGACACTATGCTTAAACATGATGGCATAATCCACACATCAAGCTCACTCCACCTGGACACTATGCTTAAACATGATGGCACAATCCACACATCAAGCTCACTCCACCTGGACACTATGCTTAAACATGATGGCACAATCCACAGATCAAGCTCACTCCACCTGTACACTATGCTTAAACATGATGGCACAATCCACAGATCAAGCCCACTCCACCTGGACACTATGCTTAAACATGATGGCACAATCCACAGATCAAGCTCACTCCACCTGTACACTATGCTTAAACATGATGGCACAATCCACAGATCAAGCTCACTCCACCTGGACACTATGCTTAAACACGATGGCACAATCCACAGATCAAGCTCACTCCACCTGTACACTATGCTTAAACACGATGGCACAATCCACACATCAAGCTCACTCCACCTGGACACTATGCTTAAACACGATGGCACAATCCACACATCAAGCTCACTCCACCTGGACACTATGCTTAAACATGATGGCACAATCCACACATCAAGCTCACTCCACCTGGACACTATGCTTAAACATGATGGCACAATCCACACATCAAGCTCACTCCACCTGTACACTATGCTTAAACATGATGGCACAATCCACACATCAAGCTCACTCCACCTGTACACTATGCTTAAACATGATGGCACAATCCACACATCAAGCTCACTCCACCTGTACACTATGCTTAAACATGATGGCACAATCCACAGATCAAGCTCACTCGATCTGTACACTATGCTTAAACATGATGGCACAATCCACAGATCAAGCCCACTCCACCTGTACACTATGCTTAAACATGATGGCATAATCCACAGATCAAGCCCACTCCACCTGGACACTATGCTTAAACATGATGGCATAATCCACACATCAAGCTCACTCCACCTGGACACTATGCTTAAACATGATGGCACAATCCACACATCAAGCTCACTCCACCTGTACACTATGCTTAAACATGATGGCACAATCCACAGATCAAGCTCACTCCACCTGGACACTATGCTTAAACATGATGGCACAATCCACAGATCAAGCTCACTCCACCTGTACACTATGCTTAAACATGATGGCACAATCCACACATCAAGCCCACTCCACCTGGACACTATGCTTAAACATGATGGCACAATCCACACATCAAGCTCACTCCACCTGTACACTATGCTTAAACATGATGGCACAATCCACAGATCAAGCTCACTCCACCTGTACACTATGCTTAAACATGATGGCATAATCCACAGATCAAGCCCACTCCACCTGGACACTATGCTTAAACATGATGGCATAATCCACACATCAAGCTCACTCCACCTGGACACTATGCTTAAACATGATGGCACAATCCACACATCAAGCTCACTCCACCTGGACACTATGCTTAAACATGATGGCACAATCCACAGATCAAGCTCACTCCACCTGTACACTATGCTTAAACATGATGGCACAATCCACAGATCAAGCCCACTCCACCTGGACACTATGCTTAAACATGATGGCACAATCCACAGATCAAGCTCACTCCACCTGTACACTATGCTTAAACATGATGGCACAATCCACAGATCAAGCTCACTCCACCTGGACACTATGCTTAAACACGATGGCACAATCCACAGATCAAGCTCACTCCACCTGTACACTATGCTTAAACACGATGGCACAATCCACACATCAAGCTCACTCCACCTGGACACTATGCTTAAACATGATGGCACAATCCACACATCAAGCTCACTCCACCTGGACACTATGCTTAAACATGATGGCACAATCCACACATCAAGCTCACTCCACCTGTACACTATGCTTAAACATGATGGCACAATCCACACATCAAGCTCACTCCACCTGTACACTATGCTTAAACATGATGGCACAATCCACACATCAAGCTCACTCCACCTGTACACTATGCTTAAACATGATGGCACAATCCACAGATCAAGCTCACTCGATCTGTACACTATGCTTAAACATGATGGCACAATCCACAGATCAAGCCCACTCCACCTGTACACTATGCTTAAACATGATGGCATAATCCACAGATCAAGCCCACTCCACCTGGACACTATGCTTAAACATGATGGCATAATCCACACATCAAGCTCACTCCACCTGGACACTATGCTTAAACATGATGGCACAATCCACACATCAAGCTCACTCCACCTGGACACTATGCTTAAACATGATGGCACAATCCACAGATCAAGCTCACTCCACCTGTACACTATGCTTAAACATGATGGCACAATCCACAGATCAAGCCCACTCCACCTGGACACTATGCTTAAACATGATGGCACAATCCACAGATCAAGCTCACTCCACCTGTACACTATGCTGAAACATGATGGCATAATCCACAGATCAAGCTCACTCCACCTGTACACTATGCTTAAACATGATGGCACAATCCACAGATCAAGCTCACTCCACCTGGACACTATGCTTAAACACGATGGCACAATCCACAGATCAAGCTCACTCCACCTGTACACTATGCTTAAACATGATGGCACAATCCACACATCAAGCTCACTCCACCTGGACACTATGCTTAAACATGATGGCACAATCCACACATCAAGCTCACTCCACCTGGACACTATGCTTAAACATGATGGCACAATCCACACATCAAGCTCACTCCACCTGTACACTATGCTTAAACATGATGGCACAATCCACACATCAAGCTCACTCCACCTGTACACTATGCTTAAACATGATGGCACAATCCACACATCAAGCTCACTCCACCTGTACACTATGCTTAAACATGATGGCACAATCCACAGATCAAGCTCACTTGATCTGTACACTATGCTTAAACATGATGGCACAATCCACAGATCAAGCCCACTCCACCTGGACACTATGCTTAAACATGATGGCACAATCCACACATCAAGCTCACTCCACCTGTACACTATGCTTAAACATGATGGCACAATCCACACATCAAGCTCACTCCACCTGGACACTATGCTTAAACATGATGGCACAATCCACACATCAAGCTCACTCGATCTGTACACTATGCTTAAACATGATGGCACAATCCACAGATCAAGCTCACTCCACCTGGACACTATGCTTAGCACTTAACCACTAGTGCAAGTCTGTCCTTTTCTGAATCTTTGATCAAGCTATGACATTGATTCATTATTTTTTGGATTTCAGAAACAAATATTAATAACACAATCTTGGTCAGTAATCAAAGTAGGTGTGAACTACACTGCATTACCAGTAAATAGTACAGTAAGTATTTCATTGTGAAAATCACAGTATCATATATGTTTATCTCAACTTTATCAACAAACCTCTCCTTGTTCACACTGGAAAGCATTGTGCTAGTAAAAGTTCAAGCCATGGACTTCATTCTAGATTAATTATACATGTACGTTGATTTTACATACAAGGATAATTTTGATATTTTCTATTAACACTCATGTTGTCCTCTTAACTTGTGAGTAATGTTCCCCTATCACAATAAGAAGTTAATTCTATAAAATCTTCACAAGTGAAAGCACATTAAATGAAATTTCACAATATTGGAAACTGTTCTCAAATTATTTCAACTTTTATTTTTATGTCATTATTGTTATTGGACTTGTTGAGACTTGAAAGAAAACTTCAGAATAAGAAATCTTTCATGCCAAGAACAAATATGCAAATTAGCTATAATAAACATAACAGTGCATAAAAAGATTAGACAAAAACATAAACATGTCATGATTGAATAGTTACCATTTTGATTATTTTCAGGTTAAAAAATAAATAGTGATATATGGCCAGTAAAATTCATTAAAGAGCAGATATTTGCATTTTACAAAAAGGACAGATTTAATGATGAAAACATGTTATGTAATCTGCTTAATTGCGTCTTGTATATCTGAGTTTATATAGAAAGTAATAAAAATTCATTTCAGAATCCGGTTTCAATATTTCTCCTACAGTAAACCCATTTTGCCTACTTCTGTAATTTACATATCTGTCAAGAAGAATAATGATGATAAAACCACCCGACTAATCATGTACTAAAAGAGTACCAGGTCACATGATCCTTTATGTATGAAATTTAAAATGAATTATCTAGATATTAAAGCTGAATTAAAAATCCATTGAACAACAAAACTGAGACTGAATTACTCAACAACTATGAGATTTTGTAGAATATTAATCTTGCATCAACATTGGGGGTCCAAAGAGCTTGGGTTTTTTTTCATGGTATGAAGAAGTTTTGTTGATTTTCTGTAATGGTATGCAAATATTGCCCATGAATGAAACTGTTTTTTCACACATATAAAAGGATTTTTATCAAATTCCCTTCTAAAATCCCTGGGTTCGACAATGCATCAATAGAAGCTAAAAGTAACATTTAGGCAGAATAAAATAGACATGCAACTGCTTATTTTTTTTTGTTTATAAAGAATAGATATTTCTTCTCTACAATGAATTACACTGGCTTTCCGACTGAGTGCATTGCACAAAATAATATCAACAATTATAGACAAAATCATGACCATAACAATACTTTCAACAATAATATAAAAATAAAAGTCAACAAGTTGCAATCTATTCGACAAGATGTGGAGTGGTATTCGCCATTGTAATACATTTTTGCTGGCTTTGTCTTGTTTCTTCTCCTCTCTGGATAACCGTATTTTTCTGCTAATTCTGCCATCAAGTTAGCACTAACCAAAAATACAAAGAAAAATTCAAGGAATGCAACTCTGCAAGGTTTTCAACTCCTGTCCAGAGTTAAGGTTCTTTTCTTTGGGAGCTTCATTCTAGAATGAGGCAGTCTGAGCGTGGATTTTTTCCCTCTGAATTTTAAATAGTGTTGGAAGGAACATATGTGTCTGCTATCAATTCAAAAGTGTGACTCCCACCAGACTGACAGATAGACAAAAATAAGCAAATGAATTATCAAGTCTCTGAAATCAACCTGCAGATTTCGATAACTGTATGCACTTCACTTAACAACTCTGGAGATTACGAAAATGTGTCTTCCAAGCAGATCAAATTCATCACTCCTTTTGGTTAAATATTTCATAAATCTATCAAATACCGCTGATAAAAGGTAGCTAAAGAAGTAACTCATTGGTAAAGGTCAAGATCGGATGGTTATAGGTTTGATTCCAAAGTCTTATTATTTGTTTTCTATCCTTCCGTCGAAACGGTAACATCGAAGTGTAATGTAACTTAAGTTAGCAATACATCACTCACAAATCATTAGGAAATGCATCAGGGAAATGTCGGCTACCTTTGGGGCGAAATACTGAAATAATACCGGTGTGGTATTAAACAAAATTCGAAAGGTCAATACATATAATATACCATCAAAGCCTTAATTACTTTGAGATATATATACATGTATATGTATATATATAATCAAAGACATACATACACATATGCGTATATATGTCTCTTATACAATATCGCGTGATATCTACATGTATCAGTTTTGACTTGTATGGATATCGTTACAGGTAACTTACTCGTAAGAATCCATCTTGATCCACAAATCGTTAAAGGGCTTAGTGCGTCTCTCATTCTTTCTCTGTTTTCTCGTCTTTCTTTCATCATTCCACGTTCTAAAAATTTAAAAGCACGGATTTTATTTCACTTTCTTTATCTTGTGTTACATGCCAATTAATAAAATAACATCTGAAATGTTTTGTTTTATAAATTTTAGAACACATCATATGCCTCAAATTCTTATCTCACAGTATGACCCGATATTTTCATTTCATTTTGAATTCTTGGTCCTGTCGCTTATGTGTGTCGAAACTGAACGTCAAAGGATGCACTTGTGTGTTACAAATCTACGCTTTGGCGCTTACACAATGAATAGGTTAAAACTCAACCAAAAACAATATGTTTAATTACCCCATTCTATAAGTAGAAGCAATTTCAATTTGTTGTGTTTAGCATAGTATTCAGTATTGGAATTTTAATTAGACTGCAGAATTAAACAAGGAATTTATGTACAACGCCGAGTCTGCAGAAAGTTATCGTTCTTTGTGAAGAAAGAATTTGAACCAATTTAGTCAGAATCGGGAGTTTGGAAACTGAATGGATGAAAGCGCAACCGTAGCCTCGCTTTTTGGATTTGATTCCCATTCGGGTTGAGTATGAAGATGACCTTCTTCGAGTATTTCGGCAGCGCAGATCACTAAGCACTGTCCACCACAGGAAATTATCCTAGTAACTTTCGGTGTATAAACAGACAGACAAAAATATACAATAATCAAACAAGGAAATAGACACAAACACCAAGTCATTCAGAACCCCGAACAGAGGTGGACGCTGATGGACTTTCAGTGTAACTTTCATAACACGTTTACAAGATGTATTTCCATGGGGATCTCGATTTAAGACACCGACGTTAAATACAGATGGCGAATTTCTTACGTTTATGGATTTTAGATAAAAGTTTAAATTGATAAATAAAGGATGTCATTTGTTTGTCATATGACCCTTAGGAAAGAACAGATATACAACATATTGCTATTAAATAAAGTCTTTATCTTCAATATGAATATCATATACAAGCGATATTGTTTTCTCAACTGAACTACAAGAAAGAAAGCCGTCATGATAATGTAAAAATTACACACTGTACGACTCTGAGTAATTTGCAAAAACTTTGGGACCTCACATTTTTTAAATTAGAGCTGACATGTTAATGGATCGCCTCCATCACTCGAACCCTTTGTTCCGGTGCAAATACAACATTCTCACTACATTCATTTACAAATAAAAAATATGCCTCCCCACTCAAATGCCTACATATATTTTCTAGAAAGTCATATCGCACTCAGTTTTATCAAAATGAAACCAAACACTTACATAGCTCAAAGATATGTTTATATGATAGGATTTATGAACGATCATTGACTTTAATAGAGCCCTGTATGGCGCATAAAACTTCAGAGATATTACTGTCTCCCCTTATACTAAACTAATACAGTGTATCGATATGCGAATCAAAATCGATGACGCAAGGAGCCCAGAGCCGAGGCCTTGTCACATATCAAAATCAAACAGAATGCAGTGTATATTAAAAGGCACAGTAATTATAGCCAAGGGTGGTTTTTTAATGTCTGTTTACAGATGGTGCAACAGGGATTCTAGTTAATAAATCAAAATTTGATAAAAACTCGGGACGGGTAAAGTCAATATATACATTCGGCGATCGTCAAGTATTATGACCTAGATTGTTAATACATGGTCGAGAATGTTTTAAAAATGAACTCTTTACAATTATTGATACTCTCTTGGAATAAACGTAAATGAAATCTCTAGGGTATTGATACTCTCTTGGAATAAAATAAAGTCCATGCAAAATTCAGATTAAATTAACTTTTTCACGCCAGAATATCGAGTAAGGATTTTCATGGTTAACGAAAGCGACGAGCAAAAGAAAAAGTATAAATCACCAGACCTCTACACTTCGTGGCATTTTCAGTGATACAAAACAATATCGGTTAGTTAATCGTTTTGTATGGCGAATGCTGCTAGTCAAACAAGAAAAGCTAACTCTTTCCGGTTATCTAATCTCTCATTTGATTCCCAGGGTTCCACCGTGGTGTCTTGTTGGGGGTGCCACAGTGACGTATTTCACATTTGTTTATAGTTTCTGCACTTCTCGTATTTATATATTTTCAGCCTTAAAACTCTCGAAATATTAACATACTACATACCCCGCCCAAACTAGCAAGATACTGTTTACCTTGAATCCCCGTCCATTTGGAACCAGAAATTACCCCCTTGATAGTCTTGATGAATTTTCCTTCGGCGGTACTTTTTCCTTTTACTTTTATCGGTTCTAAACAAAACAAAGATAAAGAAAATGAGGTGAAACGAAACAAAGATTGAATTTACAAATTTACACAGGAGATTGAAAAGTTAATGACTCCATTCAAAGCAATAAATGGCGTGTAATTGAATATTACTTTACTTATTGAATGGCCATTGATAATGCAGAGAATAAGGACGACGTGTAGAAATGTTCGCCTACTGTAGACCTACTATAACATTATTACTGGGTTATTACTTGTCCTCTAACCATTACCAAACCCCTACAATAGACATTCAATGATTCCCCAGTGATATTGTCTTCGTAACAATGACAGAAAAGGAATCATCACTTCCTATGCCGCCTCTTTTATCCTTTAACAGCCTTACAGCGGGAATCAATGTAGCCGATAATGACACAGCCTAGATCCCGGAAGACAAGTCCAGTTAATCCATGGAACTTACAGCACTCGCTTGGCGTGTACAGGAAGTCGCATTTCCATTTTGAGAAAAGAAAATGTTATATAGATAAAAACGGAAATGAAGGTTTTACATTTTGTATTTACAAGGCAGAACAGTCCTAAATGTAAGACTTCTTTCTGTGATATTTAATGTTAGAACCAAAGATAGGATATCTTCCTCCAATCATCCTTGAATTTATAAGTATCCTAAATGATCAGGCTCTAAGGGAATTTTATTGAATCATTAAAGTAATTCCATAGATCATTTGTGTTCGTTTCACTTTCAGAACACTTTTACTTCATGCACATTGTACACATAAAAAGTGACAGCAGTAACTACGTCAACTTTTGCACTTAGAATTTGCAGTATGTCTTGGGCTATACAGATGTCCGTGAGTCAGACTTTCAACGCGTATCTAACACTCTTGCCATTTGGACTATCCTATTTTTCAAAGTAAAATACGAAAGTAACTGGTGTCATAAGACTATAGCACTAACAACAATGTGCCACAGTGGACATTCACGGACCCCTGAAATTCAGAAGTGAGACCAGGTGCCCGGGAGGAGTGAGCATCTCCTGTTTGACTAGCCACACCCACCATGGATACTCTTACATACAGACGAAACAAATATAATTCATCACTATATATATATATATATATATATATATATATATATATATATATATATATATATATATATATATATATATATGTGAACCACCACTGAGTAAAAAGTGCCACTGCCATATAACATCAGGAAAAAGGGTATAATAACACTTAAGTCAAACCCTCCGCGGGCAAACTATTCTACGAGCTCCGCACTGCAAAGGGAATGAATGAGAGTGGACGAGACACACAATTTGACCGTGGTAATCTATTCTATTCGCACTGTTTTAGTCCTTTAAGTTTTCAAAAGTAACACTTAATGGGTTTATAGAGTTAAGTGGCAAGATCATTAATGCTGCGTTACTTACACTGGAATGTGAGCATCTGGACTCGTGTGTTCTACCTCGTATCCTGCTCTATTCAGTCGGTCTACAATAGTATCGTTACCAAGGAAATGACCTAGAAAAAATAGAAATATTATTGTTACCAAGGAAATTATCTGAAAAATCTACAATAGTATCATAACTAAGGAAAGGACCTGGAAAACCCAAGTAGATTGTATCGTTGTAAAGCAAAAGACTTGAAAAATCCAATCTACAATAATATCGTTACCAAGGAAATTACCTAAAATACAACACAATATATACCAAGAAAAAGGATTTCGAATTAAAAATAAAGGCAAAAGTATGAATTTCAAGGAAATGATCCGAATAAAATGAACGTCGAAAACTGAATCGTTACTGAGGAAATGATCTTCATTAAAAGTAAAGCTAAAGAGATAGCTTATTTCCATTGCTTCATAACCTTGTCCTACCGGTATGCTAAAACCCATCGTAAGCAGTAAGGCATCTTGCATGTGCCACCGTATTTCGTGGCACGGGGCCTCCGTAAATATTGTCTCTCTAGAAGGACAGAGTCATAAACCACGTTTGGAAATTGAAGCCGATAACCAGAGTAGAACTCTGGTCTTCAGTTTGAAGCCTAGTGTAGTAGCACTGGACAAACTTGTCCCTTTACGACATAAAGCAACATAGTAAGATTATTAACAAGGGAATCAGAATATAAATTACATATCGAATTTAGCATCGTTACCCAGGAAACACTAATATAGATTTATTGAATCTATCACTATGCTGTGAGACAACAGAAAAAATAAAGATTTTGTACTTTTTTTTGTGTCTATGTCTGATAGTTGTGCATAAATGGCTTTTGAATTACAATGTACTTACCTTTAGCAAGATTCAATAAATCATATATAAAACAAGACAAATTGATTGACTGATTGATTGATTTTTGTTTTACGTCACACCACGAATATTTCACGTATATGGTGACGGCATCTGGCTGATGCGGGGCATACAAATTTTGACCTTTGCAACGGACCCATCCGAAGCAGTGAGGGATCTTTAACGTGCCATGCATACCACGACACGGGGCCTCGGTTTTTACTGTCTCATCCGAAAGACATGACACCGGCATGACCAGAGCGGGACTCGAACCCCGGCCTCCCGATCAGGAGTCCGACGCGAAACCACGCCGGCTTTAAAACAAGACAAAAGAATGGAAATATACAATATAACATCACTTCGTGTCTTATGTGTATTACATGGGGGACATGCATGCGTTAGAAGTGGTGCCAACCGCACAGCTATTGTTTGCTATTTGATAACGTTTGTATCATCCTGTTTCCAAAATGTGAATAATGTTTATAAACAGAACGCGTGAAAGTTGAATGGTAAAGGTGTGTCCTTCATAACAATATGATATCAATTATTCAGGCAAATACCTTGTGATGATTTTGTGATTGAAACACTGTGTACTTTTAAGAATTTTCAAGGCATTCAGTACTTATGAATTCTAAGGCTGGGCCAAAATACCATTAGTTTGGTCTTTCGTGTTGCACCAAACAAAAGTGCATGTATATGTTGAGGCTTGGTGTCTCTCCTGTCACTAATTTCTGACACATCTGCCATAAAACATCTACGTCATCGCTACCCAATGTTAATGTGAACGTCAAGAGTCGAATTTTGGATACCGTTATACTGCATTACAAGCGGACGTGAAGTGTGGGTTTGTTTGTTTTTGTATTCGATCCAGTACCCTTTGTACACTTCGCTTGCCAGGGGCTTAGCAGTCTCGCACCTGGCAGATCTCGTATATATAAAAGGAAGTGATTCGATCACACTGCAATCCCTGGCTGGCGACGACGACGCACTATATCGCTGCGACGGGGGAGTAACTTCTGTGATATTGTTTTGTTTGCTATCTTATTGCATAAGTATTACCATTATGTGATGTTGATAATGGGGCGGATGAATCGTTTGTGACTTGTCTGCTGCTAAAACACATGTATGTCTGGATTTAGTGTTCGGCTTGGCAAATTTTCTAGTAATTTGCCATTGACCTCCCACGGATTTCCGCGTAGTCCCGCAAACATCGAAAACTTATGGGAAAGAAGAATCATAATGTATGATTTAGAGGCAATAATGTTCTATTAGCATCCAATTTCTATCAAACAGAGAACTTATTACTGTAAATAAACAGTCCGTATAAAACGACTGTTCTCGTTTAATGTCGCCAGATGCCAAAATAGCGAGAATTCTCTCAGATTCATGAGATGATGCGATGTGCCGTTGCTAATAGTAAGAAATGCATCACAAATCAAACCAATAGTAAATCAAGACTTTACGGATTGCCAAGATCTTCCTTTTTCACTCCGCGTAAATCTCTACTTTTGCTCGGGATTGGATAATTTGATTTAGAACACATCCAAATAAGTTGCACTGCTAAATCATTAAGTACAGAAGTATTTTGTATCTAATGTAATATATCCGTAACTGATTTAAAGAGATCATTATCTGAAGAAGAGATTCTCTCGTGAGAGCTCTTTAATTCAATAATAAGCATTTCAGAAGATCAGGTACCCGAAACAATCTCCTGCTGGATGGCTGCAATTGCCACGAAGTCATACAATTACCACTTATACCATATATATTTCAGTTAAAGATGTTTAATTGTGATTATAGGCCCAAAAACACTCTAAAGCAAAACTTCTTAATAAACGTTGCTGAAGTAACACTTTAGGCATAAAAAGTAGTTTAAAAAAAGATGCAGATGTAACTTTATCATCTTATAGCTAACGTGTTTACCTGCGCCAAAAGCAAAGAAGAAACTTTTCTCTGGGTATGCTTTAAGAAGGTTTATCACTCTTTCAGTCATTCTTTTATTTCTTTTATTAATGAGTTGTTCTCTGAAGTAATCGTCGATTAGTTTTGCAGTTTCTAATTCTTGTGGGGGCAGTGAGTTGTTGACCAAGTTGGGAACTTGCGCCGTGTCATGGTTGAAGATGATGGCGTTGAGATCTCCACAGTTATAGTGCTGGATAAGATCTTCAGTCGTGTAGCGCATAGTGTTATTTACTGACCTAGAAACTTCATGTTGCCATAGAGTCTGATTCAGGGCAAAGAGAACCTGCAACAAAACAACAATGTCAAACTTTGAACATGCTAGCTTGATTTAATTCAGGGATCTGGAACAGATGAGTTGAAAAAAACAACAAGTATATTGGATCCTGGAATTCTAAGATTTCAACTGAGTAATTCACATTTCAGTGACGAAGATGGGGATGTCATGGAATAAACGATGGTGGGAAGAATAATAGAGACAGGTGCTGGGAAGATGGGGGAAAGCGACTGTTATGATATATGACTAATCCCTGTTCGGTCGTATAAATCTGAATACGATACAGTGTATTTCATACGATATTATCTGTACACAGACTATTGTGTACCTGGAAAACTCCAGCTATATCTCAGAATGCAATCATACAGTCATCAACACAGCCAGGTGAAAAATATGTTAAACAGACTCTTTATCGCCGTGAATTATTGAAACAAGTGCATTCCATGTCCCCCAAAAAGACGCTTGTTATTTCACGGTAGGAAAACAACATTCATCGACGAAAGGGACGCCCTACCACACTCCGCATTAATCGTAACCCCTATCATATTTGGCTGATCCGATCGTCGCATCAGATACATGAGGATACTAAGCAGTCAATAAAGCTGTTCTCACTCATTTCCGATCTAGATATACATAAGTGGGTTTTATCTCGTTTTTCGCTGAAAGATCAAAGACCATAAAGATGCTGTTTCTATCAATAGCCCAAAAACATAGGAAATAATTTCATTTTTCGATTTTGATGTTGAGGGATAGGATTTGACAGATTGGTCCCATGGCGGATCGATTTCCTCCCTTCGTGAAACCGATTCTGAAAATTCTACAGAACGAGTTCATCAAACTGACATTATAGCGGAAGATTAGAAACGAAGGAAATAGATTCTCGACGGGAAAACTGGCATAAATCGCCATTGATAGATTATATAGCATATATGTATTAGCTTACACGTTACACGTTATGATATCACACAGCGTTCGAGTTTCTCACACAACGGCGTCATCTCCATATATGAAATGAAAAGTAAATACTTATTCACTTACTTACTCGTCATATATATTTAAATAAGCACATCTTAATTCTATAATTATAACAAAGGTGATATGGGTCGCACTTGGTAAGGACACAGTTTCGACATTTCTGGATCTTGGTGTCACAGTTTGACATTATGTTTTGAAGACTTCCCAAACTTTGCATCGTAGCTTTCTTGATTTGTTTGCTCCAAGATCATTTTGTTCTGAAATGCAACAGAATTTTCCAGATTGCAACATTTACTGTGCACCGATTTATAAGACCAGCATTGTTTGCGTCGTTTATACTGACTGACTGTAGCAATTTGCGACTCATTCTAAGAATCCAGCGTAAGCCATTTGACGACATCTGCCCCATATCTTGATTGCACAGAAATGTAGACAGCAACATACTCACAAAAGGACGTGAAGGTCTCTTACAAGTGACAAGGGACTTCCTTTGTCATCGAGAGACAGGACCCCGACATACCGCTAGTGTGATCTGAATCCCGCATTTCTCTACAGCAAGTCTGCCACGCTACCTATCGGGCTATGCCGGCTGTAGTATTTTTATTAATGTAAGGAAGAACTAGAATACAATAGGTGTCGCCAGCTGCAAAGACAGTTAAACAAAGGTGTGAAGGACAGACAGACCACGGCATACAAAGTGTGACAGTCCACAAACAAAATGTAACGGACAGGCCACAAACAAAATGTGACAGACTGACAGTTAAACAAAAGTGTGACAAAGAGACCAAAACAAAATGTGACAAAGGACATACAGATTATGACAGACAGACAGGCTTACAAATGATATACAAAGTGATTTATAAGTATCGCTAAGCTTCACAGGGGACACACAAATCTTGAAGAAATGTCAGTAGATCTATGTAGTTTAAAAGTAGTCTATATATAATTGGATATTTTAAGGAGTTAATGTATACTTGACATTAGCAACACAGTTTTGATGAATTTTAATGACAGTGCAGTACTTTTAATTATATCCCCTACCACGAACGTCTATTTTTGCATTTGACCAATGTAATAAGATGGCCTCATGTCTGAACAGTAATTCTATGGATTGCATGGATGGTGTTTTACACTGCTTTCAGTCAAATCATGGCAAGAAAGCAGGAAGTAACAAAGGTTTGTACTGCAAGTAAAGAGCTTAAACAAAACGCTAAGACTTGTAACCCACAAATAATGGAATAACTCACATCCATTAAATTGCTACCAAAGTAGTATCCTGCATGTCAGGATCACAACGTCTTTTTATTAGTTACACGAGTGTCTCAGTTTACTCTACCACTGTAGGACAGCAAGGAAAGGACGTTCTTCATAGTTTTTCTTCTACGGCTGGTGCCACAACCTCGACCAAAGTTTGCTGGTTGGTTGATTGGTGTTTTACGTCGCTTTCAACAACTTTTCTGTTATATCGCGACATGGAAGTAGGAGGTAACCAACCTCTTTAAATATAGTGGCACAATCCGGGAATCGAACCCGAATCGTCGACGTCGCAAAGAAAGCGCTTAATCACTACAAGCTTGCCCCACCTAGATCAAAGATCATGTCCACAAAGTCAATAATGAATCTATGACGTTACTGATATGTTCATTATAATACTTTCATTCGCTCAGTTGTTGATCACAATCATGACCTACATTGATATTCTTCAAGGCCAATGTCAGTAACCTTTCAAAAGAACATGAAACGAAAGACCAAAGCAAAATATTGTGGACTTTTTAAAACTCTTTTTTCATTGCGTTCGTGAGAGTATTAAAGCATTAGAGAATTTCTTTGAATGCAATCTGTATGATTACTTAATTTATTTTAGTTTCCCAGTTTGATTGAAGAAAGGTTCCTCTAAAATGTTACATTCCTCTTGTCTCACAGGAAATGACTTTAAATCACTCCGCGATCGCTCATTGCCACGGAATGATCCTTACTTCTGTGATGAAGTTGAGCAGACGACTTCGAGATCCCCATCAGAAATTGATTAGTCTACTTTCACAAGCAGAAGATCGAAAATAGGATGCCATAAGAAAGATACTTTTCATAGATTTCTCAAAAACTATTAAAGTTATTTGTTTGAACGTCTTAACACCGTGTTTATGAATACACTTGTACAGCCGCCAGATTAAATTTGAAACCAAAGTATATTCCCCCAGTTTATATATCATGAGTTATATCGTAAATAATGCAGATTCCTCCCCCTTTGATCTCTAGGAGGAGATATGTTGTTTTGTATCATTTATCTATTACCAGTTGATATACTGACTATAAATGAGGTGCTGTATATAGCGACTATGAATGAGGTGCTGTATATAGTGACTATGAATGAGGTGTTGTATATAGTGACTATGAATGAGGTGCTGTATATAGTGACTATGAATGGGGTGCTGTATATAGTGATTATGAATGAGGTGCTGTATATAGCGACTATGAATGAGGTGTTGTATATAGTGACTATGAATGAGGTGCTCTATATAGTGACTATGAATGGGGTGCTGTATATAGTGACTATGAATGAGGTGCTGTATATAGTGACTATGAATGAGGTGCTGTATATAGTGACTATGAATGAGGTGCTGTATATAGTGACTATGAATGGGGTGCTGTATATAGTGACTATGAATGAGGTGCTGTATTTAGTGATCATGAATGAGGTGCTGTATTTAGTGACTATGAATGAAGTGTTGTATTTAGTGACTATGAATGAGGTGCTGTATATAGCGACTATGAATGAGGTGCTGTATTTAGTGATCATGAATGAGGTTCTGTATTTAGTGACTATGAATGAGGTGCTGTATATAGCGACTATGAATGAGGTGCTGTATTTAGTGATCATGAATGAGGTGCTGTATTTAGTGACTATGAATGAGGTGCTGTATTTAGTGACTATGAATGAGGTGCTGTATTTAGTGACTGTGAATGAGGTGTTGTATTTAGTGACTGTGAATGAGGTGATGTATATAGTGACTATGAATGAGGTGCTGTAATTGGTGACTATGAATGAGGTGCTGTATATAGTGACTATGAATAAGGTGCTGTATATAGTAACTACGAATGAGGTGCTGTATATAGTGACTATGAATGAGGTGCTGTATATAGTGACTATGAATGAGGTGCTGCATATAGTGACTATGAATGAGGTGCTGTATATAGTGACTATGATCGAGTAGTGACTATGATCGAGATAATGTATATAGTGACTATGAACGAGATGCTGTATATAGTGACTAAGAATGAGGTGCTGTATATAGTGACTATGAATGAGGTGCTGTATTTAGTGACTGTAAATGAGGTGCTATATTTAGTGACTGTGCACGAGGTGCTGTATATAGTGACTATGAATGAGGTGCTATATTTGGTGACTATGAATGAGGTGGTGTATATAGTGACTATGACTGAGGTGGTGTATTTTGTGACTATGAATGAGGTGCTGTATAAAGTGACTATGAATGAGGTGTTGTATTTAGTGACTATGAATGAGGTGCTGTATATAGTGACTATGAATGAGGTGTTGTATTTTGTGACTATGAACGAGGTGTTGTATTTAGTGAATATGAATGAGTTGCTATATAAAGTGACTATGAATGAGGTGCTGTATATAGTGACTATGAATAAGGCGCTGTTTTAATGGCTATGAACGAGTCGCTGTATTTAGTGACTATGAATGAGGTGCTGTATTTAGTGACTATGAATGTGGTGCTGTATTTAGTGACTATGAATGAGGTGCTGTATTTAGTGACTATTGAATGAGGTGCTGTATATTGTGACTATGAATGAGGTGTTGTATATTGTGATTATGAATGAGGTGTTGTATTTTGTGACTATGAATGAGGTGCTGTATATAGTGACTATGAATGAGGTGCTGTATTTAAGGCCAATGAATGAGGTGTTGTAATTTGTGACTATGAATGAGGTGCTGTATATAGTGACTATGAATGAGGTGCTGTATATAGTGACTATGAATGAATTATTATTATCATATAACCCTATACTACATGAAATTAATGTATTGTATATCAGCGTATTATATATAGCTCTGTGTCGTTATTAATGTATTCATAATATACAATTTACTTTAAATCGTCTTCCTTTAATTTTCACCTTTTTTTGTGGCCGTCTGACCCTTTCATAAAAACCAGGGTCCACCACTGCATATTCAGAATTTGTGACATTAGACACTCCGAGATAATTTATATGATACAAAGTGTACAATACAACACTGGTACTATGTCAATGTGTAGCTTACAGTACAGTCAGATTCACGTCTCTTGATTGGTCACTACCGCCATAATACACAGCACATGCCAAATTATACTATAATACCGCTACATAGCAATTACATCATTTAAATACTGGCCGAAAATCGTAAGAAGAGAGAGAGTTTAGAAATATTTAAGTTGTACCGTTTAGTTGTAATGGGTTTTGATTGATTGATTGATTTTTGTTTAACGTCACCCCACGAATATTTCACGTATATGGTGACAGCATCTGCCTGATGCGGGCCATACAAATTTTGACCTTTGCAACGGACCCACCCAAAGCAGTGAAGGATCTTTTACGTGCCATGCATACCATGACACGGCGCCTCGGTTTTTACTGTTTCATCCGAAAGACAGGACACCGGCATGACCAGAGCGGGACTCCAATCCCGGCCTTCCGATCAGGAGGTGAGTGCGATACCACTAGCCCACGCCGGCTTAGTTGTAATGGGACATTTTGATTCCGACGGACCTGTTATCTTAAAATATCTTACATGTACAAGATAATGATAAAAATATTTATTTTTTATTTCAAGTCTTATTTCTTCAAATCTTTTTTACATTTACATGGTGACGGCATCTGCTTGAGGCATCATAGAGAAATTCAAACAAATGCTACGGACCCACCCGAAGCAGTAAGGGATCTTTGACTGCCACGCCTACCGTGACACGGGACCTCAATTTTACTGTCTCATTCGAAGGACACCAACTTATCTGCGGCGGTATAGTTTACTCATGCAAATTTTTGTAATTTCCTAACTTTTAATTATTAAAATTTGCTTACTACTGATCATTCACAAGTTAAAAAAGTTTTAAAAAGTGTCTTTTTTGCAACTTTGCACAAAAATGTATAAATTGTCGTTGATATTTACATCTTTGTATTCTATATATATAGCATGTCTCTTCAGTATGATACAACATGAACATGTCCCATTTTCTCATGGTATATTATAAATCCTTCACGTTAGTGTAGTCTGGTTACAGAGTATCCACAGCTAAACTCATCTTTTATGATCTTAGAGTCTAATTCAGATTTATTCTTCACAAATGCGTTGGATTCTAATCTTGATATAGACCTTACTTCAGTTCTCACAATTTGTATAAGTATACTATTGATACATGTACGAATTGTCAGGCTGTAAAACAAGTGGAGTAGAATAGAGTTCCTCTACATGGCAACATTATAACTATCAAATAGGGTCGTTACAGCAATTAAGGTCATAAATCGCCATATCACAAATCTAGTCTTCATGTTAAATGTGTTTTCGTTACAAGCAATGTCAAAATGTAAGTTCAAATCAGTGCAATGGTATTTCCCTTTAACGTGTATCGCCTTTCTCGACTTCCTTTGAAAATGTTTCTGCCGTTTTTCTAACTATAGTTTTGATTTATACTGAGCAAAAGACTATACATTGAATAAATTTACAATAAAAATCAATGTTTCACTATGTGGTTAATCATTTTTTATCGTACTCTGTACATGACTTGTTACATAATCAATAGTGTTTAACTATGTGGTTAATCATTTTACATAGTACTCTGGACATGACTTGTTATATAATCAATAGTGTTTAACTATGTGGTTAATCATTTTTATCGTATTCAGACATGACTTATTACATAATCAATAGTGTTTAACTATGTGGTTAATCATTTTATATCGTACTCTGTACATGACTTATTACATAATCAATATTGTTTAACTATGTAGTTAATCATTTTTATACCGTACTCTGTACATGACTTATTACATAATTAATAGTGTTTGACTATGTAGTTAATTATGTTTATATCGTACTCTGTACATGACTTATTACATAATCAATAGTGTTTAACTATGTGGTAAATCATTTTATATCGTACTCTGTACATGACTTATTACATAATCAATAGTGTTTAACTATGTGGTTAATCATTTTTATATCGTACTCTGTACATGACTTATTACATAATTAATAGTGTTTAACTATGTAGTTAATTATTTTTATATCGTACTCTGTAAATGACTTATTACATAATCAATAGTGTTTAACTATGTAGTTAATCATTTTTATACCGTACTCTGCACATGACTTATTACATAATCAATAGTGTTTGACTATGTGGTTAATCATTTTATATCGTACTCTGTACATGACTTATTACATAATCAATAGTGTTTAACTATGTAGTTAATCATTTTTATATCGTACTCTGTACATGACTTATTACATAATCAATAGTGTTTAACTATGTGGTTAATCATTTTTATCGTACTCTGTACATGACTTATTACATAATCAATAGTGTTTAACTATGTGGTTAATCATTTTATATCGTACTCTGTACATGACTTATTAGTCAGGAAACTATTACATGTATATAGAGAGCTAAGTTGGTTCTGAGAATCCTATTCAACGTTTTCTTAGGCCATATCCAAGTGGATCTGTTTTTAAAGGGACCAACAGGTACAATGATGTTTCCTATGTTAAGACGTTAATCGGATATCTTTGCTACTTTCAAATAGCACGTTATTCATCTTGGGTATTCAGAGTGCGGATGGTCGCAATTACAATTTACATGCGCATTCGTTACACATTGTGACGTCATTATGGATGTTGGTACATTTGTAATTAAATGGGTTTACGTAACACATTGTACCGTCATTATGGATGTTCGTAAGTACACGGTCATACACAACAGGTGGTGCTGCCTCTACGGATGTTCTTAAGTACTTGGGCTTATGTAACAGGTGGTGCCGTCACTATGGATGTTCTTAAGTACACCGGTTTACACGACACATTGTGCCGTTATTATGGATGGTCGTAAGTACACGGTCAACCACAACAGGTGGTGCTGTCTCTACGGATGCTTTTTTAAAAGTAGACGGGTTTACGTAACAGGTGATGCCGTCATTACGGATGCTCTTAAGTACACGGGCTTACGTAACAGGTGGTGCCGTTACTACGGATGTTCTTAAGTACACGGGCTTACGTAACAGATGGTACCGTCACTACGGATGCTCTTAAGTATAGGGGCTTACGTACAGGTGGTGCCGTCACTACGAATGCTCATAAGTACATGGGCTTACGTAACAGGTAGTGACGTCACTACGCATGCTTTTAAGTGCATGGGATTACGTAACAGGTGGTGCCGTCACTATGGATGCTCTCAGCACACGGGCATACGAGACGTAATTGCTGTCAGTACGGATGCTTGTAAATACATGGGCCTACGTTGCATGTAGTGATGTTACTATGGATGTACATCAGCTTACGTAACAAGTGGCGTCATCACTATGGAGGCGCGGAAGTACATAGGTTTGCGTAACACTAACAGGTGGTTCCGTCACTATGGATGCGCGTAGTCGCAAGTTCATGGGTTTACTTAACAGGTGGTGCCGTAACTATGTTTGCTCGTAAGTATATGGGCTAACGTAACGTAACGTGTGCCGTCATTATATGGAAGCAAAATTATGGGTACTTCTAAGAGATTTACAACAGATATACATGTACAACGCTTACTACATCCAGACAGGACGGTTTGACATGCAAAGGAGTTCGATTTAAATTCGTCCCAAGATCACCTAGGCTGCAGACACTTATTTAAACGTGATACAACCAGAGTACCACAGAGAATAAACGTTGGACCACTAACCCATGAACCTGGGTCAAAGTTCTGAAGAATCCTGTGGCTATGGAGATCCCTCTTATATAGGCAGTAGAAGTTAGCGAATTAAACCCTTTGTATATGAGCTAAGCTGCGAGCAGGCAAGGGAGCCCCGCAATTGTTCAATTATAACATTTCATAATACATTCGAAGGAAGAAGGGAAGAAAAAAACCCAATGAATATCAAAATCCGTGTATGCAGAGAGATTGACTGTGCTCTTAAGGAGTTGGTTGCAACTAAGGATTGCTATTGAGTTCTCAAATGAAACCAGAATTTCAAAATTCAAACTGCTATGTCCCATTACAACATACACACACAAAAAGATTTTTTTAAAGAAAATAAATATTTCAACCTATCCAGGAGACGTTAAACCATACTTGATACGTAAATGAAATACAATTTTACTACGGGACTTGTTATTTTTCTACCATTAATCTCTCAGCTTGCGTTCTTTCTTACAGAATAAAGTTTGTCTCTATTGTAACTGTAGGCCGTAAAATCAGTTTAGCGGGAGCCACAGAAATATCAAAGCGCATCATCAAAGGGCTGCTATCCATAAATTTCATCAGATAATCGCCTCCACAAAAAGTATATCTATTGTAAAGAACAGCTAATGCTGGTAAGCACTGGGGCTGTGTGGTCGAGGGTTGACTTTACTACCGTGAGTGTCAACCAGTGAAGGAAAGACGCTGCTCCTTATAATGTTAATTAAGGTGCTACACTGCACAATTTCTCCTTATATAAATGCACATTGGGTAAGCTTTCCTGATCTTAATCGGCGACAAAACGCAACAGAGTGTGTTACTTTACTCATGCTAACATATAATTTGTATGCGTGATAGGAAATTTCTTCTAACATTACCTAATTTTCCTTCGGTTTTAAAAATAAAGAATTATTGTGGTTTAAAATGAAATCGAAATTTCATAAACACGAAAAATACGCTTATCAAGAAAATAAATCACGACAGAGGTGATAAAAGACCATATGGTGGCGACACCGGGTGGGGCAATATATATAAAGGGCATAACCTATGTCAAGTATTTTCTTTTACGAGTCCAGCATGTAAAATCTCTGATCGCAAGAGACATGTCTTGGAACTTGGGTATAATTTAGTTTACGGTCTTGCGTGACTGTGTCATCAAGTACCAATGTGTCACAATAATGTATACATTGACATGAGAGCAGGACAGGCTTGGTCCATAAGACACATAGCTACATGTATCCACAGCGAGAGGGTCGAAATAACATGGAGGGTCCGACGATGCATGCAGTAAGATGGAAGGAACAATGCACGAAGCCTGAATCTGTGCCTCTCAGAACTGTGTCAAGATATTATGTAACTAGTATAGTTAGAAATTATTCAATGGTGCATCAAACACACAAAAGCAAACCTATGATTGCTGCATGCACTTGAACCGAAGTCCACTAAATGAAACCGACGCTCTTCTGGTAGCATAAGAGACAAGTCTATGATGAGATTATCTTGTTATCTTTTAGCGTTTTATGGAGATTTACAATGATTTACTATTGAAAATCTGAAGGGTTTGTTTTTCGTTCACTGCAGTTATTATTCAATAATACAGTTAAGGTTTGATATAATCGAGATAATTTCTTAAGAAGTATATATGATAAGGAACTCTAAATAATGAAAATCCAAATTTCATTTAAGCAGCCATTACATATTTTGCATGTCAAAATTACATTTTTGAAAGACCACCTGCGGTCTTGCCCGATAGCGCCTTCAAGATCCCATATCAATAAGACATAATTTAGGAAGAATACTGATAAAAAGTTTTCAATAAAGTTGCCATATCGACTTTTTTGGAAATCAGACTGGTCACAATTTCATTTAGGACCAACTACAGGTCATATCCTATCACCCTGTCAAGGTTCCATTCAATATGACTTATCACTAAAGGATGGGGATAGCGATGAAAAGTTAAAGGACAACAGATGCTGGACGATGCAATATGACATAAACCTCCTCTCGGTTTTGACCGGTACAGCTAAAAATAATATTTCTAAGAATATGAATCCCCGAGATCCTTAGATTCAAGCCTCCCCCCCCCCCCGCCCGCGCAACAAAACCTACAATAAAATTTATAAAAAGAGAATATTTATTTATCTATTATTCATCTAATAAATAAATAAATAAATAAATAAAACCTTTAATGAAGAAAGCACGAACAAAATCACCCCAAAACAGAACAAAAACAAAATAAAAAATAAATAAATAAAACAAAATAAAAGGATGAATTTAGAGACTAAGAATCCGTTGCCATTTGGAAACCGGATATACAATAATAGTTGTTTCTAAACTTAGTATTCTTTTTTAAGTATACAATAATGTTATACGGGAAATCATACAATTAAGTCCTTAAACATGTAATAATTTACAATTGATAGCACATAGAACCATAAGATAAGGTTGTAACTTGGGTGAAACATCACGACCGATTGAAAACGGAAGCGACGCGAAACATTACGATTACGTTACAAATCTATATAGAGCAGCGTTAACAGGATGCACTAGATAGTGAATATACATCCGTAACATACTCCTTCTTTCATCTTTCCACGCATGACCAATCATATCTATCACTGCATTACACACAGATTTCAATGTACCATCCCTCTTTCTTACCTCAAGTAGGAGGAGGTGAAATCCATTTTCACCGTAGATTGTCTGAGAATGCAAACAAATAGCATCTTCACTAAATGTTCTGTGAAATTCATTTGCACTCAAACCTGATAAATGGTACAGTTATTGTCAAAGTTATTCAGTTCAGAATATTCAACTATTTATATTTTCTATGAAAAATTGGAGATGCATTTCAGCAAGTCAGAAAAATGAAAATATGGCACAAAAAGACGTAAATGGTTGATAGGATGGTTTCAGAAATACAGTTTACTCACCGGGTATGAAATATTTGCAGATTGTATTACTATTTTCGTCAGCTGTATTTCAGGCAGTATTAAAGCTAACGACCTTCCCTTTTCATTCTACAGAATTCTGAAGGAAGCCAAACTATTTCAACTCTGAGAACTCTCAAACTGCATGCTTGAATCTTCTCCAAATTATCCAAAATACAGAATAAAGTCATAGGTTAGCTTCCTCAGCGGTTAGTAAATGGGTCCAGCTGAACGTTATGTTTAAAACTTTCGAAAAAATGACGCATTGGTAAATGTAAGAGAAAATGATGTGGAAAATGTTATTGAAAAATATTTCACGTATTACAGTATGTTAGAGCTCAGTGACGCCGCCTCGAGTGAAAACAGATTTAACATCAATCTATAACTATGTGCACTATAAAAATAAATATAAATACAAAAACGTTTCCGCAGACAAAGAGGTCAATAATTCCTTTTTTAATTATATTTTAAGTTGCTATTCTGTCTGTTAAATTTACTGAACATAAACTAAGTTATCGGAGTTATTCTGTACGTTTTCATTCCCTCGAAGTAAAGTAGGACTTTTATTTCAGTACATACAACGTCATTCTGTTTTCACATGGAATTCATTAGTTCAAGTCAATGTGAAATTGCATGTTTCTTAACCGTGAAACTCAATAATGGGATAATTGATTGGCAATGGAAATAACCATTTGTCTTTTTGCACGGTCCAAAATACTGAATGTCTTGGAGATGTTCGACTAAATACTTATACAAACACGAAACGTTTAATAAACAATAACGATAGAAACTTTATATCAAATTATCAGTAAATTGTATCTTTATTCCCATTTCAGTAAGCTGAAAGATAATTTCCATTCAAAGTTTGCGGTGTGCTTTTTGATGCCGACGTTTTCCGATTCGGCTTTCGCGCATGCGCGTAGAAACGAATTAAAAATGTGACACCGAAATGAAGTATGTTAAATATGAATTCGGTGTCGTTTAAATTCAAACTGCTTATGCAGCAGATTTCCTATCTAGATTATATATCAGTTTAACAGGTATGGTATGAAGCAGCTTGGGTAAAATAGCGTTGATAATATACATGTCGGAAGACCTTTATCAGGTGATGAGAGCTAACACGATCCTGCGCTCGTAAATATGTGAACTTTCTGCGCACTGTCATCAGTCACTTATGTTAATCGACTTCAGTAGCCGCATACCTCCACTTGCTATGGAGGTTTGTTGTCATTCTATATGTATTATGTATATAACATACATGAGTCTCAGAATTAACATGTAATTCATAACACAATTTATATCTAAATACTGAACTGTGTGACCTATATCCACCAGTGGACGCGACAGATAGACAGAAATGTTGTACATTTACTAATCAAAATAATCGGCCTATGTACAGACGTCTCGGGATTATGGTAATTCTGCAGAATTCCGTGGATATATCTACATGTACACAATCTAACATGTTTACAATATTTTTGTATTTGTGTTTTGTTTTAAACGATTCTTCGTATGTGCATTACATACTCATAGAAAGTACAAGTAAATGAATCGAGCACTGTCTCATTGCACAGCAAATGATTCACGCACCCGTATTTGACAGCACGACCGTAGGAAGTATTTCAAAGGCGTGGGGGAGTCGTGTCAAAACTTGAATTTCGTTCCGTATCCTCACCTCATTAAAACTTGGTCCATAATCGGAAAAAGGGGGAAGGGGAGAGTGGTCCCCCACAGGTTCCAACGGGTCTGTTTGGCAGGTTTGTTGCACTTCCGTGTTAGTGAAAAAGAAAATCGGACACTTTCGAAAGTGAGAGTGAGTTATTCTAACATTCCGTATATGACAGTAAGAAAACTGAACATTCATGTCTGACATTGAGTGATATAGTTATCACAAGTCAAAATTACAATCATTCCCAGTCTCTATACAATACTCGTTCTGCTAATTGCCCTCAATTTCTGATCCCTCCTTAATCGTATGATGAGGTATGTCAGAGTGCCAATAATTCTAGGTTTCTGCCATTTCTCCACTGTTTTCATCACCCTCTCGTGTGGTAGATACTGTTTATCCTAGGATACCATCAAAGGCGGCACTGACGGGGGAGTTCCAGAATTCCCTTTGATCTTAATAAACGCTTGTTAATCATTAGGAATGAATTATGAAATAAGCGATATGTGTAAGTAAAGCTAACACCTTCTCATTAACCTGTCTGATTGGGATGCACAATAATATAACGTACTCATGACCCCTCTTGTTGACTTTTCGTACACACCCAGGGAATTTTAATGATTTTTGTTTTGTTTTGTGATGCAATTGTAAGCACTGTTAAAGTACAAATTCCTTTTTTTTTATATAAATCTGTACATATGTTTTCACTTCCAGAATTGATCAACCAAATATTGTCTTATTAAAGTCGACTGGAGAATATCTTGTTTAGATAGAACTAATATTTCCTCTGATTTAAAAATTTGAGTTGGTATGTGTGGAATGATACATCATTTTATGAGTAAAATTAGGGGATAAACGTACAATGTATAGCTCTGTGATATTAAATTGCCGTTTGAAACTGATTTTTCTGGCTACACGTTAGCGGATCCAGGAAAACGGCCGTTTACTTGCAGACAGTAAAACGACAATAGATCCGTCTGAACGTAGCACCGATCGACAAACTAGTCCTAAATCAGAGACAAAAGATACCGAAAAATAAATGGAAATTTATTATGGTAATATAACCAATAAATTATGAAAATAATCACATTATTATCTTTAAATATCAAATATCAGACACTCAAGAAGAGAATAGATCTAATACAAGCTGCCAAGACCCATGGTTTTATTTTTCTGGATGTTTCCGTTTCATCTAAATTGACAAAACAGAGAGAAAGTGAATTTAAATCGAGTTTTGATTTCATCCGCTGTTTGCTCTTATTTCTCGATCTTTGAAAATTTATATTTCATTATCGTAACATGTTGAACTTCAATGTATTAATACACGTAAATACACAAACACCTACACATACACCCTCACACACATTTGTTTTTACTAACATATAAATATTCTTTGAATATTAATTGTATATTCTCTGATTTTCTTTTTCATTTTACAAGCAACGACTTTAAATGGGAAACATTCCCTACTTGTGTCAAATCGTGTTACGTCCATGTCAATGTGACTGTGGTACGTCTACAATGTCTATATACACATTTCCTGAATGTGTAATTAGAAAGTGTCAGCTGTAGAATTCGAGGGTGAAATTATTTACATTTTATCATTGTAAGTTACATCTAGGTCAAACTTTGAAGAGGGTACACCTTTTCCTTTTATACAACTTTTTCTCTCGTACACAAGTATCACCAGCACGTCAGATCACTGCGTCAGCTCTCGTTTAAATTTTCTGTAAAGTAAATAGTGCCGTTGAAGCAAAAATAAATATCTGTACACGGAAGTACTCAGAAAGGTGATTAGGACCACCTACTATAACGTTATTTCCTACGTTTTCAAACACTTGATTTTACCTCGCAAATCTCCGAAGGAGTTTTTCTACGTCATTTAACAAAGAATATGAGGATTAAAATATGAACAAACGAAGAATATCTCTCGATATGTCTTGGTCAGAATGCAGGAATTCTCTAATTAAAATCACTGCAATTCATGTAACTATTCGCGATTTAATGAAACAGCGGAGATAATTTAGTTTTTTTTCAATCTACTGGTAATTGTGAACTGTAAAACATCCAATGTTATTTCTTGGTTGTATGTATCTCTTTACGATCGATTTTTTTTTCTCGAAAAGGAATTTACTGAAAGAATGGTGATATAACATTCACACTGAAAGCTTTAACAAGAGGCCCAAGTGGGCCTATATCGCTCACCTGAGTACCTAGATTATCAGTCATGCATGAAGGAGAATTCATTTATTTTTGCATTAATGTGACTAAGTCAACACAGATGTTGAAAATATGTCAAATTTTATTTCAGGCTAGAATAAAAAACAACACTTTTTTGCACATCCATTCAGGTGATTTTGATATTAAGCATTTCCTTTGTCTCTGCAAGAAGTCATTCAGGGCAACAAGTTAGTCATTTTCTTTAGGTGGGGCCTTTTGTTGACTGATTTCAAGTCTGGGTCATGAACAACAATTTTTTCAAATATTGTCCAGATCTAACTTAAAATTGCCTAATTTCATATGTTGAGTGTTGAGAAACATCTAAAAACTTATTTAGATGTGTAAAGAAATGAAAAAAAATTTTTGACCACAGCTGGATTTGAACCGCTACTCTCCATATTTCAATTACCAAGTGGTATATGTACTATTGTGAGAACTGCTTTTTAGACATGGTGGCATTATCTGTTAACCAATTTGGATGAAATTTACCAAATTGATAGAGGACTTTTAGTACTTCATGTATTCCATGTTTCATTAAAATCTTTCATGTGGTATAACAGCAGAAGTGAAAAATGTGATTGAATTGTTCCTATACACCCTCATTTGGAAGTCTTAAAAAATTCATAGAAAATCCAAAAATTGAGATATTGACAAAATTCTTTCAAAGTAACAATCCTTACCATAATTATGATCACAATAGTCCATAAGAAATCATCATTATCAATTAACTAGGAAATATGACACTTTTTTCTGCATTGAATCACCAAGTCCAAAGAAATGTCGAAAAAAATTCTAAAATTTGATTTTGGAAGGGAACCAAAATGACAATACATCTTCACTCATCCCTCTAGATCATTTCTATGCATTCTGTTTGTCTCTGTATACAGCCCGTATGAAAAAGAATATTGTTAAACGAGGGAACTCTTTTGTGACCTACTCTTGACTATGGTGGCGCCACCTGTAAAGAGGTCTGGACGAAAACAACAGAATTTGAAGAGGATCATAAGTGACTTATTTCTACCAAGATTTATTAAAATCCCTCAAACAGTTTTGTAGAAAAAGTTGAAAATGTGAAAAATGGCCAAAACACCCCCCCCTTTTTTTTTTGGAAGTCTTAAACGTAAAATTCCTAATTTCATATGTTGAGTGTTGAGAAACATCTAAAAACTTATTTAGATGTGTAAAAAAAAAAAAAAAAATTTTTTTGACCACAGCTGGATTTGAACCGCTACTCTCCATATTTCAATTACCAAGTGGTATATGTACCATTGTGAGACCTACTTTTAGACATGGTGGCATTATCTGTTAACCAATTTGGATGATCCGCACAAAAAACAAAACCTTTGAAAAGGACTATGAGTACTTGCATCCTACCCAGTTTTATCACAATCCTTCAAGTTGTTCTGTAGATCAAGTTGAAGATATGAAAAATTGTCCCCCCCCCCTTTTCTTGGAAGTCTTAAAAAATTCATAAAAAATTCAAAAATCGAGATATTGAAAAAATTCCTTCGCACCAGCATTCCTTACCATAGAAATGATTAAATGAAACCAAATGAATGCATCAATGTTTACTAAAAGAAAATAATAACTCTTTAATGCATTAAAATAACAAAGTCCAAAATAAAAATGAAAAAACGTCAAAAATTTGATTTCAGAATGGAACCAAAAATATCAACACTTCTTCCCATATGCCTCTAAATCATTCCTATGCAGTCGGTTTGTCGCTGTATGCACCCGATCTGAATAAGAAGTTTGTCAAAGGAGGGTACCCTCTGTGACCTACTTTTGTCTGTGGTGGTGCCACCTGTTCATGGATCCTGACAAAAATGACCACATTTGTCGGGGACCTTGAGTATTTGATGCATGCCAAGTTTCATTGAATTCCAGCAAGTGGTTCCGAAGAAAAAGTTCAAACTGTGAAATGTTTACACCAATTATCCCACCCCCCTTTTTCTTGAAAGTCTTAAAAAATTCATAAAAAAGCCAAAACATAAAATATTGAAAAATTTTCTTCGCAGTAGTATTTCTTACCATCAAAATGATCAAATTAAACCAAATTAATGCATCAATGTTTACTAAAAGAAAAAATTTTTTCTTTTCTGCATTAAAACTACCAAGTACAAAAAAACGTCAAAAATTTGATTTTGGAACAGAACCAAAAATAACAGCACTTCTTCACACATCCCTCTAGATCATTCCTATGCATTCGGTTTGTCTCTGTATGCCCCCGGTCTGACGAAGAAGTTTGTCAAAGGAGGGTACCCTCTTTGACCTACTTTTGCCTGTGGTGGCGCCACCTGTTGATGAATCTGGACGAAAAACAACAACACTTGTAGGGGACCATGAGTACTACATGCTTATCAAGTTTCATCAAATTCTGTTCAGTGGTTCTGGAGAAGAAGTCGAAAATGTGAAAAGTTAACGACGGACGACGGACGACGGACGGTGATTGATCACAATAGCTCACTTGAGCCTTTGGCTCAGGTGAGCTAAAAAGGGTTTATGTTGCTTTATACATTTTTAATCTTAAAGAAATTGAATAAAATCTTCAAATTATTTTAAACATTTCAGTACTTTATAACATTTTTTCATTAAAATCTGATACATTACACGGTGAATGCATTATAAGCAATCTTTGACATTAAAATCAAAGAAATTGAACGAAATGTATAAAACCAAGGAAGTCCGAAAAGACGTCTTAATAAAAACTTCACAAATTTTATTTCGGAATAGAATAAAAAGTAATACTTCATAAGACGCCCATCTAAATCACTGTGATGCACTGGTTTGTATGCAACCAGTCTGAAAAAGGGTACTCTTAGGAGACTATGCTGTCTATGTTGTGTATATATATATATATATATATATATATATATATATATATATATATATATATATATATATATATATATATATATAAGGAGGGGGGCTGTAGTACTTTATTTCTACTAAGTTTCATCAAAATATCATCACAGGTTCCGAAGACGTCAATAGTGTATGAAATGTTTGAACTAGACGGATAGACAGAATGGCGGACGCCGGAGAAGAAAACATCATGACAGGTCACGTAAGCTTTCGACTCACGAGAGAATGAGAAAAATACAAAGGCCCCGTGTCACGGTAGACTTGTCAAGTAAAAAATCCCTCATTGCTTCGGACTGGTCCGTTTCATGGGTCTAAATTTTTGTGCAGATTCCGTCACTATAGAAGTGAAATGATCTTGACGCGACGTAAAACAAGGGGAACAAGCCAAATATGAAGGCCCCACGTCTTACGGTTCAAAAGTTACATTGAAGTAGGTCAAAGACAAAGGTCACGGCCAAGATCACACGAAAAAAAACTTTGGTACTAACGGAAAGGCATTGCAATTAGGGACACACGTGCCAAATACGAAGGCCCTACGTCTCACGGTTAAAAAGTTATGACCAAGGTTTAAGTTTTTTGACAGATGGACGGACAGACGAATGAGATTTAATGTCTCCACGCTTTTTCGAAAAGCGGGGACAAAAAGAACATAAATAAGGACAGACATAGCAAAGCAAGAATTCGAACCCAAAACGCGTGTTAGTGCATTCAAGCGCCTCTTTTCGACTACAATAGCTCCTCGACAGCTAACGTAAACACGCAGTCATGGATATATGTAGCTGGAAACCTAGTAACAAGATAAAAACCTACGATACTAGTACTCCTATGAATAAAAGAGAATCCTAAACATTTACGGAATTTACATACGTTAGAGGTAGATCTAGTTCTGTATTTCACTAAATACGGTCTCGTAATTCACCACACCTACATTTGTACATAAATGTTGTTTTTATCAACTTATATTACTTTAACGTTTACATGAAATGAGGAAGCTCCCTACCATTATATTTGAATGACATGCAGATTGTTGTCCGTGTACAAGGAATAAAATTTATATTCATGACCAAAGAAGTCGGGTATCCAAGATCGAACATAGGTCATTTCGTTTGCAATCTTACAAATTTATATGTGTGATCGCAGATTTATATAAACCAAATTGTGTTAAGAAATGGTCACCTTTTCAAATAATTTGGCTTGTATCGAAATATCACTAAATAGTATTGCACGATAAATTTACATTGTAGAGCATGGAACATACACATAAACTGTAAAAAAAAAAAACCTAATACCTCTCAGAATCGGTGACTAAACAATGTGTTTTAGAACAGAAAAGGCATTAGTCACAACGTTGGCAACAAATTGAGATATAGAGAAAGATACAAATGATATAATGTGGAATGCTCTTCAAAGACTTTCCAAGTCAGCTATTGTAATCTAGTCTGGGGAATCGCAGTGAATCAAGCAATTCTGAATTTAATTAGAATGATATAAGCGACTCGAACAAATTGGGGGAACACTGGTAACCTTACATCAATTCCATCACGACGATCTATTCCTGCAGCTGTACCCCGACTGACAGATCGAGCGATATATACGATACTAGAATTCAAACATCTAATTTAATCCTAATTTATTTCAAACAAAGTATATAAACCAGTCCTGTCGTTGACTGATACCTGTCAATTAGAGAGATTTCAGGTTTTGGATTGTGAAAGAAATTTATCTGTTTTTCAATTGAAAAGATAGCTCGCACATGATGTCACAAGGTTAAAGCTCAATGACCATATAAATCAGCAACGCCGATAACATTTAAGCCCCGAACAGTCGATAGTACAATCGTTCTTGGTGATACACTTGCGTCAGTGAATGACGTGATGGGGGAGGTCTCTTTACAACTATCCAAGGAACATGTGATAGCCATTGCTCAATAGTCAATATTATGCACATGTGTGAATCAGAGAGTTTATTGTTTGTTAAATATTTACAGTAGCGGATTTAGCCACCCCCCCCCCCCCACCCGTTTTCTGCCCATTTGTTGCCACTACACTACATGTACATACAAAAACTACTACAGTATCTTATTTTCTTGTTTTTCCATTTCTTGTAACCACCTGTTTAAATCCTAGATCCGCTACTGTTTTCAGTGTAGTTTAGTCAGTTTTGTAAGTTCTGTGCTTGATTTAATTTTTGGTGGAAATTCACGATAATAATAGTTCTTCAGAAATTTCCGACACCTTTAAACGGTACGTTAGTTTATTTGTTTTCATCAGAAGGATCCGACACCTGAAAGCAGTAGAAACATTATGGAATTAGAACTTCGGTTCTACAGGTGTAAATATTAATCCATTGTCAACTTAGCTCATTTCCAAGAAACTTTGAAAGAATTTTCTGACAACGTTTGGAAGCAAGATTGGTAATAGCTTAAAATATTCTGTAAAAAATGGTGGAACCAAGAGAATAAAGTCTGCTACGAAGTTTTTGACATAACTATTAGGACCTGCTTTCAAATTCAGAATCTCTGCACACGTAATGCATAGTTAACATTTGAGATGCTCGGCAATGATGCAGTCCCTTATGATAGATGTTCTACATGTATTATCTTACTTCTTTTATATGCTTGGATTCACTAATGATTTTATCTTTAACTGGTCAATTACTATCAATGCGCCACCTACATCAAATTCTTATCAACAAAACATAAAAAGAAGAGTGTTCGATATAATCTTGTCACATGTAAATTGCCGAGACTAGGTTTAACTCTGACTATATTGACAGACGAATTCAATTAATTACATTTAATCTGGCCTATTGAGTCTTTTCGTTAAAGCTGTATACCCTATGTTCGCTAGTACAGTGTATATTATAGGTAATTTATTCTAAATTGTTTTGATTATATATATAAGCTTGAAACATATTTAAAAAGGACACTTGCAAATTTTATGATCAAATTCGTTGTATTAAATGAGATATGGCTGTCCAAGGACTTATAAACAAGATTTTTGTAAGTCCTTGGGCTATCTAAAACGCGATGTTTGTAAACAGAATGTTTACAAGCAACTTGTCACTTGATCTAATTCGGAAGCCGCATCATGGAGGGCGAGGTAAATAAACTTGACGAGTAACTTTAAAAGAAAATCTGCATTCAGGTCTTCTAAAGCTAGTATTTACTGACATTGTTTTGTTTTGGAGTCTCCCTTCATCGTATTTGTTTTGATTAAACTGCGCATGCGCTAAGTCAGGTTATGGTTGTATATATGGAATACCCTCTTTATTTACGAAATATTTTCTTTTTATTATGATATCTCTGAAGGTTTGAAACAACAAAAAATGTTATTAACACAAAGTTATAAACTTCAGCCATACGAGAAAAATACAGTTTTGTCTTACATGCCCTAATTTTTCAAATTATACCGAATTGTAGGATATAAAACTTTAAACAGAATTGCTTCCCATTTGGGACGGTATCTGACGTAAAACAATTTAAAAGACGTCATCAAATTCCTATGAAAACGTCATTTGTGGACTATCATTTCCCTCAGTTTTAGATCAGTTTCTATAGAATTTGATGACGTCATAATTATTTTACGTCAGATTCCGTCCCAAATGGGAAGTAACTCTGTACAACGAAAAGACCGAATATGGAACGCAAAACTAGCATTATCTTCAAGCATACAAACATTTATAAATAAAAAGTATATTTGCAACTAATTCTGATATCAACAAATAATTAAGATAAGGTACGTCTATTACACTTAAAGAAAGAATTGGGTATAATCATAATGGAAAAGAATATCTATTATACCTAAATATACCTATTAGATAAATATACTACTGTCTTTTTCTAACCTTCAAATTTTGACCAAATCTATGCAAATGAGCAAGTCTGTCTTTTCACTGGTAATTCAATTTAACAAATAATCATTTCATATACTCATTTTCTATAGATCGCTAGCTCTTTCACATTGGTTTCATCTCAATTAAAATACCAATACTGAATATGTGATGTTCTGTCGCACAGAGTTTCGTCCTTCTGTTGTGGCGTATCAAGGATTTAACGTCATGATGCAAATTTCCCTTGTACCGAGAAAAATATGAAATTCGTGCAATAAATAATACTAATCTTTACAAAAAGTAAGCCTACTCCTTATCTATAATTCCGCTGAACATACCCATATACTGATCTGTAGCTGAACTTCGGAATAAAACTGTTAAAACAACTTACCAAGAACTGATTTGAATGTATGTTTTATTCAACCAAGATATGTTCAATTTAAAAATAAGTTTGAATATTCTGTCTTACATAAATTCTGAATGAAGATGTACATAATTCTTTTAACGTAAGTGTCACAGAATGAAGATTAATTAAATGAAATAAGACGAAATTTTAAAAAAATCTTAATGTTAATATATCTATGAAATTAAAAGACCATCTGTAATTAAAAAGTGCGCCTTCAACTGTTTAATCAAGTGTCTCAGCTACAAAGTCGGTGTTGTCATTTTATTTATGGACCACCATTTATAACATATATTTGACATTTTTTTTCTTCAAATTTGTTCATTTTTTCATCTTCATAATAAGGATAAAATGCACGATATAACAATGCAAATATTTGTACTACAACAAAGCATCTTACCTGTGAGAAATTTAATTCATTTAGCGGTACACACTGCTCTTCGACTCTCTCCACAGCACTGGTGATCTTTCCGATTCTCTCAGCTTCCTGGGCCAAATAAAGGTCCAAAACAGGAACACCACGTGATTTGATATCATTCTCTGTTAAAGAGTTCACCATTAGCATCACCCACACTGGTCTTTTACGTTCCCAGTTTCCAGCTACTGCATTGAATAAATAATCAGCATATAGTCCCTTTCCTTTCTGATCTGCCGTCATCCATACCGGCAACATGCTTTTCACATACTGAATATGTCGTTTGAGTCGCTGGTATATATCTGGTGGTAGTATCTTGTCTAACTTCTCTCCCTTGGGGAGGAGTTGACAGTCAGCTAGGGCTGATATCGTATAGGGATTTGTAAGGTCCAGTTCGAATATGATCTCCTCGGCTTCGTCGAATGCTGTTTTGGTACTTTGAGGTATAAAGTTCCATACTTGTGTGTAAGGCACATGAATGGTACCAAAGAAATAAGACGGCGGATTTCTCTTTAGCGTCCATAGAAAGGAATTCAATTTAGATTGCTAAAATAAAGTAGAAACAGTAAATTGATAAACTAGAAGATATATAGGAGAATTGATTTAACAAATGACTATCCACCCCCCCCCCCCCAAAAAAAAACAAAAAAAAAAAAAAAAAAAAACAACAACAACTCCATAAAAAGACTTGCCGTGACGACTTAGTATGGCCAATTCACATGGCACAATTTTTAGAGAAGTAAGTCATTATGAATATTTAAAATACATTTTAACTGTAATATTTCATAGGACAGTAATTGAACGTTAACCCCTTCATCAACCAGTTACATAATTAGCATGCTCATAATTGATGTTCATGTCTCCCACTTATCTTATATGACTTATCATATGGATTATAGAATGGCAATGACAATGTGACAATATATAGCGGATTGCATCAATTAAGGTGTTTCCAATATACCTGAGAGGGTTTTTTTTTTTTGATAAAAAGAAGAATTAAGGTCAAAATACTGATATTCAAACTTCCCTAACAAAGAATATTTTAAATTAAATTACACCGAGTTCCTCTGAAGACATTCGATATACATTGTAAATTCATCATCATTTATACAAACAATCATTACAACGTATTCAGTCATTTCAAAATCAAAATTCTCGAAATCAGCGTAAACAGGCAGTAAAAAGATGTCATTGACACACCGCTTTATGCTGTACCAATTAATGAATTTCACAATGGTACTTAGATATATACATATATATTCTAATAACATAAACATGTAAACTTAAAATATTATAACTTTAAATATTCCCACAACATATATTGAAGTGAAAATTACATATCGAACAACAATGACGCGAGGCTTTAATACAACATGCTTAATGGACTCTCGAGTGGGCAGCGAAGGCGAGAAAAACCGAATCTTACATTTCTTACTCAAATACAAATGGTTAATACGACATCAACGGCAATTAAGTATTTCGTAAAGAGGGTTACAAAATCAACAAGTTACACATGTTCATTGTGTGATACAGAAAGCCAAGTGTTTTTCATTTACCACAGCTTACCGTTCGATAGATCTCACAGAGAAGAGGATCGTTAGGTAAATTCATACCGAGACTATCAGAAATTTGGCCCACATGTTATGACAAAATATCAACAAGGTTTTTATTAACAGAAATCAAAACTGACTGATAAATAGGATATGTACGGCCTTATCGCGCCGCCCGATTCTCGTATGGGTACCGTATATGTATATATTACTGTACAATGTCATTTGTGGCAGTATACGTAGCTGTAATTATCTGGAAGCAAGTCAGATATTAAAATGATAAATTGTGTCATTTTATACATACCAGTAGGTGATACCCTTGTTTGTAGGTCAATTACCTGATAACACACCTCTATACAGGTGTGAAAATATATAATCTTTTGTCGTACAGAAAGTATTCCAATACTGGGTATATCTATAAATTATAATGCAGTTTATTTCCTTACTTACGAATGGTCGTACCTCTTCAAAGGTGTCAATGTCAAGGTGGAGACAATAGTTCAGATTTGTCTATTTCTATTACATGTAAGATGATCACAGTAAATCATATTGCCCTTTTATATATGTAACTGATAAGTCCTAATGACACAGTGTTTTTTCGGGTATCTATGTCGTATATATGTAAGTCGTATGCCGGTACTTTTGTAGTATTTAATGCAATGTTTATTTCTTTTGCATGGATCTGGGTTTTCGTTCACGAAATTGAAACGACACCACCGAGTTTTGTGAAGTACTAAAGACATGGTATTACATGTATTAAGTGACTCCCTCTGCAATTCGCACCCAAATGGTAAGCACTCTTTGTCAAGAGCTTTTTTCATCCCTACCCAGTCCCTGTATCATCGAAAACAATTCCCTTTTTCGTACCATCGGCATCGATTGTCCAGAGGGAATTTTCAAAATAAAAACTTTACATATCAAAATTTGTTTTTTTTTTCCTTTCCTTTCTTTTTCTTGGCGTCACATAAAAAATTATCTGAACTGTTTTTGGAATTAAAAGAAACCAGATATTTCAATGTTAAAAAATAATGGTTTTTTTCATGAATTAATTTCACTTTATACTAATGTAAGGGGACAATAAACACAATTTCTAAGGTATTAGTACTATTACATCATATTCATTATCATGATGATAAAAGCATAATGATGACTTGATCATAAACATTTATTCTTTTAAGATAAAATAACATGAAATAAAAAAAAAAACAAAAACAAAAACAAAACAAAACAAAACAAAACAAAACAAAAAAAAAGAACCAAAAAAACCAAAAAAAAAAAAAAAAAAAAAACCCGGATGTATGCAGAATATGTAAATATACTTTTATAGATTTTAAAATTCTATTCAAACCTTTGCTTGGAAAAAAAAACACATTTAATATGAGAAATAAATGAAATACCAATGCCATATTTTCAATCAACAATTCATATGTGTAAATGGGTGAATAAATACTTATCGGAGATGTTTATTCAATAATTGATATAAATGGTAGTCATGTTTATATAACCACAGCTTGTTTGTAATGTAACTTATATCTCTAGGTACAAAACCGACGTCTTATTACTTAGTACTAATCCGCTGACATTTTTAATGTTAACCCTAACAGATCACATGACCCACCCTTATCTTAAAAACTTAACTCTAAAGGAACAAACTAGCCTATCCTAAATTCAAACAACGTCTTTCCTTTTCTTTGTTTATATTCATAAACATTCCAAACAAATAATTTACAAATGTCATCGACTTTACTTCAGACTCTGTGTGACCACCACACGACCTCACCGTGGTTCTAAATTTTCATTACGGAACACCATGTAAATTCCAGTTATTATGGTTAAAAGTGACAACTATTGAACCCAAGTTAATGTTATCAAGATTTACGGCCAGTTCACGTTGTACGAAAGTTTTCTGAACTCCGAGATGTCGAGGACAATGGTCAAATGACAAGAAATTTGAACCTGATGTTATTCATAAACCAGTAAGGAACCAATATATAACGAAATGTTATTTAAATGAAGATTCACACATCCTAAAATTATGTATTATACTTATTTATTTCATGATTGGCCCTCATAATGAAATTTATTCACGGGTAACTATCTCAAATTAATGAAAAAGAAAATGACTTTTACACGAATATTACTTTGCGTAAATATTTTCAAATGCAACCGTATTAAAGTAATGATAAAAGATTTATCCGACTTCAAAAGTAGGGCCTAGAAGTATTAAGAAAAAATATTACGTTCAATGAATAACAAAACGTGAACACTTACATTGTGATCGTTTTCGCAGTTCACACGGGGAGTAGGGGTTGCTCCAGAACATATCACTAACTGTAAGAGACACAGGCATGAAATATACAATACACTACACATGTTGATTTCAAACTCTCCATCGAGGATCTATATACAACACCGTCACATCTTTAAGTCGTTTCCATTCTTTAAAAGTCATTTTGCAACTGCATCGCCAAATCCTCTTCCATTCTCTTATAAATGTAACTGTAGCGCGCAGCCCTGACCATTCACGCGTGAGTGGAAAAGGGGAGGAAATTTACATTCCAATGGCAATTGCCAGCGTCAAGCGTATACACTGTTATGCTCTCTCCTTACACTTTGATCTTCCTTATTAAACCGTTATTTACAAATTATGCATTGTTTAGCCTGTCGGATCATACCGTATACACGCGTTCGCACTTGTATTGACTATGGAGTAGATATAGAGTACGAGAGCGGGTTAACAAACGTGTATATGATAAAAATAGACAACCTCTCTGCGATGTGAGGGTATATCTATTTTACGCCAATGTTTATTCAGCAAATAATTGCCATTTACTGACTACTTGCATTTGTACTTAATTTCTGTACCCGATTTTCAAAACAAATACAAGCTTAATTCCCGCGATAACGCAATAATCTCGCATCTACTCAAAATGCCATCTCTTTCTCCATTTTACCATTATGTCAATAATCTCATGGCACCTTCTCCGAGTAAAACGAAGAAAACAGGAGAGGGGGTTTTGATTAATTACAGAACGAAAATATAAAGTTTTAAAGGGCTGGTGTATTTCAGGTAACGAAGGCCAGTCAACTATTTTGCGTGCTTTGATAATCTTATTTAAGCAAATGTTATGCCTCATATAGCGGCATAAAAAGATCAAGTTATTAGATAAGCGCTGGAAAATGAAAAATGAGATTAAATAAGAATTACATCAAGGATGACTGGATTTAGAAACATTAATCATTCACGCAAAAAGGAAAATTTCAAATTCGCCATATACAGTGCGCTCTCCTCTTTCACGGATTAACTTTGATGTATCCATGTCTCGGAGACCACTGAATCTAGTATCAAGAGCAAGCAGCCAAGATGAGCTTTATATCAATCCCACTTTCCGGCTCATTTTCTTTCACCACAATAGAAACTCGTTTGTCAAAAAAACAAATATTTAAATAATTGGATTTATTCATGAAAAACGTGAATACGTCAAGATTTTTTCCCTTCAGACTTGTGGCTTTTGTGACACAACACTATTTTGCAGAAGTAAGAACGTTTCACGTCTTAAGGTTCACTTTAACCACACGTTATTATTAACCTTACTGTTTTTATCCAGCTGATAAACAAATAAACACTGCCTGTATAAAAAATATCGCGGTTATCGCAATTGTATTGACCTTGCTAATTGAAGCAGTTTACATTGATTATACCGTTTGAAATCGGCCCAACCTTTCATGACATTTCATTGATAAAATAACTGATTCGACATGAACTCTTTTATTTTTACAAGGAGTGTTTTTATTGATTGTGAATGATTTTGTGTCATGATGACATGAGAATGAGAGTTATGTTTCCATGACAATATGAAGCACTGTTCTATTTACAAGTCAGAAAACTTGTAGAAATACAATGATGTACCAGACGAAAGCATCTCGTCCGTTAACGGTAACTATGACAACATTATCACAATAACTTCTCGGATTTCCCGTCTAGACGTGTAGATGTGCTGGACATACAGGCGAGAAGACATAGTAACATGAACAGTGTCATCTGTTATTGTTTAGTTATCATACACTATAAGAATCAACTAATCTCCACGTCCCTTGCCTGGTCTGGGTTGTCCGCCCCTGCCCCCACCACCACGTCCGCCACCTCGACTTCCAAAAGCTCCTGAAAGGAAAGAAGGCAACATTTTAATTAAGTCTATCACAAATTAAGCAAAGCACGCGTTTTTAGTTTACTAATAAACTAAATTTAAGAAGGCGTTATCGGACATGTTAACCCCATGTATATTGTTGTTTATTTCCTTAGATAATCCGCGGTAATCTGAAATCTGTTAACAGTATAAACATTTGATACCATACGTCAATGAATGGAATCAGCGAGATAAGGTGACACGAGCGCCTTCCTCGTGCTGAATGGCGAAATACGAGTGATTTAATGCGATGAAGTAAAAGAATTTGATTTGGCCTCATTCCCTCTAGATTAACTACAATAGTGTTCAAGACTTTCAATGTGTATGTACCACTCCTTAACCCCCCCCCCTCCTTAAAAAAAAAAAAAAAAACAAAAAACAAAAAACAAACCACCGTCAACCCCAAAATCCAAGTTTGTAGGCCTTCTCTCTGTCCAACAATATCTAAATGATTATTACAACATACACTAACTACAACTGTTTCACTGTATATTATTTCGTGTTTAGAATGTCATTATATTATTTTGTTGCAAAAGGACCAGTTTCATCCATTTCAGCATCTTTATCTAGTAAAGGTAAACTGTCAAATGCGTCAAATATCCTATTTCAAGCACTTCTTCACGCTACACCTCCACTAACTCTCATACATTCAGCTTTTTGTTTTATTCAGTCAGTGAAGGTATTTTTTTTTAGGTAGAGTAGCCCCTACATATATCATGCCTTACTAGGAGTTCACCCTTCGAAATGGCTGAAAACAACAGAATTTGCAGGGAACCATGAACTATATCCCTACCAACTTTTATCAAATTCTTTACGACTTTTTTGTTTGAAGAAGTTTGTAGATATATTTAGTTCTCTAATGCTGTACTCCATATAAATCCCCGGGTTTGTTTTTACTTAAAAAGCTGTTAATAAATCTTTGATGGTTCATACACAATACAACAGTCGAATGCAGTGCAAATCAACATTACTTTCACGTGAGTTATCTAAATTGATGTACATGAAATAGAGTGAAAATGATACACCCCTCCCCCCCCCAAAAAAACCCCAAACCCTAAACAAAACAAAACAAACTAACACCCCCCCCCCAAAAAAAAAACACCACCAACAGCAACAACAACAAAAAACAAACAAACCATAACATACACATTTTTGGGCTTTAAAACCGTAAACATGTTTTCGTGTACTTTTTATACCTCTGTCAAGAATATCCCTTAGGGATAAATATTGTAAATACAACATAAAACAAATCACATATCGATGCAACACCTGCCATTCATACCCGGTATCTAGAGACATATCATCAATTGACGAAGTTGCTAAGTCTTCTTGATCTACCTGAACATTATTATTATTAGTATATTATTACGGTCCCTCAGTAAAAGCTATAACCGAGACAAGAATCTTTAACGTCTTGTATTGTGGCATGTGCCATTAGTGCCAGATACAATCGAAGCAGTGAGAAATCGTTAACGTC